>CM076676.1:76368069-77614736 GCA_038501925.1 Xenopus petersii | reverse complement strand
AGCTTTGCTTATTAACCCCTCATGGACTGTAGTCTAACTCTCATGGACATGAATGCTTAACACGCTAGGGGTGCATTGACTGATTGGTGTAGTTGCTCACCAGTTTACACACTTTTGATACATTTAAGGTGTTGACAACATGGAGGATCCTGCAACACAATCTGCCTTTGATGTATATACCAGCCGTGATTTCACCTTCTCAACACAGGATGCGGATAGGATCCTTTTCTCTGAAACTCCGGCCGACATCAATGTGAGTAAATCTTCTTTGGACCTTTACCATGAACTACTAAATTTGAAAAAGACAGAGAATGATTTACAATTGCATGGTGTATACTTATCGAATTATCATAGGCAAAGGTTGATTCCACGAGGCTTCAGGATTAATAATGTCCCCACCTTTGGGCGGAATAACCCTGATTTCTGCAGCAAATGATGCGGAATCTTGCACCGCTGTTCCTTTGATTTGATCTTGCTAGTTGTGGAGCAAGTGGGCAAAGAACTAGCTATGGTGAAAGAGGAGATAAAACATTTTGAAGATCAATTTAATGATACACTTAGATGGGATGATACCTCAGATTGGCTCTCTAAAATTAATGCCTTAATTGAGAAACAAAGACAAGACTTGACCAAATTTAAACAGACCAAACTAAAAAAGGTCTCTGATGATTACAAAAATAAACGAGTGTACGGCTGGCTTATGGGTTTAGGTAATCCCAACCGTAGGGGCCCATTCATTAAAAGGAAACATCTCCCCAGATCGCTAGTGACGGTGGATAGCTCCGACCAGTCCACGGATTCTGATTCAGGGTCCACAACCAAGAATGCTGATCCTTTTTTAGGGGTCACACTCGATCCAAGAAGGACACAGACAAGAGCAGAGACGTCGCAGACACCCCAGACGGGGCGGGCGTAAGCACAAAAAGCAAACCCCCACGCGCCAGGAGGATGTAATATTTAACTTGAGCCACCATGTTCTGACTCCAGGGGAATCTTCATTGCACCGGTTCCAGAGGAAACTCAAATTGAAGGCGCATTTTAGGGATTCAGCAACACACACTGTTCCCCTGTTTAAAGCTAAAAGCAATTTTGACCCACCAAACACACCTTCTGCCATCAGGACGTTTACCAAGATACTGAACCAGGATGCAGCCAAGATCACTCAACAGACGCAGGGGTTCCCAAATCTCTCCAAAGCTGAACGGCAAGCAATTGTATCTCTCAAGGACGATAAGGACTTGGTTATTAGACCAGCAGACAAGGGCGGAGCTATTGTATTACTTGACTACAATTTTTATCGCAATGAAATCCTGTCACAGCTTGCTGATTCATCCACCTACAAACCCTTGTCGTGTGATCCCACTTTGAAATTTAAACGTGAACTCGACAGTTGTCTGATGATGTCCCACAACATGGGTTGGATCAACACTGACACGTTTCAGTATTTAACTACAGAACATCCCAGCACTCCAATCATTTACACACTACCAAAGATACACAAATCGCAATCTGCACCTCCTGGCAGACCAATTATTTCTGCGGTAGGATCCCTTTATCAACCAGTGTCATCATTCATTGACTCCTTTCTACAGCCACATGTGTTGACTATGCCCTCCTATACCCAAGATTCGACACACGTAATAAAGAAACTGTATGAATTGGATGAGGTTCCGCCTAACTGTTTGTTGGTCACTATGGACGTAAAAAGCCTCTATACGGTGATCCCTCACGACCAAGGGATTGAGGCTTGTAAAAGAGTTCTGTCAATGAGCCCTGACCACCAAGTCCCGTGTGAATTTCTGCTCCATTTGCTTGACCTTACACTAACAAGAAACTTCTTTCGTTTCGAAAATATGTTTTATTTACAGATCTCTGGGACGGCAATGGGTAGTGCCCTGGCACCCTCGTATGCCAACCTATTCATGCTGCAGTTTGAGACAACACACATCACACCACTACTGGGCTCTTCCATCGTGGCTTATTTTCGATATATCGATGATTTGTTCTTTATCTGGAATAACAGTGAACAGGCCCTGAAGGAATTCCACTCTCATCTTAATGATTTGGATACCCCGATTAAATTGACTCTTTGTTATCACATTCAAGAGATTGATTTCTTGGACCTGCATATCTACAAATGCCAGGGTGGCCTTGGCACCAGACTATTCCGTAAAGCTACAGACCGGAACTCCCTCTTACACGCTTCCAGTAACCATCCTCCAGCTACTCTAAGGGGCATTCCTTATTCCCAATTCGTTAGAGTCATCAGAAACAACTCGGATGCCTCTTCAGCTCAAATACAACTTACAGCGATGTTCAACAGATTTCTCGAGAGAGGCTACTCTGAGAGCCTATTGGATTCACAACTCAAGAGGGCTATGCAACATACACAGGCCTCTCTACTTGATAGAACAAGGGACACACAGAGGGGCCCTGCACCATTAATTTTTACCACCACGTACTCCCCGGCAGCCTACAATCTCTCGGGTCTGATTAAGTCAAACTGGTCCATGATCTCTATGGACGAGTCTTTATCTCTGTTTCAGGCACCCCGTCCGATGATGGGGTACAGACGAGACCGAAACCTGAGGGACATTCTAATGGTTACCGACTTTCAAGGGCGTGGAGGAGCACAGACTGATTGGCTATCCACTAGGAAGAAACTGGGCTGCTACAGATGCCCGGACTGCACCACCTGTCGGTGCCTACTGAGTGGTCCAGATTTCCCCCACCCATACACTGGGAAGAGACTAAAAATTAACCACAGACTTACCTGCACCTCTACTTTTGTCGTGTATATTATAACCTGTCCTTGCGGGCTATACTATGTGGGCAAGACCATTACCACATTAAGGGAACGCATCAGTAATCATCGCTCAGCAATAAGTAAAGCCCTTAGAGAAGGCAATGCGACACAGCCGGTGGCTAGGCACTTCCTCAACCACAACCATGGCCTTCCGACATTTAAGTGTAAGGCCATAGATGACCAACCGCCCTTGAGCAGAGGTGGTGACAGGAACCAGGCTTTATTACGCAGAGAAACCCGCTGGATATATAAGCTGGACACTTTAACACCCAGGGGACTGAATGAAACACTACCACTGGGTTGTTTTATCTAACGTTGTATGCAGGTTTATACCCTGATGGACGACTGTCTGCAAATCTGGACACCACATATCTATTGAAGCAGTTTACCCTTGTTGGACTGTGACTGATTGTTTGTACCCTTTCGTACTTATTCTACTGTATTGTTTTTAACTCACCTCACACATGTCTTCTCACTTGCACCTCCTTTCATTATCCCTCTGGTTTAGGACACATGTAAGTGACTCCTGGTGTTGCAGGTCGGTTTGGTCACTCTATATATAGACTTTGGACCTGGGAGCAGGTGACTTGCCTCATAGTATAGGTATGTGGGCTGAGACAAACGGCAAATGCACCTCCCTTTGGACCCTATGCCTCTGTTGTAATTATGGGTACTGGCTGGCCATTGGACCTAGTTTTCTCAGTAACCCTCTATGGTATATAACACTGATATATTCAGGCTCGATTGCCTATTAGGCAGATAGGGATCCATAATGCCTCCCGCTGCATGAGGAATGAGCATATGCATGATGCCCGAGTCTTCTGTTTCCATTATGGTATACTCGTCCACCTCTGCTGTACTACAAAGGGGTATTGTATTTTATTACCCCTCTTCATATGCTCCTCCATTTTCCCACAATAAGTGGGGGTTGGTCTATTTGAGTTGATCCAAGTAGGGGTGATACATACAGGAGCCCATTGTTACAACCAGAGGGGTATTTTATTGGTTACAGGTGTGTGTTTAATGACGATGAGGTCATCATGGTAGGTGGGCTCAATCAGCACTCAGCCTCTCTCTGGCTATATATGTTGTACACTCATAATGCACTGTGTTTCCTTGACAAAGGTTCCTGTGTGGAACCGAAACATTGGACAAATAAACCTTTTCTTCTTCTACACCTTTGTTTTCCTTTTGTCGAAAAATCCTGCGAGTGCCCTCATTTTGTATCCTGTATATATATATATATATATATATATATATATATATATATATATATATATATATATATAGATATATATATATATTCACTCCATGAAGTGAGTGCCTGGTGCCTGATAAAGAAGGCTTTGGCAACCTTCCAATCCGATAGGTACTAAAGAACAAGGCAGAGACTAACCTTTGCTAAGTTTATTTATGGAATAGCAACATTTTGGGGTAAACCCCTTTGTCCAGCATCACAAAGGGGTTTACCCCGAAACGTTGCATTTCTGTAAATAAACTTAGCAAGGGTTAGTCCCTGCTTGGATCTGCCTTGAGTGCCACTGAAATCATTCGTACATTGTAAGACTAAGCAAGGTGGAAATTAGGAGTCACTTTGGTAGTAGTTTTACTGGGAAAAACTCCTACATCTTTATGTAATGTAGAACTTTAATGAGCCTTATGTGAGTTATTTAAAACTAAATCACAAGTAAAGTAGACTCAATCAAAAAAAAGTATTTATTGGTTTTTATTAGTCAAGAAGAACTTGCCGCTCCATAAACAAAATAATATATTTTGACCATTTGGTGTCTGTTAAATAATTAATATCAATGCTTTTAACAGGTAAAAAGATGGAATGGCAAAACAACCTCACATCTCATAAAGCAATGAAAAAAAAATCTATATATCTTGAGAAATTACTGCAAAAGTCTGAGATAATTGGTCTCACAGGAGAGAATATAGAGTTCTTGCACAGCTTAGGCAAAAATAAAGCATGATGATCTTGTATTTGCTAATTATTAAAAAAAAAATCTCAGCTTGGTGGATACACTCTTCTTCTGACAACTTAAAGAGATGCAGTTAAATCTTTTTAATAAGGAGATATATATCATATCAAAATTACCTCTGTGTTCTTGTTATACAAACAAAAAATGCTCCATTTAATAAAATCAGAAATTGAAATTCAGAAGTAATTGTTAATTGTTATATTCATTTTCAAGGTTGTGTTTTTTCCTTTTCCTACTGGGTTTTATTTTGTCAATGCCATTTTCCTATATGATCTTTAATACCTCCATTTTGGGAGGTTGTAAGTGGTGAGATTTTTTTTTGTTCACAATTTTCCATCTGTGGAAAAAATGCAATACCGATTTTTTTGTACAATTTACACAAAATGCTGCAAAGAAATTTCTTGTTCTCTGGGGCTAAAAATAACCTTATTATAACACAGCAGGGACATAGATTATTAGTAGCTTAATATGCTTTGTTCATTATAAGGTTATTCTGTAAGGATTATTATTAAGTAATATATGCTTATATATATATATATATATATATATATATATATATATATATATATATATATATATATATATATATATTCATCATTATCTCTTTGCTTTTACTGAGTATTACTGTCAAAAGCATGTTTGTGCCTTTAATGAAAACAATAAAATGCTTACGGGGGGAATGTAATAAAAATCGCTAACGGAAAAACTATTCGCAATGCGAAAAGTTATGCCTTTGCGCGAACAAATTTTGCTTTGTGCGAATTTAATATAGCTTTTGCGAGCCCTGAAAACTGTTTAGCGACCACTTCCGACAGTGAAAGACCGTTTGCGAATTTTATAGTTTGCGCCAATGCGCAGTCAATGTAATAAAACTTCTTACTGAAAAAGTCGCTATGTTTGCTCCAAAAGATTACGACACCTTCAAGCACTTCTTATGAGTGCGCAATTAAAATTCAGTTTTTTTTCTGATGTTGTGCAAAATTACCATATTGAAAACCTTTAAGGAAATTATAACTTAGGCCGTCACATTCCTTTACATTTCTCATACTGCGTATTTTAGCATTCATATTAGCAATTTTTATCCATGCCAGTCAGTAGAAATCAATATAAATGCTAGTTACATGCAGCAGATACTGTACTTATAGCTCATGCTCTCTCTTCCTTCAGCGTTTTATCTTGGAATGAAAAAAAAGAGAACGTAACTTTGATGTCATTGATAAAACATGGAAAAAGAAAGTGGGAATAGGCCACTGTATCACTGGCACAATTCTTATCTTAGGCAAGGATTTAGTAAGTACCGTAGATACTCGAGTATATCTAATATTACCTACAAAAACTGGGAAAACTTATTGACTCTAGTATAAGCCTAGACACAACTACAGCCCTGTCTCCCAGCAGCGCACATTCTGGCAAAGCGACCCCCCAGCGATCAACCGGACTTCTTTGCAAAGTTGATGGTGACAGAGAATTGCCAAATGGATTACTGTGTGCATTGTCCCACTGTCCCACTACCTTGTGCAGAGGGTGCTGTTTGATATTGCCATCACTGTTAATCTTTTATATAACCAACAGAGCGCGCTGTGTGATATTGCAGTCACTGTTATTCTTTCATGTAACCAACAGAGGGTGCTGTGTGATATTGTAGTCACTGTTAATCCTTCATATAACCAACAGATGGCGCTGTGTGATATTGCAGTCACTGTTATTCTTTCATATAACCAACAGATGGCGCTGTGTGATATTGCAGTCACTGTTATTCTTTCATATAACCAACAGAGGGCACACTGTTATTCTTTCATATAACCAACAGAGGGCTTTGTGGGATATTGCAGTCTCTCCCCAAGTGTACTGTTGGTATAGGAATGATTAAAAGTGACTGCAATCTCAGCTACTCGGGTTGGGTACCGCTGACCCGAGTATAAGCCGAGGTAGACTTTTTCAGCACATTTTGGATGCTGAAAAACTCGGCTTATACTCGGGTACATACGGTATATAAAGATATACAAAATACATTTGAATTACAATAGACTCGTAAAGATGATGGTATCTTGGGAGTTGACTTTGAAATCAAAGTTGAAAATTAAATGGTCATATCCAACGTATAGTTAGAATAAAAAAAAGGCTGTGTGAAGTGATAATATAAAAGTTTATAGAACTTAGTACGTGGGTATAAATCTGGAAAAGGTATAAAGAATTGTTAGCAAGCCATTACATTTTTTTGGTTACAATGAAATCTTATTTGGATGCTTGAGGGTTCAGTTCCTTTTATCATTGTTATAAGCAAGAAGAAAATCTCTATAATCTAACATCTCCTCAAATACAGACCTGCACAATACTTTGCACAAATGCTTACATTGGCTTGTATATATTGGGGGTCTGTAACTGGGAAACAGAGCCCAGTGCAACTGGTTTTACATGAAAAAAAATATTTCTGAATGGAGTTCCCAATAATACTGTACCCCCCATGAGTAATAGGTATGTGGTGTTTATTCAAATGGCCTGTAGATGTCACTGTGCCCAGACTTATACTGTGCATACTTCCTGACAGCTTAAAAAAAGTGAAAGTAACTGTTGTGTAATGCCTGCATGAGCCTGTTAATAAAGCACTGTTATACTCTACTCATCCTCGGCTACCCAAAACATAACAGATTGACAAGATGGATCTTCTACCTCTGCAGCAGCCTTTTCTTCCAAACCCTGGTGAGTCTACCATACCTTTTACTGCTTGGATCCATATGTTTGAAAATTACATTATTGCTGCTGACCAAGGGGAGATTTCTGCTACTAGCAAATGGAGAAATCGAGCGATTCAACAGAAGTCGGAAAGAAGCACTACAGACAGCAAATCTAACTGGGAAATCTTGGAAAGTATTTACAACAGAGTTCCTACATAACTACAGAGCAACATGCCATGCAACAACCCAATCATGCACACCCAGATTCGCAATAAGTTACATGTTGCAGACATCAAACTTCCATAAAATACTGTGCCTACAAAATCATCTTCTGCTGACATTGTGAAATGTCAACAAGCCAAATGTAAGGCTTATACTGACAGAAAACGTGGTGCAAGAGAAGTACACTTTCAACCTGGATCTTTATTCAGAATAAAGAAACCAGGAATACTGAAACAAGGAAAATCTAAATTTACTACACTTGAAGTGAGACGCCAGCGAGGACCATACACATATGAACTGTCTGATGGACGCAAATGGAATGCAAGTCGTCTTGCTCCTGTTAGATATGACTTTGGAGAAGCCCCATTTGATGAAGGACACTTTCCTGCTCCTGATGTCAACTGCAATAGGCCTGAAGAAAGTGAACCTATAAGGCATACTGAGAGAATCAGAAAACTACCTGCATGGACCCAGGACTATGTGATGTGAATAATGTATATTGTTGCTTTAAGATTCATTGTTGTTGTTTTCCTACTATAGGGGGAATATATGGTGTTTATACAAATGGCTTGTAGATGTCAATGTGCCCAGACTTATACTGTGCATACTTCCTCACAGTGAAAGTTACTGTTGTGTAATGCCTGCATGAGCCTGCTAATAAAGCACTGTTATACTATACTCATCCTCGGCTACCCAAAACATAACAAGGTATACAAATAAAATACTGTTCAACTGATGCATCAATCCGGATTCAGTTTGAGACAAATAACTTTTCATAGTTTATTTCATGAAAGTCCAATAAAGTATGGGACATATGACACTGAATTACCTACTGAATTATCATGGAATATGACCCATTGTGTTGATGCTGATGGGTGTTGATGGTTCCAAAGTTCAACATTATAGCTATTTATTCTGCCAGCATTTAAAGAATTACAGAGATCACTCCCTGGGAAGATAAATGTTTGCCTCTGTATGCATGGGCTTTGAATATGGTCTTTCTTTGACTTTAGGTTACATACAGTATGTTACTGCCAAAAGGGCAAAACAATAAAACAGACCGTGGAAAACTACATAAAAAAGAGAGAAAATATAAACAGATACATAACTATAAATATCACTCACCCTTCAAAAGTACAGAAATCTCACCACTGGGTTTAATAAAATAGTAATATGTTTGCGACTCAAATTTTGTAAAGACATGCAAGCTTTCACACACAAGCCATGGGGCTCCATAACTTTGTTTAACTAAAGCAGTGATATATTATTTGAGGCAACAGTGGTGTCACATAATGATTGCTTGACTACTACCTAAAGGAAAGGTGAAAGCTTTCATACAAGTTGTCTTCTCCATTTCTTGAAATCTGTTTAATTAAAAGTTCACTTCTAAGTCATTCACTAAGATTAATTTTAGCTGAATAATGTTAATATTTTTACAATAAGAAACATATTATAGGATCTGTATAAGTATAGGATCTGTTATCCAGAAACCTATTATCCAGAAAGCTCTGAATTAGGTGAGGGTCATCTCCCATAGACTCCATTTTAACTAAATTATTCAAAACATATTTACTTTTTCTGTGTAGTAACAAAACAGTGCCCTGTACTTGATAATGGATTTTTATGAGCGGGGAAACAACCCTATTGAGTTTATTTCACGTTTATATTACTTTTAGCACAATTGGGGCAGATTTATTACGGGTCAAATTTTTTTAAGGTCAAAACTGTTAAATTCGACTAGGGAGTTATTCGAATTCAATTTGAGTTTTTAAAAAAAAAGTTGAATTCGATTTTTGAGATTTATCATACATAAATTCACAATTTGAATTTGACTATTCGCCACCTAAAACCTGCCCAAATACTGTCAGTCAGTGGGAGAGGTCTAGGGATCAATTTGGAGATGTTTGCAGCCTTCCTGACATTCAACTTTTGTTTCGGAGAAAAAACTCCAATGTAGTTTGATCGAATTCAATACAAATTAGATTGAAATCTTTTGGTTGTTTAATTGAAGTTAAAATTGATTCAATTAAATTTGAATTTATCAACAAATTTCAGAAAGTCGAATTTCGAATTTATTGATAGTTTAGAGTTTGAGTTTTAAAAAACTCACATGAATTCGAAATTCGACCATTTATAAATGTCCCTCCCCAGGTATAAATTCCAAATTACAGAAAGATCCTTATCCAGAAAACCCCAGGTCCTGAGCATTATAGATAACAGGTTACATACCTGTATTATGCTTTTTTTTTATAGCATTGAAATATATCATCACTTTAAAGATTTTACATATCGTACACATACATGTCCCTGCCCAAGTGGAACTTACAATATAATGTCCCTTTCACATTACTACAGCACATGATAGTCTGTTTGATCAGGAACCAATTAACCTGGCTGTATGTTTCTGGAGTATGGGAAAAACCCCACACGAACCGTGGGAGAATAAACTACCTACTTACAAATAGTGCTCTGGTTGGAATCTGTCAGGAGCTGCCCCCCCCTCCAAAAAAAAAATCAGGGAAAATATTCACATACTCATAAATTCTAACCAGAACCAGTAAATCAGAACCAATTATGCTAAAGCTAACTTCTTTGTTTGAAGTACAATCCAAGTTTTTTTTTACTTGATTTTGCATTCAGTTTTGAAAGTCAGTATGCATAAATATATTATTAAAATTGAAATTGTTTGGAGGAAGGCAACTAAGATGATTCATGGTCTCCATAATAAGGAATATCAGAAAGGTCCTCCTGCGCATGTGGTGTGGACTAAGTTAATAAGGGAATGCAAGTACACACTGGACAGATACAGCGCAATTATGGAGAATTAAAGCAAAATCGAAACTGAGAATATAAGGTGCAGACAAGAAGGACTAGTTTGTTCTTTTCTGCTATTAAGTTCTACAAGTTCTATGTTTCCTACATTCAGCATGTTCATTCAACAGCTTGTATACTATATTTGATTCTCTGTTACATAGTTAAATTGGGTTGAAAAAAGACAAAGTCCATCAAGTTCAACCCCTCCAAATGAAAAGCCAGCCCCATACACATACCCCTCCCTACTTTTAATTAAATTCTATATACCCATACCTATACTAACTATAGAGCTTAGTATCACAATAGCCTTTGATATTATGTCTGTCCAAAAAATCATCCAAGCCATTCTTAAAGGCATTAACTGAATCAGCCATCACAACATCACCCGACAGTGCATTCCACAACCTCACAGTCCTGTCTGTGAAGAACCCCCTACGTTGCTTCAAATAAGAGTTCTTTTCTTCTAGTCTAAAGGGATGGCCTCTGGTACGGTGATCCACTTTATGGGTAAAAATGTCCCATGCTATTTGTCTATAATGTCCTCTAATGTACTTGTAAAGTGTAATCATGTCCCCTTGCAAGTGCCTTTTTTCCAGAGAAAACAACCCCAAACTTGACAGTCTACCCTCATAGTTTAAGTCTTCCGTCCCTCTAACCAATTTAGTTGCACGTCTCTGCACTCTCTCCAGCTCCAGCTCTTAAGGAATGGAGTCCACAACTGCACTGCATACTCCAGATGAGGCCTTACCAGGGACCTATAAAGAGGCATAATTATGTTTTCATCCCTTGAGTTAATGCCCTTTTTTATGCAAGACAGAACTTTATTTGTTCTGTCACTCTTCTATTTTAGTTTCCTATCTTGTCCCAACAGATGGCCCCCCATTAGCTCCAAAATTTAATTTTCTCTCTTTTTGCTATGAATCTGCTCCCTCTTTTTCTGGGATACATCTGTTCTTTTTTTTCTCCCTCATCTCTTATTCTTTCTATATCTTTTACTAACCTAATTCTGTCAGTCCATTTTTATTTTTTTTTTCTATTTATCTACAATTATACAATTTTTTCTATTGATTAACCCTACTATCCAAGCTACTTCCCAGTTTGTTTTGTAGGTTATTATACTGCTATATCCCTCTTCTTGTTCTGCTCTGTGTTTCCTGGGTTATTGCATCTAAGTATTAGAGGATTTGTGTTCATATACAAGTGCCTAAAACATAGGCATCATTTAAACATTCCAGCTGCAGATATGTGTGTTCTCGGTTTGTTATTTATTGGTAAAAAAACATTCTATGTAATGAAAACCTACTATAGCCATTTCTGTGATGTTCTCCAGTTTTAGCTTGGTGCATATATTTATTTTTTTATATCTCAGTCAGCAGATTACATTACGCTTGAGAATCTCAACAATCAGATTAATACTGCATTTACAGCCACCATGACGTACAGCTTTACTTACTTTAGCATTCAGTTTACGACAAATGTGGTGGATAAATCTTTTGCTGCAAGGAGAAGAGACACAATAATTGCTACACTCTCTTGCTAAATTTCAGGGATAGAATGGATCTGTTGGAAATGTGGGCAATTCAATACTGTTTCACGCATTGCAAAGAATCATTAAAAAATGATAAAGGCAAAGTTTTCTTGCATGTCACATAGATGCTTTTTGGAATACGTGACCTCGTGAAATTGTGTGGAGTTTTCATTCTGATGGAACAGATCTATGTATCGTACTTCCAAAATTATAAGCAGATAGGCATAAGGTAATATCTTTAAACGCTTACTAATGTTACAATGGATACAGCAGTCCTTCATTCTGAAAAATCACAACTAGTCCCTTTTGCAATATGCTTTAACTGAAGATATAATATACATTGAACTGATCTGAAAATTGTGGTATTTTGCAAATAATGCATTATGTATATAACGTACTAGGGAAACCTCACCATTTGCATAATGAAAGATTCCAAACTATTCATAGCAATATCTCTCTGACTTTTTATAGTCTCCCAATCAATGTATTTATAATGTACTTTATTCATTTTGGAGAATCAACATTGTGAAGAGTCATAACCAGAGAACAGAAAGAGATAAAAACTGCTCTCAATTGCCATTACATTTATAAATAAAGTAAAAAAACCCTAACATAAAATCTGTGATTAATATATATTGCAAAGATGTTATATTTTTCTTTACATGCAAAAAAGTGTTGGGTGGACACCCCCTTTATGGTTGATCAGGTTTATTAGGTGACACATTCAAAAATATTTGTATGTAAGTGTGCAGACAAGCATTTGCAAATAATTATTGCAATGGCTAAGTGAGTTGATCAAAACTCATCTAAAAAAGCCAGAAAATATAATGTATGCTATAAATATAACACTTGCAAAACTATTTGTGTTAGTAATGCACGGGGCCAGGTAATCTGAATATAGAGATTTTCTCTTGTGGTACTAATAACAACAATCAGGGTGTAAATCACATCCACTGGGACACACAGGGTTTAATTGCAGTTAACTGCAAACAATTTGTATCCTATCCTTACACAAAATTGTCAGAACTGGAATAAAGGGGTTGCCATTCCTCATTAATTTCTTAATGAAAAGTTGTTTCTGGTATCCCTCTGGAAATATTGTGTACCTTATTCCTTATAACTTTATTCCTTATAACTTTTCAATTAAATTTCTTCCACCAAAAATTGCCATGTGACATGTTCTCATGTCTCTTAACCAAAAGGGTCACATGTCCAAGCAAACTAATAAATAAAAGAAGGTCGAAAATTGGTAAATATTGTAAGAGTCTGACACACAAAGAGACAGGCACAAAGGCAGGACAACTTAAAGCAGGCAGCTTATGATGTAGAGCAAACAATTGCCTTCAATATATGTAAAAGCCAAGCAAATGTTTTCACACCAAAGGGACTGATGGTTGATAAAGGTGCAGCATAATATATAGTTGCAAACATTAAAAACGAATAAGTTAAAATTCACTCTATGTAGAGCTGGAGAAGTACTACATAGAGTGAATTCACTGTATAGAACATTTTTTCTGCTGATGCCTCATAAACCAATGGTGCATCTGTTTAATTTCAGCAAGGTGGGAGCGAAATGATTCATAACAACAGTACTAAATTCATCATTAAGAAATATATTATACTTTTTTATGTGAACACTTTTGATGAAAATGCTTTGTCGATTTAATGACGATGATGTTTAGAAACTATAAAGTCTAGTAGATGGAATAAAGATTAAGGGTAAGATCAATATGTCTAACCTTGCAGAGTTCATACCCAGGGAACATTTGTCCAAAACAGAAGCAGATAGTTTGTCGTCCGTACTAAAGACACATTTAAACTGGTACATACTGATTTAGCAGGCCCTATAGAGCCAGTTGCAAAATATGGTTTCCTGAAAAATAAAAGTGATACAATATTCGCAGCAAAAAACTTTATTGCTATGGCAACTCATAGACTCAATTTTATCGAAATAATCCAGTTATTAAAAAGTATTCCCTTTTTCTCTGTAATAATAAAACAGTACCTTGTACTTGATCCAAACTAAGATATAATTAACCGTATTAGAAGCAAAGCCTACTGGGTTTGTTTAATGTTGATATGATTTTCTAGTAGACTTAAAGGGGACCCGTCACCCAAAAAAATGTATTCAAAATCCTATTTTATCATGTTAGTGAAGCAAAATAAACTTTAATTACACTATATTAATTATTTGAATCCGGTTTCCTTCAGTCTGGGAATTCATAATTATAGCAAGCAGGCAGGAGCCATTTTGTGGGCACTGTTATTAAGGCAAAACTTGCATCATCTCAGAATCTTTTTTGTGCACCAGAATGGGGGACCTGATGTCCATCCCCATGCCCTGGTTACACAATGAAATGGTTAAGAGAACTGGGGGAATGTGGGGAGAGCAAACATGAATGGTTTAATAAAAAATAGAAATTGGATTTCATGTTTAATTTGAAAAGGACTTTTATTATACAGATTTTTTGTCTGGGTTACAGGTCCACTTTAAGGTATGAAGATCCAAATTACTGAAAGATTCATTATCCGGAAAACCCCAGGTTCCGAGCATTCTGAATAACAGCTCCCGTACGTGTATTTATTTAGATGTTTGTTGCAGTTTTTATGGGTTGTCAAGGTAGTAATATATGAGATATTTTACTCTATAGCAAGTCATCTAATCATTTAAATGGTGCATTATATTACTCTATCCACATTCACATTGAACTCATGCTGGCACCAACACTACATAACTTTGCACTTATCATTGATGGCAATCAGTTACATTTTAGTTGCATTGTTGTACTTGCAGATGGCTGAACAAAGCTAATGATTGACTGTCATAGGTTACTGACCAGGTTCAAGTGTAACAAACACGCAGCCTTCCAACCTGCTCAGCTCCATCAAGAAAGCAGTGTGTAAGTTTCCAGAAAGAGATTGAAAGAGGGCCTGCCTAAAGGTTGCAAAAAGCGATGCTAAATTAAGATAGTGGGGGTCATTAATCAACACTCAGCAAATTTGGCCACGGGCAGTAACCCATGGCAACAAATCAAAATGCTGCATTCATTGTTCTACTTGCAGCTGGCTTTAAAAAAGCTAATAACTGATTGGTTGCTATAGGTAACTGCCCAAGGGCAAATTTGCCCTGTGTTGATAAATGAGCCCCAGAGTCTTAAAGACACTCATAGACATAAAAGGAACAGTTCAGTGTGAAAATAAAAACTGTGTAAATAGGCTGTGAAAAATAAAAAAATGTTTCTAATATAGTTAGTTAGCCAAAAATGTATAAAGGCTGGAGTGAACAGATGTCTAATAAAACAGCCAGAATCCAACTTCCTGCTTTTCAGCTCTATAACTCTGAGCTAGTCAGCGACTTGAAGGGGGGCTACATGGTACATTTCTCTTCAGTGAGTTTGAAATTGATTCTCAGCATTCAGCTCAGATTCAAAAGCAACAGATATGACCCATGTGGCCCCTCCTCAAGTCTTTGATTGGTTACTGCCTGGTAACCAGGGTAACCAGTCAGTGTAAACCAAGAGAGCTGAAAAACAGGAAGTAGTGTTCTGACTGACATGTCATACATCAAATCACTCCAGCCTTTATACATTACATTTTTGCCTGACTAACTATATTATAAACATTTTTTATTTTGCACAGCCTATCTATTTACCCAGTTTTTATTTTTACACTGAACAATTCCTTTAATGGGCATCTGCAACATTTCGATGGTGGCGAATTTTTTCCGAAACTAAACGGGTCAAATTCGCCCATCGCTACTAGTACGCACTCAACAAAAAATCATTTAGAAGTGTATTAACAAATCCCTACATATTGTAACTGTTTCAATTGTATATTTAACATAGCTTTTAGTGAATTTCAATTAGGCATTCTCATCTACATGTTTCTCAGCTGATTTGTAATATATTTCTGTTCATATTTGCCAGTGCATACTGTCAGTATTAGGGAGAACTAACAACTATACAGACAAGGACATAAATGAAAAAGTTTGTATGATGCTAGAGGCAATAGTTATTCTGATTAGCCGCAAAGATACATATGAATTCATGCTGCGATAAGTGGCCTCTGTAAAATGATAGCTCCAATATAAAAACAATAAACTGAAATTAAAAACAAGATAATAACACTTCACATTTCTCTGTGTTAGTAAAGCCATTTCACTTAGTACCAATATTCTGTGCATTTTAGAGAAATGAGCGGTAAAGTAACATGTTGTCATTCAGATCAGCTCAATATCCACATTAACCTTTTTTATAACTCCAGTTAATAATGCAGAAAACTGATTGTAATAATCCATAAATGTACCATTCCGCTAAAATCAAGTGTTCAGATTATTTGGTTCAGTTTATTGCATATTTTTAAAAATATTTCCCCCCAAAAAACTTTACTCATTGTTTTATGTTTTGCATCGTCACGCAAGCAGTTATGATTGTCTGTTATTTGCATTCTTTAACCATGACTCATAGGATGAAAGATCTTTGCAGCTGGTGCCATTTATCTGTCTTATTTACAGAAGAGCAGCAATGCCAACTTTGTGTAAATTTTAGCACTGCTTCTTTGCACTTACCCAGGCTCATTCACTGGGGGCTGCCAAATATTCGGCACCCCCAGTGACTGAAATCACTATGGGGCCGATTCACCAAGGGTCGAATATCGAGGGTTAATTAACCCTCGATATTCGACTAGGAATTGAAATCCTTCCACTTCGAATATCGAAGTCGAAGGATTTAGCGCAGAAAATTCGATCAAACGATCGAAGGATTATTCATTCGATCGAACGATTAAATCCTTCGAATCGAACGATTCGAAGGATTTTAATTCAACGATCGAAGGAAAATCCTTCGATCAAAAAATCACAGGCAAGCCTATGGGGACCTTCCCCATAGGCTAACATTGACTTCGGTAGCTTTTAGCTGCCGAAGTAGGGGGTCGAAGTTTTTCTTAAAGGGACAGTACTTCGACTATCGAATGGTCGAACGATTTTTACTTTTAATCGTTCGAATCGTTCGAATTCGATCTAATTTAACCAATTCGATGGTCGAAGTACCCAAAAAATACTTCGAAATTCGAATTTTTTTTATTCTAACCCTTCACCTGAATCGGCCCCTATACAATTTTCATGTATTTAAAAACACTAAAATCATGTACTCAGACCAACTCAAATAGTACAGCCCTTATTTATCAATACTGACATTTGATAGTGTTGAGCAGTACTGGATACATTTATTATTTGTAATGTCCTAAAGATACATTTTATATATAGTGCAATATTGTATGGTCTGGTGTCACTTACTCACGGTCTCTGAATGATTTATAATGGCAATCTTGTATACCAATAATACCACTGCTTGCGAATATTCCAGTGTAGTCTCTTAGACCCTTAGGGGCAGATTTACTAAAGGGCGAGGTGACTAATTTTAGCGAAAATTCACCAGCGTGACGTCATTTCGTTACTTCGCTGTTTACTAACAGGCGCAGGTGTAACTTTGCTAGAGAAGGAGATAGACTCTAGCAGTAATTCACTCCCTTACGCCTGGCAAAGTTGAGCTCTGGTGAATGGACGTAACTACGTAAATTCACTAAGATGCGGATTTTACTGAATGTTACCTCTTACACCAGACTTGCCTTCACTACCTCAGACCAGGCGAACTGCAAAAGATTAGATAGGACTTCCTCAAAAAATAGTTGAAAATGCTGGCGACTTTTCATTTTCCAGGGTTATAGGCTGCAAAAGATAGTAAATTTTTTCTGGGGTACCCGGCTTCCCCCTTACATTTCCTAACACATGGCACATAAACTATACATTGGGCTCATATGAGGGCAATATAACAACTAACAATTTTATTTTATTAAGGTTTCCCGGGCTTGTGTAATGTAATGTATTTGCTGCAACATATCAGTCCATTCAACTTTAACTTCCCGCCATATGCAAATTAGCCAACACCAACACAACTTTGCTTCGCTTGCCACAGTAACTCTAGTGCTGCTTCAGCAGCATTCGGCGCTCTGGAAGCAACTTCGGATTTTAGTGAATTAGTGTTGTCCTGGCGAATCTACGCCTAGTGAAGTGTTGCGATGTGAGCGAAGCTGTCGCTGGCGAATTTCCGGAGGTTAGTGAATCTGCCCCTTAGTATTTTATTCAGAGCCCCAAATTATTAGCTTTACTCAATTCATAGAGAATAGGATCTGTTCATCCCTTTTTGTTCTTATATCATATGTGCCTATAGCTACTTATAAATAAGTCTAGTAACTATATGTTTTAATATGAGATCTTCCCCTTTATTGAAAAATATAAACTTCTTCGCTTACAAGATACAATGTGTTTTATTATCACTAAATCATTGTCACTGAATTTTCGTTTGATTATTCATCTTTAACTGGTTATAACTTGCTAATGCTATTGTTCCTTCGCGGGGGGAGGGTGTTTCCTCTTTGTTTTCTCCCAACCCATGTGATTTACTGATCATCTAGTTCAGTGATCCCCAACAAGTAGCTTGTGAGCAACATGTTGCTCAACAACCCCATCGATGTTGCTCCCAGTGGCCTCAAACAGCTGCTTATTTTAGAATTGCTAGTTTGGAGGCAAGTTTTGGTTGCATAAAAACCAGGTGTACTGCCAAACAGAGCCTCAATGTAGACTGCCAGTCCATATAGGGGCTACCAAATAGCCAATCACAGCCCATAGTTTGCACCCCCAAGAACATTTTGCATACTTGTGTTGCTCATTTAAATGTGGCTTGTGGGTTAAAAAAGGTTGGAGATCCCTGATCTAGTTTATCAAGTACAATAGAACCCTGATTTTACATTTCCCAGGGGATGGTGTCAAAACTGTGAAAATTCCTGTAAAATGAAAAATCCGGGAAAATAATATGCAACTTGCCTGTATGGGAGAGTGAAAAAACTGAGTCGATTCTAGGAAAGAGCAAAATCCTATTGTATAGAGGTGTGTGAAGCTGACGCTTGGGAAATTTCGCCCTTTAGTGAATCTGCCCTATAGACTTGTTACATTCTACAAAGGTTCACTGGATCTCTGATTTTTACTACTACTATAATTTTTATCATCAGTACTAAGCTAGGAATTGCTCACTAATCTTAGCAATGGACACCACTGCTTCTATACATCCCCCATTCCACCTGGCATTTTGTTTCCTGCTAATTTACACTGTGGTCCACTTAACAACCATTTCTGCTTCTATACCCTTTTACTTTGAACTCACCATGCTTGTTTAGCACAATTATTTACTGTGACAAGTTGTGTCTTGGCACATTCCCTGGGCAGATGGGTTTGGTCCAGCAGAGCCTTCTGCAGCTTCTGAATTTTGTGCAATAGAGCATGTCATTCTAGTCTCCCCAGTGGTTTAAAACATGTTAAGGTTTTCCATCTGGAACAATAACTAAGAAGAATTATATATCAGTTAATCAACCTCCTGGTAAAATCACTTTTAAAGCAGCGGCAAAGGCCAGATTTGCAGGTTTGCACATGATTGTCATGATTGTCACAAAAATAAAAAAGTGAAGAGAAAGTGCATAGCAGAGTTATGAATATATTATATTACACTGTAATAGAGAGGAACAGTCACCCTCCTAGGTTCATTAGTATGAACAATTAACATCTCAAATTGCAGGATTCTCTTCTATAGCACTGAGACTCCCCTAAACAAGATTGAATAAAACTCACAACAAGTCATTGCCACCAAGGGTATTATATTTATTGCTTTTAATGTACACAACACTCTGCAATTCTTAAATGGAATCAGAATGTTCAATTTCATTGAACACAAACATGATTAAAGGACTCAGTACATTGGCTCATTAAAATCAGAGTTTGAATATAACTCTTAATTTAATCATAAAATTGAAGTCAGATTTATTTGGCACGTGAACAACTGATGCATTTAAATGTAATCGTTTAGAATGATATTATGACCTGTACACGACATACTCTTTTTTTGTTTGTTC
This sequence comes from Xenopus petersii, assembly GCA_038501925.1. Taxonomy (NCBI): domain Eukaryota; kingdom Metazoa; phylum Chordata; class Amphibia; order Anura; family Pipidae; genus Xenopus; species Xenopus petersii. The sequence goes on along the minus strand of CM076676.1, from coordinate 77,594,747 downwards.
CTTTCTGTAGTACTTTTTTATGTATGCAAATCAAGCATTTGTTAACCTTGAACCAAAATATTTTACATTTAACTTTTTTATTTTTGCCCGAGACAACAAGCGCTTCAACACTTTAATTAATGATCTGATCTATATTGCTGTAACCACTTTCAATTGATTAAGTTATCCTGGCCCATTTATCAAGAGGGGGAGGATGACACAAATTCGAATCTAAAGCAATTTGCATTACTTTGCATTGCATTTATTTCTGTAACTACCAAAACTTTGAAGAATTTTAAATGTACAAAAACATGCACAACCATACAGCAATATGCCTTAAGTACGGTTTATTAGACAAATGCATTCTGATATGGTTGTTGATGAAGAATGGTGTAGGGAAGATTTTAGGTCAGGTTCCTATCTATTGAAAAACATTATTATTTGATTAACATTGGAGAAAAACATCACCAGGGATGTTGCTCTTTGCTTTTTTTTCTAACTTGATTGCTGATTGGTCGCTATGGGCAACATCACTGGTAATGTTTGTCTCCAATGCTAATTAATGCTCCATAGTATACAAATTATAGTATACAAGTTCTATACAAATCCTAAATAATATTTATGACATGTCATAGTTCAAGTGCAGTTCTATATTATGAAGGCATAACATAGTCTCATCATCATTCAAGTTAATTAACTGAGGTGAAATGATTAATATAATTACAAATTGAGTAGGGTCTTTCTTTTTAAAGGGCGAGTCTGCATGTTTTAATTATTTCTTTTTCTTTTTCCAGTTTTGAATTGGATGATTTTGTATGTGTGGCAGACTTGAATTGAAACATAATACATAAATATATTGTGTACATGATTACATTTCTTCCCAGAGCATACAGGAGATGCTTTGATATTGATTGATTAATAGATAGATAGATAGATAGATAGATAGATAGATTATATATAGATAGATCAGAGATAAATACAAGGTCAGACCAGGTCACAGATATTCACAAAAGGTTCACAATCTAAAGAACAGGCTGAGGATGAGGTAGGAATAAACGACTTGCAGTTGCTACCCAGGCTGAGGTCAAAACGGGAGAGAATAATGAAGTCAAACAAGCATGGATCAGCAACAGAACAGTAGAACTATGAAAGTGAGAAGTGCACAGTCACACCAGGATGATAGAAGACCCTTTCACAAGGAGTTTTAGTACATATGTCACTGCACAAAACTGCAACAAACAAGTGTCTACTCAGAGGTACATGCCAGTAGGAGCACATATCTATCTGTTTCTAGATAAGCAATCTAGATAAGCAAATGAGTAATTGTAACAATATAAGATATTTAGACTCACAGATTTAAGGGCAATTCACCTTCATTAGCAAAACTGTAATAACTGAAAAAACCCATAGTATTTTGTAAAATGAACACTACGCACGCTACGTGCGGCAACTGATTTGTCCCTCTTTTTATTTCCAAAATGTTGGGAGGTATGGGAGCGGGAGCCACTGACTGGAGCATGACCTGGTACGTTTCCTGACAATCATGTAAAATTTATGACATTTTTCTCTTATTCTATATGATTTTTTTAAAAAAACTTTTCTTCTATGTCCTCTAAATTGAATTATTTTAGGTATTATGAAAGGAATGGGAACCTTTCCAAGACTGTGTTTATTTTATATTATTTCTCTGAATTATTAAAGCAAGTAATTCCTTACTCATCAAGACTGACTTCCCTGGCAATATTGTGGCTTTATGTCCCCTGGGTTTTACACTGATTACAAATCTTTGCAATACAGGCACACTGAAAAACTGTAATCTGATTAAAAGCGACTTATCTGCCCATTTTAGCTTTTATTACATTTCAGATGTTGAATGTATTCTCCCTCTCAGAACCATTCATCGAATAAAGCCCATTTACCCCAGGCACATGTGACTTTTACAGTAACGTAGGCATCCATCACAGGCTGCCTGCAGTAGCAAAGGCTTGGAATTTAATCCGACCCTAATAAATTAAGCAGTCCTTACTCATCATGAAATCAGTCATGAAAAATATTTACCAGGAAGAAAGAGAATTTACACACTTCAGTTCTTTAAAACAGTTTTAATTACAATACATTCCATTTTTATTTCAGTATTGACACAATAAAATGTGTAGCTTTAAAACCCACAGCGCATTTTTCAAGTGAAAAAAAAATAAGCATTTAGGAAATTAAATTTTCAGGTTGAAGTAATGGGATATTGCTGTTGACATTTGGCTTTGCAATTGAAAGTGATACTTATTTCAGTAAGCATGAAAATACTTTTAAATGACATATTACTGTAGGAAGTGCATTAAACCCAATGTTGTAAACACCATGCTTAGAACTGGTACTGGTCAGAGTGAAAAAAAAAACACATTTTCCTTCCTGTGGCACCTGCATTTGTAGCAAGTACCTGAATTATTCAGCAAGGAATAAACATAAATCTTTGTGGAATGTGTGGAGGCTCTCACCATAACAACATGATTGATGTGACTCCCCGCTCTGTGGAAAAGCAGACCTCAGGTTTCTGATTATAAAACCTACAAGATGGACTTGTGGAAAAAGAATATAACATGCTGTCCTTCATGGGTGAAATAGTTTGTTGTTTTACATACCAAACTGTCCAATTACAGAGTTTAAAGCATAAAACTGTTTTGATGAAATGGTTACTGCAGTAATTAAAATGAAAATTATTTGAGCACAGGTAGTGGTGAGTGGGAAATATGTTATTTTTAATTATTTATAATATCATCTCTCATTCTATTACTTGATAAACTCTTTTTTTTTTCAACAATAATTGATGTTGCAAATAGATTTCTCCTGCAAAGACCCTAATAAATATTAAAAAATATGCAAATTCAACCTTGACAGTGAGAAAATCAAGGTTTAGCAGCAATTTAAGCTTCTGAGCACCACATGGGTTTTAAAGGCTGCTGCAGAGGTATAATACTGACAGTAAACCAAGAAATCAACATCCAGCAAATTGGGATGAACAGTTTAGGGCAGTGGCTACCAGGGAGATTTGTTGTCTGCCATTATTTATGCACGACTGCGGGCGACAAATCTCCCAAAAAGGCATCTCTATTGGAAACAACTGAAATTGCTGGAGGTAAAACCAACATATTGGGAAGTCATCCTCTAGAGGCAACTTTGGAAGAACAAACTATGCGTTGGTTTTACTGCCAATCGCAATCGTGCTTCTGTCCTTATTCATACAGCAGTGAAGATGCATCTATGTACTGTGTATTGTACCTGTACTGTGAATCTCATGGTGTTATGCTGTTGTTCTTTGCCAGGGACCCCAACACAGATGCCCCAAATAATGGGATTGTTTCTATGAGCATGAGGTGAGAGTCTGGAGGCTTCAGTTGGAGCCCAAGACACAATATCTTAGTTGAAGCCTAAGGCAGGAGGCCTAAGTAAAGGAGCTTTAGTAAGTTTGAATCTACTACTGTCATAACATGCTGCAGGAATGTGAGATGGGCAGTGTGGGGTTAGCCCTAAGGTGACATGTCAGAGTAAGGTTTCAGTGAGAAGTAGGGATGTCGCGGACTGTTCGCCCGCGAACTAGTTCGCGCGATCATCGACTGTTCGCGTCCGCCGAATGTTTGCTAACGGCGCGCGGCGTTCGCCAATTTGGGTTCGCCTTAGCTAGTGCTTATTTTTGACTTCTCACCCCAGACCAGCAGATACATGGCAGCCAATCAGGAAGCTCTCCCTCCTGGACCACCCCCACACCCCCTGGACCACTCCCCTTCCATATATAAACTGAAGCCCTGCAGCGTTTTTTCATTCTGCCTGTGTGTGCTTGGAAGAGCTAGTGTAGGGAGAGAGCTGTTTAGTGATTTGAGGGACAGTTGATAACTTGTTGTAACTTTGCTGGCTAGTAATCTACTTGATACTGCTCTCTATTGTAGGGACAGAACTCTGCAGGGATTTGAGGGACAGTGAGTTTAGGTTAGTTAGCTTTGCTGACTAGTAATCTACCTTCTACTGCAGTGCTCTGTATGTAGCTGCTGTGGGCACTGCTTCTGATCTCATCTGCTGTAATAACCCAATAGTCCTTGTAAGGACTGCTTTTATTTTCTTTTTTGTTTTTTTACTTTGCTACTATAAGAGCCCAGTGCTATTAGTCTAGCTGTGTTGGGGAGTGGGACTGGTGTGCTGCTCCTAGTAGTTCAGCACCAACCAGAGTAATTTTATTTTTTAATATATATATATTTGTTTTTATTTTACTTATCTTACTGTTCTTTAACGTGTCCAATGCTGTTTGCTGTTCTTCATAGTAGTGCACCAATAGTAGTGCACTTGCAGGCATTGTTTGCCCAGTGTGTTCTTCAAACAACTGCCACCTAGCTGTGTGAGCTTTTTCACATTCTGTCTAAATATCAATAATAATACCGTCTCCAGAAACCCCACCTGAGTGACGTTTTCCAAGCAGCAATAATATATTCTGTATCCACTGCTGTAGTGTATACGTTGACCTTGCAGGCATTGTTTGCCCAGTGTGTTCTTCAAACAACTGCCACCTAGCTGTGTGAGCTTTTTCACATTTTGTCTAAATATCAATAATAATACTGTCTCCAGAAACACCACCTGAGTGACGTTTTCCAAGCAGCAATAATATATTCCGTATCCACTGCTGTAGTGTATACGTTGACCTTGCAGGCATTGTTTGCCCAGTGTGTTCTTCAAACCACTGCCACCTAGCTGTGTAAGCTTTTTCACATTCCGTGTCCAGAAACATCACCTGAGTGACATAGTGTGATTTCTGCCCTTTACAGCACAAAACGCAGCGCTGTGTCAACAATGTATTTTTCAGATACATTTTTGCCCTTGATCCCCCTCTGGCATGCCACTGTCCAGGTCGTTGCACCCTTTAAACAACTTTAAAATAATTTTTCTGGCCAGAAATGTCTTTTCTAGCTTTTAAAATTCGCATTTTTTGACGCAAGTTTGCGAATATGTTCGCGAACATTTTTTCTGCCGTTCGCTACATCCCTAGTGATAAGGGGTAGTATGTGGTACACTGGGGCTGGACACCTATGTTGAGATGAAAATGTAAAGGAGCTACTGTACCATCTACCTCCACTGTGTACTGTATGAGAGTGAATAAATGTGTGATATGTCCCTAATATATTTTAAATCTGTGCCAGAGTTCAATTTCAAGACCCTTTATCTCTACTCTTCCTGTGAGGGACCACCTAAAAGCAACAGAGGCATGTATCACTGCTCTATATAATCAAGTGCTATTTTAGTAAATATTCAATTCTGCCTTATCTCTCTATATTCTGTGTATCACTAACCAAATGTATTTCTGGGTGCTACTGTTGTATATCTGCTTAGACATTAGATCCCTCTTTGCAGGAAGCTTTTGGTGTTTAAATTTAAACTTCAGTTTATAAGCTTACCTACAGGTACATGTGCTCTAAAATGGAGAAAAACGACCATTGTTATACTAAGCCTTGCCCAACAAACATTTCTGCTTTCACCCACTTTAAAGTAAAGTCATTTTGCTATTTGCATCTACTCAACAATTTGATGCCCAGTATGCCCAGTATTCGGTCAGTCAATTCAGTATAGCTACATAAATGCAGATCTTCTTTGCCTTCCAGCTTCCTGGAAGATAAACTTGAAACATTTGTGGTGGCAGTATCAACAGGTTTCTGCAAAGTCAATACACCCACTTTTGCATTATTCAACAGGACAGGCAGGAGGGACACAATGGCCCTTGGTACAACTATACAGAAATACAAGGACCAATGAGTCCCAATATTTGCTTTAATTCATCTTCATATCATATTATACACCCATACACGGTTCTGAACACTTAAAATATTTGTATTGGGTAGCATTAAATGAATAATAACCTTTATATGCCATAAGGTGAGTTTTCAGATCACATGTCAGGAGGTGAATGGTGATTTTAATAATAAATAAATTAAAATGATGTTTTCATGCATATTTCAATCATGGACTGCAAGATAAGTTTACCTTGGGAAGCCAATATTCTCAAATCACATTTGAACAGATGGTTGGGGTATAGAGAATGTAAAAAATCATGTTAGGTAAAAATATTAAAGAAGAAAAGTAAAAGACTTGCAATGCCCCATGAGCCTTAACAAGATGTAACACGTTCTGGTTCCTAAAAATGCTATCAGCTGAGGAAAAGGGTAGAGAAATGTGATCAAATTGCAAGACTAAATTTTAACAGAAAGAAAATGCAGATTACATATTATTCACAGCATATTCATTTCTCTTCCCTTTCTCTCAAATCATAAAAACAAATCACACATTTGCTCATTTTAAATCTCCAGCTGGATTGTCATTCAGATATATCATTGATCTGCTGACCTCACTATGAGGTAACAATATGCAACATACTGTATGGCTTGGTACAGAATCCTCCTCAGCTACTGAAAAGCTACTGAAACAGCTTTGGCAAACCACTGACAAAACCCCAGCTATCATTATAATTAGAACTAACAAAAAGTCAAGTTGCATCTATTCTTACAGACAACACAGTTGTGCATCCACTACATTCCTACTTTGCCTAAATATCTCATATAGAAAGATAAAAGTTTGGTAATTATGTTTTTAGACACAGTATAACCAATATAACAAAATGTCTTAGAGAACATCCAATTATCTGGTAGCATTCAACCACTTTTGTGCTAAAAAAAAACTCTGAGCCCCATAGTTACCACTGTTCTTTGGACATGACATGCCAAAACTCGATCAGGAAACTCTAAACTGCAGAAGGTCAATGACTTTTTTGTTTTCACCCCTATCAATAAATCTGACCAATCGGGATTCTGCATTCCATGTAGCACAACCAAATACAACAAAACATACATGGAATTTCTTTAGGAATAGGTAATGACTTTATTGCTGATACAGTAAATATGGCAAGGGGCATAAGTGCAAGAGCAATAAGCGGAGCATGAACATGTTCCTTGGTGTTCATTTCCTAAGCACTTGAGCCCCCTTGGATGCTGTACTCTGCACTGAGCCCCCTTAAAGGAATTGTTCAGTGTAAAAATAAAAACTAGGTAAACAGGCTGTGCAAAATAAAAAATGTTTCCAATATCGTTAGGCAAAAATGTAATGTATAAAGGCTTTTGCCAGTGTCATTGCTTTTTTGCCATCTGTTTCTTGAAGTACATTATGTCCAGCATGTCTGTAAATTTTGCGTGCATCCATGGGCTATACGAGAATAAATATCACTATACATGCAGTATATACTGTATTTGTGGATAACGTTCAAATTAATACTCTTTTTTCATTCTTTACAAAATTAAACATTCCCTATTAAGGAAGTATGCAAAAGCAAAGAACACTTATATTTGTTATCTAGCATCTGGTTGTTAAAAAACATTGAGAAATGCTATTTAGACCAAAGCACTTTAATTACCAAATTAAGCCTAAATAAATCTCTCCATAATATTGTTTAAAAAATGCATGCAATGAATGTAGCAGATTCTTGTGTGCTTCCAAAGAGGTATTTGTAAAGTGCTTTAGACAGCAGACGGCCCTGGTGCCTATGTGACTTTGACAGCAGGCTGTCAACTTATCTCCCCTCAGGCCCAACTACTTAGCAGTATTCTTGAGTGAGAATTATTTGAATAGAGGTTATTTAGGGATTGTGTTTCATTTGCTTCCATAATTGATCCTCATGAAGCAGGATTAACAACATACAGCAGAAGAAACGAATTAAAGGCACTCAGGTGCGGTCACACAAAAAGTAGCATTAATTCTATATCACGGCTTCCATAGATTTTAGAAACAGCACTGCCATAAAAGTGCCAAGTCACATACATTTGCAGCTTCATGAATTTGTTGGACACATGACATCTTTTTTCAGGTTCAGCTCCTGCACTGCCCGAAAATTTAATGTTACAGGTGTTTCTTTTTATGCTCAACATAAAATGTCCACCCTACCGCATGCCCATTTCGAGCTGGAGTTTTATGTGAAATCAGCACCATTTATGAAAGAAAAGTCCATAAAAATATTCCAGTTAGTACAGTAAACAGCAAAGAATGCACAAAACAGAGTATTGCCTTGTCTGGTTCAGATTCTCAGTACTATGAATGAATCAATGCACCAATATCAGATACAGCAACATTTTTCATTTACTAGGCCTAGCTTTTATTTATTTAATTCTAAATTTTGCTTAAAAACATACAGGATATGAAGAAACCTGTTTCCATTCACAGTTTATGCAGGTAACCAATATAATAATAGTAATTAGTGATGAAAAATTTGCCAAGACAAAAAAAGTCGCACAAGAAAAAACACCCAATTGCTTGAATGCATTTGGAATGGGAAAAAAATTGCAACTTTATAGACTCCAAAACTGAAAAAGACATAGTACACAAGGCAAATTTGACTTATATGCTTCAATAAACAAGGAAACATAGTACAGATTAATAGTACGTTAGATTCATGAACATTGTGCCCAATGTATATTCTCTGCTGGCTTTACTTCAGGTTGTAAGCAGAAGGAACCTATTTTATTTTGCACCTTTAGGCTCAATGCTTAACTAGTTGAATCACACACAATTAAAGGCCATGTAAGTGCAAGCACACGTTGTGTCCATTTGCTCAGAGTTTATTAACTGTGAAAGTCATTGTACCTTGGAATGCTGGGAAAGAATGTTGCATTGTGTTTTGTACTGTATTAATATGTTTACTCCCTGTATACATAGAGCTGTACATTTTTCCAGTAAACAAATAGAACAAAACATTAAATAGAAATAAATATAATTAGTTACAGATATTAAATGCCATGTGGTAAGAAATATAGGGGAAAGGAAGCCCATAGAACTTATAATACTTACAGCGTCAGACTGGGGCCTCACTCCTGGAGTCCTACTCGCTGCATCGTGACTCCCCCTTCCCCTGTGCATACCTGTTCCCTTGTGGCTGCAATTGGGGAGAGGTAAGCACCATAGCAGCGGGTGGGCAGTGGGAGCATGTCTGGGTTAGTGGGGCTCACAAGGACCATGGCCCTGGAGTCCCACCAGCCCAATCAGACCCTGAATACTTATAGATGGTTTAGAAACTTACAGACACAGACACAATAGTAAGGTACTCTTCAATAAATATATGCTATATGCTTTAAAAGCAGATGACACATGCAGAATTTTTACCACCAGGGCTCTCTCAGGAATAACTGGCTGTAAAATTGCTCTTTCCTGTATGTTTTTGCTTTACATTTAAAAGAAAGGGGAATTCTCTGGCAATATCACATATCAGGGTATTTACAGGTACCATTCATACATAATCATATTAATGAGACATGACCCAACAATGCAATTTTATGAAAGTGAAACAAATGGCACACATGGACTGACATAATATACAGTACAGTGAATTGTGGTTGCTAAAAGAGAGAGATGATTGTTTGGTTTGGATGTGGCATGGAATTTAATGAATGTCATATTGTCAGGATCACCCTGACAACTGCCAGTGTGTTACTTTACTGGCGGAATCACACTGTGCTCCTCTCCTTTTATTTATTTGTAATGACTGAGTAAAATTACTTCATTTATTTGTAATTTTGTTGTTTTCTTTTCAACATTGTCACAAAGCATTGTCCTTTTAAATATCACAACATGGAAATGGAGTCTATTGAAACAATCCTATAATTTCAATACAATACTGTACTTAGTTAAACAGAAAAGTTATGTTGTATTTATACATAGCTTAAAGTTTTTATATTGTTGTTTGTCACAGTGGTGGAACATGGGGCGAAACTAACTTTGTAGACTGTGTCGCCTTGATTGCTGGTGGATCACTATTGATTTGTATTGGGAGTGGGACTTTACAACAATAACTTAAAGGGTCAGTTTACCCCCTTGTTCAACATGATTTCAGCAAATAGTGCTTTCAGCTGACCATACTTTTTGCCTGTTGTTTTAATCCTAAAAAAGGTACAGTTTTTGTCATTTCTTGAGCCAAACATGATTGACAGAGGAACAGAACTATTCCATATTTGGTTCTTATTATGCAAATATTTTACCAGTTCATAGACACTCCATCTGCACAATGGAATACTGCTTATATGTAAGCCAAAACAGTCACAACAAAGGGTTGTTTATACAGAGCACTCCCCTGTGATTGTAATCACGTACCTGATACTCCTGGCTGGTGCTTCTGCACTGGCCCAGGATTCTTCTCAGTGAACACCACAGAGCGATCCTCTTCCTTCTTTTATCGTAGGTGTACATGTGCAGTAAAGTGAAGAGTCAAATGTTAACAAAAAAGCTGCCTTTTTCACTCTACTGCAGGCATTTACCATTGAAGAAGCAGATGAAGAGGATCGCTCCATAGTGTTTGCTAGAAAGAACCCTGAGTCTGTAAGGTTTTTGCTAATAAGAGCACCTGCCCAGGGTATCAGGTAAGTAATTACAATCATTGGGGGGGTGCCTAACATTTGGCACCCCCTCCAGTGATTGAGACTTTCCTTCTCCTTTAATGATTATGTAGTAAGTGTGAATTTAAAATAATTCTTTATAATAAAAATAATACATTCATTATGCTTATATTTAAAAATGGTTTACTATAGGTATACTACCCCTTTAAGGGCTTTGTGTTCAGAAAGTAGTACTGTTCCCAACTAACCCTACAATTTGGGGGAAATATAATAAAAGCTGCAAGGTTTGCACCAGGTATAGTAACTCATAGGTTGCTAGACCTGAACTAAATGTGCCTTTTATCGTTGTACCCTACTCTTTCTAATAACAACTCTATATTTTGTCTGATGGGGCCCCAATATGATCAGTGGAATGGGTATTTACCCCCATTCGACCACCTAAAAAGAACTATGAAAGCTGCATGCTTTAGCTCTATATGTTCAGTGAACTGTAATACACATACACGCAAATAAATATCCTATAGAGCTTTAATACTGGAAACTGCATCCTGTATGATTTAATTGTAAATAGCAGGGTAGACTTTCATCTCAAAATGAGTAGTTACCACTAAGAAAAATGATTCACTGATATTGTCAGCTGCAGTGACTTATTGTTTAACATCCTTTCTGGAAAACATTCACATACAGTATCTTCATGCAGGCTCCAATTACACACAGACTTACTGAATAATCCTTGCATATAATGCACATCCCTTAATAGCTCTCAAATGAGCATACAATTAATAAAAAGCACTAACTAGGCTATCACACATGCTATGATGAGGGACTGAATATAAAAATAGTTGACGATAAACATAAAGCTGAATATAATCTCTTGATTTTTAATACAAACGTATAATCGTTTGCAGCTGAAGTTCAATGCAAATTACATATATAGCGCTTCCGCTCATATTTCCCAAACAAATTATTGAACTAGAAGAAGCAGCCAAATTGCAGCACTTTCCTCAAAGCACTCAATTAAAAAGTGAGTGCTGCTAGATGTCACTATAATTAAGTGAATCGGTCTGGAAATGGAAAGTCATGCTTACCTCAATGGCAGCTATAAAAACAGTTTGCATCAAATTCATAAATTGATGTTTGGGGAAAACTGCTTTCTGCAAATGAAGTGAAAGACTTTGGATTTTCTAATGTGAAATGTTAGGTAAGAAATTAAAGTGAGCTCCTGTGAAGTTCAAATGTAAAGTCATCACAAACCATGCTGTTTGTTAGAAAATCACACTGTGGCCATTAGATGGCGCTACGATTACATTGTGGCGATTGAACTGAGCCTGCCTCAAATAACTTTTTGATGATTCCCAAGAACACTGTATATAACAACAGCTGAAACCATAAAAAATAGAAAGTGAACTTTCAGCAAGTAAAAAAATACTATTTATCATCTGTTTGATTGCCTTTCGCAACAGCCACCAAGGCAGTGCATCTTTGTGATGGTTTAATTGTAAAGTCAGACAGGTATGAAACGTGTTTGTCTTTCTATTTCAGACAAGCACTCAGGCTGTTTCACCGTCTTTGAAAAGGCTTCACAATGCCAATAAATGTATTCGCTGGGAACGGAAAACACCACAGTACAAAGGCAGACCCATTTCATTTTTAAAGCAGAGTAAGGGTTGAATTTATTCATCACTGAGAGTTGGATAACTACATAATTAGTGGGCGATAAAAGGAGCTTCCCCAGAAAGGTCAACTTCAGCCCCTTCAATGTATTCCTAGGCGTCTCTGACCCAGAACTAGCCCCAAACCAAAACTCTCACCACTATTACTCAATATGTCTCGTTGTATTCACACATACATGTATATAGCTACACACTTAAATGCAAACAGATACATGCAGACAAACAAAATGTAATTGCAGTCCTACATATCGATTCTATTCAATAATAAATTCAAGATCATAACTTAATCCTTTTTTTATTTTTCTATAACATCCATTTATATATATATATATATATATATATATATATATATATATATATACACACACACACTATATATATATACATACTGTATATATATATATATATATATATATATAGGCCTTAATGTGGGTCAAAATGTTGGATGCACAAGTTTGAAAAATAAAGATATTTTTGGTTCACTAACCAAGGAGTGTGGGTCCTCTTGAACTTTACATAAATACTTTGACCCTGCACCCACGTTTATGGAAGACTGGTTCAGAGTGCAAGTGTCTGACTCAGGTTATATATATATAAATAATCAAAGGACTCGCACTCCGGCCCACATTAGGGCCTTTTTCAAGGATAAATATATGCTTGGGACCTGGGGTTTTCCAGATAACAGATCTTTCCATAATTTGGATCTTCATACCTTAAGTCTACTAGAAAATCATATAAACATTAAATAAACCTGATAGGCTGATTTTGCTTCCAATAAGCATTAATTATATCTCAGTTTGGATCAAGTACAAGGTACTGTATTATTATTACAGAGAAAAAGGGAATCATGTTTAACAATTTGAATTATTTGGATAAAATGGAGTCTATGGGAGGCTTTCCGTAATTCAAAGCTTTCTGGATAATGGGTTTCCGGATAATAGATCACATACCTGTATATGTAAAAAGTATCCTTGTAAAATGTAAAATCATATGTAAAATCATATCCCTAAAGCAAGTGCCTCTTTTTCTTAGAGGATAACCCAAGCATTGGTGGGCTTTACCTTTAATTTAAAGGGATACTGTCATGGGGGAAAAAAAATTCAAAATGAATCAGTTAATAGCGCTGCTCCAGCAGAATTCTGCACTGAAATCCATTTCTCAAAAGAGCAAACAGATTTTTTTATATTCAATTTTGAAATCTGACAAGGGGCTAGACATATTGTCAATTTCCCAGCTGCCCCCAGTCATGTGACTTGTGCTGTGATAAACTTCAATCACTCTTTACTGCTGGTACTGCAAGTTGGAGTGATATCAACATCCTCCCTTTTTTCCCCCAGCAGCCAAACAAAAGAACAATGGGAAGGTAACCAGATAACAGCTCCCTAACACAAGATAACAGCTGCCTGGTAGATCTAAGAACAGCACTCAATAGTAAAAACCCATGTCCCACTGAGACACATTCAGTTACATTGAGAAGGAAAAACAGCAGCCTGCCAGAAAGCATTTCTCTCCTAAAGTGCAGGCACAAGTCACATGACTGGGGGCAGCTGGGAAATTGACAAAATGTCTAGCCCCATGTCAGATTTTAAAATTGAATATAAAAAAATCTGTTTGCTCTTTTGAGAAATGGATTTCAGTACAGAATTCTGCTGGAGCAGCACTATTAACTGATTCATTTTGAAATTTTTTTTTCCCATGACAGTATCCCTTTAACTGTTCCATTCCTTTAGCCATCTCCATACTCTCACCATATTATTCTTAGGGATTGATACCCAAAACTGCACTGCATACGCAAGGTGAGGTCTTACTAGGTAAAATGGCTCTTTTGCATACAAGACTAAGGTGGGCACAAATCGGCCCAGCAGTGTAGAGTATGCCCTTGCTATATAACAGAATGATCCATTTATGTATGATAATATCCATATATAATCAAGTGCATTATGCATTTTTTATGGCAGCAACAGCATATTCACCAGGGAAATATGTCATCTTTATGATGCAACTACATACACTATTGGTATGCTATTTAATGATTTCTACAAGAGGTGCTTTTATGTTGATTTTTAGTGATGGGCAAATCTGTTCCATTTCACTTTGCCAAAACAATTTGTGGAATGGAGAATTTTTTTGTAGCACATTGAAGTCAATGGGCTTTTTTTCACAGCGACTTCTTCCAAGTTGTGCAATTTTTTTTAAACAGCATTATACATTTACAATACACTGGAATCTATGGGCTTTTTTTTACGGAGAAACGGGGCGTAAAATTAAAATAATCACTATTGATTATATAATGCATAACCACAGTAACAGGAGGCCAAATCCATTGGCTATACAACTAAACCTAATGCCTAAAAAATGTTGGGAGAAAAGGTTAAGGTTCACCCTTAAAAGAAAAATCTCACAATATCATGCCTGGGTAGTCTGGCTTACTGAACTACAGGAGATTAATATAGCAAGGTCCATATCTAAACCATCTACTTACTCCATTCCAGGTGACTAACCTTGTCATTCAATTCCATTATGGAGAAACCCTGCTGCTCATTTTAGCATCTTACTTGTGTTCTTGAAATAGTCTATAATCTAGAAACTAGTATATCTATATCTATCCTGTAGATCTAAATGGAATCTCTTTTGGATGTCCCTGGAGACTATTCCTCCATTGCTTTAGGGAACACATTTTGTAGGATTATTATGGTTGTGCTGCTCTTTATGAAGAGGATAGATCACATAATGCAGAGGGAAGGAGTTGTCTATTACTTAATGGAAGCATATATTCTTCGTATATTGTGAACCCAGTACAGGCCTTGTACTAACTAATTTTCCTATCTCTTCCTCTTGTGGCTGGTTCTGGGATCTGTTGGCTTCCTGCATGGATTTTCTTCCCATTAGGCACCCTAAATTTTACTAAATTTCTCTGACAAACACCCTTTTAAGCACTTTCTATGCTCCACCCAAATGGGATGACACCCAAAATCTATGAGACTGTTTCTACTCACTAGCTCTAGAAGCCCCTGTACTGTAATTACAACGATTTACTTTCTACATAACCTCTGTGTAACTAAAACTAGAAATGACCCCAAAATTAAATTAACAACCTCTTCCACCCCCGTATATGCTTGAATCCCAGTAATGAATAAAGGATTTTTATCATTACATAGAAAACTACATGGGGGGGGGGTCTATTTATTAAGATTCACGTTGTTTTTTTCATGAAAATTCGAGTTTTCAAGTTGATTTTTTTGGTCAAAACTCACATTTTTAGGGTTTAATAACTTGAATTTGAGTTTTTTTAAAAATTCAACCATTACTAAATAATCCCCTAGAAGTACTTAGACTGATGTCTGTATATATAAATTGAAACATAATTCTTATTACAGACCAAAATAATGAAAAGCATATTCATTTATTTAAAATTTTTATGTAGTTTTTTTTCTATCAAAAAAAGCATATTTTGTGTAATTATGTGGCTGAAGGTGAATTTTTTTTATCTTGAGCCAAATTTGTTTTTGATTAATGGCTTTATAAAGTGCATACAGTTATATGAGCGCACTTTCATTTCATTCTTAACATCTAAAGGCTCATTTATGAATACAGATACATGTGCAATTGCACTAAAATAGACACAAATGTTACATGTACTTGGAAAAACTTGCTCCTTGCACTTCTGTATTGTAATGCTAAATGCCAAGACACATGTCCATTCTGCTCTTATAATTTGTGTACAAATGCGTCTATTAATTTCAGTGAACCCAGGACATGGAAAAAATGCAAAGCTTTGTCAAGAGGGACAAAAGACACACAAAAATTAATTACACACTAAAAACATTTTCAGCACCTTGTGCAAAACATGATGTAATCCCCACCCTAACAAATATGACCACAATGTGTGTATGATTCATAATAAAGTGCAACTGCAGTTGTGTGCATTTTAATGCATTGAGCACAGTTGCAACAGGAGAAATCCCTAAGTGGCTGCAATTATGATGGAATTATGGGGGGATAAAACATGGTCATTATGAGGGAAGAAGGCATGCCATATTGTATCAGAATATTGCAATATGCACACTGCGTGTTTGTAAATGACCTTTTTAAATTTTTAGTAACAGATTATCCAAAATGTGTATGTATACTTCTTGCACAGTAAACCATAAAATAGTTGCACTGCTATGAAAAAAGTTTATAAAGAAAGAAAGCTTACATATGTCAATGAGTTTCCCAGCTGACAAAATATTTCAATAATATTTATTATGTAAAAAAATCAGTATTCATCACTGACACAAAAGTGACTGATTTACATCTGCATGGTCTGTGGAAATATGTCATAGTGCTTTCATTTACTTGATAGAGTATTTCACTCCAATGAGAACAATGAAGAGAAATGAGACATTTCCGAACATTTATAAATGTATAGAGTTTGATGGGCATTTACGCTGATGTTAAAAACAACAATGCATTGCAGATTATACTACTTCTCCTAAAGTCAACAACTTTTTGGTAATATTCAGCAGTTTTAGAAAAGTTTCAGCTGGGCCTATTTCTTATGCTGTGTAAAATGAAATTTGCCAAAATGGTACATTTATTAAAGGGATACTGTCATCAGAAAACATGTTTTTTTCAAAACACATCAGTTAATAGTGCTGCTCCAGCAGCATTCTGCACTGAAATCCATTTCTCAAAAGAGCAAACAGATTTTTTTATATTCAATTTTGAAATCTGACATGGGGCTAGACATTTTGTCAATTTCCCAGCTGCCCCTGGTCATGTGACTTGTGCCTGCACTTTAGGAGAGAAATGCTTTCTGGCAGGCTGCTGTTTTTCCTTCTCAATGTAACTGAATGTGTCTCAGTGAGACATGGGTTTTTACTATTGAGTGTTGTTCTTAGATCTACCAGGCAGCTGTTATCTTGTGTTAGAGAGCTGTTATCTGGTTACCTTCCCATTGTTCTTTTGTTTGGCTGCTGGGGGGAAAGGGTGGGGGGTGATATCACTCCAACTTGCAGTACAGCAGTAAAGAGTGATTGAAGTTTATCAGAGCACAAGTCACATGACTGGGGGCAGCTGGGAAATTGACAATATGTCTAGCCCCATGTCAGATTTCAAAATTGAATATAAAAAAATCTGTTTGCTCTTTTGAGAAATGGATTTCAGTGGAATACTGCTGGAGCAGCACTATTAACTGATTCATTTTGAAAAAATTTTTTTCCCATGACAGTATCCCTTTAAGCTGTGTGTTAATTTATGCCATGTAAATGCTAGATTTCCTGCTGTTATTTTACACTGCTTCAGACCTTTGTAAGTAAGTTCTGGCAGAAGTTGCTTCATCATTTTATGCTTTTTTTTCACAATGATGCCTGACCATGTGCGGTGAATTATTCTGCACCACATACTAAATATGCCCCTTATTGTACTTTTGTAGCCATTAGGGTCAGCCATTGTATGGTGCCTGAAGGCCGGGGGGGAAAGGTTTGTGCGGACTGTGGGCGATAGGACCATGAGGCCTTGGGTCCTGGGTGCCTTTTACATCCGAGACTTATGGAATTCTGTTCCTTGCTGTGACCTTGCTGGATGCCTACAGGTTACTGATCAAAAGCTGAGGTAGGAAACATAAACAGCTCCGTATGCTATTAGACATACGTCCACAAGAACACTTTCTAAGCACACAAAATAACTGACAATCATGTTTTATAATGATTCTTATTTCATAATAATGTAAATATCAAAACTATTTAAATACAGATTATGTTTTATGTCACCTATGTCACCAAGGGCTTTTTCCCACTGTAATATTACAGGTATAAGACCTGTTTTCTAGAATGCTCAAGACTTGGGGTTTTCCGGATAATCTTTCTGTAATTTGGATCTTCACAATTTAAGTCTACTATAAAATCATGTAAACATTAAATAAACCCAATAGGTGTTTTTGCTTCCAATAAGTATTAATTATATCCTAGTTTGGATCAAGTATAAGGTATTGTTTTATTATTAGAGAGAAAAATGTAATAATTTATAAAAATTTGGATTATTTAAATAAAATGGAGTCTACAGTATGGGAGACGGACTTTCAGTAATTCTGAGATTTCTGAACAACAGGTTTCTGGATAACAGATCCCATATCTGTACTACACTTTACAAACCAGGATCCCTACTTATATTGCTAGTGTGATAATGTTTGTCTTTCTGGTTTGAACAGATCATTGCAATCTGTAAACTCTAGATAGCTGGTGTTATTGCACTCTCAGTGGGGGGGCAGACAACTATGGTTTCATGGCTGTTTACTCATTAAGAATGGTTATTTTATATATGGACATAGGAAGGCTCACGGGCATTATATTAGCAACACAGCCGCTCCTAAATGAATATAAAGAAATTAGGTGCAGCTTAATTTGTTGGCAGGATTATGGATCAAGCTTTTAGTCAGGTTTAATATGCCTTTGTATAAAACAATACCAAATATTTAACATGCACAAATGAAATCATGATATTTAAAAATGTAATAAAATTACTTTTTGCTAGAATTGTTACACTTTAAATTATTTATATAGTAATATTCCTGAATTCAAATGGAAAAAATGCATTTTTATATGAAAACAGAATATGAATTGTCTTCACAAACAGGAGGCCTACAGCAAAATTTAAAGCATTTTTGGTACCTTCCGTTAAGACGTCCATACATCCATACATATACTGTAGCTTCGGCATTATAGGAGGCTGATTGGGATTTATCACACAGAAATGTGAATGCAATTAGCCTTTAATTGAATATGAGTTAAAAAAAAGTGTATACCCTGGTCCTTACCAAATCATTTACAGACATCTATGATTTATGATATTAACTACATCTCCATTAAAGATCAAATGATAGCAATGTTGCCCATGTTGCTATCAGAATGAATATTATAAGAGATACAAACTTTAACAAATAGCAATTGAACAGAAGAATTAGATAAGAAGTAAACAAAGGAATTGTTCAGTGTAAAAATAAAAACTGGGCAAATAGATAGTCTGTGCAAAATAAAAAATGTTTCTAATATAGTTACCATATATACTCAAATATAAGCCGACCCGAGTATAAGCTGAGGTACCTAATTTTACCTACAAAAACTGGGAAAACTTATTGACTCTAGTATAAGCCTAGACACAACTACAGCCCTTTCTCCCAGCGCGCAAAAATGTAATGTATAAAGGCTGGAGTGACTGGATGCCTAACACAATGGAACATACAGTGCTACGCAATATGTTGGCGCTATATTGTAAGGCCCAAAGGCCTCAGGGGTAGTGAGGACCAAGGGAGGAGATAACAAAGTCCAAGTTCGCGGTACAGGTAAGGATGAGACGGAAGAATGGTCAAACAGGCAACAAGATCAGTCCAGGCAGAAGAGGTTCAAGGTCGAAGAATTCAGGCAAAGGTCGGTACACGAATAACAAAGATTTCACAATGATCACACCCAGGAGTAGCAGGCTAAACCTATAATTGGGCACTGATGACTTCCCAGAGTTCCTTCTTATAGGCCCAGATTTGGCGCCAATTTTGGACGCATCGGCATCATGACGTGTGCGCGGACGCGCTGACGTCAGCGGTATGCGACCGACGCCGGCACCCATTATTTACGCCGACGCCCATTCCGTCGCCGGCGACCAATCCGAGTGCGGGAAGAGGTCGGCGTCATCCGGCTGCGTCCGTGAGGAACCAGGGAGCCACCATCTTGGACTCCATCTTGGTCACCCAGCTCAGACTCCATTACAGTAACCCCCTCCCTAGGGGGGGCCTCAGGACCACCTGGGTTAGAAGGAAACTGCCGATGAAATTTTTGGACCAGGAGAGGAGCATGGACATCTGAACTTCTTACCCAGGAGCACTCCTCAGGGCCGAACCCCTTCCACTCAATGAGGTATTGTAGGGTGCCCCTCGAAATTCGGGAGTCCAGGATTCTTTTCACCTCGAATTCTTGATGACCGTCCACCATGACAGGAGCTGAGGAGGAAGAAGAAGTACCTGCGGGTTTGAGCAAGGAGACATGGAAGGCGTTCGGAATCCGCATTTCCGAGGGAAGTTGTAAACGGACAGCCACCGGATTGATGATCTCAGAGACAAAGGGACCAATAAACTTGGGACCAAGTTTAGGAGAGGGGACTTTGAGACGAATGTTCCTCGTAGAAAGCCAAACCTTGTCACAGGGTGCATACAGAGGGGACGGAACTCTTCTAAGATCAGAGATTTTTTTTTGGACCAAGGAACTCTTCTCCAGATTGACAACAGTGGCATGCCAGATGGCCGACATATGGGCAGCTTGGTCATTGGCGGCAGGGACATTGGTGAGTAATAAGTCCTGAGGAAAAGCCAAAGGGTTAAGACCATACATACAAAAAAAAGGGGATTTTCCAGAAGAAACGTGTAAGGCATTGTTATGTGCGAATTCAGCCCATGGAAGCAGATCCGCCCAATCGTCTTGGCACAAGGATACATGGCATCGGAGAAACTGTTCAAGGGCCTGGTTAACCCTTTCTGCTGCTCCATTAGACTGTGGATGGTAAGAAGAAGAAAACTGAAGAGAAACACCAAGGGCTTTACACAGGGATCTCCAGAACTTGGAAACAAATTGAGAACCACGGTCAGAGACAATTTCGGCAGGGAAACCGTGGAGGCGGAAAATGTGTTTAATAAATAATGAGGAAAGTTCAGGAGCAGAGGGAAGTTTTCGAAGAGGAGTAAAATGTGCCGCTTTGCTGAATCTATCAATCACCACCCAAATAACTGTATAACCAGAGGAACTAGGGAGATCCACAATGAAGTCCATAGATAGATGAGTCCATGGGCGGGAAGGAATCGGTAGTGGTAGGAGTAACCCCTTAGGAGGGGAATGTCCAGACTTGGATACAGCACACACAGAGCAAGAAGAAACAAAGTCTTTGACATCTTTTCTTAGGGAAGGCCACCATACAAGACGAGACAGGAGCTCAGTGGTTTTTTTAATTCCCGGATGACCGGCCTGCTTGGAGGTGTGGGACTGAACCAGAATGGAATGACGAAGTTCAGGAGGGACAAAGGCAACACCAACAGGAGTTCCTACAGGAGCGGATGATTGAACAGACAATAATTGAGAGGCCAAGGAGGGAAATAGAGCAGCGATGATCTTTGTAGGGGGCACAACGGATTCCGGTTCTGCAGAATTGAGATCTTCGAGAAGAAAGCTTCTGGAAAGAGCGTCCGCCTTCTTGTTCCTAGCACCAGGCCGAAAAGTTAAAATGAAATTAAAGCGAGAGAAAAATAGTGCCCACCTAGCTTGACGAGGATTGAGGTGTTTGAGTGTCTGGATGTACTCTAGATTTTTATGGTCCGTATAGATGGTCACAGGGACAGAAGAACCTTCCAGCAAATGTCTCCATTCCTCTAAAGCAAGCTTGACGGCCAGTAACTCACGATTTCCCACATCATAATTTTGTTCAGAAGAGGTGAATTTTTTCGAGAAGAAGGCACAGGGATGTAGTTTTCCATCAGTAGACGCTCTTTGAGACAAAATTGCTCCAGCACCGACATCTGAAGCGTCCACTTCAATGAAGAATGGTTGGAAAGGTTCTGGGTGTCTGAGAATGGGAGCGGAAGAAAAAGAAGTTTTAAGAGTCTTGAATGCCTCCAAAGCTAAAGGTGGCCAATGTTGAGGCTTTCCCCCTTTTCGGATGAGGGAAAGAATGGGAGCAATCTTGGATGAAAACCCCTTAATGAATTGTCTATAATAGTTGGCGAAGCCAATGAATCTTTGGATAGCTTTAACACTGGTGGGGAGAGGCCAATCCTGGATAGCGGAAATTTTAGCAGGATCCATTCTGAAGCCTTGTTGAGAAATGATGTAACCAAGGAAGGAGATGGACGAAACCTCAAAGGAACACTTCTCCAACTTGGCGAATAAGTTATTACTCCGCAGACGGGAAAGGACTTCTTGGACTTGAAGACGGTGCTCAGCAAGGTTTTTGGAAAAAATAAGAATACCGTCCAAGTACACCACCACGTATTGGCCCAACAAATCTCTGAAAATATCATTTACAAACTCTTGAAAAACCGCTGGGGCGTTACAGAGGCCGAATGGCAACACAAGATACTCGTAATGCCGAGTGTTAAATGCGGTCTTCCATTCGTCTCCCTCTCTGACCCGGATTAAATTGTAAGCCCCACGAAGATCTAGCTTGGTGAAAAGACAAGCCCCCTTGAGTTGGTCAAACAGTTCAGAGATGAGGGGAAGGGGATAACGGTTTTTTATTGTAATTTTGTTTAAGCCCCTATAATCAATGCAGGGCCGCAAACCTCCATCTTTCTTTTCTACAAAGAAGAAGCCGGCTCCTGCCGGTGAAGAAGAAGGACGAATAAAACCTCTTTGCAGATTCTCTTGGATGTATTCCTTCATGGCACGGGTTTCAGAAGGGGAAAGCGGATAGGTGTGGCCCCTGGGAGGCATGGTCCCAGGAAGAAGTTCGATGGGGCAATCATAGGGGCGATGGGGAGGCAGAACTTCGGCAGACTTTTTATTGAAGACATCAGAAAAGGCTTGATAAACAGAGGGTAGAGAAGAATTTGGAGACACAGATGAAACTTTAATGATGGATTTGGTAGGTAAACAATTTTGTTGGCAGAAAGGACTCCAACGGGAGATTTGAGACGAAGCCCAGTCTATTACTGGGTTGTGGGTATTCAACCAGGGCAAACCAAGCACAACGGGAGTGGAAGGACAGTCAATTAAGAAAAAAGACAATCTTTCAAGATGCATGGTTTCCACAATAACAGAAAGTTCATCAGTGGAGTGAGAAATAATGGCAGAAGACAATGGTCGATCATCAATCGCCAATGCACGAAGGGGAACAGCCAGGGATCGCAGGGGAATGGAGTGACTTTCAGTGAAGACTTTATCCATGAAATTCCCAGCTGCGCCAGAATCAAGGAAGGCTTCGGAAGAAATCATCTTGGTTCCAAAACGAATCTGCACAGGAAGGAGGAAGCGTTGAGCAGAAGAATGGGGAGAAGGACCAATTCCACCCAGGTAAGTCTCCCCAGTCTTACCTAGGTGCTGGCGTTTCCCGGCTTCACTGGGCACTCATAGGCGAAGTGGGATTTTCCACCACAGTAGAGGCAAAGTCCAGCAGCCCTTCTCCGAAGCTTTTCCTGTTCGGTAAGACGAGCCCGTCCGATCTGCATAGGTTCTTCCGTAGGCAGGGAAGAAGAAGCAGAAACCGCAGGAGTTGGAGAAGGCAAAGTGGAAGCCGGATTGGGAAGGAAGGGTCTTTGAAAACGAGGAGCCAGAGTAGGTTGAAACCTGTGGAATCTCTTGATTGGGGAGCGCTCTCTGTCGAGCTCAGCTTGAAACTCCCTCTGCCGAGTATCAACCTTTATGGCCAAGGCGACTAGATCTTCCCAGCGAGATGGAATTTCCCTGGACACCAGATCATTTTTTATGCGTATCGCCAGGCCGTTGTAAAAGGCAGCGTGATACCCGTCATTATTCCACGAAGTCTCTGCGACCAGGGTGCGGAATTCAATGGCGTACTCCGAGACAGGGCGAGTTCCCTGTTGAAGATGGAACAGACGTGCGGAAGAAGCTGTGGCACGACCCGGAGCATCAAAGACAATACGAAGTTCGCAAATGAAGGACCTGGCATTGTCAATAATTGGATCTTCCTTCTCCCATAGAGGTGAAGCCCACTCCAATGCCTTCCCTTGCAGGCGGGAGAATATGAAGCCCACCTTGGCATGTTCGGAAATGAATTGGCTGGGTGAGAGTGCAAAGTGGACCTCGCACTGGTTGATAAACCCGCGGCAGGCTGCAGGATCACCACTGTTGAGTGGGGGAGCCGGAATACTGGGCTCGGAGGCCTGGAGTGGAGCCACAGGTACAGGTACAGGAACAGGATCAGCAGGTGTTAGGGCCGACAACTTTGCCAGGATTGTTTCCAGAGCCTGACCAAAATGGGACTGCTGTACCTCATAGGACTGCATCCGAGAAGCCAGACCACGAAGCGCTCCACCGACATCAGGCGGCGCTGGGTTTTCCTCCGAAGGGTCCATGGCCCAATTATAATGTAAGGCCCAAAGGCCTCAGGGGTAGTGAGGACCAAGGGAGGAGATAACAAAGTCCAAGTTCGCGGTACAGGTAAGGATGAGACGGAAGAATGGTCAAACAGGCAACAAGATCAGTCCAGGCAGAAGAGGTTCAAGGTCGAAGAATTCAGGCAAAGGTCGGTACACAAATAACAAAGATTTCACAATGATCACACCCAGGAGTAGCAGGCTAAACCTATAATTGGGCACTGATGACTTCCCAGAGTTCCTTCTTATAGGCCCAGATTTGGTGACAATTTTGGACGCATCGGCGTCATGACATGTGCGCGGACGCGCTGACGTCAGCGACTGACGCGCTGACGTATGCGACCGGCGCCCATTATTGACGCCGGCGCCCATTCCGTCGCCGGCGACCAATCCGAGTGCGGGAAGAGGTCGGCGTCATCCGGCTGCGTCCGTGAGGAACCAGGGAGCCACCATCTTGGACGCCATCTTGGTCACCCAGCTCAGACTCCATTACATATATAAATACATGTTAATAATAATAATAACACTACTTCCTGCTTTGCAGCTCTCTTGGTTTTACACTGATTGGTTATCAGGCAGTAACCAATCAGGGACTTGAGGGTGGGGCATATTGGGCACAATTGTTTGCTTTTGAATCTGACCTGCATGCTGAGGATCAATTTCAAACTAACTGAACAGTTTTGTCCCATGTGGCCCCCCTAAAAGTCACTGACTAACTCAGAGTTAGAGAGCTGAAAAGCAGGAAGTTCTGTTCTGTTCGACACCTGCTCAGTCCAGCCTTTAGAGATTGCATTTTAGGCTAATTTACTATATTAGAAGCATTTGTTATTTTACCCAGTTTTTATTCTTACACTGAACTGTTCCTTTAAGACAAACCTGTAAAACAAGCCAGTCGTCAGGCCAGGCAGCAAACATGAAACCAGTCAGTGAAACAGACAAAAAGTCTAGGAAGATGGCAAGTCAAGAAAACAGGCCAGGGATCAAAACTGGTAAATCCACAGCAATCAGGCCAGGAATGGGGACTGGAGAACAGTTACAAGTTAGGAGGTCAGGAAAACAAACTCCAGAACTAGGTGCTAGAACAAGGTAAATGGCTTAATGAACCAGCAATGGGGGGGAAGGGTTTGAACTTGGTAAGTCCTATAAATATCAGTTATCACAAACAGTATCTTAACGACAGCTAACTAGAGAACTGAATGAATTAAACCTATACTGCACTTCATCAGCCCTGTTTTAAAGGTGTCCTTTTAGGGTCAGGGCACACAGGTAGTTTCAGAGAGATTAGTCGCCCGGTGACAAATCTCCTCTTCTTCGGGGCGACTAATCTCCCCAAACTGCCTTCCACCGGCTAAAATGAAAATTGCCTGGGGGCAGGCACTCGGATCTCTTTGTTTTCCAAAGTCGCCAAAATGTTACTCGTGAGGCAATTACTTGCTCAGAGTGCCTGCTCCCAGGTGATTTTTATTTTAGCCGGCTGAAGGCAGGGGGAGGCAGATTGGGATAATTAGTCACCGCGAAGAAGAGGAGATTTGTCGACTGGCAACTAACCCACCCTGAATCTGCCCGTGTGGCCAGACCCTTATTCAGAGTGATTTACTAACACTGTTTACTTCACACTTACTCTGATATTAAAATTCACCTGTAGTAGGCAAGCTGACGTTGCATTTCTCTGCTGGGAAATCGATCCAGAATGCCAAAGAGATCAGAGAGTAGAAGTCAAGCTGTGCATGGAACTCAAATTCCAGTAATTGCTCTTCCTTATCAGATGAATTTCTACCTTCCATATCATCTTAGCTCAGTTACAGAAATAAGTTATATCACATCATATTAATTATCAGTTTAATGTCCATTTTGACCCCAACCTCGCCAAACTTTAAACCTCAAAGAAGCATATATATATATCAGATTTGTCACACCAGAACATCCCAGAAATGTTGTGGATGTCTTAAATTTCTTGTTCAGCCAGTGGTGATTATCAAGCTCAGTAATTACCCTAGAACATAAAGTCCAGTACAAATGCACATACAGTAATACCATGATACTTTTACAAGAAATCAAACCAGAATCTGAAATATATTAGCAATGTTTAATTCTACTCTTAGCTTTCAAAGCTTAATCCAGATATGCACGACCAGAGTATAATTTATTCAGGCACATTCCAGGTCCCCAAAAGAAGCAGCGTTTCATTTCCAAGAAGATTATTTGAAGCTTGAGTAGCTTTACAATAGCATTAGTACCACGAGACAGAATGATTTCCCAATATTATCCGTTTGTTGTTTTCTATAGCACTTTGCATGTTTTAAATACAAATCCTCAATTATTGCCGACGTTGAAGATCAGCTAGTTGTGAAAGGTTTTGCTTGTTACCCAATTCCTTGAAAGAAATTCAAAATAGACACAGATAAGAAATAAGACAGTGGATTAATTTCTAATTGTGGTTAGAATGCTGGGATAGAGGGAAAAAAAGTAACAGAACATTAATCCTGCAATGATTGTGGAATTGTATGGTTTAATGTTTAAGGTTTATGATATTTTTGAAGTGATCCCTTTATGGTATAGTGCATGCTAACAACTTAAACAGCCTTATGTTATTAAGATTAGTAAAAGGACATGTGAATCAAAATCATGAACAAGCTTAATTAGTTGCTAATAAAACAGACACTTAAGGGCCAATTTATTAAACCTCTATTTTTGGTTGAGGATTTTAGGGGGAAAACTAAAAACTTGAATTTTTAGAGATTTATCATACCCCAAATCCGCTAAAAATCGGAATCAGAAAATACTAACCTGTCTTAAACCTGTTGAGGTCATGTAGAAGTCAATGGCATATGTCCTTGAAGTTGTTTCTTGACATCCTAATCTGCATTGGATAATTTAAGTATTGCAAGGTTTATTTAACCACAAAACATACAGAAAAAAAGCATCCCTCGTCCTTTATCAAGGCTTGATAAAGGGCCCAGGTGGCCTGAAACATTGTCCGTGTTTTGTATGTTTTGGGTTAAATAAACCTTGCATTACTTACATTTTTCAGTGTGCTGTTGGAACTTCTCTCCCCTTTAAATAAATTGTTTGTCCATATGTTGCAATATATTTAAGCTGGCCAACTATGTCAAAGTCATCCCTAGTCTGGCCAGTACTACACTGAACTTTCATCAGATTAATTAAGAATTCTACTGCTTCGTTATACATTATACATTCATGTCTCAATATCTTAAATATATTGATAATGGGTTGAGTGCAGGCGACCTCTGGTATTTGTCTGTATGAATGTTGTGGTCACAGCCCCATTGCACCCCTCTTATTGGTTAAAAATTGTTGTGGTGAGCACAACTTTCCCTTGTTTGTTATAGTTTATACAGGAGCAGTGACCAGCTCCATGTTGTAGCTCCCATCCTTCCAGCTACAGTCAGATGACCCCAGTGGTGGCCAATAAATCGGCAACCATGTTTGGGAGTTTTAACCTTAAAAGTAACAAATAAGTTGCAGGTAAAAATTAGTCCCTGTGTAAAATATATAACAAAGCAATAGCATTGATGATTAATGAATCAGATGAAAATTGAGCATAAGACTGACCATAACAGGGATGACTTTGAGGTAGCTGGCCATCTTAAATATATTGCAATATATGGACAAGCAATCCCTGTTTTGTTTAAAGATGATTAAAATTTTGTTTTGTTTAAAATGTCTCAATGTCCTTAATATATTTATAATGGGTTGAGTGCAGAGGACCTCTTGTATTTGTCTGTATGAATTTTGTGATCACAGTCTCATTGCACCAGCCCCCCCCACACTTAATGGTTTAAAAATTAGTGGTGAGCACAACTTTCCCTTTTTTGTTATATTTAATTTTTTAATATGTTTATATGATCTATTTTTCTGTTTCCAACATTTACCAAACACAAACCTGAGTGTAAATCACATGATACAGAACATTCATATTTATTTCTCACAAGGAAAGTTCGGGCGACTTTGGAAAATGAAGTGCACCGAGTGCCATTCTAGATTCTAGACAGCGGGAAGGCATTGTGGGGAGATTAGTTGCCTGAAGAAGAGATGATTTGTCTCCTGGATGACTAATCTCCCCCAAATAGCATCATGTGCCTCTATCCTACAAGCAGTAATGTCATCAATACTGCAGATGTTTGCAAAAAACTTGTAAAACCCATGTTGATATTGTTGACGAGTAATTAAAGGAATAGTAACACCAAAAAATATAAGTGTTTCAAAGCAATAATATAATGTACTATTTCTCTGCATTGGTGTATTTACTTTAAAAACACTACCATAGTTTATATAGACATGGCGCTCTGTAGCCATGGGGACAGCCATTAAAGGCTCAGGTTACATAGTAGATAACAGATGCACTGCGTAGAGTACCATTGTATTTTATTACAGAGCTTATCTGTTATCTGCTGAGTATCCTGTGCCTTTTCACCTTTACAGCTTAAATGGCTGCCCCCATGACTACACAGCAGCCTATCTGTAGGCTTTCGACAGCTTAAATGGCTGCCCCCATGGCTAAACAGCAGCCTAGCTGTAGGCTTATTAAAGCAAACACATAACATTTACCAATGCAGGACAACAGTATATTACACTTTTATTTTTTAGTGTCACTGTTGTGCGTGAGTGTGAGGTTACTATTTTAAGCAGGGAGCGACACCCTGTAACAGGGGTAGGCAGAAGGAAGAGGTACATGCACAGCGTCCCCTCATCTTTGCATCCTAGACATGTGCCTCTTCTGCCCTAATTCGTAAAATATAAATGTTAATGTGGTGGCAAATGCCAGATCAGCTGCTGTATGACAGTCACCATTTATTAGGCCTGTGAGAAGTTGTTTGTGCCTCTACATACTTGAAATGTCAGGGCCTATGTTGAATCTCAGTCCAGACCTGCTTTTTAAATAGTAATTTATTTTAAAACCAGTCTACAAATAATATATATGGAATTGATGAGCAAACCTCATCGTACCGTAGTACTTTGTTTTTTTTGTCCTGCAATTCCACTATTTTGTAGTCAAACTGTAATCTCTGTGAATCTGTGGCAGATTTCTGGCAGATCAAAAATAATGGAGTCTGTAGCTACATTCAGATTTGGCCATGCAGGCCATTGCCAAATTGATTACTTAATGCTATTTGACTATTCATGTGGAAAGCTGGATAACAGCATAGGTTATGCAAAAAACAGAATGACAGAAACTGTTGTTGTTGTTCATAATCCTCCTAATACTAAAAAAGGGGTACTATCGCAAAACTGAAAATTTAATAAAAGCTTCAACATACTGCAATAAGAAACTTTTCAATTCAATTAATTAAAAATTCTGTACTGTTTCTGAAATAATCAAGTTTATCTTTACTATCCCTCTCTATCCCTATCTGTTTCTTTTCATTCTCTCTTCATGCAGGAGTTGGGGGTCAGATAGTCATTGACAGTTAGAACCAATATATTTTATAGGGGGGCTTCTTTTGCCTAGAAGATGTATTAGAGCTCACTCTTTTAAAATCACCAGACATCGTGTCTCTCTACATGCAGGATTTGTGCAAAAGGCAGTTATTTTGTAAAATATTGTTTTGTACTGGAATCAGTTATTTGAGTGAGCTCTAATACATCTGCTAGGAAAGGGAGCCCCCCTATAAGATATATTGGATCTAACTGTCATTGAAAATCTGACAGCCAAGTGCTGAAAAAAGACAGAATGAAGAGAAAGAGATGCAGAGAGAGGGACAGTGAACTTGATTATTTCAGAAACGATGCAGTATTTTTAATTGATTATATTTACAAAGTTTCTTTTTTCAGTATGCTGAAGCTTACTGTATATTAAATTTTCATTTTCACACTGAAACTGCATTAATATTAATTTAAAAAATAAAGTGCAGACATTCTTATATGCTTCAATTTCCTTTTTGTATTTTAGAGTTTCAGTTTCTCTCATCAAAATGCATACCACATTTGCTTTCTCTCTTTCTTTAATTGTTTCAATTCCCTGATATCTTGGTCTATTCACCTACATAGCGTTTTTGACAGATAGCACCTGGGCATTGATTTAGCATCCAGGGATGCCTTATCTCCAGAACATGCATTCTGAAAATGCTTCATTTCTCTAGTGTAATGGGATTTCCCAACAGAACAGATACTGTAGATGCAGTTCATATTGCCTGTTCTTGTGCGCACCAAAAGGAAGAACAGATATGTGCAGCTTAATATTAGTCCAACAATATTCTATGTAAGAAGGGGACCAATTACCTGATGTCTGTTGTCTGACCTTTACATCAATCTCACCATTGAGCCCTGTATTTTCAAGTGTATGAGAGGGAGCACCAAACACTAAAGATACCTTTGGTTATTATTTTCAGCTAAAACTGACTTCTCATGTTAGCTGTCCTGAATGAAGAGCTTTTCTAAAATCTACATTTAGCATTCCATGCTTTGCTGTCACATTTCATACAATAGGTTTCTGTTATCATCAAAAGAATACAAAATTTCAATTTTATCATTTTACAGCAGGGGAGTCCAACCTTTTGGCTTTCCTGGGCCACATTGGAAAAAAAACACTTTTGATTTGTAACAGTAAAGACAATACACAGAAAAGAACTACAATACCTGATGGAGCTATACACTAGAATATGGTTCACTTGGATATTAAATATACTTATTATTATATTATTATTACTAACTGAGCAATGGGAAGAGTCACCCCCCCTCCTCCTATATCCTTTGCGACATGACGTTTCCTCGGGAACCGAGTGTTTCAAGCTGGGCTGCATTCATTTCTATCCTGGGCCGCATGCAGCCCTCGGACCGCAGGTTGGACACCGCTGTTTTACAGTGTCCATATAGGAGTACCACAATTATACAGTTCATTCTGAAATCTGAATAAAACTAAGTTCTATATTGTATTTTTATTTTACACTCATAAACAAAATCCTGGACACGTAGAACTGGCATGCAGTGCTAATTTCGGCTTTTTCAACAAATTTGTTGCATACATTGCATATATGGAACTCGTATATAATAGATGCAATTTAAATCCCAATTCGACACTAAAATTTTATATGATTGCATGACTGCATTTTCACATTTTATTCATAGGCAAAGTAACAAGGCAACCATATAGCCATAGCGAAACTAATTTTAATTCCCATTTAAACAACTGTATTGCGTTTTATATTTACTTAGTACCTCTACCTCTTTGCAACTAACTGTCTTTTTCCTCCATTAAAGAGCTGTGTTGGGAAGGACCAGGGCCTTATGATTCCTGAAGTGGGGGTGCTGAGCCTGTAAAAGTAGGGGGTCGTGCTAGGTTCAAGTAGTAGATTAAATAAATCAGTCTGCCTGTATGAGAAATGGATTATGTCAAAGGGAACTCAGTATGAACATTTTGGTAAGGCATTTTTTAGTAGTTTAAAGAGATACTGACACCAGAAATTAAACCTTTTTTTTACATCTATTTTATATTTTATATTGTATATAAAATATATATATAATATTAAAAAAAAAAAACAAATATATATATATAATTAAAATATATTATTATAAATATATTAAAATATACTATTATTAAAATAATGTATTTATTAAAATAAAGTATTATAAATATTATTGAGAAAATATATATATATATTGTATATTATATATTGTATATTTTATATTATATATTTTATATTGTCTTTGCATGCTATTTACAATTTTGCCATAAAAATTTACAGATGCTTTTACATTACCCATTTGATCCCCCATGTTCCTCTATGAGAGGGCTGCCATATTTGAGCTTCAGCAGTCTGTTAGCATTAGAAACTCTAACTGACATGTTGAGAAGGGGCAGTCAGGTTGGCAAAACAGTCAGGTTTAGGAACTTTAAATAACAATTTCTTACATAAGCAGCCCTATCAGTGAAAAATGATCAACATGAGCTATAGGTAACTTTTGGTGTACAGTAATGTTTTGAATAATATTTTTTTAGTGTCAGTATCACTTTAAGGCACTAAATGTCTATATGTCCTTAAAGGGGAACTAACTAAAGTTTAAAATAGAATAATGATAGAAATGCTGTATTTTGTATATTAAATATAAACATGAACTTACTGCACTAGAAGCCTAATAAAACAATTGATTTATGTTTTCAAAGTTGGCCGCAGGGTGCTGTCATCTTGTCACTTTGTTAAACATCTTTGCAAGACCAAGTCTGGGCTTTCAGTTGGGAGGTTAAGCTTAGGGATCATCATAAATTATCAAAACAGCACAAGTCAAATAATATCTGCCATAGAACCCGATACAGCAAGACTCATTAATAATCAGAATATGCAGACTGCCCTGGGTCTGTGGATATAAATCTCTACATAGTCGCCGGCTCCTCGACAGGGAAACAAACAAAGCTGCTTGAGGTCAGGGAAGTAAGGTTGGGGGCTCCCCCCTGCCGTTTGAAAGTTTGATTGTTTGCCTGTAGAGCAGTTAGGGACCATCTGAAGTTTCTGCAGCTGTCAGAGCAAGTAAAATGAAGGGGGAATTTCACTTCATACAGTCAGGTTTATTATAAAAATGGTTCACATTTTTTACTTAAAGTATATTGATATAGATTTCTTTTTCATTAAAAAAGTAAAAATGGGATTTTATTTTTTTTGCCTTTACATCACCTTTAATATATAGATAATGGCTTATATTTGTCTACATGACGTTTGTGATTTATAAATGTATTCTTATTGACTTTATTATGAAAAATTAATATACTGGGGAAAAAAATATTCCTGATAGTACTTAATTGCCCATAAGTATATTTAATAACACATTATAAACTGGTAATAAATACTATTTTGTATAAATTCATTCATATATGTTCATTAGTGTGGCCATTGGCAGTGGTGTCAAAAATAATTTGCAAGATTTAAAGCAGATTATGCATTTTACCTAAATTAGCGCTAAAAAACTCGCAATTCAGCAGAAATGATGCTGTAACAATCTGCTAGGCTTGCGTAATTAACATCACTTATTACAAGACAAATTTGTCTCATCGCACTTTAGTAAATATGCAATTTTGTCGCAAGAATATTCTCAGCGATAATGGGTTATAGAGTATTTTTACTAACTTTAGTGAACAGACCCCTTAGTCCCTTTGTTAAATGTATAATAAATCAATAGAATTATTTATGAATCAGATGAAAGCTGAGTGTAGGACTGGCCAGATATAGGATGCCTTTGACGTTGTTGGGCAGCTTAAATATACTGCAATATATGGACAAACAATCCCACTTTTGTTTAAGAGTAAGGCATTCGTAGCTCAAGGTACAAAATGCCTCAATGTCCTTAATATATTGATAATGGGTTGAGTGCAGAGGACTCTTGTATTTGCCTGTATGAATTTTGTTGTCACAGCCTCATTGCACCCCGCTTAATGTTTTTTTTTTAAATCAGTGTTCAGCACAACATTCTCTTGTTTGTTATTGTTTATACAGGAGCAGTGACCAGCTCCATATTGTAGCTCCCACCCTTCCACCTATAGTCAGGTGATCCCAGTGGTGGCCAAAAAAGGACAACCATGTTTGGGCGTTAACCTTGAAAGCAGCAAGTAAGTTGCAGGTAAAATTTAGTCCCTGTGTAAAATGTATAATGAAGCAATAGAATTCTTAATGAATCAGATGAAACTTGATTGTAGGACTGGCCATACCAGGGATAACATTGACATAGTTGGCCAACTTAAATATATTGCAATATATGGACAAACAATCCCTATTTTGTCTAAAGGGTAAGGCATTTTTTAGTAGCTTAAGGCACAAAATGTGTCAATGTCCTAAATATATTGATAATGGGTCAAGTGCAGAAAACCTCATCTTTTTGTCTATAAACATTTTGGTACCATTGTTATTAATAATTTTCTACTAGCTCCTTGATTTTATTTTAAAAATGTGCTTGATAAACTATAAACAAATTCTACAGATCTGGCATATGTGTAGGTTGTTGTTTTTTGTAATTTAGAGACATATGTCACCCAATGAAAAAAACACAAATCATTTTTAATAAATATTTTCTTTTCAGAAGAAATATAAAAAAAATCTTTGTTTAATAATGGAGCACTTACACATAAAAATGGGGATTAATTATATTATGTGCTTTACTGAAGCATTTGGCATTGACTCCATATATAACTTTTGCAGGTTAAGAAGGATGCCTCTCCTGATGGAAGGATTTTCACAGCCCCAATAATGTGTCAGTTCAGACATGCAGAGAAGGTAGATATTGTGAAACGTTTGCAACAACCATAATCTTAACCATCATCCAACATCCAGAGGCCGATTTACCAAAAAAATCATACCAACACAGTTACAAATAGCAACCAAGAAGCTCTTTGTTTTCAATTACAAACATTTCATTGGAAAATTAGTACTAAATAGTTAATTGGCTGCCTCTGCACTGGGGCAATTGACTGCCTATTTGATAAATCAGCCCAATGATATCAAATAATTTAATGTTTTAGTAATTGTATGACTTAAAGTCATTTCATGAAATAATTTGTTTAAAACACTAGAATATTGGTTCCCAAAACGTTGGACTACTACCAACTACCCCTCAAGGGAAGGGCAAAGGAAAGCATGGTAGACAGATATGCCGGGTCTGGACCCAGTGAGTATTTGCCTGTCTTGGACACTCCTGGTTTATAGCATGGTGAATATCAGTGTTTTTATATATATATATATATATATATATATATATATATATATATATATATATATATATATATATATATATATACTGTATATATATATCGAAAGAAAGACCAGCAACACTGGGATTTTCGTACAAAACACAATATATTATTGAGTTATGTGCATAACCGACGTGACGTTTCAAACAGCAAAGGAGCACTTAAGCCAAAATGTCTACAAAACCGCTGCACTAGGTAGTAGCTTACATTGAACGTGGGAGTACAGATTAACTACTGTATAGGGCAAATATGATCCTGGGCTTGAAATGGTTTACTGTCAGAACTATGGAGTTCGTTTTCAACATTAATGCAGTGGGCAATTTTTTTCTCCTTTGGTGTGCTGCTGGATTGAATTTTCTGTAATTACTGTCCATAGGCCCCCAAGACAAGTATTCAAAGACCAGCTGTGACAAATGGCCAAGCAACTGACCCACAACACTTTACTACCTTTATTGCCTTGGATCTGCAAATTTGCACACAGCCTCCCCTCCTGCTTCATTAAGGTTGCTCTGCCACTGCCTTCCCTAGGATCTGACATCACTCCCATACTCCCTGTTACTAGCCTTCTACCCATACACAGCTCTGCCTGTCCGGAGTACCTATCCTGTCTTTTCTTTCATGCTTACACTCATTTTGTCTGAGATAACCAGTTTAGATTGACTACTTGTTTATTTATTGCCTCTTTGGTTATACGAAAATTCACATGAAAAAGAGACATGCATTAATATGTTGCATTTGCTTATGCAAATTAAATTTGTGTTATGCTGTGCATAAAACTCAACTTGATGTTCAGCTCTTTGGGTTTTATTTGGTTCTGATCTGGAAATCCTGTGAAACTACTCTGGTACAAGTATGCTGCCCATTAAAGACACCCTCATCAATACAAGCTAAAACTTCTGCACACAACTTAGAGAAAAGAGCATGGAATAATTCTGTCCTTTTTAATTGGAATAGCAACATAATGCCTGGTACCATTGCTTTTCACTACTAAAACAATTCTAAACCAGGAATAGAGGACCTTGTGAGAAGTCAACATGTTACAAGTATAAATCAATCTTTATGTCTGTGGCAAGCATGTCAACAGAAGGGTTATTGGTTCAAAAATATATGTGCTAATTAGGCAGGTGGCACACTGCCCTTTTCCTCTTATGGACAAGTGCAGGACATTTCCCCTTGCCACCCTCTCTCCCCCCCCATTGACTTGCATGCGACTTCTAGTGAGCCTTTTTGAGCTGAAAAGCGACCTGGCCATGTGTGTCATTCATCTTACTGTAGGCAATTATTTTTGTGTTTTACCTTGAGGGAGTTTGAATAGTATTCTTATTGTGAAATTAAAATCATCAGATGCATTTAAAATGTATTAGTCCTTATCTTATGGATATTCTCGTGTGCATAACTGTATTTTTAAAAAAAAAAAAAAAAAAAAGATAAAGGCAAATAATGTGCTTTGCTCCCAGGCATTCTGAGCTTGTTAATGTAACCTTTGCCAGACAATGCTTACATTGCATTAGGGTCACTGTCTCAACTGATCTGTGAACAATTTAAGCAATTTTTCATTAAACAATAGCTTATGTGGCGGTTGCTAAATTTTATGGGCCATTAGCAGCTTCCGAGGCTTCAAATGACTGCAGAATTCAGGGCCTTGCTGCAGATTTTTCACATTTGACAAATTGTCCTCTTTTTCTCCTTTGGATTCTTCAAAAACGGTATTAGTGTTGGACAAGTTTATATAACCTGACAGTTTCTTTTAATATGCAGCCTAACATAAAATTGGGGTTTGTAAGGATTACATTTATAAAAAAATTACTTGTTAGGAGAAATACCGAGCATCAGTTTCCTTTTCTACAACTGTCTACAGTTCTCCATTTTTTTATTCGGTTCATATAAAGTAGTTAATGCAAATCCAGGCTATGTCTGAGTTTCCTGAAGTTAATAAAGCATTGAGCAAAGAAAATTCATTTCTGGAAAATTCTTACATTGTACAATAATTATCCTTTATAAATGCTTCAAAATCTATTTATTGACCTACTGCTTTGGGAGCACAACATAGAAAATGCCAACCATTTTGTATCGCATGGCATTAATGCAAAAGTGGGTTAATTGATCAGGCTGAGACAAATTCAGAAATCCAGCATAAGCTTGTTATAGAAATTGATGCACAACCAAGTGATCACTTTTTTGTCACCTTTTAGCCTTGATAAATTACAGCCCTGGTGTTCAGAGACTTGCATGTCCTGATGGAATCAGATTGTGTGCTAGTTAAGCCCAGAGATGAATAGATGTTATCTCCAAGGTACTTTGGGTATCATTTACTAGAAAAAGTAGTTAATGAAGCCCGGACATTTTTTTCTGTGATTGCCCTGGTTTTGAATAGTCTTGATTTAGTATGCTGACAATGAATGTAGCATGTTTAGTATACTGCCCTGCTTTTAAATCGAGCTTCAGCCAAGTGAAACTGTATTTTTAGAAGGGTAAAAAAAATCAATGATTTGGTTTTAACACTACTTGTGTATTATATATGTATGTTACACTTGCAAACTTAACTCCTTAATTTTCCCAACATACATATATAACCCTTTCGACTTTCATTGGTACCTTCAAAATGTGTTCTGTTTTTCTCCTTACAGCATGTTTCTGGGGATGTATATGTAGATCAGCTCACAGTTTAACAAAATCAAGAGTCTGAAATTATTATAGAAAAAACTCATTGATTCTTAGGACATGCAGTGACAGGTGTCAAGCCAGTGTAACAGAACAGACCAATGGAAAAAAAATATATATGTGGATTCATAATTTCTTACAACACTATTTCCTAGCTGCATCAGCAGAATATCTTTTGATCTTTCAAGTTACAGGAACGGGTTATGTGTAAGTCTTGCTAAATCTCCCTCCATCTTCCTATTCACTATAGAATGGTGCTGACAATTGTTCTCATGCTAATTGTGTGCCAATACAACATATATATATATATATATATATATATATACACAGTATATATAAAATGTTGTCGAAAAGGAGCTACACAGTATTACAGTACAGTGTATGCTATACGTATTCAAAAGTAAAGAAGATTATGGATTTATGCTATCTCTGAGCATTCATCTATTAGATTAGATTGGTATTATCCTATTTGTAATGCATGTTTTCCTGCTGTGAGGCTGCAGGCTATTTTCTATGCTACAGGAGGCAGTTAGGGATAGAATCATCATCATGCTTTACAGTAATGGTGTAGGTTAGCATGGCTAATGGGGTAAGCCAAAGACCTGATAGACTACTAAGGCACTCTAAAGCTGGCTACACATGGTGAGCATGATATCCAATTTGCACAATTTCATTGGAAATGGAGGGCCATCGATCCATGTGGAAATGTGCATTGTGGGTGCTCAGACTCAAGTGCTAATTCACAAGAGTAGAACTGATCTGCAAAATTGGTAAACCCATCAGCAAAAAAATAATAAATAGCATGAGTCAGCCTAGAAAAAAACTGGCTATCACTTCTATATACTAATGCAACAGATCGATGAATCAGATGAGTTAAATTGTGTCTTCCAAATGCCACATTATTTAAAAATCATTCCATGTGTGCCTGGCTCAAAGATCAGAAAAATAAGGGTCGTACATATCTGAAGCAAGAATGCATTTACTTTTCGGTGTACCAGCGACATACAGCTTTCCTCTTTAGATTCAATTACTTTGTTTCAGGGAAGCATTCTTAAAATCCTAATGATTCTGTGAGCATTTTACAATGTGCTTACTTAAAGAACAGGTCTCAGTGTCATGGCTATTTGAGACACGGAATGATTATTGACATTCTTGTGAAATACCAGTAATTTTTGTATAGCTCCTTTAGCATTTTCAAATGTCTCAGACCATTAATGGACTGGAACATTGGAAACCAACTAATAAGGCAATAAAAAATAACTAGATTTTATAAGGCAGAGAGGTACAACACAGCCTCTGTGTCTTAATATGTCAACTGCTGCTCTGCAAGCATTGTACAATTGAGTTAAGCATCTGGTACAAAGCATCATTTTCTAACCTCATTTTTCATACAGTGGGTTAAACCAGGTGCAGATAACTTGTTTTATTGAATTTGGTGACATCCAGCATTACATTTTATCTTTATATAGGACTAATGATTCTAGATGGAAACACCAAGCGTGAAACAGTTTTTCAGTAACATAATGAGCATCGCAAAATGGATACTTTTTTCTTTCCGTTTTGTTTTGTTTTTTCTTTTAAAATTGTGAGAGTGTAAATATTATGGTGGGATTCTGTTACTTTGGGCATTTTTGTGCTAATGTTCAGAGAAACCTAGAAACCCTGTACAGCTGTGGTGAGGAAAAGACTAGGAAGATATTACAAAAATCAGATGCTTAGGAGGTCCAAAAATGATACATTGCTAAGTATTCTCATAGCTAATAAAATGTTGCTAATATACTTACATAAAGAATAACAAAAAAATTTGCTATATAGCTAACATAATTTACAGAAACATAGGTTAACCTACAGGTAAAATCACTGATGGGAACCAATTTGTTTGTGCTGCTACCAATGATTCAAATCCAATGAGTAAAATATGTACCAGACATGCCCCTCACCTATTGAAGCTGGGCATATGTGAAGTACACAAAGAGGTGAAGTGGTTCCATACTGCACATACTCTCAACCAGGGTGGTGCAGGGAATTACCGGAGAAAGCAGATGAATATTATTGAGCATTGGGTGTGCCAAACTGTTTGAAGCCATTCAGAGCTTTAACTTAATTAAATTAAGTTAACTTAATTTTCCTTTAAAGTCACAGTTCAGTCAATGAAATAATGTTACACAGCCTAAGCTCTTATTAATACCTAGCCCTGAATCTCCCCAATGCATTTGCTTGAAGATGCACAGCTGCTCCCACATACCACGTTCTAAGCAAAGTCTGACCTTTTCCATAATCCTCATAGTTATGTAGTAAGCCTATATCACTAAAAAATACCCTCCCAGAAGTGGTTTGTTCAATAGGGACCATCCTGCAAAATTTTCTTATGTTCATAACAAAAGAGTAGTCTACTTTGCAACCTCAGCAATTTCTGGGCTTTATTTTCCAGTTCTCTTGGGCCACCTTGATGTGGTAATATCCTCTACCCCCATCTTAAAGAATGGAGATTTTGGAAAAAGGCCCTGTATTCTTATTTTGAGAACACTGTTACATGCAAATATGATTTAATCACTATGGCTAGGCACCAATCACAAGAGTGAAATGTATAGATTTTAAACTACAGAGTGAATGCTTCAATATTATTAGTGCTATTAACTGTGATCCCAGGTCTATGCTCAGGTAAAGCTGTTGTATTTGTCCCACTAGCACTCCTTGTCAAAGTAAAAAGGAACTGCACATTATTAAAAGAAAACTTATATTTGCACTCAAAGTTGTTGAAAGTCAGTTGAGCTTCTAAATGTTAAATAATATTTACATTTTTATGGCAGATTGAATTACAGCTCATAATGATGAAAAATATACTAGTATAAGTATTTGTTGTTGTGTATGTGATAGCTGGACAATGAAGAAGTAGTACAGGAAAGGGGCACTGCCTTTCATCTTGGGAGTTTGGCTTGGTTCAGTTGTTACATTAACGATAAACAGATAAAAATCAGAGACATGTCATTACAGATTTCACCCAAAAGTGGGTTAAATACCAAACCAGCTCTAAAATTACTTTCATGAATTACTTTCAAGAAATGATTGAATAAGTAAAAAGTTATTTTTTGTTTCTTTTTCTGAAAGCATGTTACACCTTGGTAATTATGTAATAATTGGAAACTACCCAGCCATAGTTGCGCAAGTGAAAGGCAAATATATATGAGCAGGAGGTGTTCTATGCACCCTCCTAATTTTAATTTCATTTTTAAGGACAATTGCACCAGTGGTAGAGATAGAGTCACACGTACAAAATGACTAGGGATTTTTTGATTTGCAGCTGAGCAAAAGAATTGCACTGATAGTTTTAATTAAAGATGGCTAAGACTTTGCAATTTATCTAAGGTATAAATCAGTAAAATATACTTTGGACAGCCCAGATGAATGATGTTTTTGACTGCCTAATGTATGACATCTGAATCTAATGCTGAGAAATTGTAATAATAACATTGTCTCCGTTGATTCATCTATTCTAACCTCAGTTGGAGGCCTTAAGTTAGTAATTACAATTATTCCTTAAAGAATATAAGAGGGCACTCCACATTAATTCAACCACATGCAGGAAAGAAATATTAATTGCATATGTGAATGGTTGAGAATTGTCTGAAATGTCTCTTACATTTCGAAATTAAGCTTTTTAATCAAAAGCCTCAAAGGTGATCGATTCTATTCAGTGCAGATCGTGAACTATAATACCTGTAAAACCATTTATGTGATCATGAGCAGCATGAATTTAACTAACACTATGCTTTTTTATTTGTTACAATGAATAATGTAGCTATGCTTCCATGGATATGCAAGGAATTGAATATATTTTATACATTTTTGTTATAAACATCATATTCCCTCTGGTGCCAATGGGTTCATAGACTTAACATACTTCATCTTTTCTGAACTAATATGTAAAAAGTAGTTTTATTCTTCTAAAAATGCTTATGTTGTCATGATTTTTCTGGATAGATGAAGTGGACAAAATAGCTAAGGTTATTTATATATTGCTTGTTATCATTCATAATGACACACGTAGATCTCTCAGAATTAGTCATCTGCTTTATTATCTGCCACTCTTTTAAACACATAAAAACATTTTTGGTCGTAGGACAAGCTTGTGTTTCTGGGTAATATAATTTACAGTGGTTTGATACATTTTAAAGGTCCAGTGGAATTCATGATATGAGGAAGCAGAATTTATTTGAGGTTTTCGGAAAAGTTGTATTAGTTTCGGAAAAGCCAAATAGCTTTAACAAATATGCCATAAAAGAGAAACTAAATTCTGTATATTGACTAATTTTACTTAAAGGGAAACTA
This sequence comes from Xenopus petersii, assembly GCA_038501925.1. Taxonomy (NCBI): domain Eukaryota; kingdom Metazoa; phylum Chordata; class Amphibia; order Anura; family Pipidae; genus Xenopus; species Xenopus petersii. Next base: position 77,552,945 of record CM076676.1, on the reverse strand, counting down.
TACATTTAATATAAGCTTCATTATACTGAAATAAGAAACTTTTTAAATACAATCAATTAAAAATCCTGCATTTTTTCTGAAATAATCAAGTTTATCTTCACTATCCCTCTCTCAGCATCTGTTACAGCCTTTTGCACAAATTCTGCATGTAGAGAGACATGATGTTTTGTAATTTTAATAGAGTGATCTCTAATACATCTTTTTGTAAAATTATGACACTAATGCAAAATTAATCAAAAACACTATCCTAAAATATTTTTTCCTACAGCAGAGGTATTAAATATAGGTGAAAGGATTCAAACAAAAGGGTACGCTTATGACATCTAAAAAATCTCCCACGGGAACTTTACTCTTTTGCTACAATGGCCATTGTAGTGGGATAATTAAAAGAGAGAAAGTGACAAATCCGATTAAGGATACCCAGTTTTCCATAAATGGTTTTCACATCTGTAACTCTGAGGTGGTCATCGATTGGATGAAATGCACATGTGGCATGGCCTTTGTTGGGCAAAGTAGCAAAATGTTAAAATCTGGTTGAATCCATATGTATCTATCCACCCCTTAAAGATAATAAGCAAAAAATGGATAGATGTAAGGATACCACCCTAGTAAGGCATGTGCTTGGAAAAGAACATGGCAGATTTTAGAAAAATCACTGCACCTGTTTTTTATGCAACCAAAAGTTGCTTCCAAACCAGAAATTCAAGAGTAAGCACCTGCTTTGAGGCAACTGTGAGTAACATCCAAGGGGTTGGTGAACAACATGTTGCTCTCATGAGCTTTTTCTTTTTGGATTATTTATTATTTGTGCCCCTGAGGAAGACCACTATGGTTGAAACGCGTTAGGCTCATCTATTGTTCTTGTAACTTTTGTAATCCCCCTTTTTCTTTGATATAATAAATATTGTTTATTCAAAAAAAAAATTGGCAAATTGAGTGTGCTATACAGTTTATTGAGCTACTGGTTGGGGTCACTGAGTTAAAGGATAGATTGTTTAATGCTAGGAAACGCTGTTTAATGCTTCCATTGTGAAATAGCTTGTACTTGCAGGAACAAAGAACATGGATCCAGATATACACAGATCAGGTGGAACTCTTACTGGAGGGTTATGTTGCTTTTCAATGCAACCACATCAATGCTGGACTCAAGGTTTGAGCATGCCTTAACTTTTATGATGTGTTGAAATATCCTGGGATTTGTAGGTCACCAACAACTAAGAAAAAGAGTGATTGAACAGTGCAGCATTGTTTAGGCCTGATGTTTACTCTTTCTGTATGCATACTAATTAAATCACTGTGTTATGGAATATACCAATAATAAACCAAGTTTAGACATAGCCTTTTTCTTAGAAAAAAAAATATTACAATGTGAGGTTGCTTGGTTTTAATAAGCAGAAATTTGTGATTATATTCAACTTGTCCTGTGCAGAAAAGAGGATATACTAATTATAGTATACTACAAAGTGACACATTTCAGGTTTTAGAGTGTGAGCCATTATACACCTAAATTATAATCCCATTTTATTTTGTGCTATCACACTGTTCTGTCTTCACTACATGTTGCCCTGAAGAAGTGTGTCGTTTGACATGCAGACAGACCTTTCCACACTCCAAAAAATTAGATTGACTGTAGAATTCTGTTAAATTTATTGAGGTATTAAAGCAATGTGAAACTGACAATAAAAATTAAAGGAAATGCAATAATTCTAAATAATGCATTGAAGAAACAACTATATTAAATAATAACATATAAACATATAACTTCATAAGCTGCATCATTTGACAAGGACAAAGCTGTAGCTGTGGCTGGTTATAAATACAACACCAGAGACTGACCAGCCATGCTAACATATGTGAGAGAGCAGGCCCAGATTTGAGGGGAGGCTGCAGAGGCCCAGGTAGGGTTGCCACCTGGAAAGTAAAATATATGCTTGATGCCAATTTTATTAATAGTACAGAAGAATACAAATATAAGAAGGCTGGTATTTGTTATCAGAAAAGGTGACAACTCTATGCATGGGGCAGCATGATGCACACTGGATGCATCTCAAATGGGGACCGGGTAGGAAATTTTGAAATTAAGTAGGTGCACCAAATGGCCAGCAGAGGGCTTTAACTACATAGGACTACTAGATATGATGCACAATGAAAACTTTCTGCTGGAAACAGGACACACAAAAAAATCCAAATTTGCCTTGTTTCTTTAGACTAACAGGAAAACACTAAAATTAATTGTTGAAAATGCTAGAATAATAATGTATCTGCAAATTTGGTTTTAAAAAGATTCCATGTGTTTCCAGGTTTTACGCATGCCCTTCTACACAATACATGATATTTATAGAAACATTTTGAATTTTATACAACCCTGCTTCAATGTCTCAATAGTGTAATACAAAGGTGTGTTTTAAAATCAGTTTGTATAAAAGTAAAAGTCAGTTGCACAAGAATCTCTGCACCTCATACATAGCTTATACCAGTTTGTTATGAAACTGATTCAGAGATCAGTATTCATGGTTCTAGTTCTGTCTGTGTACATTTTGTTCTGGGTATATCTTGATGAAATATTGTTTTGTATTTGTAAATATGACATTCATTCTGGGTCTTTTATTCAAAAAGTATGGCTACCTTAACAAACATAGAAGGGAATTTGATTGTTCAGTAGAGCTTGGATATTTACAAGGTCAGGCAAGGGTTTCAAATCTGAAATCCAGCGCCAGATGCTTTAAATGCTTAGTATGTTGATAGGAATTGATTCAATTTGAAGATACCCCTGTCAGGTTGCCCTGTTAATGAAACCAAGTTCAAGGAGAGTTTTTTATATGGACTGTTTTTATCACCTTGTTTCTTAGAACTAATGTGTTTCTTCTTATTGTAGTGCCCTATATATTACTGCAAAACATGGGCATGTGTACTCATAAATTCTGCAAAAGGCCATTTGCATGTCAGTGAAACACCATTAAACAGCCACACTCCATATCTACAGTATTCATTTTAATAGCAGTTATGTTGTAATTGTATTCAAAGCCTAAAGAGCATAGCTTTAGCCGGAGCATTTCATATTTTGATTTAACATCTCAAGGACAGATAAACATTTTTGTCTTTATAGCAAATGCACTGACGCCACAGAACATTTTTAGAAATGTACTTTTTTCCCATAGTTTCTGCAATGAGAACACATATTAGATATAAATTGCATGGACTCTTTTTTTAGCACAATGTTATTATTATTATTATATCACAAAACATATGGGCTCACTCAGGGTTAGAACATTATCTTTTCAGACTGTGGGATGATTGACAGTTTGGTTGCTTTTCCTACGTGGCCTTTGAACATTTTAGTGTGGGAAGCTCTTTGATCTGCCATGCTGCATGTTGCCATGAAACACTGACACATCGTAGATGTAGAATCTATGGTTTTGGCATTATGGTCCTTTACAGCCTACACAGTAGATTCGGTGATCCGTGTCACAAATAGGGTGAGAAACAAATGAGGACTGATTATACAAAAATTATAATTTTACAACTGATTGTATCTGATTAAATGCATGAAGAAAAATAATAACATCTCCGTTTTATTTCTATGAGTATTTTCTGAAGGTTTATTACATATGGGTGATTTCAGGTCCCCTGGAATACCCTAAACAGGCAGATGTGACTGATCTGAATACAGCTGAACAATTAAATGATTTAGGATTAAATTCCACAAGTACAAGGAGGGAGAAAGTGGAAACATTCCAGGCTAAAAACATACGTTTAAATACAATGGAAGTGCAACTGATTTATCCCATTAATCAATGCACATTCCCTGGTGTTGTGTTCACTGTTCAGCCTTTCAGTGTTCTGTATGTGACACTAAGGGGCAGATTGATCAAGGGTCGAATTTCGAAGTACAAAAAACTTCGAATATCGAATTCTTCGTTTTTTCACCGAATTTGGCAATCCTACTATCGAATAAAAATAGTTTGATCGAACGATTAAATCGTTCGAATCTGATGATTCGAACGATTTTAGCGTACGATCGAACGTTTTTTATTCGGTGTGTAAAAACTTAGAAAAAGTTTGTAGAAGGTCCCCATAGACTAACAATTCGGCAGGTTTAATTTGGCGAAGTATTGAAGTTTTTTTAAAAAGACAGTACTTCGATTATCGAATGGTTCGAATATTCAAGCAATTTTTACTTCAAATCGAAGTCGAAGTAAATTTGAAGTCATAGTTTCCTATTCGATGGTCGAAGTAAAATGTTTATTCAGCAATGAACACATAACTTAACACTCCAAACATCAGGGTGCAACCATGCTGTGCAAGAGAGTGAGAGAGTGTTAGCAGAACAGGCACTGGAGAGAAACTGCTGCAGGTGCAGCACAGCACCCTCTATATTACTCCAGTGGTAAAGTCACAGACAAATACACTACATCTCCCTTCTTTGAAAGAACAGTAGAACAATTAATCTTAAACAAAGTCTTTATAGCGGCTGGGTGCCCTTACTATCCAACCACTTTTTGTGACTGTGATATTATGGGACTCAGCAGAATCTTCTGTACTGGGTTCAGAATGATCCTCTGTTGGTTCTTGCTGTGGACATGTTGCAACTTGTTGGACCTGATCTCCCTTTGTGTCATTGGTCTCAATGTTTCTGTATATCTCTGGACAAGTATCTTAATATACAGGTATTTAATCTGGCCTGAGGTCTTCTATTTCTCCTTGAGGTGTTACTACGTTGTAAGACCTGGGTTCATCTCTTACGTTTTGTACACTTGCTGGCTGCCAGCCCTGTGTTGTTTCCATCCTTACTCTGTCTCCCCTCTGAAAAGGAGTGAGAGGCCTGGCTCTGCAATCATAGTATCTATTTTGGTTAGCTTGGTACTTTTGTAAATGAGAGTAGGCATTCTTTGGAATTTTTGGTTTTAACACAGAAGCTGAGGCTGGCAAACTGGATCGCAACACACGACCCATTAACAACTGTGCTGGGCTATATTTCACTGGAGTGTTTCTCAAGCTCAACAGTGCTAAGTGTGGATCAAGCCCAGTTTGAGCAGCTTTAACAAAATTCTTTTTAAACAGTCTGGACTGCCTGTTCAGCCATGCCATTAGACTGGGCATAGCCTGGGCTTGAGAATGTAAGTTCAAAGACCCATGTATTAGAAAAAGTAATCATTTCATGACTTGCAAATGGTACATGGTCAGAAACGAGTTCCTGTGGTATGCCATGTCTTGCAATAACTGAGTGTGCTGATTTGTCTGACAGTCTGAGTACCTCAGGATATTTTGAAAAGTAATCAATCACAAGTATATATGAATGTTCATAGAGGTCAAATATATCTGCAGCAAGCTTAGTCCATGGCACACTGGGTATGTCATGGGTAAGTAGTGGTTCTTTCACATTGCTGGGCAGCATTTCTTGGCATGCATTGCAGGTGCTTACTCCTAGCTCAATATCTTTTCCCATATTTGGCCAGTACATGAGCATTCAAGCTTGTCCTTTAGATCTCTGGATCCCTTGGTATGCTACATGTAGTCTTTCAATCATATGTGGCCGGCAGCTTTTAGGAATGATGAATTTGTCGCCTATCATGACTAAGCCATCTTCAATATGAATTTCATGTCTCAAAGGTCAATATGGTTGTACTGTTATGTTGGCTGAACTTTTCCTGTTTTGCCAACCATTGCTGTGCATTTGTTTGAGTGCCGACAGCTCTACATCTGATTCAGTTGCTTCTCAGTTTTTGGAGAAGGTGCTGCGGGAGAGCCAAAGCAATATCAATGGAATATACCACTTTCTCATTGTCAAGTCAATTTCAGTGTCCATTAGATTAGGCTGTATAGTGACAGCTCTGGATAGTGTAATTGGTATCAACATTTCCTTTCCAGGTGGGTAGACTATTTGAAAGTCATATTTCTGTAGCTGGAGTAGCATGCACTGCAGTCTTGCTTAAAGGGATCCTGTCAGCGGAAAACATTTTTTTTCAAAATGCATCAGTTAATAGTGCTACTCCACCAGAATTCTGCACTGAAATCCATTTCTCAAAAGAGCAAACAGATTTTTTTATATTCAATTTTGAAATCTGACATGGGGCTAGACATTTTGTCAATTTCCCAGCTGCCCCTGGTCATGTGACTTGTGACTGCACTTTAGGAGAGAAATGCTTTCTGACAGGTTGCTGTTTTTCCTTCTCAGTGTAACTGAATGTGTGTCAGTGGGACATGGGTTTTTACTATTGAGTGCTGTTCTTAGATCAACCAGGCAGCTGTTATCTTGTGTTAGGGAGCTGCTATCTGGTTACCTTCCCATTGTTCTTTTGTTTGGCTGCTGGGGGGGAAAGGGAGGGGGATATCACTCCAACTTGCAGTACAGCAGTAAAGAGTGATTGAAGTTTATCAGAGCACAAATCACATGACTTGGGGCAGCTGGGAGATTGACAATATGTCTAGCCCCTTGTCAGATTTCAAAATTGAATATAAAAAAATCTGTTTGCTCTTTTGAGAAATGGATTTCAGTGCAGAATTCTTCTGGAGCAGCACTATTAACTGATTCATTTTGAAAAAAAAATGTTTTCCCATGACAGTATCCCTTTAAGTTTTTTGTGACAATGGCTTCTCGAGGCTTGTGATCTGATCTTACCATTACTGAGATTCCAAACACTTATTAATGCAAATTTTTAATTGCAAACACGATGGCAAGGAGTTCCTTTTCAATTTGGGCATAGTTCTGTTCAGTCTTTGTCAAGGCTCTGGATGCATGGATGACAGGTTTGTTTTTTTGCATAAGACATGCTCCCAGTCCATCTTTGGAGGCATCTGCCTGAGTCTGAGAGGTGTAGTTATACTTGCTTCATGTGAAATATACTGTGCAAGATAGTGTATCATGCCTAGCAGCCTCTGCAAACTTTTTTTTTGTCATGTAGGCTTGGCATCTCTGAAATTGCCTCAACTTTGTCTGGGTCAGGCATGACCCCCTCACTGGATATTATGTGCCCCATATAGTGCACTTTGCTTACTTGGTATTGAAGTTTGTCTTTGTTGAGCTTTACCTTCAGCTTGTGTGCTCTGCCCATGACTCTTGGTAAAATGGCATCATGTTCCTCTTTAGTGTTGCTGGCAATGATCATGTCATCAGCAATAATATGGACACCTTCAATATCCCGAAATGATTCAAAGTTATTTTGCTGAAACACTTCACTTGCAGATCTGATGCCAAATGGAAGCCGATGGAATTTGTACTGTCCCCATGGAGTGTTAAAGGTGCACAAGTCCGCTGATTCACTGTCAGGTTTAATCTGCCAGTATCTATCTTTTTCATCTAGGATAGTGAACAACTTCTTTCCAGCTAAGTTGTTTATTACATCCTCAGGTGTTGGGATAGGGAAGTGCTGTCTTAATATAACTTTATTTAGGTCCCTGCGGTCCAAACACACCCGCAGAGATCCATTTTTCTTTTCTGTAATAACAAGACTGTTCACCCAAGCAGTGGGTTTGGTTACTTTGCTGATCACACCTTGCTGTTCAAGATTGTCAATAGTACACTTTAGTTTTTCTGTAATAGAATATGGTATTTTGCGACATCCGTGTATCACAGGGGGAACAGTGGAGTCTGTAAATATGTGCTGTGTACCAGGGAATTCTCCCAGCCCCTAGAACACATCTGAATACTGGGTTAGTATCTGATCTTTAGTTGTAGGTGCAGGTTTGGAAAGCTCACAAACTTTTCTTAGCAGATTCAGCTGAACACAGGCTTGTTTTCCCAAGAGAGGGACATCAGACACATTTGTAATAAAAAAGTTTAACTGAGCTGTTTTGTGTGGGGCTTGTGCAGTGAGTGTTACAACTCCTTCTGGTTTAATACGTTCTCCCCCATATGCAATAAGTATTGTGTTTGTAGGTTTTACTATAACACCTGACATTTGGGAAATGACTGAAGCTGGCATGGTATTTGCTTCGGCCCCAGTGTCCAGCTTAAATTCAATGACTGTGCCATGTACAGTAAGTGTTACATACCATGAGCTGTCTCTGGCTACTCTGTGTTTTTCTAGAGCAGCAATGAAAAAAGTATTCACATCTTTAAAGGTTTTTTTTTTGTGTTTGTATGAGGATTTCTGGCCCTGCACATTTTGCCAAAAATGATTTCTCTTTTTGCATTTATTGCATTCTACTCCATATGCAGGACACTGCTGGTGAGGGTGCTGTCTGCCACATCTTCTGCATGGCTCTGTCTGAGTGCTTGATTCAGTCTGTAAAAAAGTACCTTTACTGTACTTAGGGGCTTGTTGTGTCTCTCTGGGTGTGATTTGTACAGCAAGAACACAGCTGTCTATAGTGGCACTTGCCATTGCAATTGTTTTAGCTGATGTTATTACATATTTACATATTCAGATTGCCCTTTCTAGAGTTAACTCTCTGCATTCAAGCAACTTCCCCTTTAAATGGGGATTTGTTATACTGAAGACTATTTTGTCTCTCAAGCATTCCTCCTGATCTTTGAATTCACAGTTATCTGATTTTAGTTTCAGTTCATTAACACATTTGTCTATGCCTTGATTTTCTGGTATCTTTCAAATACAACATTCCTTTTGGGCTGAAAATAGGCTTGAAATGCTTGCATCACAGAGTCAAGGGATCTGTCTGCAGCTTGTGTCTGTGCAATCCCCATGGTGTTATACACCTACAGGGCCTTTTCCTCAATACTGTGCAGTAACAGTGCAATCTTTGTGGGCTCAGGCTTTTGCAGGATCAGGATCTGGTACTCACTTTTACTGGAGACGTCTGAGGTTCTGGTGAGTAGTTGCAGAAATGTTTCAATAAACTACTTCTTAGGCAAAGCACATTTTCCTATTCCTGGTAGCTGTGCTTGTGAAAAACTTCTGACACCATGTTGTGTTCACTGTTCAGCCTTTCAGTGTTCTGTATGTGACACTAAGGCTCCAAAAAAAGCAACTTTCTGCATGTTTATTCAGCAATGAACATATAACTTAACAGACCAAACATCAGGGTGCAGCACAGCACCCTCCATATTACTCCAGTGGTATAGTTACAGACAAATACACTACACCTGGTCCCCTGTCTCACAAATAATTCAATATATATATATGCTAGTGCATGTGTGCATAAAGACAAGGGTTTTTAGTTACAAAGTTATGATCATAAAATTGGTAAGCCACCATACAACCTCCCTTTTAAAAGCCGCAGCAGCTAGTGGGAGGATCTAGCCCTCTGATTCAACCAAACCCAAGGTCAGGAGACACTGATCCCAAGGACTACTGCTTTTATATTATTGACCTGAGGTAAACAGTTAGGGACCACCGTATGGGTTTTACCTTGACGTGGTATGGTGGCTAACCAATTTTATGATCAAAACTTTGTAATTAAAAACCCTTGTCTTTATACACACATGCACTAGCATATATATTGAACTATTTGTGGGACCAGGGAATGTGCATTGATTAATAGGATAAATCAATTGCACTTCCATTGTATTTAAATGTATTTTTTTAGCCTGGAGTGCTTCCACTTTCTCCCCCCTTATAAATTCCACAAGCACTTTTTGTCAGATGTGTCAGATTGACAGAAAGCATCCTACATGTCGGATCTAGTCACTTGGGTCAAAATACAATTGAAAAATCATTATGGTATGAAGACCAACAGTGGAAAAAAACTCATAAATTTGACATTGTTTTTGCCTCAATACTTTTTACTTGTTTACTTAAATTAGCATCCTAGTGATAAAATCTAGGCCATAATCTCTTGACATAAAATTTATGGAAAATTGTTTTGGTAGCCAAAACTAATAATGCCTATTGCTTTATCCTTGATATCAACAAAAGAGCTAAATGATACAGCAGAGTTAATATCAAGAGACAAACTTAATTAGTCCCTTAAATAGGCTATAACCAGGTCAGTGCTGTCCAACTGGTGGCCCGCAACCCCCCACGTCTGGTCCCCCACATGAAAGTCTGCTGCTGCTGTGTCCGCTTGTGTTAGAGGCCTGCGCAGAACCAATTTGTTAAACTCGAACCTGCAACCCGCACCTGGATCCGCAACCCGCATACTTACCCGATTGGACCCGCTACCCGACCCGACCTGCAAGTACCTTATCTGCAACCCGATCCACGTCCTGCTGACCATCAAGCAACAGGGAGTGCTGTCATTGTAAACTGGAAGTGACATCATTAGAAGTTAGCCTGATCAGAAAAAAATAGTAAAACAGGAAGTGCTGTCATTGTAAACCGGAAGTGACATCATTGGCAGTAGGTGTGATCAGAAAAAAGGGAGAGTAAAAATCGCTATTGAGAAGACACAACCCGCACGGTGACCCGCAAACCCGGAGAACCCGCAAGGTTCCACAGGCTTTTGCGGGTAACCCACGGGTACCCGACCAGCTGCAGGACTCTACCATGTGTAAACTTTAAAAGGTATCACTACAGAGATAAACTGGCCCCTGCATTGTTTAAACCTGAAATTCAGACTATAAGATCCTGCATTGTTCACACATGTAATCCCCACTGCATTGTTCACACTTGTAACCCCTCTATTGTTCAAACCTAAAACCCAGACTTCAACTGCCCACATTGTTCACACTGTTCACATACAAATTGCTGAAGGGGCACCAGCACTTTGTCAATGTATATAGTACATTTTAGAGTGGTCTTCTACTCTGTTCTGCCTGCCCTATGCTGCCTTTGTGCAATACTCTGCCTGTCCTATGCTCCCTGTGTGTGCTATACTCTGCCTGTCCTATGCTCCCTGTGTGTGTCTTACTCTGCCTGCCCTACAGTCCCTGTGTGTGCCATACTCTGCCTGCCCTGTGCATGTCATACTCTGCCTGCCGTATCTTCCTTGTGTGTGCCATACTCTGCCTACTTTACTCTGCCTTTGTGTGCCCTACTCTACCTGCTCTATGCTCCATATGTGTGCCATATTATGCCTGCCCTATTATCCTTGGGTGTGCTATACTCTGCCGGCATTATGCTCCTTGGGTGTGCAATACTCTGCCTTAACTATGCTCCTCACATATGAGTGATATTTATTTCCCTATAGTGAACACCAACCAATTGGTTTTTCTGGTGTTCTACCACAAATTATGTGGACATGGTCTTGTGGTAACATGGGTGTGGATTAAAGTGGGTGTGGATTAAAAACAGGGAGTGGCTAACACTGGCTTCCATTATCGGCCCTCCACCATGTAGGCCAGAAATATTCTGGCCCTTGGAAACCACAAAAGCTGGACAGCACTGGGCTAGATCATAGGTGGGAAATGTTTCGGGGATGCCCCTGAGTTGTAGGGGTCTGCCCCCAAAACGTTACATCACAAGACTTGAATTAAACACGCAGGGGTTCACCCCACTGGGCCCAAAGGGCTTGACAAAGGGCCCAGTGGGGTCCGAAACATTGCCCTTACCTTGTATGTTTGTGGGCTAAATAAACAAAATATCACTTATCACATCAAAAATCAGTGTGCTGCTGGATTACTTTCTACATTGTATGCTGGACCCGGTAGGCAGGAAAGGGTCAACCAGAGTAAGCACCTGATACCCTGCACAGGGTTTTCTTGAAGGGTCGAGCACTCCGAATTTTGCAAATAAGTAATAAATAAGTATCAAATATATATATATACATGAATAATAAATTGTGTGTTTACTTTATTTAAAAACAAAAGAAAAATGAAGAACTCCAGCAGATAGACTGCTTAACAATTTATTCCAGATAGCGGTAACATGACATGTTTTGGGTCAATACCCACTTGATGAAGGGTATTGACCTGAAATATGTTGTGTTACCACTACCTGGAATGAATTATTTGCAGTCTATTTTTCTTTTGTTTTGCTGACTAAGCGGAGTTGCAGCACAGAGCAACTATAAGGAAGACATTTAAATGAGATTTCTACTTTACCGTACAGACCACCAACAAACACTTTTTCTACTTTATTCAAATAATTTAAGGGGCACTTATGATCCTGGGAATCCGGAGCAAATTCCCTCTCGCCCTTGTCTGGTTGCAGAGAGACAGAATTAAGTTTTTATTCAAAATTAATAATTACAAACTGCTAAACTGTTGTGAAAATGTGTTGAGCTGCCAGTTTGCTTTAGTCCCAAGCACAGAATAAATGAGGTAAGGATGAAAGCTGACTGGAAAGGAGTAACTATTCATTTCAGCTAAACAGCCAACTGCTTGTTTAAACTAAATAGGTGTCAGACTGAAAGAAAAAAAGCACATCCAGTTGATTCATCATTGAACCATCACATTTTTCTGATCTTAAGCTGTATTGCAATGAGCAAATGATTGCCTTGCTGTACCTACCTATTGCTGCATACTAATAAAGGAGAGTATAAATTTCAGTTTCAGACACAGAGACAGCCGCTGATTCAGTGTAAAGACATCAGAAATTGGATATGGGAAAGGTTCTTTATTTTTCTATACGTTTTTTTTACCTTCAAGTAATTTGGTCTTTCTGCCCTGGGGGACATCCAACCCTTGTTTCCATAGCTGATCCCGTATGTTTTTCATGATCTGAGTTGTACCTTTTTGAAAGAAATGTAAGAATGAAGATAAAAGCCTTGCCTGTACTTTAATCACATTGTCTCCTGAAATAGCTGTCTTTATTTATCTCCGTGTAGTAGCCGCTTTTACTTTAGCTCCAGACTACAGCAGCAATAAATCATAATATTCGGCCAGTCAGCTACCATTCTGCATTCCACTGGATAGCCATGCACAGGTGAAGAAAGCAACTAATTTTGGGTACAAACATGACTCCTATGTGAGTCTCAAGGCAGTGATAAAATGGAACATCTGTGCTAGGATCATCTAAGGAGAAAGTTTCAAACAATTGTAATTATTTTACCACCTTAAAATGTAAGTTTGTTCTTAAAAGATTTTTTTGCACTGTTTTACAGAATGTTTATGCCAAATGATGCTCTGAGCTTTGTAATGCTTAATGTATACATAGTATTATTATGAATTTATTAAACATTTTTATTTATTGAGTTATTTGGAAAGGAATATTAATCTACAGCTACACTTTTGATGTTTTCTAAAAGCAAGGCTTGCTTCTCATACAGCAGAGAGTCCTCATTAGTGGTCACCTACCTTGGCTACTGAAGCAGCAAAAAGATGTGAGTTTTCTCCAAAAGTAAAGGCCAGAAATTATAATTAAAATTTCAAAACCATTTATTACAGATAACTGCCTAATGTGTTTCGTACCTACTGGGGCACTTACTCATTGGCGTTAGGCGGTTATCTGTATGTCCTAATAAATGTTTTTGAACTTTTAATTATAATTTCTGGCCTTTACTTTCGGAGAAAACTCACATCTTTTTGCTGCTTGGGATTTTTGCACCCATGGACTGGAGTATTTTTTCTCCTTTTATTAATTGCTTATTTTTTATTTTTTTTGATTAACAATGGTACGGTTATTGGCATTGCGTACCATATTTGTGTTTGTTTGATATGTTTCAGTCACCTAGCTTGGCTTCTCCTGCTGTATCCTACAAAACATTTGTTGAAGTGCTGTACTGAGCTTTCTTCTTTACTCTTAACGAGACTTGCCCACAGTTCTGGGCTCCAGCCCTGCTTGCCCGACCATTCTTCATGGGCAGACATCAAGAACAAAGCAAATAAACAAAGACGATAATGCCAAAACAGACACATTTTATTTGAAACTTGTGTTGTCACTGTTGGTGACGTTCCCTTAAGCCTTCACCATCTGTTATTTCTTTATAATCTCCCCATGCTGCTATTTGGAGTATCTGTACAAGAAGACTATTCAGAACCATCAGACACTATGGAGGTTATTTATGAATGCTTAAGCCTTCAGGCTGAGCAAATTCAACAATGCCCCCCAAGGAACCACAATGACCCAGCAATACCAAATCTCAAATCTTTTAGTAAAGTTGTAGGTTTTAGGTATGTTTGATGAGACTTGGCCTCCCCAAGTCTTCATGAAAATGTCCCAGCATTAAGGCTCCCAATTCTATCATGATAGTGGCACAGATTCCCTGCTAACATTCACTAACATGACATTTAAAAAACTGTTTTAAAGTTATTTTAGTTTTTTTCTATATTTCAGGTAGAAATCACATTACTATCAACAGACTTGCATGAAACATTGAAACAACAGGCAGCCGGTAGAAGAACTTGACCATAAACACTCCAATTACTGGAATATTTTTGACTATATATTGCAGTGTTCCCAAAAGTTAGGCAGCCTAAATACAATGAATAAATGGCTGTAAATGGCACTGGCCAATCTTGGGATGTGGATCAGCATACAAAATATAGGGTAGTTTTGTGTGTTTTTCTATTATTTTCTTTAAAAGGGAATCACAGTCCACAGTGATTTTAGTTTTGATTGTACTCCAGGAACCTTGTCTGTTTTTGTGAGCCAATACTGCAGCCAACAGTGTTCCATTTCAATTCAATTGTTTAACTAGAAATTCATATTCAAGTTGGGAATTGTATATTATGTTCATTCATGGTTTACAAATTATTTTAAGTCTTTGTTCTATGGAATCAACTGAATGAAACGCTAATTTTATATTTCCCCACACACATATCCCAGCAAAAATTACCATATGGTCATATCTTCATACACTTGATAATTCTCTAATTCATTTTTGCTTCTGCAATCAAAATTGAGCTTGTCCAAAAAGCATAGTGAAAGCAAACCAGCACATGTATATACAAATATAAAACAAAGGAACAAATAGTGTTGTGGAAATTAGACTAGAAAGAATGTTAATTTGTTAAAAGACCACAATGACCTCAACTTATCCTGAAGATTTGGAGATAGTACATGGGGAATACCTGAACTGGCATATTTTTGTGGCATTTCTCTTTACAGGCTACAAGAAACCATTAATACTGTAGCTTTCTTCAGCTGACCTCAACCCTTTTTATGTCAGCCCCATTCCTTGTGTTGCTAAGCCATGCTTTCTGTCTTCTTAACCAATGAGATGCTATGATAGGTGATAAGGAAGATTGTGACTTGAAAGACTGAGAGACAATAGGGGTCATTCATGACTTCTGGGGTGCAAATGCAAGAGAACTAAGGGGAGCAAGAGTGTGCTGATTTCCTAAGCCCCTTTTGGATGCTGCACTCAGCACTCAGAGTAGTGGATGAAAATTTAGCATAAGCCCTGCCTTGTAGAGACAAGGCCCCAATGAGAGCTGTGTGTCCTGACACTCCTGCCAATTGTGACCATTTTTTTTGGACTTTGCACATTGTTGGGGGCATTTTGAAAGTGGTTTAATGACTTATGCAAAGCTTTAAATGGAAGCGAACACCTCAAAACCACGTCAATTAGGCATTAGGCATGGGTAGGCAAAAGAGAAATAATTATTCAATCACATTTTATTATTTCTATTAATAAAACACAAAGTGAATAAAATGAGATCAAGGTACAAAGACAATGGATATCAGACAGCTTACGATTGTTCACAATTCCAGATTTCAGCTCATTCAGATATAGCTCTACTGAATGTCATTGCAAATCCAGAGTTGTAAGAACAAAAAGTATTTATTTGAAAAATAACACCATAAGCTCAACCTTATATGTTTTATGCTGTACCTAGCACATATACATAGACCTATGAATAAGTGCTAGTTATGGCACAAAATTTGTCAGGTTGAGCTTATGATGTTATTTTTCAAATAAATACTTTTGTTCTTACAAGTCTGGATTTGGTGTGATTTCTGGAGTGCATTCGATCTTCTTTATATACAGTTTATCCGCCTCCACTGCTGTAGATTCTGGGCAGTGCATCTAGGCCCTCTATTAAACATGATTTTACATTTGTTCCAAAGGATTTTTTGATTGAATTGCTCTATTGAATCCCAGGTTTATTGGTTCGATTTGGCAAGGCACACCTTCACTCCAGCTAGTGGTAGAAAATATGACATAAGTGATGCACTTTGCCAAGAGTATATGATGATGCCTATATGCCATATTTACATGCTAGATTATCCAGCTCTGAGCCTGCTTAGTCTTGACAGTTTCTTTTCTGTTAAGTACCTGAATTGTGCTTATCTCAAAAAGTGTAAGATCACCTTAATATATTATTGTTAGGTTAGGTTACTGTGAATGCCTTCGTGAAGCAGTATGTCGAATGTGTAATTACTTTAACAAGTCTCTCTATTCTAGGCACCCCGGAAGATAGAGGAGGTATTCTGACAGAGCTGGGGAATATGCAGGAGAGTACTGCTAGCTGGAAGATTTTCCTTTAGGAAAAATATGGTCATAATGATAACTTTGTCTCTTCAGGTAACCAGCACAGCAGATCCCTCAGGAGGAAAGTATAACCAGAAAGATGATAGGATCGATTCTGTCTGATGTACTACTGAAGAAGAACTGACCAGGAAAAGGCAAGTACACTTTACTAGCCGAAAGTGAGACACATTTAGCTGTAACTGTCTTTGCCGTATGGTTTGCAGAGAGAATGAGCACAGCAAGCAAGGATTAGCAGTTACAGACTTTGCAGGATGATTTGCAGAGAGAATGAGCACAGCCAGCATAGGGTTAAAAGTATCAGTCTTTGCAGTATGGTTTGCAGAGAAAATAAACACTGTCTTTGCAGGGAAACAAACAGCATTAAGCAACCTTGTTGCAACAATGAGCTAGGCAGACAAATAATATTCAGTCAGAATTAGAAAGACTCGCAATGTTAACAGGAGAAAACCAAGTTGCGGGTAGATCCATCCAGGAAACAGAGCCAACAAAGGAAAGAAGAAATCGTAGCCCAGGAGCATGCCGAGTCAAGCCTTTGATCCTTCCAACTGAGCTTAGTACAAGAGAGAAGAAACCGTTAGCTGAAAGTCCAAAATGTCACCGAAAATCAGCCGAATCCAAGCTGAGAACTTTCTTCTGGAAATGCTTACTAATAACTGTTCACCACACTGCGTATGCGCATCCCTTAAGAAACCAAGGATGCAAGCCGCAAGCTCTGAAATAGAGCAGCAGTGCCTTACAATTTTAGATGGACCCATTCTCAACAATTTCTAAACTGATCTTCATTATTTCTTTTGAATGTTTTTATAATCAACTTGTTTAGTCAACCGCTAATAGAAGTGGGCAATCATAGAACCAGCTTCATGTTTACATTAATTCTAGTTTGCTTGCTTTTATTTTCAGGTCATCTACCATTATTCTTGCTTTCGGTGTGAGTATAGTATGTTATGGATAGTCCCATTCTAACCAATTTTTGAACTGGTCTTCATTATTTATTTTTTTTGTTTTTCCTTTCAATCATTAGCTTATTTATTCAGTCAGTCACCAACCTTGGCAACCACATAACTGGCTTGCATTTAATATTTATTCTTGTTTTTAATTGCTTGCTTTTATTTTCCGGTCATCTACTATTCTTCTATTCAAAACTGCTTCCTGGTTGCGAGGTTAATCATCCCCCAGCAAGCATGTAATAGTGTAAATCCAAGCCAGAGTGCTGCAGAATAATTCAAAATCCAAAAAAATATAAAAAATATAGGTCAAATGCCAATTATCTTAATATCCTGCTGTCTAAATTATGGTGACATTTAATTTTAAGGTGAGATCACTGTATGCTTTCCATCTCATCCTTTGGCGTGTCTTTGATTTGCCCTTGGGTCTAGGTGGATTGTGGTCTGAGCTGGGCTAACTTTTCACTGAAAG
This sequence comes from Xenopus petersii, assembly GCA_038501925.1. Classification (NCBI taxonomy): domain Eukaryota; kingdom Metazoa; phylum Chordata; class Amphibia; order Anura; family Pipidae; genus Xenopus; species Xenopus petersii. The sequence continues at coordinate 77,535,314 of CM076676.1, read as the reverse complement.
GTATGATTTCTCCTGTGCTGCTAAACACAGCGTTAGACTGGGCCAGCGGGACACCTGGAAAAAAACCTGGTGGGCCCGCTGATCGAGGCCCACGCTCCAGGAACTTCGAGTGCTCCTCCCCATTCCAAGCTGAGTAAGAGGAGTATGTGGAGGGGAGGTGTAGGCAGATGGCATGAATTTCACAGGATTAGGAGCATGCTGCTGTTATGTAATGTAACCCTGTACAAATCATAGTGGAGTGGATCGGTAGCTTCATCTGGCCCCGACACTGTTCATTAATGGATTAATAGTTCCGTATAAAGCTACTAATCTGCTATAGCTCCTTGACTTTGACAGTGTCCCGTTGGAGCCAGAATGGGACTAGATGATTTGTGCAGGGTAACATAAAATCAGTATGCACTAGATTTGTTGTACCACAGAGAAAGAGAAAGCTGGAAAGTATGTTAGAGATTAGTAGATAGAAGACAAACAGAAAGAAAGAAACCAAAGAAGTGCATTGCATAGAAAAGGAAGGCAGAGAAATAATGCTAAGAATAATCAAAAAGGATCAAGTGAAGAAGAAGAACATTTTGAAAGTAAAAAAGAATAACAAAACAAAGAAATAAGAAACGAAAAACATTAAAAAGAGAGGGGAAATGAAGAAGAAATAGGGATCAGAAAAACATGGAGTAAAAGGAGTTGAAAGGTAAAAATGTCCTGCACTCTTTAGCTGCTTTTATTTCTTTTGCATGGGAAAATAAACATTCTTTTATACAGAGTTTGGAGGCCCTGCTTGCAAAATTATATTTATTTCTATTATTGGGTTTCTATTTTTCTGAACATATATATATATATATATATATATATATATATATATATATATATATATATATATATATATATATATATATATATATATATATATATATATATATATATATATATATATATATATATATATATATATATATATATATATATATATATATATATATATATATATAGTGAATAAAGTACCCCCTTTTGTAAAATATAAGGATATTATTAGTTACCGAGGAGTTTCATGACCATATAAAAACACGAGGCCGAAGGCCGAGTGTTTTTATACAGGTCATGGAACCCCGAGGTAACTTCTAATATCCTCATATTTTACAACTGGGGGTACTTTATTTATTATAATACACAAATTTTAGTGAGTCATGTGACAGAAATGACATCACTACTCACCGTTTATAACTGATGACATCACTACTCACCGTTTATAAGGATATAATTTACAGGATATTCATGGCTTTTGTGTATTATATATATATATATACACAAATACAAGAGTCCTCTGCACTCAACCCATTATCAATATATTTAAGACATACTGCATAAGTGCATACTGCTACTAAAAAATGCCTTACCCTTTAAACAAAACAGGGATTGTTTGTCCATATATTGCAATGTATTTAAGCTGGCCAACTACGTCAAAGTCATCCCATATCCCCATATCTGGCCAGTCCTATGCTTAATTTTCATCTGATTCATTAAGAATTCTAAAGCTTCATTATACATTTTACAAAAGGGACTAAGTTTTACCTGCAACTTACTAGCTGCTTTCAAAGTAAAACTCCCAAACTATATATATATATATACTTATATTTATTAGTGGGTGTAATCTTACTGCTAAAATCTTTCCCTTTTGTGAGGGTCTGTGTTCTCCCTCATAGATCTCCTGACAGGAAGTAATACAAATCTAACTGTAACAAGAAGACGTATGGGCGTGAAAGTAAGAGCTCGGTCTATTCATTGGCTGACCTAACATGTTTGTGTGCATTTGGCTTGAGTGTGAGAATAGTAAACAGAACGAGCCATGGGGTCAGCCCTTAGTATTTAAAATAGTGGTCTTTAAACAGTAGGTAACTAGAATTTTAACTTTCCACCTGATACTGACAAACTGATATTAAATTATATTAATTGGAGTTAATGCTCCAACAGAATTTTGTGACAGTAGGCTGGGTAGAATATACATTTAATCCTGTTTTATTTTCATTATCAATTCCTCATATTCATGTTTGGCTTCCAGATGTGGGCACATTTCATTTGCTTTCCTTTCTCCCTCAAAGCAGTTTCCACATATCTGCCTGTGTCTGAGCAATTTCTTGCTGCCTGCTTTTACTCCTCTCAGTTACTAGCTTCCCCGACACACTATTTTTTCCCTCTTCTGGATGCAGTGACCCCTACCTTTCCTAAATTTAGCCGGTCTCTGTGAAAAGTGTGTTAGTATGTATAGCTTTCAAATACATTGTCACTTGTGCCAAGGTTGGCTTGCTAGATATTTGACAATGTAAAATAAATAAATAAATCACATTATAATATGTAATAATAACAAATACTAAACATTTAGTGGACATAAAAAAAAAACCCTTTATATACAATCTTTATACAGTTATGAGGGGAAGCTAATGAGAGTCATTTCAGCTGTATTAAACAAACTATCGCAAAGCAAACCAGCAACTGCACCATTCTAACAAGAAAATGACCAAATCTACCCTGAAGATATAAGCAAGCATAACATTCAGATGCTTCACTGGTATTATTGTCAGATGAAGGGTTTCGCTAATAACTACAGTCAATGATGTTGGATTACATAGGCTTCAAGAAATGGAATTTGCATGGGGATTTAATACTGTTTTCATAAATACTATGTATGGATCATTTTCTCTCTTTCAGGCTAGACCCTGAAATGCTCATGTTTGAAGTATATCTGAAAGGATTAACTTAAAAATGAACACTTTATTGCATAGACACTACTACTGTGATAATCCCATTTTATTCATCAGTGATATAAATGTCTTTTATCATGGTAGGCAGCGCCTCATTTTTTACTCTGTAAATGTAACATCAGTCATCAATTTGCAGTCGTTGTTTCATTAGTGGAAAAAAAAGCCATTATATGAAATGCTGTTTCTTGCTTAACTATCTTGAGCTATTGGGCTTTTCTTGTACCAAGCTCACAATAAAAATGAATTTAAGGAATGCACTGTTGTGTCAGATAATAATTTATCAAACTCTGTGGGAAACATTTAAATAAAAGACCATGCATGCATTTCCACAGCTAAACCATAATTAAATGAACAAGGTCGTCTAAACTGCGTAGCTGAATATTTCAAGGATACCAGAAAAAAATCTTACAAAGCCTAATGTTTACTTCTAATATTTTAGCTGAATATTTCAAGGATACCAGAAAAAAAATCTTACTAATTCTAATGTTTAATTCTAATATGTCATTAAAACTCAAATATGTAGCTCTATAGACATAGGGGGCATATTTATCAAGCAGTGTAAAAAAAAGTGTTTATAACTCCATGTCACACTGTGTAAACTTGTTTGTATTTATCAAGTAGTGTAATTAATGTGAAGCTATAAAAAATATAACAATTGACTTGAATTAAAAAAGAGGGATAGCTTCTAATAACGAACTTTTACAAAGCTGATAAAGATAATTTTCAAATGACTCTTTCTAATAATCATACCACCCTGTGTTAACCCAGCTTCTTATATTAAAGAAAGTATCATCAGACATAGATGGATGATGCTAGCACAGCATTTATGTCCTATTTATAGAAAATCAAAAGGACTTTATTACAATATACATTCCAGTTGCAGAATCTCTAAGATCTAAGCAGTACATATTGGCCTTGGCTATAGCAGTGTGAACTACATGGGATATTTTGATCTCATTTTCTAGGTCAGACTTTCTTTGACCCACAAAATCTTTTTTTTTTTTTTTTTCAATAATTTTATTGAGTTTTCCATAAACACAATAGAATATATTATGCAGATTGAGTATGTCAAGATAACAAAAGAAAAGAATATACAATGCTGTATAACATGCCAAAGATACAAACACATATCTATAAATATATACTCAAAAGCACACATTCCAAAGGAAAATAATTAACATAGTAAATAAAAAAAATGACATAAAGAAACAATAATAAACCAAACTTCACTCAGTGGATTTACTAATCCCACAAAATCTTGACATGCGACAGCATAAGATTTTGTGGGATGCTACAAAATCTGATCTGATCCCCGTATCAGATCATTTAAAGTCGGATGATGAGTTTTGTTCATCTACATCGGACAGTCAAAAAAAAGGCTTTCTGCACCATCACATTTTATCTTGTCAAATGCAGACGCAGCATGCACTGTTCCTCTCCATCAGTCGTGTTGTTTTGTGGGATAGTAAATATTCCATGTAATTTACACATCAGTACTATTATTTTTGACTCATGCAACCTCCTAAGGGAGAAAGGAGGGAAGAATATGGAAGGAAGTAAAAGGAAAATAAAAAAGAGGGCAAACAAAGAAATACTTGTGCTGGTTATAGCTATAATCACCTCCTTTATGCCCAAATTACTGGGGAAAATGAAGAAAACATAATGGAATGAGCATCATTATCTACACTTCTCTGGTGTCTATCACCTGAGAATAAAGCACATCCCCACTAACCATCCACTTAGAGGTTTAATGTAGGCTGACGCTGCTGAATCTACAGCTGCTGGCTCTTGGGCAACAGTAAAAGCTATAATATTGTGAGATCCACTGTGTTAGGATTTTTCTTTTTAAGTGGTTTCAGCAGGACACTGGCAAATAAACGCAGTTCTACCACCGGAGATAAGCTGACTGCCCACAGCTGATCAATTACTATTGACCCCCACCTTGTTTGCCAGTTAGCTGCCCATGCTGGCATTTCATGGCAAAACTAAACAGCCTGACAGGAGCAGCATAAACCTCTTCACCTCTCCATACTTTAATCCATGGGCAATAGCATAGTCTGCATTTCAGCAAATTAGCTGCTTTCCCCCAAAATAGATTTTCCAGTTTTACCCTGACATATATATGGATGTCATCTGACAGAGTAGCAAAAGACACAAATCATCAACCAGACCAGACAAAGCTGAAACTTAGTCCTGCTAGAAACACTGTTACATACAGAAAGCCAGTATTCTGTCCTACAAAAAGGTTTTGTGGATCTAGGTTTAGGATCTAATATCCAGAAAGCTTTTGAATCTAGATCATTCTGTAATTTTAATCACTATACTTAAGTCTGCTAAAAAAACATTGAAACTAAAAAAAACCCAGTAGGATTGTTTTGCCGCCAATATGAATTCATGCAGCTTAGTTAGGATAAAGTTGTTGATTTACAGCCTATGACCATGCCATGCACATGCACAATATTTCCTTAACCACCTTGTGTAATCATGTTGCACATCTACAAACTTTATGTTTATTGCTCTGTCCAGCTTTGTCTTCCTTTTTTGCTTATATGACATGTACAGTATAGACTTACTATCTCATCAAGATGGGAGGCTAACAAGCTGGAAAAATAATCCTTTTTCAGACTCCCTGTTATATGTGAAACACATTACCCTTCTATGCATTTAAGTGATTTAATAGAGTACATCTGACTGAATATTTATTCTTTCAGCAAGATTTATTTGTCCATTTCCTTTGTTTCTGACACTGTTTTGCAGTTCTATGATATTGCAGATTTAATGAAACTATTTTGCTAATCATTATGGATAGGGAAGATAACATGACATTGTGATTGATAGTAAATACAACCAAGCAATAAGAGCTGATAAGGGCTGACAATGCACTCAGATATTATCTTCTCAAGGACTCTACACTAGTGGTTTATAATTTCCTTCCTATCATGAATTCTAACATGGATTTATCAAGTGGATAATCACACATTGCTTGAAATTTGGTTTAATTTTATAAGAGTTCATATTTATATAAATGGATGTTTTTCATCCATAACTTTAAACAGTATAGTCACACATATTGGGTTTTCTCTGCTGATGTAAGTACACTGACGGATACAAGGCTGGATTCCTCTTTGCAAAGGCTCCTAGCACCTGTCGTTGCGCTGCAGGGTCCTAGCTCCCACCAATTTTCACGCGCAACCCCCTGCCTTCCCACTGGAGAGGCCTTGCCACAAATCCGGGCCTGGGCGGATAAACCACTAATCTGCTACCTTCTGCCCCAACTTTATGTGCACTGAGAGACACAGGGTAAAAGGCAGTGGATCTGTGCTTTCTTCTCTACATTATGTCACAGCCCTCAATCTTTGGATACAGGCCTCTAATGCCACATTTTCTAGTTTGGCATCAGATGTATATATTTAATATAGGTATGGGACCTGTTATCCAGAATGGTCAGGACCTGGGGTTTTCTGGATAATGGATCTTTCTGTAATTTGGATCTTCATACCTTAAGTCTACTAGAAAATCATGTAAATATTAAATAAACCCAATTGGCTGGTTTCCAGTAAGTTCCAATAAGGATTAAATATATCTTAGCTGGGATGAAGTACAAGGTACTGTTTTATTATTACAAAGAAAAATTTTTTAAATTTTTAATTATTTGAATAAAAAGATGGCCTTTCCATATTTCGGACCTTTCTGGATGACTGATTTCCGGATAACAGATCCCATACCTGTATAGATTAGCACTATTACTGCTATGTTTTTTTTTTTTGTCTTTAAACCTGAAGAGGCTTTAGCTTTTGTCAAGTTACCCTCTTTCTAGTTAATACAGGTGACTTCTGAACAATACAGGAGAGCTGACAGTTCTGTTCAATGAGTTGTTTTTTAGAAGGCAAAGAATATTACACAAATGAGAGAAGGTAAGATGCTGCCCTTGCTAAACTGGTTTAAGTGGGTTGGTTGAAACACTTGAATAAAGTAAGAATGGGGATACATTACAGAAAGAAGGGGACAATATTGGATGAGTTATTGTCCTTGCGGCTTAACTTCAAATTGTATTCCATATTTCACACATACAGTATTTGGGTGAGACAATTTTTGTCTACACAAACTTTTCAAGCCACTATGCAGCTAGAAACCTTGATCTATTATCTATCTTGCATGACTGTTTTGTGATTTTTCTTTTCACTTTGTCTAGTTTCCTATATTTTATAACTCTTCTAGTAAAGCCATTATTTCCCTTTGTGCCTCTTACAGTGTCTTTCTTACTGTCACTCCTGTGTTAGCAGGTTATCATATAGTGACCATCACAAGCGCTTTGAAAATAAATAATTCTATCCTGATTTGTGTCATATACCTCTAGATTCCTGTTTTTTGTTATTCTCATACAATATATATGGAGACATTAGCTAGCACCTGCGCCCTTGGGTCCTGAGACTACCCTTATGTTCTCAAACTCTGCCCACTTTCCCACTAAACCCCACCCTATTTGGGTCCACAATATAGGACTGTCACCCATATTTTTGAGTGACCATTTTACAGGTCCAGACTGGGAGTCAAAATAGGCCCTGAAATTGCAAGTACATAGAGGTCCAGACACCCCCACCAGCCCTATAAATAGTTACTTTCTACTGCATCTTACAGCAGCCCACCTGGCATTTGCCAAAATCCACAGGTTGCCACAGTGTTTAGTCAGCAAGAGGAAAGCTACTGTCTGACCTTGTCAAATGTTGGGAAAGAGACTTTGGCACCCTGCCATCTCTCTTGGCAGACAGCTGCCCATGGATGCTGCACTTTAGTACTGAGACCTTGCCTGGTATTCTTGTATCATCTGAATTATTCCTCCTCTGCAAATATTATTCAACCCACTGCTACATTACATGTCCACTATAGAGTACAAGCAGACATGTTATCTCATCAGGAGATCCTGATTTGACACTCCCCTCATCTAGTCACCTGCACTAACCTAGTCACCCACTGTAATTTGCACCATAATTACATTTAACTGCCACCTTTTAAAACACATGTAGAATACCTCAAAATGCAGGCATCTTTGGGCTGAGCTGGGAGCATGGTAAGGAGCATAACCAGGCATGTGGTTAAAATGCATCAAAAGTATAAGATTACTAGGTTGGTGTATTTGCACAGAGAAATAGTTAGTTCATCTCATTCACCATCATAAATAACACTGTTGCAGCTGCCATAAATTATTACTAGGGTGTTAATCCCCATGGCATAGATAGGACTTCAGCCCTGTATTGGGTACCCAGTTTGTACATTGCATCTAGACTGTGGATAGTGCATCAGCTCCTGCAACCCAAAGAGAAATATTCTTCTACCTCCCTGTACTTGCCCTGACTGGATTCTGAGATGATGGAACCTTTTGCTTCTACACACACTGCAGCACCCAGCTGATGCTGCAATACATAACTCTGCCAGCACTCTACCAATGTCAGTAATTAATTCTTGCAGACATATAAGGGGCCATTTACAATGCCCCTGAGTGCAAGTAGATGCCTTTAAGTGTTCATCTAAGTAAAAATCTCTGCAGCAATCTCAAGACCAAAAATCCTACTGCCATCTACATTGTGTGTCTAAATGGCATGCACAGTGGGAAACAGGTAGAGGGTAGGAGGAAGGATGCCTGTGTGCCTCCCATTGCCTGCACCTCACAAATACACCAATGATAAATGCAATAAACTCTGTATTAGTGAAGGGAGTCACAGGCCTGTGATAAGTTACACAATGCAGGATGCAGCCTGCAAGTGCAAAAAAAAAAACCAATTGCGAGGTTATTGCTTATGTAGATAATGTACCGTATATACTCGAGTATAAGCCGAGTTTTTCAGCATCCAAAATGTGCTGAAAAAGTCTACCTCGGTGTGATGGGGTGAATTTAGTTTTTTTTTGTTTGTTAATGCTAATTTGTTTTGCTGGCCAGTAATCTGTGTAAATAGCTATGTGTATAATTTATGTAAATACTTTGGATGTTATTTAGCTTTGGTTAACAAACTGAGGCCTACTTTGTTTGAAGCATGTGACTCAGCTGTGTTCAGAGTATATGTAAATGGTGCTAAAACAATTGTATATTGAAAGCTGTTTTGCTGTATGTTAAGACACAAGAGTGTGCATGGAAAGCTCTACTTTTATATATAAATGAAATTTATTGTACAAAGCACTTACCTACAGCTCTCAGAGAAGCCACTTCCTAAAGGGGTGGGCAGCCTCTCAGAATGAATATTTATAGGGTAGATGCTGATCACATGGTGTCAGCATAGAGCAGTCTAGAAGCTATAAAAGCTGCAGACTGAAATCATTGGGGTGTGTTAAGCCTTTGGGAGAGGTTGTTCTGGAGCTTAGGAATATGTGTGCTTGCAGGGTTACTGCTGACCTCCTGCTGGTGAAAAGTGCATACTGCAGCTTTGCACATTGTTTTCTTCATTTGCATGAAAAATAAAGCACAAACTTTCCACTGAAGATCTGCCTGGCTACTGTACTTACATGCGCCCAGTGACATATGGTGTCAGAAGTGGGATAATATTAAAGTGCCGCATAAGGCAAGGCCAGGGTACAGATGTGGAAAAGACAAGCCTGGAGAGAATCCCCAAAAATTACCCAGAAGTCACAGCAGGGTGCAAAAGTGAGCACAAGATCACAGCAAGGAGTAAAACTAATAGGCGAGTGGAAGAAACCTGCAAGGAAAGCGAAAATGTCCAAGCAGGACGATGATGCTTCTTCCAGAGGCCCTTCACATGATTCTCCTGAAGGAAAAGAGGAAATTCCAAGTCAAGCAGAACTCCTTTCTGGTGCCATGGGAATTGCTACTGCTGAGCTTACAGTGAAACCAAAGGCACATATCTTAAAGACTTCTACAGAAAAGGAAGAGCAGCCTACAATGCCAGAGACTATTGCATCTTTACCACCTTCAGGTTTAGATGAACTTCTGAAATGGATGGTTCTGAAACAAATAGAATCAGATCAGAAGCAGAAGGTGGCGGAGCAAAGATGGAGGCAAGATGAGGCTAAAAGGCGAGAAGAGGAGCAAAGGAGATTTCAACAAGAGGCACGGGAGCACCGTGAGGAAATGCTGAGGCTACAACAGATGCAGCACAAGCAGCTTGCTGAAATACTGCAATCCTGGAAAGCACAGAGTCCTAATCCTACAAGTCTTAAAGATCTCCGCCTGAGTAAATTGACTGCAAATGATGATATTGAATCCTATATCACCATGTTTGAAAGAGTTGCTCAAACGTGCGTTTGGCCCAAAGAACAGTGGGTGATACATCTGGCTCCGTATTTAACTGGCAAAGCACAGAAAGCATACAGCAGTTTAAATGCCAGAGATGCTCAGAATTATGACTGTGTGAAAGATGCCATATTTCGTTGGTATGAGCTAAATGCTGAAACTTTCAGACAAAGATTCAGGACATACAAGTACAACAACTCTGAAGGTCCTCGTGAGGCATATGCCCAGCTTTATGAACTGTTGTTAAAATGGATTCAACCAGAAAAGAAAACTGGTGAGGAAATCCTTGAAATTATTGCACTGGAGCAACTGGTTGAAATTCTGCCTGAAAAAGCAAAGTTATGGGTACAGGAGCATCGTCCTGAAACAAGCTCAAAGGCAATTGCTCTAGCGGAGGACTTTTTGCTCGCTAGAAGGGAAGCAGAGCAAAGAAATACTGTACGATACAAACCCTTTCCGCAAAAAGAACCACAGCCCAGAGTAAATCCTCAAGACCGTGGAAATGTAAAATGCCACAGCTGTGGAAAACTTGGACATATTGCCAGATTTTGTCATAAAGTACAAAGCAAAAGTAACCCTACTAATGTTGTTGGAGACAATGGTGGTTTCTTGGTTGAAGCACATGTAAATGGCCAGAAAGTGCAAGCCCTATTGGATAGTGGAAGTCCCCAGACACTGCTTAAAGCTGGTCTATTAAGAAATCTTAATATTTTAGGAAACACCACGATAACCTGTGTCCATGGTGACAAGAAAAAACATGCTTTTGCCAAAATACAAGTTAAAGTTGGATCAACTGTCCACAGACTGATTATTGGACTGGTCCCCAAGTTGCCTTACCATTTGATTATTGGGAGAGACTTTCCTAATTTTCTAAGTTTGTTGCCACAACAGAGGACAGAGTCTCCTATGGTAGCAGTAACTACGAGGGCACAAACAAAGCAAGCTGTTGCCAGTGAGGAAACCTGGAATAAACTTTTCCCCTTTTCTTCAGATTTGTTTGAAGGACAAGGTAAGCCTGGTAAGACCAAAAGGGAAAAGAGACTTTTAAAGGCTCAGTGGAAAGCAGAACACAATGAGCCCAAAAGAGACTTTCTTGCTACAGTCAATTGGGACACTGATATTGAAAAGGCTCAGAGAAAAGACAGCAGTTTGTTGCCATTATTTAAAAAGGTTGTAAGTAATTCCGAAATATCTGATGAACAGCCTTGTTATGTTTTGCAAAATTGTATCCTTATAAGGGTAAGACAAAACAAAAAATTGGGGGTAATACAAGAACAAGTAGTGGTTCCCAAAATGTTTAGGGAGGAAATAATTCGTTTGGCCCATGAAACACCATGGTCTGGTCATATGGGTAGAGAGAAAACCCTGAATAGGATCTTATACAGATTTTTTTGGCCAGGTATTCATCAGCAAGTAGCTGAATACTGCAGTTCTTGTCCTGTATGCCAGAAAACTGCACCTGTTAAGCCAAGTGACAAAGCTCCCTTGATCCCAATACCAGTTGTGGGGAAAGCATTTGAAAGGGTAGCAATGGATGTAGTTGGCCCTTTAGAAAAAAGTAGTAAGGGTAATCAGTATATACTTGTTGTTTGTGATTATGCAACAAGATACCCCGAGGCCATACCACTAAGAAACATTACAGCAAAATCTGTGGCAGATGCCCTAATTAAAATATTCAGCTCTCTTGGTATTCCCCGAGAAATCTTAACTGATCAGGGAACAAATTTTACCTCAAGTCTTTTAAAAGAGCTGTATGTACTACTTGGAGTAAAAGCACTGAGAACTGCTCCTTATCATCCCCAAACTGATGGTTTAGTAGAGAGGATGAACCAAACCTTAAAGCGTATGCTTAAAAAGTTTGTGGAGGATGATCCAAAACACTGGGATAGATGGTTACCCTATCTTCTTTTTGCCTATAGAGAGGTACCGCAAGCCTCTACTGGTTATTCACCTTTTGAATTACTTTATGGAAGACAACCTAGGGGTATCCTTGATGTAATTCATGAAAACTGGGTAAGTGATGAACATAGTCCTCAGAGTGTCATTGACTACATTGATTGTATGAGACAGAAATTGTGCAAAATGTCAGAGATGGCACAGCAAAATTTAGCTGATGCTCAGTCCAATCAAAGTACCTGGTATAACAAACATTCAAGGGAACAAACATTTAAATCTGGTGAAAAAGTCCTACTTTTACTTCCCAGTCAGCAGAATAAACTAATGGCTCGTTGGCAAGGTCCCTTTCAGATTTTGAGACAAGTGGGTCCTGTAGATTATGAAATTCAGATTCCAGGTAGAAGGAACAAAAAGATTTATCATGTAAATCTCCTAAGAAAGTGGAAGGAGAGGAAAGAAAATACTACTTTGATGGTGTTGCAGGAATGTTCACCTGATATGGCTGAAGAAGCATATCAGAGACTGGACAGAGAAAGTTCTGAAGCCTGTAAGATTAATATATCTTCTGTGCTAACTTTAGATCAACAAACAGAACTGGGGAAGTTATTAGACAAGTACAATTGTATTTTTGTGACAACACCAGGTAAAACTAATCTTATTGAGCATGTCATTGTTACAGGTGATGCAAAACCTAGTCGTCAGCAACCCTATAGGATGCCTGAAAAATACAAACAAATTATAAAGCAAGAAGTAATGCAGATGTTAGAGCTTGGTGTTATTGAATCTTCTGTAAGTAATTGGTGTTCACCGGTAGTACTGGTTCCAAAAAAAGATAGTTCTATTCGTTTTTGTGTTGATTTCAGGAAAATCAATCTCATATCTAAATTTGACTCATACCCAATGCCACGCATTGATGAGTTAATTGACCAGCTGGGTGGAGCTAAATTTATCTCTACCATTGACCTGTCAAAGGGTTATTGGCAAATACCCTTAGATCCAGAGTCACGAGAGAAAACAGCATTTGCCACAAGCCAGGGACTCTTTCAGTTTGTAACCATGCCATTTGGTCTCCATGGGGCGCCTGCTACTTTTCAGCGCCTTATGGACCGCATCCTAAGAGGGCATGATTCATACTGTTCTGCTTATTTAGATGATGTGGTGATATTTAGCCCAGATTGGCAAAGTCATCTGCGACATCTAGATACTGTTGTGTCTCTTATAAAATCTGCTGGTCTTACAATTAACCCGAAAAAGTGTGCTCTAGGTTTTACAGAAACTAGATATTTAGGTTATATTCTAGGAAATGGCAAGGTAAAAGCTGACAAAACCAAAATTAAAGCCATTGCTGAGATTCTTCCACCAAAAACAAAGAAAGAGGTACGTTCTTTCCTAGGTTTGGTTGGATATTATCGGAGATTCCTGCCAAATTTCTCGGAAATTGCTGCTCCATTGACTGATCTCACTAAAAAGAATTGCAAAGACCAAGTTATATGGAATCCACAATGTGAAGTAGCTTTTCAGAAGCTTAAAGACATGTTATGTACTGAACCAGTTCTTAAAAGTCCTAATTTTGATTACAGATTTATAGTACAAACTGATGCATCTGAGAAAGGTTTAGGTGCTGTACTGAGTCAAGAAATTGATGGAGAGGAGCATCCTGTGCTCTACATAAGCCGAAAACTATTTCCTAGAGAAACTAGGTATAGTGTCATTGAAAAAGAGTGTTTAGCAATAAAGTGGGCACTAGAGTCATTAAGATGTTACCTACTGGGTCGAGTTTTCCTTAGTGACTGATCACCACCCACTTATATGGATTAACAGAATGAAAGATAAAAATGCAAGAGTTACAAGATGGTACCTTGCAATCCAACCATTTAGATTTACAGTTCACCACCGGCCGGGTAGTCAACATCACAATGCTGACTATTTATCTAGATATGGTGCAGGAACTGAAAAGGAAGAATAATTCTGTCTTTGAGGAAACTCACGTTCATGTGAGTACTGATAAGGTTTTTTTGATGATTTCTGAAGAAGGTATCCTTCTTCTTAAGGAGGGGGATATGTGATGGGGTGAATTTAGTTTTTTTTTTGTTTGTTAATGCTAATTTGTTTTGCTGGCCAGTAATCTGTGTAAATAGCTATGTGTATAATTTATGTAAATACTTTGGATGTTATTTAGCTTTGGTTAACAAACTGAGGCCTACTTTGTTTGAAGCATGTGACTCAGCTGTGTTCAGAGTATATGTAAATGGTGCTAAAACAATTGTATATTGAAAGCTGTTTTGCTGTATGTTAAGACACAAGAGTGTGCATGGAAAGCTCTACTTTTATATATAAATGAAATTTATTGTACAAAGCACTTACCTACAGCTCTCAGAGAAGCCACTTCCTAAAGGGGTGGGCAGCCTCTCAGAATGAATATTTATAGGGTAGATGCTGATCACATGGTGTCAGCATAGAGCAGTCTAGAAGCTATAAAAGCTGCAGACTGAAATCATTGGGGTGTGTTAAGCCTTTGGGAGAGGTTGTTCTGGAGTTTAGGAATATGTGTGCTTGCAGGGTTACTGCTGACCTCCTGCTGGTGAAAAGTGCATACTGCAGCTTTGCACATTGTTTTCTTCATTTGCATGAAAAATAAAGCACAAACTTTCCACTGAAGATCTGCCTGGCTACTGTACTTACATGCGCCCAGTGACACTCGGCTTATACTGGGGTCAGCGGGCAGTAGCTGAGATTGCAGTCACTTTTAATCATTCCTATACCAACAGTTCACTTGGGGAGAGACTGCAATATCCCACAATGCCCTCTGTTGGTTATATGAAAGAATAACAGTGCGCCCTTTGTTGGTTATATGAAAGATTAACAATGACTGCAATATCACACAGTGCCCTCTGTTGGTTATATGAAAGATTAACAGTGACTGCAATATCACACAGCGCCATCTGTTGGTTATATGAAAGAATAACAGTGACTGCAATATCACACAGCGCCCTCTGTTGGTTATATGAAAGAATAACAGTGACTGCAATATCACACAGCGCCCTCTGTTGGTTATATGAAAGATTAACAGTGACTGCAATATCATACAGCGCCCTCTGTTGGTTATATGAAAGAATAACAGTGACTGCAATATCACACAGCGCCCTCTGTTGGTTATATGAAAGAATAACAGTGACTGCAATATCACACAGCGCCCTCTGTTGGTTATATGAAAGAATAACAGTGACTGCAATATCACACAGCGCCCTCTGTTGGTTATATGAAAGAATAACAGTGACTGCAATATCACACAGCGCCCTCTGTTGGTTATATGAAAGATTATCAGTGACTGCAATATCACACAGCGCCCTCTGTTGGTTATATGAAGGATTAACCGTGATGGCAATATCACACAGCGCCCTCTGTTGGTTATACAAAAGATTAACAGTGATGCCAATATCACACAGCACCCTCTGCACATTGTAGTGGGACAGTGGGACAATGCACACAGTAATCCGTTTGGCAATTCTCTGTCACCATCAACTTTGCAAAGAAGTCCGGTTGATCGCTGGGGGGGTTGCTTTGGCAGAATGTGCGCTGCTGGGAGACAGGGCTGTAGTTGTGTCTAGGCTTATACTATAGTCAATAAGTTTTCCCAGTTTTCGTAGGTAAAATTAGGTACCTCGGCTTATACTCGGATCGGCTTATACTCAAGTAAAATTAGGTACCTCGGCTTATACTCGGGTCACCTTATACTCGAGTATATACTGCAAATATATTTTACGCATATTGTGTGCATATTGTGGAGGGACATAATGTATCCATATCCCCAAATATCCCACTTAGTGGAGTCTTTGGAGTCTTTGTTTGTGTCCCAGTGTGGCTCTGCAAACCAATGCTAAGAAAGGGTTAGAGCTTTATATGATATAAACTTGGTTTATAAAAGAGCACTGAATACTGTTTTAAATGTCACCAACTTTTTTTTCTTTAAATATAACAATTAATTAAACTATTCATTAAATACACTAATTTAATGTTATATAATCTTTTTCAAACATACCCAAGTGGCCCAGGTCATGTTTCATCATCTGGCCCCAAAACAAAACTGGAGACCCACATTATACTTAGCCCAACAAATATTCCATTGCCTTTGTTAAACCCCTCCCAACTTGCTGCACAGTACAGCCTGCATCTTGACTTCACATTTTCCTATTTTTTTCCTTTTTGCAGAAGCATAACATAAAAGTCCTACATTCTATACTAATATAGTTGAATGTGTTTGTACTTTCACTGTCATTTAAAAATAAACTATGATGAACTGCTACATTGGGTGACTTCTATTTTTTTCCTCTTTGTCCTACAGCCTCTTAAATTAAGATAAAAGGCAAAGGCAAACAGGTTAGTTTTACATATCAGAAAAAGAAACTAATAGGAAAAATACATTCCTGCATTTGACAGATTGTTATGTTGTGATTTATCTAGAACAGAAAGCACTGAGCTTAGTCTTCCCCAAAGGATTGTATCGCAGTAGTCATTGAATCATCGTCCGCCTCGGCTTATTAATCAAGCATGAGTTTATGAAACCACTAGAGTGTTTAGAAAGTAGACTGGACTGTTGAGATTAAAGGAGCATATCAAAGTTAAGCATTTGGACAGTGATGCAGCCTGATATCTTTGTGAATGTGACCCCCACCAAGCACAGCTGCACAACTTGTCGTGTTCCATCAATGACATGCCTCTCCTAAATGCAGTTTTTTCCTCACATTTTGAGAACAGTCCGCAGTGACAGAAAGGAGCTGTTGATAGTACCACTTCTGTAACACATTGTTACACTTTGCATGTCTTCCTACGTACTTGTGATGTTCCAACTGACAGGTGCATGTCCTAATAAGATCTACCGGGGAAGAAATTAGTCCACAAGAGAGCCCGAAGCAATTGAAGCATCTGGCAGCAAGAAAAAACAACCTCCATTACTCCATATTCTGTCAAATGTAATTAGACTTGCCAGAAGTCATTGCTATCAACATTTAGTTAAATAAGTTTCTTTGATCCTCTCTATCTTAGGAAAGTCAAAACTAATACAGGAAATCATAGGAAACATCATTACCCAGCGCATTAATGTGTTGATAAACTGCTTGCTGCCCAGCTTGTTAATATGAAATTTTAGAGATGTCAGAATCAATTAATACACTACCGCCTTTTTGCACCACTACATAAAATGTCCCATTTTGTGTCATAAATTCTTGTTATTGTACATATACTTTTATGTCAAGCCATCACTGCATTTATTATGCTGCAGTCAATGGAGTGAAGTATTTAATTAGTAGAATAAGTTAGGGAAAGCGTAGTTAATATTTCCTTTTCCCATACTTCAAACCATACAGTGAGTTCCAGTTAACTTGTTAATTAGAAACACCGTATTTCAATGTGACAGCTTAAAAAGCACTAAACAAAATATAATCAGATCCAGTAAGCACTAAGATCTGTATTAATCCTCATATAAACCCAGGCTTTCCTGTAATGCACCCAAGAATTCAAAAACACTTTTTATAGCTACCCCAGAATTTATTTTCTATTTTTGAACAGCATATATCTCAATTTCCGAAGAAATACTTTGCGGTATATGTATTTATTACTCCCACAGGCTCAGTTTTTTTTAGAGAACCTTCCAATTAGAAATACAGAAACAGAAAGATATACAGACTTAAATATACATACAGACTTATACAGACTTAAAAATCAGAAAAAGTAAAGCTTGGTGATATCTTTTATTGGCTTACTGAATAAGTAACAATTGCAAGCTTTCGGAGCACACAGGCCCCTTTGTCAGGCCAAATACAAATGAAAGCTGAAAAGGCACATTATATATACAGTTATATCACTGAAAAAGGGTTTATGGGCAATAAATTAGAAAGTTACAGATAGACAGAGATAACTTGTAGAGATAATAAAAGTAATTAGGGTGGGATTTAAATAGTCCAGGGGTCTGGATTTAGTCAGGTCACATAGTTTGAACTACACAAGACAGAATAGGGTAAGGGTAACACAACAGTACACAATTAGGAATTAGACAATAACAGAGACAGGAGTTTTATGTCCAGATATGATTTTAACTAAGGGATATGACATATCCATGCCAAAACCCAACATTTATACACGTTGTTGAGAAACTGCTGCAGAGTGTATGTATGAAATTTTTCACAGTTCTAGTTAACCTAGTAAAACCGGTATAGCTAACTAGACCAGTTTATACAGAAGTTTAATTCCCATACGCTTCAATGGAATGTGTTGTAAAATATATCCTTGTAAAATATAAAGTGAATAAAGTACCCCCTCTTGTAAAATATAAGGATATTATAAGTTACTGAGGAGTTCCAGGACCATATAAAAACATGAGGCCAAAGGCCATAACTAAGCACCGTTTATAAGGGTATAATTTACAGGGTATTCATGCCTCTTGTGTATTATAAGAATATTAAAAGTTATGAAGGAGTTCAATGACCTTATAAAGGCATAAGGTTGAAGTGCTTTTATATGGGTCGTGGAACTCTGTGGCTTCTTTTAAATCCCAAACCGTTTGCACATAGAATGATATTCTGTAGATCATTAAGTGTATTAAATTACGGTTCAAAACCTAAATAAGGGTGGTTATGATGTCATCTTTATCTTCTGCAAGACACAAAAAATCATGATGGCGAAATACCATTTCTGTTGCTAAAAGTGCCTTTACCTCTATAGAGGGGAGAGTGCTTTTTACATTCTGTGTGAAAAAGATTCCCAACTATGTGTAACCATTGTCTTCTAATGTATTTGTAAAAAGTTGTCTTGCCCCTAAATGTACCTCATGCAAGAGAAAATAACCCCATAACTGAATTGTTACTCTGTTTTAATCAGTTTAGTTGTATGTCTCTACGCTGTTTCCAGCAGCAAGTCATAGAGCACTTTATAAAAACCTGTGCAACGTTTGGTTGCTGGTTTAGTTTACCTTTAAATAAAAGACTAGGCATGAATATTACTGAAGCTGTCATAGCACATTCCTCATTATTTTACATTTTATTACATTGGTAAAAGAAAATGGATTTCAGCATTTACCTTTATAATATATGATATTGTTGCGATGGCTTTCACATAAATCTGTGTCCAGGATATATACTATTAAACTGACAGTGAAACACTATGTAAAAAATGATTAAGGCATACAATTATTATTATGACTAGTATAAATAGATTTGTTTAATTCGATCCTAAATAGAGTTGATGCCAAAACTTTTATGTTTTAGATGTGTCCTTAAATTTGTTTTAGTGCCATGATGAATTTCCTTTTTTGTACCTGAGGCCAGACAAGAATTCTTTTCTTTTTTAAATGGCATTCAAATTCTGTTGGACAGCCAATGAAAATACTTTCAAGCAGGGGCATTACTAAAGAGGAAGCAGACCCTGTGGTTGCAGGGGAGCCCAGGAGGTATAGGGGCCCCATGAGGCCCTATTTCATAAACAATTTCAATAAAAATTGGTTAAACAGGTCAACTTCTAGGCATTTTGGGGGTATTAAAAATAATTTGCTGTGGGGCCCAGTAATACCTAGTTACGCCACTGATTTCAAGGTCCCCCTACTAAGCAAGGTCATTCTCAAAACTGTTGTATGCTTCTTTAGAGATAATCTTTTGTTGTTGGGAAAACAATTAGGTTCCCATATCCATTGCTAATTATAGGAGTACAGTATGTACATTAAGGGGCAGATTTATCAAGCGTCGAATTTCGAAGTGAAAAAACTTCGAAATTCGACCATCAAAGGTTTTTTTTTGTTTAAATGTAGCTGTTTTCGATCGAATTAAAATCGATCGATCGTAGAAACAATTTAATCGATCGATCGAACGATTTTCAAAGTGTTCTAGTGTTCATTATAAGTAAAACCATTAATAGGACAGGACCAAGTAAAATGGCAACAATATGCTGATGGTTGCAAAATAAGTTTTCTGGCAGGAGAACTCCATAAGTATGTCTGACATTTTCTTCTTAATTTTCTGCTTGGATTCTTGCCCAAATTACCTCATTTTGGTTTTGTTAAGCAGCCTCCCCACAGTCATTATATTTCCTCAAACAGCATAATAAGGTTTATGTTATGGGATATTGTTTGCTCCAGTTGAAAACAGAAGATATCATTATTGTGAGCTGTTCTTGATATTACAATTTGCTGACATGAGATTAATGTTGCTCAGGTGTTTAGAGCATTACACAGTGTTCTAAACTCCTAAACAGAT
Source organism: Xenopus petersii (assembly GCA_038501925.1). Lineage (NCBI taxonomy): Eukaryota > Metazoa > Chordata > Amphibia > Anura > Pipidae > Xenopus > Xenopus petersii. Next base: position 77,515,188 of record CM076676.1, on the reverse strand, counting down.
TAACTCTACCAGTAATGAATTTAGCACTGCAGATTTATTCCCTTGCTTTGGATCAAATTGTTTCCATCATTGCTACAAAATATTACAATGTCTTTTTGTAGTGTGATAGCCAGCTTTTAAAACAGAGAAGGTCCTTAAATTGCAAAATGGTATTAATTGGTATTAATACAATGAATGAATAGCAACTAGAAATAATATACTATACTGTATTCCAGAGTGATTATATCACTAAGCGCCATTCATAAGGTAATATTTCCACAGGATATAATATGATACTGTATATAATATCCTGTAAAATATAACTATATAAATGGTGCTTAGTGATATACTGTAACCCAGTGGTCCCCAACCAGTAGCTCGCGAGCAACATGTTGCTCTCCAACCCTTTGGCTGTTGCTCTCAGTGGCCTCAAAGCAGGTGCTTATTTTTAAATTACTGGCTTGGAGGCAAGTTTTGGTTGCATAAAAACCAGGTGTACTGCCAAACAGAGACTCCTGAGGGTTACCAGTCCAGATAGGGGCTACCAAACAGCCAATAACAGCCCTTATTTGACATCCCCATGGACTTTTTCATGCTTGTGTTGCTCTCCAACTCTTTTTTACATTTAAATGTGGCTCATGAGTAAAAAAGGTTAGGGACCCCTGCTGTAACCATTTATGTAATTTGTGTCACATGACTCACTGAAACTTTTGTGTAAAAGAATAATATACTGATAAAAATGTTCCTGTATGAAAGGGAGTTTCACCTCATGCCTGTATATGATCATGGAACTCATCTGTGACTTATACTATAATGTGTGTATACAGTCCAGAGGGGTGCAGTCCAAACATAGTCTGTGATCATGCTTTAGTCAGGGTGCTGAATTGCTTACAAACATCAGCCCCTTAACAATTGCTTATAGAGTAACAGAAAAGTATTACTAAGTATCCACACACCCGCAAGTTAAATGACCATAAATGTATCTATACATGTAGCATTTGAGGAATAGCACAGTGGAAACAATTGTATCTTTTGTCACCACCATCCAACCCTCCAGTTAACTAGTTCAGGTGCTTAAAATTCAACTTTTATTTGACTTGCTTAAAAAACAGACCACGCTACCTAATACATATAACTCAACACTGAGAATCCATTTCAGTGAAGCTGGACCATGTCCATAAAAATACAAACAATTAAAAACATAGGATGGACAAAACATACAATTGTTTCCACTGTGCTACTCCTCAAATGCTACATGTATAGAAACATCAGCCCCTTGATTGACAGATCCCACCCTACAGGTCCAGAATTGGATTCAAAATAGGCCCCGGTATTTTAAGTACACAGAGGATGACCCAAGGAATGCACATACACTGCATCACAGTCGCCTATTATGGGCATAACAAGTTCCATCAGATTCAAATGTCTGTGCTGTCTGTGTGTACATGACAATGCTGTGGCAGACTGGGCCCCATGGGGCCAAAGCACAGTATATGCAGTACAGATATTACATATTTTGTAGTGTGATAATACTACTAATTCACTATGCCAGTGTTATATCCCTTGTGACACAGGGTACATCTAGGTGTGACAGTAGTATTCTCCAGTTTCATCACATACCATTACACTTACAGTCACTACATAGTGAGGGAGCGGGGCCTTTTTGAGGGGGGGGGGAAGCAGACATCACTTTCTGGTTATTTTGCCCATCAAGTGCTTGCAGGAGTCCACCCACACCTTCATGGGGATTAAAACAAGGAAGGGAAACCCTGTGATTGGAAAAGGCATTGGCATTACCAGAGGGGAATACACTTAGAAGCCTTGAGGCCAACCAATGGCCCACACCCACTCCTTGCATAAAGCCCTTGCCACTGTCCCTGGCCCTTGTCACAGATAGGAGAATCAAAAGATATTCACAGGGAGGGCAGAGGGGGGTGTCTGCTTGGGCCAGAGGGGACTTTGCAGTTAGGGTGGGGGGCTAGGGGGGGTGTGGGCCCCCAGTGGGGGTGTGGGCCCCCAGTCCGATGCTACATAGACGTCAGTGTATTGTGCACTAAATATGTTGCTTCAATGTGTTTTGCACATTTTTGCTATTTCACTCATTTTTTAGTGAAGCAAAATGGGACAGATTCGCCCATCACTAATCACAACACCATTTCCAATTGATTACTATATGAATGCTGTTTATGTACAATACCGGTTGCTCTCAACTCATGTAAGATTGTTATAAGAGCAGATTATTGTGTGAAGAAAAATATGTCCTACAGTATGAAAAAAAAAAGCCAATACAGGAGCAGCACAATGAAAGCAGTGCTAATAATGTGTATATCAGGGAGAACCAATTGGCAAATATATATAAAAATAATGTATTCATAAGAAGTGTTTTGTGCTGTGTAGAGCTCAATAAGGAATTTGTTTTAAAAGGTTGTAAAATTGTATTCTTCGTGCTTTGGGATGAATTGACTTCCCCTTCGGGTGGTAACGAAGTGAAACAATTTCTGGAGCCCAAGGAGTTAGCAAGCACAAAGGATGACTGGGGTAAGGAGGCCCATATAGAGTACAAATGGGCTTTTGCTCAATACTGTCTTGAATTTCGCACTACTGGAGGCACAACAGGATCAGATGTAAAAACATTTGGAACAACAGCAAAGCTGTGTCAGGAAAGTTACTTACAGAGAATAGCAATTCATACTAAAACAATCTGCCTAATGCTAGTGATCGTTGCAATTAGCTACAATTATGGCAACATTCTTCTGTCTCAATTAAATGTTATCAACAATAATTATTTTCGGATGGCACATGCATTATCACCACAAACTGATGATGTGGAAAAAACAGTTGTATTCAAGGGAAATTTTTGCAGCATATAAAGCAAGAAGTGTGTTCAGAACAAAACAGTGGCAAGAACAAAAAGACTGCCTTTCAGTAAAAGTTGAATATTGCTGGATTTTGTTTTATAAACTAGAGAAGTTATTTTGTGAGACATAATATCACAATTAATATAGATATTGCATCTCCTTTGTTCTGTAAATGTATGATTTTAATTATTGCGCATAATAAAAATGAGTATACATTTCACATTTTCTCTATATAAAGTCATAAATTTGGGTATGGGTGATCATGGGCGATCTAACAGGAAAAAGTAAAATTACAGGCATTCCGGGCCACTTAGATCTCTTCATCAGACATGGTAAATTACAGAAAGTGTAATATTACTTATTTGCACAGTTTCATAACATATTACAATTTTGTTTGACATTTATGTGCTAAGTAAACTATTGCAGCTATGGATGCACATTTAGATATCCATCAGAAGATCTGTCAAATATATTGACATTGGAGCTGCAGAAGTATATTACATAGTACATGGCTGAGTTAAGGACTACTTGGTGATTAATCTTTTAAAAATGAAAATGGCCTGAAGTCTGATGTTTAATGGGGACAGATCTCCAAACTATAAGATGCCAGGAAACTTCAACTGCATCAATGCACATAAAGCTTTGGGGCAGAGTTATTATACATGGAAATTAGGTTTCCAGAAGATTTGCGGCAATGTGATCCATGTTACTAACTGTTCCAGTGTGGAAAATAAATTATTGTACACTAAACAGATCAGCAGTTCTCATAAAAAGAAAATGAATAATAATACATTTGCCCCAGGGTTGCAATGGGGAATTTAAAAGACAAAATAATGTTGCTGAATTATTATTGACAAATACATTAGTGCAAGTATTTTGCATGAGGAAGGGAGTGATTCTTTAGAGGGACTATCTAAAACACTGTACTAATATGCTCTACATGGGCCATTTTCTTTAAGGATTATTTTCTCCTCAACTTTTTAGGAAGCAAAATGCAGACACATGCAACCTATAAGTAACCTTAAAGAACCCTCTTATGAATAGGGATGTAGCGAACTGCCGCCGATGTGTTCGCGAACGCCGTTCGCGAACACCGGCAAAATTTGCGAACAGTTCGCGAACTGTTCGCGAACTTCGATCATCCGAAAATCATTCGATTCGAACGATCGAAGGATTGTAATCGTTCGATCGAACGATTTTCGTTCGAGTCGAACAATCGAAGCCATTGGATCGAATGATTTCATTCGATCCAATGCTTCGATCGTTCGATTCGAACGAAAATCCTTCGATTTTAGCGCTCGAATGGTGGAATGGTCGAACGATTTTGACGCGAACGCCTATTGGCGAACGTCGTGCGACGTTCGCGAACTTGCGGCGGACGCGAACAGCCGATGTTCGCGCGAACAAGTTCGCCGGCGAACAGTCCGCGACATCCCTACTTATGAATCATCATTGGTTTCATTTTACTTCTGTCCTTTCTCTACTTCCTCTTAGTTAAAATGCAGCTTTCAGTATACCATATATATTTCTGTGAAATGAGACTTTGGGCCCCATTTAAGAAAGCTCAAGCCTTCAGGCATAAACTCTTGCATGGTTTCCTCATTCAAATACTTTGGCTTCCTGCTGATTTATATATTTATTCATTGAAAAAAGAAACGATCGGCAGTAAGCCAAAGTATTCGAGGGGCTCTTAGTTTTTCAATGCAGTTTATAGTAGAAATCCTTAGGTATTTTGTCACTTTTTATCTTCCATTTAATCTCTAAAGTTGTGTGTCTCCTAATGATTATATAAACAACTGATTATATTATAGCTAAATATATTCAATCATAATCAATAGATAGAGGCACATTTATCAAAGGTCGAATTTCGAATTCTGAATTAAAAACTCCCCTAAACACCCATAAATTCGAAATTCGACCAATGAAAATGTATTAAAAAAATCACATTTTTCAAACTCGGATAAATTAAATTGAAAACTGGAATTGAATTCAGGAAGGCTGCAAACAACTCCAAATTGATACTGGGACGTCTCCCATTGACTTAAACAGCAATTTGGCAGGTTTTAGGAGGCAAATAGTCAAATTCGAGTTCTTAAAGAGTATGATAAATCTCAAAAATCAAATTAGAATTTTTTTAAAAGCTTGAATTGAATTTTAATAACTCCCTATTAGAATTTGACAGTTTGTCCAATTATAAATCTGCCACATAGTCAATTAAAACGCATTTGCCATTTCTGAAATAATTTATTTTCACTTACACACACTTAGCAATTGGCTTTGTGTCGGAGTTAGCTTTCTATGATGGACAGTTAGCAATACATAGGGGCCCATTTACTAAGTGTCGAATTGAATTCAAAGTGAATTTTCAGAATCGAAAACTTCGAAATTCAAAGTAATTTTTGGGTACTTCGACCATCGAATAGGCCAAAATTCGATTCGTATTGAAAAATCTTTGAATAATCAACCATTCGAAAATCGAAGTACCATCTCTTTAAAAAATGTCGAATTCAACACTTCGCCACCTTAAACCTGCCAAATTGCTATGTTGGCCTATGGGGACCTCCTAGAACCTATAGTCAATATTTGGCAACGTTTTTAGAAGTCAAAGGTTTTTTTTGAAAACCGTTTGATCGATCAAATCGTTCGAATTGCTCGATTTGTACGATTTCTACGATTGATCGAATGATTTTACTTTGATCGAAAAACAGCTGAATTCAAACAAAAAAAAAACCTCGAATTTTTTCAATTCAATGGTCGAATTTCGAAGTTTTAGCGCTTCGAAATTCGAAATGTGCCCCATAGTCTAGGCAAAAGATAAATGCAGATTTTAGAAATGGTACAGAATTTTCAACTGATTTTATTCCTATTTGTAGTTTTTATACTGGAGATTTATTGGAGATTTACCACAGTGCACACAAAAGTATATGGGTTCTCTTACTAAGCAAAGATAAAAAATAAATACTGGAGTGGTGGAACAACAAGCAGTTCCAAAAGAATGCTTTATGAGACATACATAGCAATAAATCATATATGTTAAAATTTCCTTTATTCAAATGACCACAGATGTCAAAGAAACAAATAAAATCACTCAACGTTAGAAGCTATTTAGTGATTTTATTTGTTTGGCACCCTGCAATTTAATAAAGGTTATTTTAACATATATGATTTATTGATGTGCCATACTTTCAGAACTGCTGACAGAAGGGGTACAGAAATGACTTACAGCTATATGAATATAATGAATATATGATGATAATTTCATGTATAATGAATTACATATTTAAAGTATAAAGCAGCAGGACTTAAAATAATGCAAAGTTTCCCATTTGCACTTATAAGTAAAAAACAACGTATGTTAGTTAGAGTTGTGCAAAATACACCAACATTTGTATAGTATGAATGAAATCTAGTGGGGCAAAACTTTTTTCAGTTGTCTACACCAGGATAATTTATATATTTTCTGGCATCAATACAGTGAACAGAGGCGCGATAACAGACAAACACTTCTACAGATGAACCTCTATGCTAAGCTAATGTGTTAATAAAGGCACTATATATATTTAGATTATGATCCCATAAGTCTGCCTGTCTCATATCAAAGTCTTTATGGTAACTAATCAGGCATAACCATGGACAGATGCAAACAGAAAACACTTTTATTTAGTGTCTTCCCAAAGAGAAAACATACAATGTACCTATTTTCAAATACCAGGCACAAATAGGTCAATTCTTTTTTAAGATCTGTGCACATAATGAAATGTCTATTATGCAATCTGTCTGTATTTGCAGAAACATTTAGCTGTATGTAATAAACATTTTATGATCAAATATTTTTTTCTCTCTTTGGGACACTTTGATCAAGACATGTTTATTTCTCTTTTTTCCTGTTAACATTTAACAATACCAAGACCAAATGCCGTTATTTCTTAGGGTGTAAAAGGTCCACGGCTTAAAGAGATATTGACACCAGAAATTAGACTCTTTTTTTTACATCTATCAAAATATTGGCTTTGAAAGCAACTTATAACTTTGCCATAAAGTATTTGCACAATGCTTTTACATTACTTGTCTGATGCCCCATGTTCCTGTATGAGGGGGCTGCCATATTTGTGCAGCAGGAGTCCGTTAGCATTAGAAACTTTAACTGACAGGCTGAGATGGGACAGTCAGGTTGGCACAACAGTCAAGTCTAGAAACTTCAACTAACTAGCAAAAACAACCTCTCAGCAAAAAACGATCAACGTGACCTACAGCTAACTTTTAGGGGCATATTTATCAAGGGTTGAATTTCAAATTTGAAAAACTTCGGAATTCAAATTCAAAAAGGACAACCGAAATTAAGTCGAATTTTAGATCCAATAGGTCCATAGTCGGCCAAATTTGAATTATACAAATCAAAGTAATATCGCATTTGATCAAATTTGAATTGAAATTTTTCCCCAAAAAAACTTTGATTTTTCAAAGTCCACCAATTGACTCCTAATAGGTTCTATGAGGTCCCACATAGGCTAAAACAACAATTCAGCAGGTTTTAGATGGCGAATGGTAGAAGTCGTATTTTTAAAGAGACAGTACATGATACATTTCGATATTCAAATTTTCGATTTTTTTTCAAATTCGAATCGAATTTGGACCTAGTCAAAGTACACAAATAATAGGTGGAAATTCGGATTTTTTGAATTCGAAAAATCACCTCGACCCTTGATAAATCTGCTCCTTAATATACATTCATATTTTAAAAAGTAGTTTTTCAGTGTCAGAATCACTTTAACTATACAAATTTGTAGGTTGGTGTCTGATGTATTTTTTGTTTATATGGGCAGTTAATAAACATACAGTTATTTTCAATTAAACCTCTCACCTAACAAACCAATGTAAGGTGGCTGTGATTTTTGGTACACACTGGCCACAAATATAGTTGTTGTAAAAAGAAAGTATACAGTTTTATAACTAGACAAATTCTCATAGTAGATGACCAAAGTTGCAGTCCCAGCTCTGTAGAGTGTACAGTTCTCCTGTGGTTCTACTCCCTGGATGCCTAGACACGTTTCTGTACCAGTGATAGCAAAGCAAATGAAGCTTTGTGTACAGACTGCAATGCAGGCAATTAATTCATTCACTCAGCCATACGCCACCACATCAATGCCACTGTAGCAACATTTCAGGAGGTTTATTTCAGTCCTGAAGGCAGATGGATACACCCTTATACCTTTACAATGTTATTGTAAGACCAGCAAATTCCAGTGCACAGCTTTTCACCTTACATTTTCTGTTCATGACGCACAACTACAGCAAATATTGAGAAGAGACACACAGAGGCAAACGTCTGCTCACTGTAATATCCTGTAAAGACCCATTCCTGCTCTGTTATAAGAAAACTGAAATGAACAGTGAGGTTAAGTGAGCAGTAAAATTCAATTTGACGACTCCATTTTTTTGAAATCCATAATCACAAAATAGAAATCTCTCTTTTTACTTGCTCAGTTCTGCATAATTAGACAAGGCAATTATTAAGGGATATTATATCCATTTCCTTTTGTCAGAAAATATTCGGACAGCAACGAAAGGTAGTAGATGCATTGCTCACATTTGTCCAGCTACATTAGTGCGATAAGCAATTTAATTTCTACCGTCAAATAAAACAGTCCCATTTCCCATTCCAATAATTGATTTTTACAAATTGCTTGCATCCGTGGTGTTTTGATTAAATTATGAAAGGGAAAAAGGAAGTTAAATCATTACCAAATATACTCATTTATGTCATAGGGACAGAGATACACTTTGCAGGAGCAACAGGATACAAAGGTCAACAATGTTCATTATTTTATGACATGTTTCTGATCACCCAATGAAAAAGCCGTTTTTTTTAAGTTACACTTATGTGGTAAAAAAGGGAACAGAAAAGTACAGTGGTAATTTTTTATAAGGAAGGCCATTCCATTAATTTATTAAAAGAAAATTATAGTCCGCAGATACGTTTTACAGGCAGTATACATAGTTTTGTGGATAAAACCATCCCAAGATATTGCCACATTTATTGTTGTAGGGGATTGATAAATGTATTCACATTTACTTTGCCTTCCTCTAAGCATTGGGGACAAAGGAGACCCTTAGTCTTAAGGGAAGGAGTAATTCCACATTTCCTGGGTCACAGTGTGACCCCTAGCTATCCCAAGTTTGGTGGCTAGGTGGCACTGTATAATATTATAAAAGGAATTAGCCATGCATTCTCAGGGCTTTTTGCCAGGAGTCTCTGGCAGTGACTCATCTAAGTGAATTGGAGTCACTGGTACAGTATGTCCATTCTTAGTCAGGGCTAGTAAGGAATAGCTAGACCCTGTAATAGTCTCTCTAGAAGGGTCAGACAGGTTTAGGGCTACCTATATTGTGCAGCTTTGGCTCCACTGAGGAGTGATAGAAGGGATTAGATCCCAAGGGCATTGTTGCCTAGGCAGGGAATCAGAGACCAGTAGTAGGGATTTAGTTAGATCCCACCTGAGTTCCACAGTTGAGGTGCCCTCAGAGGAAACAAGAGACACTCTGGGTAGACTGTTACTTTCCTCTCAAGCACTGATAGAGGGAAGACTGTGCTATTGATCATTATTGTATTCATTGACTATTCCTAGTATTATTAATCTATGGTGTTAATAAATCAGTTCCATAGTTAAGTTGAACGAACCACTGGTGCCCACTTTATTGTGCACTGCATATATTAACAGTTGTTCAACAACCTGCCTCCCCTGTTGCACAGGCTCAACCCATGGGATTTAAGGTCTCATCCAGAGCACACTTTCTGGTAAAGCTCAGAATTAGAGCAATGCTCCCACTCAGTTTACTATAGGCTTACATTGTGATACATTATTTTTGTCTGTCCATATTGCATATTTTGCAAATGCAATAAAGCTAGTCCTGGTAACTTTAATAGCCAGATTTGCAGTTATCAAAGCAGAAATTCAGCTATTCTAGTGCAGAGAGCACAATTGAGCTCCAGCCCTGTAAATGTGAGTGTGGTGGATCGGGTCGGCAACACAAAAGAATCACCCCTGAATTGATGTCTATTTGGTTTCAGCGTAGAAAAAAAATGTCAGAATGTGAATTAGTATGCAGCACTGAGTTCTGTCAGTCCTCAAACCAGTCTGACGTATCCTGATAAAGTGACACATGTGCCAATTTCTTAAAAATATTCTTCACTGTCATACTCTCAGGAAAGTTTTGATAAATGGATTTAATATTGAACTACTGGGAATCCTTGAGGAATAACCAGTTCAGCCCCTGTGTCATAACATTGGGGAATCCTTTGACTAAGTCATACCGAAGGTGTGATCAGCGAGCATCCCACCTTGTAAACCAGTACATATATTTACTGACCTTAAACTATACAGACAGTGCACCTCAGACTTATCTTTTTACATTTACCATAAAATAAGTTGATTCGATTATTTCTTATGCACGAACTGTTTCATACAATGCTTATTTGCCGGTTGCCTATCAATAAATATTTTATGTTCTCCGAGGACAGTGTAACATTAACCAATAATCAACTACAGTGCAAAAAAAAGGATGGAGGCACACAGATTCATTTGGTGAGCAAAACAAAGCCCTGCACATTTTGTTAGCTGAATCTAATAGCTAATAAAACATGTTGGGCTCTGATTCATCAGAAAGAATCTATCCTAAAGCGAAATAATCTTGAAATGGTGATACAAATCTGTAGGTTTAATATCATCAATAGTGTGATGTTTGCTTTCTTGCGGTCTAGTAACCTATAGCAACCCATCAGCCAGTAGTATTTACTTGTCATCGGTTTAATGGCAAGTATTTGTCTGGTTGTTATTGGTTGCTAGGTCTGGAGCAAACACAGGTTTTTATTACATTGCATCATATAACTCTGATATAATTTACTTTGTATATTATGATAACTATATATGCCTTTTCTTGATAGCACTCCCCCAAGCATTCCCAAAAGTGCAGTAACCCAAAGCAACCAACCAGAGAGCATCAGAACTCCCAGGATTTTACAAGCAAAGTACAAGGTTTAATAGAAGAAACTATGATGTCCTATGATGTTATGTACTTTTTTACATGCATACCCATTGCAGAAGCAGTTGAAACAGCGAGGAAACGTTTGCTTCAAGACAACACCCTTGGCAACAGAACAGAACTTAACCCAGATAAAGTTTGTTTCTTATTAGATCTATGTCTGAGAACCATCTATTTCAAGTACAATGATAAATTACACAGGCAGAAGCAAGGCTGCGCCATGGGATTCCCAGGTTTCAATCATTGTGGCAAGCCTGTACATGGAGGAGAAAGAAAGGCTCTTGGTACTGAGAATCATGCCCAGTCATTGGTTCAGATACTAAGATGACCACAATATGAAGTTACACATGAAGATGTGTAAGATAACACACTGGCTTTTTTGGTAAGAGGTAAGAGGGTGAAAACTGAAAATAGAGGTCTACAGGAAACCAACTCACATGGAGCAGTATCTGCTATTTGCATCCCACCATCCACTAAATGTCGCCTTTTTGACGCGCTGCATTTTTTAAATTTTTTTTTTTAACACATGACAACATACAAGTCTATGGGTGTTATTTCTGTGGCAAAACAAGGTGAAAAAATTCGCCCAATAGATGCACCAATCCCTATCCCTTCTGATTTATCTCCTGGTTTGACCCTTGCCTGCCTGACTCCGTTGGTACTCTTTCTGCCCTGACCCTGCCTGATTTGACTACGATTTCTGTCTACACCTTGTACCGTGACCTTCTGCCCAAAAGACTTTGCATTCCCGTCGTGCCCCTTTGCTCATTCAGAACCTTTTACTTGGCACCTCTCTTTATAAGACCTGGCGGCATCCAATTAGCCGAGGGCGCCACCCGACATGAAAGGCGGCTGTTATAAGCGGAAGCAAAAGTCGAGATCAGGGTGCTTAGCATCGGTTCTGAATTTAGGGTGCCGACCGTGACTGCAGGCCAGACAACAGAATTTGTTCCTCCCATATGTAACTGGCATGTTGGAAAAACACTGCATCCCAGTCTGCTTTAAATGAATTGTTCAGTTTAAAAATAAAAGCTGGGTAAATAGATAGCGTCTGCAAAATAAAAAATGTTTCTAATATAGTTAGTTAGCTAAATATGTAATGTATAAATGCTGGAGTGACTGGATTTGTAACATAACCGAACAGAACACTACTTCCTGCTTTTCAGCTCTCTTGGTTTACCCGGACTGGTTACCATGGTTACCAGGCAGTAACCAATCAGAGACTTGAAGGGGGGCCACATGGGTCGTATCTGTTGCTTTTGAATCTGAGCTGAATGCTGAGGATCAGTTGCAAACTCACTGAACAGAAATGTACCATGTGGCTCCCCTTCAAGTCGATGACTAACTCAGAGTTATAGAACTGAAAAGCAGGAAGTAGTGTTCTGGCTATTATAATACATATCCAGTCACTCCAGTCTTTATACATTACATCTTTGGCAGGCACGTTTCAGGGGCTGCTGCCGCCTGAGTCAGCAGCCCCAATGCCGCCCCTCCTCCTGCTCCGCTCTTCTAACTAACAGTGTCGGAGCGGGTGGAGGAGGGGCCGCATCGCTAGAGCAGTGAGCGCTATTGCGCTCGCTGCGCTAGAAGAGCCGAATTTCCGTTTTAAAAAACGGAAATTCGGCTCTTAAAGTTACCAGAGGCGGCTTTTTGCCGCCCCTGGTAACTGGCCGCTCCGTGCCGCCTGAGGCAAGATTCTCACCTTGCCTCATGGCCGGAGCGGCCCTGATCTTTGGCTAACTAACTATATTAGAAACATTTTTTATTTTGCACAGCCTATCTATTTACACTGTTTTTATTTTCACACTGAACTGTTCCTTTAAACCCAGCAACATACTGAGGCAGCAACTGCTTCATCCAAAATACCCAATACCAAAGCATAAAGTGTAACACTGTATATGCATTGCAGTGAGGAGCACTCAGACTTGATTGGAGCAAAATTCCATGGCAGTTAACTCAAGAAATATCTTTGTACAAGCTGTTCTGGGTTGAGAAAGGCAGTTGGATGACGTCTTCAAGAGAAAAAATACAGCAAGTCCAGTTGATTTGACTATTATTACTATAGATATACCACCTGGATAAATGAGAACCAATCATAGATTTGTTTTAGGTCAGTAGACTGATCAAAAGCTAATTGCTGATAGGTCTAAAAGGTTCACTGCTCTACAAGTGCAGTATGTGAGCCCCAATAGCGAGGCCATTAAATTGCCCAATAAAGTTACATGCTTGATTACAATATATTTAATTACTAGAGGGTAATCTATGATCTGTATAGAGCTGCCAGTTATCAGGATTTTCAAATAATCTGTAATAATAGTTAATTATATTTCTCCCAAAGTATTTACAGTATATCCTCATGCTGTTACGATGGTAATGTTAAAGTTTAGCCAGTCAGTTCAGTATTCAGCTGCATGAATTGATTCATTCTGCAGGTGTTCATTGTCCTAATGAGAATTCCTTTTACAGGCACAGAAAAACAAAGCTGCTATCCATTGCATATCAATATGCAGCATTAGCAAGGAACTGAAAATACAATACACTAACCCTAATGCCAATAAACAATAGAAGCAATAGAAAAGAGGGCAGTAGCATAGAAACATGAAGGTACTACCAGTTCAAGCAGCTGAATCCTTCACCAGAGGTGTCAGCAAGCTGTTATCTTGTTACCTGCCCATTGTTCTGTTTATAAGCAGGTGGGGGGTGACATCAATCCACCTTACAGTGCAAGTGCTGGAGGAGCATTATTAACTGATGCGCTTGAAAAAAAAATGTAAATATAATTTTGTTTTCTATGCCGGTGCCTATCACTTGTGTTGACTTGTTTTTATTTTGGTAAGACAGCTAGGCAATTGTCAAGTGCGGTTTAAGGATTGCTTTTTCTTTATTCCAGTGTAGACTCTATTTATTTTCTTACCCTAATGCTGCCCCTTGTACAAATCATCTCATAAATAATATCAGTAACAGGTCACAGGGCAAACCATTCATTGCAGGATGAAAAAGACTGTGGCATTACTGCTATGGTACCTGTTATCCAGAATGCTCAGGTTTTCTGGATAAGGATCTTTCCATAATTTGGATCTTCATGACTTAAGTCTTCTAAAATATCATTTAAATATTAATCAAACCCAATAGGTTTTGCCTCTAATAAGGATTATTACAACTTAATTGGGATCAGTTATGAGGTACTGTTTTATTATTACAGAGAAAAAGGAAATCATTTTTAAAAATTTAATTAATTTAATTAAAATGTAGCCTATGGCAGACAGCCTTCTCATAGCTTGGAGATTTCTAGATAACGGGTTTCCGGATAACACAACCTCTACCTGTATATTAGTTGTGTTAGTTAAAAAATATTAATAGAAATATCTAGTAAAATGGTTTCTATATAAAAGATAAATTAAATGTTTACAACTACCCTAATTATTTCCACAGAGTTAGAGTAATGCTATTTACCTATTTCAGTTTATCCTTAGAATGGATTTGCCCTTACACTATGGTCCATTTCATATAACACATTTTGGAAGTACTAAAGTACTTCTGAAGTAGACCAAATGTCCTTTGCACTGTACCAACTTTTTCCGAATACACGCTGGTTCAGACATGGACAAATTACCCAATTATTTCAATTCTCCAAGCTTGGATGAGACAAAATGCTAAAAATGCTTGGACATTGTATGATTAATAGTGAAGATATATATTCCTGCTACATGTTTTACAAGGATTGCAGCAGCTCCAGAAATTATCAAAGTTGTAACAAGTGTTGGCAGATATAAAGCTAGTGTATATATTAACAATGCAATATTGCAATTAATCAAATTACTTTTTATCTAGAGAATTTCTTAGGAAGACTTTGTCACAAAAAAGAATAATTTAAAGAGCTGTGTAACTATCTTGCTGACTTTTGTAGAAGGAAAACTCCAAAAAGCTGAATTTTAATCTGTGATTTCAGTTAATAAACCAGCTGGGTTTGTGAAATTTAAAATACAAGTAAAAATCTAATTTTCATAGCTGCTCTCTAGAAGATGATTGTGCTGTTAGGTGCAGCAGATCATCTCAATCGACGAACATACTACAGAGGAACCTTCCTATTAGGTGGGATTTATATAAAATGTAACCACATCACTATGTAGTTCATACCACTGCTTGGAAAATAAACCTTTTTTACAAGCTCTACTACATTTTTGTATAAAACATATTGCCTATTATCTTAAAGGGGTGGTTCACCTTTTTAGTATGTTATATAATGGCTAATTCTAAGCAGCTTTTCAATTGGTCTGTATTAGTTATTTTCATAGTTTTTTTTAATTATTTGCTTATTTGTTCTGACTCTTTCCAGCTTTCAAATGGGGGTCACTGACCCATCTAAAAACAAATGCTCTGTAAGGCAAGAAGAGAGAACCTCTAAGGTACTCTACTAATAACAATGGTCCAATTAGAACATTTTCCATTTACCACCACTCTTTGTAATCTATTCTTCAGTTAGCACTCTACAAATATTATGTACCAGAGCAATATTAATTAAATAAGTGACCTTCTATGTGGTACTGTATCAAATGATTCAGTAAAGTCTAAGTTTATCACATTCACTGTCACCCCATTATCTAGGCTTCTGCTGACCTCCTCATAGAAGGCAATTAAATATGTCTGGCAAGATCTATTGCTATAGAAAATCAAAAATCATTACTGAATCACAATAAAAGTAAAATCTATTTAAACAGTGCACAGTTTCAAGCCACCCTTAAGTAGTAACCATGGTGCTGGGTCCCTGATATGGCGAGATCCCAAGTTTTTTACAAAGAGTGAAGTAGAGACTGCACACACTAAATTCTTTTTTGGGGAGCTTACCTTATTTATTCTGCCACAAATATCAATGTTTCAAATGTTTATGCCCCCCATAAAATTATATTTAGCAGATGAAGTAAAATTCATGATTTCTTTAAAGGAGAAGGAAAGGCTTTGTGCATTTGGGGGTGCCAAATTTTAGGCACCCCAAGCGATTGTATTTACTTACCTGAAACTCCAGGCCGGTGCTCCTATCAGCAGAAAATGACACAGTTTCAGGGTTATACCAGTGAGCACCACAGAGCGATCCTCTTCCAGCTTCTTCTTTCTTCAAATTTCCCAGGGCAAATGCATGCGCAGTTGAATGAAATAGGCAACTTTTTAGTTAAATTTCTGCTTTTCATTCTACTGCACATGCGCAGCCACACGGAGAAAGAGGAAGATGGAAGTTGGTCGATCTGTGGTGCTCACTGTATAACCACGGGTCGGTGCAGTTTTCTGCTGATAGGAGGACTGGCCCGGGGTTTCAGGTAAGTCAATACAATCACTTGGGGGGTGCCTAAAATTTGGCACCCCCAAGTGCACAAAGCCTTTCCATCTCCTTTAAAGTAGAAGATATTACATGTATAACAAGATATTTTGTTAATTATAGAGACTTACTGCTTTCTTCACTAGGCGAGTAGTTAAACCACCATTGGGTGGTTAATTTTAATACATTTGACAGCCTAATGAGTTTGATGCAGTTAAGGTGAAGAAGAATGTTAAAACAATAAGCTCTCTATGCCAACATTTATTATGTGGACTGTTTCCATGAAGACACCTTGCAGCCAATTTTATTGAACAATCTATCAAATGTCTAACAGCACTGAGTGAATTTTATGGCATAGGAAGACCTTTCTGGTATGTATCTGTCAAAATAAATATTACAGTTGGACTTTAGAATGTAAGCTCAAATAAGGAGAGCTCTAGCTTTTTCTTGTTCCACTATGTATTAAACTGCATTTGGCTTTAGATAGTACTGCCCTTCTTCAATCAAATTGCTCATTTATTATCCACGGTGCTACAGACTGCACATTAATGTGTGTATAATTTTATATGGTGACAAAACAACTAGTAATCTTTCATGCTGCAATTATTTCATTGGATGGGGCTTACCTGGACTCGCCCTAGTGATCTAGAGATTTTATGTAACTTAAATTCAATTAGTAATATTGTTACTCACCCTTTGTCTGGGTAATAGTAAATATGACCCTTTCAAACTGAAAAAACACACATTTATGTTAAAGGGATAGTATAATATTTTTTCCAATATGAGTTTAATGAATAGGGCCTTTCATGAACATACGTTAAGCATATTGTTTTAACTCGGAAAAAATCAATGGTTTGCTTTTTTCTCAAGATAAACAGGACAAACAGGTAAATTTAAGTTATTCCTACCTTGATCCTTTAGGGCAATGGCACAGGAGGCTACTGAGGGAGATTAGTCGCCCAGCAACAAATCACCTCATCTTCGGGCGACTAATCTCCAATTAATGCCTTCCCGCCGGCTAGAATGTAAAAAAAAAGAAAGAGGTGATTGGTCATTTGGTAGCCCCTATGTCAACCTAGATTGAGGTTCTGTTTGGCAGTGCACCTGGTTTTTATTAAACCAAAACTTGCCTCCAAGCCTGGAATTCAAAAATAAGCAGCTGCTTTGAGGCCACTGGGAGCAACATCAAAGGGGTTGGTGAGCAACATGTTGCTCACAAGCTACTGGTTGGGGATCACTGCCTCAATACAATAGACTTTAAACATATGACATACATGGAGGATGTATAACAGAATGTAGTGAATGAGTACCAATTACAACAAGTGTTGTAGAGAAGTATATACTTGGAGAGAGAAGGAAAAGAAGGATGCAAAACATGTCTTTTTTTTTTTTTTTTTAAATGAAAATGTAAATTCTAAAATACAAAATTTAGTGGACAAAAGGGGGGGATAAATAGGGCTTATTATGGAATGATAATATCCAATTTAATTCAAACCAGCAAAATGTGCAATAATGTCAAAATAAGATAAAGTGTTTTGAGGTGGCTTGGAATAATACAGCACTTTAAACCAGAAAAACATAAGAACCCTATGGGTAAATGTCTTGTTTTCTTCTGGAAAGTAAAAGAAACACTGAGTGCTTGATGTGAATGTAAATAATTGCTACTCAGCTTTCTAAAAAAAATCTCCTGGGATGCAAACACTCCTTTGTCTAAGCCACAGGAAAATAAATGGCTTCTTTTTCAACAAAAATGTCATTCGCTGCACAGCAATCAGTCTTAAAAGGTGTTACTTGCTTGACATAGCTACAGAGGCTGTATTCTCCTCAGGATCTTGCACGATTATTCTCATAATTCCTGCAGCTCCAGCGGTGTTACATTCAAAATGCAGATCAGTATTAATCACGCTCTCAGACAAAAGCAGAAAAAGCAATATATGATAGAAAGAACCAGAATGTCAGCTATGTAGATGCCGTGAATGAAACAAAATACCATTCTGATGTCAGACTTGCTGACAAAGTGAAAATGGGAAACAGTTTACCTATATGTGTAACAAAAATAGAACCGTCAAAAAGCAAATATTAATCAAACGGTTGGCCTAGTTAATTACCGCCATCAATTCAGCTGTATTAAAGTTATACATGTATTTTGCGAATTGTGATATGAAATAAAATTCAGCAAATCCCATTTGTGGCTGTGCACCTGCACCCTGAAAAAGATCTCAGGATTTTGGGTAGTATGTCACTGCAGAAGGATTACATGGGTTCTAGTTTCTCATTACCTTCCTTGTACTGCAAAGCATTGCTGATGCCTTCACTATCACAAGATTATGCTACACATGCTGGTTATTAGAAAGCTCCCAAATGACTGTTCCTTAAAATAACAAGGAATGCCTGATAAGCTGGTATGTATCTGTCTGAGAATTCTCATGACAGGATCTTCTCCTCCCAGAGGTATGATCGCCTTCCACCTCTGCACTCCTGTCTTTATGACAATGATTGATCTGCAAACACACCTCTTTCAAAATTATCATAGAAACCTCTGCCTCCTCATCTTACAGTAATCATGATTCATCATGTCTAAGTGCTTAAGTTCTCACTTGCCATTCTGGATTGCATGAAAAATGTACTTTGGTCTAACAAACCATATCTCACTGAAAAGTGAAATGTGCATATACTTCTTTTCATTTTAAGTGAATTGTAAAACTGCATTGCTTACTGTTCTCGCTTAGCTATTCACAAAAATGTTCAGTGACAGACAAATCAGATACCGCAGTCATTCAGCCCAAACATACCCAGACATAAGATACTGCAAATGTGATATATTGGGGAAATGTACTTCAAATGAGTAATAAAAAGGACAAAGAGGTTATGTTAAAAAATACATTGAGGCTAAAAAAAAGATTCAGTGAATTAGATGTCAAAGATAATGAGATGACCTTTATGACATTAAACTTAAATTACTGATATTCTGATGTCATGAATTTGCAGTGAAATGTAATTCAAGCCAAATCTTGGGATATATGTATTGAAAGTGTTACCTTTTTCTAGCATCTCCCTGCTGGCTAGCTAACTCCACTGTTAAGAAATTATGAAAATATTATTTGTAGTGACAAGTGAAATTTTTCACTAGGTTGCCTGTGAAAAAAAGCCCATAGACTTCAGTGTCCTCAATAAAATGTTGAAATTGTCCTGCTGTATGCCATGCAAAAAACACACATCGACATCCTGTGTTTTGCAACTTATTGCATTGAGTATTTTTCCAGCAAATATGGACAGATTTGTCAATAAATATTTGTTGGTAGAATCATTTGATTGGTGAGACACATGTTTGAACAGTGGTGTCAGTCACAGGGGGGCCCAGATTGTGGAGTCCCTAAGGGGCCTATTTATCAAGAGTCGAATTTTGAAATGAAAAAACTTTGAAATCGTAATTCAAAAAGACCAACTGAAATTAAGGAGAAGTTTTTTTGGGTTTAATAGGTCTGTTTTTGATTAAATAGGTCTGTGTTTGCTCGAATTTGAATCGTTCGAATCAAAGGAATAGCACATTCGATTCAACGTTTTTCCCAAAAAAACTTAGATTTTTCAAATTTCACCAATTGACTCCAGATAGGTTCTAGGAGGTCCCCCATAGGCAAAAGAAAGCAATTCTGCAGGTTTTAGATGGCGAATGGTCAAAGTCGAATTTTTAAAGAGACAGTACATGAAAAATTTTGATATTCGAATTTTTTTCATTTGAAAATTCACCTTGACCTTTGATAAATCTGCCCCGAAGTGTTCCATCCTATCCTGGTGACTCTTCAGTTGCAAGGTCTGTATCAGAGATATTTTTACCCAGGAGAAAAGCAAACTGGATATCCATAATCAAGTCAATGGAGCTCATCTATGTGCATTGCTGGGCACTAAAAAAGGGCACAGAGCAGCTTTCAGAATGATTTGCAGCCTCCTTTACTTTGATGGGTGTAGTGCATTTTTGATAAATTTCATCAAAAAATGTACGTTTTTATTTAAAAAATCATGGTTTTTGCATTTTGGTCCAAAAATTATGTTTTGTGAAAATATAATGGACAAAAAAGGACACAAGAACATTAATAGACATTTATGCTTAGTCAAACTGAAATACATAATGACATGGATGGAGCATATGAAGGTATGTCCAAAGGTGTCACCCCAACTGTAACCAAGACTAAACTTGTTATTTCCTAGCTGTAGTTGGCAAAAGAGTACTATGTCTTGCAATGAATGAAAACAAATTGCCAGTATGGGAATGTGCAATGCTTAGCTTTGTTACAATGCAACATGGCCGGTTGTTGATTGTGGAGCATTGCTTTCAAGATATAATTTATAATATATGAAAGGGTTTATAATATATCACCATATGTCCCTTCACTTGTTTAATGGGGAAATGTATTCCTATTCTATTTCCTAGTAAATATTAAAGTATGAGAATATAATTTACTGCCAACATATTCTCTGCATATTTCCAGAGAATGCCTGTCCATTTATAAACAAATATTTTTTTTCTGTAATGTACAAGATTCTTAGTGCAAGTTAACTTGCCTAGAAGTTTGGTGACACAACTTTCTTTCTACATCAGAACATTTACTGAGATGATCCTTTTATTTACCAACAAATTGATCTTTCCTGACTATTTGCTGTTTCACAGCATTTGAGGGGACATTCACAGGCTTTCAGAAAGGCACTATATAGTCAAGACATTTTCAATTTAATGCAGTAAATCTACAGCAAAACCTGAAAAAGAAAAGAATTCAGTCTACTGACATTGTTTTTAATTAACAAAAGAGTTAGCCTAAACCTCGAGGCCTAGTTATAGAAAAAAAATAACCTTTATATGGTAACTGCTAACCACTGCTAGGGAGAAATTACTTTAGTGTGTTGTAGTTAAATGGTCTGATACATCATGTAGTAAAATAAAGACTTTGAGCTTGCTGAAATAGTTGAAACACTAATAATTATATTGTTTGCAAATCTGTGAACATTGAAAACAACAGGGCTCGGTTTCAAGAAAGTTAAAGAGTATCTGGTTTGATAAATGTGCCTATTGACCAGAACTGAATTAAATGATGTAATCAGAAGGCAAAATTCTCTGCTTAAATCATTGGACATCCAGAAATGTCCAGTATGGAAATTTTAGCATTTTTCATAGTGAAAAGTGACAGCAATGGCCCTTTCAAGCTTTTCCCCTATAAATCAAATGGAGATACAGGAGATGATTCCAAGCCCCTCATGTGCCATCAGCCTTTAAGTGTATTTCGCTTCCCTTTGAAGCTTAGAATTTGTTTTTAAAAATATGAAATATTATATACTTAAACAAATAATTAGGAATTGTAATTTTCAGTTATATTTGTTAATATATATGTTCACGTTTGGTTAGGGCCTACTAGTCCTAATGCCTATATATAAATATGGATAGAAATTTTGTATTTTATATATTGAACTAACTGCACTTAGAAGATCAACAGCTGTATGAAAATAATGAGCCAGGACTTTAAGGTTGATCCTCAGCAGCTCACCATCCTGGATCTTATTAAGCCATCTTTTGAGTTCCAGTTAAACTGATGTGCTTATGGACACATTCATTATGCTGTGTAAAACGAATAGTGTAAAAAATCACATGATGTGAGTAATTTTTACACCATGTTAACACCAGATTTGCTGCTGTTCTTTTACATTGTTTCCGGCGGAAGTCACTCTTAAAAAAAACATGTAAAAATGTTACTCTGTTTTTATACGCCAAAGCCTGGCGTATGTGTGGTGTATTATCCCACCATTTTTTACACAACATAATAAATATGCCCCTTAGTGAGCTTATGAGCTGTGGCATCTTCATAGGCACAGATCTTTACTGCTAAACTGCTGTGGTTACATAGGGATAGTTAAAAAAAAGTTTAGTACCCCACTTCTTTGTTAAGCATTAATACACTTTCAACATATTTCCTTGTTTCCCCATATGTTTGTTTTTAACATACACATACAATCTATACACCATGTTTATCTCTTGTGAACAGGTATCAGACTGCTTAGGAAGACACAGCATGGCTTTAGACTACTCTATTTTATCAAACTATATTTACAGGATTTAAATATGGACCTCACCTGATTACAGGTATGGAATCTGTTATCTGCAAACCCGTAATCTAGAAAGCTCCGAATTATGGAAGGACCGTCTGCCATAGACTCCATTTTATCCATATAACCCAAATTTTAAAAAACAATTTCCCTTTTCTCTGTAATAATAAAACAGTAGCTTGTAATCCTTATTGGAAGCAGAACCAGCCTTTATTTAATGTTTAGATGATTTTCTAGAATACTTAAGGTATGGAGATCCAAATTACAGAAGGATCCATTATCAGAAAACTCCCAGGTCCTGAGCATTCTGAATAACAGGTCCAAAACCTGTATCAGGTACACAAATGTGTTCCAAAATATTGAAAACTGATGATTTAGAGAATACATGCTTATTTGTTTCACACTTGAGAAGATGAGTCTTTAAAATAAGGTCCTGCTGGTAATTTAAAGCAAACCTCAGTAAAACATTGGAGCTGCATTTCAAAAATGCCCTTTTTAACTGACTCCTATGGGCAAATTTACCTAGGGTTGAATATCAAGGGTTAATTAACCCTCGATATTCGACTGCCGAATTGAATCAGAAAATTGTTAGGAAGCCTTTGGGGACCTTCACCATAGGCTAACATTGGCCTCCGTAGGTATTAGGTGGCGAACTACGGGGGTTGAAGTATTTTTTATAGAGACAGTACTTCGACTATCGAATGGTCGAATAGTCGAACGATTTTTAGTTCGAATCGAAGTCGAAGGTCAAACTCGAAGGTCGAAGTAGCCCATTCGATGATCGAAGTAGCCAAAAAAAACATTAGAAATTCGAACTATTTTTCCTCCATTCCGTCACTCGAACTAAGTAAATGGGCCCCCTAAACTATCTTAATGATTTCACAAGGCTCAGGATACAAACCTGCTTTTTTATAACCAGAGCCATTTCACCATATCATAATTCTAGATTAAGTGCATTGTTTCTGTTTTGTGTTAGTATGAATTTCATTAAAAAAAAATTCTCCTATATGCTCTTAATTACATTCTATTATATTTACTATTCTGTTATATTTTTTTTGTTCCCAAGAATGTTGGTTTTGTCTAGCAATCTGGAGTTCCCACAATATTAAAGAGCAAAAGAGTGATCCCAGAAGAATTTGGGGTCCTTGCCATTTGGAAACAGTTATATGGGTATTTATCTACCAGCTGATCATGTAACCCATAGTCTAAGAAGCCAATTGATAAAAGTTTGTAGAATCTTTGTTTCTCCAAATTGTACTTTTAAGTGCAAACTAATAAATTTTTCATATAGTTACTTAATCCACAATTTTTTTCGAAATTTATCAAGTGTAAAAACCATAAAATGTGCAAAGTATGGAAAATAAAAGCTCTCAAGGCCATGTAGAAGTTAATAGCTGTTCTTTTGTTCATGGTTTTAGAGGTTTTCAAAGAGCAAAACATTCATTGTCGTAAAATTTTTCATTCATTCACAAAAATTTTACGAAACAGCTATTTTTGTTGATACTTTTTTTTATTGGGATCATTTAATAACTTTCATGGCATTCATGATTTTACAGAAATAGAGTTTCATTGTGGTTTTAAAAAATTCTACCACTAAAATTCGACCTTTAGAAAATGAGCCTCCCCATGTAAGGATCTCAGTATCAGAAGTATCTTGAAGTTTATCCTTTTCAACCTTTGGGCAATGCAGCCAAAAAGATAAAATTGTGGCATCCCAGATATGAAATTAAAGTGGTTATTATATAAAGGTAGGACATAATTAACACAGTTACACATTAGGACAGTATTAACTTTACTCATATATGTCAGAAGTATATATGCCATTCCAATACAAGCTTCAATTAAGTTGTTATTATTATTACCTCTGTAAACATTTCCACCCTTTTTCATCAAGAGCTGCCTGTACTAATAAACGTCAAATTAATAAAGGTAAAATAAATGCACTTATTTCAGTCATAGAAAATCTAATATGCTTGTGTGCATGAGTTTTTGGTAAGTCTTTGTATCCTTTCCCTGTTGCCATATTTTTTACAGATGCAAAAGCACATATGAAATAATTTTTCACATCTTAAGCCAAAGGCAATAAAGGATAATCATTCTGTAATTTAAAATGAAGAAGCCACTGTCCAAACTATTTCTGTTTATTTCAAAATGCATAAAGGTATGGTGTCTTGACTTTTTCCTGTAATGTGTTTCTTTACTTTCTTGCCCATAGGACAAGGGGAAAGGTATTCTTATATACTGTCTTAATGTCTTCTGTTCTTTCTGATCATTTTCAGTATAAACCTCAGGGAGCTTCATAGCACTGAATTTAAAAATCCTTCTTGTTGAGAACAGAATACACAAATCCCTCAAAGCAGCTTAACATCTATTTTCATATTCACAGCTCATGTTTTCTAACAGAATCCAGTTACAAATATTGGGATGCTCTTCAATCAAGTGTTGTGTGGGTAAGAGGCCCATTTGTAAACAAGCTTAGTCATTGCAATGGGTATTAGGAGCATTCTCGTACACAAGATCATAGTAATTACATTTTATGCAAAATTTCCTGTCTGCATGTACCATACTTACATTATGAGTGCGAAAGCACTGGATTCCCTGCATGGAAATTGATTATGATTTTTCCAACTTTAACAAATTTATATAAAAAGAAAATAAATAATTAACTATTAACAGTTAAATATAAGATAATGCATGTGCTGCACCTAAAATTCTGCTTGTCCAAAACCATGTATCATATATTGAAGCAATGTGTCAAATAGTGAATCTGACCCATTTCGCTTTGTCAAAAATTCGCCAAATGCTTTGAAGTCAATGGCCATTTAAAATCATTCCGCTTTTTTTACTATCTATTAGAGTCTATTGTCATTTTTTTTTCCAGCTTAGTGCAGGAAAATATTTTGCTCATACTGCCAAAAACAGCTGTACAAAAGGTTTTAATA
Source organism: Xenopus petersii (assembly GCA_038501925.1). Lineage (NCBI taxonomy): Eukaryota > Metazoa > Chordata > Amphibia > Anura > Pipidae > Xenopus > Xenopus petersii. Next base: position 77,489,968 of record CM076676.1, on the reverse strand, counting down.
AACATTTTCCACATGTTTTTCTCTCAAAAAGTGTTTAATCAGAATTAGATTTACCTTCCAGGGGAGGGTTTAAAGCACATGGGGTGCAAATTGGCATATTGCCTTTACTCTCATCTTCTTCAGTTAGGTACTAACTGTGGGGGGATTGCAAGAAAACTGGGTTGTTTACGAATTCTTAGTAGTCATCTCAGGCACAAGATGAAAGGATTCTTTAAGGAAACCCTGCTGGGGTAAAATAACGCAGGGTTAAGTGCCAAAATAAAGTCTCTGAGGTCTCTGAGGAAGTGCAGTGAAACGAAACGCGTCAGACCTTGGACGCTGTTTTTTACCTACTATAACCTTTTGAATCAAGCAATTCTTTGGACCCTTGAGTGCGCTACCATACGGATCGAGGCGTACAGTGGATACATTCTTCTTAGTGACGGACTCAGGGCCGGAGCACCTGGGTCACATCGCCGACCGGGTAAAGCAGCATTGTGTTCTACATTGAAGGGAAGGTGTAACTGCTCCAGTTTACAAGTTTTGGGTCCGGGGCTCACTGCACCCAGGCCATTGAATGGGAATGGTGAGCGGCCCCCTGCCTATACATAGCTATTTAGAATTTAACAAAACACTATTAATGCCGGTCAGCTTAATGATTAGACATTTTTGGTCTGTGTACCCTTTACCATCAAACATTTGGTGAAAATAAGGTTTCAGATATATGAAAACATAGTTGACCCTTCTATAGATCCAGGTATATCCAAGACAGGAAATATGCAGCTACCAACAAATTCTATACTAACTGGCAATTAGGTTAGGTTCCCCTTTTTACTGCTTTCACTGCCAGCCCCACAATTTGATAATATATAAAAAAAGCATATAAGAAAAGAAAATAATCTACTTACAGTAATTATAAGAATATGGACAAGACCTACTTTAAAATATTTTTAAAAAAGTAAAGTGCATGTAAGAAATTAATTGTCAAATATGTTTTTTTTCTTTAACTATTATTTATCTATCTAAGTTCCAGCAACCGAAAGAAGGTCGAAACTTCTGTAAATATTTTTAAAAATTTGAAGGAAATACTTTTTTTAAATTAATGTAATATATACAAATCTCACAGAATAGAAATAACTGCAAACAAAGTTGTTCTTCTTTATACAAAATTCTTTAAAAGGAACCAACATCAATATGGCTTTCACTTTACATTTTTTTTGTGTCCCTTAATTGTCAGACTGTCTGACCTACATACCAAAGTCCACAAGGACAAAGAAGAATTCAGTGCATAAAAAGCATAAAAAGGCATTTGTTGTGGATCTACAAATTGGATGATGAATTATCACTCCTTTTCTGGATATTGCCTCACTGGGAAAGCTATACATGGACAAATCCCAGTGTAACTGTAAGTCACCAAAGTACACCTTTTTGGTCAGGCTTTTGTCTCAAAAAATCCAAAAAAAAGTTGTGGGGAAGAAAAAGTGGTTTTTTTTGGATAAAAATTGGAAAAAAAATGAGTTTTAATAAATACCCCCCTAAGACTAAAATCTAACAAAAAAAGTGTCCACGTGCTATAAAAGTCTTAGAAACCAGAACAATCTGTCTGTACAACATACAAGTACATATTGACATGAATTGTTACATAGTTTATTTGGATTGACAAAAATTTTGGTTCTGCACATTACCACAATGAATTTTAATTGAAACAACTCAGTTGAAACAAGATACAGTTGAACTGCAGACTTTCAGCTTGAATTCAGTGGGTTGAACAAATCTATAAATATAAATATATGTACATACATATATCTGTACAAAAAGACTTTAACAATAGGAACAATTTATGGACATGATCAATTCATAAGAAATGTAATGTTTTGGTTAATCACAGGTAAACTTCTAAACAACATTCCAGTGAACAACAAGCAAACAAACAAGCACGCAAGTAAACAGTTGTGTACATATTCTATCCACTAAAGGGACTCTGGAAGTAACACCTTCATAAAACAGGTGTTAATTCCAGGATTCATTGCATTTGTGCTTTGCAGCTTACTTCGGATCAGGCTAAACCAGTCCACTTGAGCTTACATCAGCAAAAAAATACTATTCACATTTGCATTTGGGATTAATACCAAATTACAATAAATTGGCCACCTTGTGGTTTTTGCTTTTGCTTGGCTTGCATGTCTTTTGACTTTTAATCAATTGAGCTGTACATACTATTTTACAATGCACCCATCAATCCATTTTTTTCTTTAGCCCTTTCTTTTTTTTTCTTTAACTTAAGCTTAAGTAACTCAAAAATCAAATAAAACCTCCTGTTATGTATCTCCACGAAACAATTGCTTGTGATCTATATCTGCTTATGTAATGTAGCTGGGGCTGTTTTGTGTTATGTTGTTTATGTTCTGGTATATACAAGCTGATCTTTTTGCATACAACATCCAGATTTCTCTTCTTATGCTGAATAACAATAGAGGGTTTCTCAGGATGTTTTCATCTGAAGACTTTGTAAATACTTTTACCGCCATCAGTAGTAGCAGGTTAGAATTCTTAAAGAAGCTGACCAAAGGTCTCACACTGGTTGCTGAACTATCCTGCAGGGTATACATAAAGTAGCAAGACCTTGGCGAATATCAGACATTGAAGATTGTAAATTAAAGTTACATGCTCTATCTATCTATGCTTTTCTTAAAGCATTCCTCCTTATCTGTAAAAGAATAACATAACAAAAGTTATAATTCTCTCTAGAAGGAGCATCTGACAAAGGTTGGGGATATAAAGCCTTCAATCTTTTGTTCATAATCTATAATATTTAACAGCAAATTGTTAGTGTAGTTATTTCCTATATTGCCTTATTGCAGGTTTGTATGAATTGTTTTGTTTTATAGTTGTAAAGATCGGCACTGTATGGGTTGCATGAAATAAAATGCCCTTTGTTCCCTAGGGTATACAGAATGCTACAAAGATGAACTCTTTTTTAAAAATGAGTTTGTTCCAGAAGAACTGGGCAAAATCAGACAGAAGGGAGCCCTGTAATGTAATTTTATCATAAGCAATCCTCTGGGAGACATACAGTATTGAGCCTAATGAGGCAGTGAAATAAATGCCTTGCTGACCCGAGTACCTAAGCCAATACAGTTTTGTTCTGACCAAACATCACATTATATTTTGACCTGAGCATTCACATTCTCCATTCTTTTCTCGGTACTGTAAGAGTAAAGAATGGTTTGTAGAGCTCAAAATGCAATTATTTCCCCAGAGAAAAACAGATATAAATTGTAATGGCAGTAGGAAAGAAGAAATTATACAATAGTACAAAATAGAACAAACAAGCAATGTACGTTGGTGTAGGGTGCTATACTTTGGGGGCAATATTTTCTGAAAAAAATGTCAGAAGGTATTAAGGCTATGCTTAGTACTGGTGTCTTTTTCTAAGGCAGAGATCATGGCTTGCCAATCCTGGTTTAAGTCAGTTGGATTCTGAGGCTGTAGTTCTAAGCTGTCTCCAGAGATATAGATATGTCTTAACTTCTGAAAGGTTTTAGCCAGGTCTATGAGTTTATATGTACCATTAAGGATAGTGCTAAGTAATTGTTGCTACTCAAAGGTCCACAATATTGAAATCCAACAATTTCACATTATCTGAAATTCCCTTGCCATCTTAAAAGAGCCAGAGGCTATAGTTTCCACAATATACTTTCAGTGAATCTCTCTCTGTTTCTTTGTATTCATCTTAAAGGAGAAGGAAAGCTACTGAAGCAGTTTATTGCCAATAGATTAGCCACAGTAGTGCAAGCTATAACACTATATTTATTCTGCAGAACAGAAACAGCTCTCTGTTTGTTTAGGATAGCAGCTGCCATATTAGCTTGGTGTTAATCACTTCCTGCCTGAGTCTCTACCTGCTCATCATAGCTCTGGGCTCAGATTACAGCAGGGAGGGGAGGAGGGAGGAAAAAGGGAGAGAGGAGCAAACTGAGCATGCGCAAGGCGTATCCCTGGAGGTTTATGCTGAAAACAGGAAGTCTGATACAGAAGCCCATGTGTACATAATAGAAGGAAAGAAATGTGGTGTTTCTTTTGACAGATGACTCAGAGCAGCACTACTTTGAGGGTTTACTGGTGTATTTATATAGACCTTTCTAATAAAGCTTACTTAATGTTAGCCTTTCCTTCTCCTTTAAAAAACACTAATGCTCATCAAATCCCATTAGGGCGATAACCCATGACAACCAATTAGATGTTTGCTTTTATCATCCTACCTGCAGCTTGCTGATAAATGCTAATCATTGTTTGGCTGCTATGGATTACTGCCCAGGTGCACATTTTCCCAGTGTTTATAAATGAGCCCCATTATGTGTTAAGCTTCTGTACCAGTTCAAGGAAACCACAGCCTAGGAAGATCCCCCCAGTAGCTTCATGACTTCTTTTCTGCCCAGGTGACATTGATTCCATTCCTTTTTCATGAGTGCCGGCATTTACACTGTTTCATATATATATATATATATATAATGTTCAAATGACCAGCAACTCCAGGGGTTTCAGTGAAAAAAGTTTTGTATTTAAACAAGTGCAGTTACAGCCAACGTGACGTTTCGGTCCACTCAGGGACCTTTCTCAAGGTTGCCTTGAGAAAGGTCCCTGAGTGGACCGAAACGTCACGTTAAATACAAAACTTTTTTCACTGAAACCCCTGGAGTTGCTGGTCATTTGAACATTGTATGGATTTTTTACCGTGCACCCGGGTAATCGATGTGATACGGTGTGCCACCCAGACGAATATGGATATATATATATATATATATATATATATATATATATATGTATATATATATAGGACTAGGCCGAAACGTCAGCCGCCAATATGATAATAAATTAAATATTTTAAAAAATACTTAAGAGTGCGGTTTCTATCCGATGGACTATTACTTTGATTTTTGATACTGCACCCAGGCAAGTTATTTTGATTTTCGAGAGTGCCGACTTTTGGATGGATTGTATATATATATATATATATATATATATATATATATATATATATATATATATATATATACACAATATATATATATGTAATATGCCTGAAGACTGCTCGAGCATTAGAGCCGAAATGTTGAAAATACATTTTTGATATTTTGACACTATAGTGTCACTATTCTATAAGTCCTATTTGGTGCGGTTTCTCCTTCTGATATTATAATATTATTTTCCTCAAACCAGCACACAGGCATTGGAGAATAATTTGCAGAGTGCACCAGTTGCAAATGGTCTGTATATATATATATATATATATATATATATATATATATATATATATATATATATATTTGAATTCTGAGGGATGCCAGCACTCATGAAAAAATGAATAAATGTGCCCGGGTGTGCGATCAGTAAGTGAATCATACAGGGATCAGCACTCACAGGTCTTAGAAAAATAAAAAATAATTTATTAAGGAGCTATGGATACTGTGTATATATATATATATTTATATATATATTAGGGATGCACCGAATCCAGGATTCGGTTCGGGATTCGGCCAGGATTCGGCCTTTTTCAGCAAGATTCGGATTCGGCCGAATCCTTCTGCCCAGCCGAACCGAATCCAAATCCTAATTTGCATATGCAAATTAGGGGCTGAGAGGTAAAACACGTGACTTTTTGTCAGAAAACAAGGAAGTAAAAAAGTTTTTCCCTTCCCACCCCTAATTTGCATATGCAAATTAGGGTTCGGATTCGGTTCGGTATTCGGCCGAATTGTTCGCAAAGGATTCGGGGGTTCGGCCGAATCCAAAATAGTGGATTCGGTGCATCCCTAATATATATATATATATATATATATATATATATTTATATACACATAGATATATGTTAGGGTTTAGTTCTCCTTTAATGTAAAATAGGCAGAATATGTGAGCAATCCAAGTAAACATACATATCTGTATGTAGCAAGAGATTCTGCTGTTAGATCTGCTTAGTCATATTTATTTAAAAGTTAATTGTAAAATGTTAACCTTTGCAATGGATTTATAATAGATTGTTATGTTCCTCAGACTCTGTATCACATGATTAGGTCTAGCAACCTCTATGATGAGGCAAGTTTTTAATTGAATCCCCTAACAGAAAAGAATGCCACTTGCCTGTCAGCACTGTAGTCTTGGGCTTCCTCTTTATGGACTGGTCATTACAAGAGCATGGCAAAGATAAAATGGCTCGATTAAACATTTACCCTTCAGCAATAATATATCTCTTTACAAGAGAGACAGACAGAAACATAATAGTAGCAATGAGAACAAAGACAATAGAAAAGCAAATCCCTGCCCTGTAATACCTACAGTGCAAATCCATTTATCACTATCAATTTATGAACAAGATATGAAACCAGATAATATGTATGAGGGATTGGGGGTTTCTAGAAGGTTCAGTCCCTTATGTATGAAATAATGTTTTGCCAGAAGGCACCTTGAATTCTGCTGAAGCAGAATGTCTGATAGAAAATGATAAGGGTATGAACTATCTCCCAGATTTCAGCTGTATCTTTCTTAACCATGAATGTGACCGAAAGTTTGTTTTGCTGCAGTGTCACTGAACTCTATGTAAAAATGCAAATACACGTGCATATTTATTTTGTGTGTGAAAAAGTTATACATAGCAGGAGGTTTCAAACTACTGTATACTAGATTCATCACTACAATCATTCCACTCGTAATAATCTGCTGACATAAGAAATAATATGGAACCTTCTCGTAAGAATCTATATCATTAGTGGCTATATGTATATACTAATTGAAGTGTAAACAATGATTTAAAAACAAAACAACAGATGGTCTCATTATTACTCCTTTGTATGGTGTTGTGTAGCGTGTATAAGCTCTCCCTTATTTTTGCTAGCTTTCTTCAACATTCCCACCGGCATTTAATGCAGACTCCCTGTCATAAAATGCAAGAATCTTATATGGAAAGAAGTTTTCATCGTATAGCGATGTAGAGAGCCATAAACAGTGTCTGACCCTGATTTATTTCTACTTACTACTACTTACTGGAACCACTGCGCTGTAAACAGCTTTAATCTGACATTTTAGGCAATTGTGGGCCTTGCTCCCATATTGACACTTTTGCCACCTCGCATGGCTACATGGCAGTTTATTGATAAACAAACTAAAAGGAAAAAAATATTTATACATATACAGGTATGGGACCTGTTATGCAGAATGCTCGGGACATAGGGTTTTCTGGATAAGTGGTATTTCCATCATTTGGAACTTCATACCTTGAGTCTACAAAAAAACATTTAAAAATTACATTAACCTAATAAGATGGTTTCCTAACAATAAGGATTAATTATATCTAAATATATTCTATCTGAAAATGAGCTGAATGCTAAGGATCAATTGCAAACTCACTGAACAGAAATGTACCATGTGGCCCCCCTTCAAGTCGCTGACTAACTCAGAGTTATAGAGCTGAAAAGCAGGAAGTTGGATTCTGGCTGTTTTATTAGATATCTGTTCACTCCAGCTTTTATACATTACATTTTTGGCTAACTAACTATATTAGAAACATTTTTCATTTTGCACAGCCTATCTATTTACACAGTTTTTATTTTCACACTGAACTGTTCCTTTAAAATCATATTCTTCTCTCAGTTGCCCAACCTCTGCTGTTGTATTCTAAGAAAAAAATGTTGGTCCACTTCTGTTAGCACATTTGTCAAAACCAGTTAAAGGGCCACAATAGCCTCATCCTGGAGCACTGTGATTAGTACAGATTATTAACTATATTAGAGTAGATTCTTTGTATGACTGTTTACAGGCTATGAGAAAAGAGAGGGAAATGTCTCTGCTATGAAAAATTATATTTACAGTCCTATTCAGCTTGAAATGACTTGTCAGACCATGCTCTTTAAGCTGCTAGTTCATCCTACCTTCCAGCATCCTTTAAAGAGATTATAAAAGGTTGTTCATTGGTCTGTCTGTAGGCCCCATACCAAGAATGGCCAATATTATCCAATAAAGCATTTTGGGGTCACAGGCATATCATTTTATTTTCTGTCCAGTGGGCCAGTTGATGGGGCACCCTAAATGTGCAGAATATCCTGTGCCAAAATGTTGTAATGAACATTTATTTATAAAATAATAATAAGAAAAAATAATTATGAATTCAATACAAATTCTAATACTAAGCAAAATGTATTATATTATATATAATATAATTAGTAAATACAATAGAGTGCAGATGAATGCAAATTTGTGCACTTGAGGTATATAAATTACATGCAACTCATAATGAAAATGGACTGAACAGCAACAAACAATGTCAATCTGTAGCAGCTGAAGACAGCAAGATATTATTGTCCTATATTATCTTGGTTGGAGGCTCAAGGACAGAAATCTAATTCTGCCTTTCTATAAAACACTAAAGGGCTTCATTTTGATGATGCAGAGAAAGTCTGAGATCTGTTCACCGAAATGCTATGTAACTGACAAGCGTTCTAAAAAGGGCAACTAAAAACAATTGGAACGTAAAGTCCCCTTTATATTAACAAATGATGGTGAATTGTGTGCTTCGGAGAGGTGGCAGCTAAGGCTTTATGATATGATATAAATTGTGCAAATGGATCATGCACAAATTCTGACATACTAATAAGATTTCAAAGAAAATGTGACAGCATCCCTTAGAAGAAAGGCTCTCTTGTTCAGCTCAGCAAAGGGAATTTTACAGCGACGGCAGACAGAAGGGTGCAGGAACGCTCCAGGAAAGAACAGGATACCTTTTTCAGAAAAGCTTCTTCATACAAACTGCATTAGCTCTGCATTAGCACCATGAGAGTAATGTAATCCTTCCTCTGGATCAAATAACAAGGATTCACAGAAGCCAATGACTTGTTGGACATGTATATTTTTTCTATTAATAACCATATTACTATTTTTTTTTATAATTTTTGATTTGAAGATCTCAGTTGCTGCTGGTGATGCAATGATTTAATATTGTGTCTAAGCCACAGAATATTCATCAAGACTTTCATTTCTTACATGTCTAAATCTCACAAAGTCCTTTTCATCATATTTTTGGTATGCGTTTTGCTTTTTTTTTAAATTCAAATGTATGTGTGCAAGTATCAGAGACATAAATGTTTGCATTGCATTCTCTGCTCAGTTTAGAGAGCTGATCTTTTCCTCCTCTACATGTGCATGGATAAAGCAAAATCCTTCCAGACCACATGAAATGCATATCTACTGTAGCTGATCCATTCATTTTAAGTACCTGATTAGACTGACATTTTACTTAAGGATTTTGATTTGCATAAATGGTATCAAGCGCTTGCTAGTACATGCACAAATGGAAAGCCCACTGGTTGGTGGAGAGTCTGTCCTGTTTCTATTACATTATCCAGGGTAATAAAGTACAAAGCAGGATAGTTAAAAGTTTATAGTAATTTGCTACACATAAATGATCAGAGAATTGGAAGAAGAAATCCCTTGCAGCAATGTTCTTTCATTTTTTGCCATTAGTAAAGATCAGTAGATGGAGCTATAGGACCATTGAGGAGAAATGACTGCTTACCCGTTTCTGCTATAGACAGCTAGATTAATGCATGCTTTTTAGCATCCCTGTACTCTCCCTGTTATTTTCTTTTCAAATGTTGTGGTGTTTCGTGGACATGTAAAAATCAAAAGAACATTCCAAAATAGATAAGTGGAAATAATGCAATTGCTTTCAATATACCTGGGCTTGTGAGCCCTGACAGGCAGTGTTAATGGAAGACCTTTGGACTTGACAGAGATGTGTAATCCATTGTTTACAGTATTTCCTGCCTTTTGCTTGCTGTTCACAGATAGACCTCGCATGTTCAAAGATGAAAATTAGATTCAAAATATTAGTGGGAGAATAGAATACATAATTTGATGGAAAAATATGCACAATGCAAACAATAATTCTTTTGTGCAAACACTTTTTCCTTTGTGCACTTTTAAAAGATGTTGTTTGAATGCAACAAAGAGATTTAGTGACTCATCTGTCATCTGTCATCTGAAGAATAAAGTATATTTTCACTGTGAGTATATGTTATAAAAAAAAATTCTACACGTATGGGACCTTTTATTCAGATTTCTCAAGACCTGAGGGTATATTTTTTAACATGTATTTATAGAGCTCCAACATATTACGCAGTGCAGGTATATTTATCTAAGAGTGAAGTTAGACATCACCATAGTCCACTATAGTGAAATTCTGCCACTCTCCATTCATTTCTATGGTATATATAAATGCGTATTTATCAAAGGGTGAAAGTGAAAGTTCATATTTTGATAAATATGCCTTTCAAAATCCCATAGATTTGAATGGAAAGTGGCAGAATTTTACTCTAGAAGACTGCAGGGATATTTAATTTCACTCGTTGATAAATATACGCCACATCTACTAGAAAATATTTAATCATTAATTAAACCCAGTAGGATTGTTTTGCCACTAATGAGAATTAATTATATTTTAGAGGGGATCAGGTACAAGGCACTGTTTTAATAAAAGGAAGAAAAAATTAAATGGGAGATGGCTTTCCTATAATTTGAAACTTTCTAGATAACAGATCCCATACCTTTACTGCAACATGTGCAGAGTTCCCTCCCCCACCCCTTCTTGTCTGCAAATAAAAGGAATGCGATGGGGAGGTGTAGACTGGCTGGCACCTAACTATGCTAGGTACTTAGTTGATTCTTATATCGGCCCTAAGGGGCACAATTCTGCAACCCTTGTACCATTAGTCTTTTTTATTTCTAAATTACACTGTTTACACTGCAAATAATTCACTCTACCACAGGGGTGTCCAAACCCCGATTTGGTGAGGTGAAAATGTGTGGGGCCGACCATAGCCGTAGCAATAATATTTGGGCACATAAGTGAAATGATCTATACTGCTGCCTGTGTGCTGAAGGTGTTGGCAATAGACACGTACCTGCTTCTCTTGCATACTTCTTTAGTTTACTGCACTAATGTGTCCAAATATTACTGCTACAGCTAAGCGATTCCTGATTGCACTGTGCTGGCAGGCTGCATTATTATTAATTTCATGATGAAGGCTGAGGGCCAGTGTAAATTTGAAAACGGGTCGCAATAGGCCCCCGGACCTGACTTTGGACATACCTGCTCTGCCATATAAAATTTAATTTCTGATCCAACAAGTGTATTTTCTTTATGGTCATGTGCTTTCAGAAAGAGCCAGCACTTCATCTGCTTTCAGATAAGCTATTGTTTCTAATACTCGGTTTGCTCTTTTGAAAAACATTTTCAGTGCAGAAGCCTGCTGGAGGAGCACTATTAAATGATGCATTTTGAAAAAAACTGAGCTGACCTCTGTTTCCTTTTGAAAATTCAGAGGACCCCTTAGTAACAGGACAATTTTTTTTTAAATTCAATCAAGTACCATAACCTTTTTAAAAAAAAATGCAATAAATGTAATACATTCTAATTAATTCCTGTAGCATGATGAGGCCAACCGTTATGCCCATATATTTATAGCACTGATATTTTTAAGCAGCATTTTACAGAGAGATCCTTATTCTCTTATCAGTTTCTTCCTCGGTGCAGTATAATTTGAGGTCCTATCACATTCATACAAAGAACTAGGGTCATTATCATCAAAACCACATGGAACTAAGGAAATAAATAAACTCCCTTTCTCAGGATGTAGTTAAACTAAAGACTAGTACTTTGTTCATGCTTGTGTTGCATCCTGAAACTAGGAACCAAATGAGCATGTGGTAAAGAAAAAATATCTTATAAGGGCTATTAGCTGCCCACAGTTTTGGTTAAAGCCATGGATCTAAGAACTAATGTAGATATTAGCCATTTTTGTTAAATTATCCACAATCTATTGCCCCTAGCCCTCAGATTTGATCATACCAATATTGAGTTGGATTGCAAATAGATTCTATTTAGTAGGGTGTTTATTGCTTAAAGGTAATGAAAACATCTATTGTATTCTGCATCACTAACTCCATTATTTCTTATGACTTCTTTAAATATTTTTGGAAATTACTGCTCTTTATTGACTGTTACCAATGCACTTTTCTGCTAAAGCAACATAGATTTCAAAAAAGACATATTACATTCATAGCCATAGGTAATATAGCCATATACTCTGTAACTGTGTTAAATATAAATTTCAATGTACTTTTTGCTTATGTATCTTTCACAGTCTTTTTTTCAGGTCTATCTAAATGTGTCAGTAATACCTAAATATCAATGTTACTTATGCAGAAGAACACACTTGCTGAGCTCTTGTGGTTTCGAAGACTTTAAAATGATGTTGGAGTTATACTGCATTATACAGGTATGAGAATTCAAACAAGGCCTTAAATAATGACACTCACCGGATGGAAAACATTGCCATCAGAATTAGATGGAAATGTGTGATTTAGTGTGAAGGGAAGGTGGGGAGGAGGAATAAGTTAGCAGATGTAGTCTTATATGCATAGGATTGTGTTTCTACCTGTATAAATAAAACAATGTGTAGATAGATAGATAGATAGATAGATAGATAGATAGATAGATAGATAGATAGATAGATAGATAGATAGATAGATAGATGATAGATAGATAGATAGATAGATAGATAGATAGATAGATAGATAGATAGATAATTTGTGATAGTTTATAATTAATGAAGACTTTGCAAAGAAAAACACAAAATGAGCAAACCTTTTCCAGACCATTTAAAATCAGTATGGCTCATTTACGAACACAAGGACAACTGCAAAGTGCTAAAAGCTCGCTATTTAGAAAGATATTTACAGTATGTCCATGCATGCTCCTCTGCTACTTGTGCCAATCACCTATGTGCTCTCTTCTCATGAGTGAGAAGTGGTGATTAATTAATTAAGTACAAGCAATGATACAACCCTGAAATTGCCATCGGCCTGGGTACGGCTGTAATTACAGGGTTTCCCTGTGCATGTTGTATTAAGTCAATTGCAGGCTAATGTCACTATTAGAGTCGCATGCCAATAGTGACACCAGTCTAACACAGTTATATAGGGAAAAAAATGTATGCTGCAATATCTGCATGATTTACTAAAACAGATGCTAATCACATTCATATTGGTCCACCACAAGGTGCAGCTAAGCATGTACAATTAGGGAATCTGTAGTGCAGGTAAATAGCCTTAATGTATGTTTATCCAATGTAACATTTTGTTTTTTCATGAAAAACTTTAAAAGGAATATGGAAAACAATGTTTTGCGGTTGCCTTTCAATTGAAAGTTTTGAAAATTCTGCTTTCCTGCTGTTTCACAAGTTAAACCATTTCAAAATGGTTGTTTGACTGCTAGCATATACCTATAATCTTGCTGAAGGGCCCTGTTGATAAACTATCATAATAGAGTTGAATTCTGTTTTGGCAGACTCCGTTGGTTATGTGGAAATAGAATTGCCTATTTATAAAGCATTGAGAAGTGTTCCATCAAATCTGAAGGAAAATGAAATAGTCTTTAATAATGGAATAAAAATTGCATAGAAATAAAGTTACTGAAATCCCATTCATTTTCTACCATTTCAATTATTTCAATAACATTTTCCACGAGTAAGAACATTTAAATGATTTACTTCTTTTGTCTAATAACTTCTTTGCCTCTCATAGGAACTGACCATGTCTAAAGTAGGAAAGACTTTTGAAATTTCTTGATAAACAGAATGAAACAAGAAAGTAAGGTTAAGAATAAACATTGAGACGTTGAGTTAGACATTGAGCCCTATGTTGTTTCACATTATTATTATTTGTCAACCATTAGGTCAAAATGTCAAACATTCTGACATTTTGCTTGCCCATAAGTCCCATAACCACCCTACACTTTGCCAAGTGAGTAGGGTGCCACGTGAGTAGTGGACAGTGTCTTATGGTGGTTGGCCTTAGTGAAATAGCAAATTTGAAATGCACACCAGTATATTAGATTGTAACAAGAAAACATGTTTTTTTTTCAAATAGTGCTGTTACAGCAGACTTCTGCACTGATATCAGTTTTTCAAAATGAAAACAGGTTTTTAATTTTGACATCTGACATGGGACTAGACATATTGTCAGTTCACAGGTGCTCTCAATCATGTGATAAATTTCAGTCTCTCTTTACTGCTACACTGCAAGCCGGAGTGATGTCACCCACCTTCCTTCCCCCCACCCACCAACCTATCAACAGAACAATGGGAATGTAACAAGGTAACAGCTCCCTGGCACAAGGTAACATATCCCTGGTAGATATGAGAATAGCACCCAATAGTAAAAATCCATGTCCCACTGCTACTCCTTTAGTTACATGGAGTAGGAGAAACAATAGCTTATCTTAAAGCAGTTTCATTGTGAAGTGCTGGCTCTTTCTGAAATCACAGGATCAGGCACAATGACCTTAGATGGCTGCCTACTCACTAATATTACAACTAAATAAAATACACTTGGTTCAGGAATTTTATATGGTAGAGTGAAATTGTGACATGCCACTGGCCTGCACATGCACTTTTTGGGGGATTTGCGTTTGGTAGGAAGGTAGCGTAGGATTTGGAGCTTAGAGACAGGGACACCAAGGTTTAGGACAAAACACAGCTTTATTAGGCACTGGACATTCCCAACAAAAAGGCAACGGAAAAATGTTCAGGTTACGGTTCAATAACTTCACTGTAGAACATGCAGGGTACAGTTCATAAAATACCCTGCAAAACATTCAGGGTTTTCCCTTCGCTCACCATCAAGGAAAACGCTCACCCTCTTGTGTACTGTATTTGGGCTTCACACTCAGCCCTGCTGGCTTACCCTCCTGGGACTCACTAGCCTCTGCCAGTCCTTTCCTCTTTCTTTCCCCACAAGGGATTTAGGCTCCAAGCTCTGGAACTCTCTTGCTGGCAGCAAAGCTCCTTCTGCCCAGCTCTGTCTCTCACAGCACCTGACTTCCCTGGAGAGCCCTAAACTGTGCTCACACAGCCCTTTTACATTGTCAGGTAGCTCCTCTCTCAGCTGCCACGTAATTACCTGGCTGAGAGGGAATATTATCCCTACCTGAGCCAAGTATATCTCTGCAACACCTATCTTGCAGTTTAAATGTACTCTTTTCCATGTACTTTCCTGTAAGGCAGTGGTGTTTTCCAAACACCCTGTCACAATATATATATATATATCTTTATCAAGGATGAAATGTTGGACACACGAGTGATGACTCAATAAAATCGTATGGAAAATAACTGGAGTGCTGGTCCATCTTACATATTATACATTATAATTTGACCTAGCACCCGCTATTGGACTTGGAGCATGAGTGAGGGTACTTTCTGACTTATTATTAGGTATGCACTGAATCCACTATTTTGGATTCGGCTGAACCCCCGAATCCTTTGCGAAAGATTCGGCCGAATACTGAACTGAATCTGAATCTTAATGTGCATATGCAAATTAGGGGTGGGAAGGGGAAAACATTTTTACTTCCTTGTTTTGTAGCAAAAAGTCACGCAGATTCCCTCCCAGACCCTAATTTGCATATGCATATTAGGGTTCAGATTCGGTTCGGCGGAAGGATTCGGAATCCTGGTGAAAAATGCCGAATCCTGGCCGAATCCCAAAGTGAATCCTGGATTCGGTGCATCCATACTTATTATATATATATAGGTGCTGGAACATTACATTGTAATATCATATAGGTGCTGGAACATTACATTGTAATATCAAAACAGCAAAAGTCCACACTCATAGGTCTTTGTGATACAATAAGTATATTTTTATTCATGAATAAAAATACACTTGTATCACAAAGACCTATGAGTGCGGACTTTTGCTATATATATATATATATATATATATATATATATATATATATATATATATATATATATATGTAACAGTCCGCTAGTAGTGAGTGCACACTGGGAACCATTCAATAGGTTTGTTTAAAACTTCATTTTATTTAAGTTAATTAAAAAACAGGACCTGGTCCTGTTTTTTAATTAACTTAAATAAAATGAAGTTTTAAACAAACCTATTGAATGGTTCCCAGTGTGCACTCACTACTAGCGGACTGTTATTGATAACTTTTTGGAGTAGCACCTGGGTCATTTGTTCATTCCAGTGGAGTGCGGACACACCAAGGTTTATATATATATATATATATATATATATATATATATATATATATATATATATATATATATATATATATATATATATTTTTTTTTTTTTTTTTTTCAGTTTATTCATCCAATAAAGATGGCTATGATGCAATTTTGAGCATTTGCAACTCAAGGAGTACACTGATATTGATTACTATAATTTGGGGCTTCCTGACAGTCAAACAAGTGTTAATAACTGGGTAAAATATGGAACTGCTGGGACTAGGTGCAAGTACACTGTGCCAATGGATTCAGTCTGCAGTGAGAGTCCTGGAATTACCATTAGCAGGGTGGCAGATGCTCTATACTTACCCTTTGTTAATAGACACACTTGCACGTAATTCATTGGGGCTGACTTGGCATGTGCAAATACACGCTAATGTGGGGAGCAGGTTTAGGTGCAAGTGCATTTAAAGAATGGCTTCAAAACACAAAACAACTGCATCCATTTTTGCACAACCACGGTTGCAGCTGCAGTAAATGATAACATAGCCATATAAGATTGTTAAGACATATGTCACAAAATTCCACTGAACACATTTAGTAATAGAAACAAATAAATATCTTTGAATTAATAGAATCATTTGGCATTAAAACTACTTTATCACTGCCTAAATGTTTTTGGGAAGGAACACCGATAAGTCAAGTAAGTACACATTTAAATATACAGTGATGAGCAAACAGAAGTTGGATTTTTTCGTTTCACTTTGTTTTTATGTCAACCTGCATTTTAACCGTGTTTGATTTTGAACATGGAAAGGTATACAGCAACAACAAAGAAAGGCAAACAGGCATGCTTGAGGATTAATGTGATTTACAATGAAAAAAGATGACTGTGGTTTTTGAATAAATATTTAATCTTCCAACGGAAAACACTACATTGCCCCATTATTAGACACAGAACCGATGGCAATTTATTATGCACTCTGTTTACTGCAAAAGTTCAGGCAATGTGTTCATTTTGATTGAAGATATACAGCTTGAAATGACTATATAGAGATTTGTGTAGTGCATATGATAGTGCCAACATAGTTGTTATAGTCAAGGCCAGTGGCTGATGGGTGCCAAGGAATTAACTGTCAGATGCAAGTACAAGGTTGCTCAGACAGAATTAATACTGGAAGACATTGGTGTATTGCAATACAGTCTAGGTTAGGACATATATCTATACCACAGCAATTTTCCCCAGCTGCACTGAAACACAGCTTTTTAATGCTGTTTGTATTTTTGAAGGTTTTTGGGATTCCTCTTGCCTGCATTTATTCTCCAGAGAGTATATTCTCCAGATTATTTTCCATTCATTGCAGAGAACGTATGCAGAATATGAGAGTTATCCCATTTGTTAGCTCGTATGTTGGAAACAGCAGGAAGTTTTTCTTACGGACACTTGTTTTCATGGGTTTAAAATGCTGCGCTATGATTATGCAGATTGTTGTAGCATTCTGCTCTCTATTCTATTCTCTTGTCGATGTTGTACATTTGTAATGTTGCTCAGTTATTTCTCAGTGCAGTAATCTGATGTTAAGTACTTGAGCATAATTCAGTAAATAAAAAATAACAGGAAAGAATCAGTGTCTATGTATAAGAGCAATAAAAGAAACCAAGTGAGTAGCTAAAGTGAGCAACAAAAATCTTCCAATGCAAGATCCGAGTGTCACAGCCAAGTGAATATTTATTGAGGAGTTTATATGTATATTTTGTATGCATATTTGTATTTATATAGCACTACATACAGTATGTACAAAGCGCTGTACAACAGAACAATAATTTAGTAGAACAAACAGAGGGTCATTACAATAATACATACAAATAAATGCAACATACAGATGCATTAAAGATTCCCCATTCCTAAATGTCAAAGAGACAAGAGTATGGGGTCCCTGCCTGTAGAGCTTACAATCTAAATTGTTTAAAAAATAAAGAGTTGTGTTTTCTCTTGTTGTTTGTGGAGATTTATTGGGATTTATTGTGGAGATTTATTGGGATTTAATGTTAGATTGGAACCTGCAACACAGGGACCAGCCATAAATTTGTCTCAGTTGGGTTTTACTCGCAAATTTATTGTCTCCAACTGTTTCAGTCTGACTCACAGGAATCCAAGGTATTACGCACAGAACTCCCTACTCACACATTTCCTCCCCCTGAGGCTATGGAAACAAATCCCTCCCCAGTGCATAGGTTACAACTACTAGCATTTTCTGATCTAGTAGGGGAAACAACCATTTAGGTCCCCCACAAATTTATGGCTGCTGCCTTCTCGGGCAGCCAAGCTATGTTTTTAAATTAAGCACTGTAATTATATTATAAGAAATGTATATTTGAAAAAAAAAATATTCAACAAGACCGGTGTACAAATATAATCCAGTGTCTGACCTTTGTATCTATAAGCACAGCACATTGCCACATGAACTTGTAGGCATATTGATAGGATGTCTGTGCTGCACCAGTTGCGGAGGCTTAGGTAATGTGTGCAACATCAGCACCTTTTCTATGTTTACTTCACATATTTTTCTTGAGAATAATATTTCTGCGGCCACCTGCTATTCTACAGCTTTTGAACGTGGAAGGAAAAGCTTTTATGACAAATGGAAATGTCCCAGTGTGTATGGTAATCCCTTATAAGCAGACTAAGTGTTCCTCTGCTTCCCCTGTCCCCTGTGCTGCACTAGATTGAGAGCTACTGAGGACAAACACCAAGGGAAAAAGCACATTTAAGTTTTTAAAATGTAAAAACAGAAAACAGTGAGCTCATCTGGCTGTCAGAAGTATGGGCAGGCGTTTTTGAAAAATGTCAGAAACAGTAGTTCATTTCTCTGAAGACATATTTTCCTTAAGCCGTTGTCACACTATCTGTAATGTTTGGTCCAAAGGGAAAAATGGATGGGAGATTTATCTTGCTACAATCATCCAGCAGTGGTTGCAGGATACCAGGTTATACATCTGGAAAGTGAGATGCTAATCTGTTACACTTTACTTTCAGTAAACAATTATTATCTGATGGGAAGGGATGACTAAAGATATGCAGATTGGCCTTGATTTGTATAGGATTTGCATTGCAAAATGTATCCAGATTCTTACATAATCAGCACTTTTTCCAATATAAAATGCCACTGAATCAGACATAAATACATATCAGCACATCATTACGAGTCATAGCCAAAACAGCCAATCATCTTTGAGAATATTTGCAAACCAAAAGGCAATTCCCCAATTGCTGGATTAGTCAAGTAATTTCACTCAAATGTAATGCTGGCATATTTGTGATGTTCCAGAATCTACCTTCTCTGGAATATGTGGCCAGTCCTAAGCTTATATATGTCTATAGTGGGTATATAGTGGTTGTATATTGCAACTCTTACAGTACATGCATAGTCATAGTCTACAACACTTTAATACAAACTCTAGTGACTCAGTGGTTGTTAAACTAAAACTTTAAATGATAGATAACCAAGGCATTCACGCTTGAGTGCTGGTATGTATCTGTTTACAAAACAGTTTAATAGATACAGAAATGAGAGCAGAAACTAGGCAGCATGACACCTTTTCGTATGCTCCACTAGGCATTGTTCCCTTACCTATAGGGTTATTACACAGATCCAAATCAACCGAGAAAAATGCTGAACGTAAATATGGTAAAAGAGGCACAGTGCATGCTATAACATGGGATATATTGACAAGGTAATATAAACAATATATGTAAATAAATGCAGAAGACAAGAAAATAATTAAAGGAGAAGAAAAGCTACTGAGGTAGTTTATAGCCAATAGATTAGCCAAAATTGTGCAAGCTATAACACTATATTTATTCTGCAGAATGCTTTACCATATTTGAGTAAACAGCTCTAGAAGCTCTCTCTGTTTGTTTAGGATAGCTGCTGCCATATTAGCTTGGTGTGATATCACTTCCTGCCTGAGTCTCTCCCTGTTCACTCATAGTTCTGGGCTCAGATTACAGCAGGTAGGAGGGAGAGGAGCAAACTGAGCATGCTCAAACCCTAGCCCTGGAGATTTAAGCTGAAAGAAGGAAGTCTGATACAGAAGCCCATGTATACACAATAAAATGAAAGTAATGCTGTGTTTCTTTTGACAGAGGACTTACAGCAGCATTACTTTGAGGGTTTACTGGTGTATTTATATAGATCTTTCTGATAAAGCTTACTACATTTTAGCCTTTCCTTCTCCTTTAAGGCATCCATGTTAAGGAAATGCTATGAATTCTCTGGGTGATTTTTTGTTGCCTAAATCAGTGAGCTTTAGTTGAATTGTTTAGTAATTTCACCATTTACAAACATTGGTGCTAATAGCTACCTTTCTGATTGTAGGGTGTACTTTAATAGGTGTAAAGCTTTGCCTAAAATGGACTGCTGTTTTTCTAAATACTGCAACTTGAAGTTCACAAATCACTCCTTACACCTCTTTTATTCATCATTTGAATGTTCTCTTGTTGCTTTCTGCCTCCAAGTTACCTACTATCCTAATCCAATGACTGCTACTTCAGCAACTCAAGATATTGTGCCATGTTCAGATTTACTTTGTTCTGCCAAAAATGGCACATAAGAATAATTCATTTCTACCTGCAGTGACCTTGATTCTCTGTCTGTGTATACACAAGCCATTCTCCAGACATCCCTTTGTCTAGCAGCCACTCCAATCAAAGAGTTAAAATTGGGAACATCTTCTACTTCTAACAAAATAACAGGGCAAGAAGAAAAAAAACCTGCATTTGATCTATAAAGTTGTTTGCAGCTGGTATACAGCATTCTTATACACCAAAAGAGTTGCTGTATGATTTGTTGCAGTTAGCTATTTTATGTGAAATTGTCGTATTATACATTGAATTCATTGTATCGACTGTTGGCAGATGATAGGAAAGTATTGAATGCCTTTTCTTTGCAAGTGGCAAAATACAAGGCTATTGCTATACAGAGTTGATCTAGATATATTTTCCTCCCTCTGAGGCATACCTTCCTCTGTATCACACACAAGCTAAGCAGTAATTATCTGAGCATAGGTTGTTTTGATTTAAAGAAATATTGCCATCTACAGTTGAAAACCTGACAATAAACAATGTGTATGGGTTAAGGCTGCATTTGCAGTCTCGTGGGGTCCCTCAGAGATTCATGCCCAGTGCAAAAATAAGAAGAACAAGTACATGAATTGCTATAGCTACACCTACATAAACATAATCAATAATAAATCTGCATACGTTGTAGCTTCTCTTTTACCTTCTACTGCATCATTCATTATTGATATGACTATTTTGGTTTTGTTTTAATAGGTAAGAGGCTCCTTGTTCAAAAGTTAAGCAGACCACGGCTTTATCACAATTAGACATTTTCAAGATTCAAATAATCTATTCAGTATCTATATTTCTTAAGCTAGCATTATATTTTCAGTATACCTTTTCACTCTTGCTCTATCCAATTACATCCAGGTCTGTAGTTTAGATTGGTTCATAGCTGTGTAGTCTTGCATACAAGGTCAGTGGAATGTGGAAACCGCTGCTTTTCATTGTGCTATTAACGCAAAATATTGAAGTCACAGTAGTAGTGCATACTCTGTAATGTGATATTTATGGGAAGTTATTGGTTTACCTTGCTGCCTTGTGGTTATGTTTTGCCACAAGTTTTAGTCTTGTTGTATAGCTACATATGGGGGATGCATTAAAACACATGCTGTTGTGTGTGCGCTTTGATGTGAACAGGTTGCAATTGTGCTCTGTGTCAAAATAAGGCCTAGGTGCAAGTTGGTCATTTCATGCACACTGTTGTGGGAAACCACTTATGAGGGCTAGGGATGTCGCGGACTGTTCGCCCGCGAGCTAGTTCACGCGAACATCGACCGTTCGCGTCCGCCGAATGTTCGCGAACGTTGCGCAACGTTCGCCAATTTGGGTTCGCCTTAGCTGGCGCTTATTTTTTACCTCTCACCCCAGACCAGCAGATACATGGCAGCCAATCAGGAAGCTCTCCCTCCTGGACCACCCCCACACCCCCTGGACCACTCCCCTTCCATATATAAACTGAAGCCCTGCAGCGTTTTTTCATTCTGCCTGTGTGTGCTTGGAAGAGCTAGTGTAGGGAGAGAGCTGTTAGTGATTTGAGGGACAGTTTATAGTAACTTTGCTGGCTAGTAATCTACTTCATACTGCTCTGTATTGTAGGGACAGAACTCTGCAGGGATTTGAGGGACAGTGAGTTTAGGTTCGTTAGCTTTGCTGACTAGTAGTAATCTACCTTCTACTGCAGTGCTCTGTATGTAGGCACTGCTTCTGATCTCATCTGCTGACTGCTGTAATAACCCAATAGTCCTTGTAAGGACTGCTTTTATTTTCTTTTTTGTTTTTTTACTTTGCTACTATAAGAGCCCAGTGCTATTAGTCTAGCTGTGTTGGGGAGTGGGACTGGTGTGCTGCTCCTCCTAGTAGTTCACCACTACCAGCACCAACCAGAGTCAAAATTGTTACAAAGTATCTTATTTGCACCTGTTAGCTGTTCTGAGCTCTCTGCCAAAAGCCAATTAAGTTAGAAACTGTTTTTTTTCTGGCTGTTCAGTGCAGAGAAAAGAGGGACTTTCCAGTACAAAAGAGGGACAGGGGGTTGAGTGGTCAAAAGAGGGACAGTTGGGAGGTATGCAAGTGCCACCTAGCTGTGTGAGCTTTTTCACATTCTGTCTAAATAACAATAATAATTCAGTGTCCGTAAACATCACCTGAGTGATGTTTTTACAGCAGCAATAATATATTCCGTATCCACTACTGTATACGTTGCCCTTGCAGGCATTGTTTGCCCAGTCTTTAACCAAGTGCCACCTAGCTGTGTGAGCTTTTTCACATTCCGTGTCCAGAAACATCACCTGTGTGCTGCTGGTTTTCTCTGGACATTGATTTGACCCAGTGACGGGAGTGGGTCACACAGTACAGCACCTGGCACTACAAACAGTGTATGAGAGAGGTGAGCGCTCCACTTGATTGACTTTACAGAAACATCACCTGAGTGACGTAGTGTGATTTCTGCCCTTTACAGCACAAAACGCAGCGCTGTGTCAACAATGTATTTTTCAGATACATTTTTGCCCTTGATCCCCCTCTGGCATGCCACTGTCCAGGTCGTTGCACCCTTTAAACAACTTTAAAATAATTTTTCTGGCCAGAAATGTCTTTTCTAGCTTTTAAAATTCGCCTTCCCATTGAAGTCTATGGGGTTCGCGACGTTCGCGAACCGTTCGCATTTTTGGACGCAAGTTCGCGAATATGTTCGCGAACATTTTTTCCGACGTTCGCTACATCCCTAATGAGGGCTGTGTTACCTTCATAAGAAGGAGGTGGGACAGAAGTAGCTGCACCAAGTGCAACTATGCAGAAGTGCTTTTAGATGCATTCAGAAAATATATTGTTATGCACTGTACAGATAGCCCCTAGAACATTCATTGCAATACTGCAGCTAGAACATTAAGATAGTATCAAAAAAAAATATTTTCAATGCAAACAGTTTTTTTCTTTGTTCCAATGTAATATATGTTTTATAAACAATAAAACGATTCAATGAAATACTGTCTAATAAACCATACTACATTGGGAAATATGAATTGTCATTCTTAATTTTGAGAATTGTTTTATGCTAGAAAACTTTTTGTGGTCATGTCTGGGTTGATTTTTTTTTTTATAATTCTTTATTTATAATTTTTAAAAAAAGACACAGACATCTTAGCTCTTGCTGTTGGTTTTCTTATACAGCTTCATATAGAGAACAAAACATGTCCATGTAAAGAAAAGAAGGAGATGAGAGAGAAAAAAACAAAACGTTTTTTTATACATCAGATAGGACCATGGGTTGACATTATTCTTATACTCCCATTGCGCTTTTTTAAATTTCAGCTCTACTTTATTTATTTACTCTATCTGGAAGTGACTAATTCTTGATAATCACTAGAATCTATAAAAAGGAGTCAGGGTTGCCATTTTTTTTTAAAAACTGACTTTGTTGAATTTGTTCCAGCTTATTGCTTTTAAACTTCTCGAAAGTATAAATTTCTTGTATTTTGAATAACCATTCTTTAGTGGTTGGGACATTCGGAGATTTCCAGTATTTTGGCATTAATAACTTAGCTGCATTGATCATAATGGAAACCACCAATTTTTTATATTGAGGTGTACTCATTTTGTTTTTATGTAAAAGAAAAAATCTGCTGAGTCGTCAATCTTCATATCCGTGAATTGTTGAATCTCCAGCCAATATGGTCTTATTCTAGGAGATTGCCAAAATATATGGGATGTCTGGGTTGATTTTAAAGCTATAATTTATCATTAGCAAAGTACAAATACAATGTGGCGTGCCACAATGCATTCGCTCAATCTTTGTTCAGCTCTACTGAGTTTAAATATTAAAAGCATATAACTGATAAAATAGTTGCTAAATTTTCACAGATGCTGCTAAAAATGTTTATAAACTAACGTAGCAACGTGTAACCCCAGACTTGTAAGTCATGGGAGGTTATAGTCAAAGAAACAATCATGAAGGCAAATGCCTAATTTGGAATATCAGCTATCTGGCCCCCAGTTATAATTGCATAATAGTGTACATTTCAACCAATGACACAATCCTCCAGAATGATAACATAAATGACAGAGGAACAGTTCTGTACCATTACAAATGTGTAGTGTTAACCGCTATTTTAACAAGCTAGGTGCCAGTTAGTAGACATGCTGTGCCTATAGAGGAAGGTTCAGTGTGGCACCAGTAAATATTGGTTACCCGTTGAGTGGACGAAGCACACACTACTGCAGTACTTTGGTACAAACTGTTTTATTTTAACACAATGTGTTTCAAATCACCCTTCATCTGCTCAGTTCTAGTGTGGCTGAAGTATGGTGGAATAAGTGGATTATATAAGCACAACATAGGTATGAGCAGTGGTGTAAATAAATGTTACTGGGCCCCACAGCAAAATAATTTTAGGTCCCCCAAAATAGTTTTTACCAATATATATTAAAATGACTCAATAATTTGGGCCTCATTTGCCTGCTATACCTCCTGGGTCCGTCCCCCCCTGCAGCTGCTGGGTCTGCTTCCTCTGTAGTTACGCTGCTGGGTATGAATGTGTCTGCTAGAGAAAACTTTGCTTTTAGACAACTTGTAAATATTGATTACCTACAGGACATTCTCATCACAATGTTACATTATAACTGGTTATTCCCTTTGCTTGAAATATCTATATTCAGGTTTCAATTATATGCTAATGAGGATGAATCTTTTTTACACTGACAGCCCTTATCTGACTGCATATGATAATCATTGTAAAAACACATTTTATTATGTGATGACTATAACATGTTAATAAACACCTATGAAATATCATCCTTAAAAAAAGTACACACAAACTTTGCAGTGGCAGCGTGTGATGCTACCATAGTTTGCATGTTGACATTCTGATGTGTGCTTGCTTTTGTTTCACCGCATGGTGCATGTACTAATGGCACCACACTTCCTTACACATGCCATAATGTATGTTCGGACACACAGCACATGTCCCGACCCTGGCTATATCAAATGCTGTCAAACTGCACTACATTGCCTTGGTTGTCTTGTTGGTGCCTAAGAAGCATAGCCTGTACTTAGATTGATTGCCCAGTTTGAACCCTGCCTGACTTTGTCTCTGTCTATTACGTTGACCCTGGCCCAATCTCCTTGCTCCTGAACCAGTGCTGACAACCTCTAACCAGGATCAGTTTGTCTTCTCTACCAGTCTCATCCTATGTACCTTGCTATTGGCCAACCTCACTAGCTACTCCTCACTTCACTTGCTGCCTGTTCTAGCTTCAGGCTTTTTAATAATAATGTGGATAATAATAATATCTGCATCTTTTTTCTGGCACATAAGGCCATGTTTTTTTTCTGAAAAAACATGCTTCATGGCAAAATTGTAGCACCATATGTGAAACCGCCAAGCTGTATTGGGTGAAAAACATCACTCATCCCTGCATGGCAATACATGTACAGTATTAACATGTAGGGTGCTTTCAAGAAAACATTATCAATTTTCTAATAGCATTATATCATAATCCTCAGGCTTTACTGAAATGGGGTTCTTACACCTCGGAACAAATAACACTTTATAATTGCAAAAATGGTGCTCTTACCAGAAATAATTGTTTAGAGAACTACCAGTGGAAGTTCCAGTCCAGAAAATACTTACTATATAAAAGAAAATTAACAAATGTACATGGAAGAATAGAGGAGCTATCCTGATTTGCAATTGGGTTTCATTTTTTATTTGTGGTTTTCGAGTTATTTAGCTTTTTATTCAGCAGCTCTCCAGTTTCAGCAATCTGGTTGGGTCAAAATTACCCTTGCAACCATACATTGATTTAAATTAGAGACTGGAATATGAAAAGGAGAGGCCTGAATAGAACAATTTTTAGATGGGCTAGTGACCCCCATTTGAAAGCTGGAAAGAGTCAGAAGAAAAAGGCAAATCATTCAAAAGTAAGAAAAGAAGGACAAAATGAAAGCCAACTGAAAAGTATATGATACTAAAATCAGGTGAACTGCCCTTTAAATCCAAGTGCATGAATACAGTCCAGCTCCTGTAGGTTTGCTCCATCCACTGGTTACCATGCTCAAGACAAATTGTGGTATTACTGTAGCCTGTTACATTAGTGGGAGTGGATAATGGCACAAATGTAAATTACAAAAATTGTAAGTAACAGAATTAATAATAGATTTTTTTTTTTAAATTGCAATTACTCAGTGGCAGAGTTATAATTTGCATTATCCTTCAGAATGACATTGAATGTCATCAGGTACAGTCATTCTGCTCTAAAATAAGAACTGGCGTATAAAGCATGGAATGTAGAATTTAGGAAAATGGCTCATTTTATTGAAGCCCCTGCAGCATTTCCCTTCTACAGGGAACAGTTTCATACCATCTTTGTAATGGCTGCCTCCACAACTGAGTTGTGCATTAGCTTTTGAATGTGAATAGAGATATCATGCCCTTCAGAATATTTTTGGCCTCCAGTGGAGCCATTTCACTTTGTTTGCCCCTGTAACGAACTTGTTTAAGCCAGAAATCTAAGGTTCGGTTGCTGGTGTAGATCTGAATCTTCCATATAGCAGGAGAGCCCAGCTAGTCCAAGTTTTCACCAACGCCCTTTTGGGGCCCCAGAACTTTCTGCTGCGGTCCGAGCTGTAAACCTACCAACTTCGGAGTGCAGAAATCCAAAATGAACAAAGGTCTGGACAGGCAGCAAGTTTCAAGGTCAGAAGGCAGGTCAAGGTCAAACACAGGAACAAATCACACAATAGCACTTGAGCAGGATCTGACATAACCAGAAGCCAGCTTGGGCAATGAATGAATGAGAGAGCAGGTTTAAATAGCAGGATTTTATGCCAAAAGGAAATAGGAAGTAAGGGCAAAATATAGCATAGCCCACAACAAAGATGGCGGCGTAAGCTTCAAACTGTAGAACCACACATGTCATGACATCATCATGCATGCAACGACATGCGGAAGGAGGTAAGAGAGCACACCATTCCGGCGGGGCGCCTTACAGCCCCATTCCACCACTTTTTGTAACGTACCGTATATACTCGCGTATAAGCCGAGTTTTTCAGCACCCAAAATGTGCTGAAAAACTCAAACTCGGCTTATACGCGGGTCATACCTCTGTCCTTCCCTCTGTCACCTCTGCTCTTCCCTCTGTCACCTCTGCCCCAGCAGGACTGCCTGTGTCGCCGCCCGGAGCAGGTCCAGGAGCTCCGGGCGGCGCGTCCTTCCCTGCCGGCGTTCGCTTTCAAAATGGCGGCGCCCATGGCCGCCACGTGGGTAGCGGCGCCGGCCGCTACCCACGTGGCGGCCATGGGCGCCGCCATTTTGAAAGCGAACGCCGGCAGGGAAGGACGCGCCGCCCGGAGCTCCTGGACCTGCTCCGGGCGGCGACACAGGCAGTCCTGCTGGGGCAGAGGTGACAGAGGGAAGGACAGAGGGAAGGACAGAGGGAAGAGCAGAGGTGACAGAGGGAAGAGCAGCCAGGGTGGGGAGAGCGATGCTGGGGCAGAGGTGACAGAGGGAAGAGCAGAGGTGACAGAGGGAAGGACAGAGGGAAGAGCAGCCAGGGTGGGGAGAGCGACAGATGGGGGGGAAGTGGCAGAGGGAAGCAAACATGAAATAGGGGTGGCAGAGGGAAGCAAACATGAAATCCGGGCGGCGACACAGTCAGTCACAGACAGTAACAGGTACCTGCCCAGTGTCCCCCAATTGTTGCGGCTGGGTCACATTCACATTTTGAAATCTGACATGGGGCCCCTAGGCTTATACACGAGTCAATACATTTTTCCAGTTTTCTTAGGTAAATTAGGTACCTCGGCTTATACACGGGTCGGCTTATACACGAGTATATACGGTAAGTGTATCTGTTTCCATTAGCAATCTTACTCTAAGTTTAGGATTTGTAGTCTAATTCTAATAATTTTATCTTGCAAGAGGCTAAAAATGAAAGGGTCTATTGTAGTTCTATTGTAGTTCAGCAACATAGTGGCATATAGGCCCCCCTCAGTCTGACAGTGCCTGCAAAATCAGAATTCTGGCCACAAAAGCATTTAGTGCAAAATTAAAATAATGTTCCAGAGCATGTACTGTAGCAGTATAGCAAGAATTAGTTAAATGTTAAATAATCCTTTTCATTTTAAAATCCTAAAAAGGCTCCAAGCAAGCCCCAAAATGTCAAACAGATTCTGCTGAGTTGTCAGAGGTATAATAGGAATAATGTCCCATTTCAATCTATTATAAATCACTATAAATTATAGGATACAGGATTTGGTTCTAAAAATTAGGCCAAAAAACTGCATTTTATGTAGGATTCCAATTGGCCAAATTATCACATGGCTGTAACACTCTGCCCAAATAAAAGCAATTTATTTTATTTTTATATTTTATGCATTTTATTGTTTTGACCATAGAGGGTTTGGGTTTAGTTTGGTATTGTGCCAAATCTTTTGTGGAGGATTTAGCATTCATCTGAATCCAAAAATCATGGTATCACCGCATTTCTCCTTAAAGTGGACAGTTTTAAATCAATAAAATCATACACACAATGTCATATATCTAATATACTGTATATAAGTGTGTAACCTTTGTCTCAGTATCTACAGTTTTATACATTAGCTGATGAACAGCAAAAAATCTTCACATTGCAAATGGCATGTCATCTTTTTTTTGTATAAGATTACAATTTAAGGTTCACAAAATATATTTAAAAAACATATTTCCCTCTGAGAAATGAGCACAAAATTCCATCTAGTTGGCTTAAGAGAATGACAAATCCTGTATATAAAGTGGTGCAATGATCTACTGCATTACACAGCAGTTCCCGTCCATGAGGAAATGTATTTTGCATAAGCTTTAAATAATTTGGACATGGCAATAAATAAACAAAAGGAAAAGAGCAGATTCATAAAAGAAAATCTAGACTTTTCAATTCATTGCCACATGTGACCTTGAATTAGGATGTGTCAAAAGATTATAGATCTAAGTTGCCTAACACGGCAGTGGGTTTTTCTTAATGAATTATTCAAAAAGAGGTAATTCATAAAGAACAGTTAGGTGATAGTTTTACAAACAGAAAGAACATATATGTATAACGAAATATAGTTGCAGAACCCTACAAATAATTAACATTTTTTTTTCAAGTGAAACTACAAATTAAGTACAAGGCAACAAATACTGTCAAATTCTGTTATGTGAGTGTAGATGATAGCTCTTTCCTTTGCATCAGATTGTAATAGATATTGCCATTAAGGGCAAGATTGTGATATATAGTTTTAGAATGATAAATACATATGCACTACTGACATATCTTCTCAGTGTTCACCCCTTTCTTTGGGCCCGACTGATTTTAATACTGGTGAGTAGGTAATCTTACCGTCAAAGGGTGACACTTATTTTCTGCTGAAAAGGATACTGAACACTTTTGCACTTGAGTATAACATAGTAGTGAAAACTGGGCAAACAGTACAGAAAATAATAGTACAAGGTCTGAGCAAGCCAGACACTTGCTTCTGCTTGATCTAAAATGGTGCCTTGCACACAAATCTATCCATAAATGGCAACATCCATTTATGTTCATAAATGAGCCCTAGTATTTCCTAATTCAAACATATATTTGATTTCTCAATATACTTCAATGGAGATAAAGCATAGCATTTTCCATAAACTGATTCTGGTCTCATCTACCTTTTCTTTGCTTAATATATCTCTTATTTTGCTGATGGTAGCTCACTGTATTCCTTTACCAGTGACATAAGGGTTAAATGGTAAGTTTTGTTGAGGTTAATTACTATTGACAGTAGGTGTTGTAATTGGATGAAGACAATGCAGAAAGTGGTGGGGCCCTAACACTGCTTAAACTCTAACTTAAAGTCATACTGACACTAACAAATTATTCTTCAAAATATCAATGTACATTAAGTTACCTATAGTTCATGCTGATTATTTTTCACTGATAGATCTGTTTTTAAGTAATTGTTACTTGAAGTTCCTTAATATGACTGTTTTGCCATCCTGACTGTCCCTTCTCAACATGTCAGTTAGAATTTCTAAGCCATCTGGGCTTACTAGCACCCGGAACACATTCCAGCAATCAATGGAGTGGTGCCTAGGGGACCTGAACAATTTAATTATTCTATCCAAATCACACAATCTTTTCTCAGATGGATGAGAAACATCTCCAGCACCTACATTTTGTGCTGGGTAAACTACAACAGTTTGGACATGCTAAATGCTGCTTGGTCTGGGGGCAGCTGGTTTACAAGCAAGATAAAGCTGTGGACCAGCACCAGGTACAAGTTATGCAAAGGTGTGTACCTTGGTCTCTGACCCAGCTGCAGTTGTGACAAGGGTTATTAGGATCCTTTTTCTTATCTAACAGACAGTGAGCTGTGTTAAGGTGATTTGAGATACTCTGGGCAGAGCCCCCAGCAAGTTGCATTTGAGACGTTAAAGCAGATGTTTATTTGCCTAAATTCTGGTGGTTCACACCACACACTATAATACCCCTTTAATCTGGTCATTGATGGGAGGCTCCAGAGTTGGGGGTTGTGCAGTCCCAGGAATAGGATGAAAAAGAACGAATAATTGTCTATGCCAGCCCAGAGATTGGCCCTCAGAAAGAAGCATAAATAATTGCAGTTATTTCAGGCTGGAATCTTTGTCCATCATATGGGCAGTTACAGGAACAATTATAAACTATGTTATGGGCCATGGACAGAACATTTACACAGATGATAACCCATTGTGCAACCCAACTGTTAATGCCCAATTGTAAATATCTACGTGTAAGAGGCAGTGGATGGTCCACATCTGGTAGGGAATTGTCAATCCATATGCTTCCTGGTGCACCATGCAGAGAGAAAAACTCAGACACACAGCTAGCTGTTTCTGCAGTGGAGTAGGAAGACCTCCACCTTTAAGAAGTTTAAACTGTCTCCCTGAAATGAAGCGGAGGTGCGGTGGTGCAAAAGACTATCCCTGGAAATCAGCAGAATGTCTGGAAGTTGGTGCAATCATTATAATGTGGAGGACTGCTAACACTCTGCTGGGGTGAGGGAGGAAGAATTGACATTGTATAAGGTTTTTTTATGACTACCATTATGAATATAGTTTCTTTACATTTGCTATAAATGACTGTTTAAGTGTTCCAGAATCTTGGTAGCGATGTGGCTATATTTTATTGCATACTTCCAGGAAGGGAGTCTGGTACAGACAGCAGAGGAAGCCTAGGGGTAGGTGCATCTTTGACTGGCAAATACATAGTAGGGGCAGAAGTTATGTACTTAGATATGAATACTGAAAACTGCAGTGGGTAATGCATGAGATGGACTTCGTGGTTGACACAGCCAAGATCCTTGAAATGAAATCTATACCATCCTGTATAATTATGAGCTTATTTTATACCCAAAAGGTTTCCAAGTTAATATTCTGCTTTAAACACTGGTAAATAAAATTTTGAAAAAGCACTGAAAATTTTACAGTGAAATTTGAGTTCCATTGTCGTTTGGAATTCATATTTGGTGGGTAGGTGGCTCTAAAGTAAAACAACTGTATTTTTCCCTTTATGCATGGATACTGATCCAGACTGAAAGACCAATTCAGATAATAATACACTGACATGTTCCACATAAAATAGTGCCTAAGGTATAACAGCCAATTATTTTAATGGCCTTAGCAGAATCTGGGCCAACTAATACAAACCACTGAGGATGTGGGAGATCCATTTGAGAAATTCTGTGCCTTGGAGACATTACACAAAGTCATAAAATGTAACTAAAGAAGCTAGGGACATCAGGGTTTCTATCTTATTTCCATATAGAGTGAATTTCCAATTCTCAAATGGATGTATACGTACAAGTGTGCAGGACATAGATTTAGAAAAATACTCAATTGTAGTGCAATCTAGTTAGGCAATGTTTGGCCATAATATCAAACTCACTTCTGAAAATTGGACGTATAACATATATTATCATAAGAACCCATAGTAAGGGAAAGAATAACATTAAACCTAAAAATGTCTTCTAAACCAAGCACAGAAATTGTCTCTTGGCATTGACAAATCAAATGAATTATTGTTTTACTGACAGTTATCCACACCTGAAAGGCCAGAGACAGAGCATTAAATGTATTGAAAACAACAATAGTCTTGTTAATCCTGCACAATCTCTCACAATACTCATAAAAATACAGTACAGAAAATATAATCTTTATATCCTTTACTACAAGGGTAGAAGCATATAAGTGTTCTGGATTCATATTTATATTTCAAAGATGCCAATCAGAAGGGTGAAAATTTGCGAAAAAGCTAAAAGAGAATGAACCAGTCAGAAGTCTCAGCAGCTATATGGATTCAACATATTCCCCAGTATTTGTAACAGTGCTTCAAACCCACTGAAACATATGTAAGCTGATATTTAGTCCTGTTTAGGCTAAATCAAAGTGAAAAGGCTTTACCAACCATGGAAGTGACTTCTTTGGTTCATCGAGTTTTGTTGGTTGAATTTTAGGGATGCATTAAATCCTCTATTTTGGGATTTAGACAAATCCAGAATTATTTACAAAGAATTTGGCCAAATCATAAATCTTTCATAAAGGATTCAGGCAAATCCCGAATCCAATCAGAACCCTAATTAGTATTGACCAAAAGTCAAAAGGGTTTGGATCCAGTTTGGCCAGGCAAAAGGCATTCCCCGAAATCCAAATCTTGCTTGGAAAGGCTTGGCTGAATCCTGAACAGAATGCGAGATTCAATGCATACCTAGATGAATCGAAACAAGGAAACAAGGGAACCATTTTTTTATTATCTAAATTAGGTTATTTAAAATAGTGAATGATCCGTTGAATTGCCCAAAATATGCCTGTTTAGAAATAGATGTTATAAGTTAGCCTTTGGCCTCTTGTTTTTATACAGGTCATGGAACTTGGAGGGGGTATTTAACAGGGGGTACTTTATTTATTATAATACACAAGTTTCAGTGAGTCATCTAACAGAAATTGCATCACTAAGCTCCGATTATAACAGATGACATCACTAAGCACCATTTAAAATATATACAGGTATAGAATCCCTTATCCGGAAACCCGATATCCAGAAAGATCTGAATTACGGAATGGCTGTCTCCCATAGACTCCATTTTATCCAAATAATCCAAATTTTTAGAAATGATTTCCCTTTTCTCTGTAATTATAAAACGGTAGCTTGTACTTGATCCCAACTAAGATATAATTAATCCTTATTGGGAGCAAAACCAGCCTATTGGGTTTATTTAATGTGTAAATGAATTTCTAGTAGACATAAGGCACGAAGACCCAAATTACGGAAAGATCCATTATCCGGAAAACCCCAGGACCTGAGTGTGTGTGTGTGTGTGTTTAAAACAATAGCTATAATATGAAGCATAAGACTGTCTAATTTATTTCATATTTGGAAACAGATGAGCTGGCATGAACATGCCTGTTGGCATATGATCACTGAGACAGTCTGTCACATCATCTTATTTAGAATGTTGGAACTGCCATAACATGTTATGTGGGCATGCCAAGGAACAGCTGGCATAAAAATGTAATAATCCTTCTTGATCCTTCCTTTAATGCTGTACTTCATAAGCTAATTAACCCTCACTAAGGAAAGCTCCCTGGATCTGAAACTGCATTGTTTCTCCAACGCACATCCTATTCAACCAATGCATTATTATATTGAATAATGTCCTTTCTGTTTTGGGATAACATTTTATTTCTCTATACCATACATTAACAACCTTTGGTTAAATGTGCTGGCTTAATCAGAGCCATTGTGATATTCTTCATTTCATGAAATGTGACAAAAGATTAATAAAACATTTTAAAGCCGGGGGGTACATTATCTTAAGTTACAGAATATACAACAAAACCTCAGACTCGAACCTTTATTACATTACAATGGCCAACTCTTTGGTCCAATGGAGAGTTTAAGATAATAATGAAACAGATGGTCTTGAAGGGAATATTGTTTTACCTCTGTTTAAATAATATGCAGAGATACAGAAGACAAAAAGTACATTGTTATGCCACCATTGCAAAGTAACTACAGAGAATTGGGAATTGTAACCATGGTAACAGTGACTTGCTTAGATTACTGAATTTAGGCAAATGAAGTTTAGACTTTCTGGGAGCAGTATGCCCTAGAAAGAAATAAAACAAAAGAACTAAAACATATTTCTAAATGTCCAAAAATATACTTTATAAAATGAAACTTGAGTCGATTTTCAGTTTTTGCAATTACTTGGAAGATTGCTATTTTTCTCTTTAAAATATAGTTTAGATAGAAATGGATATTTCTTTTTTCACATAAAATCTTGATATACATACAGTAGATGGTGCAAATTAAAAAAAAAATGTGAATTAAGGTTTGGAGTTGCTTCAGTATTCCGAAGACACTTTTATGAACTATTTGGTATTCAGCCAAATCTAAAAATGATGGATTTGGTGTATCTGTAGTAAACATATATACACTGTAGTAACACTTCCACTTCCAGATTATGATTACAAGCAAATGTCTATACTGAAGCATTTCACAGTTAGCTTAATGTGTAAAACGGCATATGTAAGTGTTGTGTCAGCAACTGCAGCCAAGAAAGTCTTGGAAATACTATACATGACTGATGCTAAACCTGACTCATTGGCCTGGGAACAGAGCCATACAGGTCCTAAATGAGCAATATTGCACCAATCCATGTACAGCAATAAGTTGAACAATTTACATATAAGAAGAAAGAAATAACTTTCAGCAAAGAAATAAGAAAATGGGTAATTACAAAAAGGAGCAATTAGATAAATAAATGTGGTGTTCTTTATCAATCACACTTAATAGCCAAAACGAACTGAAACACTAAAGCATCCAAACATTTTCATATATACAACATTTCATCCAAGCAATACTACCAGATAAATACTGTATACTTGGATAAGGGGAAGGGATGTCTATTTTTGGAAAACAGATTTGCAGACAAAATTTAAAAGCAAGAACCCTTTGACCTTTCCAACTAACACAGAGTTAACCTTCAGAGTGTTCTGTCAACCATGATGTGTGTGCTGACAAGTTAATCCATTACTAAGATTGCATTATATATATATATATATATATATATATATATATATATATAATTCCCTTCTTTTCCAAACGTTCTTTAGCATAATTTCTCTTTAGTAAAGATGATACGCCTGGTATGTGTGTTTTTACCAGGTACTCACAGACAACTGACATTTGGGGGCCTATTTAGCATGCTGTATAAAATTATTCACTCAGGAAAAATGGTGTAAAAAGTTATGAAAAATAATATACATATTTGTAAAACTGTGTATTTTCTTTTACCCCTCCTGAAATGTGTATTTAAAGTGATACTGATGCTAAAAAACGCCTTTTTAAAATATGAATGTACATTAAGGGGCCTATTTACTTAGTTCAAGTGAAGAAATAGAATAAAAAAAACGTAGAATTTCGAATGGTTTTTTTGGCTACTTCGACCATCGAATTGGCTACTTCGACCTTCGATTCGAACTAAAAATCATTCGACTATTCGACCATTCGATAGTCGAAATACTGTCTCTTTAAAAAAAACCTTCGACCCCCTAGTTCGCCACCTAAAACCTACCGAAGTCAATGTTAGCTTATGGGGAAGGTCCCCATAGGCTTTGCAAGCTTTTTTTGGTCGAACAAAAATCGTTCGATCTAAAGAATTGCGGTAAATCCTTTCCATTCGGCAGTTGAATATCGAAGGTTAATTAACCCTCGATATTCGACCATAAGTAAATTTGCCCCTAAAAGTTACATATGTCATGTTGATCGATTTTTGCTGAGAGGTTTGTTTTTGTAAGTAATTGTTAGTTCCTAAACCTGACTGTTTTGCTAACCTGACTGTGTTTACGGACTCCTGCTGCACAAATATGGCAGCCCCCTCATACAGTAACATGGGGCATCAGACAGGTAATGTAAAAACATTGTGCAAATACTTTATGGCAAAATTATAAGTAGCAAACAAAGCCAATACTATGATAGATGTAAAAATGGTTTAATTTATGGTGTCAGTATCTCTTTAATATGCTTATATATATATGCTTAATTTAAAGGGAAAAATGTAGCTGGCAATTATATTTTCCTGGTAGGATCATAGGTTTTTACACAGTTGTTAACACAGTTATAGTAGTTGATGCTTATGGACAACTTTTATGTCAAAAGTTTATACACATTTTATACAAGTTTGTACATATGCCATTTTTTTACACATCAGCCCTTGTTTGCTATGTTGGACAGAAACAGATGTTTAAGCCTAAGAAATAAATGTGGGGAGTCTTATTTATTAAAATTTGAATCTGTATCAAAAGTTTTTGTAATAATTCGAATGAACTCAAAAACGTACAAAACTGTGTGCTTATTAACAAAAAAATGTATATAAAAAAATTGATTGAATAGAAATGTTAAAAAAATTAATACAGCAAATTTGTATTTTACTCATCATTTTCAATAGGTTTACCAACTCTCAAAAAATTATTAGAAAAAATGGCTTAAGGCCTAGGTTTACATCAACTCAAGTTTATAGTTCTTATTAAGGGGAAGATTTATTAAGGTTCAAGTTGTGTTTGCCACAAAAATCAGGGTCAAAAATTAATTTTTCAGGTTTTAAAAAAAAACTCAAAAGAGTTTTTAAAAAGAAGACAAATTTTTTGAGAATTTTTTCTGGAAATAGCTGGAATCTGAAAATACAGCATCTAAAACCTGTCGAGATCATGTAGGAGTCAATGGCATAGGTCCCTTGAACCATTTGAAGATGTTAATAGCCTTCATGATGAGTTTGAGTTTGAGTTTTTGTTCAGATGGTTTTGCCCGAAAACTGGATCAATTAGAGCAATTCAAGTTTTTTCCCTGCCGAAATCTCAATTAATTCAAGTTTTAGGGTTTTTAACCATGTACTTGCTGATACAAGTCTTTTCCATTCGAGTTTTTTTCTT
The DNA here is from genome assembly GCA_038501925.1 of Xenopus petersii. Taxonomy (NCBI): domain Eukaryota; kingdom Metazoa; phylum Chordata; class Amphibia; order Anura; family Pipidae; genus Xenopus; species Xenopus petersii. Next base: position 77,452,322 of record CM076676.1, on the reverse strand, counting down.
AAATTAGAAAGCATTCAAGTTGAGTTGAGTTCATTCGAGGTATAAGAATCTTTAAATTTCGACCTTGTGTGTTTTAACACAGAGAAACTCAAATTGTAATATAAATTCAAATGTAAACATTGAGAAGTCAGCCCCTTAGTTTCCATAGTCATAAGTCATGGAAGATTTTAATTGAAAATGTTTGCTATGACTTGTTACTTACTAACAGAAGCTGTAAAGCAGAAGAGGCTGTTACACCAAGTTTTCATGGTGGTTCTTATTCATATACTATAGGAGGGGCCCCTCTCTAACTGCTGCTGCTTCATTGTGTTTTTATGGGATAGGGATGTTTTTAACTAATTGCTAAGATGCTTAAGAATAAAATGTGTATATGCTAGATATATCAACATTATTTTGGAGTTCAAGTTCCAAGTGTCAATCGTGTGGTTTATAGTTTCAGTATTTGTCAGGTTCTAATATGTAAAAATTATTTATTATTATATATTACTATTTTTATCTATTGCTGCATTCAAATAAAATCACAGGAATTTTTGAGATGTATCAAATAGAGATCTTATTATGTTGATATCACATAGGAGTCAATAGGAAATGTATTTTTAACATTCAAGCAATTTTGTTAATGCAGATTTCTTTTTTACACTACAATTATTCTCTGTGATTGGGATTAGTCTACTTTAGAATTTCAAATTGTTTATTGTCGCAATCGTGCACTCTGTTTTTGACAATTATACAGTACGGTAATTAAAAAAAAGTGTTTATTTTGTATTACTTGACACATTTTTTTACCAAACTGTAAAGAATATCAGAACAAAAAGTGTCAGAACTAATACATTTACAGCAGCATTCAATAAAATCTCCAAAAACTGGCAATGACACATTTAGGGGTTTATTTATCAAAGGTTGAATTTAAGAGCTTTGTGAGTTTTTTTTTTATACCTTGAACTAACTCACAACTCCGATATATTCCGATTTAAGAAAAAACTCGAATCAGTGAATTTGTTGTGAGCAACCTGAAAACTCAAAATGAATCGAGTTTTCAGTGGGAAAAAACTTGAATTGCTCAAACTGATTGAGTGTTTTTCCGGAACCCATCAAAAAAAAACTCAAACATCATGAAGGCTATTAACATAGTCAGTTGGTTCAAGGAACCTCTGGCCCTGACTTCTTCTTCACATGATCTCGACAGGTTTCAGCTGGAGTATTTTTGTATTCAAGTTATTTTGAGCTTTGCGGTATAATACATCTCAAATAAATTTAGTTGTTTTTTTTTTTTTTTTTTTTTTTTTTTTAAACCCCGAAAAAGATTTTAACCGGAAAATTCAAGTTTTGACTAAAAACTACCTTTGAAAAACTCTAATTTTTCAGAAAAACACAACTCAACCTTTGATAAATCTGCCCCTTTATTTTGGGTGAGAGAATGGCCTGGGGGATGCAGAACTCTTTCCTTGAGTGGCCCCAAAACACCAGCTTGATAACCCAGTTTTACTTATGTAAATAAAGTACTTTTTAGAGTAAGTACAATACTGGGAATTATACAGCCATAGGTGTTTTACAAGAAACATGTTGACAATGTTTCACTTTAGCAGTTGCCAATGTCACATTTAATCAGCTTATCACAATCTTGAATATTTTACACTTACCAATAACATGTACCATAGCCAATAGCATGACTGACAACATTGTTTTGCTCCTAGCAATTTTATAGCTGAGATTTATTTGGGAAAAATCATATTAGGAATCTTGTGTCAGATGATAAATGACAAAGAATATTTGTCCCTAATATCATCAGCAACAAGTTGGGCAGGCACAAACATGTCAAAGACCAGAATCATCTTAAATAAAACATACTGAAAATCAGCAAATCCAAAATAAGATTTTGTTTACTTTATAATATATCTAACATTGTTCATAATACATCTGCAAAGCATTGTAAAAAGATTGAATGCACCTGGAAGCACTGCAAAAAGTCTAATAAATCTGTAACCAAGGAACCCCGACTAAAAAATGTTATGTGCTTGTACATGATCAATCAGGAAACATCAAATCGATCCATCAGCTGTTTTTCAGGGCAGCTGGCAAATAAGACCCACTACAAGAAGTAGTGAACCTACCTGTCCAATAGTAAACTCCTTTTGTCATTTTAAATACTCAAAAAGATCACCAACTTACATTTCAAATTTTGATCACGGCATTGCTATGCCTTCCTATTACATCCCACTTTATACATTTTAATAAATTATGCTCACTATGTTGTAGCAAGACAACTGAAATAAACTATAACTTTGTAGTGCAACTGGATGGCCTGTACAACGAATGTTACTGGTGGCAATATCTAAGGCTAAACTAGACATACAACAAGTGGATTGGTCCATATTCTCCATGTATTAAGAATCTCCCCCAATAATCTGTCAATTCTTCTACAGCCTAAAACTATTATATTAGGGCTCTCCCACATCCCTCCAATATAAGCACAATTATTTTAATCCCACTTGCTACCTTCACTAGGGTGTGTATTTTCTAAAATTATATATTTTGATTTATTTTTTGACAACTAAACTGAGGGCCAGACTTATTATTATTATTATTATTATTATTATGCTCTTTTGCTTGTATGCAACAGCAGAACTGAGACATCATTCCTAGAATTTTATGCCACTCCACAAAACATTTTGAACATAAAAATAAAGACTTTTTAAATTGCAATAATTAATAAATATGACAATAATGATTGCTAAAGAGATAAAAAAATAGCATTTATTGTGCATAAAGATAATAAAGAGTACATTATTTCTGGGTTTGTTTTTGTTACTTGCAGGAATAAAGAGATTTTCCCAGTAATATCAGTCTGCAAAACCCCAAATTTCCAGTCATCCATAAATTATAATATAATACATATTACAAATTGAGTTGCATCCAAAACAAAATGAGCCTCACCACACTCAGATAGAAAATATGTCAAAATGATCAATGTGTTTTTTAAAATTTCAATAATAGCAAAAAGAAGCAATTATGGTTGTGCATTGCCTCCGTGATAAGGGTTCATTTGATTGCTTGTCCTGGCTCAAAGGTGTACACCTGAAAAAATAATCATTATTTATAAATAAATAAATAAATCCCTTAAAAGTTTTGTTTTACTGTACAACCAAAATAGAACTTGGGCTTTGCTGCAATTTTTTGATTATATAACTTACATATAAATTCTAGGTGAGTAACTGTAGCTACCATTTATTGGGAAGTGTGTGTGGTAGAAGACTGAACATTTTTTAAAAGGCTTAAAATGTTGAAGGGACTCCTGGGACTCATTCTTGTTCCTTTTTAATGCAGTTCACTAACCGGAACAGACTGCTATATAACAGATTGGGATGGACGTTTTGTATGTTTAGTACAAACGCTGAAATTGGAAAGTGTAAAGGTGGCCATACACAGGGAGATCCACTCCTTTGTCGATGTCGCCAAACAAGCGGATCACTCCCCGATATGCCCACATTGAGGTGGTCGATCCTCATCTGGAGTATGCAGTGCAGTTTTGGACTCCAGTCCTTAGGAGGGATATAAATGAGCTGGAGAGAGTGCAGAGACTAAGTGCAACTAAACAGGTTAGAGGGATAGAAGACAAATTATGAGGGTAGACTATCAAGATTGTTTTCTCTGGAAAAAAGGCGCTTGCGAGGGGACATGATTACACTTTACAAGTACATTAGAGGACATTATAGACAAATGGCAGGGGACCTTTTTACCCATAAAGTGGATCACCGTACCAGAGGCCACCCCTTTAGACTAGAAGAAAAGAACTTTAATTTTAAGCAATGTAGGGGATTCTTCACAGTGAGGACAGTGAGGTTGTGGAATGCACTGCCGGGTGATATTGTGATGGCTGATTCAGTAAATGCCTTTAAGAATGGCTTGGATGATTTTTTGGACAGACATAATATCAAAGGCTATTGTGATACTAAGCTCTATAGTTAGTATAGGTATGGGTATATAGAATTTAATTAAAAGTAGGGAGGGGTGTGTGTATGGATGCTGGGTTTTCATTTGGAGGGGTTGAACTTGATGGGCTTTGTCTTTTTTCAACCTGTTTTAACTTTGTAACTCGAAAAAGTCAGTTTGGGACAAGACTTGATAAAATCGAGCAAAAACTCAAAGCATATGAATTTTCTGGATTTGACGCCCTAATCGCTTGATTTTTGGGTTATCGCCAATTGAGTTTTAGTAGATAACCTCCAAAGAGTGCTTGCAGTGGCGTAACTAGATATTACTGGGCCCCACAGCAAATTATTTTTCAGGCCCCCAAAATGTTTTGGGGTTGACTTGTTTCTCCAATATTTATTGAAATTTTATATGAATTAGGGCCCATGGGGCCCCTATACCTCCTGGGCCCCCCTGCAGCCGCAGGGTCTGCTTCCTCTATAGTTACGCCCCTGAGTGCTTGTACTGAGGTTCTGTCTATTCTTTTAGTGTAAATTAAAAGCCTCCCCCCTCTGTGTATGTTTGTATTACTAAAAGGATGTATGACACATTTTTGTTTTGTTTCTAGTGTATATAAAGGTTTGTAGTTGCATAACTAAAATATAAAAACAATTAGACTGACTGCAAATTCCCTTACAACACTGAGGAAACTACCTCTACAAAGTATATATGTTCTTAGCAGAGGTGAACTGAGCTTGTGTGATGGAAGAGGGGTTACAACCAAACAGAAACGAAAATGATAATGAGGAGCATAAGAAATCCCTTCCCTATGTCAGTATCTGCCAGAAGGTACAGTAATTATTTAATGTATTCTTTTTATAAGTGGATACAAATTTATTTTGTATGAATGCAGCTGCTCCCATGTATTTACCCTTTTCTGGTGCTACACAAATTAGCAGCTTTTCCTGAACATGTGTAGTAAAATGGCCTTTCTATTTCTGGATCCCATCTTGAAAGGTTGTGACTTCTAATTAGTAAGCATCCCACCAACACAAATGAGCTCTCGTTTGGCAAGTGAATAAAGCACACGGGAAAGGAATGAAGTATGAAGCAGATTTCTCATCAGAGGCAGAAAGCGGTCTTAAAGAATGCTAAATATTTGTGTCTACCATGATGAAAAGAATTAAAAATGCAGTGAAATATGCCAAGGGCTTTACCTAGACAACATGTTTTTATGGTTATTATGCAACATGCTGAAGAACAATCCTAGAAATCTGGCACAGAAAGAAATAGAAGGTGATAAAAATTTATTTTTCAACAGGAACAGGATGTGCATAATGTTATTAGATGCATCTCACTTCTTTTGCAAAACACATATGTGCAAATTGTACAGTGTAAAATGTGCAAATCTGGGCACAAATTGCTTCCTCTCATAAAATCCAGTTTTAGTAATGCTTAACCCAGAAAATGTGTAAATATATAGGTACTTGCACATTTTCAAGTCATTAATGTATATTTAGCTTACTTTGTACATACTGTACATACCTATATGATAAACACCTTTTTGTTAGGGCCACAACAGAGGTAAGTACAGGAATGGGATCCGTTATCTGGAAACCTATTATCCAGAAAGCTCCAAATTACGGAGCTTCTCCCATAGGCTCCATTTTATCCAAATATTTAACAATTATTCCCCTTTTCTCTGTGATAATAAAACTGTAGCTTGTACTTGATCCCAACTAAAATACAATTAATCCTTATTGGAAGCAAAATCAGCCTATTGAGTTTATTTAATGTTTTTTATGATTTTCTAGTAGGATTAAGGTATGAAGATCCAAATTACAGAAAGATCCATTATACAGAAAACCCCAGGTCCCAAGCATTCGGGATATCGGGTCCTATATCTGTACAATAAATCCTCAGGCACCAAAATAGGTCAAATTGTTGTTGGTAGCTGCAAGATCTCTGTGCTCCAGATAAGCATAATGCATTAATATTTTACATTATAAAATGTGGACACACTGCAACACAGTACCAAGTTCATTGATACATTTACCTATTCCTTTTTTGCAAAGTGGGCACATTTCAGTATCTGGGCCCATTACAGTATATGCCTGGTGCTTTCAGAACCCAAATTTAGGCATAAGCTTAGTCAATAAATATTTGGATCAACCACATAGATTGTGGGTGCAAAAATGTAGATTAATCGTATTTTGGGGACAAGGCAAACCATAGCCTTTTGTCTCTTTCCCTTAAAACATTGTTTTTTTATGCTTTTATATAATGATTTGTTCACTTTGTTGCACCTGCAGTCTGTGTGGCTGGTCCCAATGTTTCTAGAATCAGTTAGATTCATATAAAGAGGAAATCTGCACCACCTATACATCCATGTTCATTTTTTGGTTCCAAAACACAGCAAAGAATCATGTTCCCCATATTTCAGAACTTGAAAAATAATAATATATAGTATTTTTAATATTTGCCTTTAATATTTTCCCTATTTCATCCCACTAAGAAAACAAGAGAAACTGTCATCTACACAGTAGGGGGTCTATTTAGCATGCTGTGAAAAAGTGGAGTGATGTTGCTCATAACATCAGATCAGATCTTTTCTTTTGTTTGCCACCTGTTGAAATCAAATTGCTGATTGGTTGCTCTGGGCAACATAACTGGTGATGCTTCACTCTACTTTTAACACAGCATGATAAATAAGCACCAATATCTTACACCAGGAGTGCCCATACTAATGCGAGGTCTACTTTTGGTCATGTTGTCCCATTATGATCTACATCATCAAAGTATTGTTAGCATTCTGTTCCATGGAAAATATTACTTAAATATTATATTGATTCATAAGAGAATTTATATTTCTATTTTTAAAAAAACAACTATTTCTTATGTAACCTTAACAAAATAAATATCTGAATGAAAAGCATGAAACAGGAGGGTGATTTAGACAAGCTGTTTGTTGACGGTGTTTTGAGATCTACTGATAACCAACTAAAGGTCTATTGGTAGATCCAGATCTATCTTTTGAACACCCCTGTCTTACATACTATGTAGCTGTTCAGTAACTCATAGGGATCAATGAGATGCTTGCTTTCATCACTGTACTTAGACAAACAAGATGAATAACGGCTAACTGCTTTTAATTAATGCTGCATAATTGATTACGTTTCAAACTTTCAGTAACTTTTAAAAATTACTCTTCAAACTAGCTAAATTGGTGATCCGCATCCACTGTAGTGATAATGCAGCATTCATTAAAATAACCCAATACAAAAGAAAACAGATGGTCCCTTCACAGGGGAATGAAGAAAAGTTCATTTTCAGTATGCTTACTGCTGTGTCAAAAAAGCTGTATGAGAGAATTAAAATGTGGTTCAATGGTTTTCTGTCTCTTTCTAGTTTTGCAATGTATATTTTTTTCAAGAAAGTATATTCTTTTATTTCAAGAAGGTAAGGGGCCCCGGGGATAGATAAAGGAAGTGGTCGAAGGGACAGGGCCATGAAAAGGTTAGGAAAGGTCAGGAAGGTTACTGGGGAATCTGGGTAGGGAAAGGGAGAACAGGTTATGCTGAAAGATGTTAGACAGAAAGGATGGTCCCATTCTACTTGAACAGCTCCCACCCATTACCCCTGTCAAGGGGATAAGTTCAAAAAGTGCAAGGTATGGGTCAGAATGGCTGGGGTAGCGATAAGTTGTGCTTTAGGAAGTGGGTATATTGTACAGAGCATGGCAGAAGATAGGCCTGAGGCTAGGGACTGTGGCCATAAGCCATGGAAAAGTGAGAAAAGTCAGTTATAGAGAAAAGGGATGGTTAGCCTCAGTGATTCGAGATTGGGTTGAAATGGATCCCGCAAATGCAGCCATGTCCATGTTATTAATCAGTGTGTATTATGTTATGCAATGCTGTTACATATTAATGTTAATGAATGCTGATCACAATGTTGTTAAAGTAAATTTATTGTTAATAAATTTGGTTGCAGCCTTTTCAACCTAAATAATTGGTAAAAGTCTTCAGTTCTGTGCAGAGTGTAAAGAGTATGTGGTGGGGTAGGTGTCAAAGGTGATTTAAGTTGTTCCAAAAGGAGCCATATACTGATGCTGCCCTTTGCTGGCCTTTTTATGAACTTTGCCACTTCCACAAGAGATTATTTAAAAAATGCCTCACAATATTTTCTACAGACTTCTATTAACTCTTTTTTTTGGGCTGTGACCAACTGGAGGCTTTCTATCTTTTACAAGTTACACCCATACAGCCAAACTAGTTCAACTTTAACCTGGTAGTGCACTGGTGCACCTAAAAAGGATCAATGTTTTCTTCAGGCAGCTAACTCACCAGTGTTTTTCACATGCACTATACCTTGCTTAGCTGAACTGGCCAACCAATTTGCACTTTCTGTGTTCCCTTAATTATTTCTCTTTTATTTCTCTTTGTTAATAATGAAATACATTAAAAAGTTACAGTTGGGCAGATATAAAAAAAAATACTTAAAGGGTCACTTACTCAGTGGCACTAGGGGGTACAGGAGAGTGCCAAAAGTGCAGACAGATTCTGACTGCACTCTGCACCCAGTGCTGGACTAGAAATTGAAAAAAAATGTTGTTAAAAGCTGTTACTATGAATACAGATGTCATCAGAAGGTTGCCAGTGAAATAACTTGGAGTCAGTGGAACACTGGCATTTTATATTGGTCTGTAGATAAAGTCAGCAGTGACAATAAGCAATTGATAAACAGAGCAACAAGATAAGATACCTTTTAAGGTTGTCCTGGTTAAGGATATAAATGGATGCTGTCATTATATAACTGGTACAAAAAAGAGCAGTTTACATCTACTGTATATAAACCTTTTTTCAATGTGAGCAAAAAAAATAGAACTTAATACTGTCATGGGAATGTTTTTTTCTTCAAAACGCATCAGTTAATAGTGCTGCTCCAGCAGACTTCTGCACTGAAATCTGTTTCTAAATAGAGCAAACAGATTTTTTATATCTAATTTTGAAATCTGACATGGGGCTAGATATATTGTCAGTTTCCCAGCTGCTTCCAGTTATGTGACTTGTGCTCTGATAAACTTCAGTCACACTTTACTTCTGCACTGCAAGTTGAAGTGATATCATCCCCCTTCCTTTCCCCCCCAGCAGCCAAACAACAGAACAATGGGAAGGTAACCAGATAACAGCTCCCTAACAGGTCCCACTGCGTCACATTCAGTTACATAGTAGGAGAAACAACAGCCTGCCAGAAAGCAGTTCCATCCTAAAGTGCTGGCTCTTTCTGAAAGCACATGACCAGGCAAAATGACCTGAGATGGCTGGCTATGCACCAATATTAAAAATTTTTTTTCTTTTAATTATTTACCTTCTTCTCTTTCCAGCTTTCAAATTGGGGTCACTGACCCCATATACAAAACACAATTTCTGTAAAGCTACAAATGTATTGTTTTTGCTACTTTTTATTACTCATTTTTCTATTCAGGTCCTCTCCTATTTATATTCCAGTCTTTTATGTGAATTAGTGCTTGGTTGCTAGAGTAATTTGGACCCAGATTGCCAAAATTGCAAACTGGAGAGCTGCTAAAAATAACACCCTGGGCAACCCATCAGCAAGTCACACACCCCCTCCCCCCAAGCACGCACGTGCACATGCCCGCAACAACGGGGAAGGAATGGAGAGAGGGGAAGGGGGGGAGGAATGGAGGGGAGGGAACAGAGGGAGGGAGGTAGGGAGAGCGAGGGAGGGGAGGGAGGCTAAAGGGTTGCGGACTAAGGGTAGGCAGGAGACAATTTGAGAGGTAGCTGCCTGGCACCCCCCTATCATTGCACCTTAAGCAGCTGCCTCTTCTGCCTATCCCTAGTTCCGGCCCTGCTTCTGAGTGATCTGCAAATTTAGGGCGGGAGGGTCTAAGTGCCTAAGTGCCTCCTCTGTCAACCCCATAAAACAAAAAAGTGCAATTTCTGCTACATGTACAGAAGGGAGCATTGTACAAAACATTGTGCATTTAAGGCACTTTACACCCTGTCCTGCAGGTATGATGTTGCTGTTTTCAGTCGCATTGCTTTCAATTAAGATTTTAGGGAAAATTGGTAAACACAAACATGAGCTGTAAAGCTCTCATGTGTTTCCAGTGGAGACCCAACCATATCTTTTTTTCTATTTAAATTGTACCCTTTGTATCAGTCAAAATGGTTATAGCACAGTTGAAGAATTACACAATGACAGTGCTTCATTTGTTAAGTGAATTCCATTTGTAGTGCATACAACTTTTACAAATACATAGCTTGTTGGCGTTGGCGGATATTTCCCCAGTTAAAATGCATGATATACAATCAGCATTAAACTCTTCAATGGCTTTTTTTATACAAGCTGACGTAAAGTTGTGTTCACTGCAGAGACCTAGCACGTTTGTGACAGACAGGTCTTTATTCCCTGATAGAGATGAGAGTTTTTCTCGATTGTCTGACAGATTCCATCTTTTGTAATGGTTGTAGAACTGTGAAGAAAGAAAATCCTTTCAGAGCTTATGTTCCATTTTATTTAACTTGTCAGTCACATGATTTCCCCAATTTAGACATCAAGTTGTGAAATTGCAAATCCTTCCAAAGCAAATAACAACAACCAGTGTAGAGTATGCAATCAAACAGGACAGGGACAGAGCTGTGCACTGTGTTGCCAAGGAAAAGGCAAAGCAGATATAAGAAAAGGGGAAAAATAGCTGCTAGTGTAAGGCAGCATCATAAAGAAAGAAAATCCAACCCACTGTGTGTTTTGACTTGATGTTAAAAGTTATCTGTTTTCAATCTTCCTGTATTCAATCTAAAGTTTTATAGTTGCTCCGTCATGAAATGATTAATTCTTTTGTTAACATCCTTGTGAGGAACCCCAATCCAGTAGTTTTCTTTGTTGAGAGACTGTGCAGCTTACAACACTTATATACATGTGTAGCAGCTTCATAATGCAGCTTGCATGAATTAAATACACTAAATAATGTCACTAGTTGAGTTATAAATCAGTAGGCTAACAGGAAGCTCAGCATAATATCAGAAACTGCATTATTGTACCTCTAAACCTGCTTTACAAAACATAGGTTGCTACAATATTTGACAAGGTTCCAGCAAGTTCTTGTTACAACTGTTTTTGTTACAGCTGTTTATTCTCACAATAATGCTGGTGCTATATAAATAAATGATGATGACGATGGTCAATCCAGCCTGGTTACACTTACTGACCAATTTTGCCTGATCTCCCATGTTCATTCCTTTTTTTAGGCCCCTTTTGTAAACACAGTGGTGGCTCATATTTGTTTTGATTATTCTTCGTGCTGCTAACTGAACAAAGATATTTACTGGTTGCTATGGGTTACTGACCAAATTTGTTAGGACATGGTTATTGTAATAAGGTCTTAGTGTCACACTATGTTCAGTCAAAAAAATCTTTAGTAGCAAAACTGGTAACAAAAACTTTAAAAAATGTCAGCCTATTTGCTCTGTGCATTGTATGGTGGTCCCTGGTCATGTGTTTCAATTCATTTAAGTGTGCTTGCACGCACATTTGGAGCATGTATGTACAAGCACGTGTCTTGGTGCCCTGGCACACATCCTAACATGCCAATATCACATAAATAGATGCCAGAGGCCCTCAGTTCAGTGCAAGGTGATCATCCTTCCTGAGCATTCATTCCTATATTCATTTCTTATTCTGACAATGGCTTGTTTTTGACTACTCTTCTGGTTATCCTTCTGCTTGAACTGTACCCCTCTCCATGACTTCTGCATGAACTTGGATTTGATCTTCATCTCATTGTTTTTTGTTTCCTGACTTCAACTTGCCAAAGATTGTGCCCGTGAACTGTCACCTAACTGGTACCTATGTTAATGTGCATTTGGGCTCATCCAGTCTTCAAACTGACCTGACCTTGAGTACCCAGTGAGAGGCATAATAGAGTCAATTATACCTCAGACACATCCAGAAACCTGATAAAGTTCCAAGTTATGACTAATGCTTCTACATATGATGTGTGTGTCCTGATTCCTGGACATGTCTATATCTGCTGACCCCATGTGTGCATAATTTGGTTAAAAAAAAACTCCAGAGAAGACAGTCTGCTTAATTAGATAGTCCCGATCCTAATTCTGCATCTTGGAAGTGCACTTCTAAGAGGGCTGGTGTGTTTTCAGTACAACAAATTCTCTGTCATACTGTGATTACTCTGAAATTACCCCTGATGTCTGGAATATTGATGGGATGGGAAAACAGAATGCCATCCAAATCGAGTGTCAATATCTGCCCATGATGAGACTGTTCTTCTGTGTCCACCACAACAGTATTTCTTTGTGGGATCATCTGGTTGAGATCAAAGTAGTCTCGATTCCATTTGTATAAAAACCAACACATGGGTAGGCATGAGCATTGTACAATAAAATGAGCACTAAATCTATTTTAATCAATAAAACCTTTCCCTACATTGTAAGGTTCCTCATAATCCATTACGGTATCTCATGCTTCTTTTACATTATTTTGTAAATTAAAGACCATGCCTAAAATCTTGACAGACTCCCTTTGCTATAAAGGGCAGTGTGACAACAAGGAGTCCCAGTTGCCAGTGTGCATCTTTTCTTAAAATGTAATTTAAAGGCAGAGGTGACACAGAAATTTTCTTTCCTTCGAACAGCTCTTGCTATGGATAGAACCCCTGTACATAATATTACCATATCATCCATGTAACCTTCCACTTTTGCCTGCAGCCCTCCACCTCCTGGTACATAGACTCTGCAAATCATCTTACCACATCTTATAAACCTTGCTAAAAATTAAAAACCTGTTTTTTTTAATGCCATCTCTGGACTTCTTGTCCCTTTTTTTTTACAAAGTATTTTGTTTTATGTCTTAAAAAGTGTCATTCTTCTAACTACTGGTCCTTTTATATCAATTGCTCTGCAGGATTTATTTTCAAGGAACATGGATGGTGTGTTTTATCTCTTAGAAATCAATCCAGTCTGTTTTAGCCCTTCTTGGTTTTGTGAGATTTTAAGAGCCACCATAAATGATTTTAACCTGCAAAATAAATGTCTGGAGGACTTTTTAAATAAGATTAAAACAATTTACTTAAATGAGAAAGAGATTGAATGTGTATGGGCAAGGGTATGTCACAAAGAGCTTTAAGAGTGTCTCCCTACAATAACTTTCCAATAAAAAAGAGGTGTGACAGCACTGCCTAATTGCCCCACAACTACTTGCTCATGGGAAGAGACTGTTTTACACCTCTTTAGGAACCGTTTTTATGCCCAAGAACTGTGGAAACAGTAAGCCCTTTATTAAAGCCGTCAGGGAGACTTAGAAATATGGATGATAAATTGATTTTCTATGGACCCACATGTGCAATGCACATCATAGGCTCATTTTAGGACATTATGGAAAACAATCAATTGTTTTAAAAGAGCTCTTTGGAAAACCCAAAACATGCTTCATTATAACTCAGAAGAGATTTTAGTATGTGATTACATAGCCCTGGCACTCGCCCAGAATAAAACATGAACTTTTATGGTGTCGCAGTGAATGGTCACAAATTTTAAAATAATACTATGATTTTATGTAAACTACTATAAAATGTGAAATGTGTCTTTTTATTAACAATGTATTCCATGTTTTATGAATATATTCTTTGAAATCAAATGTAATTTATATTTTTACTATGAACTTGGTTTCATTAAAGCTCTTTGAAACTGATTTCTGAATCACTAAGCCTTGTTCTAGTTCTTGTGTTTTTTTTTTTTGAGTTTGTGTTCCTGAGTATATCCTATACCTCTACTTCAGTCCCTGTTCCTTGTCTGATTGCTGTGAATCTCCCAGTTTTGACCTCTGGCCTATTTTCAGAGACTTGTATATTTTTTACCTGTACTCCAGTCCCCTGCTGTGGATTGATTTCTTGATTTAACACCTGGCCTGTTTAATCGGACTTGCATTGTCTGCCACCTGCCTAGACACCTCTCACCTGTTTCAACGACTGGTTTCAGTTTGCTGCCTGCCCTGACCACTGGCTTGTTTTATGGACTTATCTTACAGGTTACTTCTTATATAATTCTTCTGTTCAATTATTATTCATGAAAGCATTTATCTCATGTATATGGCTTCTAATATTCTTGCTAGCAACATGTGTACCCTGGGTTACCAGGGTAGTAACGTGTTCCCTGGGTTCCTACCTACCAGCTACACATCTGTGACAGTACCTGACAACTGCATAGCAAGCTGTAGGTCCCTGGTTCAACAGGGTTCTGGGCATGTTGGAATTGACAAATATGACTGGAGGGGAATGGGATAAGAATGGGATTGTGGAGACATTAATGCAGTTTTCACACAATCCTCTTGAATGGGTCTTTGAAGTCTGTCATCTTTCCTCCAACTCCCAGGGTAAGTTTAGTCATATTGGATACTCCTAAAAAGGAGAGATACAGGTTTAACCTTTCTAATTTTTCAACCAATATTTGGTGTGAAGTCACAAAATGTTTGATGAGTTCTTGGCACCTGAACACTTAGCTCTGTAGGCTAGTCTATAGAATGCCGCAGTGATCTGACTGAGAATGGAATTTTTAAGATGTCATGTTGTTAAGTAAAGGAGAATATGCATTCTGGCTTAGACTATTCTGTCTCAATAACCTGAATAATACATTTTAATATGGGTAAGTCCTGTATCTTTTTGGTTGCACCCCCTTGCAGACAAAGTATTTGCAGTTTTAACCAACTAGCCTAGAACATTTTTAGATTGTATACTTTGTAGAAGGATTGCCGGATATGTCTTTCCTTCTTCCAGGGTATCCTCAGAAAGCATATCAGGAGTTACATACAGATGACACAGAATAACTAAACCCAGATATCCCGCTTATTCCATTCAACACAGAAAATTGTGTCACAGCATCCCGTCTAAAGCATTCTCCATTGTTGTGAACAATGGTGCTTTGGTATGCTAATGAAAAGGTTAAATGCATTAAATGAGTTAAGATGACTTTAGATAACACAGTTAATTCAATTAATCCTGAGTCATGACACATTTAATTCAGGGGTTTTTAGTTACAAAGTTATGATCATAAAGCTGAAAAGCCACCATACCACATCAAGGTAAACCCCATATGGCGGTCCCTAACTTATTTGCCTTTCGGCCATGTGCATTAAAACTAGCACTTCCATTATTCTTAAATATACTATTACTTAGCCTTTAGCGTGCTTCCACACCCCCATTTTGTACATTATGTTAGACATCCAGTCACTCCAGTCTTTATACATTACATTTTTGCCTAACTACATTAGAAACATTATTTATTTTGCACAGCCTATTTACCCAGTTTTTATTTTTATACTGAACAATTCCTTTAAATTAATCTTAATGCATCATGGGCCTGTCTTGTTGAGTCCTGTAGTTCATCATCTGAATCACTTACTGACCCCATGAAGGAGGGAGATTAGCTCATTCACAGAGGGTACCTCTTTAAAAAATTATGTCTACTGGGGAAGAAAATGTCCTGTGCACTTTACAGTACAGGTATGGGACCGGTTATCCAGAATTCACAGGACCTGGGGTTTTCCGGATAACGGATCTTTCTTTAATTTGGGTCTTCATGCCTTAAGTCAACTAGGAAATCATTTAAACATTAAATAACCCCAATAGGCTGGTTTTGCTTCCAATAAGGATAAATTATATCTTAGTTTGGATCAAGTACAAGCTACTGTTTTATCATTAGGAAGAAAAAGGAAATAATTTTAAAAAAATTGGATTATTTGGATAAAATGGAGTCCATGGGAGACAGCCATTCCGTAATTTGGAGCTTTCTGGATATCCGGTTTCCGGATAAGAGATTCTATACCTGTACTGATATAAAAGAATAAAATGTGGCACCTAGCATCTGCACTGGTAGGAATGGAGATACCTGAGAGAAATCTGTTCTCCAAGGCTTTAGTTCCTAATAATTTTGTAGAAAGGGTTACCACCCCTAGACCATTTAGGGTAGGTACTCAAGCTTTTTATCTTTAAGGTCAATTATTATAGTGTAACATAGAACAGGAAGGGAAGGAGACAAGCAATAACAAGCTATAAATAGCACATAAAATATCCTAAGCCTATTTCATTTATTGTATTTTAGAACTACCTTGAGATATTTTCACTACATTCAGTCTTAAAGGAATAGTTCAGTGTGAAAATAAAAACTGGGTAAATAGATAGTCTGTGCAAAATAAAAAATGTTTCTAATATAGTTAGTTAGCCAAAAATGTAATGTATGAGGGCTGGAGTGAACAAATGTGTAATAAAACAGCCAGAATCCAACTTCCTGCTTTTCAGCTCTATAACTCTGAGTTAGTCAGCGACTTGAAGGGGGGCCACATGGTACATTTCTGTTCAGTGAGTTTGTAATTGATCCTCAGCATTCAGCTCAGATTCAAAAGCAACAGAAATGACTCATGTGGCCCCCCCTCAAGTCTCTGATTGGTTACTGCCTGGTAGCCAGGGTAACCAGTCAGTGTAAACAAAGAGAGCTGAAAAGCAGAAGTGAGTAGTGTCTGACTGATATGTTACACATAAAATCACTCCAGCCTTTATACATTACATTTTTTGCTAACTAACTATATTAGAAACATTTTTTATTTTGCACAGCCTATTTATTTATCCAGTTTTTATTTTCACACTGAACTATTCCTTTAATGAATTCATTTTCTGATTTAGATATGATTGGGCTAGCTGCATTGAGAGGAGGTGGTTATTTTCTACATTGTAAATCACAAGACTGAAAGCTAGTTCGCATTGACTGTTTCATGGTAATGCCATTAAATAAAGGCCATCATTTACTTCCTAGTTTAATTAATCTGCTTCAAAATAAATCTGCATTTCTCATTTTGATAAAAGCATCATTCCTTATGGGGTAAATTGCAACAAGTCTTTTGTGAAGTATTTTCATGAACAGTGGAATTGGTTAGATAGGTAGTAGTGGCCATTTATTTTGTCTTTTTTGAAAGTATATTATGCACGGGAAAATTTCTATCCAGTCTCTCATCATCTTTAATCTGGTTACATGCCCCCAAGGCATTTGCCATTACGCTTTGTGTGCAGTAGATTTTATGTGTTCCATAAAATGTTAACACAGTGTTTATTGATCTGGTTGCCCTTCTCATTCTGTACCTGTAAGTGTGGATATCAACACTGAATGCCGATAAAAAAAATTAGGACGGATTTTTCTGCGTTTGGGCTTGCTGTGAACTCGTGCTGTGGAACACATAAAACTGTATAGCATGACAAATATAGTTATACACACCCCTAGTTATGTACAGTACCTTAATTCTTACTTGTCATTGGCCCTATCTTAAAATGGTTAGATACCACCATCTTAAGTTTACAGCAATCCCTTGAAGTTGTTGGGACCCCTCAATGATTACACTCACCTTGGAACCCGAGAGTTGGTGCACCGCTTTTCCAGAAATATACAACTTATACAAACCTATCAATGCATTCTCATATATCAATTATATAAACCAAGAGCTTTACTAACTGTAGATCACAATAGCCTTGGATATTATACTTTTATACCTCACTGCCCTCACCAACAAGAACCACCAACAATGCTTCAAATGAAGTTCAGTTTGTCAAGTCTAAAGGGGTTGCCTTTGGTGAAAAATATGTGATACCTTTAATTGCCAACTTTAATATAACAAAGCAAGCTTTTAGATTCTAAAACTCTATAAAATTCTAGATTCTCTTCTTAAGGCCACCATTTTACAAAATAAAGCCGGAAATACAGGGCAAATGTGCAGAATCCTATAAATATGTATATGTGCTTCAGTACAACAACAAAAAGGAAAATAAGGCTAATGGAGTCGCACATTTTGAAACAGTTCCTACCAGTTATAAACAGATATGAAACAAGTCCCTATGTTCATTCTATGGGGCAAATTTACTAAAGGGCGAAGTGGCTAATGCTGACGAAAATTCGCCAGCGTGAGATAATTTCAGCACTTCGCCGATTTACTAACGGTCGCTGGCGTAAGTGAAGGAGAGACTATGGCGCAACTTCACACTCTAACCCCAGCCGAATTTTCGCTCTGGCGAAAGAGCGTTACTATGCAAATTCACAAAATTTTTGATTTTACTGACCGTTACCTCTATCACCAGACTTACCTTCGCTACCTCAGACCAGGCAAAGTGCAATGGAGTAGATAAGACTTACTTGAAATTTTGTTGAAAATTCCCAAAAAAACTTTTCCCTTTTACAGGGTGATGGGCTGAAAAAGATCGAAATTTTTTTTTGGGGTACCCTCCTTCCCCCCCTACATTTGATAACATATGGCACCTAAACTATACTGTGAGCACATGTGTAGGGTAATATAACACCTCTATATTGTATTAAGGTTCCCTGGCCTTGTGTAGTGTAATGTATTTGCTGCAACATATACAGCCATTGTACTTTAAAGGAATTATTCAGTGTAAAAATAAAAACTGGGTAAATAGATAGGCTGTGTAAAATAAAAAATGTTTCTAATATAGTTAGTTAGCCAAAAATGTAATGTATAAAGGCTGGAGTGATTTGATGTATAACATGTCAGTCAGAGCACTACTTATCAGCTCTCTTGGTTTACACTGGCTGGTTGCCCTGGTTACCAGGCAGTAACCAATCAGAGACTTGAGGGGGGGCCACATGGGTCATATCTGTTGCTTTTGAATCTGAGCTGAATGCTGAGGGTCAATTACAAACTCACTGAACAGAAATGTACCATGTGGCCCCCCTTCAAGTCGCTGACTAACTCAGAGTTATAGAGCTGAAAAGCAGGAAGTTGGATTCTGGCTGTTTTATTAGACATCCAGTCACTCCAGCCTTTATATATTACATTTTTGGCTAACTAACTATATTAGAAACATTTTTTATTTTGCACAGCCTATCTATTTACACAGTTTTTATTTTCACACTGAACTATTCCTTTAACTGCACGCCGTATGCAAATTAGCCAACGCTAGCGTAACTTCGAACTGCTGATCGTATTTTCGCTAGAGCAACTTTGCAAGCGTTCGGTACCCTGTGCGCAACTTCGGCTCTTCATGAATTAGCGTTGTCCAAGCAAAATTACGCCTGACGAAGTGTTGCGATAAGCGCAAAGCCAGCATTGGTGAACTTTTGCAGGTAAGTAAATTTGCCCCGATATCTTGCAATTCACAGATATTCCTTTCTCTCTGTGATTGAAAATATCCTTTAGGTGCAGATATGGGATCCGTCCATAAACCTGGTATCCAGAAAGCTCCAAATTACATAGAATCCATTATAATCAAATAGTTTCAGTTTTTAAAATGTATTTGCTTTTTGTTATTATAAAGAGCAAAGTTCACATTTACGGATAACCCTCATTTAAAGATCAAGCATAAAAAAAAAAAAAAAAATATATATATATATATATATATAATATTATAAACTCAATGACACTGTAATTCAATCTAGATTGTAGGACACTTACAGTAGCACAACACACACACACAGAGGCAACAGGACTTCCATACAATGTGAACAAAAGAGACAACGTGATACTAAAATATTTTATTTTGATTTCAAAATAGCAAGAATGTTCAGTTATTGCATTGGTAGATTGCACTGTAAAAATGAAACAAAAAGCAGAAAAAGGCAGTTGTGTGCAAAAGGAACTCTTCATCTGCAATGCATATTATTCATACACCTACTGTACTACTGTATTGGGACCATATCTCCAGACTTCACAACAGATAATAAACAGTCTACTGCAGAGCAACTAAAAACTGGTTGATTTGGAGACAGGAATAAATGAAACCCAGGCCATTCCAGAAATTGAATATTTTGTGTTTCAGCGATGGTGTTAGGTCACATTAAAAAAAAATCATAAATTTTCAGACTTTTCATCCAAAAACCTTCAGTTTCTCACCCCTTTAAAAGAAGAAACAATAATTGTACCTGTTGCAAAGCTAACATTTAACTATACCATAGAAATCATAGCTTGAGCCACAGGCTTGCTTCCATGGGCATATATGATAAAAGTTATCTAGTACAGCTCTTAAAAGACAGAGTTCTGTCCTTGGTTTGTGTGTGATCAAAGTGAATTGTTAGACCCGGGGGACAGTCATTAGTATGTAAAATGGTGGGTATTTCAATTTGGGATTATTCAATGGCACATAAAGTACTTCCCAAAATGCTACCAGTATATTTTTTATAAAAAGCCTTTATTTATATGAAATAGTGGTTTACATATGGACTGTTTAATGTGATTTATTTTTAGAGACCTGAATGGTTAAGAAGTATAGTTTCCCTTTCATAATCCCAAACAGCAACAAAGTAAAAGTGACAAAGTCACAAGGAGAACATGTACTGTGTCTGGTTTCCTGAATCAGTTGAACATTCAATTTATTCAGTAATAACTCCTCCCTAAAATATTTTCAAAAATTAGTAAAACCATACCTGAACCTCTGGCAACTCAAGTTATGATCTCACTGAACTGATCTGTGATTTAGCACAAATATAGAGGAAAAGTCAGGCCAGGTACTTCAGAACTGTAAGTTAAAGTCATCCAGACAGGCATAGAGGCGGGGCAGACAATTACTTTAACTTTCCATTCAGCACTTCCTAGATGTCACTGCTCTCCACACATTCCCCCGTTCACTTTACCATTTAATTGTGTAACCAGGGCATGGGGATGGACACCGGGTCCCCCATTCTGGTGCACAAACAAGATTCTGAGGTGATACAAGGTTTGTCTTAAT
Source organism: Xenopus petersii (assembly GCA_038501925.1). Classification (NCBI taxonomy): domain Eukaryota; kingdom Metazoa; phylum Chordata; class Amphibia; order Anura; family Pipidae; genus Xenopus; species Xenopus petersii. The sequence continues at coordinate 77,431,657 of CM076676.1, read as the reverse complement.
AACAGTATCCACAAAATGGCTGCTGCCTCCTTGCTATAATTATGAATTCCCAGACTGAAGGAAACAAGATTCAAATAATTTATATAGTGTAATTAAAGTTCATTTTGCTTGACTAATGTGATAAAATAGGATTTTGAATATTGTTTTTGGGGTGACGGTTCCCCTTTAAGAAGGGGAGATTGGGGTAGTCATACCTTGAGATGAACATTGTTTCTACTTTCTGTGATTAGTATAAAAGGTCCTTTTCATTAATATTACCTGAACAAATATATCTGTTGCAATTATTCACCAATAGCAAACCTTAATATTGGTTATCAACATTAAAAAATGCAAGTAATGATTTTATTTAACAGAGTCCCAATAGAATAATATGTGTTCCTAAAACACTGGGCATACAAGAATGCATTATTTCTAGTATTTAATACACTTTAGCACACCCTTTACACACTGCTCTTTCACTCGTAATCACTTAAACATGCCAATATATTTCAACTCAATCTTATGGTCAACATAATACTTTTATTACTTCAACTGGTCTCCTGGACCAAGTATAACAAAGTTAATCAGCTATTACAATTTTAGATCTTATCAATGGGGAAATGAGAGTTAAAGTGCCATACATTAGGTTCTTCTTTTGCCGAGTAATAGTCAGCAACTGTGATATTTATACCACCACCACTCGTTTAGCTGTAATATCCTGCTGACTGACAAAATATGTTTATTTTTTTGCCTGCTTTCAATGTGGTAGATTTCTACAAGATAGCCAAAAGAGATATATATTTCAGTGTACAGTGCAAAAATTATTTGATTAAGTTAACCAAACCATCTAATTCCATGGTTATGAACCCTAAAACAATATGCTGCTGTCATAAGTCAGAACACTACTGCTGCTTGCTAAGCTTAGGAGAAAGACATTATCATCATCATCATCATCATTATAAAGAAAGAGCCAGATAGATGTCAAAATTAAAGCCATGATGCTAGGGGGGAAAGCACACACAAAAGTCTCTATAAATTACAATCTCACAAACAATTAAAATAATTAAATATATATTATACTTTTTTTTAAACAAAGTTCACAATACTCTATGGGCAGGCAAATAAAAAATAAACAAATTCAGCAAGACATCATGGTCTTTATTTGAGGAGAATGTTTTTTCCTTCCTTTCAAAAAACCTTGCTTGGGTTTACATCATCTTCTAACTTGGCATTCTCAATACCACGTGCAAATAATTTTATTAGTTGGCAGTGGACCCTAGGAACATAAGAAGTGAAAATTAGTCATGAGAGTGAATGGTCACAATACATCAACCACAAGACTGGAGAGTAAGAACAATATAAATAAAAACCTCAATTTGTCTTCCCAGCAGTTCTGCAATTAGTAAGAACACAAAAAGATTTAACCAAAAACCTGTCTATGAATAGGGAATTATATACCCATATAGTCCCCAGACTATACAAAATCATTAGCTCTCACACAACAGTTTCATGCTTAAAGGGGAAGGAAACCTAGTCGGCGCAAACCCCCACCCCCCCTCCCCCCTGGCCTACCCGTCCCGCTGGGCAAATGCCCCTAACGTATTACTTACCCTTCTGCGCAGGTCCAGTCCAGGGAGTTCACAGACGACATCTTCTTCCACGCGTTCTGCTTCCTGCTGTGAACGGCGTTTTGGCGCATGCGCAGTAGGAGCATTTCGCCGGTACGGATCTACTACGCATGCACCAAAAGTCACGCGCATGCGCAGTAGATCGTACCGGCGAAATGCTCCTACTGCGCATGCGCCGTTCAAAACAGGAAGAAGATCACGTGGCAGAAGATGTCGTCTGTGAACTCCCTGGACTGGACCTGCGCAGAAGGGTAAGTAACAAGTTTGGGGCATTTGCACAGCGGGACGGGTAGGCCAGGGGGGAGGAGGGAGGATGGGCAACAAACGGGAGGTGGGGTTTGCGCCGACTAGGTTTCCTTCCCCTTTAAGATAACTGGAATCTTATAGCCGTTTTTGCTTATTTTACTAAAATCTAGCAAAAAAAAAAAGACTTTCTATAGTTTCCTAGAAAGGAGGAAGGAGATCACACAGTGTACGGGACCAGTTATTCCGTGTGCTCGGAACCTGGGATTTTCCAGATAAGGGATCTTTCTTTCTTTTCTTACCACAAGTCTACTAAAAAATCACCACCAATAAGGATCGATTATATCTTAATTGGGATCAAGTACAAGGTACTGTTTTATTATTACAGAGAAAAAGGAAATGTTTTTTGAAAATGTGAGTTAGATGTACTCTACAGGAGATGGCCTTCCCATAAACCAGAGATTTCGAAAAATAGGTTTACGGATCCCATATAGCTGTATTGAGCGGTTTTCCATTCTACTGCAATGACACCACTCCCTCAGTACCATCCGCTATACTAATTATTTATAGTTTTACTTAGACCAGGTAATTAACTGTGCAATAATGTCACAGGATTTAAAACCATTGCTCTATTTGAAATAGAAGAACTAAGCATCTATGAAAAAGATTACATACAACAATCCAAGTATGCTGCTGCAACCTTTAACAGGACAATGTCTTCTGAATTACTCAGCATGAGAAATCCATAATTATTTTTGATGTTACTGTTCCTTTAATAGGTAGTGGTATGGATCACATTATAAAATGAGGTGAAGAAAAACACATGCCCCCATTATGCCTCAACAAAAGGATTTGCTGCATTCACCAGAGTAACTGGGCCAATTAACATAAACTCTATGGCACACATACACATTGATTTCTATTGTTTTCTATTTGTTATTCTAAACACGATAGACCAGAACAGGTGAAGAAAGGTTTCATCATACAACTTTAGTTCTACAGAGCAACAGTGGAATAAATTGTTTCATCCAAACCTCCCTCATAATTATCCTCCTCTATAATTAAATATGTTGTCTCTGTATAAGAGATTAAAGTGGCAATGATGTAAGAGATTGGTTTGTTTAACACAGCTCATTAACTGCCGATTCTAAAGGGTAGATAATAATGGTAGAAATACCATAATCAAAAACCTTTATCCAACAGATCTGTACAAAGACACAGTATTTTATTTCAATTAAAAGACAGGGGAGAACACATGCACATCTTTAAGTATAAGCATTGTTTATGTGGCTCAGGTAAATAAAGGCGAGTTGTGTAAGGAGATTATCCTATCAAGTTAAGCAAACATTTACAACTATCAACAATTGATTTGGGCTTCGACTAAATAAACTGCAAGTCTGCAACAAGCCTATGAAATAATATTAGGAGATACAGGCTACAGGTATGGGACCGGTTATCCAGAATGCTTGAGACCTGGGCTTTTCTGGATAAGGGATCTGTCCGTAATTTGGATCACCATACATTAAGGGGCCGATTCACTAACTTCGAGTGAAGGATTCGAAGTAAAAAAACTTCGAATTTCCAAGTGTTTTTTGGGCTACTTCGACTTTGAATCGAAGGATTCGAACTAAAAATCGTTAGACTATTCGATAATCGAAGTACTGTCTCTTTAAAAAAAACTTCGACCCCCTAGTTTGCCATCTAAAACCTACCGAACTCAATGTTAGCCTATGGGGAAGGTCCCCATAGGCTTTCCTAAGTTTTTTTGATCGAAGGATATTCCTTCGATCGTTGGATTAAAATCCTTTGAATGGAACGATTCGAAGGATTTAATCGTTCGATCGAAGGAATAATCGTCGATCGTACTATCTGCGCTAAATCCTTCGACTTCGATATTCGCAGGATTTTAATTCCCAGTTGAATATCGGGTGTTAATTAACCCTCGATATTCGACTCTTGGTGAATCAGCCCCTAAATCTACTAGGAAATCATGTAAAGATTAAATAAACCCAATAAGGCTGGTTTTGATTCAAATTACATCTTAGTTTGGATCAAGTCCAAGGTACTTTTTTATTATAACACAGAAAAAGGAAATTGTTTTTAAAAATCTGGATTATTTTGAAAAAAATTGAGTCTATGGGAGATTGCCTTTTTGTAATTCCCAGCTTTCTTGAAAATGGGTTTCTGGATAATAGATCCTATACCTGTATCACACGTGGAGCTAACATAACCAGAGTGAAGATGGCTTGTGAAGATCTTGACGACAGATCTTTCTGGGGACAAAATTAGATGGTGGAATCATCTTTTATAAAATAATCCATGTAAGCCAAGCAGAAATATTAATTTCCATCTGTATATAATCCTGAGACTAGACTCAGGGAAATATGAGCACTGCTCAATTTAAAAAAAAGCATAAGACTTGTGCCATGACCTGTAAGGAAAATAATACAAAGGCAATTACACATGGCTTGAAAAATGAAAAAAAGGAAAAAATGCTGCTTCTATCCAATCATAAGCAAAGCCATGAGTTGTGCTTGACCATGGCATTATTATAGCATGTGAAGTGTTTGGGAAGGGAAGAGATTAAATCTAGTCTTAGGTTTATCAGGCAATAAAAGTCAGGCATACCTCATTTCAATAGCAGTCTGGTCCAATGTCTCCCCATCACAATTCCAAATGCTATTCACATGGTTACATCCACATGATGGATGGTCTGTGCATATCTGAGAAAAGTTTTTCTTGCCAAGAATTCCTATATCGGTGCTTTCATTGTCTTCATCTTCAAAGTGTTTTGGAGTAAACTGAAAATTCTTTACTCGATAAACGTCAACAAATGGAAAGTCAAACTAATAAAATAAAAGTGAGTATAAGTAAGTTAATAAATATACTGGCTACAAAAGCCCACACAATTAATCAATTTAATTGAGGGATTATTCAACAATCGTGGGATAACAGGCCACTCGAGCCACCCATCTATAGATATGTTACTACCTTGGATGTTGCTCCCAGTGGCCTCAAAGCAGGTGCTTATTTTTTAATACAGGCTTGGAGGCAAGTTTTGCTTGTATTAAAACCAGGTGTACTGCCAAACAGAACCTCCTGTAGTCTGTCAGTCAACATAGGGGCCACCAAACAGCCAATCACAGTCCTTATTTGGCACCCGGGGAACTTTTTGCATTCCTGTGTTGCTCCCGAACTCTTTTTATTTTTTAATGTAGCTCACGGGTAAAAAAGGTTGGGGACCCCTGCACTAGAGGGTAATCCAAAATATAGTAATGAAGTAATAACAATAAAATACACCTTCACAACATGATAATGAAGCTTCTAACTGTGGCACTGGGTTACTGGAATAATATGAACTGTAGATTGGGCAATCCTTTTTTATTGGTTTTTTTTTTTTTAATGATTCACCTCGAATTCTATATTTTTTCCTTGCACGCAACAGTGCTTTCTGCTATGTAGTGCCAAGGGTGTGTGAACTTCTTGGTTGTACTGGCAGTGACCTGTTCTAAGCTATGATCTGTACTCAGCTGTGAATGGTAGGAGCTCAAAGTTCACAGCCTGTGAGCCAGCTCTTTTGCACTGCAGAGCATAAAAAATCTGCACAAAAAAAAAGTGCCTGCTATGAGATTAAAAGCATTTTATCACCACAAAAAAGGGTGATATTTGTCTATATATCTATGTTAGAAATACAATTGAAATACCATTGTATTTAGATGACAAATGGAGATCTGCTTGTGCCAAGGCAACAATTAATTTCAGGTAACCAAGAGTAGACAGGCAAACACCTCTCGTTCTTCATTAAATCACACATAAGAGAAAATACTGCTAAAAGCAATATTTCAACCTTGTTGCCCTATAAAGATTAAAATAAAAGGTAAAAAAATAGAAGCAATACTGAGGAAATGTACCTAGTTTTCACCTGTTACCATGTCTCCTTCCCTTTTTTAGCTACACATACTTGCTACAGTTGTACTGGGGTGTATACACGGAAAGCCCTTCATTTCAGATGTGTAAATATTTTTAACAGCAAAAACAAAGACCTAGAGTTTGTGTCTAGGTGCCAGTGTTTGTTACCTGGTCTTTATCGCTTGTGTGCCTGATAAGGTGCCTTAAAAAATCAAGTCTTGAGCACTTTCTAACTAAAATGAGATCTGCACTTCCATCTGCCAGGTGAGCTGCTGGTGAAAGGCCATTGGGGCTTCGTGGACATGCACAACTCATGCTGACAGCATTGATTGCCATGAATCTTCCTTTGATTGTTGTCCAGTCATCGTCTTGTTCTTAAAATCAATACAAATAAATACAAATTCAAATATACATGCTGCTAGAAAAACTAATTATAGCAAAAACAACAACATTAAAAAAATGAACACCAGGAAATGCCATATACCTTGTACAGGATACTATCACTAAACAATAAATACCCGAGTTAAAAAAACAAAATTAAAAAAAAAACAACCAGTGTATGTTACGTAAGGAGAGCATTACTGAAAAAAATACTTAACACAACATGGACCTATAGCCTACTTACTGGTCATGTAACTCGGTTCCACCTAAATCTAAAGGCAATGGTACACGGTGAAGTTACAGCGTTCTGCCCTCCATTGGCACTTATAAGAATAGTCTACAGGTTAAGCAACAGCATTAGTTAAATAAGTATTCCCAATAGTAGGTATGCTATGATGGCTCTAAAAGTGCAAACCGAGTAAGTTAAATACACATAACAGCTGGCAGGTGAAAATCATTTATTTTCTCTTTGTAATATTCCCATAAGGCAAACACAAATGGAAATAAAAATTAGTTTCTATAGATTTTTTTATAGGCTGAAAAAAAAAAAAAACAGAACAAATCAGAGGCATCTGCATAGGGAATAATGTACACCCTATTGTAAAATATAAGGACATTATGAGCCACAGAGGAGTTCCATGAACAAGGCCAAATTATCTTATACAGGTGTTACGCCAAGGTTATTTTTTATTTTTTTTTTATAATACACAAGTCATGTGAAACAAATTACCCCACTAAGCAAATATTATTGCGGTTATCACTAAGCACAATTTATAAGGATAACATTTAAAGGCTATTCATCGGTATTTGTGTGATGGTCTATGCTGCAGTCACAGATCTTGGCTGGCAGCTTCTCAGTCTCACTTGTAAGCTCTGTATTGCATGCATAAAGTCGTTGCACTGGACCATGAAGACAGTAATGAACTCCATTAAATTCTGGGAGTGAGAGACTTGCAGGAAGTGTATGTATAATATATTTATATACAAATTCAAATTCAGGGGTCAGGTTGTCACGCATCAAAATTATAGAAGGATTCAACACAACTAAATCTATGCAAGTTTAAATTTTACACCACCAGAAATGAATTACACTAAATAGGGCTCCTATTCAGCAGAATCTATCTTAGGAGTTTCTTTTCGGTTTAAGCTTTAGACTTTGGCTTTTCCTTTCACTGAAACAGAAGATTAACTTTATCCTAGAAGTTATCATATCAACAAGCTCACAAAGCGACTGGACCAAAGTGATTCACTTGACAAAGAGCTTGCAGCGTGAAACATGCCATGTATTAAAACACATTCTAGTGGCTGTTCACTGCCAACAAGTTTAATTCATGAAAATAGCAGAGATGTCTTGTCTCTTTCATTAAATGAGGTGATAGTAATGAATGAGGCATTCAATAGACAGATACCAAGAGGATGAAGAGACAATATATAGACAGAATAGTATAGTACTAAAGAAACACATTGGCAGATTATGGAGTCTAATCTCATTAACTGAGCAGTGTTATTACTAACGGAAATTATTTTAAAAACTAAATACCGAGTCACAAATCTACAAAGCTGTGAGCACACTTGCAGCCAAAGTCATATTACCAAACAAAAATGATTTGCTGCTGATTTAAACATATTCCTTTAATTTATCTTCTAGAGGCTTTATTGGTGTGAGCATTCACAGCTCTTGGGAAAATGCTGACTTTCAAGATGTGCTTGCTGATGCAGTGAAAAACAAGAGAATGCAGTGCAACAGATTTCTATCTGAAATGTGCTGATACAGATAACCGTAACGCATTATTCTCTCTGTTACAGCAAATTTCCCTCCCATGCGACTAAAAATGTGTAAATGTTGGGAGCACTATTTAGCGGATGCAAATGAATCATAATTTCCAAACTCAAAGGTATGAGACCTGTTAGCCAGAATGCTTGGGACCTGGGTTTTTCCGAATAACGGATCTTTCCGTAATTTAGATCTTCATACCTTAAGTCTACTAGAAAATCATGTACACTTTAAATAAACCCAATAGGCTGATTTTGCTCCAGTAAGGATTCATTATATCTTTGTTAGGATGAAGGTACTGTTTTAATATTACAGAGAAAAAGGAAATCATTTTTAAAAATTGGGGTTATTTGGATAAAATGCAGTCTATGGGAGACAGCCTTTCAGTAATTCGGAGATTTCTGGATAATGGGTTTCCAGATAACTGTTTCTATACCTGTATCTATATACTGTTGTTGTTTTCACAAATAAAATAAATTATATCCCAGCAAATTATATAAAACCCCTTTGCAATACTGATTTCCCATTAGGCTGCCATTAAAAAAGTCACTATACCATTGGTTTATCCAGTAGAACTATGCTTAGTGCAGGGGAATACCCATGTTAGCAATACATTTAAGGCATCTCTATGTCTAGATTATAAGTAGCTGTGCCATTTTCAATCCCTTTTGAATGCCAACACACCCATACATGTCATAATATCTCCTATTCAACCCAAGTCTCTCATGATGTATTATGTGTATAATTGCATTATATACACCACTGCTGTCCAACTGGAGACCCGTGACCCCCTCACCTTGTGTGTCCCCCCACATGAAAGTCTGCATGCTATGTCTGCCTACCTTGTGTAAATTAAAAAAGGATCAGTACTGAGATTAAATGGCCCCTGCATTGTTTACACCTCAAATTCAGACAGTAAGATTCACACTTTTCATCTTCACTGCATTGTTCACACCTGTGACACATCTATTGTTCACACTCCTAAAGCCCTATACTGTTCATACATCAGAGCCAGACTGAAAGTGTCCACATTATTCATCTGTTCAAACATCAGGCAAACTGCTGGAGGGGCACCAGCATTGTGTCACTGTATGTAGCACAGTCTGAACTGTTCATCCTAGAGTGGTCCTGATATGTTTCTGTCTCCTGCTGTTTTCTGCCTGCCCTATGCTCCCTGTGTGTGCCATAATCTGCCTGCCCTATGCTCCATGTGTCCCAGACTCTGCCTGCCCTATACTCCTTGTGTGCGCTATACTCTGCCTGCCCTATGCTCCTTGTGTGTACCATACTCTGCCTGCCCTATGCTCCTTGTGTGTGCCATACTCTGCCTGCCCTATGCTCCTTGTGTGTGCCATACTCTGCCTGCCCTATGCTCCTTGTGTGTGCCATACTCTGCCTGGCCTATGCTCCCTGTGTGTGCCATACTCTGCCTGCCCTATGCTCACCATGTGCTAGACTCTGCCTGCCCTATGCTCACCATGTGCCAAACTCTGCCTGCACTAATCTCAATATGTGCCAGACTCTGCGTGCACTATGCTCTCTGCCTACCCTGTGCTCAGTGTGTGTCAGACTCTGCCTACCCTATGCTCCCTGTATGTGCCATACTATGCCTGCCCTATGCTCGCTGTGTGTGCCATACTCTGCCTGCCCTATGCTCCATGTGTCCCAGACTCTGCCTGCCCTATGCTCACCATGTGCCATACTCTGCCTGCCCTATGCTCACCATGTGCCAGACTCTGCCTGCACTAATCTCAATATGTGCCAGACTCTGCCTGCACTATGCTCTCTGCCTACCCTGTGCTCACTTTGTGTGTCAGACTCTGCCTACCCTATGCTCCCTGTATGTGCCATACTATGCCTGCCCTATGCTCCCTGTGTGTGCCATAATCTGCCTGCCCTATGCTCCATGTGTCCCAGACTCTGCCTGCTCTATATTCCTTGTGTGCGCTATACTCTGCCTGCCCTATGCTCCTTGTGTGTACCATACTCTGCCTGCCCTATGCTCCTTGTGTGTGCCATACTCTGCCTGCCCTATGCTCCTTGTGTGTGCCATACTCTGTCTGCCCTATGCTCCCTGTGTGTGCCATACTCTGCCTGCCCTATGCTCACCATATGCTAGACTCTGCCTGCCCTATGCTCACCATGTGCCAGACTCTGCCTGCACTAATCTCAATATGTGCCAGACTCTGCCTGCACTATGCTCTCTGCCTACCCTGTGCTCACTGTGTGTGTCAGACTCTGCCTACCCTATGCTCCCTGTATGTGCCATACTATGCCTGCCCTATGCTCGCTGTGTGTGCCATACTCTGCCTGCCCTATGCTCCATGTGTCCCAGACTCTGCCTGCCCTATGCTCACCATGTGCCATACTCTGCCTGCCCTATGCTCACCATGTACCAGACTCTGCCTACCCTATGCTCACTGTGTCTGCCAGACTCTGCCTTCCCTATGCTCCCTGTATGTGCCATACTCTGCCTGCCATATGCTCCTTGTGTGTGCCATACTCTGCCTGCCCTATGCTCGCTGTCTTTGTCATACTCTGCCTGCCCTATGCTCGCTGTGTGTGCCATACTCTGCCTGCCCTATGCTCACAATGTGCCATACTCTGCCTGCCCTATGCTCACAATGTACCAGACTCTGCCTACCCTATGCTCACCATGTACCAGACTCTGCCTACCCTATGCTGACTGTGTCTGCCAGACTCTGCCCTCCCTATGCTCCCTGTATGTGCCATACTCTGCCTGCCATATGCTCCTTGTGTGTCCCAGACTCTGCCTGCCACAGAAGTTGGACAGCACTGATATACACATTAGTAACCCTTTGGGAGATGAACTTGTGGTCACCATAACCATAATAATGGCTGCTTAGGCATAATTAGGGACTCAAAAGTAACTTCACAGTATAATTGGAGCATAATGAAGCAAATGGAGAATATACCCAGATGTTCATGTTTCCATTAGGCAAATTCAAAATGAAAAAACACTTTCTTTCCATGTGTGACTCATAGTAGGAGAAGGGCAGTGGGAAAATCAATGAACAGTGGAATGCCTGTATTTTGATTTCTTGTGACTCGTGATTTCAGATTTTGGCCTGAAAAAAAGATGTATAACTGCATTCACTACTAAACAGGTAGGCATTACTATCTGAAGTAAAGCAAACAGACATTTTTACTGCTTTGTTTTTGGCACTGAAAAAAAAGGTTGTTGGCCATACATTCATCAAAAGCACAGCAAACTAAAAATGCAAGTTGCTAATGAGAATCAGAATGAGAAACATTAGGCAATAATCCCTAACGGGATTAGGGTTGTATATGTACTATGGTCCCAGATGCTTTCTTCTCTATACATCACATGCACTTTAACTACATGGAAGGCAAAGTGAAATATTTGTTTCTATGGTTTGAATATGCAAAATATGGTTTGGTATGGCATTCAGCCAAACCTCTTGTAAAACAAAAGAAAAGGGAGCTGCCAAGGATTCACCCAGGGATCCGGAATAAGATGGCCTTACATCCTACTCACTGCTTGCAGATAATATTAGTCAAAACTGTGATTCCGTAACCAACAGACCTGCAGAAGCTGAAAAGTACAGGTGCACAGTGGAGGAGAAAGACTTACATACTGGATACATTTGAAGGACCCAAGATGAATGCTGATAAGTATGTCAATTGTTGTCCACGTGCAAAATTACCTGGTCCAGCAGCTTGTTTCCTGCACACTGGGGAAAAGGCCATTTGCCTGATAAACTCTTTCAAAAATCAAACTTGTGAGTATTATTAAATGAATACAAATGTTTAAATGTTTTAATAGCCTATACCACCAATGCGCTCCCCTATTGTTCTTTAATTTGCCATCTACAGTGGTGTGCAAAACTATTTGCCCCCTTCCTGATTTCTTATTCTTTTGCATGTTTGTCACACAAAATGTTTCTGATCATCAAACACATTTAACTATTAGTCAAAGAGAACACAAGTAAACACAAAATGCAGTTTTTAAATGATTTTATGAGTTTTATTATTTAGGGAGAAAAGAAATCCAAATCTACATTTTCATGTGTGAAAAAGTAATTGCCCCCTGAACCTAATAACTGGTTGGGCCACCCTTAGCAGCAATAACTGCAATCAAGCATTTGCGATAACTTGCAACGAGTCTTTTACAGCGCTCTGGAGGAATTTTGGCCCACTCATCTTTGCAGAATTGTTGTAATTCAGCTTTATTTGAGGGTTTTCTAGCATGAACCGCCTTTTTAAGGTCATGCCACAACATCTCAATAGGATTCAGGTCAGGACTTTGACTAGGCCACTCCAAAGTCTTCATTTTGTTTTTCTTCAGCCATTCAGAGGTGGATTTGCTGGTGTGTTTTGGGTCATTGTCCTGCTGCAGCACCCAAGATCGCTTCACCTTGAGTTGACGAACAGATGGCCGGACATTCTCCTTTAGGATTTTTTGGTAGACAGTAGAATTCATGGTTCCCTCTATCACAGCAAGTCTTCCAGGTCCTGAAGCAGCAAAACAACCCCAGACCATCACACTACCACCACCATATTTTACTGTTGGTATGATGTTCTTTTTCTGAAATGCTGTGTTACTTTTACGCCAGATGTAACGGGACGCGCACCTTCCAAAAAGTTCAACTTTTGTCTCGTCGGTCCACAAGGTATTTTCCCAAAAGTCTTGGCAATCATTGAGATGTTTTTTAGCAAAATTGAGACGAGCCTTAATGTTCTTTTTGCTTAAAAGTGGTTTGCGCCTTGGAAATCTGCCATGCAGGCCGTTTTTGCCCAGTCTCTTTCTTATGGTGGAGTCGTGAACACTGACCTTAATTGAGGCAAGTGAGGCCTGCAGTTCTTTAGATGTTGTCCTGGGGTCTTTTGTGGCCTCTCGGATGAGTTGTCTCTGCACTCTTGGGGTAATTTTGGTCGGCCGGCCACTCCTGGGAAGGTTCACCACTGTTCCATGTTTTTGCCATTTGTGGATAATGGCTCTCACTGTGGTTCGCTGGAGTCCCAAAGCTTTAGAAATGGCTTTATAACCTTTGAAATTGAACTCAGGTGTGATAAACCACAGTTACGTTATTTTTTAACAAGGGGGGCAATCACTTTTTCACACAGGCCCATGTAGATTTGGAGGTTTTTTTCTCCCTTAATAACGTAAACCTTCATTTAAAAACTGCATTTTATGTTCAATTATGTTATCTTTGACTAATAGTTAACGGTTTTTGATGAGCAGACACATTTAAGTGTGACAAACATGCAAAAGAATAAGAAATCAGGAAGGGGCAAATAGTTTTGCACACCACTGTATTTAGTATCTGGGGAGCCTTGTGCCTCAGAAGGCCTGAGCTGCCAGATCCCTTTAAAAGAACGCACCACTGCCAGGATTTTAATATAGAGACAGTACAGATTTGCACATTTGACCTCTAGTAAAACATTCTACAATTTTTATTTGAATAAAACAAAATCATAGATTTAACACTAATACAGTGTCATATCTGCTAATGCACAAGTGTTAATAAAGTTATATCTTCTTGAAGCAAGAGAAGTATGGTGTCTGTGTGCAGTTTCTGCTCTGTCTAAAAGAAAGCTGCAGGCTCACGTGAGATAGAGCTACCTTTATCCCATCTCTTAAGCAGAATGGCAACAATCCCAATTTCTTTTAACTTAAATGTACTGGTTGCTCTATGTCAAGATTATGATACATATATTAGTGCTAACAAGTAGGGATGCACCAAATCCACTATTATGGATTCAGCCGAATACCGAACCCTAATTTGCATATGCAAATTAGGGGTGGGAAGGGGAAAGCATTTTTTACTTCCTTGCTTTGTGACAAAAAGTCAAGCAATTTCCCTCCTTCCCCTAATTTGGATATACTAATTAGGATTCAGATTCGGTTCATCCACATAGAAGGATTCAGCCAAACCCGAATCCTGCTGAAAAAGGCCAAATCCTGGATTCGGTGCATCCCTACTAACAAGTAATTACTTGCCAGTGGTTTATTTTCTCAGTAACTGGCTGCCTATATTGGTTTGGCGTTATCCCTTTAGCAACATAAATTACATTAGCCATTGAACTGCCGCCATCTTGGCTACCTTTTTTACAGATGCAACATGGCCAAGATCATGGCCTGTAAACACGGATAATCTTATCTCAGCCTGCAAGTAATGGGTTTAATACAGTGAGCACGTGCAGACCTGCAGCATTGAATGTGTTCCATAACACTCCAGGGTGATGGTGGGGGGGGGGTATATGAGCAAATGAGGGATGATGTCAGCCAAAGAATATGGGAATCATTACTGGAGGTCATATCAGTGCTACTGATATCAGGAAAAAATAGGCGCACTATGCATTTTTCTTCTCTTTAAAATGAAGCTGTGTCCGAGGTTGCCTTGTCATTAAAGTAATGTTTTTCATGCAACAAATTACATTTAAAAAGAAAATCCAGGTGCTCTTAAAAATTCTGGAAAAACAGTTACTACTGGTGTCAAACATTCAATATTGGGGCTGCCTGCCAGATCCATAATTGCCTTTGCTCCTGGAGACATCTGGATGAATCATTCACAGCGTATTTGCCAAGTACTATATAATTCATTAGTCTTTCTTCACATTAACCTCATCACAAGTAAACGATGGGGTTACCTACTTCTGTGCTGGAAAGCAATATCTGCAATTCTACAAAAGCCTTCACTGTGATACCGTAAAGGTGAATAAACAAGCTAAAAATTGATATTTTGTCCTTCTTTCCAGGTGAGATAACTAATTAACTTCCACCAGCATTTTAATAAGTTAAAAAATAAACAAAACACTTTTTGTCCATTTGCAAAATGATGTGCAATACCCTCTTCACAGTTCAAGTATGGGACTGGTTTTTCAGAATTCTTGGGACCTGAGGTATTCTGGATAAGGGGTCTTCCTATAATTTGGATGCCAATACTTTAAAAGTTCTAAATAAACTTTAAATAAACCCAATAGGATTGTTCTGCCTTCAATAAGGATTCATTCTATCTTTACTGGGATCAAGTACAAGGTACCGTTCTTATTATTACAGAAAAAAAAGGAAATGATTTAAAAATTTGTATTATTTGATTATAATGGAGTCTATGGGAGATGGCTATCCCGTAATTTGGAGCTTTCTGGATACTGGGTTTCTGGATAACCAATGCTATACCTGTACTAAAAAGTAGGTTTTAAGAAATGTTTGTTCATAAAATATTCATTAGAAACCAGTTCCAATTTAAATGTCTATATAAAGTCCACATGTAGTTAGCTGAGCATCTTCTACCTGAATGCTTCCATAGATAAAGAATGTATGACAAATCTGGTGACTTTCAGCACTACTAAGAATTTACTGGATTTACTGGACAGCATGCAGCATTTTCTCCTAACACTTCTCTCCCTATAGCTATCACCAATATCTAAAGTTAAAAGTTTGGTTGCAGGTAATACACAATGTAAGAAATAGCCCCCCACCATATACTATGCCTTGTTCAGATCTCTGCACACATTTCAGTGCCACATAAATGTGTACAATGTGGATATTTTTTTATTTTGTTGCAATTCCTTTGAGGTGAACTTGACTAAAACATTATACGAAAAAAGACTATTTACTACCTCTGTGTTCTGATCCACAAGCCTGGGTTTGCTCTTGCTCGTCTAGCTGCTTGCTACTTTGCCTGCAAATGTAGCACCTGTAACAATAATTCAGATAAAACTTATTTTGTTTAATGGCAAGCTATTTTAGCAACACAGAAATCAAGATTTTACGCTTTTGTGAAAATTTAAAGAGAAAACACCCCTATTAGGATTACCTGTGTCTGAATACTCTAATTTATGTTTAATTCTCCATTCTACAGTAGAGTGTAA
Organism: Xenopus petersii; assembly: GCA_038501925.1. Taxonomy (NCBI): domain Eukaryota; kingdom Metazoa; phylum Chordata; class Amphibia; order Anura; family Pipidae; genus Xenopus; species Xenopus petersii. Next base: position 77,415,883 of record CM076676.1, on the reverse strand, counting down.
ACTGCCATATTACTATGCATAGGCAAAAGGAAACCCAAAAGAAAAAATGGGAATATACAGATTTTGTGCCTTTCACATACTCATTCACACACTTAAAAACATGGGCATACAATGTCTATTTAATTCTCTAATTAGAGAATATCTGTTCATCCCACAGAATAGTCTGCCTTTTGTGCAGTGCTATAGCCTCACTGCAGAAAAGTTAAAGACTTAGGAAAAAAGTCAATAGAGTAAAATGAATACCACTGCTAACATTCATCCAAACAACATACCCAGATGTGCAAGTTGTTTGGTCTCTTGGTGATCCCAGAACCCACTTTGCTGGCTGGAATGAGACTGACCCTTCATAGCAATGGTGAGTCAGAAATGTCTTGAACCCTAGAAACAAAATAAACATGTAAACCCATTGCTCTTTCAAAAGTATATAATTTTCAAGCACTGCTACCCTGCAGCACTGGGGTATTAAGTTCAATTCCAACCTCTGCACTCGTGCATCTGCAAGGCATTTGTATGTTCATCTATATCCCCGTGTTTCCTTCAGATACTCCGTGGTCTTTAGATTGCAAGCAGGCATTCTTAGTGAGAGTGAGTGAGTGAAAGTGAGTGTGTGTGTGAGAGAGAGAGAGTGTGTCACAGAAACATATACACAACCATCTATAGCAGAACCCTGTGTTTACATTTCCTAGGGGAACACCCTCAAAATGGTGTGAATTCTGAGAAAATACAGAAATGAAAATGAATGGGACTGCAACATAATGGCAACAATTACGGGAGACCATAAAATACAGGGACATAAAATTGTGGTTATACTTTATCTATACATATAATGACCGAGTATAAACTAGTTTATAGTTCTGAACAAGTTTCTTTTCAGAAGCTCTGCTAAAATCAATACATGTCTACTGTTAACACTTTGATGAAAAAAATAGTACAAGCAAAAAGGATTACAATATAGAATGCAAAAAATTATATTTCTTATATAAACTAAAGGAGCTTTTCTCAAAATGTGAAGTAAAACTTGCTGTTAAGTTAAATTGCAGCCCGGGTGTACCACCAAGTAAACAATATCCAAAAGAAGAAACACTTTTTGCGGGGGAGTGTTTATTTCTCATGAAAGAAAGCTTGAAACCTTAATATAACACTTAATAAAGAACTAAAATAACATGGCTTGAAATGCCATACGTTATTTACTGGACTCACTGCACCAGCCTAAAGGTTCAGCATCTCTTTAATAGTAATGAGTCAAGCCTTCAAATTTGTGCACATGTGGTCATCATCTAGGGTGAGTCAGTGACCTGCACATATGCTCCGGGCATCTATTGAAAAGCTAAGTTTAGTATCATCACAAATTAACAAGCATAAAATGAGGTTCATCTGCCATATAAGCTGATGCTAAAGGGCTGATTATGAAATCCTAAAGCACTGGTTTCTGAGTGGTCATGTGATGGGAATCTGAGTTACTAATTATCAGCCTTATATTGGCATTTATATTTTATATATATTCAGTATCTTGTGCATTGGTCCCAAAGCTGAGTAACTGACAGCAGCACAGAGCATGTGCAGTGAATCGGCAGAAAAGAAAATAAGGATCTACAGGAGCATCTCTGGAGGAAGAAATCTTCACTTCTAAAGGGTTGCCTTGAGCTGGTATAAAACATAATGTTCAACATTTCTCCACTGCTTCTTTGTTCAGCTTTAGGTTTCCTTTAATCTCCACACAAAAAGCTCTTTGACTATTGCCTTCTTTGGAATTTTGGAAACTTAAGTTTAAGCGGCAGGCATTCTGGTTACATTTCTGGGAATGCATATTCCCTCATCTAATTAGTGCACTGTGGCATGAACAGATGGGAGCTCCAAAGTAAAGAAGCTGCCCAAAGCTTGTTATAGTGAGCATGCAAATGTCTGCCACTGAGCCTGTCTTGGTCTGTTTACTGCCATTAAAGGCAAGGTTAAGTACAGGCCTGGAGTAACTAAATGCCAAGAACATCAGTGTATAATCAGTACTGCAGATATACTGTCATTCAAAAGGCATACCGTTTAGAAAGATAGTAAAAAGGCTGTATATTTGAATTTATAAACCGAGTGTTTGACATGAGTTAAAATGAACATAAAGCATCTCAGATATACTTTTGTGGCAGTGCCCTTTATTGGCAATAAGTAGATCCTGTGTTTGTGTAGGGAAAACATCAATCTATCCAAATAATATAGCAGCTCCAACACTTATGTAAAAATGTTAATAAGAAAAAAAATGTTCATTCACTAAGCACCCAATCAGCTTTATTTTTTTTTACATTTATGGTTATTTAGGGAGAAACAAATCGATCCAATTCAATTTATATTTTTCCTAAAGAATATCTATTACTATAAGATGTATGTAGGGTTTTAAATGTTTATATCAATTCACATTATGTAATGCTGTGTACATGTATCAATATTTTTTTTAAATGGTCAAACAACTTTTATGCACTATTTGTATAATAAAAGGCTCTGTTCAGAAAAGTAGTTTTGACTGGGGCAAATAACTTAACTGAAAGTCTTTGAAAAAACAAATATTTGCTGAAATAATACATAAATACATATTTAGTACTCAATAAAACAATTACAGGTATGGGACCTATTAGCCAGAATGATCTGGCTAATGTTTTCCGGATAATGGGTCTTTCTGTAATTAGGATCGCCATAACTTAGGTCTACTAGAAAATCACGTAAACATTAAATAAACCCAATTGGCTGGTTTTGCTTCTAATAAGGATTAACTATATCTTAGTTTGGATCATGTACAAGCTACTGTTTTATTATTACAGAAAAAAAGGATATTTTTAAAAACTTGTATTATTTTTGATAAAATAGAGTCTATGGGAGATAGCCTTTCTGTAATTCAGAGCTTTCTGAATAACAGGTTTCCGGAGAACGGATCCCATACCTGTATTTGTTTTATATAGATTTGATTTAAAAAATGTGATTTTTACAAAGTAATGATCTATAGTTTAAATTTTACAGAAAAAAAAACTAGGACCAAGGGTCTGTAAGGTCAGGAATTGAACACAAGGAACCATTGCACTGCAAGACAGCAAGGCTAACTACTGTAGCATTGTTCTGCCCTAGAATTAGACTAAAGTAAAATGTAATGATGGATCAAGTCAAGTTACAATTAAAAACAAAAACGAAAATAATACTGTAACGTAAACAAAATTTTAATAATTGCATATACATATAGAGTTCGTTACCTGAAATGTCATATCTAGCAGGACCTAACCAACGATTTTTTTCACTGCCCTTTAACACATCTCCATAAAAACCATATCCCAATAACGAAACCGAATACTTAAGAAATGTCCTCTTGTAGTGTACAGAGCATACATCAAGAGGCTGGCAGTCACCTTTATATTAAAAAAAAAAAAAAAAGCGGGGGTTAAGAGATTATTATTAAAAGGTGTTATTTCTTGTCTTCTTCTCATCCCAACTTCTCTTCTCAAATTTCACTTCATTCTTTTACCTGTCCACCTTCTACTTTTATCTTATGTGACTAACCTGTATGAACAATACAGTTGGCCCATCAAGAGGGACCAGTGTATGCGGTTTTCAAATCTTTACACGCAAGGCTAGGTAATCAATGGGTACTGCAACCATGTGTAAGAAAGGCACATCTTTGTAGTACTAGATGATGATAGAACTGACCTATTTAGTAAATTTTAGTATGTAGCCTTCACGTAGCATCTTCAATAACACTCATTTACTAGTAAAAAACTCTTTTGTCAGTACTGAGCAATGCAGTGATTGAATAGGTGGGAAGGCCATCCATACCATTTGAACAAACTACTTTCTACAGCCAGTTGTAAAACTACTTTCTACAGTCAGTCAATGGAGCATACCCAGTGCAACATTCACTCAAAGGAAAATGGTGCACTTAGCGTGCCAGATGCTACACTACAATGATTTGATACTTCCTAACAATATATTTATACAAATAATCAATAAAAATGTTTGCATTGTTGATGAAATAATCAAGTTAAGGTGGCCATACACGGGCCGATAAAAGCTGCCGACAGACCGTGTCGGCAGCTTATTGGCCCGTGTATGGGGGCCCCCGACGGGCTTCCCCGAAAAATAAAGACCAATTCTATTTTCTTTTAATTCTGCTGCCTACATGACTCTAAGGGACATATGTGTTTTTAACATATCACCAAAGCTTCAGGTCTGTGTTTAGTTTTATAGGATATTATAGCCATATTTATCAAAATCCAAAAATAGTTTGTTTTATTATATTCCTTTTATAAATATGTCCCTAACAAACTTATACCATTGAATAGTGAACTAGAAAATGTTTTTCTGGCAAATTGGGAAGCTCTTTTATCATCTTTTGATTTATGTATCAATATAAATTAACTTTAATAATCCCCCTTAACAGAATATTTATCTTAATTATATATTTACCGAGAATGATGTGCAAAGCAGACGTCTCTGGGTCATTAATGCCAACAGTAGCATAGCATATACAGTCTGTTGAACCTGGAATGAAGGATTTTTTTTAACAAACATGAATTAACAAAATCTCATATGACATAACATGACTGATCAAAGCAGAAAAAAATCAGTTATGATATCAGCTTATGTGCCTTTGGGGCCAAATGCAAAGGTTTAAAGGAGAATGCAATTCAAAAAACAAAGCTCAAGGAAAAAGCCATTATGTGGGCATATACATCCTATCAGCATGCCTCTCATCGACCTTCCATTTCTGTGTAATTCAGACTGTAAAGAAAAATTGCTTCCAAGTTGAGGGCATGCGCATGTGCACATTATTCTCCCCCTAGCCCTGCATGTGTGCCATACTGCTCCTGTTCTTCAGTGTTGAACGGAGAGAAACCGGGGGAATTAATCAGTTTGGCGCATGAGCACTTTCGGACTAATGGAGACGGTAGTGACATGCCAAGTGAAGAAGATGTCAGCCGCTCCAACTATGACTGAATTAAAAAGATTAAGGGAATACAGCTGGTATTCTAAATTGAAAATTGATTTTCTGATCTGGTGTCTCAGAAGGGGCCCATAATCATTTGGGGAGAAGTTAATAATGTAAACTATTCTTCTATTTTAAAACATCTTGGAATGTTTGAAATGACAGCCATTATAAACATCTTCAATAAAAACTGTGACTGTAGAAAGTTAACTTTCTAGCTACATTCACATAGTATACAGTATATGGTAGATTGCCACTCTTTTTCATACCTTATACCCCCCATTGCTTTAATACTGAAAGTTGTGTTTCAATTTATGGTTTACACCTATTAGTCCTCTTTTAATCCGTCATTTGGGTGGTGCGGTTTCCGTCATTTGCAAGCTAGCTGCAATATGTATCACCATATGTATACTTGTAGATATAGTTTATGAATATAAAATACAACACATAATATACACATGCTTTATATTTTACCAGTCTTTTTAAAATTGCTCAGCAAATCATACAATCATAAATTATTCTGCACAGAAAGCCAATATATTCACATATTTCAGTGAATTAATATGAACAAAGCAGTCATAAAGTGCATTGTGATGAGATAAAAACAATGAAATATTTCCTGTAGATGCCAATAAAAGCGCCTCATGGCCAATTTATATTGAAAAATAAAAGTATTACAAGCGTTTTTTGCTTTACCAAACTAACTTGTGACCCATTTTTTTTTCTTATCAAAACAGGCATATGCAACTTACAGAATTATCTGAATCTACACTTATTTTACATAGAGCAGTAAGTGCATCTAGCACCTGGAATAGGTTTGATGACACAGTGGTTCCAATTTCTGCCTTAAAGCAGAGATTTTGGGTCAGATTCTGATCGATCACTATCTACACAAGGTTCATGTGTAATCTCTGTCTTTGTGCATTTCAACCAACAGTCCAAAAACTAACTGGTAGGCTAATTGGATTCTGATGAAAATGACCCTAACATTAGCATGTTCTTGAAATAGGGAAATGAGATTGTAATTTCCACAGCTACATGGACTGATTTGAATGCTTACACTTTCTCTGTAAGGTGATATATGGAAAGTTGGGGTATATAAAAATATGTAACTATTCTGAAAACTTAGAGCAAAATAGTAATAATAATGTTTGCCAATATCTAATGTCAGACACATAAAAAATCCTGTCAATGGAAACTTCAAGTTCCCAATGGCACATTTCAAACTTAATATTAGGGCAATGGATATAAATTGCAGTGATAAAAAATCATTAAGCTTAAGCATACAGTGAACTCCAGGCCTAGTTGCTAAACTCTTAACTATAGAGCTTACAGCACTAAACAGCAGATTTATAAGAATTAGCACTGTGATATGAGAGACTGCCAAACTCTGAAATGACTGCAAAGCTCAAACAGATGAAAACACAAAGCTTATTGCTACTAATATAACAGCAATAGCTTTGAAATGCTCACCAAGGCCAGTAATCTGAACAGGTCTTACAGGGAAAAACTAAAAATCAATGAGCACAGAAAATCTATGTACTGTAGCTATAACAAAGCAACATCCAAGGCTCTAAATAATCTGAAATGTAAAAACCCTAAGTAAATCAAATAATTAAGCAATAAATTACATAGGGGGGAAATATTCTCTTAGCCACACTTTATTTTTTCAGTTTGGATCAGCTACTATGAAGAGAGACATCAAGAAAGAATACAACAAATGTATCTTGAAACTAGAGTAGGCATATATGTCCATCACCTTCATTGTTTATTTTTACAGCACCAGCAAGTTATGCAGTGCTTTAAAATAATTTATAAAAACAGCAAAAGTAAACCTTTAGCCATTCCTTACATATATGTCCTTACATACAGATCTGGCCAAAGGCATCAGGAGAATACCAATTGTCTGAATACATAATGCCGACAGTAAAATTTGGTGGTGGAGCGGAGTAACAAATATAGTCCTGAGAGGGTTTCCATGATTTGGTTGAAAGCAAACCTTAAAGCTACAGTGAAGAACTACATTCAAAACAATTCAGTGTTTTCAGTTTCAGCTAGGATTTAGGATTCGGGGAATGCCTAATCTTTCACAAATGATTTGGCTGAACTCAAAAACCAATTCTACCCCTAACGTGCATATTTAAATTAAGGAAAAGATGCAAGCATGAATGAACGAATGAAATCCTGGATCTAGCACATCACTAGTTTCAGCACAATAATGCACCAATGAATAAATCAAGGTCCGTACCTCACCAACATGGGAATGGAAGAACTTAGTTGGCATGCATTCAAATTGCATAAAAGCTTCATAACTGCAAGAAGTGTATAACTGCTATACCGCACACAAAGAATTGTGACATTAAAGAGGAAACCATAAAAAAATAAAAATTGAAATCCAAAAATTTAAATTCATATTCTAAAAGAATGTGTTTCAGAAAGAATGTGTCTGATTTAGAGAGTCCTATCTATTTTAAACAAGAAAATAGGTCCACCAATATCAGGTTTTCTTTGGGCACGGGTTAATGTTACCTGCCATTGTGTACAGTAACTGTGTACTAGTTTTTTTCCTAATCCTGCACCATCTGTCTATTAGTGGTATAGTATGGTGTTGTGTCCGCCCCCTCTGAAGTTACCATATAACGGAGGTCACTCATGGGTGTTAAAGTCCCTTCTAAAGCTTGGACAAGTCAGGCCTGGGTTCAGAAAGAGTTGGGTTGGGGGGGGGGTGCAGGTTGGGAAAATTCCAGACCAGCATATCACTACAGCAAAGGCTACCTGTGCATTGTTTTAAAAAGGCTCAGATTCTCCGAAATCCTGGATTTGATGCATCCCTAGTTTCAGTACAATAATGCATCAATTAATAAATCGAGGTCCGTACTTCAACATTTTATCGCTTTATTCTTGATAAAGGTCCTAATGTGGACTGAAACATAGGACAAAAGTGGTATATGAAATAAAGAGTTTTTTGTTTTAAATTGGAAAAAAAAAGAGAGTGCTAGTCCTTACCAACCGTGCAACTCAACAAATTGTTTGGAGACGAGTGCAGACATATTGATATATTTTATTTATATATACATATACACACACACACACACACACGCAGTTTGTAAAATTTAATTTGTAAAAATCTAAATCATACTAAATCAAAAAGATGCAGATTCTGCAGATTTTCTTGAAAAATTCAGTTTTGATAGTGGAGAACAAAACAAGCAAAACAAGCATGGTTACATGTCCTATACCAAATAGGTAACAATTCTGTTGTACTTATCTTTGCAGTAAATAAGTGCAGTTGTTATTGCCTTTCTTTTTACTTTTATCACTGCACTGGTTTCCGAACTATTCATTTTACTTCAACCGCCCCAGATCTTTTACTTTTATACACAGGGCAGTTTCTTTCTGGAGGTCTTGACTTATTGCAACAAACTTCAAATATAATAAATACCTGTGAAATCATATTGCACCGTAAGGTACAGGTTTTATTAGCAATATGTCAAAGACTAAGATTTATCTGATGTGTTGACTTGTATAGTTCTATTGAAGTACCATTTTTATTTATTTATTTTGCCTAGGTGCTAAAAATACTAATCTTTTCCTGAGAAGCATACATCCTTGGAATTACATTAAACTTTTTATGTGGCATTGATAGAAATAAGGCTGCCTTTGCACAACATTTTGATCCATTGCAGCTTTTACTACAAGCTTAGTAAAACTGGATTTTGTACAGCTGTGCCTAGGCATTCTTCCAAATTGTTCTGGTGAATATAAAAAAAGAAAGGAATGACTAATGGTTTCCCCATAAAAGTAGCAAACACACCTAATGCAGAAGGCAGAGAAACTTTGGCACACCAACTGCTTTAGTAATGACATAGTTTAAAGCGGTCCACACTTGTCAGAACTCCATGGTATCTAATTAATCAAGCCATCTACTAAAATAATTTTCACAGAAGCTTTCTGCAACATTTTCAAAATAACCTACATTATTTTGGATGAATAAAGCAATTAGTAGGGCAGATAAAACGCAAACAGAAGTAAGCTTGTCTAAAAATGTTCCTAATCCTTAGTAATGCTAACTGAGTCCAGAATAACTGTTTATAACATAGTGTGTGCCCTAATCAAAATTACTTATTAGTGAGCTCCCTATTGTACTGAAAAGGGTTCTGTACAGTGACTGAATCTAATCACATACACATTAATTTAAACCAGATAAACGATTTATTGATACGTGGCACAAAAGCTGAGGGACTCCACCAGAGCAGCTAAGCAGAATTCCAAGATGGCCAAGCACTTTCAAGCCTGGGCAGAATTCATCCATCCAACCTCCAGGAAGAGCTTTATAAATGATTATCAAAATACACTGTTGACTGTATATTCAAGTACACACACCATATATAATAGTAAAAGCCTTCAGTGCCACCTTTGAGGTATTGTTCAATTCTAAATCAGTGAATCACTAATTTTCCCCACAGCCATGCAATATCCAGCATGTTCTTCAACATCAATCAAAAAAGACAATGTCAGATCATTAATAAACAGAACACTATGATTTTAAAGGTATATTATTAGCTGTCTTACCAGCAGGGATAATGCCAATCCTCATATTACACCGAGATAACTGTGCACTGGGATTGTTGTGATCTACATCAGAATCTTTTTGCATTCTGACAATGAGGCCATGCAGCACTTCACTGAACATTCCATCCCCACCAACACAAACAACCCTGGCAAAAATAAAAGGAATCATTCAGTTAGAACCAATGAACTAAAATACTGGATGCACACACTTTAATCAGTAACAGAAAATGTCATATAATAAGGTTTAATCACTGCAAGAAAAGATATTCATGTAAAAAAAAAAAGTTGTCAGCTTAGCACTGTTAAAGAAACACTGTTCTTAGGCAACAAAGTGTCAAAAATAAAATACATGCCTTTATTTGTAATCCCTAAGGACATCACATTGTTAATTTTATACACAGGAGTAAAAGTTGCCGTTTCGCTTTCGTTATAACAACTGTATTTTCATAAAGCGAATCTTAATGAACATTTAGCGGGTTATTAGGGTTCAAGTTGTGTTTTCCATGGAAATTCGAGTTTTTGAGATGATTTTTTTTGGTCAAAACTCACATTTTCGGGTTAAAAAAAAATTGAGATTCATGACACCATGAACCCATGAATCCGAAAATACAATCTAAAACCGGTCGAGGTCATCTAGGCACCAATGGTGGCAGAGGTCCCTTGAACCATTTGAAGATGTTAAAAGCCTTCATGATGATCGAGTTTTTTTCTATTCAAGTTTATTCGAGTTATTAACAACTTTAACATTCGACCTTTGATAAACCCATTAAAGGAGAACTAAACCCTAAAGTTAAAAAAACCCTACCCCTACCCTACATAGACCCCCCTTCCTCCTCCCTCCAGCCTAGCTGCTACCCCAGGCAAATGCCCCTAAGTCTTTACTTACCCCTCCATGCAGATTCTGTCCAGCGGAGTTCACGGCAGCCATCTTCTACTCTTCAGTAATCTTTGGCATGAGACTGGCATAGCTGACCATCTGCAGTTGGAGCAATTTTCTGTTTCACAATAACTGTGCATGTGCCGAAACTCACAAAACGACGGTCTCATTCCAAAGATTACTGAACCAGCTGAAGATGGCACCAGCTGAAGATGGAACTCCGCTGGACAGAATCTGCACAGAGGGAGTAAGTACAGACTTAGGGCTATTTGCCTGGTGTAGCAGCTAGGCTGGGGGGAGGAGGGTGGCGGGTCTATGTAGGGTGGGGGGGTAGGGTTTTTTCTTTAGGGGTTTAGTTCTCCTTTAATGTTATGTAAATATGGATTCTATAAGGCTTTGGATTTTGTAAAATCCAGCCCTTTCAATCTTGGGAGCATAGTTTTAAAATATCTCAAAACCCTATTAAAATCAAACCCTATTATGAAAATATTTAAATCTTTACTTTAAGGGCTTTTAGCAGGGCCCAGGTATTTTGGAACCCTAGGCAAGAGCTTCAATCAGTACCCCTCACCCGTTCCTGCATTACCATTTCCCACCTTACCATTCATATTGTCCCCTGTACCAGCAGCCATGTTGCCCCATGTGCCTGTGCCAGCACCTATCATATTGCGCTCATTTGTAACTTTGCCAGCAGCAGCCACAAATCCATCATATTGCCCCCAAATATTTACCTGTTCCAGCAGCAGCCAAAAATCCATCATATTGCCCCCAAATATGTACCTGTGCCAGCAGCAGCCAAAAATAGAGAAATTTAATTACTTACCGTAATTTCTATTTCCAAGTCACCTACCATGGCAGCACTCACCAACATGAGTATTCCCCGCCCCTCAGGTCACTGGACAGGAAAGGGTTAACTCCCAACCCTATAACATCCGCTCTGCACCGCCCCCACCTTGTCTATGTTTCTTAGCTTCAGAAGGGAGGGAAGTTGGTGAGTGCTGCCAGGGTAGGTGACTTGGAAATAGAAATTACGGTAAGTAATTAAATTTCTCTATTTCCCAAGCCACCCATGGCAGCATATCACCAACATGAGAATTTCCAAAGCCAAAAAGAAGGGAGGGACAACAACTGATGCTCAACATTTATTATGAATGCAATACAGCTTGCAAAACTTTTCTCCCAAATTTAGCCTCTTGGGAAAGAAAAACATTTAACTTATAATGCTTTATAAATGTATGCAAGGAGGACCATCTTGCAGCCTTGCAAATTACATCTGGCGGCGCTCTGGCTTCCGCCGCCCAGGAAGCAGCCAATGCTCGGGTAGAGTGAGCCTTCAAGTCTCTAGGTACCTCTCTGCCTGTTTTGTGATAGGCGAACACTATGCATTCAACGATCCATCGACTGATAGTCGCTTTAGACGGGGCACAACCTCTTCTAGGACCCCTCGGAATGACAAACAGTCTTTCTGACTTCCTCCATGCTTGTGTACGGGTCAGATAATGAGATATTATTCGGACTAGGTCCAACGTATGCCACTGTTGTTCACGCACTGTTTTGGGATCTGGACAAAAGGAGGGTAAAGTTATCTCCAAATTCATATGAAATTGTGATACAACTTTCGGAAGAAATTCAAACGCTGGTCTCAAGACCACTTTATCAGGGAACACCACTGTATCAGGTTCCTTCGCTGAAAGAGAATGAATTTCCCCTACTCTGCAGGCTGAAGTGATCGCCACCAGAAATAGAGCTTTCAGAGTAACATGCCAGTCCGAAGCCTTTTCCAACGGTTCAAAAGGAGCTGCCATCAAAACCTTTAGGACTAAAGGCAAATCCCATGGAGGTATCCCTAGTCGTCTTACTGGACACACTCTTTTAAGTGCATTAAATAGGCGAATGACCAACGGATCCTCAGCCCATGGTTTTTCAGTCAATGCCGACAGTGCCGAAACTTGTCCTCTTAAAGTGCTGACACTAAGCCTTCTCTGGTATCCAGCAAAGAGAAACTGCACCAATTCTGACGCCCTAGGACATCTGGGGTCAAATCCTTTATCTTCCGCAAATTTGACAAAGCAAGACCAGACACGATAGTATTGACTTGACGTAGAGTGCTTTCTAGATTTCAACAGCAATTCTATTAGATCTTTGTTGAGGCCCATACCTGATAACCTCTGCCTTTCAACTTCCACGCCCTCAGAGACAAGTGGAACACCTCCTGAAATGGAACTGGGCCCTGCATCAGCAGATCTTTCACAACTGGAAGTTTCATTGGAGGCTCCACTGACATCTGTCTTAGAAGTGGAAACCAGGGACGCCTGGGCCAGAATGGGACTATAGCAATCACCTGTGTCTCCTCTTTGTCTATTTTCTTCAATACCCTCCAAATTAATGGAAAGGGTGGAAAGACATACCCGAACATCCCTCTCCAGTTCTGATTTAGGGCATCTACCCCACTGGACATTCGAGACGGGTACCTTGAAAAAAACCTCTTGCACTTGTGGTTGTGATCCGAGGCCATGAGGTCTATCTCTGGATTGCCAAATCTCTTGGTAATGGTCTGGAACACAGTGGGATTCAGGGACCACTCTCCTGGCTCCAAGGAATTCCTGCTTAGGAAATCCGCCTGCACATTCATTTTGCCTGGTACAAAAAAGGCTACTAAACCTCTTAGGTTTGATTCTGCCCATGACATGATAGTTGATAGCTCTTGTATCAACTGCGCACTCTTGGTGCCTCCTTGTCTGTGTACATATGCAACCGCCGTGGCATTGTCTGAACGGATTTTCACCCACCTGTGTGTTATCTTCTCCGAGAAGGCCAATAGAGCCATTCTTATTGCCCTCAACTCCAATATATTGGAAGGAAGATGAGAGACTTCCCACTGCCCTTGAGCTGACAGACCGTCTAACATGGCTCCCCAGCCTGTTTGAGAAGCGTCTGTAATCGTGACGTAGTCTGGTTCTGTCAACGGCATTCCTCTGGTTAGATTTCTCGGGATCAACCACCAGTCTAGGCTCGTCATCACCTGACTTGGAATATGAAGAAGTCTCTTCAGATTTATGGGATTGGTCGACCCTGAACCCAGAAAAAATATTTGAAGGGGTCTCATGTGCCATCTTGCCCAACGTACCATCTGAATGGTGGAGGAAAATAGACCCAGAATTGACATGCAATCCTTGACTGACACTCTGGTGAGCTGTTGAAAGGATCTCACTCGATTCATGATGTATGAGACCTTCTGTTCTGGAAGAGACACTATCCCTTGAAGAGTGTCCAAGCTGGCTCCCAAGAAAATTATCTTCTGAGTTGGCACCAGATGACTCTTCTGCCAGTTTATCACCCAGCCGAAAAGTTGCAGAATTCCAATCGCTTTGTCTCTGTTTTTTACAGCTTCCTCTTCTGAGTTGGACACCAGAAGTATATCGTCCAGATAATGAAAGGCTGGGACCCCCTTCACTCTCAGGAAAGCAATTACTGTTACTAAGACCTTTGAAAAAGTCCTTGGAGACGTGGACAGGCCAAACGGAAGGCAAGTGAACTGCACGTGTTGTTCCTGAAACACAAACCGCAGGTATTTTCTGTGTGGACCGTACACTGGAACATGGAAGTACGCGTCTTTGAGATCCAGGTTTACCAACCATGCTCGAGGCGGAATCGCTGCAATTATGGATGTCAGGGACTCCATCTTGAATTTTCTGCAACGTATAAATTGATTTAGTGGACGAAGATCCAGAACCGGCCTGAAAGCCCCTGAGGATTTTTTTACTAGAAAGAGTTTGGAATAAAACCCTCTCCTTTGTTGCTCCCGGGGTACTGGTTCTACAGCACCGGTTTCTAGCAACTGATCCATATATTCTTGGACTATTTCTTTTGCACCTTGAACCTTCGGCACCAAAGAAACTCGATACACATCGTATCTTGGGATCCTGGAGAATTCGAGATGGTAACCTTCCCTTATAATCTCTAAGACCCAACGATCCCGGATATTCTCGGCCCAAACCTCCTTGAAGAGTGCTAGACGCGCTCCTACTGCACAGGTTCGAGCCGGCCTGATCTCATTGTGTTCTATGTGAGGAGGGGCCGAACCCAGTTGCCTTTTTTGCCGGTTGTCGTGGCTCCCCTCTAGAAGATCTCCACGGAGACTGTCTGCCTTGAGACCTCCCAGGTCTGTACTGCCTTGAGTTACGAAAATTCCTATTCTTAGGTGATTCAGCTCTTGGCCCATGACGTCTGAATTTTCTCTCCTGTGGGAGAAAAACACTTTTCCCACCAGACACCTTTTTAATAATTGAATCCAGACTTTCACCGAACAATCTGTCTCCTTCGAAAGGCAACTGACACAGATTGGCTTTAGAGGCAGTGTCTGCTGACCAGGACTTCAGCCATAGTGCTCTCCTTGATGCTACTGAAAGAGCCATTGACCTTGCTGCTAACCTGACTAAATCGATAGAAGCTTCTGCCATGAAATCAGTAGCTATTTTTAGATCAGACAACATCTCTCGCAAGACTGATCTTTTGACATTTGAAGAGATGGCATCTTCTAGATTGTTTACCCAGATCTTCATCGCCCTGGAGGTTGAAGTTAGTGCAACTGCAGGCCTGCAAGATGCCCCGGCAGAGACAAACGCTTTCTTCAGATCCAATTCCATCCGCTTTTCCATCGGATCTCTAAATGCACCCGCATAGTCAACCGGAAGGGTAGTTTTCCGAGCCAAACGAACCACTGCCGCATCAACTTTAGGTGGATTATCCCACAACTTTGCATTAGGCTCATCCACAGGGTATTTCTTTGCAAATTTACCTTGAATAACCACTCTCTTTTCCGTCTTCTTCCACTCTGAGCTAATTAGCTCCTTAATTGAGCCATGAACCGGAAAGGTAGAGGAACGCTTTTTCACAGACGGAAACAACTTGTCTGCAGAAGAACTCTTTGGTGTTTCTTCAGTTAAGCTTAAAGACTTTCTAACTGCCTTCACCAGCCCCTCTACTGTCGAGGCATCAAAGGCAGAATCATCCTCAGAGAAAATTTCACCTTCTTCTGATAAATCCGACTGATCATCCGCCGGATCATAATATTCATCTTCTGATATGTCCGAAAGGGACTCATACAGCATTTCCCGAGACCTCTTAGGCCTCCTGTTTGAAGTGGATGCTTCCTGCACTCCCTGCACCACTGCCTGCTTAATTAGGGACACTAAGGCATCCAATTGAGGTGCTGTAGAAGTTTGAGGCTCAGCCATTAAGGGTTGTTCTGCCACCGGCTGCTTTCTTGCTTGTTGACTTTCCACCTTCTGTGCTTCAGTAGAGGCAGAGAGGCTAAATAGGAAAGAACAAGCACCATTAGCCTCCACTCTCTCCCCAACAATAACTCCATTATCGTTCGCTTACCTAGAAACTTTTGGCTGCACTCCTCTCCCAGAGCCAGACTGATCCATCTTGTCTGTAACCTATGAGACAAGCAATAGTAAGCACCCTTGCGTCCAAAAATTGAGAATTTAAGTTCCTCCATGCTCACCAACACACCACGCTTCACTTCCAATTCCGTCGCGCGTCGTGACGTCAGACGCCGGCGCACGCGTCCGTCGCTCCAGAAATAACGCGCGACCGGAAATGACGCGCGACCAAATGACGCGCGACCGGAAATGACGCGTACATCCGGCCGGTGGAACGCAAGAATGCCTGGCTCTGGGAGGAAAATGACGTACTTCCTGCGTCTGATAGAAGCGGTTTACAGAGGATCCGCACTTCGCCACCAAACAATACGGCCAGTATTAAACTGTGGGCCTGATAGGTGGAATGTGACCCAGCCATTGGTCCTTCTCCACCGCGATCCCCGCCGGGGAGGATATGGGAGGCATCAGGGCAGAGAGAGAGCAGAGAGACCCTGGAAGCGGTAAGCTACACAAGTGACCTGGACAGGAAAAAGACAAGGTGGGGGCGGTGCAGAGCGGATGTTATAGGGTTGGGAGTTAACCCTTTCCTGTCCAGTGACCTGAGGGGCAGGGAATACTCATGTTGGTGATATGCTGCCATGGGTGGCTTGGGAAATCATATTGCCCCTTATCATCTGTTTACCTGTGCTAAAAGCTGCCAAGAGGGAGGTGGAGAGTGCAAATTGGGGTTGAAACAATCAGTTTATAAAATTAAAAACTATTAAAGGCCATGCAAACCAGGGTTTAAAAAATAAAAAAATCCCCTTAAAAGTACGCCCCCCCACGATTGCGCCCTAGGCAGGCGCCTACTCTGGCTACCGCTAGTTCCGGCCCTGGTTTTTACAGGCTAGCATCTGACCTGCATTCTTGAGGTAAGCATGGAAAACACAGATGGAACACAACTTGATGCATTCCAACTTCGCTCAGCGTTTGCCTGTGCTACATATGAACTAACTAAATAGTCAGGGCTGTTTTTTTCCTGTTACCCTATGGTAAAACAATGTCTACAAACAAAACATTTGTACAATGCCAGTCTCATGACACACACTGTAGCAATATATGGGATATATAAGTTGTCTTCGTGGCACATATTAATGTACTTCAGAAAAATATAACAGTTATGAGACAAAATAAACTGTTGAGCCCTGAGGCTACCTCTGGACAGGCAATTATGTCCCTCAGAGTGAGATAACTGACAACCTTATGACCTTTCAGCACCCTTTGACATTCTTGGCTGATGGGTGGAACGCTGGGCACTGAAGTTCTGGTTGTGTAAATACACTCAATATCACTGTGCAGTCGAGCATGTGATGCTCAACACAGGCCCTATAATGTACTTCATGAACAAGTGGCTGCTCATTGAAGAAAATTGCAGAAGGCTTCTACAGGCTTTCTAAAAGAACATTCAAAAATGTTCCATGACCTGAGTGCTTTTATGTAAGTGATGGAAAGAAGACGTGACATCAGATATTTTTTAGATTTTCTCATAACACACAAACTTCAAATGTCATGCGACAAGTGATATTAAACTAATTACAATCACATAATAAGAAATTATTTCATAGCTTAGATTGCTTTTATGTATCAACATATTCAACTACAGAAGAGCAAATGTAAATATTATACTATGCTGTACTAGAAGTTTGCATGTCAGTCGGTAATACATACCCGTCATATTTTTCCAGGTTGGCATCATATAGGTGATCTCTAGCATGGTTTGCATACTCAGTAACTGCAATGGGAGAAATGAGAGTCCTTTGTCAAAATGATCAGTACCATACTAAATATAACCATTTTGTAGTCAAACACAAACAAAAAATTCAACTTCATACAATGTTTTACCTACCTATGACATCAGCACAAATCCCAGCAGCACTGAATAATGGAGCCACTTTATTCTCATATATCTGTTTACCTCTTTTCTTCCCACCATAAGGATTAATATAAACTAGCAAGTTCTTTGGTCTATGAGCTGCAGATAAAAAGAGAATGTTTTTTTCTGTTAAAAGGAGTGTTTATGATGTCCTTTACATTAATAACTTTGAAGCCACCTTTATCACTGGCAAGTTTTACCTGGCCATCAGCTGAAAACGATCAAACATAATACAGTTGTATTCATAATTTTGAGGACCCTTGGTCAAATTATGTTTTATTGGTTTTCAAAGTAAAAATAAGTTATAAAAGCAAAAGCACAAGAAACATGTAATTACAGGGGCAGTATTACCCCTTGTTCAACATGAGCTCGATGAATAAGACTTGCACTGAACATATTTTTTGCCTATTGTTTTAATCACAAAAAAGTATTTTTTTGTTGTTATTTCTTAAACTAAGCAGGGCAAAAGGGGAAATTAAAGTAAAAGCACTGATTTTCCAATAAAATCATTCCTTACTTACATAATGTCTGAATACGTGTGTACTAGCAAACACATAAGTGCACTATACATATATACACAATGAAGACTTTATTTACATAGCTGACATTTTATCCCCCTGAACACTGGAAGCATATAACGTGGCTCCTTCTGCACAACACACAAATACATGATGAAGATATGTAAATAACTAGTGGTTGGTTTAAAAATAGATTTTTTTTGTTACTGTTTTTTTCCCTTTACCTTTAAATATCAGGTTGCTGTCATGCTGATAATTTTTCCAATAGCTACCCCTGATGGGTTACAGTTGGTTGCCTATTTGTTTTCAATTCATCAGAAGAATCCATTCAGTGTGTGGCAAATGCTTCCATCGACAACACTATTACACATCAGTATGCTTTACCCTCTAGATTTGGTACCAGGACCAACTGGGCGCCCTAGGCAACCCATCAGGCACCTCACTCCCCCCAACCCCCATGTGGGGTGTGCACATGCACCATGATGTCACACAGGGGGGCCGCGGTTACACAGGGGTGAGCAGCAGAGGGTAGAGCAGAGCTGCATAGGGGAAGAGAGGGGTGGATAGGTAAGGGGCAGGCAGAAGACCTTTTAACAGGAACCTGCACCTCCCTATCGATTAGGGATACACCGAATCCAGGATTCGGTTTGGGATTCAGCCTTTTTCAGTAGGATTCGGATTCAGCCGAATCCTTCTGCAAAGCCGAACCGAATCCGAATTTGCATATGCAAATTAGGGTGGGGAAGGAAATTGTGTGTGACTTTTTGTCACAAAAAAAGGAAATAAAAAATGTTTTCCCCTTCCCACCTCTAATTTGCATATGCAAATTAGGATTCGGATTTGGTTCGGTATTCGGTCGAATCAGGCCCTAGGTGGCCCAAAAATATTAATTGGATGGGAGACAGCCAGAAAGCATATTAAGGTGAATATTGACAAGAATGTTTTTTGCAGTTCTGGATACTGCTGGAAGCCCAGCATGAAGGTAAATTACTGTAGATATTTGGGGGGGGGGGGGAAAAACATACTTGTTGCCTCAGAAATGATAGAAACTGTAATGCTGGGCCATCTACATTAGAAAATGAACAACAAAACTCTAAGATGAGTTGGCAGCTATGAATTCTGTAAGGACTTACCCCCCAGTCCTATACCTGGAGTTAATGCTGCTATTCCCTGCATGTATTCAGTTATATTTATTTTGGATCATTAAAGTAATTGTTTGGTGTAAAGATTAAAAAAAAACTAGGTAAATAGATAGGCTGTGCAAAATAGAAAACATTTTCAAAATGTAATGTATAAAGGCTGTAGTGATCAGATTTCTAACATAATTGCTAGAACACTACTTCATGCTTTGCGCTCTCTTGTTGGTTACCAGACAGTAACCAATCAATGACTGTAGGGGGGGGCTTTATGGGTCATAACTTTTGGCTTTTGAATCTGACCTGCATGCTAAAGATCAAAAACAAACTCACTGAACAGTTATGTCTCATGTAGCCCCCCTTCAAATCGTTGGCAATCTAAGAGTTAGAAATATGTGAAGCAGGAAGTTGGGGTCTGTTATGTTAGACAGCCAAAAATCTATAAAGACTGGATAACAAACTATATTAGAAATATTTTTTATTTTGACCAGCCTATGTATCCAGTTTTTATTTTTACACTAAACTGTTCTTTAAAGTGCCTACTCCAAGCCTTTGCAATTGAGAGAGAAGAACCTCTGCATTTCAGGATCACTTCTGCTTGACCTTTTTCATTGTATTTAATCTGTATTTTTAATGTATGCACCAATTTATTGTAAAGTCGGGTCGTATATTTTGGTGCTTCATAAACATGTGTTAATGATAATCATAATGCTGCCAAAGTCATTTAATCAGTAATGTTAATGACACAGTAAGCACACAAGGCAAACCCTCCCAAAATAGTTTAATATATAGATTTGGAAAGAGCAATATTTTGTGGTCCACAATGTTGGCATTTTATAAATGTGTGTGCAATAACTGCAGTCTGAAGTTGTGATATAAAATAATCATTTGGATTCTTAGACTACCTGTACTCAACAGGCCACCAAAACTGGCTTTGTATGTTGACATCACTTGTTAGACTAAAGCAAATCTTTAGCTTTAACTGCTGGAAAAAGGAAAAACAAAACCATTTCATTGTTTGGTGTTCCTTGACTTTTAAAGGGATTCCGTTATGATTTTTAGGATATAGTATTTATTACTAAATTTCACAGTGTACATTGCAAGAAATTAATTCTACTATTTACAATTAAAAATTAATTCTACTATTTAAATGTATTTATTTAGTAGTAATAATGGTGTGTAGGCAGCCACCTCAGGGCATTGTATCCTAGTCCTATGCTTTTGGAAAAAGCCAGCACTTTAAGATGGAATGAAACTGTGTTCAGATAAGCTATTGTTTCTCCTACTCAATGTAACTGAAGGCACTGTGACTTGGGTTGGCTAGACTTGAATTTTTACTATTGAGTGCTATTCTCATATCTACCACTAGGCTGGAGCATTTTTTTTAGTAATTAGGTGTCAGGCAGCTGTTATCTGTAAACTTCCCATTGTTCTGTTGTTAAGCTGCTGTGGAAGGAAAGCAAAGAAAGTAATATCACTCCAACTTGTAGCACAGCAGTAAAGAGTTTATTAAACCACAAGTCATATGGCTGGGGGGATCTGAGAAACATTTTGCCAAAAACATGTTTCCCATGACAGAATCCCTTTAAAGGTAGAATACACCTTAAAGGGATTATGAACCTGAGAGGTATTTCAGACGCAGGCTAGAAAATGACAAGCTACTTATTATAAAACAAAACAAAAAAATAATAATGAATAACGAAATGTTGCTTAGAATAGATTGCTCTAGCTTATACTAATATTTAATATAAAGGTGAACTACTATACCGGTACTTCCCTTTATTTGTGGAAATCAACTGTACTTCTGTTTATTTAATTCTTTTAATTTTGTGATTTCCTTTTTCAAACAATCCTCTAGTTTTATTTCCCCTACTCTTCTCCACCAGTAGCTCAGCAAGCCCGGTAAACACTCTAAAATGTATAATTTTGCTGTAACGTGTGCCAGCCAGTGAAACGCTACAAGTGCTGGCATTTATCTTAAGTAGTGGCCATTAACACACCTCAAATTGGAAGGCAGCTAAATGTCAACTATTGTTACTTTTTACAAATAAAACTGTACAGAAATGTAATATGCCAGCAGGAGTTCACATTTGTCCCCCTGGAAAAATGCAGTTCCGCTGAAGCTGTATGCCTCAGAGCAGAAAGTGAGAAGAGCGAGAAGCAAAGAGCTAAAAAATGTTAGAAATTGACAACCTATGTGAAGTATATGATATAAGTAATGTGCCACATAAACTGGGATCCTAAACAGGCCAGTGTTCCATTAAAGGAACAGTAACATCAACAAATGAAATACAAATATAATACAGTGTTGCCCTGCACTGGTAAATCTGCTGTGTTTGCTTCAGAAACACTACTATTGTTTATATAAATAAGTTGCTGTGTAGCAATGGCGACAGCTATTCAAAGGAGAAAAGGCTCAAGTTACACAGCAGATAGCAGATAAGCCCTGTAGAACATAATATTATCTGTTCTCCAATATTTAGGGCAGGGGCACATGGGCAGATTCGGGGAGATTTAGTCGCCTGTGACTAATTGCCCCTTCTGCGGGGCGACAATCTCCCCAAACTGCCTTCCTTCCCCCTGCTATAATGAGAAAACGCCAGCACCGATGCACTTGCAGCTCTTCAATTTCCAAAGTCAACCGAAGTGAGGCAACTTCGGAAATGGAAGCACCGCAAGTGCATCGTTGCTGGCGTTTTCTAATTATAGCAGGCAGAAGGCAGTTCGCCCCGAAGAAGAGGCGATTAGTCGCCAGGCGACTAATTCTCCCCGAATCTGCCCGTGTTCCCCTGCCCTTATGCTGTGCCATATAGCCTTTTTCCAATTTCCGCCATTGATATTCAGCAGCTTGTTTATATGAACTATAGTAGTGTTTCTGAAGCAAACACATCAGTTTTACCAGTGCAGGGCAACACTACATGATATTTTCATTACTTTAAACACTTTCATTTTTTGGTGTTACTGTTCCTTTAAAATGGCCAGCAAATCAATGACACCTATTATTTTAGTGGTGATGTGTAAGGGCATTGGCAGCTCTGTTCATGTGGACACCTCTTGTTAAAAGGCTATAGTGGATTTTTACAAAAAGCAACAACAACAGGAAACGAGTAGTGAGAGCCACTAGGGTATTCCTTATCAGATTGTCCACTCCCATCACACAATTATTGTCTGTTATTGCCATTTAATTTCATTCCTATTGGAGTGTGTACTAGGTGAATGCTACACAATCAATCATAAAAATTATCTTGTGAGATGCAGTTTATACTTGGGTTATTGATTTTTTTATTTATTCAATCTTTTGTGGTTTTTACTGCTTGCACAGTGCACCTATACCTAACAGCAAAACACTGACAAATCAAGTGAGAATGTCACAGACCTATTAAAAAAGTTGTAAACCCAAGTGCATAATGATTGCCATTGTTTCAATGGTTCATGTAATCAGAACCAGTAGTGCAAGACATAGCCAGATGGATGCTGCTTTCAATAACTAACTTTAAAATTACTTGAAATGTGTAATTAATGTATATTGCTGCTTATAATGAAATGCAATTTGCAATGGAGTGCAAAGGTTTATAGTTGGGTTTACAAACAATTTAAACATGTACTAAACTAATGGAATCAGTTCATAAGCCTCTCTTGCAAGAGTCTGATGCTTTTTGTGCAATAATACAGCAGTGTTTAGTGATATGAACCTACCGTTTGATTGCACTGAGCACTTACAGGAGATTCCCATTCAAGATCAATTTTGAGTATTTTTTTCACCATACAAGTGTTCAAAAACCTCAAAATGACCCTTTGTGCCATTAACCTTATAGTTCTAGAACCCGACTTGAGAGTGTTAAAGAGATTCAATGAGGGCTTAATGACTACTCGTGAGAACAATGCAATACTTGTCAATTTAAACATAATCCAACTTACTTTGCTGCTCAAGTAGATCATGAAATGCTTGTAACCACTGATAAAAAAGCTGCTCATCACTGCACCAAAAGGTCACCTCCTTGCACCGCCAGCGGTGCTTCCTCACTCTCTGTACATAACGTACTAAAATATATAAACAAATGAACACTGAACATTGCCATAACTGACATGCAAGCAAGATATACAGCTTGATAATTATAAAGAAAAGCAGTTTCTCTCAAAAATATTACATTAAAATATTTTATATCAGTAAAATAATATCTTAATACAGACATCAGATATTATGCTATGTAATGATTAATTATTAAATGGACAGATTTTGCAGCCTGCTAGTTATTGAAGCGAGTCAAGAAGAACAGAGCCCCACACATCCATTTAGACACAGTTGGGGAGCTTACCCCATTTATTGTAACCGCCTGTGCATCAATGTTTCAGGGGGTGAAACTCACCCTCCTTCATTCACAGCCTTCTATGGAGCCAATAAGTATCTATCCCTTGATAGGTTGTTAGCGGGGACATTATAAAAGAATGACTGTCATTGCCATCTACTAATTAGCCACAGCTTCTCATCTTCGAGTCCCAGACCAATTTGTACATGGTGATTTGACAAAAATGTATTTTCATGGGATAAAGCCTTTCTCAGGAGTAACTATTGCCATTTTGCCTTGACAGCTCTTTCCTAAGGAAAAGTTGAATGCCCCTTGTACCATTGGCCTTATAGTTTCAAGCGTTATCAAAATACTTATATACAAGAATGCTGTAAGTACACAAGCCTTTTAGATAAGAGCACTAAAATAAGTTTTATAAATGTTTTATCTAAGAGGCTAATTTTACACTAGGCAGCTATTAATTATGTACGAAATCCTACATTTCAGCAACAATGAGAGTAGTAAATAAAGTTATAATAATAATAAAAATCATTAATACTGGTCACAACAGCCCAGGAAAGCAATTTCTTTAAGTAAAATGACTAAAACATCAATTTATTTTTAAAAAAGATAAATCATGGCATAGCAAACTCCAGATACTTGTTACTGTTGAGAAAATAAATACTGTCAGCAGTATTCTTTATACCTGTAAATGCACGAGGCTTGCAAATATGCTGCCATTTCATACTGTTGTAGTACTTCTCATCAATCTCTGCTTCCCTTACTGAAACAATTTCAGTCACTGGGACAGTAACACCACCTACAGGGAGAGAAACAGGGGATGAAATTAAATCAGATGTTATGGGCCATACCACGGACACATAACAGCACATATATGTATTGTCTTTTGTTTTTTCAACACACACACACACACACATTTAACTAGAAACCCCAGGTCCCACGTATTCCAAATAATGGATACTATACTTGTATCATGGGGGTACAAAGTCTGTAGTATCACACAGGATATTATGGCCCCACGAATCACTGAAATAGTAACCAGGTTCAGAAAGAAAGAATGTTGAAGCTTATACCTGGCCAAACAATTACACAATCCAGATGACTAGTTGGCTATTAACACGACCACAAACAAATGAACTCATTCAACAGCTCACAAGCCATTACACTGATCTTCACTTGGATGTGTGTGTCTAATCCCTGCATTAGCCTGATGGATTTAATTTATTTTTTAAACTGTATTAAGTTTTAGCTTTACAAGATGATCATACAGTGTTGGTATAAATGGTTCTACGCTGTACAACTTAAGCTGGCCATACACGCACCGATATAAACATTGTTTCATTAGCGTTTCGGACCATGTGTGGAATAATTGTCCTGACAATTTTTATACCATGGTGATCGGACATTCAGTCGATCAAACAGACTAGAAAATTTCTTTGTATGTATGGGTGACCATCACTGCTATTTCTGCTAACTTTCCTACAATTGTTGTCTGACAATTAATGGCCTGAACATTATCTGATGTGTTATTTGTCCTACTTTAATGCTACAGTTTAAACCTGAATGGTTAGTTTTTAGATCATTGCATTAAAACGTATGATCGTATCAGGTCTGACCACAGGTGTGTGGCTGGCAGGTAGGAGCCTATGTGCTGTGTAATGAGGGTAATGCAGGATCAGGGCAGGCCAGTGGTTGGAGGCAGGCAGCAAACAAACAAGTCCGTAATATAGGCAGAGGTCTGAGCTGGCAGCAACCAAGGAAAGTTCAACAAAACAGGCTGAGGTCTGGGCAGGCTGAAAACAGGGATGAACCCAAAGAAACGGGCCTAAGGTCAATTATCAGGAGATCAAATAATCAATGGGAACTGGAGCAGGGAACAGGGGCAAAAGGCAGGGAACCAGGGAGGAACAAGGAACCAGGCAAGGTAATCACAGGTCTGAAGATCCTAACAAATCAATACACAGGTCCTAACAAATCAATACCCAAGCTTTCGCCATGAGACGAATAAAATTACTCTGATACTGGCAGAGGTCTCAATAACTGCGGTAAATGTGCCTGGGTGCAGAGACAGCAAATTAAACAAAATATATCCAGAAGAATCCACACTTAATTTTATTTTTAAAAAGCCGATCCATGAAAACCATAAAATGGGGTTCACTTATATGACAGCAATAGCAACCAGGTGGGTGGCCAAATAGTCCACGGATCCACTTGTTTTGTGCCAAATAGTGCACAGAGCCACTTGTTTTGTGACTTTGCCAATCTATCAATGTATAGCCAGTTTTAACATTGACTTCTTGGTGTTATTGTGCCTTGGTCATTTTGGGGTGAATTTGTTATATCTGGCGTGATTTTTCAAGCATGAAATCGGAAAACCAAAAAGAAATAATACATATTAAAAACATTCTTGCCAAAATACTGAAACTTAAAAGGGAATGTTTACCTTTTGCAAAGTCCTAAAATAGTGGGTTTTAAGTCAATGTTAAAAACTATGATACTATGATCATGAAAAATTTTATATGTAATATGTCTTTATATACTGTTAATTGCCTCTCAGTATGGTTTTACAATGCAATAATATTACAAATATGGAGGAAGTACTACAACTACAAAGATTAAATGCCATGTGCTAAGCGATACTTTAAATCTACAGAAGGGTAAAGGCTTTGCTCACCTTTACTTTAATAAGTCCCAATAAGGGTAAAGCCAGCCATGGGCCTGGGAGTGGGTCTGTTTACCTTTCCGGGTTAAACTATTTCCTGGCTGTTTCTTTCAGGTAGGTCAAGAATTTAAGTCAGAAAAATACTTACAAAAGAAGAAGCTATGCTTGCTGTATATACACTAAAAATTCAACCTAGCAAGAATGTTCTATGCTCAAATTTGACATGGGTGCAATACAAATAATTAAACATGCTTTTGTGGCAAAAGACCTTTAGAACAAGGAATGGAACAACAAACTCAGCTGATTCCACAAAAACTCAATAAAAACACAATTAGCAGTTGCCCTTAGTTTGCCTCAGCAAATGTTTTCTGTAAACTGAACTCGAAAACAATGATTTGAGCCAGAAACATGTCTAACTAGAACTGGCTCACTAGCAAACCACACACTAAATTTAAATGGCATCATGTTTTACTTCACAAACACCTTACCTAATGTAGTTCAACTATCTGTGTCTGTCGATCTTTTTATATTTCACAAAAGTTAAGATCACTTTGGAAATATATCTTGGGCAAGAGACAGATAAATTACACCCTGTTTTGCTTCTCTATAAGTTATTCTGAGGCCATATGGATGAGTGACAGCTGAGACACACATTAGTAAACAATACCAGCTGTGTTTGCAGAGCAGTGTTTGCTAGTCCTATGGTATACTAGGAGACCTGATAACTAGTTTCCCAGCGTGGACCTGGCCTAGCCTAAAACAAACTCCACAGTTATCAAACAGGGTTAGTAATTAATAATAGGATTGATACATCATCTAAAATTTGCATATTCCAATAATGAAATAATTAACAAGAATAAGTCATACCTGAAGGGAATTGCTGAGTGAAACGGTTTACTAGGCCTCTTGTTTGGTGGAGCACTCTTGTCAAGCGGCTTCCTGATGGAGAACAGCATGCGATACAGTCAGACTACAGCAACCAACAGACTACTGAACAAAACTGTAAGATGAAACATCTATATGATAATAACCCTCATAAAACGTGTATTAACTATGCCATTTGTCTTAAACCTATGGTGATGAGAAAGACTATGATTCTTACATTATTTAAGATTTTCTACGTTTATGGTGAGACTTTTACGAATCCCTGCACCCTTGCGGCAACGTGAAAGTGTTTGCCCATGCAAAGTTTTTATGGCCAATTGACTCAGAACTAGGTCCCAAATGTATTAATAATTATGGCTGGAAAGACATTGACTTGCATGGACACATTCTTTATATTCCTTTTACTTCTAATGCTTTGTGCCACATTCTATCCACCTTTCAAAGCCAAGTTTGAATGGTTGAATCTGCATTAATATTAACCTAGACATAAAATATGCATAGGAAAAAAGGTGTTACGGTGGCCATATGCAAATAAATTGGTTTGTTTGTTGAAGTCATCAAACAAGCAGATCTTTGTCCAGTTTCCCACATATGTGGAGGACCATACTGGACAAATCTGACTCTCTCTCGGACAGGGGACAAGATGGCCAAATGTAACAATTCAAAACAACTCAAATTGCTTTATCCTTGTCAGTACAATCATGTCATGGTGAAAATGCTTCATTTTTGCACTGAAACTGAAAGGATATCGCTATTTATCAAAAAAAAAAAATTATTTTCAGGCACCAGAGACATTATCTGACAAAGAGAGGAGTTATTTATTAAGATTAGGCACTGTTAAAAATTAAGCTTTTACGTTTTACCATTTCTATATCAATGTTAATGCGGATCTTCAACTACAATTTCTTGCGCACAGTTTGAAACTAGGAATTCAACAGTAAAATGTGTAACAATGGCTAAAACACAAGTATTAAATACTTGTTGTTTTGTATAGAAAATATGTTTTGCATTAAATTATTGACATGCTCTTTAGCTAAATGTTTGTGGGGAACAGGCCTTGGAATGAGGGCAAAGGGGTCACTGCAGGAGTTTTAAGCGTTTTTTTTTGTTTGTAGCCCACACCCACAATGCTAAAGTGCCCAAAAAAAAACCCTGACTTGGAAATCCCAGTGTTCCTGTCAGCACTTCCCAGTTGATAGTGTGAAGCTAAAAGTGTCCAATGGCTCAGGGTGTAGGCACATCGAAAAGCTGTTAAGAGCGTAGGGGTGGATCCTCTGCCTGTGTCTATCTGTAGGCCAAAAATATACCACTTGGGGGCTCTAGCCTAACTTACAATACTGGGCTCAACATCACCTCCAATACACACACTAACATTGCTGAATCACACCAGCAAGCTAATTCCCACATCAGCTTCAGGAGGTAGCAAAGTCTAACTAAAGCTGGCCATACACTAGAAGATCCATCTTTTCCCCGATATGCCAATAATGGCAGGGCTTTATCGGGGGTAATCTGAATGTTTGGGCATGTGGCCGAACGATCAGATTACGACGAGCGCAATGAGCTCCGACCGGTCGATTGGGAGAAAATCAAACCTTCCCGATCGATATTGTGTACAGATATCGATCGGGAAGACCCGGCGGAAGCCTCCATACAGGGGCAGATAAGCTGTCCAACTGGTCTAAACGTCCGATGTCGGCAGCTTTATCTGCCGTGTATGGCCACCTTAAAATACAGATAAAACTCCATATAAAAAGGTAAACATTCCCATGCCAATAGCACATTTTCAGCAGATAGATATCACATTGATAGAAATGTTGTTGTTTACAGGCAGATCGTGTTGCTGATAAAGTGGGAAATAAATGCTAATGTGTTTGTCATTAATTGAGCTCTGTTCAACCTCAGGCCTATTGATTTTTATAGACCTCCAAGACCCTTAACTCTCATAGGACACTGGGGACATTTTAGCTGGATTTTGCTAGGCAGTCTGTTGATTTAAGTGAATTCTTGTAAGGAAATTGCACCTTAGACCTGCAATGAATCAGTCTAATCAATAAGAGTTCAAGAAAAGTTCAGCGGAAGAAAGAACTAACCTTGTTTTATATAACCACAGCTCTTTTAAGAACGAGAATAATTTAGTAGTTAATGGGGGGGAAATGTTTCCGATCTATGAATAAAAAAAAAAAATTATATTTATACATTTTCATTCCTAATTGTGTTTATGCTGCTATTCATTTCAATATATCTGCTATTGTGCTAAACAGCAGTAAAGAGTAAAAAAACACAGCTATGTAGGGAGGAAAGCAGAAATGCCACATGGGAAACACTGCATCTCTCACTACATGGTAACCTGTGTAATGTAATATGTGCAAGGGCCCCTACAAGTGTTTTAGCTGTGTTTGAGAACAGGCTTGGGAGCACCTAAGTTCATGAGTTAAATGATTCCTTATTATTAGTCTGGTTGCGGCCATGAGCATCAAAATTGTTACAAAAGTATCTTATCTACACTTGTGGATCTCTGCCAAAAGCCAATTAAGTTAGAAACTGTTTCTTTTTCTAGCTGTTCAGTGCAGGGCAGTGCAGGGAAAATAGGGACTTTCCAGTACAAACGAGGGACTCTGCTGTCAAAAGAGGGACTGCAAACGGGACAGTTGGGAGGTATGCAATCTACAGTCTGTGTCCCCGTCACTCCAGCGGATTC
Source organism: Xenopus petersii (assembly GCA_038501925.1). NCBI lineage: Eukaryota > Metazoa > Chordata > Amphibia > Anura > Pipidae > Xenopus > Xenopus petersii. The sequence goes on along the minus strand of CM076676.1, from coordinate 77,385,972 downwards.
ACTTGTCTCCGCCTCCACACAAAACACAGGTGGAGAGAACCGGACAGTGTGCCTAAGGCTAATTGTTGTGGCCACTGCTAACATCAGACAAACAAATTATCGCAGTCAAAATTTCTCCTTACATTTGTAACAACTTCCCATAGTAAACCACAAACTTAATACCTGAAGCAGATGCAGTGGTAAGATGATCAAGTGTTTACCTAGAAATGTTCATTTGAGCATTGCTATGAGAAGGCTTGTTAATTTTTTGGGGGCACAGTCTTTTGGGGGCTTTGGGTTTTTTGGGGCAATGTGACATTTAGATGAAAGATGACCAGTGTGAAATTAGCAGAGCAGACAGTCATACAAGTCACTGGCTGTTTGTAGTTAAATGGTAAATTCACCTTTTAGCATACTGTAGATCAGGGCCCCCTTTTTTTCCCACACGTGAGTCACATTCAGATGTAAAAAGAGTTGGGGAGCAACCCAAGCATAAATAAGTTTTCTGGGTGGTGCAAAATAAGTGCTGTGATTGGCCATTTGGTAGCCCCTGTGGTGACTGGCAGCACCTGATTGGGGCCACTGGAAGCAACATCCAAGAGGTTGGTGAGCAATGTGTTGCTCACGAGTCACTGGTTGGGGATCACTGCTGTGGATGGACCTATTCTAGGAAAATTTTGGATTAGTGTTCATTTGTTATTTGGTTAAGCACTTAGCTTTCCTCCACCTCTTTCCCGCCTGCAAATTAAAATACTATCTGGTTGTCGAGGTCAAGGCCCCAGCAACAATAAACAAATAAACTTAACAAAATGAAAGCAGTTAAAATCAAGCCCCATACTTTGTACTAACCCCTCTGTGCAGATTCTTCCAGTGGAGTTGCATGCATCCATCTTCCGTGCTCCTCTGTAAGCTGACTGGGAGAGAAGTATTTTTTGTGCGTGCGCAGTTGGAGCAGTTTGCGACAACTCCGCATGCACGGAATTACACGGAAGTAGCAGATCTCTCAGTCAGCTTACCGAGGAGCTGGAAGATGGACGCATGCAACTCCGCTGGAAGAATCTGCGCCGAGGGGTAAGTACAAAATATGGGGCATTTCCCGGGGGGGGGGGTAGTTTGCCTGAGGGGGGAGGTATACCTGGGGTGGGGGTGTGGGTTTTTTTCCCCACAGGTTGAATTCTCTTTTAAAGGTATTCGGTCATGCTCTCTATGGTGTAGTTTTTATTTCTAAATTACACTGTTGACACTGCAAACAAATTATTCTACCAAGTAAATTGTATTCCTGAACCAACAAGTATATATTTTTTAGTTGCAATATTAGTGTGTAGGCAGCCATCTCAGGTAATTTAACCGGTTCATGTGATTTCAGAAAGACCAAGTGCTGCACTATGGAACTGCTTTCTGACAGGCTATTGTTTCTCCTATTTAATGTAACTGAAGGAGTCTCAGGGGGACATGGATTTGTATTATTGAGTGCTGTTCTTATATCTATGTATCTACCAGAGACTTGTAATCTGGTTATCTTCCCATCTGCTGATGGGCTGCTGGGGGAAAGGGAAGGGGGTGATATCACTATAACTTGCAGCAGTAAAAAGTGACTAAAGTTTATCAGAGCACAAGTCACATGACTGTGGCACCTGGGAAATTGAAAATATGTTTAATGGTGATGTGACTCACACATAACAAATGTCTAGCCCAATGTCAGATTTCAAAATTAAATATTAAAAAAAAAATCTGTTTGCTCTTTGGAAAATTCATTTCAGTGCAGAATTCAGCTGGAGCAGCACTATAAACTGATGCATTTTGAGGAAAAAAACATTTTCCCATGACTGTATTCCTTTAAAAAACAGAAATAATTAAAAAAAACAGAAAGAAATAAAAATCAAGCAACAAAGCTCCCAAAATACATTTCAGCTGTGCTTAATGGGATTTGCCTACCACTGAATTTTCCTGAGATTAAGCTATTGTAATCACTTCAGGCGATTCCCGCTTGTCATAATCGAAAGATATTTCCGGAACTGTGTCGCCCACGAGGAATGCAGATTTCCTACAGGCAACAAAGTGTCCGGATATCACCCTAAGAATACTAACAGTTTGCATTACAGGGATTTTCACAGAATGACTGAAACAAAGACCGTATGTGGCAGATGGTTACAAATCAAATGTAATCAGATTGCAGAGAAAGTGACTGAGTCCATCTGCAGTGGCACACAGGGTGCTTTGTGTGCTTGAAACAGCACCCCTATTGACTTGCAATTATAAGTCCTGTAAGTGCTTCGCCAGCAGATATCCAACAAGAATCTACAGGAACTGTGGCATAGAACATTTATTATACCTTAAAATATACTGGTTTATTGTTTTAGAGAAAAATGTATTCACAATTAAAAATTCTAATTGTTTGATTATAATGAAGTCTATGGGATATGGCCTTCCCAGAGTTTGAAACTTCTGGATAACAAGTTTCTGTATATATACCTGTACTTAAAAAAGCAGTGCTATAAGCATCCATTATGCCATCAGCCTAACCCCAACAAAGAAGCTGTTAGAAAATACAAGCCACAACATAATAATACACTCTGGTAATACTAGAAAGTTCAAACTGTTGGTGAAGAACTGCCATGTCTGCCTTTTTGCATTTCTTCCTTTCTCTGTGACCAGACTTCGCTGGAACTTCAGTGTTCTTCTGATTCCTATAACTGAAAGGAGGACTAAAGTTTAACTAAAGACGTCGGGCAGAAATGTTGAACATTATGTTTAGGACTTCTGTACCAGCCCAAAGGCAACCACAGCCCTTTAGCATTAAAAATCAGTGGGGGTCATTTATCAACACTGGGCAAATTTGCCCATGGGCAATAACCCATGGCAACCAATCAGGTTGTTGCATTCATTGTTCTACTTGCAGCTATTCTGCCTGTTTGCATTCTCTTCCGTTGTCTCATTGCCAACAATAAGCAGGGCTGCCATTAGAAATCACGGTGCCCGGTACAACAAAATTTTTTGGGCCCCGCCCATCCAGGCGACACCCAGATCCCGCCCACTCCACACCAAAGTTAAAATACCTCACAGACATCAGCGCTAAAAAAGGTAACCCCCCCCAACACACACAAGTTATAAAAATCTATTGATGGTCAGGGCCCCCTTATAAGTAAAAAAAAAAAAAAAAAAAACTGTGGTGCCAGGGCCCTCCATAAAAGTTTGTTTTAAAAAAATTGGTAGTTAGGGCCCCCCTACAAGTTTTAAAAAAAAAAAACAAAACATTGGCACCAGATCCCTCATAAAAGTTTTTTTTAAAAAAAACGTTGGTGCCAGGGCCCCCCTTACGAGTTAAAAAAATTGGGGCCCCAAGAATATTTTTTAAAAAAACCTTGGCAGCAGGGCCCCTTTACAAGTTCAAAAAAAATTGGGGCCGCAGAAAATATTTTTTTTAAAAAAAAAATTGTCAGGGGCCTATAGAGTATTAAAATAAAACATTGGTGGCCAGGGGATTAAAAAAAAAACCCACATTGGTGTTAGTAGAATTTCACTCGTGGCTTCAGGACTTCAATTATAGCTGTTTTCGTGACATCGAGTCTTTTCCCCCGATTCAGGACTTCAGTGTCGGCTCCTTTCGTGACTGTTTCTTTTCGCTGCTTCAGGACTTCAGTGTCGGCTCCTTTTGCGGCTTCTGGACTTCATCTGTTCGGCACTTCTGCATTTGGCTGTTCGGGACTTCGAACGAGTGGCACCGCTTTGGCGCTGTCAAGGGGGGCCCGGCTCTTTGAAAAGTGCAGCCGTGCCGGGCCCCCCTTCAGGCCCGGGACACTTGCCCCCCCCGATGGCGGCCCTGAAAATAAGCATGAGCAGTTGAAGCAATTCCTGGCTAGGCCCTACTGCACATGCTGCTGCAGGGAAGAGACTCGAAGAACGTGAACGGGCAGAAGATGGTGCCTGAGAACTTGCTGCTCTGCATTTTAGTGTCAGGCTTTTTGTCAGGGGCACCTTTTTGACTAATGCACAGTATGGGGAGGAAGAGGTGAGGGGGAAATGGCAGGCAGTTAAGGGGGTATTTTGTTACTAGGGGGGTTTAGTACTCTGTTAAAGGAAAACTATAACCCTCGAACTATGTAGGTCTCTATAAAAATATATGGAATAAAACAGCTCAGGTGCTTCATGCAAATAAACTTTTTTCATAATAATATACTTTTTTAGAAGTATGTGTCATTGGATAATCTTAAATAGAAAATTGTCATTTAAAAAAATTAAGGGCCGCCCCCTGGGATCGAAGGATTCACAGTGCACACAAACCAAACAAACCATACATAGGTCACATGAGCCAATTAACAGACAGAGTTGTGTCTTTTGCTTCCACACTTCTTCATGTTACAGTTAGAGTTGTAGTATTTCTGGTCAGGTGATCTCTGAGGCAGCACACAGACCTTCACAAAATGGTGGTTCAAGGCAAGAGATGTAGAAGGGCAATATTTACTTAAATATATATACCAGTTTGGCAAGATTCTTTAATATGTCACGTAATATGATATAAACTGTTGCTTAAATATTTATTTTGGGGGTAAAGTTTTCCTTTAAGGACCCACTCACTATATACATATATTTTACAGACTAGAAATGTCACAGCAAAAATATTAGTCAATAATTCAGATCATTAGTACCTGGCATCCTTGAAACCTTAATAACTCTCTAAGTCTCTATCTTCTCAAGAGCTTCCTACAGCACACTGAGCATGTGCAGTGTCACGGACACTCCTAAGAATTTTCTGATGGCAAGCTTCTGTGCATAAATTGAATGCCTGGATTATTACTAACAAAATCCAAGATGGGAAGTTCCTGTGACAACTTTGAATTCCTGGATCATTACTACTATAGGGAAGCTGAACCTTTAGGGTGGTCTAGTAAGTTCAGTTTATAAAATATGGCACTTCTTCCCATGTACTTCCTTTGTAATGTATAATGTTGGTAATAAGAGCAATTAGCAAGGGTGTGCACCTTTGACTGCTGAATCATTCCATGGAAAATATGAAACATACCTTGTGACATACACTTTTCAAGAAGAGAATACAGGCTCTTGGCTAGACAAGGCATTTTAATAATTTACAGTCAGTTTACACAGGGATCGGTGTGGGTGAGGGGTGTCAAAAACGAACATGAAGATCTGTCAATGAAGTACAATTCCATTTATCTAGTGAAGCACCCAGCATACATGTACAACTAACTCTAGCCATAACACTTTCTCTCCGGACATGTTATTTAGGCACAGTGAGTAACTGCCACAATGGGATGCCTGGCACATAAGAACATTAAAGTGATACTGACACTAAAAAAACTACTCTTTTAAATATTAATGTACATTATATTTATTAAAGATAGAATTTTAAAGTTGTTTGGACATTGAATGAACTCACAACTAGAATGGTTTTTAACTTAAGAACAAACTTGAAAAAACTCAAATCGCTCGAATTGATTGAGTTTTCAAGCGAAACCCACAGAAAAAACTCAAATATTATGAAGGCTATTAAAATCTTCAAATGGTTTAAGGGACCTCTGCCATTGACTTCTACATGACCACGACAGATTTTAGATGGTGTATTTTCAAATTAAAGCTATTTCCAGGGTTGGGTATAATAAATCTAAAAAAAAATAAGGTTTTTTTAACATAATAAATGTATTTTTGACTCCAAAATAACCTCAAAAACTCAATTTTTTTGTGAAAAACACAACACGAACCTTAATAAATTTGCCCCAAAAAGCTGCCTATAGGTCATGTGAAGATTTTTTGCCGAAAGGTCTACTTTTATAAGTGATTGTTCCAAAAGCCAACTGTTTTGCCGAACTGACTGTCTCTTCTTAACCTGTCAGTTGGTTTCTAATGGTAACAGACTACTATTGCACAATAATTGCAGCACCCTCATAGAGGAATACGGGGAATCAAATGTAAAAGTATTTCGCAAATACTTTTACGGTAAAAGGAGGAGAGAAGGAGATTGTGAGATATAGATTAAGAAACCGTAAAAAAAAAAAAAAATCTACCAGTGACAAATACCTAGAAACAGTAGTTTACAGACCAAGCATAAGGCTTCAGCAGCTGCAAAGGGTAATAATGTCTTTACTTAGATTCAGGAGATGCATAAAGTATATTTTGCCTCTTTTAAAGTGGACCTGTCACCCAGAAACAAAAAGCTATATAATAAAAGTCCTTTTCAAATTAAATATGAAATACAATTTCTATTTTTTATTAAAGCATTCATAGCTGTTGTAAACTCATTTAAACATCTCAGCTGTCAATCAATTATTGTCTGCCCCTCCTCTATGCCCTGGGCATAGAGGCAGGGCAGACAATTACTTTCACTTTCCATTCAACACTTCCTAGAAATTGCTGCTCTCCACACATTACCCAGTTCTCTTCACCATTTAATTGTGTAGCCAGGACATGGGGATGGACATCAGGTCCCCCATTCTGGTGCACAAACAAGATTCTGAGCTGATACAAGACTGGTCTTAATAACAGTGTCCACAAAATGGCTGCTGCCTGCTTGCTGTAATTTTGAATTCCCAGACTGAAGGAAACAAGATTCAAATAATTTATATAGTGTATTTAAAGTTCATTTTGCTTGACTGATGTGATAAAATAGGATTATGAATAATTTTTTTGGGTGACGGGTCCCCTTTAAAAGAGAGTGTATATTTTAAAAAACAATCTCAAATCAATCTCAATGAACAGGGCTTGTGCTAAACATAGTGCATTATAATAGCCAGGAAAATATCATCCAGCAGGCCAATGGTCAGATACTACACTGCTGTGCCAATGTATTTGAGAGTAAGGGGGAGCTGCAACTCCTGCTGGAGCCCCATCTACAACTGAGAACAGGTATCAGCAGCTGAAATTTTCTGTATGGAGAAACTATTTGTGATTAGAAAATATCATAGGATGTTTTCCGGTAGTGCCATACATGCACAGATGCTGAACATTAGACTGACCAACTAAGTATGGACATACATGGCCACAAAAGGACTCTTAAGCTGGCCATAGATGCAAAGATCCGATTGTATGAATCATCGTACGATCGGACTTTCCCATCTCCCGACCCGCCACTAACCATTCAGATCAAAGTCTTACCAGCCAGATTAGTAAAAGAACAGATCAGCAATGTTCTGCCCCTGACAGCAATCGTACGATATCTATGTCCAACCAAAGCTAGTGACAGTCTCCCACTGAAAATCGTACGATCGGCAATACACGCAGAGATATTATCGGCAGCCGACAGAAATTTTCTAACCTGTCCGATCGACCAAACGACCGATCTCCGCCGGACGAAAAATGTCGGGACTCTCCACACGCGGTTCGAAAATCGTACGAATCCTCGATTCGTACGATCAGATCTTTGCGTCTATGGCCAGCTTTACTTTGCCTCCAGGTTTGAATTGTGGTGGGCTTTGGCCTATATATGTATTCAGTAAGTGCTGGGAACAGTCTTAATTTATTGGGTATGGAATAAATTATATTTGTGCTTTAATATTGGGCAAATGTCATCGTTTTCAGAGGGCTGATATAGTCACAGTAGGTGATCTTGCACAACAATATGCTCATTCACAAGCTATTTTGTCTCTTTTAGAAGCTTCACATTTGCCAGTCTACAGACATGCTCTCTGTAGAATAAGCTGCTTCTTATCGCAAAGGCTGCAGCTTGGGGAAAGGGAGGGTTTTGTTTCTATAATGCTCCAAATTTCCCTTTGAACCAATTACCCTGTTTATGGGAAGATTAAGTTGAGTGCAATCATTTTTCATTAGGAAAATATGTGTTAAAAAAGGCACAGTCCATGTATTACAGATTCAACAACCTAGAGCAGTTGTCATAAAAAAAAGAGCCCAGCAGGTGTTTTCCATCCCTACCAACACACTATGTAATCTGATCCCACATTCTCATTAGCAGTTACACATTGAACAGCTCTTTGTGAAACTTCCCCCATGAATCCAAAGCACAGTCAGCAGTATTATTGGCAGCTCAGCATCACACTGGGTGCACTGCACACAAAGCCACAGGACATTGTCACTAATACTATTGTTGGGTCACCAGTTGGGTGTGTGTTTGTGTGAGTCACATGTGGGATTAAAGGGCACACACTGAACAATCGCACGCAAGTAGCACACTCACCACTGGGGGCAGTACTCAGAAACATTAGATGCAAAAACGGTACAGCCAATAAGCTAGCTGCTAGCAGGCTCAGCAACAGTTGTACCGGCGAGTGTCACTGCAGTCTGACGGCTAAACACAGACTTAGGGCAGCAACAACTATGACAGCCAGGGACTCCAGAAACCCCCCCCCCCCCACAATGCAAAGCGATAGTGCCCTGATCACACTCTGCCGACCTGAAAGTCTTCCTATTGCGCAGCTGCAGAGAGAACAAACAAGGGGTGCAATGCCACAACTACTCTCATCTACCCGCCATAAAATGGCACTTACCTGGCCGGCTCCGCTCTCTTCCGTGTCGGGGCCTCAGTTCTCTCCAGGAGAGCAGAGAGCGCCCGGGGTCCAGGGTCACCTCGCAGCTTTGCCTCTTAACCGAGAGCACCGAGCACAGCACGGCTAACGAGGGGGAATGAGCGGACTCCATGGCGACTGTTCAGTCTATGTGCGACCCCGGACACCACACCAAATGCCGTTCACATTGATCCCAACTGAGCTAGCGGTCCAGGATCCATTGTCTTCGCCGGAGCTTTACAAACCACGCCCACTGCCTTCTCGTCATCACGTATAGAAATGATTGGGACGTGGAGAGGGCAGGTTTGGTTCTGAGATGGCAAAGTCTAAAGCCGTGGAGTCAGACTAAACAACTGTCTGGAGCGACATATGTCACAGAGTGACTGGCGCTACACCTGCAGCTCCCAAGGGCTTTGAGGAGAATGATTTGTCTCTGATTGAATTTGAGATCCTCATTCCCACAAACCTTTTTGCCTAACGAATTAAAGCAGTATTTTAAGCAACTTTCATATGTATATTAATAAAACATTCCCATGGTGATAGCTGTTAACGGGTTTGTTCACCTTCCAAACACTTTTTTTAGTTCAATTGTTTTCAGATTGTTCCCCAGAAATGAAGATTTTTTTCAATTTCTTTCCATTAGTTTTATTTTTTACCCTTTTTCCAAAATCTACGTATAAAGTTTAGTGTCCCTGTCTCTGGTGTTTCAGTCTGGCAGCTCAGTGATTCAGGTGCAGACTCTGAACTGTTACAATCTTGCAACATTTAGGGGCACATTTATCAAGGGTCGAAGTGAATTTGAGGGAATTTTCGAAGTAAAAAAAATTCAAAGTAATTTTTTTGGATATTTCGACCATTAAATACGATACTATGACTTCACGTTTACTTCGACTTCGATTGGAAGTACAAATCGTTCGACTATTCGACCATTTGCTAATTGAAGTACTGTCTCTTTAAAAAAAACTTTGACCTCAATACTTCGCCAACTTCACCTTCCAAACACTTTTTTCTCAATTCAGTTGATTTTAGATTGTTCCCCAGAAATAAAGAATTTTTCCAATTACTTCCCATTATTTATTTTTTACTGTTTTTCCAAAATCTAAGTTTAAAGTTGAATGTTCCTGTCTCTGGTGTTTTGGTCTGGCAGCTCAGTAATTCACACGCAGATTCTGAACTGTTACAATTTTGCAACATTTAGTTGATACATTTCTCAGCAGCATTTCTGGAGTATTAGCAACTATTGTATCAATTCTAACAGCCTCCTGTAATGAAACCCAGAGATTCTGCTCAGCAGGGACAAAGATAAGAAATGTATTAACTCCTTGGTGGTCTGCCACAGAAAGCACTAATGGAACACAGGGAAAATTGGTCAGCACTCACCCAAACCAAACAATCTATCGAGATGATGCACGTGCAGGGTTGTCCACTCCAACCGGATAAATAAAGCCAAAACGAAATCACAGCACCATCCAAAGCGTATCCAAGGGCCACATAGGCCTGAAACGTTGTTCATTTGAGATCCAAGCCAGAAAATGCAATAAAGGCTTTTTAAGAAACATACGCTTTGGATGGTGCTGTGATTTCGTTTTGGCACAGAAAGCACTAATCTCAACTATTTATTCTATACTAAACACAGAATTGGAGGAACCGTTTCCTAAGCATTGGTACATGCTACAATGGGAGGGAGAGCTCTCAACCACTTTCACCATGGAACAATGGCAAGAAGTATGGGAAAATGCCAGGAGAAGTGTTACTTGTGTGAGGCAGAAAGAAAGTGTTTACAAGGCTATCTTTCATTGGTACTATACCCCGGTGAAATTAAGTAAAATGTACCCAACCACCTCAGCAATGTGCTGGAGGGCCTGTGGACAAGAGGGCTCTCTCTCCCATATTATGTGGTTCTGTCCAAAACTTTCTGAATTTTGGAAAGCTGTTGGGGTTCTGGTGACAAAACTCTTTTTTTATGAAATTCCAATACATGCTTCTAATGCAATACTAGGCCTACCCCATGTAGACATCTCCCCCCCAGAACAGAAACTCCTTAATTTCATATACACAGCAGCCAGACTGTCTATTACTTCCAATTGGAAATCAAAGTGCCCCAACAATAGCCGAAACAATTTCACGTAATCGTGATATGAAATTAATGGAAGAAATGACAGCCAAGCATCACGGATCCTCACCTAAGCATGATACAGTTTGGTCAAAATGGGATTATTACGGTATGTGTCTCAGACACGTGTACAGGAATAGGGGGAATAATGTTTGTAGATACGTTGACTCCTGCATAGTACCTTATTCTTACTCAATGTTTTCCAACCATTTCTGTACCACTGTAAGTTTATTCTGGCATCCATGTAAGCTCCCACTTCCTTCCTTTCTTTACCAACTGAGAACTCTGTGACAACGATAACCATGACCTTTCTTCCTGCTATATCTGTATCGTGTGATTTTATCGTGCTTGGAAACTTAAATGCTAAAACCAAATAAAATTTAAGTTACAAAAAAGAAATGTATTAACTAAATGTATCCATTTAGTACAGTTTATAGAGTCGGTGACCCCCCCCCCCACAGCTGCTTTAGAAGGTGAAAAAATAAATTTTACACTTTTTACAGTACATTTTATATTACAGTTTTTATATTAGAAAAACAGTTACACATAGATAATAGGAAGTAATTGGAAAAAGTCTTTATTTCTGGTGAACTGTCTGAAAACAACTGAACTGAAAAAAGCGTCGGAAGGTGAACAACCCCCTTAAAAGCAATATCTGTCCACACAGAATCATGAAACCAAACAAAACATTGGATAATAAACATAATTCACATTTTACAAAGGAAGTTTGTTGACTGCCCTACCTTCATAATATAGAAATACTCATACACATGTCATACTTCAGGTCATTCCTTCAACTGTAAGCCCATTGCATTATTCTATATTATGGTATTTAAGGGACCTCACAGAAATCGCCCTAGAGCATGCAATACTCAACGCCAATGTTTATTAAACATAATGTGCCATCAAAAAGTACTGTTGATTTAAACTGTTTATTTTTTTCCATAATCGGTCACCCCGTCAGAGTGAGACGGGACCGATTCTATCTCTGTTCTCTCTCTACACATTCCTTTTCTCTGTGCAGACATTTCATGCTATTACATAAATGTTAGAACTACTTAACTCTCTCAATATGTTAAAATTCAAATAAAAAACTATTGAAAAGAAATACTCATACACAATGACAATGAATTATTATATGAACACTGGCTCTTTGCTAACTGTATGTAAATATTTATATTTTATTGATATAGCACTACTTATGTACACAACTAAGTAAAGCAGAGCAATTAATTAATAGAACAAACGATAATAAACACAAATAAATATAAAGTACAGTTATATTAAAGATTAAGAGCTTAGGGGCACATTTACTAAGCTTGAGTGAAGGATTCAAAGTAAAAAAACTTCGAATTTCGAAGTATTTTTTTGGGTATTCGACTATCGAATAGGCTACTACGACCTTCGACTATGACTTTGATTAGAACAATTTGAACTAAAAATCGTTTGACTATTCGACCATTCGATAGTCGAAGTACTGTCTCTTTAAAAAAAAAAGACTACATACTTCGCCAGTTTAAACCTACCAAGGTACAATGTTAGCCTATGGGGACCTTCCCCATCAGTTTTCTAAGGTCTTTTTGATCGAAGAAAAATCCTGCGATCGATTCAAATCCTTCGATTCAAAGGATTTTATCATGCGATCGAACGATTTTTCCTTCGATTTACGTTAAATCTTTTCAATTCGATGTTCGAATTCGTAGGATTTTACTTCGGGGGTTGAATTAGAGGGTTTATTCACGCTCGATATTCGACCCTTAGGAAATGTGCCCCTAAGTGTCAAAAAGACAAGAGGAGGGAGATCCCTGTCTGCAAAGGTTACAATGTAAGCAATGGTGTAACTAGATGGTATTGGGCCCTACAGCAAATTAATTTTAGACCCCCAAATATCCAGACATTGTCCTGTTTTGCCAATATACTGTAGATATTGAAATGGCTTATTAATTATGGCCTCATGGGCCCCTTATACCTCCTGGGCCCCCTGCAACTGCAGGGTCTGCTTCCTCTGATCAACTAGCAGGTAGATAGGGTTTGCTGGGACAAAAGGTTGAACTTTGTTGGATGTTTTTTTTATTGAAATCACAGCTAATATGATACAAAGTCTCCAGTCATTTTACTGAAAAGCAGAGTTGTAACTATAGAGGAAGCAGGCTCTGCAACTGTTTGGGACCCAGGAACTATAGTGGCCCCATGGAACTGATAACCAACAGCAATATATATTCATGAAAAATGTTTATTCCCAAAGTTTAGAGGCTAAATGATCTTGCTATGGGGCCCAAAAACCAATCATTTCACTGCTCAAAAGTTCATTAGAAGATCCCAATATAAACAACTGTTACATAAATCGTTCATTTAATTAATGTGTTAATTAGTCAGTAAAATCATTGGGGGTCAGTGTAATTTGCCCAATTTTAAACCTTATACTCCTCCCTGCCCCTGCTCTCCATTGTCACTGCTTGATAGGCGAGTTGTGCATAAATTACATAATCCGTGTAAATTTAGGGGCCCAATCATCTTGCTTTTGGGGTCCAATCACTAGTCAGTAGTAATTCATAGCAAAAATTGTAGTTCAAAGCAAAAATTGTTAATTAGGTTCAGTGAAGTTTACCTTAAAGATACAGACAGCAGAAATTAAACTCTTTTTTACATCTATCATAATATTTCCTTTGAAAGCAACTTATAATTGTGCCATAAAGTATTTGCACAATGCTTTTACATTACCTGTCTGATGCCCCATGTTCCTGTATGAGGGGGCTGCCATATTTGTGCAGCAGCAGTCCGTTATTAGAAATATCTGAGATGGGACAGTCAGGTTGGCAAAACAGTCAAGTCTAGAAACTGCAAGTAACAATTACTTTACTTTTAAAATTTCTCAGCAAAATCAACTTGACCTATAGGTAACCTTTAATGTACATTCATATTTTACAATGTACCTTTTTAGTGTCAGTATCACTAAGTTTATTAATTCATTAATGGTCAGTGGAGTTTTCCCGAAGTTTAACCTACCCACCTAAAGTAAGTGTTTGTATAAGGTAAATAAAATGCATAGTTATAGGGGCCAATATTCTTGCTGTGGGGCCCAATAACTTGTCATTCCACTGCTGAAATGTTCATGTAGGAAACACTCATATGATCCAGTAAATAGATCCCAATATAAATAGTCCTATACTCTGTAATAAGCAGTTTATATCGACAGTTAATAAAACAGTTAATTTGTGACTAATAAGCTGGTCAATTCATCGGGGGCAATGGAATTAAGCTCAAGTTATTTAATTCATTGGGAGATTCAGTGGAGATTGCCCCTGCCTCTTCTGTCAAGTTTCACTGCACTACCATCTTTGCTAGATACATAAGTTATGTAAGCTTCTGTAAGTTATGTAAGTTTCTGAGCAAGTCACATTAATTTTTGCAGAAGTTACTTGAATTTGATGTAATTTTATACGTAACTTTATGCAAATTACATAACTTTCATTAAGGGCCTGTCACTAGAGTCCTGCAGCGGGTAGGGTACCCGCTGGTTACCCGTAAAAACCTGTGGTACCCTGCAGGTTGCAGATAGAAGTTCTGGGTGCGGCTTTGCGGGTCGGGCCGCGGATTTTCTCAATAGCGTTATTTACTCCTTTTTTCTGGTCACAGCTACTTCCGATGATGTCACTTCTGATTTACAATGACATCACTTCCTGTTTTACTCATTTTTTTCTGATCACAGCTAGTTTTGATGATGTCACTTCCGGTTTACAATGACAGCACTTCCTGATTCTTGATGGTCAGCGGGTCCGGGTTGTGGATAAGGTACTTGCGGGTCGGATTGCGCGTCCAAGCGGGTAAGAATGCGGGTTGCGGGTCCAGATTGTGGATTGCCGGTTGCGGGTCGGGTACGGGTCCCAAAAAATGGACCCGCGCAGGACTCTACCTGGCACAACAGCCCCCCCCCGAAGGCAGCCCTGGATACAAATAGAAGGATATTAAATGTTGCAGTTTGCAGTGGTTGACCTGCTTCCCTTTGGCGAAGATTTGCAAAACGGGAAAATTTGCCAAAATTCATTTGAAGTCTATGGGTGACAACATTTTTTTGACGTGCAACAAATCTTTTTTGGAAGCACAACAAATCTTTTTTTTGACATGCGGCAAATCTTTTTTTTTTCCCCCTGACAATGTTTTGTCACCCATTGGGCATTATTTTTGCTGCAAAACTTGTCAAAATAGTGGGTAAGTTTTCCAAAAACAGAGTGTAATGAAGAAAAACAATGGACCAAGTACAATACCCCTATATTAAGTGGAGCTGGTGATGAGTTTTGTTAGTATAAATGACAGTGACGGATTGCTTACAAAGGTAAGAAGAGAGCCAGGATGCAGCCTGATTACAGATACAAAGCAGATGCAGAATTTGTATAAGGAGGGAGTGGGCAGCCATATCAAATGCAGAACCAGGCCCGGACTGGCAATCTGTGGGTTCTGGCAAATGCCAGAGGGGCTGCTATAAGGTGCCATAGAAAGTCAGGTTTTAGTGGACTGGTGGGGGCTGTTTGGGCATCTGTGTGGGCTGAGTGGGCCTCTGTGTACCTGAAATGCCAGGGCCTATTTTAATTCTCAGTCCAGGCCTGTGCAGAACTTAGGTAAAGGAGGATTAGAAATGAGAAGTGACCAAATTACCAACTTCACCTGAGACTTAAAATTTTACCAGGTAATTATACCATGATGACCAAAGTATAGTACTTGTGCTTATGTGGAAAGTGCTGTCAACTAGGGTAGGTTACATTATGGCTCATTTACAACCACAACCACAGTTGAGTTACCCAACAATGGATGCAGTCACTGTGCAAATTGATGGCATTACACCATCCAAACATGCACCTTGCATTTCCATATCATTGCGCTCAGTGCCAGTGCATCCGCTTACCTCCTATTCTGAATCGACACAGGGGGCCCCTAGAGCTATTGCCACATCAAATAAAATTACGTTATCCTGACTCCAGAAATGTTCATACTGATTTGTCAACACACACAATTGCACGTTATGACACATTGCCTATAATTGCATCAGGTGCAACTCCTCACAACCGTAATTACCCTGGAATTATGGGGAAAATGCTGCATTCTAGGAAAAACAATGGAGAATATTGTCTGGAATTGTACTTTGCAAACTGCATTTGTACAGGTACATTTCCTTTATACTCCCCACCATTTCATTGATCAAACTTATAGTGTAAATGCAATGGGTAGAAACATCCTGTGCATGGACAATTCTGTGTACATGGGAATAATGATAATGCATAAAGGGTTTTGACCAAGTTACTACACTTTTCTAATGGGAACTTCCTCAATGTTCATGCCAGTATCCCACGGAAGTTTCATTGTCCTGAGTTTGCGGTCAACTAAAAAAAGAAATTCCTATATTTACCAGTCTAGTACACACTTCATTAACATTGGCCATAATATCTGCCTCAGAGAATTTGTATTGCAGTCTGGCTGATTAAACATCCAGGGTAACTGCTAATTAAGAATCCTATCATGTCTAATGGAAATACTAATAGCAAGTGAATAAATGTGTAATGTTCTGGGGCCTACACAGATAGACAATGCTCTGTGTTTTGTGAGGTGTGAGATAATCAGTTTGTACTACAATGCTTCCATCCTGGTAGGAAGGAAATGGGGGGAATCAGGAGGAGAAGTACAAGCTTCTGAAAAGGGACTGCAAATCTGGCTTGCAATTATAAGTAGATGTTAATTGAACAGTATGTAGTAGAATGAAGTCTGAAAATGTTTTCAAGAAAACTCAGAAATGTCCAGTTGCTTTAGACTTAATTCTACTAGATACTGCATATCATGACTTGGGATGAATGTAAATTTTCATAGACTGTAACTGAACAGGCTTTAACAATTGTTTGGCTTTTAGTGTGGCAGGTACTTAGCAATAAGAATACAAGGGTATGTCTATGTTAAAATGGGTTGTTCACCTTCCAACACTTTTTTCAACAGTTGTTTCAGATAGTTGACCATAAATAAAGACTTTTCCAATTACTTTCTATTTTCTATTAGTGATCGTTCTTCTAATAATGAAGTGTAAATCTAATTTTTCACATTTCTAAAGCAGCTCTGAGGGGTTCGCCAATCCTGTATGTTGTTCTGAATTGTTACATCTAGCTGGTAGAATTCTTATCTTTGTCCCTGCTGAGCAGAATCTCTGATTTCAAGGCAGCTGTTAGAATTGATAATAGTTCATAATTAGTGATGTGTGGGTCAGGGTTTCCCTACCCTAACCATTCAGTATCTGATCAAAGCCAAGTCAGATATTAAGCAGTAATGCATGAGAATTCCATCAAGTAAGGAATTAACCAAGATTATGCCAATTTATTGGTTAGCTGAATTAAAGGAAAACTATACCCCCAAAATGAATACTTAAGCAACAGATAGTTTATATCAAATTGAATGACATATTAAAGAATCGTACCAAACTGGAATATATATTTACATAAATATTGCCCTTTTACATCTCTTGCCTTGAACCACCATTTCGTGACTCTATCTGTGCTGCCTCAGAGATCACCTGACCAGAAATACTACAACACTAACTGTAACAGGAAGAAGTGAGGAAGCAAAATGCAGAACTCTGTCTGTTAATTGGCTCATGTGACCTTACATGTGGTTTGTATGTGTGCACAGTGAATCTTACGATCTCAGGGGGCGGCCCTTATTTTTTAAAATGGCAATTTTCTATTTATGATTACCCAATGGCACATACTACTAAAAAAGTATATTATTATTTTAATGGTTCATTTACATGAAGCAGGGTTTTACACATGAGCTGTTTTACTCAGTATCTTGGGTATAGTTTTCCTTTAAGCAAATCATGCAAGTAAATAAAATGAGTTTAGGTTGTTGTGAGACACATAAAGATATAAGAACCTGATCCAAATGGCTTAATTTAAAAGGGTTGGTTCACCTTTAAATTAACTTTTAGTATGATATAGAGAGTGATATTTTGAGACAATTTGTAACTGGTTATCATGTTTAATTATTTGTGGTGTTTGAGTTATTTAGTTTTTATTTAGCAGCTCTCCAGTTTGCAATTTCAGCAATATGGTTGCTAGTGTTCAGATTTCCAGACTAGCAACCATGCACTAAATTGAATAAGAGACTGAAATCTGAATATGAGAGGGCCTGAATAGAAAGATGAGTAACAGAAAGTAGCAATAACAATATTTTTGTAGCCTTACAGATCATTTGTTTTTAGATGTGATCAGTGACCCCCATTTGAAAGCTGGAAAGAGCCAGAAGAAGAAGGCACATAAATAAAAAACTACAGCATACAATCTTGTAGAGGTCCTACTTTCTACCTTGTAATAACAAGTACAATTGTTTGACAAGACTATGATCCTGATATGATCTTAAATAAAGCCATTGTGCTTATAACTACCTTAATGTCATTCTCCAGAACATAATTTTGAATGTGATGACCTAATAAACCTTAAAATATCTTGCTCACCACATATGTCAAAACTTACGGGCCTACAACTATATTCATAATTCTTAGTTGATGCAGACATATCATTACAATAACTACAGTAGACCCCATAACTTTACATTTTTCAGGGGACCAGAAAAAAATGATGTAAAATCTGGGAAAATGCAAGATGTGGGAAATGCATAATGCATTATATTTAGGTGGGACAGCAAAAAAACTGTAAAGTGTGGGAAACTTAAAATCAGGGGATGTAAAATTGAGGTTTTACTGTAACAATGACACAATTTTACTTTAGTAATTGTATAATTTTACTATATAATGTAAGGTAATTTACCAAGCATGCAGCATTTACATGCCAGGGTTCCTTTTAGGTAGCCAGATGGGAGACTATCATGTGATATATAAATACTATCAGAAAGTCTCCCAAACTTATCCTGCTAGGCCCTGTTTATGGTAGCAGCTGGGCTACAGCCACACAAGTTAATAATAGCTGATGTCACCTCTATGGAGCACTGCTAGTGACATTGCCTAAGTTTGAGTGTTTATATACTAATGTCTGTTCTTTACTGCCCAAACTTTGTTTGCTGTTGAAATATCTATTATTAGTCTCCGGCACACCACTACATGCACACTTGTGCCTAAACTCCCTGACATCTCAATAGATTAGAAGAACATGTGATTTATGGGTCTTACTGTATTTATTACAAAACAAAATGAGGTAGTGCTGTTATCCTATATTTACTACAAAACAAAATAAGGCAGTATTGTTATACACTAAATCTTGTGCTAAACAACTATTCAAATACCTGCTGGGCCACATACAAATGATTTGCATTGCATGGATCCTGTGCTTTCTGCCTGGCACTAGCAGCTGCCAAGTAAATAGAAAGTGTTTACATTACTTATTCTCACTATAATGACCATTCTCTAAGGGATATTTCCAGGACATATTATGCTAATAGTACCAGCATGTCTGCATCATTTGAGACCATTACAACTAGTGTTATTTATGATATTTAATACACCGTGTTATATAGCTTTTATATTATAAAAACAAAGGATAGACAGGATAGCTGGATTAGTGCAAAGCCAAAATCATAATTTTTCTGCTCTTTTGTAGCAAATGCAAATGCTGCATAACAGAGTTGGCACAGGCAGAGGAAAGTGCATACACGTTCATCCGACATTACTGTAGCTCCACTGACAGGTACAGGGTTAGCCAATGTGGAGCTTCACTGAGTAGATATCAGAGTAAAAAAAAAACACAAAAGTATGTATTTTCATGTCAATATCTGTTTCATGTAGCTCCACATAGGCCAACACCAGGCCATATGAAAATGGATCTGCTTTTTTCTGCCTGTGTACAAAACACAGGCGGAGGAGAGCAGACAATCCATTATGTGTGCCCTTGCCCTTAAATAGACTTTAATATTTATGCCTTGGGTTTAAAAACTTAAATAATACTTTTTTTATTCCATTTACTTTATGGTATAATGGTTTTCGAACAACATCACAAACGTTCTATTTTTCAGCATCTACTCAGTAATATTTTCTTTTACATGACTTGCACTGGTGTGTGAACTGTGACAAAAACTCAGTTTTCATGCTAAAGGATTAGTTATAACCTGTTGTGGCATTAGTGAAATACAATGCTGTTTACATATACACATTTGAATACATACATACTTATGTAAGCTAGAGAAATGGGGTTTAACAAAAAAAACTGATTAAACCAGAATGTCAGGTTATTTAATGCAAAAAAATGGAGCAAGCAAACTTTAAATGAAGTGATATGCGAGCAGTCTTTATTATAACTTGATAAATAACCCCCTCAGTGCCAAAAACATTGTGCATTATAAATTCACAACCAGCCCAAACTCTGCTTTGTTAGGCTTATTTAGAATCAGGTGGCAAAACCCGCTCTCAGTTGCACTGGGGATTTTATGCTGAATGTTAAACGTCAAGCAGTTCTAAAACCTGCACTGCTTTGCAGGAACTAGACAGCTCTCAATGATTTGCTTAGTTTTATATTCCCTTTTTCTCTGAAGAGTTTACCATTACTTGAATATTTGTGATAAACAATGTTCCACAGATTTGTCTCCTCTGGCAGACTGGAGCATTTATTTTGCAAGCTGTGATAACATTACATCTTCCCAGTATGTCACTAGAGAAATTAAAGTATTTAAGATTCTGTGACTCTCTGATTGTTTTATATCCATTTTTACTCCCGTGGTTTTGGGTCCATATTCCAAATGCAGCTTTATTTTCAACATGATTATAAGCCCTAAAGAAGTTACCAACATTTTACGGACAAAGATGCTAATCATTACTAGAATCTACATCTCTAAAACATTATTATGGCATGTAAACAATATACAGTCTCATTTTACTTATACTTGCAAAGATGCTTTTTTTTACTGTAAAATAAGATTGCGCAGAATCTATTAGTGATCATTAGTGCACAAAACATAGAATAAGGAAGGGAATTTCAATGCAATCCTTCTTTTGAACATTTAAAATGTGCCTGTTGTTAACACCTATTACAAATGGCTGTCTGAATGCTTTTAAAAAACAGACTCCACCAGTAACCAAAAATACCTTGGTTTTAATTAAATCCAAGGCTCCAGCACTGCATCGTCATCATCATTTATTTATATAGCGCTGTCAAGACACGCAGTGCTTTATGCATGGAAGCAACTGATGTATTATATATGTATTGTGTTCAAACACAGAATGGCGCTATAAAGTTTATGTATACAAACTTCAGTGTGTTTTAAGGGCTTGCCTTTTAAGCATACCAACTGACAGTAGGAGATGCTGATGGACACTGATAGATGATGCCATGTCTCTTGGTGATTTTTCTCTCAGAAGAATATCCATACAGCTTGTAGTCAGATATAAGCAATGCAGCTGTCTCTTTTCACACATCCTCCTGGGTTTCTGAGAATCATCGTCCGCACATTTTATAACCAGTGAATAGATAACAACAGCTGAATTTCACAGTGTTCTCGAGGTGCTTATATATTTATGGCTTGTTATAAAAAAAAAACAAATCTCCTGCTGTTTTCTCTTTTGTTTTTAATAAAGTTAAAGTATAATAAATGATTTTTATTTGTCATGTAATATGTCACTTGAAGTGCTACCATAGAGAAGGTAATTGGAAAATGGTTCACTTTTAATTAAGATTGTGCTGAACATATCAATAGTAATATTATTTATCTTGTATCCCTGATATTCTACCCAGATATGCACAGAAGGAATTTACAATCACTTAAGCACAGTAATAAGATCTAGATTAAATATTGATAGCTCTGTGGAGGGCTCATTTACCAACACAAATGCAATGTAAAAAGTTCAAAAATACATGCAAATTGCTGCTGCTTGTTAGTGTTTTGTTCAATTCCAGGATACTAACAACTGCATGCAGTACAACTTGCATGCAATTTACCATTGTTAGTGCTTACTTGAACCTGCATTGGATAATGTAGCACAGTTTAGGGCTCATTTATGTAGCAGAATGCACTGTGCAAAGGGCACTTTTGTGCTCTTTACAAATAAGCACAGGATGAAGCATAGAGACCTGTGGGAGGCTAACTTCTTGGCTAGAGTGCTGTCTGTGTGCTCTATAAAAAAGTATATGTGAGACACTTATGTGTCTCCCTTGCTGTGTGAATGACGCAGAAGTTAGGGAGCAGCAGGAGGCGCAGGCTGCAACTGTTTCTGTCCTTATGCCCAATTTTGCCTTATTTATAACTCAAAAAAATTGGATCTGGAAAAACCCAGATAGAATCTCAGCACACACTGTGGTAGAACAGCCTTTGATTTTAAAGTTTCTTTTAAAGTGCAATAAATTTTAATATTAAAGAATTGTGAAACGCTTTCCGCACATGCCACTCTTTGTTGTCCAAAGAAAGGATTCGGGGAGCAACTACATTCGCGATGAGTGAAACAAAATCTAGTTGTTTGTGAGTATAATCAACTAACAGTCGCATTTTTTGGAACAGGTAAAATTGAGTGACGAAACGAACAATGAACAATAGTTGATAATAGTAGTATATATAGAGAAAAGTTTTTCTGGTATCTGTGAAACTCACCAGTTATGAGAGGAGGTCCAGGTGCACCGCCCTGAAACTTCACCTCAGGGGAGCGGACCACCGTGTACAACAAAGAGCTGTGCTGTATCCTTCTATACCAATATAAAATTACCCATGATGAGTCTGCCTAGAGGAATGGTCTTTGGAAGTGCCTACTCTTTTTCTACACGAAAATCGAGTGACAGCCTAAATCATACAATTTTTTCTGACTTTTTTCATGAATCGCTTGATTTTTTTCAGGTTTTTGCCTGAAAACCCTGAAAATATCAGATTATCGGGCTAAACCCAGTGCAAACCACAACAACTTCCAATTGGGATAGGGCCATCTTCAATTGACTTACACATGACCGCGACAGGTCTGAGATGGCAGATTTCCCGATTCTGGCTTTTTGCAGCATCGTGGTAAAATAAATGTCGAAAAAATTTTCCATGAAAAATTAGAGTTTTTCCCCAGAAAAACAGACCAGATAAATTTGCGGTTTAGTAAATAATATGTGTTCCATATGGCAAATCCAAACCCCAGGGGAGTGACTGGATTCATGTCTAGGCATGCTCTTCTGCCTATAACAATCACTTCTGGTTTTAGGTCTAGCCCTCATCTACTTGGGTGCTGCCATAACTTACCATACGAGAATCCAGCAACTCCTACAGGGGCAGGCAAAAGCGCCAAATGTATATTCTGGGGAAGGAGCCGAGCTGGACATAGTCAGACAGGCTGCGTCAGAACCAGAGTCAGTGCAGGGCAGGGGGTTATATAGCCAGACTAATAACTTACACTGATCACCTGTGTCCAGATTAGTAAAAGGTGAAACAAGTCATGTCTACTTGCAAATACAAGGATAGCAATAGCAGTGAATAAGGACCTTAACTGTCTGCTCATGTAGAGTAGAGACAATGCAGAAAGCATGAAACCACCAGGTCACTGGTTCAACTCTAGGCAGGATGTTACATTAACCATATTAATTGGAGTGCACATGTTATGCTGTTGTATGTAGGTATATATGTATTTATTTATATAGCACCACAAATGTATGTGTTTAAAAAGGCATAATACCAAACAACACTATAGTTACTACAAAATGAAGCAGTGAAAATAAATAAATCTATGTTTAATTTGCTTAGGTGTTTTATTACACAGTAGCAAGCCTTAGAATTAACAATTCCTTGCCTCTTGTACCTGTCATCCCTTATTCAGCAGAATGGAAACAAGTGAAGTATTTTGATGTAAGGTACACTTGTTGAGGCATAGATGCAATTATTTTAGTGAATAGTGAAAAGTGTTTATAAAAGCAACAACATATACCCTATAAAAATAGGAAAGTATACTGTATATATCAAAATCAAAGTGAGAAACTTGCTCCAGTGTGTGACATTTATAAAGAGTGACAAAAAGCTGCCTTTAACCACATTACTGTTTGAACTCAATTCCTTATTTAGCTCAATTACATTCTCTGCCCAGAGATGAGGAATGTGGAGCAGCAGCCTCAGATGACTTAGGCCTAAAAACACCCCCAACCAAAACATACACATTATATTGTATAAATGCAGACTGACACATTATTTATAGATGTTGCTGCTTCTCAGACTTTACAGTGTAATCTGAGAGTAGGAACAGGATGGAGAACAAGGCTGCAAATGTTGCTGGCCTAGCCATGTCACACTATGAACATTTGCCATTGGAATAGCATTTCCCACTCATTTAAATGGAAACACTGAGTTTATCATCTACCTACCCTCAAAATAAACTCAGAAATGTGCTATGATATTGAGTTCTTGTATTTTGGAATCACACACTCTCAATGAATAAAATGAAAATAATGAAATAAATAATGTGCATGCACAAGCAAGTTTATTTTCTATGGTAT
This sequence comes from Xenopus petersii, assembly GCA_038501925.1. NCBI lineage: Eukaryota > Metazoa > Chordata > Amphibia > Anura > Pipidae > Xenopus > Xenopus petersii. The sequence continues at coordinate 77,361,985 of CM076676.1, read as the reverse complement.
TGTAATAGGCAAGCAAATGAGGACTGGGCAAATGTCACCTCCAACCCATGGATGGCAGCCTCATGTAAACTGGAAACAGCAAGCTTATGTCATGTGACATGTTATCAGGGGAGCTTCTACCATGTGGCAAGTTGTGTAACTTTAGACAGTAGAGCCCCACAGGTTACCAGGGACAGAAAAACACACCTTTTAATTTTAAGAGACAACATTTTTTAAAATCTGAATACCAACTGTTCTATGGAGGGAGGCAGCATTGACTAGATAGCCTCAGGGAGGTGTTGAGTGCTGAATCACCCCTGTGTGCTAGGATAGATGTGAAAAAGGAAAGCAAGGTATGAAGGTGAGGAGAGAGCACGCACAGATCTGGTAGCAGGAAGGGGGAGATCCCCTAATTGGCAAAGTGCGAGAAATTCTCACGCAGCAGCTGGGGTGGATTTTTTATTTTTCTTTGAAATCTTTTTTCAATTATATAGGCCACCTCCCAAAAGCTGCATTGGGAATTAACTTGACTAGTGAAAACATAGTATTGCCACTTTATAGGTCCCCGGTATTTCAGTCCTTAAGAAAGATATTAATGAGCTGGAGAGAGTGCAGAATGACATGCAACTAAACTGGTTAGAGGGATGGAAGAATTAAATTATGAGGGTAGACTGTCACGGTTGGGGTTGTTTTCTCTAGAAAAAAAAAGACACCTGCAAGGGGACATGATTACCTTTTACAAGTATATAGACAAATATCAGGCATCTTTTTTTCCATAAAAAGAATCACCACAGTAGAGGACTCCCCTTTAGACTAGAGTAACTTTCAAATGAAGCAACATAGGTGGTTCTTCACTGTGAGGGCAGTTTGATTGTGGAATGCCCTGCTGGGTGTTGTGGTGATTGAAGATTCTATTGTTGCCTTTAAGAGTGGCTTGGGTGTTTTTTTGGACAAACATGATATCAAAGGTTATTGTGATGCTATAACCTACAATTAGTATAGAAATTGGCATAAATAGTTTATATATGTGAGTAAGTAGGCTGGTGTGAGTGTGTAAATCTATATGCACTGGGTTTCATTTGAAGGGGTTGAACTGAATAAACTTTGGTCTTGTTTAAACCTAGTGTAACTGTGTCTGGATTTGTTGAGGCAATATTGGCAATTTTTACTGGTATTTAGGTAGGATAGGTAGGATAACCTGGTGGTGGCAGTTATGTGTGATCATAATATAAGAATTTCAGTAGACAGTTTGCTATCTGACAGGATTACAGTTAGTTCTATATCTACTGAAATTTTATCTGTCAGTGTCCTTCCTTGGCAGATGATTAATGCTTTTCGGTGACCAAATTGCAAAACATATGTTCATTTGGCCCTTCACAGTTTGGAAATTTAATGCAGCTCAGCTTCAGTTGAAACAAGAATATCACACTGGAAGTGCAAGGCTCTGTATTCTGACAAGTTGGTACAGAGGTACAGTAACAGAAACAGCCAGAGTACATAAGGCTTTGGGTTCTGGATAAGAGAAGACCAGCAAATGCAGTGTTAGCCATGCCACTCTACTTCAAGTTTTTGATTCAGTTGAAAATGCCATCAGAATATTTTGCTATCATGTTTAAACAATCAAAGATTTTAAGGAGATGTGGGATAATTCAGCTATAATCATTCTGACAGGTAAGTAAATACCTGTCTCTGGGACTAGCTTTACTTTTTTGCTGAGTCGTCATACTAGCCCTGTTGATTAGCTCAAGAAATATTGCTTTCAAAGCCTTCCATTAACTGTGAATGTGACAGTTTTCACATCTCTAAGGAATGTGTTTAAAAAGCCATGGGAAAACAGCAATGTAAATGTAGCAACAACTGCTGCAAAATTAATCATTGGAGGATTAAAGTTGCCAGACTACAGGTTCATTACAATATAATGTTTATAAAGTTATGCAGCATTCTGCAGATGCATATCAATGGTAGCAATATATATGTATCTGTTTATGGCTTTTAGAAAAGAAATAAATTATGGTTCTACAAAAAACCAGAGTCGTCTTCTATTTGATATTCCTATAATTTTATGATATCACTTCAGTTTAAAATGAATTAACATCCTTATTTTTTGCAGTAGGCATTTTCACCCACTACAGAAATGGAAAACATCCTAATTTTTGTTTTGAAGTTTAACTCTAAGTACAGGCTAAATCCCTTGGTTTCTGCTTGTTATCACTGCAGTGGACAAAATGCCACATGTGCCATAGACCTAAATCTAGATTCATTTGATTAGTGTAAGGCACAACTAAAAGTATGAAAACCAAAAGGTATGGTATTAACAGATTGACAGAATATCCTCTAAATTTCTCATTAATAACAGTTTCTTTGAGACAGTAGCCCTTAGGCAGCCATTATGTCAGCAAAAATATGTCTGGCCACATTTATAAGTACAAGAGCTGATATACAGTATCACCATATCTTGTGCCCAAGTGATGTTTCTGTTTGGAACTCGGCTTTTGGTTATTGTTTCTTATTAAAATGGTCGGGCTTACTGCATAAAGTAGCACACCAAAACAGTGATTGCAGTCAGCTCCACTGTGGTAGGGACTTAGGTGAATATTAAACAATCTCTGTAAAACACTCAGTACTGCACAGGTGCCATATAAACAATAAAACATGTACAGAAAACATTGAAATCTGGATATGCCCACATAGGAAAAAAAACAGTGTGGAAGGCCAATTGCAATTTATCTACCCATTTGAACAGCCAGGGTGCTTGAGAGCACACTCTTTATTACATGAACAACTATAGTGTTTCAGGTAAGATACATGACCTTTATGCAGGACTATAAAACAAAACAACCACCCAAGCCCCGACATTAGCAATGCAATTTTTCCGAATAGCTGCCAAGGGTCCTAGGTACCACCTAATTGTACCTTCCTCATCCTTTAGGGGCAGAGTGAAAAAATGGCTATTACAAAATGTGTGAAGAAAGCTTAAGAATATGATTTTCATGCCAAAAGATTATGATTATTAAACATTATGATTGATCACTTCCAGGCTTGATCCATTAAGGACTTCTTAAATCCTCTCCCTTATCTGGAAACTTAAATACTGCCCTCAAAATTTTGTCACTGGAAAATCAAACAGAAGGCTATGTCATTGAATACATCCCAGTATGCTGTCAAACTTTGGTCTTTGCCTACTGAAGCCCATATTAATATTTGCACCTCTGCAACTGAAATCAGAATAATTAGAAATGCATACTAAATAAGAAACTGTACATTACATAATCAAAATAACTAAATTTTCACAGTGTTCTGATATATAACTGATTTACATTTGCAATGAGGGTATTCAGTAGCAGTGTATGTTATTTGTTCAGACATCATCCCTTGATTATCAACACAGCATTTTAGTTATATCAGAATAAGTTCAATTCTTGGTACCTATATCATGTCTTTTTTAACGTTAAATAGGTATTGAGTCTCATCTTATAATAGGCACAAAAGCAGCACCACATACTCCACGCCAGTATGGATTTATTTATAAACAACATGGCTCGAAACCAAAAATATAACTTATTTCAATGTATGTATAACTTTACTTGTAAGGCACTGTTAAGGAGCCACAGTGCCGAACAATGCATACAAGTACAATATAAATTAAAGTACAATATATAAAAGTACACAAAGAAGAAAAGTCAGACAAGAAGTACAATAAATATACAAGATACACAGAGCTCATATAAGGACACAGAGCTTATATGGTAAGAGACACAGTAGGGAGGAGGTCCCTGCCCCCATAGAGCTTACAGTCTAAGGGGTAAATTTATCAAAGAGTGAAGTTCCACCACTAGAGTGAAATTCCGCAGCTCTCAAATCATTTCTATGGGATTTTGAAAGGAGTATTTATCAATGGGTGAAGTGAAAGTTCACCCTTTGATAAATACGCCTATAAAAATCCCATAGAAATGAATGGAGAGTGGCAGAACTTCACGATTAACTTCACTCTTTGATAAATATACCCCTTAGTGAGTGGGTGGCTAACATTCAAGCACTAGTTTTAGGGGTAAAAGTGCACATTGTAAAGGTATTGTCCAATAGGTACCAGGACTAGACTAATGTTCTAGTGCTCCAAAAGGCAGACTCTTTAGTTTTTTCTTCAAACGATTGAGAAAAATATATTCGATTGTAATAAAAAGGCATGCTTTATTACATGAACAACTATAGTGTTTCAGATAAGAGGCCTTCATGCAGGACTATAAAAACAACCCCCCCCAAGCCCCCACATTAGTAATGCACTTTTTCTTAATAGCTGCCAAGGGTCTTAGATACCACCTAATGGACTTGTATGTCATTTATGGCTAGCAGTATATGGTCTGCATATCAATTTTGAATTGGGCATAAGTAATATCCAAATGTGCTGTAAGTCATGAACAGGCTAGATAATAATAAGTACAAACCATTACGACATAAAATATTGTGTGAAATGCTGGTATTGACCCAGTGCCATCCATGGAAAGCATCCAATTTCACAGTAATTTTCATTCGCTTGTAATCAATGGTTGGATCCATCAATTGTTCTGTCTCAGACATTCTCAGAAATGTTGGGTGATGCGAGCTTCTCTGTCCCAATGATGACATTATTAAAAATCTGCTGCCAAACTGACATTCCTATTCATGTGCAGTACTAAGATGTTATGACTTTGATCTGTTTGGTGTTCCATCAATATTTTATTGATTTTAGTCAGTTTGTGTGTATTGTGTTCTTCTTCCAGATATACACAGTTTGGAGATCATTATTTTTCTCAAAATTTGCATGTAGTGCTTAAGCCAAAAGAAAATATCAGCAAGTTATGTCAGTGTAGTAGTGTTGGATTTGACAATTTCATTTTCAATCACCTTCAGCATTTAATTAGTAGAAACAGGATGAGGTTTTAATAAAGGTATAGCCTTTTTTGGAATACCAGGCATCTATAAAAAGGCAAAATTCTGTTTACACCTCTTGAGTCAATTTGCTTTTTTTGCAAGAGAGTATTTTCTTTACTATAGAAGATACTAGTGGTCATTTAAGATAAAAAAAAAGCACAATCCTATTTATTTATCTGCACAGTGCCTGTGTGCTCTGTTCCAGACACAGCCCTTGCTTTAGTTCATTTATTTCCAGGTGAGATCTCTACCCACAGGGCATCCACAGCCTCCCAGTGCTATCCTTGGTAATTTCTTTAGTGCACAGATTTCATTCTGGCTTTACATAAAGACATTTCTCCTCCTTTTGTAATTCCTCTGTCCTGCTTAAAATGGATGTAACCATCAAAATTTACATCCCAACCACGTTTTATCTCAACAGGTCTCAGTAATACCAATTAAATCATAATTTTCTATATTTACAATTAAATGGTTTACCTTCCAACACTTTTTTCAGTTCAGATGTTATCATACATTCCACTAGAAATAAAAGCTTTTTTTTCAGTTTAATTTTTTATATTACATACTCTACATGTGACTAAGTTACACTTACAATGTACAATTAGGGGCTGATTCACTAAGGGTCGAAAATTAATTACCCCTCGATATTCGACTGGGAATTGAAATCCTTTGACTTCGAATATCGAAGTCGAAGGATTTAGCGCAGATAGTACGATCGAAGGATAATTCCTTCGATCGAACGATTAAATCCTTCGAATCGAACGATTCGAAGGATTTTAATCCAACGATCGAAGGAATATCCTTCGAGCAAAAAAAGTTAGCCAAGCCTAACATTGACTTCGGTAGCTTTTAGATAGCGAACTAGGGGGTCGAAGTTTTTTTTAAAGAGACAGTACTTCGACTATCGAATGGTCGAATAGTGGAACGATTTTTACTTCGAATCCTTCGATTCGAAGTAGTAGTCGAAGTCGAATGTCGAATTAGCACCATTCGATGGTCGAAGAAGCCCAAAAAAAACTTCGAAATTCGAAGTTTTTTTTCTTTGAATCCTTCACTCGAAGTTAGTGAATCAGCCCCTAAATGTCCATATTTTTTGTAGCTTTAAATTAAATATTTTTTCTCAACGAATAAAAAGCATTCAAACATTTACATTAAAGAAGTTTCATGTTCGTGCCAGCTTAGCTCCCACAGATAATTAAGATATGAATAACAATATGAATACCTGGAGAAAGGGTATAAGGATGTAAAGATTGAAATTTAAGTTAAAAGTATTCCCTCCTTAAAGGCTATGTCCTAGCCCTTTCCTGCATTCCATTGCTAGGTTCAAAAGGGATGGATAAGAGACTAGGTGTATTTTAAGTAATTTTTCGCAGTTCTCAAGGAGTCCATGTTTCCAAAAATTTAGTTTTTTGGTTTGGTGTGCAATTCTGGACTCAAAATTTTTGTTTCTTTCAATTCTGGGTATATCTCAGCTAAGGTAGGTAAATATGGTGTTTAGGCTTGCCTAATAACAGGGTCAGTATGTCCTTTGTCACAGTTTGGTGCAGGATGGTGTTGAGTAGATTCACCACTTTATCCCAGAACAGTTGTATTAAAGGGCATGACCAGAAGATTGGAGAAGGGAGTCTACTTCCCCACATCCCCTCCCAGTGTCGGACTGGCCCACAGGGATATAAGGAAAACTCCCGGTGGGCCCTGGTGTCAGTGGGCCCTTCTGCTTCAAAACATTTGGCATATTTGATGGCCATTACCTATTTCTATGAAAACAAAGAGACTAAATAGACTGAATAATAGATTATAGCATATAAAGAAAAGATACTAGCAGAATAGAGGTTGCATGAGAAGAGGAATTATAATAGTACTGAGAGTGGGCCCCTGATCTAAGGTCTTTTGGTGGACCCCTGGTCTAAGATTTTTGGGTGGGCCCCTGGTGTCCCAGTCCAACACTGTCCCCTCCAGCAATGAATGTCCACATTTGATCTGTCCTCTATTATATCAGCTAGTTCAGTGTAGGAGCAAAATGATTACCTAGTTTTTCTCTATATTTGCATTTTGGCCTACAGTAAGAAAGGGCATTAATGGACCAGTAAGACCAAAAAAAGTATTGTTTTATTTGTATAGATACATGTAATGTACTGTTACACTACACAGGTAAAACATGTGTGTGTGCTTCAGAAAGTTTACCACTGTTTATATAAATAAATTAATATGCCAAGAATTTGGGACAGTTGTATGAAAATGTGAGATAAGAGTTTACCATAGAAAAACTCCTATTTGATTTTTAAAAGCATATTTATCAACTGACTCTAACTTGCACCCATTCATAAAGACAATTCTAAAAATGCCATAGAAATGAATAAAAAGTGGGTGAATGTTTTTGTTGTAAAATCACATTTTGATAAATCTGCCCATAGAGTATTTGCAAGTGCTCCATCAACATACTGTATCAAATTAAAAATGTAATAAAATATAAAAATAATAAAAAAATATACCAGCACAAATTGCTTACCTCAGGTGCTTACATTCATTTTTCGGTTAACTGCTTTTGCAGTTATACATGTGAAACATTAGTGAAGGTCATAGGCCTGTACATATATATATGTAGGTGGCCACTCTGAGAAAGCAATAGCAAGGATTGCTGTCTATTTTCACACCTAGTATAAAAACAGCATCTGATTTGTATCTGGGACTATAGAATATGTGCAGTGATTTCCATTTATCAAAGATCTTGTCTCCTATTTAGCCTTCATTTGTCACTTTTGATTAAGGACGTCTCAGGTGGATGACCTAAGCAGGATGTAGAGAATTATGAAATATTGTACATGAATATTTAGCAATTCAACATCAATTAGAAGCAAGGCCTTCTTTTTTATACTCATATTTCCCTTATAATGAATTACAGTAAGATGTGTCAAATCTGCTTTTTAAAGAAAACGTCTTAAATGCAAATATTTTACTTGAGCAGTATGTATGTTTTGTTATATATTAAGCCTATAATCTACATCAGAAAGCTGTATGCATGCTATTCCAACTGTTGAATTATTGAAGCAATTCCAAAGTGGGTGTCTATGATATAATGGTGTTTCTTATGTAATGTTTAATGATGACAGTGATAGAATAAAAACTATAATTAATTAAAAGGAAAGACAAAAATTAATTGCAGCACATGTGCTCTTGTAGCTATTCCATAGTGTGCCTGACATGGACATGGAACATACACTAATACCAATAATATTGGCAACATCACTGGGGCAACATCACCAGTAATGCTTCACTCCACTTATCACACAGCATGATAAATAGGCCAAAGTCCGGTGTGCCTTTTTTATAAGTATCCCCATGTCTGTGTGGGTTTCCTCCAGTTTTATTCCACAATCCAAGAATAATTGATGTGAATGATAACAATTGATGTAATGGATAATAAACATTAGTATGTGCTTTATATAATCTGTGGGAATTTATTTACTATTTGATTTATATACTATATGTATAATGAATTTTAGTTTAATGTAAAAAAAACTAACTTCTAGGTGCAATAAGAAGAAAAATGTTAGTTTAAGTCTGACGTTTCATAATACAATTTCATGCCCAAAGGGAGTTTAGAAAACTTACATAAGGGAGTGTATTTCATGAGAGAGACAAGTAGCGTGTAGCATAACTTTTCCTTTGGGAATTATTTGCTATGGGAATGTCTTTTGTCTTTGACATTGGCTTCTCTGCACTACAATGAAAGACTTTCTTTTTTTCACTTTCCTAAACCGGTTGCCTGGATACCTCGGTCTTTTCTAAGATTTCAGCTAGAAGAACTACTGTAGCAACTTAGCAACCTGCTTTTAACTAATTAGATTTTGCTTCAGTAAGTTATAACTCTCATTCTGTCCACTAAAAATGTATCTTTTTGAGCTCATAAAAGTGACATGTTAAATTATAACCCTGCAAACTGCTGTTCTTTCTTGTGCCTTCGGCTTCTGTTGAAACTGCTCAGCAGCATTGTGCCAAATTAGAAAACTACACTTTAACAAAGTCTTCTGAAAAGACAAATCTGTATGTGTTCTCCAGAATTTAACTCACAGCTACAGTACTCACATGCCTATAAAGCTTTTGCTCTGCTAGAAAAAAAGTATTTAATGCAGGAAAATCCCTCTTATTGATCCATTTTGCATATTCATCAAACTAGCTAGCTTTAAGTTATGTGCAAGGCCAAATCTGTGCTCCAGGGAAGCAATATAAGTCTCATGAATATGCACTTGGAGGTCTTACAACTCCATCTACATCCATCCTGTTTTATTGTAATGTGTTCTTGCATAAGAAGCCCAAGCTAGGTTTCTGAAATCAGTGCACTAAGGTGACTAAGAAGTCAATTCATAAAATTCCACTTATGCCAATAACAAAGTTGTCGGGATTGCAGTGTCAAAGTACTCAATCTACCACCACTTTCAGCATTTTAACTTTGAACTAATACAAGTGCCACAAATGTACCCAGTATTGACCCAGAGTTACAGTTTTCATTATCTAAATTAAGTCAAAAATTACAAAGTTCTAATGAGCAAGGTCCCTCTATAACACATATCTGCCAGTATATGTATGAAATGTTATGCATACACCCTTCTACTGTTCAGTGCTGCAGCATATGTATACATACCTGAAAAGTAATAATAATAAAAAAAAAATGCAAGTATTTTAAAAGAAACCTCTTCCACCTTAAAGAGATACTGACACCAGAAATTAAACTCTTTTTTACATCTATCATAGCCTTTGAAAGCTACTTAACTTTGCCATAAAGTATTTGCACAATGCTTTTACATTACCTGTCTGGTGTCCCATGTTCCTGTATGAGGGGGCTGCCATATTTGTGCAGCAGGAGTCGGTTAGTATTAGAAACTTTAACTGACAGCTGAGATGGGACAGTCAGGTTGGCAAAACAGTCAGGTTTAGGAACTTCAACTAACAATAACTTAAAAAAACAAACTTCTCAGCAAAAAACGATCAACAAGACCTACTGGTAACTTTTTAAGTACATTAATTTTTTCTAAAATGTACTTTTTTAGTGTCAGTATCACTTTAAAACCAAAAACACCCCTTCCATCTAAAAATGTAAAAATGTATAACATATATATTACCAACAGAACCTGCTATGTGTGGTCAAAGAAGCAAATTGAATGCACTCCCTTACCTTGTAGCTGAAGAGTCACACACATTTTGACATTCTATGTATGCAGAAAGGCCTAATTACTGGATGCTAACCACTGGACATCTAGTGACTAATCAGATGGAATTTATGATTAATCCTTTACTGGTAAATTGAAATATGACTATCAATGGTGCCTTACTTTTCCATTTTACCAAGACATTATTTTTATGTAGATTTTAAGAGGTTACAACATTGCACTGCAAGTAAAGCAATACTGTATTCTGAAGCTGCCGTGCAACTCTGCATAATATAACTGCAGTCGCTGGGGGAGGTCAACTGGAAGCAAAAAAAAAACAAACTCTAGTGCTACCAACTCATTTAGAGGTAGTGGAAGCCCCAGGACTCCCCTGTGTCAATTGGTGCACTAAATAGGTGCTTAGTTCGGAACAGGAGGCAGTGGTGCACAGTGTTAATATACAGAAGTGCAAGGAGCTCCTTTTAACTCAAAAACCTTTAATGAATGGGATTTTCAAATAACCGAGTCTAGTTTAGCACATGTGGTCATAAATATCTAGCTATATAAACATTAAATAAATCCAAAAGGTGGATTCACACAGCTAGTTAGGATCAAGTACAAAGTACTGGTTTATTATTACAGAAGGAAAAAGCAATAATTTAAAAAAAAAAAATAATGATTTGCTTGAAATAGACTTAAGTAAGATGGCTTCCCATAATTCAGAGCTTTATGTATTTCCAGATAAGGGATCCCATACCTGTACAAGTCATTGCTAAGGTCTTTAAAATACCTTTTTATTAGGTTTATTGTTCTTAAGTGACCTATTTGACTACCTTAGGCTGTGCATTTATCTGGACTTTGCATAAGAGAAACAAACCATACCAAATAAACATCTATCATTGCACTGTAACTTAAAAAATAATAATAATTGAACATTCTTTTAATATCGGTAATCCACCTCACAAACATATAAAGCCCAGAGGAAAACATAAATAAAGGGTGAAATGGTTTTTAAATTGTAAAAATGTCTTTTAAATTCTAGGTGTTGAATATATTTGAATATATTACTAGTTTAGCACTCAAATGAACTCCGAAACGTACATTAATGGGAAATGCCAAAATTTTCTAAATTAAACACATATACTGCAGTGAAAAAAACAAGTGAGCAAACTTTAGCCTGTAGCTTTACATTAAATCTTACTAAACCTAAATACTGAAACCTTAGCAATCGAGGTATTATGTTATACATGGTTACAGGCATCTACCACCTGATGAGGTGTGCTTTTTTCCCTAGTGTTCTACAGTGATATCAGTCAGTGTTAGCGTTAGAGTCTATACAATCTAGCTTCATTAGTCTCAGTCTCATTTATTGTTCTTATTTTGTTTTCCTAAATTAAAAATGTGTATATCTACAGCTTTTACTAAATTGTTTTAGTAGGTTATTAGGTATAAATAGATGAAATATGTATGTCCTTTGTAGTCAGTTACAGCAATAAGGTAAATCTCCCCTGCTTATGATTGGGCTTAGTTCACGGGGTGCTTATTTGGTCAGGGAAGATATAATTAACCTTGTAGACAGGGCTGGATTTACATAGCGGGTGCCCCTAGGCCTGCTGTAGTTCATCGCCCCCGTCCCCTTCCTGTTATTCACGCAAATTTTCATAATTGTGACCGGAGCAATGTGTATTGGGAAATGTAAAAAACTATTTTATCTCCTGTGCATTCCCAGTATCTCTGAACCAATGTGGGTGTGCTTAGGCAGATGCCGCCCCCTAAAATCCTGCCGCCCTAGGCCCGGGCCATGGTGGCCTTTCCACAGATCTGGGCCTGCTTGTAGAATATGCCATCCTTAGAGTTCAGTTGCTAAAATTCCAAAACCCTGTATTTTAAGGACAAGTCTTAATGTGGCATCATGTTTTTGTGCCATTTTATACAGTATATGTGGTTGAATATCTTTGGCCTACACAAGTCTGTTGCTTTTACAGCAGGTTGGAATTGGTATGGTTGCATTTATTTGTATGTAGTACACTGACTATTTTGTCAAAAGATGGGATAATATTAAATTTATTTCCACTAAAAAATGGCAGTTTCACTTATAGGGTAAACTTATAGGGTAAAACTACATAGGAGATTTTCGAACAGATTTTGTGGGTCAAATTTTATCTAATTTTTCCATGCAACTGTCAGGACTGCCAGACGTACCCGACTCAGAAGTATCCGACGGCGCTGTTTACATTCCCGGCGGTCACAGTGAAGATCCAAGATGGCGGCGCCCATGCTGAACACATGGCTGCAGCGTCGCTGTATGATGATGTCATCTCTGGTGCCGGGATCTCATCATAAAAGGGCGCCCAAAACACTGTGACGGCGCCCAAGAATAGGATTAGCTGCCATTATCCTGGGTTCCTGTTTGTGTTTCCTGTATCCTGATTCCTGCTCCTGCCTTGGTTTTGACCCCCTGCCTGGACTCTTGTTATTTGATCCTGATCTGCCTGCCATTGAACTCTTGCCTGGACTTTGACCTTGATTCTGCTTAACCCTTTGGATACCGCGACCTTGCTCCCTCAAGAGGGCTTCCTCCTTGATCCAGACTACCTCCCTGGAGGGAGCTCCCGGCTCCCTGACATTATTCTTGGGCCATGGATCCCACTGAGGAAGCTCAGCCAGATTTCGGCAGGGCCTTTCGAGGTCTGCATACTCGCATGGAGGCGTACGAAGCTCGGCAAAATTATGTCGGACGCACGCTGGAGGCGATTTTGGAAAAGTTATCTATGCTGACACCGACTACTCCAACGCCGACAACGCCCATGCTAGTTGCTGCCGACATGGCTACACAGTCCTCCACTTCTGGTCCACGTATTCCTGCTCCGCCTCTCTACAGTGGCGACCCTCAAGCCTGTTGTGGTTTTGTGAATCAGTGCCAGATTCGGTTCGCCCTGCAACCTGCAGAATTTAACTCTGAGCGAGCAAAGGTTGGTTTCGTGATCACTCGTCTGGCAGGTAAAGCGCTCGAATGGGCATCTCCGCACTGGGAGAAGGAGTCTCCTTTAATTGATGATTCCAAAGCCTTCCTTCAAGAATTCCGGACTGTGTTCGATGCTCCCGGTCGGGTGGCGACCGCTGCTTCTCGTCTGTTCCAGATCCGCCAAGGAAATCGCAGTGTTGCAGAATATGCCATTGAATTCCGTACTCTCGCTGCAGAGACTTGTTGGAACAATGATGCCTATCATGCTGCCTTCTACAATGGTCTCTCTATCCGCCTCAAAGATGACCTGGTCTCTCGTGAATTACCCACGCAGGTTGAAGACCTCATTGCTTTGTCTGTCAAGGTGGACACCCGTCAGAGAGAACATCAAGCTGATAGGGACCGAGTCAAGAAATTTCAACCCATGTTGGCTCCTCGCTTTCAAAGACCTCTATTACCTCCTACCCCCCAGCAGCCTTCTGTTATTCCTCCGGAGGAACCTATGCAAATCGGAAGAGCTCGTCTCTCTGAACAGGAGAAACTCCGGAGACGTACGGCTGGACATTGTCTCTACTGTGGGGGTCAATCTCACTTTGCCAACTCCTGTCCTGTGAAGCCTCATAGTTCCTCTCTTCAAGGTAACCTTGGAAAGACTCATGTAGGGGGCGTTACTCCCAAGTCACAAGAGAACTCTCACAGGTTTCTTCTGCCTTTACAGATCCGTCTGTCCACTAAGACCATTGTTGGCTCAGCTTTTATTGACTCTGGAGCTGCCGGAAATTTCATGGACGCTCTCTTTGCCAAGCATATGAATGTTCCCTTGTTTCCATTGACTCCTCCACTTCGAGTAACCACCATTGATGACCGACCCCTTGAATCCGAGTTTATCTCTATGACGACTGGGGAATTGCCTGTGCAGGTTGGGACTTTACACAAAGAAAAGTTATCGTTCCTGATTATTTCCTGTCCTTCTGTTCCAGTCGTCTTGGGGCTTCCCTGGTTACGCCTGCATAACCCTATCATTGATTGGTCCTCGGGGCAGGTTTCCCGTTGGAGTCCATACTGCCAACAGCATTGCCTTCCTGCTGAACCCATCCAGAGGGTGAATATTTCTACGTCAGATTTGAAGACGCTTCCCTCCTTCTACAAGGAATTCTCTGATGTCTTCTGTAAAAAGTCTGCAGAATTTCTCCCTCCTCCTCATCACTACGATTGTCCAGTTGATCTCCTGCCTGGAACCATGCCTCCTTGAGGTCGCACTTATCCTCTCTCCCCAGCAGAGACCGCTGCCATGAAGGAATATATACAAGAAAATCTCCAGCGGGGGTTTATTCGCCCTTCTACTTCTCCTGCAGGGGCTGGATTCTTCTTCGTGGAGAAGAAGGATGGAGGCCTACGTCCTTGTATTGACTACCGGGGGCTTAATAAAATCACCGTTAAGAACCGATATCCCTTGCCTCTGATCGCAGAACTTTTTGACCAACTGAAGGGGGCTAAAATCTTCACTAAGTTGGATCTCCGTGGGGCGTATAACCTCATCCGCATCCGTGAAGGTGACGAATGGAAGACAGCATTCAACACTCGTGATGGGCACTATGAGTACCTCGTAATGCCCTTTGGTCTCTGCAATGCCCCCGCTGTCTTTCAAGAATTCGTGAACGACATTTTCCGGGATCTCTTGGGAAAGTTTGTGGTCGTGTACCTAGATGACATCCTGATTTTCTCCAAGGACTTTGCAAGCCATCGCTCCCAGGTGAAGGAAGTACTCTCTCGTTTGAGGAAGAACTCTCTCTTTGCCAAACTGGAGAAATGTGTGTTTGAAGTGTCCAAGATTCCTTTTCTGGGCTATATCATCTCCCCAGAGGGTTTCGAGATGGATCCTGTGAAAGTGTCTGCAATCCAAGAGTGGCCCCTACCGCTGAGCACTAAGGCAATCCAGAGATTCATTGGTTTTGCCAATTACTACCGGCAATTCATTAAGGGGTTCTCTTCTCGCATTGCTCCTATCCTGGACCTCATCCGAAAAGGGGGTAAACCCAGCTTGTGGCCCCCGTCTGCTATTGAAGCCTTTCAATCCCTGAAGGATGCCTTCACTTCCGCTTTGGTTCTCTGCCATCCTGATCCGGAGTTACCTTTCTTCATCGAGGTGGATGCTTCTGAAGTTGGAGCTGGAGCTATCTTGTCCCAAAGACATCCCTCTGATGGAAAGTTGCACCCATGTGCATATTTCTCTAAGAAGTTCTCTCCTGCCGAACATAATTATGATGTAGGAAATTGAGAACTCCTGGCTGTCAAGCTTGCCTTAGAAGAGTGGCGTCACCTCCTTGAAGGTTCCTTGATCCCAGTCACGATCTACACAGATCATAAGAATCTTGAGTTCATTCAATCTCTCAAGAGGCTGAATCCCAGACAAGCAAGGTGGGCTCTCTTCTTCTCTCGATTTAACTTTGTCTTGACTTATCGCCCTGGCTCCAAGAATCGGAAAGCCGATGCTCTGTCTCGAAGTTTCACTCCGGTGGATCGTACTCCTGAAAGACAAGAGCCAATTATTCCTCCTGTCAAGATCATCGCTTCTTTATACCCTCAATTTGCCGATCAAATTCTGGCTGGTCAATCTTCTGCTCCTCCTGATACTCCCATCGGAATGGCATTCATACCTCCTGAACTTCGTCTGCCTATCCTGCAACAGACTCATAGCTCCAAGCAAGCGGGACACCCTGGTCCTGCTAAGACTCTAGAACTTTTACGGCGTCTAGTCTGGTGGCCGACTATTCGTAAAGATGTCAAAGACTTTGTTGCTGCTTGTACCGTTTGTGCCACTTCCAAGCCTAGCCATTCTCACCCTAGTGGGTTACTGCAGCCTTTGACTGTCCCCTCTCGTCCTTGGACGCATTTGGCAATGGACTTCATATTTGAACTTCCTCCCTCCAGTGGGAACACCGTGATCTGGGTCGTCATAGATCGTTTTAGCAAGATGGCCCACTTCATCCCTTTACGGAAGCTTCCATCTGCAGTGGAGTTGTCACAGTTGTTCATTCAATTCATTTTCCGCCTGCATGGCTTCCCGGCGGAGATTGTCTCTGACAGAGGTTCCCAGTTCACGGCGAAGTTTTGGCGTTCCTTATGCAAGGTCTTGGGTATTGCTCTTCAATTCTCCTCTGCCTATCATCCCCAAACGAATGGGGCAGCGGAGCGAGTGAATCAAGCCTTAGAACAATTCCTGAGAAATCATGTCTCCCTTTGCCAAGATGATTGGTCTGACCTTCTCCCGTGGGCGGAATTTGCTCATAACAACGCCTGTCATTCATCCACTGGAAGATCTCCATTCATGTCTGTGTATGGCCAACATCCTCAAGCCTTTCCGCAAGACTTTGTTTTGACTGATGTCCCAGCCGCTGATGACCATGCGGCCCATATGTCCGCTATTTGGGCTGCAACCAAGTCTAATTTGGAGAAGAGTGCTCTTGTGCACAAGACCTTCGCGGATCGGAGACGTAGGTCCTCTCCTCTCTTCAAGGTTGGTGATAAAGTTTGGCTTTCTTCCCGAAACATTCGTCTGAAGGTGCCATCTCCCAAGTTGGGTCCGAAGTTTGTGGGTCCATTTCCCATCTTGGAGATTATCAATCCTGTGGCTGTCAGACTTCAGCTTCCCCCTGAGATGCGAATCCCCAACGTGTTTCATGTCTCCTTGGTGAAACCCGCTACCTCCAACCACTTTTCTGTTGACCAGTCTCCCCCTCCTACTATCTCTGTGGATGGTCAACAAGAATATGAGGTGGAAAAGATCCTTGACTCCAGAATCTCCAGGGGTTCTCTTCAGTACCTCATCAAGTGGAAGGGCTTTGGCCCTGAAGAATGCTCCTGGGAAGGACACTCTGATGTTCACGCTCCTCGTCTTGTGAGGGATTTCCACACCAGGTTTCCCCAAAAGCCTTGTCCTGGTGGTCCAGAGGCCCCCCGTGGGGGAGGGGGTACTGTCAGGACTGCCAGACGTACCCGACTCAGAAGTATCCGACGGCGCTGTTTACATTCCCGGCGGTCACAGTGAAGATCCAAGATGGCGGCGCCCATGCTGAACACATGGCTGCAGCGTCGCTGTATGATGATGTCATCACTGGTGCCAGGATCTCATCATAAAAGGGCGCCCAAAACACTGTGATGGCGCCCAAGAATAGGATTTGCTGCCATTATCCTGGGTTCCTGTTTGTGTTTCCTGTATCCTGATTCCTGCTCCTGCCTTGGTTTTGACCCCCTGCCTTGACTCTTGTTATTTGATCCTGATCTGCCTGCCATTGAACTCTTGCCTGGACTTTGACCTTGATTCTGCTTAACCCTTTGGATACCGCGACCTTGCTCCCTCAAGAGGGCTTCCTCCTTGATCCAGACTACCTCCCGGCTCCCTGACAGCAACACCAGGATGAGTACGATATTCCTAGGATCCTACAAAATCTGATCCCCCTATAGCTAGAATGTAAAGGTAGATCAGATAAAGGGCCAGATTCAATTCAGTACAATAAAGGATTATCAAGTGAAAACTGATGGATGAGATTCAATTTGAGTTGTAATTCAATTGACAAAAATGTATCTAACTGGGCAGGGTAAACACCACCTCATATATTTGCACTGCATTTTAGGACTAGAAAGAAAAGGAATTTATAGATAATTGAATTTCCCATTTATAAATTAATTTCGCATTTTTTTTACACTTCAATAACGTTTTTGCAAATAAAAGCAAATTGTAAGGTAAAACTGAAGGTGATTTTTTCCCATATGCTACATATTTTATTTTGGAATTAAGTTAATTTACATTTTAAAAAAATGTAGGGTTCAGATTTAGTTTGGGATTCAGCCAAATCGGTTGTGGTTGATTAGGTCACAGTGTTAAATTGTGGATTCAGGGCATCCCTACTTTTTGGGCTTGCAATCTAAAGTATGCTTGTTTCTAGTCCTCTGCTCTAAAATTTGTACTGGTGTGAATTTTTTATTTATACAACTCCATAAACCAAATTATATTTGGCATTGGTCCACTTGGCACATATGGGGATTTCCAAATCAGGTTTATCTTCATACATATCAGTCATCTGAAAAAGTTTGGGAACTCCTCTCAGTCTGCAAAATAATTTACTCCAATTGCAACAAAAAAGATAACAGTGGTATGTCTTTCATTTCCCAGGAACATCGGAGTACTGTGGTGTTTTCTGAACAAAGATTTTTAGTGAAGCAGTATTCAGTTGTATGGGATTAAATCAAATGTGAAAAACTGGCTGTGCAAAAATTTGGGTACCCTTTGTAGTTTTGAATGCATGTAACTGCTTAATACTGATTACTGGCATCACCAAATTGGTTGGATTAATTTGTTAAGCCTTAAACTTCATAGACAGGTGTGTCCAATCATGAGAAGTCGAGGATCAAATCAATTCAACCCAATATCCACACATTTTTCAGGATAATGTTCAAGCATCAGTCACAAAGTTGAAGTTACGCAGGGGTTGGCTATATTCCAACAAGACAATGACCCATAACACACAAATCTACTATGGCATTTATAGAGAAGTACAATATTTTGGAATGGCCGTCACAGTCCCCCGACTTGAATAGCATCAAAAATCTATGGGATGATTTGAAGCAGGTTGTCCATGCTTAGCAGTCATCAAATTTTACTGAACTGAAGATATTTTGCATGGACGAATGGTCAAAAATACTGTCATCCAGAATCCAGGCACTTATCAAAGGCTATAGGAGGCATCTAAATAACATCAAATAAAAATCGTTCGATCGTACGCTAAAATCGTTCAAAACGGTCGATTCGAACAATTTAATCGTTCGATCGAACGATTTTTATTCAATCGCAGAATTGCCGAATTTGCTGAAAAATCTTTGAATTCAATATTCAAATTCAAAGTTTTTTATTTCGATGGTTGAATTTCGAAGTTTTTTGTACTTTAAAATTTGACCCTTGATAAATCTGCGCCTTAATGTCCTGGTTCACTCCTATTGCCATCTTTATAATTACAAATAGGCATGGCTTGTTTCACCTGTTTCTAATCTGGCCACAGGTGATCAGTGTAAGCCATTAGGATGCCTATATAAGCCCCTGCTTACTCTTTCCCCATTCTCCTTGTCACATGTTCCAGTTCCATTGCCTGCCCAGAACTCTCGCCTTGGTTCTCTTAAGACCTGGTGGCATCCAAATAGCGGACTCCTACCAACTTGAAAGATGGCTGTTATAGGCAGAAGTGCTAGCTGTGACCTGAAACTTGGTGTTTGTTCTGGGTTTTGGGATAACATACCTAACACTAACGCTAAGTTAGACAGTGGCTTAAAGGGGAGCCACATGGACCATAACCATTCAGTTCAGAGTTTGCAATTGATCCTTAGAATGCAGGTCAGATTCAAAAGCAAACAGTTATGACCCATGTGGCTCCCCTCGAGTCACTGATTGGTTACTGCCAAGAGAGCTGCAAAGTAGGAAGTAATCTTCTGGCTATTATGTTAGACATCCAGTCACTCCAGCCTTTATGCATTACATATTTGGATAACTAAATATATAGAAAACACTTTTTATATGGCACAGCCTATTTACCCAGTTTTTATTTATATACTGAGCAATTACTTTAATAGCAATAAGTAACTGAACCCCTACATTATAATTACTTTCTGCTGAATTAATCTACTTAGAAAACAATGCCACATAATGGATGGATTCTTTATGGCTTCATGGATTCTTTATGAATTCTTCAGGAACAAAATAGCTCTTCACTGTGAAAGGGTTCAGCTGGGTCAGGATGGAGATTCAAAGTGAAACTAATCTTGAGTTTCTCAAATGCTCAGATTGAACCTAATTTTGTCTTTTACAAGTGAACTCTTATAATGGGTTTGACAATTTTTGAAAATGATTTTTAGAGCAGTTGGTTAAGGCTGTGAATCGAAGCCAGTAGCTAGTAAGCAACAGGTTGTTGCCCCTTTGTTGTTGCTCCTCATGGCCTCAAAGTAGGTGCTTATTGTAAAATTCCACATTTGGAGGCAACTATAGGAGGCAATTTACTTTAAATAGACTCCCCTGCAGGCTGTCAGTCCACATGGGGCCAAACAGCCAATTACAGCTATAATTTGGCAACACCCTGGGACTTTTTACATGTTTGTGTGGCTCCTTAACAAAACTGGGCCCATTCATAAATCATCAATTTTTTTGTGGTCAAGGTTCTTAGGGGGAAAACTCAATTTTTTTGTGGAAAAATATGTAGAAGTCAATGGCAGATGTCGCTGAAGTTGTTTCTTAAGATTGTTATCTGCGCTTGATAATCTGATAAAGTCTGGGTTTTCGTCTGATAATTAAAAAAAGTTGCGTTTTCGCAGCAAAAATACGTATACGAGTCGAATTTTTGGAGAGGCAATAGTACAACACTCGCTCTGTTTTTTTCAAGAAAAATTATTGATAAATAAGTTCAATTTATGGAAGGAAGTTTCATAAAAAAAATATTCATTTGAGTTTTAGTAAAAAAACCTCCTAAAAGTGCATCTGATAGATAAAAATGTTTGAGGACCCCTGGTTTAAGGGAAATAATGGGGGAAGGGAGCCTTTTGTGGAAATACAATATAATTTAACAATTATAGATCATAAAGCATTCTTTAGAAAACAGTTTGCTTCGTATTGAATAATATAACACCTTTTGGTTTTCAAGCTGTTCTGGGCTATAGAAGCTGTGTACACTGCATTATTTATCACAGATGCATGGTTCAGATGATGTGATGCTCTGTAAATTTCATCTAGCAATGTTAGTGCAGGAGAAAACTGGATTACTTGCAAGTTTATTTTTATTTCATTGAGGTAACATGGGTTCTCGTCTATCTTGTACTGTGTGCTTCTTCTTGTGTTCAGACTAATGTTCACTTCTAAAGAACAGATGTGGACCTGATAAAATGGCATCAAGAACACACGTTATTTGAAATAGATTTCTGTCAAAATAGTAGTTTCTGGTTTAGATAGAAGGATTATTTTACAAATATGCAGCAAGAAACTTGACATTGAAAACATCTATTCATGTATTTATCGAAATGTGAAATTTAGTACTTTCAGCAGCGATAATTCGTCAGGGCGAAAGTATCTTAGCGAATTTTCTCTAGTGTTACTTTCTTCCTAGAGAAACTTTGTTAACATACACTTACGTCAATTTAAATATGGTGGGTATATAAAGGTTATATGTATGTATCTATTAGTGAGGTTGGTGAAATTGCTGGACGTGTCCACTTATTATTAAAGGTATCCAAGGAAGCAAAAAAAATAAAAAATAGAGATCCTCTATTGTCGTAGACATGAGCCCACCCTAAGACAAAAGTGGTATGAGCCTGGTGAAATAGAAATAGAAAAGGGTAACATATTGAAAAGTTTACACTTTGATAAATTTGCGACTTAACGATCGAAACAATAAATACTGGACTTTTACATCTTAAATCCACTGTGCACTGTTTGCTTTACTTCAGCTGTAGATTTCCATCCTGTAACTCATCTGTAGAGATTCCTCCTTCAGTATCTTCAGAACTGGTGGCCATAGACACGCAAATATTATCATACAAAACAAATTTTCGTATGATATTTGGTTCATGTATGGCAGGAGATGAGATGACAAATATTGGCAAAAGACTTGGATATCGGTCGGCTTCTCGATCGGCGCCGGTGGAAAATTTTGATCGGGCACCTTTAAAGGGACCAAACATTTCCCACTGTTTAGTGCTGAATTCTATTGTTACTACCTGTATATCTGACGATTCAGCTCTACACATGTCTATTGAAATGAACAGTCTTTCTTGGATAGATCTTTTCCAAGAAAGATCGTAATTGTTACGTCTATGGCCACCTTTAAACTCTACCTCTTGGCACATAGAGATCAATTCCTCAGTCACTGTAAATTGCAGGTCTGATTGTCCACATATCTGAGTCTGTAAGTTATCAACTAACTTAGATATTTAGCTCTACAGGGTAAGGACATCCTTTCTCTTGTCACTTAATTCTGAATGTAAATGGTCCCTGTCAATTGAAGTATATACATACACTTCTTGTGTTTGGGTTTAATATCTAGGATGTGGGGATTGCACGTTTTAACAGCCGAGGGACTATAGTTTTTCATATTTCATTATTGATATGTAAAATATACATACATATCTATACATAGGTGTTTTTTTATACTCAATCGCCTTCTTATTTTCAATAGTTAGCTTGTGTTTAAATAGTATTTAAATTAAAAAAAGCTGAAAACTTTTTTTACCTGTATTAATCATATACAGTCATTCATATTATGTTATTATTTAACCTAATATTAGTTTGAGTTTCCATGGTAGTGTCTACATTTTAATAAAGTGAACTTTTCTTGCTAAAGGAAAACTATCATGTTTTTACTTTATTTTGAAGAGGTTTATCAGTTACAGAGATGAAACCAAAGATTATGTGGCCATATAAACGTTATAAAACTAGGAAGATTTATATAATGCTTGTCACACATTAGGTTTGGTACTGCTTATATGTGTTCACTTTCATTGCAGATTGAAAGTTATCTGCAGAATTAAATTGGGAGTTTAACAGAAACAAACCATCTGCACTTAACAATGCCTGCATAAATGTTCAGACATAATGAAATTACTAATGGTTTTTCATATCCAATGTGCCTAATTTTTAAAAAAGCTTTAACTTTCCCAATTTAAAAAATAAGGCTGCAATGAATGCCTGCGGGTGTCTCATAATGACTCCTGCTTCCTCATTTTAATGAATTTCTTATATGTAATGAATATTTAATCTTAATTTAGATACTAATTGTAAAGAGAGCCACTGAGGTAGGAACTTTAGCAACCTAATAAATGTTATAGGAAAATGACTTGTTATGTACCTGCATAATAAGTTTACATCCATTCATAAATCAAGTTAATAAAATAATTTCTATTTGTAAATTATCTATCAGACATTAGTTATAAAAAAATTGGACCTCTGGGTATAGGAATAATAGCCAGTGTTCTAAATGTCTGTGTGCAGCTGGGAAAATACTGTATTTCTCTCTCTCTCTCTCTCTCTCTCTCTCTCTCTCTCTCTCTATATATATACAGACATATTGGTAAATGAAAGAGAAACACAAGCACTCGTACAGAGATACTACAGTGTTCAGCAAACGTTGGCCTATGAAAGCTAATTAAAAAGCCCACTGCATCAAACCTGCAGTGCTGACTTTCCCACTAAGGTAAGACTTTGGAAATTTGATATCCCAAATAGGGATGTAGCGAACTGCCGTGTATGTGTTCGCGAACACCGTTCGTGAACACCGGCAAAAAATGCGAACAGTTCGCGAACAGTTTGCGAACTTCGAACATCCGAAAATCGTTCGATTCGAACGATCGAAGGATTTTAATCGTTCGATCGAAGGATTTTCGTTCGAATCGAACGATCGAAGCCATTCAATCGAATGATTTCATTCAATCCAATGGCTTCGATCGTTCGATTCGAACGAAAATCCTTCGATTTTAGCGGTCGAAGAAATCGAATGGTCGAACGATTTTTGACGTGAACGCCTATTGGCGAACGTCGCGCGACGTTCGCGAACTTGCGGCGGACGCAAACAGTTGAAGTTCGCGCGAACTAGTTCGCCGGCGAACAGTTCGCTACATCCCTAATCCCAAAGGGGGTTAATGTGTATAAAGAATAACGGAGGAGGCTGCTGTGCCATTTTATTAGGCACTTGCTCCTCTATAAAACCTATGTGTGCATAAGATAAGGGCATGTAACTGAGATATGGTTTGACCAGCAGATCAGGATGGTGACTGCAAAAAAGAGAGGGAAAAAACTGTCATTCATATATTTTACCCATCCTATATTTGTCTTAAAAAGTGAATGATTTAACCTTTTGCACGTCATATTTGTACATGTATGTTTTTGAACACTGCAAGATCTTGCATAGAAACATGTGTAACCTGGAAATGGAGAATCTACACTTCTAATATGCTGGTTCTCCTGTGTCAGCACCATTGATTCTAAGATTTATGGCACACAGAGGGTGCTCACATTTTCTATGAACATTTTTTTTCAACAATAAAACAAATATCATCTGATTTTAAACAAGTCCTAAGATTAAATGAAGAGAACCTAGTTAAAGGGGAAGGAAAGGCAATTTACATTGGGGAAGCCAAAAGTTATGCACCCTCAAGTGGTTTTATTTACTTACCTACTTTACCTTACCTATCAGCAGAAATCTGCACCAGCCCAGGGTTCTTCCAGCTAACACCACAGAGCAATCCTCTTCCTTCTTCAGTTTTCTCGCAGCTGCGCATGCGCAGTAGAGTGAAAACTCAAACGTGAATTTTAACAAAACAAAATGATCCAATAATATATCTGCATATGGCAAAAGTAGGTAAGTCCTTAGGCGTATCATATAATTAGAATGTGAAATCAGAGTCTCGTGTTTTCAGTCAATGAAGTGTGAGTGAAAGACCCTGTTCAATTTAAAGAATTGGGATCCAGCAAAGCCTGATTACGCACACAATTGTTGATGTGCATCATGGCTCAACAAAGGAGGTGTCTGAGGACCTCAGAAAAAGAGTTGTTAATGCTCATAAACCTGGAAAAGTTTACAAGACTATCTCTAAAAAGTTTGGACTCCATCAATCAACTGTCAAATCGATTGTGTACAAATGGAGGTAATTCAAGACCGTTGCTACCCTGCTCAGAAGTGGTCGACCATCACAGATAACTCTAACTGCAAGGTGTCTAATGGTCCAAGAAGTTACAGAGTAACCAAGCGTAATTTCTAAGCAACTGAAGTCAAGACATCTGTCTGTGAACTGAATCTCAAGAGACAGTGGGTCATGCATCCTAAACACACAAGTGATTCTACCAAAGAATGGTTAAAGAAGATTAAAGTGTTCTGGAATAAAGTCCTAACATTAATCTAACTGAAATGTTATGGAAAGAATCAAAGGGAGTGGTTCAGAAAACCCACAAACATCAAAGAGCTGGAGCTGTTCTGTTTGGAGGAATGGGCTAAAATTCCTCTGAGTCAATGCGCAGGATTGCAAACGTTTAGTTGCAGTTATTGCTGCATAAGGGTGTCAGAGAGCACGATTCACTTACTTAACAGGTTCACAAACTTTCATGCACGGCTTTCAAGAGAGAGAGAGAGAGAGCGCCCCACAGTCCACTAATTAAATCCTGCCACTCTCTCATTTATAAGGGATTTCTAGGTACATATTTAACAAAAAGTGAAAAGTAAGAGTTCACCTTTTAAAATAAAATCATATATAAGTTAACATTACATAAAGTTCACCACCATTGTATATCGGAGAGATGCCAAGACAATGCTACCTTGCTGAATGCATAATTTCCAACTGTCCTTTTCCTCGTGGGACAGTCCGGTTTTGACAGTACCGGATTGTTAGTGAAATGTCCAGAGTTTCTCTTTGATCTTCCACACTGAACAGTGACTTGCAGCTTAAAGGGCAATTTCACTTTCATTAGCCAAATTGTAAAAACACATAAAACCTTACCCTTAAACCCCCAGAAATGTGTTCAAACTTTCCAAATATAGGGGTGTGACTACAAAGTGGGTGTGGGCAAAAATTCACCGAGCTACGCAGAGCAGATCATTTTGTCCCACTCTGTTTTTCAAATGTTGACAGGCAGGGCCGCCATCAGGGGGGCACAGAGGGTACAGCTGTACCGGGCCCGGCAGTCTTGGAAGTGTGAAGGGGGGCCCGGCCGCTCTACACTACCTGGATTGCCAGGCCCCCCTTAAGAGAATATTGAAAAGCCGCCGCCGGAATTGTGATAAAAGTAACAGGCCCGGATACACGGCCATCTCTGCACCACAGGTCTCGCTGCATTTCTCCCTGCCTGTGAGAGACCACACACTGACCAATAGCAGCAGAGGTGTTTTTTTAAAACTTGGAAGGGCTGGCCACCAATTATTTTTTTTTAAATTCGTAGGGACCTGACCACAAATGGCTTTTTATAACTTGTTGGGGGGGGGGGTTAGCTAGGATGAATGTATGGCTTTTTTTAATGTGGTGTGGGGGCGGGATCTGGGTTGGGGTTTGGGTCATGCTGGGGTGGGACAAGGGGGACCAGAAATTTTTGTTGTACGGGGCCCTGTGATTTCTGATGGCGGCCCTGTTGGCACTGGCAGGTATACACATGCACCTAGCACTTTGCAAATTAACAGTTATTACAGTTTTGCCCTTTAAGCTGGACGTCTAACTTCTCCCAAGGGACCTGTTATCTTATATTGTTACAATTACTTATTTGCTTATCTCAAAATTGTTACAAAGTATTTTAGCTGAACCTCGTGGCTGTCCAGGCTGTTCTGGGCTCTCTGCCAAAAGCCAATTCAGTTACAAACATCTTTTTTTTTTGCTGTTCATTGCAGAGAAAACTGGGACTTTCCAGTACAAAGCCGTACTTGCGGGCTGAGCTGTCAAAAGAGGGACTGTTCTGCTAAAAACGGGACAGTTGGGAGGTACTGCACTTCAGCGAACTGCACATACAGCTAAATAGCAAAGCTCAAGTTCTCCTAAACAGCAAATACCCTCCCGGCCACTCTTCCAATTAGCACAGACACTTCATTCTCAAATGACACATAGTTCTCTAAGCAGCAGAGCCCGAGAGCTGGAAAAACTTTGTTGACTTCCGCACCGCTCAGCAAGAACACTTTTGATTGGTAAAAGCGTAAGAACCTGGTCAGCTAACCAATGGCTGCACAGCTTGTTTCCTTGCTGGAACATGGCGGCCCCCATAACACGTAGCAGATAGGTTTCTGCTAGGAAAAGCCTTAGCCTTGCAGTTTCGTTTTTACGATGGTGGGGAGTTTGTGATGCAAGTGAAACATGTCAAACGACGCGGACAGAAAGCAGTTCTGGAGGAGGAATGTTTCCAGAGTGCCGGGGAGGTGCGTCACTGATGGAACGAGCAGCGACTCTTTTAATATATACACTTCCTTGTTGAGCTAAATGTTACCATCTTTCACTGATACATTTAAGAAGCAGTAACGAGTTTACTACCGTCCACTGATATATTGTAACAGCACCAATAGATTACCCCTCTTGACTTCAGCTACGAGTTCGTACCAATATTTTACTGTTACATTTATATTTGTTGACAGTGAAACAGAAAAAAATCCTTTAAGGTTCGCATATCGCTGCAACTGCGCATAGTAATGAGACGTGCATTGATTGGTGCAACATGTGTTGTTGTCTTGGGCTTCATAGCTGTCACATTGATTAATTCCTAAAATGTCATAAGATTTTCCCTTTCTGTAACGTAGTATTGAAATGTAATAAGTTAACAGGTGCTTGTAACAGTCTTAAGCAAAACAGCAAATCCTGATTCACACATTAATTCCATTAAAGGGGTGGTTCACCTTTACGTTAACTTTTAGTAGGTTATAGAATTACTAATTCTATGCAACTTTTCAATTGGCCTTTATTTATTTTTTTTGGTTTGTTATGTACTTCCTTTAGTGGCAGAGAGACCATAATCACCCTTGATGATTTTCTATTTATTTGCTGTGGTCAGCTCAAACATACATGGTTCTGCAATATCTTAAAGGAACAGTTCAGTATGAAAATAAAAACTGTGTAAATAAATAGGCTGTGCAAAATAAAAAATGTTTCTAATATAGTTAGTTAGCCAAAAACGTAGTCAGCGACTTGAAGGGGGGCCACATGGGACATATCTGTTCAGTGAGTTTGTAATTGATCCTCAGCATTCAGCTCAGCTTCAAAAGCAACATATGACCCATGTGGCCACCCTCAAATCTCTGATTGGTTACTGCCTGGTAACCAGGGTAACCAGTCAGTGTAAACCAAGAGAGCTGAAATTCAGGAAGTAGTGTTCTGGCTATTATGTTAGACATCCAGTCACTCCAGCCTTTATACATTACATTTTGTATAGAAAAAAATTATTAGAAACATTTTCTATTTTGCACAGCCTATCTATTTACCCAGTTTTTATTTTTACACTGAACAATTCCTTTAATAGCACTTTCAGCTGTATCATATGCAGTAGTCTGATATCCAAGCACTGTTGCTGTAAATTAATCTATTAGATTGATTGAATTGACTTGTGGTACAGAAGTCTGTAGTGGGCTGATTCTTGAAGATAGTTTGTCTTATTTAAGGAAGCATACTATGTTGTGTGTGTTGGTGTCACAAATTGTATGTCCATACTAGAGCACACAGTTTAGAGCTATGTTTACTATGTAAAACATAGGTACTGCATAACTAGGGAGACATAACATAAGATGTTAATTTTCACATTGTCTGCTTCAGTACAGTACTCTACAGAATAAAAGCAAGTGTTTGTTGCCAAATTCCATTTATAAATGTTTTGCTCAAAGGGCACATTTTATAGTCAAACAATAAAGTGCTGGCTAATAGATCATGCACCCTAAACAAGGAAGTAACTAAAAAATCTGAAGCTAAACTGGCTGTAACAGAAACAAAATAAATATGAATTCAGGGAGAAAGGTATGTTATTCTGTATTTAAAAAAGGAATATTTACTATGAAATACAGTTAGGGGTAATACAGTTATAGCCTACTTCGGCTTTGGCTAAATCTAAAAATGTGTCATGTTGTGTGGCATCTTCAAGGCTATTGTCATTGCAGGAGATTTGTCAGCATTTAATAGGTGCTTATAATTGGGGCCATTGTGAATGGTTGGATCCACCTGTATGGCACATTCAGTCAATTACAAACACAGCGGGTC
The DNA here is from genome assembly GCA_038501925.1 of Xenopus petersii. Lineage (NCBI taxonomy): Eukaryota > Metazoa > Chordata > Amphibia > Anura > Pipidae > Xenopus > Xenopus petersii. The sequence continues at coordinate 77,333,251 of CM076676.1, read as the reverse complement.
ACATTTTCAGGTGACAGTCTAGCAAGTGTGGCATATTTTTCCTCGTATTATCTTATGAAAACATCCAATATTTTACAAAGGACTGGCAAACGGGTTGCCATTATTCAACGTTCAAACACTTTTGTTTTAGTTCTCTTGTTTTTAGATTGTTCAACAGCAACAGTTAAATTCTTTTCTAAAATTGATTAATGTTCCTGTCTCTGGTGTTTTGGTCTGGCAGCTCAGTAATTCACGCGCAGATTCTGAACTGTTACAATTTGCAACATTTAGTTGATACATTTCTCAGCAGCACATGTGGAATATTCACAACTATTGTATCAATTCTAACAGCTGCCTTTAATGAAATTGGGATTCTGCTCAGCAGGGCCAAACATAGGAAATGGACCAACTAATGTATCAATTTAGAACAGTTTACAGTCTTGACCCCATTATATGATTCTCTCTGTAATTGAAACGGTTCAGGAAGGCCACCATTATATTCCTGAGGGACATAAGGGTTAAGAATGGGGACGACAATGACATTTTAACAAGTTTGTAACAGTGTTCTTATTAAATTAGTTCTAGAGTATATAATGGAAACACCTCTTTTACCAATATATATATATATATATATATATATATATATATATATATATATATATATATATATATATATATATATATGTATGTATGTATGTATATGTATGTATGTATATATATATATATATATATATATATATATATATATATACATTATAGTTCAATTTTTATAATGTCATAGTAGTTAATACAGGTATGAGAATTGTTATCCAGAAAGCACAGGACCAGGGGTTTTCTGGATAATGGAGCTTTCCGTAATTTAGATCTTCATAACTTAATTTTACTAGAAAATCATGTGAACATTAAATAAACCCAAATACGCTGGTGTTGCTTGCAATAACAATTGATTATATTTTAGTTTGGACCAAGTACAAGGTACTGTTTTATTATTACAGAGAAAAAGGAAATAATTTCTTTTTTAAATTTGGGTTCTTTGGATAAAATTGAGTCTAAGGGAGAAGGCTTTTCCATAATTTGGAGCTTTCTGGATAACGGATTTCTGGATAACAGATCCCATGCCTGTAGTTTGAAAGAATATGGAGTGGTATTTATAAAAACAAGCAGTGTTCATATATTGAGCCTAAGGTCATGATTTCCCTCTAAACAAACAAACAAACAAACAAAAGTACACACTTGAAACTTTTTTTTTTGAAGTTCTAAAACAAGTAATACTCAGTATTATCTCTTTATTACTAACTGTTTAGACCATCTTTGTGTGTATTATGTCCTGGAGCTTGTAGTCTTATTATTCATGGGCACAATAGTATGCCATGAATAATACAATTCAGCTCTCAAATCCCACAGCAGGACCTGTTTTCTTCTTACCTTACGTAGAAGCTTAAGTTGTGCAGAAGGCAGGGAGTCTTCTCTTTCCTTGATTTGGCAAATCTAACAGAATAACAACTGCTTTCACATTGAGGTTAGAAGATTAAACATGCCTTAAGATGACAGAAGTTTTGTCGTTCAAGGACTTTTTGGATATAGACAGATTCTGAAACCAACACATTTGACATCTAAAATGAAAAAGCTTATTTTGCATTCTTATTAAATAGTAAGTGCAAGACAAATAAACTAAGCCATCATTTGCATGTTCGGAGGGGTTGAAGATATATATATATATATATATATATATATATATATATATATATCTTCAACCCCTCCGAACATGCAAATGATGGCTTAGTTTATTTGTCTTGCACTTACTATTTAATAAGAATGCAAAATAAGCTTTTTCATTTTAGATGTCAAATGTATATATATATATATATATATATATATATATATATATATATCTAAGTCCATTCAGTGTATGCACTCTTACCAGATGTTCCAAGCAATTTAGGGTGCGTGGGTCAATATTGTTCAGATAAGATAATCAAAGGACTCGCACTCCAATTCCTTTTTCGTGAATAAACGTGTTAATTTATTTTTGGTTGCATTTTTCCAACGTTTCGGCCCACATTAGGGCCTTTTTCAAGGCCCTAATGTGGGCCAAAACGTTGGAAAAATGCAACTAAAAATAAAGTAACACGTTTATTCACGAAAAAGGAATTGGAGTGCGAGTCCTTCGATTATCTTATATATATATATATATAGATATATAGATATAGATATAGATATAGATAGATATAGATATATATATAGATATATATATATAGATAGATATAGATAGATATATAGATATATATATATATATATATATATATTATAGATATATATAGATATATAGATATATAGATATATATATATATATATATATATATATATATATATATATATATATATATATATATAAACTCTCTGTTTAAATGAGAGTCTTTCTCTTAATATCATTATCCCATAAATACTGTACCTTACTTTTGGGGCTTTGTGCTTCACTACAACAGGGGTAGTCAAATACACGAGGTCCTCTGCACTCAACTCATTATCAATATATTTAAGACAGAGACAAGTCTCTGTCTTAAACATATTCATAATGGGTTGAGTGCAGAGGACCTCTTGTATTTGACTATATGTATTTTGTGGTTACACCCTCATTGCACCCCTGCCTAATGGTTTTAAAAAATTGTGGTGAGCACAACTTTCCCTTGTTTGTTACAACAGGGGTAGACTTTCTGTGTCAGTTTGGGTTATCTGTTCTTGGCACTAAGCTAGAAAGGCATTTCAACATCCTGCAAAATAAACAAGTAACTTGACATGTTTATACAGCCTGTGTTTCAATTTCTGTATATATTTATGACCATTTATATCTCATATAAGGAGCAGATGTCTTGCTTGTTTTAGTAAATTTAGAGATACCTTAATACATTCTTCATAATTAATCAAATATGATATTATAAGGAAGATTTTTGGAATTTCACTAATGTTGCCTTTAACTTTGATTATTTTGTTTATAGCTTCTGTGCTGTTAGATTAGGTAATTCTTCAGTGATGTCAAGAAGGCCTCACACTCTGTTGATAATTCTGAAAAGATGTGCTTTTCTTTTATACCTAGTATATTCTGTGGTATCCTCCATCTTAAACAAACCCATGTATGGACCCTGGCACTAGGCAGCTTGCTCCATATTTTTCTCTAGGATTCCCCTACTGCATAACCCCAATTTAGCATTCAAAATTGCATATAGGCTCTTCAAAATTGTTTTTAGGAACATGCTTTTGGATTTTTCTATTTCATAAGGCAGATTTACATTGCTATAAGCAATGTGAGCAAACAATGACTAGTGTAAATTAATTACTACAGTATATTTTAGATTCCATTACAGATAGATAAGCAGAGAATGTAAATAAAGTAATGGACACCGCCTGATGGATTATTAAATAAAAGACAATACACTGCCATGTTTTGAATATATTTTTATTGACTTTGGTGTTTTTACCTAGCCAGTAAGGGTAATGCCACACATCACCCACAGACTTGATGTGGGCCTGGGTGTTGACGCACAGAGCGGTTTCAGCAACGAAAAACATGTTCAAGTGTATTTTCGTATGAAAATCCACTCTTTATGCCTGCACCCTCACAACGTCTCACAATAACCCTCACAATTGCTTTTAATTGTGGTAGTACCAAGATCATTATAGTAAATAATAATATATTAAAATAAAGTTACTTTGCTAGACTATGATCTAATAAGCCTGGTATCCAGAAAGCTTTGAATTATGGAAAGACTGTCTCCCATAGACTCCATTTTATCCAAATAATCCACATTTTTTAAATTGATTTCTTTTTTCTCTGTAATAATAAAACAGTACCTTGTACTTGATCCAAACTAAGGTATAATTACTCCTTATTGGAAACAAAACCAGCCTATTGGGTCTATTTAATGTTTACATGATTTTCTAGGAAATTTAAGGTATGAAGATCCAAATTATGGAAAGATACCTTATCCTGAAAACCCTAGATCCCAAGCATTCTGGATACCGGGTCCCATACCTGTACTATATTCAAGACATTTCCAGCAAAATGAAGTGAAAAAACTGTATTCTGAATTTATTCTTTTTTCCTTTACCAGTATTCAACATGTATATGGTGCTCAGCATCCTCCTTTTGATCCACAGCTTCATGGCACGTAAGTAAGCATTTTATTCTGATTCTGAAGACTTGATTTAAAAAAAAAAAATATATATATATATATATATATATATATATATATATTAATATAAAACAATATTCGCACACAAGTCAAAGTGCTTAGAGGAGCTATTTTTACATATTACAAGCATATCATATGAGGTGCAAAGCTCAGCTCTAGGAACTATGGAGCCCTGTACTCTTTAGGGTCATTCACTAGTTCTAGGCTCCCTTAGCACTTTCTGCTTGCACACATATTACCCCGTTTGTATTTTTGTACCGAGGTCCACTATTTACTACTTCTTTTAAGTCACTTAAGGTTCTTTTCATATTTTTATGTTAGCTGCTGCTGACTGCCAGCAGAAAAATCATCTTGGGGGTTATTTATAAACACTGGGTAAATTTGCACCTGGGCAGTAACCCATGGCAACCAACCATATGCTGGCTATCATTGTTCTACCTACAACTGGCTGAAAAAAGCTCTGGTATTGAAGGTGGTTGTAATGCTGTAATGTATGTTTTGGAGACAAAAAGTGAATATCCTTGCTGACTTGATGCAACCAGGAATAGACCCACAGGGGGGACACAACCTTTCATCAGACATACACTAAACAATATTATTAGGCTTGATTGCCTAAGGCGCCCGACTGGCTTAGCCTGGGCCTGCAACAGTCCATAATAAACAATATTCAGCATTTATAGTAATTTAGTCCATACAACCTGCATAATAGTACAAAATGACCAAAGATATCTGAACCTGTGAAGCATAATGTGAAAAGGAAAAGTGCCATAACATTACCCAATGAAATACTTATTTTCTTTTTTTGACCTGTCTCTGTTCTTGTGGAAATCACTTTGGAAATGTCACATTTGAATCAAACACTCAAACACCCTGAGCCTGTTGTGCTGGTTGTTTTGTTGCTTATGATAAGGGGGTGACTTTCCCCCATACTGGGCACCAGGCTGTTATTTTTTGAAGAGAGGCAAGGGAATGCTGGTGAATTTTCTCCTGCTTTTTAGCCCAGAGGACCTGCCATCCATGATTTCCAAATATAATTTAAAAAGTTTTCCACTTTTTCTCAGTCCACTTTAAATGAGATTGGGCTCAGAGAATGCAGTGATAGTTCTTGATCTTGTTTATATGTGGTTTCTGCTTTGTATGGTAGAGATTTAAGTTGCTTTTGTAGATGAATCGATAAACTGTTTTCACAGATAATGCTTGTCAGAAGTATTTCTGAGCAGTGATTTCTAGTACAGTAATAACTATGTATAAATATATAAGGGGATCATATAATAATCCCTCTAATGCTTTATTTACCAGTAGGTCGTTCCAGCTGACAAGAGGGCATCCATTTCAATTAGAAGAAAGGAGATTGCATCTTAATATTCAGAGGGGTTTTTTTTTACAGTGAGAGCTGTAAAGATCATCAGTTGTACAGGCTGATACATTAGATAGCTTTAAAAGGGGGTTGGATGGCTTTTTAGCAAGTAAGGGAATACAGGGTTATGGGAAATAGCTCATAGTACAAGTTGATCCAGGGACTAGTCCGATTGCCATTTTGGAGTCAGGAAGGAATTTTCTCCCCCTCTGAGGCAAATTAGAGATGCTTCAGATGGGATGTTTTGCTTTCCTCTGGATCAACTAGCTATTAGGCAGGTTAATAAGTTAAGAGGTTGAACTTGATGGACGTGTCTTTTTTTCAACCTAACTTACTATGTTACTATGCAATACACACTTACATTAACACTTACATTCACATACATTTTTGGGGAGGTCACACATTCACACCACTCGTACATACTTGCACACGCATACAACTCTTATTTTGCCAAGTGTACGCACACGTTTACACACTTACGCAATTTCTTTTTTTTTTTTGCCTGAAAAAACTGTTTTATTGTCATTGCCAATAGCATATGTTCTAACCACACTGTGCAATAACGTTTGTATGTTAGTTTTGTGATTATATTACATTTTTGTTATTCTGGTGGATTTTTATTAATTTTATTCCATTTTTAGCCAGTGTATTGTATGTTCTGCAAAAGCATTGCTTGCTTGTTTCTGTCCATAAACTTATTTGGCCAAGCTAAAATATTCACTGTAATATTTAACTGTAATTTTAAAAACTGATTACACCAAGCAAAAAAAAAAAGCACATTGATTTTAATGGTTTTATTGCAAATTTTGTGTGCTGTATTTCCATTTGAATACCTCTGCACACCATATATTTTGGTAATTCTATGTATACTAGACATCAAAGTGTTCAATAGACCTCTTGTGTTCATATACAGGATGTTTCCTTTTGGTACCTAATTCTATATGGGAGATAGAGCTAGAAAGAGGCATCTTTGAGGTGATTTTCAGGTATTTCATCAAACCGACTATTTTGGGAATGCATTGTGACTTGTTAGTTTAGAATAGAAAGACATGGTTACTTTGGTTTCGGTTGAATGTGTATTTTCCAAAAATATATGGTTTTGGAGGGTCAACATATCTTTTTGTGTTTTTACCCTACAAAAAATGCAGTAAATGTGTTGATTTTTCAAATTACCTCCAGGACAATTTGTATCGGCTCTCTTCATTTTGGGGTCTCTAAATGCCAGATACTTTGGTAATTCTATGCACAATGGGCAGTAAAACTATTCAGTGGAGCCCTGGCCTTCATATATAGGATGTGTTCTCTTTGTAACCTATGCTATGTGGGTAATAAGATGCTAGAAAGTGGAAGCATTGAGGTGATTTTCTGGTATTTCATCAAAACTGACAATTTTGGGAAAGCTTTGCGACTTTGGAGTAGAAAGACATGGCTATCCATTTTGCATTTGGTCGAATGTGTACTTTCCAAAAATATTTGGGTTGGCGGGGGTCAATGTATTTTTTGTGGTTTTTTTTTTTAGCCCGCAAAAAATGCAGTAAATGTGTTGATTATTCAGTAGCTGAAGTAACATTGGGTCTCTAAATGCCAGATACTTTGGTAATCCTATGCAAAATGGGCATTAAACGGTTCAGTGGACCCCTGGCATTCATATTTAGTATGTTTTTTCTTGGTACCTAATGCAATGTGAGTGATACAAACTTGCAAAGTGAAAGTTTTGGGTGACTTTTCCGAATTTTTATACATTTTTATAGAGACCACTAAATTCATAAGCTTTGATGTTTGGTCATTAGGAGTAGAAACACATGGTTACCCATTTTGGATTCAACAGAATCTATAATTTTCAAAAATATATGTTTTCCTGGCGTAAACCTACTGTTCCAGAATTTATTGGCTTTGAAATTAGGTAATTTACTGCTGGGAGTTTTTGATCTGTAGAAGTCAGAAATCGTCATAAACATATACATATCTGGTATTGGCACATTCAAGACACATCTAGATTTCCAAATCAGTTTTCCTAGGTAAACCTGAAATCCCCCTCAGGAAATGCCCCTAAAATGAGAGCACAAAATGTTCAAAAAACATCTGGCACTGAGTGCAAATGAAATGTGAAATTCGGCTTAAATGATTTGCAAACCACCCCAAAACACCTTTTCACTTTAACTTTAAACCGTCCTTCTTCCTCTTGGACCTCTTTATTACATCCACTTAATGCTGAATGTAATTTTAAAGTTATTTGTGTTCTGTTGAAGGGCAAGGAAAGCTGTTTTACTTCATGAATAATTTAAATATTCACTTTCCTCTTTCCCAGATCACTAACTTTGTTTTTGGAAATAACCTTTGTAAATGCTAAAATTTCTCTGTGAAGTTTCCCTTCATTAACAGATCACGTCCGCCATCTTAAATTGGATCACGTCACCATGCTAGTTCTTTCTGACGATCTGCACATGTGCAGGCATAACTGTGCTGTTCCTAAAAGAGAGACTGGGAAAAAAGTGTGCTTACAAGAAATACGATGTGTGCATGCACTGAATCCGAAGACTGCCTTTCCTTGTCCTTTAATATATATTTTGTTTTTGGAAATACCCTTTGTAAATGCTAAAATTTCGCTGTGAAGTTTCCCTTCATTAACAGATCATGTCCGCCATCTTAAATCGGATCACGTCACCATGCTAGTCCTTTCTGACGATCTGCACATGTGCAGGTATAGCTGTGCTGGTTTCTAAAAGAGAGACTGGGAAAAAATTGCGCTTTCGAGAAATACGATGTGTGCATGCACTGAATCTGAATACTGCCTTTCCTTGTCCTTTAAGTTGTACTATATGAACAAAAAAAATACTTTGAAAAAGAACTTGTACGTTTTTACATAATGTGATCTCATTTGATGTCTGGTGCAAAAACAAATATACACTGTGGCAACAAAAACCTTGAATTTCAGAATAGCAAATTTTAGATCCTAAAAGGAGAAGGAAAGCTACAGAATTTATTTTCCAGTAGATAAGCCATAGTTTGTGCAAGCTACAATCCTATATTTATTCTGTAGAAGTAAACCGCTCTAGAAGCTTTCTAGGTTGGTTTAGGACAGCAGCTACCATATTGGCTTGATGTGACATCACTTCGTCTTCCATCTCTTCCTCTTCCTGCATGCTCATAGCTCTGGGCTCTGATTACAGAAGGGGAGGGGCAAGAGGGAGAAAGGAGCAAACTGAGCATGTTCAAGCTTGTGCTCTGGAAGTTAAAGTTAAAAGAAGGAAGTCTGATGCCCATGTGTATATAATAGAAGGCAAGAAACACTGTTTATTTAGACAGAGGATTCACAGCAGCATTAGGCTAGGGCCAGACAATGTCAAATAGAGCAAGAATCCACTGCCCTGCTGCTCCTCTTGCCTTTCAACTGCTGGCAGACCAGGAGTGGAAGTGCAACAGGGCAGCAGATTTTTAGCCTATGTTTCATCTGGCCCTCGCCGTACTTTGACCTTTCTGAAAAAGCTTACTTAGTTTTAACCTTCTCCTTTAAGGGCTGCCCTTCAGAGCATAGATTGGGGCATGTTTTCTACAGCAATGATTTTCATATAAAATTATATTAAATCATTACTGTTCTCAATTTATTCCTTAAGAAATAAATGTAGAAGCCCTCTGATCTACCCTATGTGTCTTAATAAAGAAGTAAAAAAAAAATAAGGAGAGTGACGAAAAAGGCTTTTCAAAACTACAAGTCTGTAGTTTATAAACACTACAATAAATGTTGTAAAACAGCAATCCGGAAGTCAAAGATATAAAATGAGGAGCGCATTGTGACAGGGGCTAAGACTAACCCCAGAAGGTTTTTTTTTTTAAGTATATTAATTTTTAAATGATGCGGGTTGAGTATGTGTGCTTTCTTTACATAATGATACCAATATGGTTGTAACAGATATAGAAAAGGCAAATGTGCTAAATCCATTATTTTCTTCAGTCAGAGTTCCCAGACCCACCTCAAAGCTGCAATGTTGGCTCAGCTCAGTCTAGTCAATGGCTGACTCGGGTTCATGGTTCATAAAGCTTTACAAAAAATTGTGAACAAGGGGCCAGGGCCAGATGAAATACACCCTTGGATTCTAAGAGAGCTTAGTTCAGTTTTAGACCCATATTACTGATTTCCTCAGTTCCTTCCTGGTATGGTACCTCTGGATTGTGGTAATACTGATGTAATTCCTATATTTAAAAAGGGATTACAATCTCAGCCTTGCAATTATAGGCCAGTAAATTTGACATCTGTGGTGGGCAAATTATTTGAAGGCTTATTTGAAGTTTCACATTCATAATTATGTCCAGGCGAATGGCATTATGAGCAGCAATCAGCATGGCTCTATGAAGGATAGGTCATCATAGACAAATTTGATTTCTTTTTATGATGAGGTAAGTAAGATGCTGGACAAGGGGGAGCAGTAGATTTTTTAAAAAAATTTCCAAAGCATTTGATACAGTTCCTCACAGATGACTGCTTTCTAAACTAAGGACTGTTGGGCTTAATGAAATCATTTGCACATGGACAGGAAACTGGCTATATGATTGGGTATAGATTGTGGTTGTTGTTGCAGCAGCAGGATCTTGACAAACTGGCAATCTGGGCGGCAAAGTGGCAGATGATTCAATGTCGATAAAGGTAAAATCATGCATTTGGGATCTAAAAATATGCAAGCCACTTATACCCTTAATGGGACTATACTAGACAAATCCATAATGTAAAAGACCTTGAAGTTCTTGTAGATAATAAACTTGGCTGTAGCAGGCAATGTCAATCAGCTGCTTCAAGGGCAAACAAGGTTTTGAGCTATATTAAAAGAGGCATAGATTTGCAGAAGTAGGGGTTATTCTTCCACTGTACAGAGCACTGGTAAGGCTCCATTTAGAATATGCTGTACAGTTTTGGTCTCCAGCACTCAAACAGGACATTACTGAATTAGAGAGGGTCCAAAGCAGGGCAACTAATCTGGTATGGAAAGTCTCCTCTATGAGAAAAGGCTGGTCAAGCCAGGATTGTTCACACTGGGGAAGAGGCGCTTAAGGGGTGATAGGATAACTGTGTATAAATATATAATAATTTCTCAAATGCTTTATTTATAAGTAGATCCTTCCAGTTGACACGGGGACACCCATTCTCATTAGAAGAAAGGAGGTTCCATATAAATATTCAGAAGGGTTTTTTTTATAGTGAGAGCTGTGAAGATATTGAATTCACTTATTCAGTCAAACTGGCTGATAGATTAGAAGGGATTGGATGCGTTTTTAGCAAGTGAGGGAATACATGGTTATGTAAGATAACTCATAGTACAAGTTGATCCAGGGACTGGTCCAACTGCCATCTTTGAGTCAGGAAGGCATTTTCTTACCCTCTGAGGCAAATTGAAGGCGCTTTAGAAGGTTTTTCTTTTGCCTTCTTCTGGATCAACTAGCAGTTAGGTAGTTTATATAGACCTAAAAGGTTGAACATGATCAACGTTTGCCATTTTTTAACATAACTTACTATTTTACATTAAAGTGATACTGGCATATTCTTGTTTTTGCCAAGGTCCTTATCCTTTTAAATGCATACATTGCAATGTAATAGATTAAAAAAAAATAGATTCAAATCCCTTACTGAGCCATGGCGTATGTATCTGTGTTGAACTGCAGCATTCACTTTTGTCATACAAAGTCTACAACCATTATGCTAGGTGATGGTACAAAGAGCCAATAGACTGAATATACTGTTTACCAAAGCCTAGAAGGTCTATCTGCACCCAAACCCAACATCATAGTTGAGGCAAATGAGTGGCCACCATTGCTGACATCACTACGCATTGTTTATAAGGTTATAATTTCCAGTTTATATTTCTAGCTGTCTGTTTAAATAGCACCAGTGCAACAAAACACATTAAATAAATGGATTTTTGGTTTTCTGAATGAATGCTTTGGTTTTATTTCTTATTCTGGAAAATGATTATTATTTTTTTATGTAAGATTACAAATGCTACTGTGCGAGTTGTACAAATGTTTTCTAGAAACATTGCTCAAATATGGCCGTTTTCTGAGCATATGGGTTCCATTTCTTAATGCCTTTATGATTTAATGCTGATAAATTGTTAAACACATGTTTTTTTCTCAATTAACGCTTAAGCTTAAGCTAAGTAGTAACTTGAATGTAAAATGTGTTCTAAACAACACTGCTGCTGTTTCAAGAAAGCAATGTTTTACTATAACAGTATTTGAAAAAGGGCTATAAATCAAATTAGGCAAAAACAGCCAGTGGCAAATCTCAGCTATGTATTTCAGATGTATTGTGTATTTTTATAATGAATTTGTATGAGTAAATGTGTACACAAAACGTATAGTTTTGTAATTGATTATATATTGTATATTTATATATACACATATTTAAATTGCCTTTGTAGGCTGTGTATAGAACAATATATAAACTTCATGTGGATTCTTAGCACTGACTAGAATATGGGGACCTGTCCTGACAAATAATGCATAAAAGCAATGTTGTCTTACTCTCAATTTTTTATCAAAGGTCAAGTTTTTGAGGGTTGTGAGTTTTTTTTTTTTTTTTCCTCGAATAAACTCACAACTCAAATGTTTTCTTTTATGAAAAAAGCTGAATTTAAAAAACTCAATTGAATGCAACTGGGGAAATACAAAAACAATTTAATGAAGGCTACAAATATGTTCACATGGTTCAAGGGACCTCTGCCACTTACTTCTACATGACCTCAATAGGTTTTCGCTGGAGTATTTTTGGATTCTGGCTTTTTGCAGCTTCAGGGCATAACAAATCCAAAAAAAAATCAAGTTTTTACTGAAACTACCCTTGAAAAACTCAAATCTTTCAGGAAAAACATAACTCAGCCTTTAATAAACAACTCCCTAAGTGTTTCACATTTAAAATCTAAATTACTATATTTGAAAGCGTAGTGTATGTCTGGAAACTATGGTGCATCTATACTTCCAAAATACATTGTGTTTTTTAGGTCATTACTAGATCCTAGAGCTCTTTTAATGAAAAATGTGATTGCTTTGCAACAGAAGAAAATAAAATTTATAAAATTAGACTATTTTGTATTGAGACTTGGATATTATTTTGCCAAATATAGGCCATTATCCAGGCAACCTTCATCCTTGTATTTCAACACATTTAACACATCAGCATTTATTGTAATATGTCCAGCAGAGCAATAAATGCTTTGAGTATCCACATGTGGCTAGAAACCGGATGGAGTGCAATTAACTTCAAAGGCTCCCTCTAGGCTATTGATCACAATCCTGTAAAAATATAACTGTTTTGTAAAATTGAAAATTATGAAAGGGTTGAAAACTTCAGTTGCAATGATGTTATTGTATTTTATATGCAGCACTTGTACTGATTCTGTGCTGCTGGTTTCCACAGCCAGTGAGTGGTTACAGCAGCAGACTCCTTATGATGCCTTCATGTTTTGTCACTTATTGATACATTGCTGGTAGGAAGCAGAGAGCAGGCAAATGTTTACTCCAGTGAAATGTATTTTAGATTCAGAATGTGACTTAATTTCTGTGTTCACACTCCATTTAAAATATATTAAAATGTCATATTTTGATTGTATTTCATTTTTTTATTTAGTAACATTTTACTGTCAAACAAGTAAAAACCCATACTGCCTTCACAAAGTAATACTTCAAAGAGAGAATTTTGAGTTAACAAGCTTCAAATGGGTCATCTGTTGTAAAAAAAAAAAAAAAAAAAAATACAGGTATTGGACCTGTTATCCAGAATGCTTGGGACTTGGCGTTTTCTGGATAATGGATCTGTCTGTAATCTGGCTCTTCATATCTTAAGTCTACTAGAAAATAATTTGAACATGTTGAGGCATATTTATCATGGGCCTAATTTAGAATTCATGTGAGTTTTTTTTTTAAACTCCCTTTAATTCAATTGAATTTGAAATTTGACTTAGGGCAATGTATTAATAAAATCCAATTGTAAAAACTCAGACGAATTTAAATGACCCAAAAACTCGAATTGAATTCTATCAAATTTGATTACAGTTTATTCTCAAAAAAAAAACTTGAATGTCAGGAAGGCTGCAAACATCTCCTAATTGCTCACTGGACCTCTCCCATTGACTTATACAGCAATTCGGCAGGTTCTAGGTAGCGAACAGTTGAATTTGAATTCAAAGTATGATAAATCTCAAAATAGAATTAGATTTTTTTTTAAAAATAAATCTCGAATCGAGTTTGATATTTCCCGTTTGATATTTCCCTAGTCAAATTTGACAGTTTTGAATTGGTTGGTTTTGCTTCTTATAAGGATAAATTGAATCTTAGTTTGGATCAAGTACAAGGTGCTGTTTTATTAAAATTTTGATTTTTATTTGGTTAAAATGGAGTCTATGGGAGACAGCCATACCAGAAGTCAGAGCTTTCTGGATAATGGGTTCCACATAATGGATCCCATACCGGTACAAGAAATGTATTAATTATTTGTGTTCTGTTTCTAAAACAGTAGTAGTGGTAGTGGTAATAAAAGTGCTCATTTACTTTAGGTTCTATGGTTATAAAAGGGTTTATATAATTGTACTCCAAAAGTGCTTAACATTTGGTGTAAAATGATCTACCTATTTATAAATAGCATTTGCATTTGTACTAATGGCGTAAATGAATGTCTGAGATTCCTGTTCATAAAAGTGCCTGCTTAGTGTTTTGCCAGAATTTATTCCAAAACTATAAACTTTAATTTACTTGGCAAAGTCTATTAATGTTTATAAGAAGAAACCTGCACAATTTGCATAAAACTAGTAACACTTTTACTGTTAGTTTGTACATGTTTATTAGACTTGGCTTATTTCTGTGCCATCTATTACATGACATTCTGCAGCTTTAGCTGCTTTTATGTATCACATGTTTTACTTGTGCACAGGCAATGTACAATCAATCTTGACATTATGGGGGTTATTTATCAAGAGTTTGTGAGTTTTTTTTTTCTACCTTGAATAAACTCACAACTTGAATGTTTTCTTGTTTATAAAAAACACAACTGAATGCAATCGGGGGGGGGGACTGGAACTGGATCAAGTTATCGGCGGATAAACAATTGAATTGATCGAGTTTTCGAGCACAAGCCACCGAAAAAACGGCTAAAAGCATCTTCAAATGGCTCAAGGGACATCTGCCTTTGACTTCTATATGACCTCGACTGGTTTTAGCTGGAGTATTTTCGGATTCAAGCCTTTTGCAGCTTCGGGGCATTAAACATCTTGAAAAGTTTGAGGTTTTTTTTTAACCTGAAAAATTTGAGTTTTTACTGAAACTACCCTCTAAAACTCAATTTTTTTCTGGAAAAACACAACTCAACCTTTAATAAATAACCCCCTATAAGTCTAATCATGATCCGATGCATACCTTTTAAACATAGAAAAGGATAGGCCATGACAACCTGCTGGAATGCCATACATATATTCCTCATTAGGTATAACACAGACCCTTGTCCAACTACAGCCTTATTAAATAGAAAATGTATTGGAAAATAGAAGTTTGTTAATCTGAGAGTTGGCATTTTTTGATCACTGTGGTTTCACTGAGAGAATCTTGGTATCCTGATGCATCATAATCATGTGTGCGGTAAGGTCATAATTCAGATTATCACTTTTTTTTTCTTTTTGCAATACACCAGCTTTTTTGCAGATATATGGAGAGATTTAGTGGAGTCTGGGAATTAAGCAGTCATGGAGACCGCAATGTTTGGTCCAGGGCTGTGTAAAAGGAGAGCAAATTGCTGCATAGAGCTAAATATGGACTATTATGAGTAAAATTATACATTGTATGTATATGTTTATATTAAACGTTCACAACCCTCTTCATACTAACATTGTCCCATAGACTCCATTTTATCCAAATAATGCAAATTTTAGATTTCCTTTTACTCTGTTAAAATAAAACCGTACCTTTCACTGTTTTTCCAGACTAAGATATAATTAATCCTTTTATTGGGGTTATTTAATGTTTACATCATTTTCTAGTAGACTTAAAGTGGACCTGTCACCCAGACATAAAATAAGTTATTTTCAAATTAAACATGAAATTCAAATTCTTTTTTTATTAAAGCGTTCATAAACTCATTTAAAAATCTTGGCTATCAATTAAATATTGCCTGCCCCACCTCTATGCCTTAGGCATAGAGGTGGGGCAAGCAATTACTTTTACTTTCCATTCAGCACTTCCAAGATGTCACTGCTTTCCCCACATTCCCCAGTTCTCTTAACAAATTAATTGTGTAACCAGGGCATGGGGATGTATAGCAGGTCCCCCAGTCTGGTGCACAAACAAGATTCTGAGTTGATGCAAGGCTTGCCTTAATAACACTGTCCAGAAAATGGCTCCTGCCTGCTTGCTATAATTATGAGTTCCCAGACTGATGGAAACAAGATTCAAATAATTCATACAGTGTAAGTAAAGTTCATTTTGCTTGACTAACATGATAAAATAGGATTTGGAATATTTTTTTTGGGTGACAGGTTCCCTTTAAGGCATGCAGAAAGACCTGTTATCCAAAAAACCCAGGTCCCTAGCATGCTGGATAACAGGTCTCATACCTGTACAAAAAACACAGGAAATAATGATATGGCTGAATATTTAGGGCTGGAATGACAGGTTGTCATTTACCCCTGACTACAACGGGTAGTACAATAGTCCATGATTTCATTTGATAAATGTACAGTATAGATTTTTTGTTAGAGATCGCCTTACTAGTCAATGAGAAACAAACTAGGGAACAAAACTCTAAAGAGAGGAGACATGTCTTCAATTATAGGAAAGCCACCCAAATATGTTGCATGCTGATAATAAGGAATTGTAATTAACCAGATATTGATGTGTTCAATGCACCTGCCAGCACTTTGTGAAACAAGTTCTGGATGGTATTTAAAATTATGTTTTGCATAACCTAATTGATGCTCACATACGACAGTAACGGAAAAGTATGATTTTTAAAAGGATCATCTGCTTGAAATTGCAGACCCCTCCCATTCTTTTGATCAGCTATACGGACTTTAAAACATACACCATTATGACCCTAGTTTTTTTATTTAGCAGTAGCAACTTACACAGCACTTTACAATATTATAAGAGACATGGCGCAATACATTAACAAATAAGGGTTACATAATGAAAAAGTAGGAAAAGAGAGAGGTTTATGTTATATGATTATTATGGTTACTCCATAAACTAAAGGTCTTGGGCATATGCACCTGGACCACCAGCCTTTATGGTGAGTCTACCTTCATTCTTTCAACTAGTTTGGACCCTAGTAACCTGATTGCTGAAAATGCAAACTGGAGAGCTGCTGACTAAAAAACTACAAAAAAATTAAAAACATTTGCAAAATATTTCAGAATAAAACTTTCTACATCATACTAAAAGTTAACTCAGAGGTGAACAACCCCTTTAAAGAGACACAGTGGGCACATTATGCAAAGCCTTGTCACTGGTTCAGTTTTGTAACTACTGCAAGTAACTGATAATCCACATTTCACACTTCACATTCATCATTTCACATAAATCAGATTCTGACCTGATTCTGTGTTTGTGATCTTATTTTCACAAGAGAAAAAACTTTTGAAATCTGAGGCTGCTCATTGTTCTATTATAGGACTCTGGGGAAATTAGGTAAAATTATTCGTTCCATTATAGGAAAGCCATACATATTGACTTTAGAAAACCATAGATCTGTTTTTTATCTCTACCTTAGGTTGACACAATTAAAAGCAATATTAATATTTTTTTAGTTTAGTGTTTTTTGAACATAAATGTTTTGTTTTTGTTAAATCACTGCAGGACAACTAACCTAGTATGTACTTAATTTGCAGCTTGACCAAAACAATTCTAAAGCCTACCACAACGCCTGTAAAGTTGAAAAAGATCACCACCTTCCAAGAATTTGAAAGTAATACAAGTGATGCCTGGGATGTTGGCGAAGATGATGATGAGTTATTGGCAATGGCTGCTGAAAATTTAAATTCGATTGTAGTGATGGAAACTGCAAAACAAGTTATCCAGAATCACACAAAGTTGCAGGAACAAAGCAAAAATCAAGCTTCACAACAGGAAGAGGATCCTTTTGTTGCTGATGAGCCACAATCTCTTAGCAGCCATGAAAGTAAAATTGGTAAATCGGCCAGCGAAAGTTCAGTTCCAAAGACATCTGGTAAGTTCATCTATGACACCATATCATTTGACCACTTTAAATGTTTGTAAAAGTTAAAAGACATGTAAACCCCGAATAAATGTTTGCATAATGAAATGAATAATGGAATAAATGTGATTTTGAGAAACTCTCAAATATACATCCAATACAAATGTTTTTAGTTGTAAAGCTATTATGAAATGTTGAAATTGCAATTGAAAGCAATAGGTCTGTGTCCGATTCTGGACTTCAGGTTCTGTATCTTGAAGTAAGCAAATAGCAGAAGTTAGCCTTGAATGCTACAGTGTTCCCAGCATTCTTCCAACACCTGCGCTTTCCTTTGGTGTTATCGATCTGTTTCTTCAATTCTATTTTAACCTCCCATTTCACCATGTTATCATTTCAGTTCCTTATGTTCCCTTCTCTTCTAATTTTCCCAGTTTAAAGGGATACTGTCGTGGAAAAACATGTTTTTTACAAAATGTATCGGTTAATAGTGCTACTACAGCAGAATCCTGCATTGAAATCTGTTTTTCAAAACAAGAAATGGATTTTTTTATATCTAATTTTAAAATTTGCTATGGGGCTAGACATTTTGACATTTCCCAGCTGCCCTCAGGTCATGTGACTTGTGCTCTGATAAACTTCAGTCACACTTTACTGCTGCACTGCAAGTTGGAGTGATGTCATTACCCCTCCCTCCTACAAGCTGCTGTAATGTAAATAGAGCCTTGTCTGCTGAGCCTGTCAATTGAACAATAGGCAGGAATCAAGATAAGCTCCCACTGACACCACTTCAGAAGGACTGAAATAAGATCCTGTGATCACTGCCCCCACTTACGTTTAAAAAAAAAAAATAATAAAAAAAAAATATATATATATATACAGTATATATATATATATATATATATATATATATATATACACACACATACACACACAATTCATTTTGGACACTGGAAAAAATATTTTATATAGATAGTTTATTATATTTGTTTACATAAAAATGAATGGCAGAAACACAGGAGTACACTCCCAGGACTGATGACAGGGAATAGAAAAAAAGGATAAAATAAGGAGGACATACTTGAAAACCAGGAAAATTTAAGAGGAAGTCTAGGAAGGGTTAAAATAGCTGAGGAGAAAGGAGGCAGTAAGTAGTTAATGAAAAAAGAAGTATTGCAGGCAGGAAAGGAGTGCAGTGTGTGTGAGGTGGATAGCAGAGGGAACTCACAGCTCCTTTACCTCATCTAGTAAACAGTAAAACAAACTAGGAAGGCAGCAAGGAGAGAAAGTTCCCCCCTCCAAAGGAATGCGGAGAACAAACTTACAGAACGGCAGGAGCTGTAGAGCAGAAGGTAGGAAAGTGAAAGTAATTTCTTCTCTGCAAACCATGTGACCTCTCTCCTCCAAACATCACACGCATGGGCAGAGAGGGGAGGGGGAGTGTACAGCTTTATTCTCATGTTGTAGTGCGACCTGGCTTTTCATTACAGAGTGGCTGCCTCCAAGCACACAGGTAATGCTGTGCCTGCTGTTAGAGCAGCACAGGATGAATGTGTAATGAGCAGAAATGGAAGCCCCCATGACAAAATACAAACTAAAATAACTTATGCATGGATTTGTGGATTAACATTATATTTGCCAGACAGTGTTTATGGATGTGTGTTTTTTATAAAAATGCAAAAAAAAATTTTTTTTTAAAATGACGACAGATTCCCTTTAAATATTTAACCATGAAGGGAGATCTAAAGGCAGAATCCAAAAAATCTATTGACGTTGCATTTTAATAATCTGTTTGATCTATTGTATACCATTACATCTACATAGAATGAAAAATACTTTTATCATATGGATTTCCCAGTATTTGGCACAGTGTAGTACTTGCTTCAATAAACATATTCTTACATACAGTAACATATAATTATAATTACCATGACATACGTAGTGTTTTCCAAGTAGTTCCTACTTTACTAAACTGATATATATATATACAGATGAAGCCACTTGGATTTGTGAGTTAAATGCGTCATGACTCAGGGGTAATTGAAGAAACTGTGTTATCTTAAGTCATCTTAACTCATTTAATGCATTTAACCTTTTCATTAGCATACCAAAGCTCCATTGTTCACAATGGTGAATGCTTTAATTAGATGGGATGTTGTGACGCAGTTTTCTGTGTTAAATGAGATAAATGGGATATCTGTGTTTAGTTATTCTGTGTCAAACAGACAAACCAAAGTGGCTGCATCTGTATATTATTTTTGTAAGTACCTTTTACAGAGTGTTGTTAGTTTACTTTAATTGTATGTAATCTGCATTTTGTCAGCCTATTTGGATGCATTTGTATTTGAATCTAAATTAAAACACAAAAAAGCCATTTTTAATGAATGCTTATACATAATGTGATCTGGCATTTTATTGAAATTACATTGCACATTCATGATCTTTTCCAATTAGTGGATTACACAATCATGATTAAGACTATCTGTCAGTAAAAAGAAGGTGATAAGAAAGTTTTATCAGCCATACAAGTTGATTCTGTAGAGTTCATTATTTTCAGTTCTTATGTACAATACAAACTTTTTATGTTGCCTTGTTACGTGAACCTGAATTGTTTACTCATTGTATTTGAATTTTATGTTATTTGTATATTGTATACAGTCTGTCTCTAAGGAAGTAATTCTAGTAACAGATAGCCCATAGCATGTACTGTGAATCCAATCTGCATAAAAGATGATGTGGATCTACTGAGGGGGGGTCATCTTCAGAGGCACAGATCTTCACTGCTAATGGGCACTTGGGTTGGTTCAGATGTCTAAAGTGTTGCATTTCTAACACAATTCTTTGTTG
Source organism: Xenopus petersii (assembly GCA_038501925.1). Classification (NCBI taxonomy): domain Eukaryota; kingdom Metazoa; phylum Chordata; class Amphibia; order Anura; family Pipidae; genus Xenopus; species Xenopus petersii. The sequence continues at coordinate 77,312,697 of CM076676.1, read as the reverse complement.
ATCTTTAATTCTGCTTTTACATTGCATCATATTGTTATGCAACTGTATTTTAAAAGCAGTGTGAGTGTGCAAGGAGCATTAACAGAAGCCCACAAATGACTCAGTAATGAGTTACATTGAACATGTTTATCTTGGTATCCCATGTGTAATTTTGCAGCTGTGAAAATAAGAGAATACTTTAAAGGAGAGATCAAGAATGGAAGTCCTGCCAACATAATTGTAATATTCTCTAAGCTAAATATTTTATTGTCTTTGCTTATCGCATCTTTTTTATAGTCTCAATTTAAAGTTCACGTAGAGGCCTATTTATCACAGTCTAATTTTAGTGGTTTTAGAGATTTTTGCAATTACAGGTATAGGATCCCTTATCCGGAAACCCGATATCCAGAAAGCTCCGAATTACGGAGTGGCTGTCTCTCATAGACTTCATTATATCCAAATAATCCAAATTTGTAATAATGATTTCCTTTTTCTCTGTAATAATAAAAGAGTAGCTTGTACTTAATCTCAACTAAGATATAATTAATCATTATTGGAAGCAAAACCAGCCTATTGGGTTTATTTAATGTTTAAATGAATTTCTAGTAGATTTAAGGCATGAAGACCTAAATTACGGAAAGATCCATTATCCGCAAAACCCCAGGTCCCGAGCATTCTGGATAACAGGTCCCATACCTGTACTACTAAACCTTTCACGAAAACAATGAATGTCATAAAATCCAAACTTTAAAAGCATGACTGAAAAAGCGCTGAATGAAAAAAAATACCTCTAAAACACAATTCCTAGCAAACAAAAATTAACATCTAAAAGCCTGAATTGATTAGAAATGCTCTAATAAGTACAGCACAGCTCCCTTTGACTTCTGTAGACTTTTACATAACACATTTTTGTATCAGAGTTTTTTGCACTTTTTAACACTTAATAAATCTTGAATTTTAAGAGTTTTACAGATATATAGAAAAAACACATTTTTAGAGATTTGTGCAAAAAATAAAAATTCAATTATTTCTAACTTGTGGTTTGCTCATGCCTCTTGTTCTTATCTCTTTCCCCAATAAAATGTTGGTGGCATTTTAAGATTATTTTGTGTGACAATCTGCCTGTGCCTGACCTTAACCTGCCTGACCCCTACAACACTACTGAGGGTGTCCTCTTATTCATCTATAGGAAGAGGTCATAACTGAGTGACAATTTGAAATTTGCAATTAGCAGCCCAAGTCTCACCCTCCACCAGATTGTTCCTGCTTACGGTGGAAAGTGTACATTTACCCCAAATTGTAGAGTTCTGTTGTACCTCATTATCAGCTATTAGATCTCATTCCAGAACTTTCATTGGGTACACCTTTTACTTTGTATAACACTCTCCCATGGATCATTTTGGGGCCATCCGGCTACTAGCCACAACTGCCTTCAACCTCTGATTGAGCAAATTGTCATTTAACTCACAGCTAGAGGACCATCTGGTTTACTTTTCAGTTGTCATAGAACAACTGCATTTAATCTTGAATGGAATATGTTCTAGAACTGCTTGCATCCAAGGCTGACGGCAATTTTTCTGTGCTCAGCCTGTCGCAGATCCAATTCCTTTTTGTGTTTTTGGTTAGTCATTCCTTTGTTTTAAGAAAAGCTATGTGATGCATTGTTTTATGCTTGCTGTTAATTACTTTATGAAGTCAACATGTATTAAGCCATGCCATGTCCACATTGAAGAATGAATACATTGTGGCTAAAGCCAAGATGAGACAAAATTAAAATATAACAACCATGTAAAAAATACTTACCATGCTTAGTGAAATCATTAAAAATGGTTCATAAGTGCCTTGGCCTTTTTTAATCCAGTTTCTGAAGGATTGATTAGTTTGAAGAATAAACATAATGCTTTACTGAAAGTCAATTAACACCTAAGGATAATAATGGTAGCATTATTAAAAGGGTGGTTCATCATTAAGTTAATTTTTAGTATGTTGCAGAATTCTAAGCAACTTTTTCAATTGGTCTTCAATATTATTTTTATAGTTTTTGAGTTGTTTGCCAGATTTCAAATGGGGGTCAATGATACCATCTAAAAACAAATGCTCTGTAAGGCTACACATTTAGGGGCAGCTTTACTAAGGGTCGAAGTGAATTCGAGGGAATTTTCAAAGTAAAAAAATTCGAAATTCAAAGTAATTTTTTGGATACTTCGACCATCGAATAGGATACTACGACTTCGAATTTACTTCGACTTTGATTTGAAGTACTGGCTCTTTAAAAAAAGTCGACTTCAATACTTCGCCAAATTAAATATGCTGAAATGTTATGTTAGCCTAGGGGGACCTTCTACAAGTCTTTACACATCGAATAAAAATCCTTTGATCGATCGCTGAAATAGTTCGAAACTTTTGATTCGAACGATTTAATCATTCGATCGAACAATTTTTATTCAACCGCAGGATTGCCAAATTTGTTGAAAAAAACTTCGAATTTCGATATTCGAATTCAAAGTTTTTTAATTCGATGGTCGAATTTTAAAATTTTTTTGTACTTCGCAATTTGACCCTTGATAAATCTGCCCCTTACTTTTTATTGTTCATCTTTCTATTCAGGCCTCTCCTATTCATATTCCAGTCTCTTATTCAAATCAATGCATGGTTGCTAGGGTAATTTGGACTCTAGCAACCGTAGTGATGAAATTGCAAACTGGAGAGCAGCAGAATAAAAAGTTAAATAACTCTGCAAATAATAAAAAAATGAAAAACAATTGCAAAGTGACTCCAAATATTACTCTCTACATCATAAAAAATTATAATTTAAAGGTGAACAACCTCTTTATGACATTCTGTATCAGGTACAGTGGCCCTATTCAGGCAAAAATATTCTTTGCTATCTTTTTAACTCTTTTTAACTACCGTCACCTTGCATTGCAGCCATTAACTTCCCATTGTTAAGAATGGGAAGCACTCTGCGTATGGTGCCCCAAGACAATTAAAAAAAAAATACTCTTATTTCACTTCTTAGCTCTTCATAGCTCCTTTTGTTAACAAAACATAAATTCCATCAAAATTATAAGCACAAAACAAAAACTAATATAAACAAAAATAATATAAATAAAATATATATTTTTTATTGTTAGCCAATATAGGTATCACTTCTACAATACTTTTTGTATTTGTTTGTTTTTTAATTTGTCATCAAAATTATGAAATTCTTATTAACGTTCAATTATGCAGTTCTATTTGCAAACATTTGTGTGGGTTTAAATAAAAAAAATGTAAATAGTCACTAATGTTTGATTTATTTTCACAATTCATGACCAAGTCCTGTGTTTCATCGTTCTCATGCAGGGGAGAAACACACTCTACAGAGACAGCAGTCTGTTCCTCAGCAAACATCTATACCAGTCATGGGTAAGGTGACAGACCAAGCCATCTCATGTGGACCTGAGCTTAGTGAAAGAGAAGCATTTCGGGTAGAAAAATTTAAACAGCTGCTTGCAGGCCCAAATACTGATCTTGGTAAGTATGTTTTTGTTTTTAAATCTATGAATGGCAAAATGGAGATATATATATATATATATATATATATATATATATATATATATATATATATATATATATATATATATATATATATATATAAAAACCACTTTATTAGTAAATATTTTTTTATAATACCTTTGCTTGTATCTCAGTGTACTACAAAAACATACCTAGATAAACACTTTCCCTTGTTTACATGTCAATTTTGTTTGGGGGGTGGATTTCACAAGTCCTGTGACCTTTCTATTCAATTCTTCTTTGAAAAATCAAACTAATACTGTACATTCTAACAGATGTGCCTTAGATGATATGATTTTAGATATGTTTTAAATTCAGTGTAATAAATCACACGGCCTACATTCCAAGCACTTGGTAGTATATTTATTGTAATGGCCCTGGCGGCATTTTAATAAGTTTTAAACGCTGTAATTATAAGTTGGTAAAAGACACAGAGTGTTTTCAGGCAACTGTTGCATAACCTGATATGCATTAGTAGAAGTGCTTACAGGTGATTTCAGTGCAAATGTATAGCTGGTCCAGCTTTAAGATTACTGTGCTCAATGAATCTAAAAGCAGATATTACAGAAGCAAAGGTATATCATCACGCACTGATCTGTCAGCATAGTTTACCCAAATGGAAATGTCTCCTAAATGTAAGCATTTAGGAGATGTTTGGGTAAACTACACTGACAGATCAGTGTGTGATAGAGCATTAACCATGTACTGTTTAATAGCAGATTCAGCAACAAAAGGGTTTGCATGATAAAATGAATGCTACAAAAATGAAACTAGTTTATTAAAAGCTATGACAAACTATGTTGAAAATTGATTTTTAATTGCACACCATTTACATGTATGTCCATCGTTGTACAGCTCTGTTAATTTGGGCAGTGCACCCAATCAGAACTGGAGGAAGTGAACAGTAACAACGTTTTCCATTTTTTTTTTTTGTTATCTGAACCACAAAATGTTCCATCAGGACAGATATTCCTCAATCTGCCAGGATCAGGGGATTTAATGTTGGAATGCCCCCCCCTCCCATTGCTGTGCCTCTCGCTGCTGCGCTGCACACACTGTTTTTTTTCTGCAACCTCCCGGAAAAGGGAGGTTGCAGCAGGAAGAAGCCTCCAGATCTTGGTGTGGATCTGGGCCTGATTCTTTTGAATAGGCAAAATATGAAATAGCCCAAAACTGAAAAAAAGTTATGTTGTACCTGTCGGGGTACATGGATCTTTTGGCCAGTGGGCATAACAGTCATATTTGTGCATTATGCTGCTACATAGTAATGCAGGTTTTAACTTAGTATGTACCTTAAAGAGGAACTATCGTGAAATTTAAAATTTAATATAAGCATCTTCATACTAACATAAGAAATTTCTAAATATAATCAATTCAAAATTCGGACCCGTTTCTGAAATATTCAAGTTACTCTTATTCTCTCAGCATCTGTTTTGCTTAGTCCTGTCTTCTTACATTAGTTGGGAGTAGGAATGCACCGAATCCACTATTTTGGATTCAGCCGAACCCCCGAATCCTTCACGAATGATTCAGCCGAATACCGAACCAAATCCAAATCCTAATTTGCATATGCAAATTAGGGGTGGGAAGGTGAAAATATGTTTTACTTTCTTGTTTTGTGACAAAATGTCAAGCTATTTCCCTCTCTGTCCCTAATTTGTATATGCAAATTAGGATTCGGTTCGGCCGGGCACAGGGATTCGTCTGAATCCGAATCCTGCTGAAAAAGGCAGAATCCTGGCCGAATCCCGAACCGAATCCTGGATTCGGTGCATCCCTAGTTGGGAGTCTGATTTTGTTACGTCTAATACAGCCTTTGGAGGGGGTGAGTAATTTTGCCTAGAAGTTTCCCTAGAAGATGTCTTAGAGCTCACTCTTAAAATCACCAGAAATTTTGTTTCCCTTCATGTAGGGTTTGTGCCCATCAGTTATTTTGTCACATTTTGTTTGTGTTGGGGTTATTTAGTTAACTCTAATACGTCTGCTAAGAAAGAGAGCCCCCTTTAAAAGATATATTGGATCTGTCAATGAAAGTCAGACACAATATTTTCATTATAGCTTCCCTTTAAGTCAAGCAGGTTCATATTTATATATAGGCAGCCAAGGGCCTGTCCCTACTGTGGCAGCTTTAAGGGGGCAGCCCTCAGGTGCCTATATAACAAATTAAATGTTTTTGTTGTGAAAATTAAAAAAAAAAAAAAATCCCCCCAGCTGAACTGGAGACTTGTGAGTAAATCCTGTGGCTAAGCAGAAGTTCAGTGCACCAGACCTAAATACAGCACTAAATTCTAGTAAGACTAGTTGCTGCAAAATTTTACCTCTGAGGTGATTTTTTTTCACAATTTTATAATTGCTGCTGACTTTAGTAAACTGTTTAGAATAACTGTTTAAACCTTTGCATTTATATTTAGGTTGTTTTTTCTTTGCATCAAAAATGTGATGCCCAATTTGCATAAATATGCCAAAATATATGAGTGAATATAATTATTACATTGAATGTAAATCTTTGTAACAAACCAAACTAGTTTATACAAACGTATTGTAGCCCTCTGGTCCAATTAATTCATAAATGGGTAGATGCCTTATCAAAAATACATTTATTAATAAATTTAGGTTAATTAAAACTTAATCCTACAAAAATTCCACATTCATACCAACCTGGTTTTGTTACTAAAATGTCCCAACTTTCTCTTTGATCTACTGCACTGAACAGACAGAAAAAGATACACTATTTCTAACTGAATTTGGCAGAGAGCCCAGAATAGATCATTAGATACTTTTGTAACAATCTAAGATAAGCAGGTCTCTTGGGAGAACCAAAGGTCCCCCATAGACGCAAAGATTTTTCTTTGATGAATGACCTATTTTAGTGCATTCCAACCAATCCGTCAAATTATTGTTAGGTTAGTGGGAATCAAACGATCATGCATCTAACGATTTTTGTCCAACATCGGTCAGAAAATTAATCAGCCAGGTTAGATAATTTTCATCAGTCACCGTGAAATCTATCTATTGTCCAATTGTTTGCAGGGCCAAGCAGGCAGCTACCCTCGGTTTTTTCTTGGCTTCAACTAGACAATATCACTTGAAAATGGTCTTTTTAGTTGATAGACAGACCGTATATTTAAACGATCATTTTAGGATAAGCTTGGTCTAACGATAACGAAAAGATGTTTTAAAAGTCTTTACATCTATAGCGAACTTTAGACTTACAGTTTAAAGGGCAATTTACCTTCATTAGAAAAACTGTAATAACACATAAGAACCACAGAAATGTGTTCAAACATAACCTGGCAAATTCTGTAAAATAAACATGGTAATTAGGAGGTCATGGTCAAAAAAAATTTGCCATGCTCTGTGCGGCAAATCTTTTTGTCCCTCTCTCTGTTTCCAAAATAAGTAAAAACATGTCAAGTTAAATGTTGCCCTGCACTAATCTGTAGTAACAAGGAACATGAAAAGCAGAACTTAACACTTTGAGTACTTATATATATAAATTAAAAGTCCAGTATACCTCTTATTTGAGCAAATGAACCAGGTGATCATCAGTCCTTAGAGGATCTAGACTGGAATATCGGTTAATCTGTTCAAAGTAGATAAAACAAGTAATCTTCTACATTGTTTCAGTTAAGAATATTATCTTTATTTTATCATGAATGCAAATTTCAAGATTTTTCTAAGAGGATGAATATATATTAATATTTATTGCTAACCTAGGAATGTTGTTTCACATGCCAAGCTCCTGTGATGGAGGTTACAATGAAATATAAATACTTCTCTCTTTTACAGAAAAAAAGGATTTTATTTGTATATTCAGTCTTCCCGCATAGTTCTCTTTTGCATTCTCTATGCACCTTGATTAACTTAATAAATAATCAGATTTCATAAAGTGCATATTAAAGGCAATAATATTTGTATTGCTTTGACTAACTTTATTAATTTATACTCATGAATTAATAAAATGTGTTGGGATTCTCATTCACAAGCATGAAGCTGGAAATTTTATATAGAAAAATGTCGAATGAGAAAACAGGGTTTCTCCTTCCTTTATGGAAGTGTAAAAATAATAGCTTTATGTTTGTATTTTTTATATTTTTTACATTAGCTGCTATGTAACAAACGCACACATCGCTCTCATTTGGTTACATCATTTGTACAAATATGCTTAAGCCCCATAAATGCATTGCCCTTTTAGTTCTAGACTAAATTACAAACTATGTATTGACATTTACTTCTTGACTTTCTAATATGCTAAGATACTAGGCAATCCTTAAAGAGATGGGGGGGTAATTAAAGGGGAACCACCACCCCTCCTTTAGTAAATGGATCTTCTAACCATAAATTGTTTTTTGTTAACATAATGAAAGCAAATTTAATTCTAAACAGCTTACAAATATCCATAAAATTACACATTTTTAATAGTTTTAACGGTTTTGTTTTGTAAATGCAAATGCTAATTGCATCTGCATGACTGTTTATATTAAATGTATGCCTGGAAATAAACCTTGAAACTGGAGCAGAAAACAAGAAATTATGTAACAGGAAGAAATGTGGAAAAGACACAGGTCGGTCTATTTATTGGTTGATGTAATCTACCATGTATGTGTACCATGTTTATGTTTTAATACAATAGCCTCGTATGACCAGCTGGACAGACTTTAGTAACTGAATGGCAGTGTTTCAATATGAGATAAACTATTAGAAAAAAATGTTTTTTATAAAAAGGCTTTACTTTGACCATTTACATACAGGATTTTTTGTTAACTATAGAGACCTGCATATACTGTAGTTGTTTTTTACAGATATACGTAGTCATGGCTGGTTGTGATAGTTAGATATGTGCAATGGTAATGTGGTGCCTAAAGATGTAGAGTTGTTCTGTTACACTTCTGAACAAAGCACTGAATAGAAAACACTAAACATTCTGTCAGAGCACTGAGACGTATCTTATAATAAACTGCTCTTTATCTCAAACTGCCGATTTATTTTACTTATGAACAGGAAGTAGATTGTAACTGTTTTCTGTATGAAATTATAAAAACTATAGAGATTTCATAATTACAGTAGGCAAAATATACACGCATTACATGCTTCTTAGGCTAACATTGAAAGATGGGTTATACTGCCCCTTTAACTTATTTTCTTTATCTAAATCTAGTTGGTAATCTGTTTTAGAATTTGTAACTTCCTAATATTGCTGGAGCTTATATACATATATTTTAAACAAATCTTGTAAATGATTATTCTCTAGACAGAACGTGGGTGATGTTTGTATGGATTGATTTATCCACTGAGATTACATCTCTAGCTGTTGAAGCAGAAAGATGTGTCAAAGTAGACAGGCTGCTGTTATCAGCAGTCATTTAAAATTCTCTTTTAGCTGGTTTCAGCCACCCCTAAATTCTTAGTGTGGTTTGTTCATTTTTTTCCTTAAGCAACAATATGTTATGCATTCTGTATATGGTAAATTTGGAATATAATTTTTAAGTCTTGTAATTGTTCCACTGCAATTAGGCAGCAGTTATTATATGCATTTGTTTTTTTAATTAGTATTGTAAAAGGTTTATTTTCATATGGTACTTCTAAAATGTATGTGAGCTAATTGGAACTTTTGTCTTTATTGTTCTTCTTTTTTGTTCTTATTGTTAAAATGTTAGTTTGAAAAATATCTAAAGGGTTTTATTTGCCCTTATGGCAATCTTTACAGTCATTATATTTTTATTCTTTGCTCCCTATAGATTATTGGAACCCAGAAAGCTTATAAAAAAAAAGTGAATGAATTTTCTGCAATTCTGAAACATCTGAGGTTCTGAAAAATCTGTTTACACTGCAAATTAAAAAATGTTTATTTTTAGTTTTTGTTGCACTTTGCATCCTGCCTTGCACATAGAAGGACTACCACTGGACTCTACTCTCCAGAACACAGTGCTGAGTCTTTCATCTCCCACATAAAATACAGAGATGCCTGCATTCAGCAATAATGTATTCATGACAGGACACATAGGCATGCCTCTTCCTCACCAGGAATTGCTCAGTGTAAAAATACACAATGTAACTCTCTAAGGAAGAATATTATATAGAAAAACTATAATTTTTTTTTTGAAATTGGTTTTCATTTGCAATTTATCAAGTTTTCCCCATTAGGGAGAATCTTTTTTTAGTTCTACGAAAAACTTGATGGTTTAGACTAAAAGCACAAGCTTAATTTTTCCTGACACATAATCTCAGACTATTTAGCACTTCTTTATGGAATCTTGTATTAATACAAATCAAATATCTTATTTAGGCCTTTTCTTAAGCACAAAGGGCAGCAAAATGCAGATTACACAGAGAAGTTAGCTTTAAAGAGATACTATGTATATAAAACATTATGCTCATTTAAATTATTGTAATGTTTATATAAAAATGCAGATAATGGGGATTGCTTTGATGTCACTAATAGAAGACTAAGTTGTTGAGGGTGGGAATGTTAATTAAAAGAACACTTTATTTTAAAAATCTAATTAACGTAAGGCACTAAGCAAAATGTTAGAAATGTGAATATATTAATGTGACCTATCAATGGTCTTATTGTTTCACATTTTTGAAGGTGTCAAGATTAATTCTGTATTACTAATTAAAATGCACAAATTAGGCAATAGAGACAGGCTCACCGTGTGTGCTGTCAGAAACTATAATTTAGCTTGTTCTGATGGACATTAAAAATGACCACACTGATATGTTAAAAATGGGATAATTTAAGTAAAGCTAATTAATGTTCTCACTATACAAATTTTGTGGTATAGCCTTTTTCCTCTTTATACTTTAAGGCCTTATGTGATGTTTTCTGTAGTGTTGTGAAAGTCATTGGGGAATTAACAGTCACAGTCAGATGAGCTTTGTATCAAATCAATATGACAGATATCTAAAGGAAACTGAAATACTTACTGGGAAAATGCACCAATTAAGATTACTCTGAATTAGAAGATAATTTAAAAAAAAAAAAATGCTGTAAAGATGGGTACAGTTATGTAAAAAAATGATATATATATATATAGATAGATATATATATATATATATATATATATATATATATATATAGATATATATATATATATATATATATATATATATATATATATATAGATATATATATATATATATATATATATATATATATATATATAGGGAATGGTGGGGGCAGGCTGCACACCTTGAAATATACCAAACGACCTGGGTGCTCTGGTTATAGAATAAATAAGGACTGCACTTGGTAACGGCACTCACAGGATTTGCATGAAGAATCAAACGTTTTGATATGGTGAAACAAAAAATTAGGTTTATTAAATCCGACGTTTCGGTTCCTCACAGGAACCTTTCTCAAGGACAAACAGTGCTCAACAGGAAGTGACAGTTTAAATTAAAAAAAAGGCGCCAAACAAGTTGCTAGGCAACTCTCAACTCCACCCCCACCCTCATTAGTTATAGAACCATAGTGTGACTGTTCTATGTGAACCCAAGGCAGTGTATAAATACAGAAAAATAACATATAGAAAGTGGGATAAAAACATGCACACTGGTCATAACAACGGGCCTCTAGGTATGCAACTTCAATCGTAGGCCCACTCAAGCATAAATTTCAAATGCCAAACTAAACCTTCTGGTGAATATCTGGGATAATATCACATACTCAAAGTAGTGTTCAGGCTGCACCCCTGTGCCTAGCCATGATACTGTACAGGTGGGCGGGCCATTCATTAGAATTAGCCCCAGGTGTAGGCAATATACTCTGTCTAATTGAGCTCTATGCATATCCACCACAGAAGCTTGTCAGACTCCAACCATAAGGCCCCCATTTGCATACCCATTTGCCACTACACAGAGAAGGTGTTAAGCGTCCAGTGCTTGCCCCCGCAAAAGTGAAGGGTCGGTCTGGACCAGCAACACCTAAATACACAAAGCCAAGATTGGCACGTGTTTACTCTGAGTGGTGCATAGCAGGGTCTGGGGATTTGGGATAAAGAGTTTATGCCATCTACCACTGCCCACATACCAATATCCACTGTGATGAATGAAGTTATAACTACCAGATAAGTCATTTAGAGTGTATCATGTGTATTGAGTGCCTAGTCCTAACATATATACCCGAGACCACTTATATGTGTCCGAGACCAGTAGTTGTGCATATGGAGCTATAAAGTTAGCAGGTGCCAACTTAAAGATAAAAACAATCAGTGAACCGCTAGTGAACCAGGGCAAACGCACAAACCATACAGTAAACAAGAAGGATATGCCATTCAAATGTCCAAAACATATGCTAGGTAAGTCAATGAAAGCAACCCAGCGGTAAGGACTCGTTCAGTCCCCTAGGGGACAAAGTGTTCAGTCTGTGGATCCAACGAGCTTCCCTACGTAGGAGGGCGAGATCCCGGTCAACACCCCTGGAAAGGGGTGGCTGATGGTCAATTGCTATGCATTTGAAAGTAGGTAGTCCATGAGCCTTGGTGAGAAAATGTCTGGCAACCGGTTGTATAGATTGTCCCTCCTTAAGAGCCCTGCTGATGGATGATCTGTGGTTGCTAATGCGTTCCCTGAGCGTGGTGATCGTTTTCCCAACGTAGTACAGGCCACAGGGGCAGGTGATGATATAGACCACATACGTAGAAGTACAAGTTAGTCTATGAAGGATCCCAAGCCTTTTGCCTGAATGAGGGCGAGGAAAGTCAGGTCCACTTAACAGACAGCGGCAAGTAGTGCAGTCAGGGCACCTGTAGCAGCCCAATTTGGTATTTCTGGTTAACCAATTGGTTGGATTTGGACATTGTCCCCTAAAGTCAGCGACCATTAGTAAGTCCTGGTAGTGAAAATTAAGGGGATAGGGCCCTTGGGAGATGATTTCTTCAATTTTAACAGGGAACCTTGTGTGTGTTGCTTTGCTCTTTGCAATTGAGTTTCCAGTAAGTGGTAATCATATCCCCTGTTAAGGAACCTTTCAAACATTGATTGGAGCTGAATGTCGGCAGATTGTGGATCACAGTTATTCCTAATTACCCTTATGAATTGGGAGTACGGGATGCCCCTGATGGTTGCGGGCGGGTGGCTACTCGCCGCATGTAGTATTGAGTTTCGGTCTGTAGGTTTACGAAACAACCTGGTGCCCAGGCCCCCTTGATGTTTATAAATATTAAGGTTGAGAAAATCAATTTCTTGAGTGTGATAGTTCAAGGTAAGTTTGATGGGAGTGTTAAGGGCATTGAGTCCTTGATGGAACTCTTAATAGGGCTTGCTCACTGGCTGTCCAGATAATGAACAGATCGTCAATATAGCGGAAGTATGACAGAATTGACTGGCCTATCCAAGGTGTACTGTGTGCAGTTTCAAAGGCTAACATATACAGATTGGCATATGATGGAGCGAGGGTACTGCCCATGGCGGTGCCCGAGGTTTGTAGGTAGAAGGAGTTTTCGAATCGAAAAAAATTCCTTGTGAGTATAAGCTCCAATAGTTGTAACAGGAATTCATATGGGATATGTTCATCAGTACTATTGGACAGGGCACTTCTACATGCGGCAATCCCCTGGCTATGTGGGATGACGGTGTACAGGCTTTTTACGTCCATAGTGACCAGGAGACAGTTTGTGGGAATTTGGCCCAGAACTGGACAGTTTCCTCATAATGGCACATATGTCAGGGTGGATAAGCAATGATGCGTTGAACTTTATGACAACTGAACACCCACGTATCCCCATCATTTACACTTTACCCAAGATCCACAAGTCCCAATCAGCCCCTCCAGGCAGACCCATCATCTCTGCAGTAGGGTCCTTGTACCTACCTGCATCCACTTACATAGATCATTTCCTACAGCCTCATGTTATGGCTATGCCGTCATATACCCAGGACTTAACACATGTCATTAGGAAATTGCAATCACTGGGCCAAATTCGAAAACTCCTTCTACCTACAAACCTCGGGCACCGCCATGGGCAGTGCCCTCGCTCCATCATATGCCAATCTGTATATGTTAGCCTTTGAAACTGCACACATTACACCTTGGATAGGCCAGTCAATTCTGTCATACTATCGCTATATTGACGATCTGTTCATTATCTGGACAGCCAGTGAGCAAGCCCTATTAGAGTTCCATCAAGGACTCAATGCCCTTAACACTCCCATCAAACTTACCTTGAACTATCACACTCAAGAAATTGATTTTCTCAACCTTAATATTTATAAACATCAAGGGGGCCTGGGCACCAGGTTGTTTCGCAAACCTACAGACCGAAACTCAATACTACATGCGGCGAGTAGCCACCCGCCCGCAACCATCAGGGGCATCCCGTACTCCCAATTCATAAGGGTAATTAGGAATAACTGTGATCCACAATCTGCCGACATTCAGCTCCAATCAATGTTTGAAAGGTTCCTTAACAGGGGATATGATTACCACTTACTGGAAACTCAATTGCAAAGAGCAAAGCAACACACACAAGGTTCCCTGTTAAAATTGAAGAAATCATCTCCCAAGGGCCCTATCCCCTTAATTTTCACTACCACCTTTACACCTGCTACTAAACAATTTGCCAGGATAATAAAATCCAATTGGCCCATGATCAACATGGACGAATCACTATGTGGAGCACCCAATCCCATGATGGGTTACAAAAGGGGTAAAAACTTAAAGGACATACTAATGGTCACTGACTTTAGGGGACAATGTCCAAATCCAACCAATTGGTTAACCAGAAATACCAAATTGGGCTGCTACAGGTGCCCTGACTGCACTACTTGCTGTCTTTGGTTCACATAGAACAGTCACACTATGGTTCTATAACTAATGAGGGTGGGGGTGGAGCTGAGAGTTGCCTAGCAACTTGTTTGGCGCCTTTTTTTTTAATTTAAACTGTCACTTCCTGTTGAGCACTGTTTGTCCTTGAGAAAGGTTCCTGTGAGGAACCGAAACGTCGGATTTAATAAACCTAATTTTTTATTTTCACCATATCAAAACGTTTGATTCTTCATGCAAATCCTGTGAGTGCCGGTACCAAGTGCTGTCAAATGTATTGTAGATAGTAGTTCCCCAAAGATTGACTCACTCCAGGGCTTCATAATGCAGTTTAGAAAAGAAAATTTATTGTCAACATTTCGGTCCCGTTCTGGGCATTTGTTTTGTAATGTCTTGAGAAAGGACAGTATGGACACTTGGGCAGTATTTTGTAATATCAACCAGTTTTAATTTATTTGCAAATGTCTGGTACAGAACTTCTCATATTTAAAGGAGACACAAGGCATTAAAACAATATCTATAGAAATGCTGTATTTTATATGCAAAACTTACTTTACAACACCCCAAGCCCTTTGACCGTAACTATTCTTACTGATCTATTATATCAGATCTGTCCACAGCGAGACTGCAAATGTTGTTGTGGTTGCTGAATATTATCAAAACATTGGCAGAAAGTCAGCTTATATCTGTTATAGATGCTGACGTGTCCCTTCATTTTCCAAAGTTGCCCACGAGTAAACTTAGGAAAAGGAAGTGCCGCATAAGTGGTCCCATTGACGTTTACTTTATTGCCATTGGGAAAGTGTTTCAGATAGATTTGTCGCTCAAAGTAGTGAGCAATTTCCCCATGTGCCAGTACACTTATGGCTAACCATAGTGATATTAGACCACTGCCCACTAGATTGCAACCATTTGTTGTCCTTGTTTGGTATTTGCCATTATAAAACTAAAGGAAACTCTCAAATTTGATAAGAAAAGTGATAAACAACTAGTCAGGTGACAGTTCTCGATAAAGCAGGACTAAACTAAAAGACAATGACTATGCTTGACACTTTCATTATACTTTAATTAGACAAATTCAAAAATAAAATAAAACATGGTTATAGAGGCTCTTTAAGCACATTTATCACTATACATATAAACTGCCTCAGTCTGAGGTTCTTCTCAGCAAGCACTATGGAGTGATCCTTTTCTTCTTTCCTCAAAATTCCAGGAGATGAAAAGGTTAAGTTTGGCTTTTCTCTCAACTATGCATGTGCACCTGTGCAAAGAAAGAAGAAGCAGGAAGCTGGAAGAACCCTTTGTTAGGGCAGTTTGCTGCTGATAGGAGCACCTTCCCAGGGTATCAAGTAGTGAATACAACTATTTGGGGCAGCCCCCAGTAATTGTTGCCTTTTCTTCATATTTAAAGTGTGCAGGTCAAAATTGGAGTACATGATCATGAGTATGAAAATAACTCGTAATATGGGAAGTGTTTGAATTAACAGGGTAAAATTTATGAAGCTAGGGAGTAATTTGATAAACCAGTATAGGATCTGTTATCCTGAATTCTTAGGAGCTAGAGTTTTAAGATAAGGGATCTTTCTGTGATTTGAATCATCATAACTAAAATCTGCTAAACATAATTTAAACATTTCAATAAATACCATCAATATGGATTTGTACAGCTTAGTTAGGCTAAACACAGAATATATGAGTGAAGGGGCTGTTAATAGCTCATAGCATGGGACTAGTCAGATTGCCATATTGGAGTCAGGAAGGCATTTTCCCCCCTCTGAGGCAAATTGGAGAGGCTTCAGATGGGTTTTTTTTTTCCTTCCTCTGGATCAACTAGCAGTTAGGCAGATTAAAATAGAGTTCAAAGGTTGAACTTGATAGACGTGTGTCCTTTTTCAAACTAACTTACTATCTTACTATGTTAACAGGACTGTGTGACATTAGCCTTAGACTCAAGTACAAGGTACTGCTTTATTACAAGAAAGAAACATTTAAAAAATGTAAATGATTTGATTAAAATTGACTTTATGGGAAATTGCCTTCTTGTGATGTGTTGCTTTCTGTATGTGTTTGCATATAATAGATTTCAAGCTTATTTGTTGAAGTAGGACAGCAGAAGAGGGAATCAAGGGAACAAATATAAGGTTATGAATTTGGGATATAAAAATATTTAAGCCACATCTATCCTTAATTTAACTAAGTTAGAAATATTCCTGAAGGGGAAGAATTTGGAATCTGGGGGGGTTCTTGTGAATAAGCTGTAGCAGGCAGTGCAGAATGGGTCAGCAAGCAGAATGGGTCAGCAAGGTGTTCTCCTGTATTAAAAGGGGGTTAGATTCAAAGGAGGAGAGAATCATTCTTCTCATTCATAATGTTAGTTGTAGCTATCATCTTCAAGATTATAAAATCAAAATTGTTGATCCATATAAAGTCCTGACCAATTACCACAGGACTCATGAATTTGCCACATCAAAATCTTGTTTAGAGTGTTCTTCAGTTCAGTTCATTACTCTATACATGCTACTTCTGAAGAGGGAGTTAATCTAGTTTGTAGTAGTGATGGGTGAATCTGTCCCGTTTCGATTTGTCGAAAAATTCGCAAAACGGTGCAAAAATTTGCAAAACGTCAAATAAATTGTGAAATGCATTGGCCAACGGATGTCAAAATAATTCTGATGTGTGACAATTTTTATACGCGTGTCCAAATGTATTAAAGTCAATGGGCGTCCAAATAATTTTGACACGCAACAATTTTTTTTTGGACACTACGAATTTTTCACCAGTGAATCTTCACAGCAGTTTTGCGAAAACATTTGTTGCGCCAAAACGCTGGAATTCACACCAAGTCCATGCCTGGCAAATAAATTTCTCACTAGTTGGTAGGCTTATAACTAAGCTTATGCAAAACAAGAAAAACATAATTTTATGTGAGGTTTCATATTTAACATTTAAAAAAAAAAAAAAAAAATTTCATAAATAGTGTGTGTTTAATTTTGATCCTGTTGCATAGTTAATGCTATTTTTGATCACTGTGTAGCATGCTATTTTGCTGACTTTTGTAAGAGTTCTGCCTTCAAAAAAAATCCTACTTATTTACACTAGATATATTCAGGTGCACATACTGGCATGTAAGTTATATGTTGTTATTGTCTTAAAAACTGCTTATTGACAGCATTACATCCTTTTTGCCTTACTGTATGTTCTAAAATATTTTTAAATGTCAGACTCAAGGGTTATCATCAATTTTCCCTTTAAAGATAGACCCTCTTTCAACTGATGAAAGTTTGTATAAAAATGTAAATTTTTGTCCTTCTTAAAGAACTATCTCAAGATGCAATAAACATCTGTTTTTCTCCCCAATGTAATCTCCTAAGCAACTTGAGCTCTTGAATCTTTAATGGACTTTAATTAATGCTGCTGGTTCCTCATACTATTACTTCATGGTGTTCTTGCTAGGAAACCGTGACTTTATGTCTAGGCTCTTGATGATGTATCTCTAGTGTTGTGTGGTTCACTGGGAGGTTTTAATGACACAAAAGTAACACTATATAGGTAGAAACAGGAACTTCTATTGACCAGTTAAAACAATTATACATATTTTATACAATATATAAATAGTATATATAGTAATGGAGGATGTATACTTGTGGCTGAGAAATGATTAGTTCTAAGGTTATTGCTTAGTAAAGGCTATATATAGAAGATATTAAACTACAGAAATTGTTTCTGCACCAGACTTTATTTCAGTAGTATGCTATAGTCTTGTGCATCTGAATCAAAGATTAATCATGCATATTCTGATGGAAACAGAAACCATCAATAGATAATTCAGTTTTTATGCATCATCCCTCTGTGTAAATGCTAAAACTTAACCTTTAATATTTCATTTAAAAAAAAAATAAGGTGTGTACACACCTATAGTACAAAAAAGGGCTAAGGCACAGTACCTGTAAAAGTACACAATAAGGGGCCCATTTATCATGATCTGTCCCGTAATACAAAAAAGTTTGGATTTTTGTTTGATTATTTGAAAAAGTTAAGTTTTCGACTTTTCACCTGTTGCCAATCTGGCCACAGGTGATCTGTGTAAGCCATAAATCTGACTATAAAACTCCTGACTCATTGCCCAATGTAGGTCTATGTAACCTATTATCTTGTCTGATTCTGTTAATTGACTGACACTGGCTAGTGATGGACGAATTTGTCCCATTTTATTTACCCATTTCACCCATTATGCTTAGAACCTGCCCCTCATTCTATCTGTCTAAACAACCATGCAGTAGCAATTTAAGTACAGGTATGGGATCTGTTATCCAGAATGCTCGGGACCTGGGGGTTTCCAGATAATGGATCTTTCTGTAATTTGGGTCTTCATGCCTTAAGTCTACTAGAAATTCATTTATACATTAAATAAACCCAATAGGCTGGTTTTGCTTCCAGTAAGGATTAATTATATCTTAGTTGGGATCAAGTACAAGTTACTGTTTTATTATTACAGAGAAAAAGGAAATCATTTTTAAAAATTTGGATAAAATGGAGTCTATGTGAGACAGCCATTCTGTAATTTGGAGCTTTCTGGATATCTGGTTTCTGGATAAGGGATCCTATACCTGTATATACAAACTGCCTAAAAAATGCTACTGTCTGATTTGTCTCTAAGCAAGTTTAAAGCTGATAAAAAGTTGCTCTTTATCAGTCAAAATATCAAAAAATACACAAGCTACTTGACTGCTTGACATGCGTTTCTTTCATGGGAAGCTTTGTCAAAGATGAGAGGCCCTTGTGTCTTCTGTCTTTTATGCATCCTGTACTTCATGACGTCCCACATTATATGTTACTCGTGTCTCACATCCCTTAGAAACCACCCAGTCATGACTTCACTCCTTACTAGCGTCTATGGGAACCACCCAGAACACACCATAGGACAACTCTGCTTACCATATTACACCTAATCTTCACAACACAAAGATGCTCCCACTGTTATTCATAGCAATATGTGTAGAGCATCATAAATTATCAAAGTGTTGAAGTTACATATAAAGAAAGCAAAGAACATTTTTTTTAAATTATATATTTATTTAGAGTGTATGTGAAAATATAACTGGCAGATATCCAAAGAATATATGTGTACATACCAGAAGGTTTTGTAGGGTATCACTACAGAAGAGGAGGTTATCCAGTCACATATCAGGAATATCAGGGAATATCCAGATTTTTTGAGAAATTATTACTATAGGAAATGGATTACTATAGGAATGAACTAAAAGTAATACTCTCATTTAATCCAAATGGGTCCAAAGTATTTAATGAGCATATTCATTCACATTCCCGTTTCAAAAAGGTCTGATCTACAGTCAGGTCCATAAATATTTGAACAGAGACAACTTTTTTTCAAATTTTTGTTCTATACATTACTACCATGAATTTTAAATTAAACAACTCAGAGACAGTTGAACTGCAGACTTTCAGTGGGTTGAATAAAAAGATTGCATATAAATGTGAGGAACTAAAGCCACAATCACTACATTTCAGGGGCTCAAAAGTAATTGGACAAACTAAAAAACTGACAATAAAATGTTAATTTCTAATGCTTAATTGAAAACCCTTTGCTGGCAACAACAACCTGAAGTCTTGAACTCATGGACATCACCAGATTCTGGGTTTCCTCCTTTTTAATGCTCTGCCAGGCCTTTACTGCAGCGGCTTTCAGTTGCTGTTCATTTGTGGGCCTTTCTGT
The DNA here is from genome assembly GCA_038501925.1 of Xenopus petersii. Taxonomy (NCBI): domain Eukaryota; kingdom Metazoa; phylum Chordata; class Amphibia; order Anura; family Pipidae; genus Xenopus; species Xenopus petersii. The sequence continues at coordinate 77,292,661 of CM076676.1, read as the reverse complement.
CTGAAGTTTAGTCTACAAGGGAAATGCATGGTCAGTTGGGTTCAGATCAGGCGATTGACTTGGCCATTCAAGAATCCTGTTCTTTGCTTTAATAAACTCCTGGGTTGCTTTGGCTGTATGTTTTGGGTCATTATGATATACCTTCCAATCAATTTGACTGCATTTAGCTGGATTTGAGCAGACAGGATGTCTCTGAACACCTCAGAATTAATTTGGCTGCTTCTGTCCTGTGTCACATCATCGATAAACACTAGTGACCCTTTGGTGACTCCCTTTATTTGTCTTCCAGAAATGTCCAGCCACCCAAGGTCAACTACTTATTTTCTTGTATATCAGAACTGGCTCTTTTTATATTTTGAATATGTTCCCGGACATTTCCTTTCAACTTACATTTAATTTTTCCTACATATAATTTATCTCAGGGACATTTAATCACATAAATGATCCTTTCTGTATTGCAGTCAAAACTTTGTTTGATATTCCATTTAACGTCAAATCTATCAACAATGGCATTATGTTTCCAAACATAAGAGCAGACTTTGCATCTGCTGTAAGCCTTAGTGCCAGGACTCACTTGTTTTTGTCTTTGGCTGTAATGGCTATGTACAAGAATGTCCCTCAGATTGGGAGCCCCTCTAAAAGAGATTTAGAAATACTTTCCTCTATATTGTGCCAAGGTCGAGTTTGTTTTTGGAACTGGCCAGATACATTTGATTACCATCTCCTGATTCGAAAAGGCACAAATAAACCTGACCTTATGCTGCTATTCTGTTTTGTGGGTTACTTTTGCCATTATTACTAAGTAGTGAAGATCTTTCTGTATGTAAAGTGCTGTTATACACTTTTTTCAATATCAGATTGCTATATCCCCTTTCTTTTAGGCGAGAGGTCATTTTTTTAGCTCTTACATTGAAAATCTACAGTAAATTGTATAACAGTTTCTTTGTAAACAAAGAAACTCACTTGTAGATATAGCTCATTTAACAAAATTATGGTGGTGACTATTAAAATGCAATATTGAGTAAGATGCCGTTGGTTTTCTGAATAGGTTGCTACCAATAGAATCATCATGGTTTATTTTTATTGGCTGATTTATTAAAACTCGAATTTATCTTATTTTTTTATGAAAACAAAGTCAACTTAACTCCCTTCCATGAATTGAACTCATTTATCAATAATTTTTCTCAAAAAAATGAATGACAAGACTTTGTGACAAAATAGAGTGTCAATTTGTACTGTACGATTGATGCTCAGAAAACTAGATTCTATTGAATTTTCATGGCGAAAATTTACTTTTTCGGATTATAGGGCAAAAACCCGAATTTATTCAGATTATCCAGTGCAGATAATAATGTCAAGAAACAACTTCAGGGACATCTGACATTGACTTGTGCATGACCTTTAAGTTTGAGATTACGTATTTTTGGATTTTTAGCAGCTTTGGGGTATGATAAATCACCAAAAAAATTATTTTTCCACTAAATATTTGTTTTGGGTCGGATAAGAAGTCTGGTTTGATAAACCCTGTAAGCAAAACCAGTGAAGAATTTTGGTAGACGTAATATTTTGTAAAATGTAACTTTTATTTTGGCTATTATTGTATTTCCTCCCATGTGCCTTTTTTGATGTCAAAAGCGCTGTAATGACCATATTGCTTTGCTTCTTCTAGGATTTTAAACATGGGTTGTATTTTGCAACATTCATAGGCCCCAGGTTTAAGCAAAACATAAGCATGATATTTTGAAGCAATGGAGGCAGCATTTACATTTTAAACACAATTATTTAATGTTTTTTTTTGAAGGAAGAGGAGGGCCTTTCATAGCTTACTGTATAGCATCTTCAAGAATTCTGGTAATTAGTTACACTTGAGAGTAAAATCTGAATTTTCCTTTGAATATCTTTTCAGTAATCCTTAAGAATAGTGCAATTCCCGGATTATATGAGTCATTGTTTCAAGTTATCACTTATCCAAGTGAAAATTTCCATACATTTCTGATGAAAGGTCAATCTTACCACATATGAAATTCATCTGCTGTATTTTCACAACCCCTGGGGTATTGGGCTGATAATATAAATGTTTTATGGATATTGATCTGGGTGAGCAGTATGAATTTTTGCATGGTGCATGCCTGTCAATAAACAGGATTGGTATATAGAGACCATTATGAAGAGACATTAATACTTTAACAGTCTGTCCCTCTTCCATGAAGAGAGCAGCATACAATCATTTAATCATCATTAATCATCACATTGTTATGAGAAAGCACCCTACCACTTCCATGCAGCCTACTAAAAAAGTAGTCCCATGACTGCCCATAGGTATCCAGGGCCATGGGGGTGGAGAGTGCCAGGATAGCTTAGTAGAATGGCATGGAACTGATTTGTGCCATTTCTGAACTGGTGGGGAATGCAAGAGGAAAGATGTCTGTAGGGATAAGAGGCAGGCTCTACCTAGAGACCCTCGGGAAGAGATGGCTCTGTCTCAGCTGAAGGAAAATAACGTTGTCAATGTGTTTGTTCTATATATTCACACATATGCATATACATATACAATGATTGTTTGAATATTGACTAATAGCGACTGATCTTCCTTGAATGTGCTTCTCAGAAAGATCTGATCACTTAAAGTCTTAAAGGGCACCTATTGGGCAAAAAAATATTATCCCCAAACAAAGATGCTAGCTAATAGAGCCTGCACTCCAGTTGGGGGTAACAGTAGCAGCAATGTCATACATTGCGCATAATGTGCTTCTGATATCAGGGGCATGCGCATAATGAGCATGTCACTGCATTTGCTCATTATGTGCATGCTTGTGCCCCAACATAGCCGCTCATACCAGGAGCTCCCTCCCAGTGCAGCTGGCCTACTGTTACCCTGAACCGGAGTATGGGCTCTGTTAGCTCGCACCTTTGGTTGGGCATAATATTTTTCCTAGTTAGGCTCAGAGAACATTAAATAGCCATATCTATCTAATCAGTTGGACGTTCTCATCAATTTGATTGAATTGGATATATATATATATATATATATATATATATATGAAAAAGGACCAGCAACACCAGCATATTTTGTGAATAATCAAAAGTGTATTGAAAAAAATCACGTGTAAAGCCGACGTGACGTTTTTGGTCCACACAGGGACCTTTTTCAAGGCAACCATGTCAAACCCCCAAACCATTTTAAATACCCATGATCCCATTGAACCCATCAACAGGAAGTGCACTTCCTGTTGATGGGTTCAATGGGGGCACACACTAATATTTTATGCTATAAACTTTGACAATTTTACATCATGATCATACACACATGAACTATGCATAGAAGCTTCACTGACTAATGCTGCACGAAGCAGTGCAGCATATCTGAACTGACATGGGAACTGTGCATAATATGCAATCGATTTTTTATTTTTTACTTTTTCACTTTTATTTTTCTATTTATTCATTAACGATTGTTAAAATTTGGTGGGTAGCACTAGTGTTTATGTTTATTAACACTTTGATTCCCTTTAGAACACGTAGTGATTGGGATACACACTACAATATACGGCTTTTTAATAAGTATTATATACATATTTATGGCACATTTTAGAGGGTTTTACAACAGTAGGTGATCACAGAAATTATGATAATCACCTGTTTATAGTTTAAAAATTCTGAGGTGTATAGAAGAGTGTGCTTCAATGGAGTGTGAGGTAACGATCATGTGCGTCCATGAAACCGGTGTTACATAGAGTCCGTGAGACATTTGCATAATTTATTATCCATTTGCATAATTTATTATAATGATGTATGAAAAATATACTTAGTTTTAAGAAGTTAAGGTACAATATGGTCCAGAGATAGAACGATTTGTCCATGAACTATTACATCCTCATGTAGGATTACACAGTAGCAACATTTAGATTGTTACAATTTTGTCACAATAATTTCAACAAGTAATATTGCAACACTGGTTTGTTTTTAACTTTGTTTTTAATCTGTTATTTAGAAGTAGTCTTCTGGTTCCCTGTAATGGGGTTAGACAAGTTAACCATTTAAGTAATACTGATGTGCAGTCACTGAAGTAAGTTTGATTGGCAGTTGCTAAATGTTGACAATTACACCACGTCAATCAGACTGTTGTTTCCCCCCCCTGATCATGTGTATAAAATGCAGTTTTAACATGGAATTGTTACTTTGAGAAAGGCCTGGGACCAGGCCGAAACGTCAGTCTGTAACTTCTACAATAAAACATTTTTTCTTTTTAAGAAGTACTGAGAGTGCGGACCTTATTGCATTTGGATTGGATAAATGCCTGAGATACTGCACCCAGGCACTTAAACCTTTTTGTTGAGAGTACTGGCAACATGGAGGATATATATATAGTGAATAAAGTACCCCCTTTTGTAAAATATAAGGATATTAGTTACCGAGGAGTTTCATGACCATATAAAAACACGAGGCCGAAGGCCGAGTGTTTTTATACAGGTCATGGAACTCCGAGGTAACTTCTAATATCCTCATATTTTACAACTGGGGGTACTTTATTTATTATAATACACAAATTTTAGTGAGTCATGTGACAGAAATGACATCACTACTCACCGTTTATAACTGATGACATCACTACTCACCGTTTATAAGGATATAATTTACAGGATATTCATGGCTTTTGTGTATTATATATATATATATATATATATATATATATATATATATATTTATTTATTTTCAGGTTAGTATTCGGCTTTCCAATTACAGTGGATTGCATTATGTAAGTTATAATTTTTGTCTAATTTTCAGCCTTTAGTTTACACTAAATAATAAATTGAGCATTAGTGTACAACTTCACTTAATAGGAAGTTGCCGTGGTACCGAGGTCATACAGAGCATTCTGATTATGTAATACTGCATTTTTCAGCTGTTTTAATTCAAAACTGATGGTGGTGCTGCCGGTCTACTCAGATTGGATCTTATAGTTTTTTTTATGCTGCTAAATTGCTCAAGAAATTTGCTATAAGAACATAAAGCTAAATCTAGTTTATCGTTTCCATCGTTTAATTGTTCATGCAAGGCATCTCCTCATATAGCGATTTACAGTAATCTTACTGAAATAACAATTTTGTGCCAAAGAATGAATAATGAATGCAATTCAAGTGTTGAGCTCCTTAAAATTTCCCTGTAAATGTTTTGTATTACATTTGTGAAACATCACTGTTTTTCTAGGATTTTTATCTAGTAGAACTATTAAAATAAAGACTTAAATTGAATTAGATGTTTTATTGTAACTAATATAACTGATTTTTTTTTTGTTTTGAAAAATAAAAAATCAGTAAAGCATTTATCATTTAACTGTTTACTTGTTCATATCTGTATGTATCCAAAAGGTAAAATGAATATTCGTTTCACAATGGATCAATGTGACAATTTAAAAAAAAGTGATCTGGCAGTCAGCATAGTGAGTTTTCAAATAAATATGAAACAACTATGGTGTTCTAGGGTGTTAAATAATTGGTGCCTGAATTGCAGGTGAATTTGCCACAAAAACAAAGAAACATTTTTATGGTATCCATATAAACTACTAAAGATCTGTAAATTTGCAAAGTGTGGAGCAGTGCCTAGGGGTGTATATGCTATTATACATCTAATTATGGAAGTTAAATTGATTAATAACATGAACCATTGTTAGATATTTTATTTTTTACACAGCCATGTTTGATTCCACAAATAGAAAGGAAACTACCATTGTGAAGTTAGGGATCCTGGAACTTGAAGTTCCTTTACTCTCCACAGTGGCTAGTGTACACATTCTCTTCAAAGCAGAGGGACTTCAAGTCCCAGAACCCATCACTTCAGGATGGATCAAGGTGAGAGACTTGTTGCTTTATTCTGTGGAATCCGGTATGTCTTTAAAAAAAAAAATATACGCATGAATATACACACACACACACACACGTTATTTATTTCAGTACTTATGCACCTTGCCTGCATAAGCCCCACTAAATGAGCTTGTGTCAAAAAGTGGGTTATACTATATCTTCCTTTATAGAGTGATATATTGAATATCATGTGGCAGATTTATCATTTTTTTTTTTAGCTTTACAGGATACAAGGCAGTAGTGCTCAGGGTTGGACTAACCCTTGGGGACAGCAGCAGAAACCCCATTGCACCCCACCATTCCGGGCCCACTTTAACAGTACCAGCATAGTTGCTTAATAAACTGTGTTTTAGCAGTTGTGTAACTGAGCTTTTTATTGCTTTGTAATGGGATAGTGAAACAAAGAAGATAAGAAACAATTCTGCACAAAAGGGAGGGAGGGAGGGGATAAACTCAGACAAGATACATTACAAGCAAATGTATTCACTTAGGCGAGCATAAGGCTAATGATGGGATTGAGCAAAAAATAAGAATGGTTAAATAATCAAGATTAAGGTCTGAAGGAACAGACTGGAATGTGGAATTTAAAGGGAAGGACATAAAATATAAAAGGGAAAGTAATGGTGTTAGAACAAGAAGAAGGGAAGTATATGAATGAGAAAAGCGAACGGCATATTTAATGGTTGAAAAAAGATGGGGAAATGAAGTGATCTTACTGGCATGACTGGACTTCATGGAGTGTTTAGAACCTGTTTTCTGCAATAATCTTGCATTATAGTCTGGTAACTGGCTAACTTTAATACCTTTATCTGGGGTTAATACAGTGGTCTGAATCTGTATCCTTCAGGGAGCTTACTGGCATGTCTGAGATTAATACAATACTGATTATCCATTTTCTGCAGTGACCTTTCTGTTATTTATAGGTTTAGTGTGATTCTCTAAATCCATTTTCTACATAATCTAGACATTCAGGAAAGTCTAGCTTATGCCGGGCTCATTATGGCTAAAGTAAGAGTTAAAAAGGCATGGGCTAAACATTTTTTTTTCATTGTACATTTTTTGTACATATTTTGCCTTTGGACATATTTGGTAGCCTTTCTCGTAATAGTGCATTGACAGGCATTGTGCTTTTCATGTTTGTTTCAATGAAATGAAGAATCTAAATTTTATTTTGGAATTCTTTAAATCTTTCAAATCTTCATATGTGGTGGAGAAGTCACAATATTCATATTGCTGGATATCCTTAGCCTCTCAAATCTTACTTAAAGCAACTTTAAACAAGACGTATCATGCCATTTATTTTATAAACTAGTACCTCCAAGGGAATTATAAGAAAAATGTCACATCAATGAATACTGGCAATGTTGGAAATTTATAAACCGTTAACATATACTAATTGGTTTTTATAAAGTAGAACTTAGTAAGGTAGCTCCTTTTATGTTACCAGATATGATTTAAACTTTCTCATTATTTGTTTTGTAAACCCTCTTTATTTCACTCTGTGGATAGATGATTTAATGATATGAATATTGTAATTATAAAATGCAATACATCGAAAATCGTACGATTTTATCGATAAATCGAAGGATTTTTAGTCGATGTGTAAAGACTTAGAAAAATGTTGTAGAATGTCCCCATAGGCTAACATTGCACTTCGGCAGGTTTAATTTGGCAAAGTATTGAAGTCAAAGTTTTTTTAAAGAGACAGTACTTCGATTATCGAATGGTCGAATACTTGAACGATTTTTACTTCGAATCAAAGTCAAAGTAAATTCGAAGTTGTAGTATCATATTCGATGGTTGAAGTATCCAAAAAAAATACTTTGCATTTCGAATTTTTTTACTTCGAAAAATCCTCTCGAATTCACTTTGACCCATAGTTAATCTGCCCCTAAAGTGTGGGAAGAGTTAAACATTTTTTACTTCCTTGTTTTCTGTCAAAAAGTCACATGATTTCCCTCCCCGTCCCTAATTTGCAAATACAAATTTGGACTCAGATTCGGTTTCGACCAGGCAGAATGATTCAGACGAATCTGAATCCTTCTGAAACAGGCAGAATCCCAAAACGAATCCTGGATTCGGTGCATCCCTACAATAAACTGTCTATAAACTGAATAAAGTGCCAGTCAATATTTCAAACGATTTTACATTTACATTCATTTATGTATTAAACAAATTGCTAATTGATTTCTGGTGGTAACTTTAGTGGTGCGATTTAATATCACTGGTAGTAAATGAAAATTAGTTGAACAATGGTTTTAACAATCTGTGCTATACAATGTCTCAGATGTAGTACTCTTTTAGAGTGCAAATACCTGTGGCATGCCACTTCTTCAATTATTATTATTATCCTAGTTGTATAAGCACATACAGTATGTGTTACAAAGCATTCGATAACATGCTGGCTCTGTGACAGAGCAATTTCTGTGCATTCACTAAAGATTCTGAATGGTATAAACAGCCATAAAAAAATAGGCTGTTGCTGGAAACATACTTGGGTGAATAGTGTGCAAGGTATAGAGAGCATGTTTTTAACGGAGCCTTTGAATTAACACTTGCCTTGATGAGGTATTACTTGGCTCATCTTTTGGCTGTTGAACACACATAGCTGGCTTGTAGCTAATGAACTGCATGTTAACACTGTTGCCAGCACTGGGAGCATCTAAGGCCTACTTATCAAAATTCAAGTTTGTATAATGTTAGAAGTTTTTCTGCACCAAATAAACTCACATTTTTATCAAACTTGAATGTTTGCTTATTAAAAAGATCTGAATATAGAAAATTGCTTTGAATAGAATTGTGAAAAAAATGTGAATACCTCGGTTTCAGTGGGTCGAAAAATGAGCAAAACTAAGATTGGGAAAAATGTTTTTTTTCAATTAGTCAATGGTAGGCAGGCAGCATGGGACAAAGTAGCAGAAATACAGTGACACACACAGCTCTTCAAGGAAACAGGTTTATTTTTCCCATTGTTTTAAATGTAAACAGTCAATTATACACAGGATTGACAAATGTAGCATTGAAACATAAATCATAAAATAAAAACCTCGCTCACTGGACACTACCTTCACATGTTTGAAGAAGTCCCTGACTAGACTGGGCCCCTTGTGGATGACCAGCACAACACAACAATATAGTTTGGCTCACCCCTGTACTCGCAGGACTCTTTCCTGAGTTCAGCTTTCTGGCTTCCCTCACTTTCGTAGCCAGACTCCCAAGCTTGACCAACCCACAGTCCTGGTCACCTTCTGCTTCATGCAGACGCAGGTGGCACTGCCAGCTCCTCTGGGAGTTTCTAACGCTCTCCTTAAGTTTAAATAACCATTCCACAGGACAGCTTTCCTGTGGAAAGTGAGCTCAACTCTCCGGACTGGACCTGGAGAATGGAGTATCTGGCTACTCTCATCTTTAAACAGAGAACGGATTCTCTGTTTAACAACTCCTGGAGCTTATTCCCTGTGGAGAAACTAAATGTTAGAGTGAACTTTTTCCAGCTTTGCTTGGTTACTTTACCACAATATATACAACTAAAAATAATTTGCAATAAATGATGTGTATGCTGTTTTGCAGCAACAAAATGTAACAAAGAAACATGGTCAAATGTTATCGTTCTATGTTTAGTAAGAACAGCGGGTTTTTTGAGGAAAATGTCCAGTCCATTTTCCTGTAGACAGTATGACTGTTTCGCTTGTTTTCACATAAAAATCTTATGAAAAAATCTTATGAAAATGAAAATGTGTCTGCATTTCCTTCTTTGTCTAAGCTGCATGAAAAATATATGCATGGATAAGTGATATTATACTAATATATATTTCAAACTGTAACCTTTAGAGAAAAACCACACAAGTCTGTAGTGGGCAATAACTCAAATGAGACTTTGTTGTCCAAACCTTCCACTTTAAGCAATGGGATTTGAGCAACTGGGATTTGAGCACCTATATATTATCTATTGGTAGGGATTTATTAGTTGTGCCTGTGTTAGTAGTGCATAGGAGGTTCTCTTACCAAGGTAGGGCATGTGTGTAGCAGTATACTGAGTGAAAAATGAATGTGATTTTTTTACCTTCCCATTGACTCCAGTGCAATTTGGCAAATTTTAACAACATTTTGCGAATTCTGACAAAAAACAAAACATGGCAGATTTGTTCAACACAGTCAACAGGACTTCATTTTTTATTTTATTGGTAGCCCAAAAGCATAAAAAAACAAAAAAGGTGCCACAAAAAGACACCCAAAGACTCTAATTTAGTTAGCTACAAAAAAGTTGCCACATCAAAAATGTTACCGAAAATGAGTCACCTATAGACTGTATATTATGGTTTAAAAAAAGTAACAGTGGCAAAAATGTTGCTATGATTAAAAAGTAGCCAATAGACTTTAATGTGCACATTTTCCTGTAGTTTCACAAATTTGTCGGGGATTCTCACCCCTTAGCACTCATATAGAGAATACTTCTGTCGAGGGCCTGCACTATGCACCTGGTGATCAAGCCAGCCGTGTCCGTACCAATTGCCTAGGGCAAGCTGTAAGTGCAGGACCCCAATGTGGCCTGTATCCAGTGTGCTAAGATACCAGTGGATATATAATCAAGAATGTACTCCAATGTATCTCCAAAAACCTAGAGGTTGCTATTAACAGATCTGTGGAAGTATATCAATGCTAATATAATAGTGTGTGTGTGTGGGGGGGGGTGCTGTGGAGAACGCAGTGGAGTGTTGAAGCTGGCACACTGGAAATATTAACAACTTGCCAATAACTCCACCCCCAAACCAATCTGTCTCAAATGTCTGTCCCAAAGCAACATTTTTCATTGGATAGTGGCAATTAATTTGTTACTCTGCATTTATCTCTTTGCTTTCACTGAAATCAGTAAGTCACTTAAGAAGAAAAGCAAAAAACAAGAGGGACTCCTTGTCATTTTCGATTTCTTAAACCTTTAAATCACATTCATTGAGCTGTGGCATGTAGTTTATAGAAATGCATCATTTTAACCCATTCACTCTGTGGAAAAACATGTCAGGAGTTGGGCTATAATCCATTTTTATGGTTAGATAGTTAGAAACACAAGTCTTAACTGCAACTATATCTACAGTATCTCAACCGGTGTGATAAGTTAATAGGTGTTGGGATATCTGTCTGTGACCATTACAAGAAAGCTTATTTGGCAAGGTTTGAGTGATAGGAATGCTATGGTAAATATCACCTGATTTGTACAAGGTGACATTTCTAGTAATAGTCTTCCTACAGCTATTAACTTGCTGAAAATAACTTGTACATCTTTCTTTTATAGTGGTGATGATATAGATGTTGCAATTACAGCAATACAGCTACACTGGTGTAAAAAATGTTTTTATATTAAAGGGGACCTGCCACCCAGACATAAAAAGCTGTATTATAAAAGTCTTTTTCAAATTGAACATGAACCCTAAATTCTTTTTTTTTCTTTTTATTAAAACATCCATACCCCATACATATTATAAACTTATTTAAAAATCTAAACTTTCAGTCATGTATTTTTTGCCCCACTTCTATGCCTCGAGCATAGAGGCGGGTTAGGCAATTACTTTCACTTTCCATTCAGCACTTCATAAATGTCACTGCTCTCCTCACATCCCCCCTTCTTCCGTAGCTTCTAATTTTGTAACCAGAGAATGGACATGGGCATTAGGTGCCTCATCTGGCTCATTAATGACATTTTGAGATAATGCAAAGCTTGCCTTTATAACAGTGTACACAAAATGGCTGCTGCCTGCTGTGTTTGGGAATTTCCAGACTGAAGGGAACAAGATGTAAATCATTTATATAGTCTGAGTAAAGTTTAGTTTACTTGACATGATAAAATAGAATTTGAAATTATTTCTTAGAATAACAGGTCCCCCTTTAATTGTTTCTCTGTGTGTTTGATAACATATGACCACAGTGTGCCCCACTAATAAACCTTGCAATGCATCTTAATTTCTACTTATGGTTTCAACAACCCTCCATCTGTGCGAACAATTCTTTCTAAAAGACTTTTAGAAGTTACTTCTCATTTGCAGTAAAGGCAGTGCAGAATCAGGTAGCTGAGTTTTCTACAGAAGCCATCAGTAAAAGAGAAATCAATGTTTTTAAGCAAAGCACTTTATGTTACAATTTATTAAACGTTTCCTTCCTTTAGGGTCATAAACAAGGCTACCATGCTTTGGGAAGGTTTTGAGGATTGTCTTTGCATACTCGGGTTACTGTTTTCTTTTTCTTTTTAATCAGTTGGCAATCTTACCAATTACAAAACCCTTCCATCTAAGTTAGTAAAGCTTCCCAAGTGACACTTTTTGATAAGCCTCACCAACTGTAGCTCTGCTAGAAAGATAAACAAAAAGTGTTGTGCCAACTGTTAAAATATCTGTTTGGAGCTTTATGTCACCAAGGCACATAAAGCTGCAGTTTCTAATCAGATAGTTGAAAAGGATTTTTAATCAGTGCCATTGTTTTAGGCAAAGTGTTCTACTGAGTTGTTGCACATTCTACTTAATCTATACTATAAGTAGTCACTGCATATAAAGCATACGTGCAGATTTTAGGCAAGTCCTGTTGTGATTCAATAATAGAATAGACACAGTGCGGAAAAAAGAAAATAGGCCGCTTCACACTCACCCCCTGTGTGTACTTGTCAGTGTAGCTCCATTTCTTTATTGATGTAGTCCAGGTGCTTTGCCATCAGCATCCCCACTGGAATCATAGTAGCTCAAAAGATGAAAAGGCGGCACTCCGGTTAGATAAAAAGGTGGTTTATTCCAACAGGTCACTGACCAATATCACCTGATGCATTTAAGCCTATGATTAAGGGAGTTACTCCTGAAACGCGTCAGGTGATGTTGGTCAGTGACCTGTTGGAATAAACCACCTTTTTGATGAATTTTCATCTTTTGAGCTACAATAATAGAATACATACAAATACAAAAATACAATTACTATACATTCCACTTTTAGAAGTGCCTGCCCCATAGAACAATTTGAGTAGAATAATGAGTAGATAAGTTATAAACACAAACAGGAGAATAATTTACAGTGGCTCTCACATTGAGTCAGTTGTTATACCAGTGTTTTGAAGTAGTAGTCCTTAGGAGTGAAGAGACTAAAGGAGGATTCTCTACAAAGAAAATTGTGTGTGGGTTGTGTGAAAGTGATGGAGCTCCTCCCAGCTCTACTGGGGACCAACAACTGACAACCTTCATGACCTAAATTAAATATCAAAGCTGTATAAATAAATAATAATAATAATAATAATGTTATTGAATGCTTAAAAATTATAGTTACAATTACTACTATGCACATAGGTTTTTTTTTTCTTAAGGTATCCCTAAAAGTGCTTCTCTGAAAAGGCATGAATAAAAAGTGCTTTTAAAGACATGACTAGTAACTAGTAGTCTGGATTCTCCATTTAGATGTACATTTAGATTACCTGTGATCAATCTATACAGAGGTGAATTTGACATTTGGCAGTATTCGTAAAGTCTGAGAGAGAGAGAGAGAGACACGTATCCCATCCCCTACCCTTCCCCTAACATGCATGTCATAAATGCACACAAGTTAGGGAGTGGCAACAGATGGTGGCTGCAACAGGACCCTGTCCCCTTAATGCTCTTGAACTTCTCTGCTCTAGGTCTATGTAAATGATTCCATAGGAATTCTGAAAACCTGGTTCTAACAACGTAAACCTTATTTTGCAAAGCTGCCAATATTTTTGGCCATGACTTGGTCATTTTTTTAAGTGTGTAATTTGCATTATTGTTTTTGTCAAGATGCACAATCTTGCATTTATCAATTTTGAACCACAATTGCCTGATTATTTCAGTCACCTGATATTTTTTTTTCAAATCACTGTGCAAAGTGGAAAAATTCTCCATGTAACTGACTGTTTTGCATAATATTTTGTGGTAGATATGCAACCAAACGGAGTCTAAATTTAGTGTGTAGAATATGCATTTTAGACATTTTAAAATGTCTACTTGTCAAGCCTATAATATTATCAAGTTACTTTGCATTTAGAAAATATGCAGTTCAAATTGTGCAGTTTGTTTTCTGGGTCCAGTGTACCACAAGTGCACTGAAAAACCTTATTTTGCAAAGCTGCCAATATTTTTGGCCATGACTTGGTCATTTTTTTAAGTGTGTAATTTGCATTATTGTTTTTGTCAAGATGCACGATCTTGCATTTATCAATTTTGAACCACAATTGCCTGATTATTTCAGTCACCTGATATTTTTTTTTCAAATCACTGTGCAAAGTGGAAAAATTCTCCATGTAACCGACTGTTTTGCATAATATTTTGTGGTAGATATGCAACCAAACGGAGTCTAAATTTAGTGTGTAGAATATGCATTTTAGACATTTTAAAATGTCTACTTGTCAAACCTATAATATTATCAAGTTACTTTGCATTTAGAAAATATGCAGTTCAAAATGTGCAGTTTGTTTTCTGGGTCCAGTGTACCACTAGTGCACTGAAAAATCTGTTGCAGAGCGAAGTCCTGACATGCAAAGAAACTTTGTAATGGATATCTGCCATGTGCAGGGCCACCGTGTTTCCTTAAGTGCTTTTGTCCTCAATGATGATCAAGGCAGGGGCATTCCAACCCACCTCTGGTCCAAGTGATTTCAGTCTGGTAAGCTTTGCTGCAAGATGTAGGCAGTGTGGTATCCTGGGAGCCTTGCAACTCTTTTTGCTCGATTCTGGGATCACAGAGCGTTGCTCTTGCAGGGCAATAATCCTTAGTTATTTATAGTTGTTGATACATATTTAGCTCATACCAGATGATATTATTCAAGTAGACTAAGAAAGAAGTTAACAAAGTTAGCAAATTGATTGTTTAGTTTAAGATTACTTCTATCTTTCATTTGTGCAAAACTGATATTAAAAGCTGTTTTGTTGTGCCAACCCAGTTAGACATTACAGTGTCTCTTTTAAAATGTCATGCCATTGTCTAATCTCTGAACAATTATGTAGTATAAAAAAAGGTTACTTAAATACAATTTGTTACCCATATAACCAAATTCTGTGGCACTCCAATTTTATTAAAGTGTCACTCGTCAGAAAAACTAAGGTAAAAATCCAATGTACTTTCAAGTTTTATAGTTTTTAAAATAGTTTATATTTTTTAAATACTACTTCTCTTTAATTGTACCTCTGTAATAAGAGACAGAGCTCTTAATACCAAAACAAATTAATTTAAAATTATAATGTATATCAGAAACATATTTGTTATATACAGCTGATTTGGAAAGACTTGAATTGGTTATACACTCCCACTTTTATAAAAAAAAAAACAGAAAATTGCCTCAAAGCTTGCATTTTACAGCATCTTATCTCCCTCACGTCATTCAGTATTAAGGGAAAATATCATAGAAAGGGAACAAGGCACAAAAGTGGTGGTGGTGACAAGTGGCAGTGGGGGAAAAGGGCCCAGATCAGGGGTAGCCGACAGGCCCGGATTTGTGGTTAACAAAAATTTTATGGACTGCATGCCACCCAGCAGCATCCTACGGAGCACTGGTGCTTGAGAGTGCACCCAGAGGAGGGGTTGCGCACGATCATCGTTTTGGTGCTAGGACCATGCAACCTGGGGCAGAAGAGGTACATGCGTGGTGCCCCCATAGTTGTGCCCTAGGCACATTCATCTTTCTGCATACTCCTAGTTCTGGGCATGCACCTTTTTTACCTTTCCTACTCGCACACGCGTTGGTTCTTGCACATGCATGCCTGTTGGCTGCCTGGCTGGGCTGGCCCAGCGCTGCACATCACTAACTTGTATATACTGGTGCTCCTAAATTCCCCAGTTGCTCCAAGCCCCAATATAGTTCACTAAAAAAGTAGAGATGGTATATGGATATTCTATATGATTTCCCCCTGTTTTCATGGACTTCTCTGGTAGAATGGAACCATGAATCTCATTGAGAAGGGTTTCATTGTTGAAGTTAAAATAATTAGTGTGAATTATCAAAACTGCTGGTGGAGGGGTATTTTTTGGTGGGGTGGGCAGTATTTCTGTCATCTATAACCTCTTATTCTTAATGTGTAACTCTTTGGACTAGATTACCTAAATTCATTCATTGACTTGACTTTCTAATGAAGAACCCATATATTTGTTAATATACAGATGAATTGCGGAAGCTGAGTTGGTCTGGTGTTCCGAAACCTGTCCGATCCATAACGTGGAAGCTTCTCACAGTAAGTTAATCTCTGTCTACAATCATAATAGTTTGGGCACCAAAGTGCGCTGGTTTTTGTATCAGGAAGAAAATTGCTCTTTCTATTATTCAGCATTCATGCACGTAGTTTGAATTGTTTTTAGATGAATTATTTTATCAGAAGTAGATATGCAAGAAGTGTCAGAGATGTTTAGAGAAATGTATTAGTTGTCAGTTTTGATCTTTTTAATATTAATGTTTTTAAATAATGTCTGTTTTATCTGCCAGTTTTTAACAGCTGTAGCGTTCTGGACTGATTCACATAGACCGCACACTCAGGAGAATGTTAAAGAGATGTTATCACTGGATC
This sequence comes from Xenopus petersii, assembly GCA_038501925.1. Lineage (NCBI taxonomy): Eukaryota > Metazoa > Chordata > Amphibia > Anura > Pipidae > Xenopus > Xenopus petersii. The sequence continues at coordinate 77,276,262 of CM076676.1, read as the reverse complement.
TCCTGGCACTTAACCTCTGTTTAACATTCTGAGCTCTTCACATAAGTGTTTAGCAGTGCTATTTCCAACCACTGTCTCTTTCTCAGAAAAGGCATTAGATAGTTTTACATTTCTGGCATAAAAACAAGTGAGAAAACAAAGTGTTTATATTGGATTGAGGCTCATTTTTCATGATCAAATATAACTTTTTTTGCTTATGCGAGCTAATATGCTTGCAATTTAGTGAAATGAGTAACTGAATAGAAATGTATCTTTTAAACCATGACATATAACTGTTTGTTATAAAATGTATATTTTATTGTACTTATTTTAATTTATTAAATTAAAGAGAGTTCTTCACTGCTTTTTAGAAACCATGATTATCATTGATATTTTTTTTATAAAATCCTCCATAACAAACATGTGCATGCACCTGAATATAACACACAGGTAGACATTTCTGAACATTTAAAAGGGTGGACAAAACAATTGAAACAAAACATGGAAGTTACTAAATTACATACATTTGGTTACTATTTTAAATTTGGCAACTATTGCGGTGAAATCATATTATGATTATTGGCAGTAAGCACCTCTCTGACCAAGTCTCAATAAAAAAATTAAGTTTGGAGCTTAAAAAAGCTGTATTGTATGCAAGAACTGCCAGTTGACATACCCTTGCCAACAAAGTTGAAACACAAAGACTCATAGTCTGTTGTAACCAACATAAAACCTGCACAGAATAAAATAATATTGTGTAAATCAACTTTTATCCTCTATATAAGGGCTGTCCAACTGGCGGCCCCTTTATGTGGCCCTCCTCATCAAAGTCTGCCTGTGTGTATGATTTTAAAGGTATCACTACAGATATTAACTGGCCCCTGCATTGTTTAAACATCAAATTCAGACTAATCCCCTGTATTGTTCACACTTGTGACACCGCTATTGTTCACACTTTTAAAGACTGAGACCCAGACTGAAACTCCCCACATTGTTCACCTGTTCACACCTTATACACAATGCTAATGGGGCACCGGCACTGTGTCACTGTATGTAGTACATATTACAGTGGTCCTTATTTTCCGGTCTCCTACTCTGTCCTGCCTTCCCTAAGTTCCCTGTGTTTGCCATACTCTGCCTGACTTATGATCCCTATGGAACATATGCCTAGTATTTGTTCTGGGGGTTTGTTAGCATTTGAAAATTATTGTTAGTGGCCCCTAAGATGTTTAATCATATGCTGGGGTACTGTATTATACACAGGGGAGGATGAGGCATATAGATTTAAGGGTATGTCTTCATATGACAACTTTTCACATATGAGTGACATCCCTGCCAGTGCCGGGCCAAGGTAGTTTGACATTCTAGGTAAGAGCTTCAATCAGTGCCCCCTGCCCTGCATTACCATTTCCCACCTTACCATGATGGTTTTTAAATAACGAAAACAAGAAAATGTACACTTTTTCATTTATATTACTGCCCCCTGTACCTGTACCAGCAAGTCCAGCAGACATCCATAATACAGCCCCCCTGTACCTGTGCCAGTAGCCACCAATCATACTGCCCCCCCATACATGTACCAGAAAGCTCAGCAGCCATCCGTCATACAGCCCTCCAGTAGCCATCATATGCCTTCAATCTTTACCTGTGCAGCAGCAGCCAAAAATAAATATGACACCATATTGCCCCTAAGTATTTATGTACCTTTGCCAGCGCCCAGCAGCAACAGCAAACATATGGGCCCCTGCCCAAATCTGTACCTGCCTGTGCCAGCAGGAAGCTTCACACCTTCACAATAATAGAAAGAATGTCTTCAGTTCAGTGCAACTGTGCAAGACTGAGAGCAGCAAGCACGAGCCACACCAAGCAGGCCACCAGCTCTCTGCCTCTCTCTGACACCCATTATTACTATTACTTGCTGGCAAGAGGGAGAAGGTGAAGGAGGGAGATTCCACCCGACTGAGTGACCATGATTACAGAAACAAATTATTAAATAAACGCTTGAAAAAATGAAAAAGAAAAAAAAAACATTAAAAGTGCCCCCTCAATGATGGCGTCCTAGACAGCTGCCTACTCTGCTTACCCCTGGTTCCGGCCCTGATCCCTGCAGTGAGCACTAACCATCTGTTTTTTTGGTGTGCTATTAATGTGGGCATGGTCTTGCGGTAACATGGGTGTGGTTTAAAGTAGGTGTGGTCTAAAAATAGGGAGTAGCTAACACTGGCTTCCATTATCGGCACCATGTAGATTAGAAAAATTCAGGGCTTCTGTACCATATAAATTGCACAGCACTGCTCTATATGGATCAATTCACTTTTGCAAAAATATTTCCTTTAACCCACAATTCATGTTGTCAAATGCTTAACATGATTGTAAAGCCATAAAACTATGGGCTACCATTTTGTCATTAAATGAGAAAAAAAAACGTAACTGTCTGGCATTGCCCCCCTCTCCCTTCCCTCTCCATACTGTGCATTAGTAAAAAAAACTAAAAACCCTTAAAAAAATCTCACCCTAAAATGCAGAGCATTGGAGTGGAGCTCCAGGGCACCACCTTCCTCCACTTGGTATTCTTTTGGGATCCGTCAATATAGTTATTTATGCTGAACATATCCCATTAAACATCCCTTTTCCAATTGAAATAATTCAAATTTACATAATATCTGTACACAAAATACTGGATGTGTGTACAAATTGAATTATAAGGAGCTTTTCACTTGAAAAATGGTCCAGTGTCCCACTAGGCACAGTTCAGAGCATGTGCTTCAGCACTTTAAGAAGGACTGAAAATACTCTGTACGCAAATGGTGTCTCCACTTCTCATAGGTGTTTAAAGGAGATGGAAAGCTACGGAGGCATTTTATTGGCAATAGATTAACTGCAATAGTGCAATTTAGAATGCTATATTTATTCTGTGGAATGTTTACCATACCTGAGTAAAAAGCTCTAGAAGCTTTCTTGTTTGTTTAGGATAGCAGCTGCAGTATTAGCTTGGTGCAACATCACAGAGTCTCTTCCTGCTCACTTATAGTTCTGGGCTTAGCTAACAGCAGAGAAAGGGGGGGGGGAATAGGAGCAAACTGAGCATGCTCAGTTCCTGGGGCAAGGAGGTTTAAGCTGAAGGCAGGAAGTCTGATACAGAAGCCCATGTGTACACAATAGAAGGAAAGAAATACAGTGTTTCTTTTGACAGAGGACTCAGAGCAGCACTACTTTGAGGGCTTACTGGTATATTTTGGTGGACATTTCTGATAAGGCTTACTTAGTTTTAATTTTTTCCTTTAATAGCAATGCATTGTTGTTTGCTCTTTTATTTTGTCTGACACAATGAAGAAGGCACATAACTAAAAACCAAGAGATGCTCAGCACAATAAATATTGTCTCAAGTTTACTTAAAAAGATAGTTCACCTTTAAACTAAGATAACTAGTGATATTCTGAGATAATTGCTGTTTTTATATGAAATATAGTCAATTATTTATTTATCCTTTTGTTCTGCAGCTCTCCAACTTGGAATTTCAATAGCTACCTTGTTACTAGAGTCCAAATTAGCCTTCAGATAATGATAAAATGTACGTTCTCTGGGGGGGTATTTTAAGAAAATGTTGTGTTGCTTCATCTTTATACCCTGAATAGTGATGACAAATTTGTTCGCCAGGCGCAAATTTACGGCGAATTCCCGTGATACCGCCATGAAAATTTACAGGCGTCAAAAGAAAAACGAGGCAGGTGTCCAAAAAAACAGACACCGGCATCAAAAACTAGACGCCGGAGCCGTTTCACAAATTTTTCACAAATTTCGCAGGAAATTCGCAAATTTTTCAGCAAATCTAAACGCTCCAAATTCGCCCATCACTAACCCTGAACACAACTACTCCTGCAATGTAACGACTGTAGGTTTTATCACAGAGAGGGAAACCATCATAATCCAATTAACTGTCTTGGTTTTGGAACCCCTTATTGTTTGCCATTTAAGGGCAGATTAATTAATGTTCGAGTTGTATTTTCTATTCACATTTTCAAGGGTTTTTTTTTTTTGACAAAAATCTATTTCTCAGGTTAAAAAAAAACTTGAATTATTCGAGATTTAATATACTCTGACCCTGGAAATAGTTTGAATCCAAAAACACACCGTCTAAACCTGTCAATGTCATGTAGAACTCAATGGCAAAGGTTCCATGAACCATTTGAAGAAGTTAATAGCCTTCATGATGTTTGAGGTATTTTTTGGTGGGCTTTGACAAGTGATTACTGAAACTTGATTTATCTTAACTGACTAGTAAATTATTCGCATAAACATAAACACTTCTGTCTGCTATGACAATTATTTTCCGTTGTTTTCATTTTGGGGCCACTACCTGAATTTCAAACAAAATCCCTAAAATTCATATTAAGAATGTTCTTATCTCAATATCTAATAACATATTGGAAATCAGTGCTTTGGGTGATCTTTAGAAAATGTATAAACTCCTCTAACTTTATCAATCTACTGCAGTTTGCTTGTTTGGAGTAGAGACATATTTACATATTTTGGATTTATCCGAATGTGTACTTTCAAATATCTAATTTATGGTTTTCTTTGGTCATCATACGTTTTCAGACTCTTAAAATGATGTTTGCTAATGTGGAAGCTAGAACAATATTAACTATTTTCATTTTGGGGCATAAATATAGGGCATTGAACTGTTCAGAACACCCTTTTCACTTATATTTAGGAGTATTTTTCTTTGTATCTAAGGAAGATGCACTAAATTGGAAGTTCTAAAGCAATCTTTAGAAACCAGAAAATCAGCATATTTTACAAAGCTTCACAGTTTGGTACTTTGTTATAGAAAAATCTATTTCCCCATTTTGACTTTGTAATAATGTGTTCTTTTCAAAAGTAAAGTTTGGGGGTAAACACTTTAAGTGGCAATTTAAACATATAATCTGAAGGATAGTGACTTTTGAACAGTGCTTAGAAAATTCAGTAGTACACTGTGGTGGGTTTTTGATCTATAAAAGTCCTAAATCTCCATTAAGCTATACTTATTTGGTATTGGCATGCTTTTAAAATATGGGTTTTACAGATCAGTTGCAGTTTGTGCATATAATAAAATACATTTCTGATATTTCTCTTGTATTAACGTTTTAAATAATTTAATTAGTAATTGGTTAAAATAAGGAAGTTATCACTTGAGTGCCCAGTTTTCATTTTTTTGTTGTCTTGTGGCAGTGGCATATTTAGTTTTAAAGTGTTATATTTGTAGTTGCATAGACATTCTAGACATTCTAGATTGCAACAATAATCAATGTCATTCTTTCACTATTTTAATTTCAAAGGTTTAAAGAAACTCGTTAAAAAAATATGTACAGAAACTAATGACATCCCTAAGTACCAGTTATAAGGCTACACGTTACAGTTAACACATATTGATACTGATCCAAGTAATGACCCATGTAGTGAAGCCAAATGGCTGAAAGTTCTTGAAGGGGACCGATAAACAGAAGACTGCACATATAAAGCACTGTGTTTTTTTTTTTATAAAGAACTGTTGCTTTCATTATTTGTTGTGTTTACATACCATTGGTGAATTCACATTTTATAATTAGTCCGAAACCACTGGATGAGATCTTTTTCTGAACTCCCTGTTTCTGCTCTATGTATATGTCTTTAATACATCATTGTAGCAGCACTTCACTTTGAGCCCATTGAGTTTTCCAGATTGAAATATTACTTGTTTCCTGTAATTTATAGCGAATAAGATCTTGCGTGGGGGTTCATAATTTTTTGAGAGATAGCCATAACATTACCATTAATAACAGTAATGCAAATAACGATAGAAAAGCTTTCAAATACTATTTCAAAGTGAATATAATCAAAGTAATGGATTACTGATCATTATTAAATGGAGTCATGTGTCATTGTAGAGATATTTAACATTTTATGATGAAATGCTTATGCGTGTTTTAGTTTGTCCTTAAGTTTATGAGCTACAAGGTTTTCTTGCACTCAGAGTGATCTTTGCTTGTCCAGAAAGCATGAAAGGAGTTGTAATTTAAATGATGGCACATAAAATGACAAGCACTTATTCAAATTAAATCAGGATATGGCTAAGGTTTAGTAAGGTATCATTACAGGGTATGTTATGGATCGCTTATTTTAACATTCTGGTTTCCATAAAATGCTACAAAATGTCAGGAAAAGGACAATTTTAGAAATGCAATTTGCGTTAAGTCTTTAAATAAAACCTTTGTTAAGCAAAATCGTATTTAGTCTTAGATTTCTGAAGTTAACTTCCTACACAATGCTTAGTAAAACTTTTTTTCTGATTTACATATGATATAAACTGTTTGTAATAGTATTTGAGATCCATACAAAAGCAAATCTATTTTTTGAATGTTAAATTTATATATACAAGCAAAATGTAAAGTTATTTTTTTTACAAAACATCCAAATCCTAAAGCAACAGATCATTGGTATACATGTTTTCTTAAAGGGATACTATTATGCCCTAATATTCTTTTTTAACATCCCTGTTTCCTTTTTACATATTATACATTGGTATTGTATGTTATTGTTACTTACAAAATCACATTTTCAGATAATAAAATCTTTTAAAACTACAGGTATAGCACCTATTATCCAGAAGGCTCAGGACCCGGGGTTTTCTGGATAATGGACCATTCTGTAATTTGGATCTTCATACCATAAGTCTATTTTAAAATCATATAAACATTAAATAAAGCCACTAGGCTATTTTTTCTTCCAACAAGGATTAATTATATCTTAGTTTGGATAAAGTACAAGGTACTGTATCATTATTACAGAGAAAAGGGATTATTTGGATAAAATGGAGTCTATGGGAGACGAGCGTCCTGTAATTTGGAGCTTTCTGGATAACTGATTTCAAGATAACAGATCCCATACCTGTACAACTATTTTTTGTCATCCTAATAATTATGCAATTCGCTAGAACAAAAGGCAGAAACATTTCTTTTGTTCTTTTGGCCGGAAAGTTTAAATGATTTTAAAAAAATCCATTGCATCTTTGTTTGCAGTAGAGATTATGTTGTTTGTTTTAGTGCCACTGCTGATATTTAATAACTTTCACATATTTTTTTTTTTAAATGGTTTATCTTTTCAACTTTAAAGGGCCCATCCAGTTTAGTAATTAACCCACTGCTTCTCCCTGTATGCTGTGCTTGCAGAGACATTATGGATTTTATTGGATGGAGGAATGACAGACAGGTGCACTCTTCCTTCAGTTTTAGTGACTTTCCCAGTTCCTTTGTGTGCAAGTAATGTTCATAAAGTAACACATTGTGCCTTAATGATGAAAATATCATAGATACCGAATAACTGAGCAGTTCAGATATGATCAAGGTCATTTAATTTTTTTATTGTTATTTTATATGTTAATCTGTATCAGAGGCCTGCCAGTATACAGGGCACTTTTCCCAATGGGCCCTGATCTTAGTGGGACCTTTGCCCTTTCTGGAGCACAGAACATTAACTCTTTCTTGCTTTTCTAGGTTGAGCTTTTGCATAATTTATTTCCAGTAATAAAAAATAGATAGATAAATTCCTCAAGCAACTATAAAATCTGAGCTGTAAACAACACGGGTATAGAGATGTTTCCACCTTCATACTGTCTTTACTATCCACTGTAGTCTGTCTGTGTCCACTGCCTTGCTCTGTGCTCTTACTCAGAACTAGCAATAATGCAACACATAGAACACACAGAAGAGCATAGCTGATCACATAAAATCAGTACTGAATATTTTTTTTGGGAGCAGCCACTCTGGTTGCTGTGCTATCTCTATGATTAAAATGTTTCTAATAGACTTCAGTGAGCTGGCATCTAGTGGGCAAAAAAACAATGCCTTCTAGGCTATATTAATTTGTTAAATTTATTTATTTATTTTTCTTAATAACTTGAAAAATTAACTTGTCAAACATGGGGATACCATGGTTTTGCTCAATAAAGTAGAGAAGGTTTTAGGGCTCAGGCTGGTGAGCCCTTGGTGTCCCAGGGCAACATTTAATCATATCATTTTAGTCAGATTTTAAAAGTATGTTAATTTATCTGTGTCACGTTTATCTGTGACAGACTGAATAATGTGTAGTCATTAGATGAAGTAGAAGTGAAGTAGAAGCTCAGATTTACAGCTATGGGATCCATTATCCAGAAACCCATTGCCCAAAAAGCTCTGAGTTACAGAAAGACCATCTCCCATAGACTCCATTATAATCAAACAATTAATTTTTTGTTTAAAATTATTTATTTTTTCTCTGTAATACTAAAACAGTACATTGTACTTGATCCAAACTAAGATATAATTAATCCTTATTGGAAGCAAAACCAATCTATTGGGCTTATTCAATGTTTACATGATATTCTGGTAGACTTAAGGTATGAATATTCAAATTATGAAAAGATCTCTTATACAGAAACCCCCAGGTCCCACGCATTCTGGATAACAGGTCCCATACCTGTACTTAAATTCAATTAAGTTATGCTTACCTTGGGCTCCTCAGAATTGTTATATTTATAGGTAAATCCAGTATACTTCAGAGAATGATCATATAACATAACTTGGACACATTTTACATAGCCTCTCATCGTCTGATAACTTTTCTACTATCTTTGGTAATTTATACTCTAGAAAATTCCTCATGATTAATTTAACATATTAATGAAATGACTGAACAATAAAGGTTACCAGGAAACATTATTCATTCACTTATCAAGTCATCTAGTATTTCTCGCTGTCTTGTGTTATTTATTGTTGAATTCTTCATATGAGGCAAACATCTGTTCAACATTGTTTAATGTCTAATTAAGTTTAACATGGTAAAAACATGCTGTAGAATATCCTCCTCAATAACACCAGAGCTAGTGCATCACACTTTTTTTTTTTTTTTAGCAAAAGGGGAAAGTTGTGCTCACCACTAAACAGTTTTAAAATATTAGGTGAGGCTTAAATAAGGTTGTAACCACAAACTATATACAAAAAGAGGTCCACCTCAAAAAAGCTTGTAACCATTAGACCATTAGAATGTTTTAAATAAAATAAATGTAAAAAAATAATAAATAAATATACCGTATATATGTGTGTGTGTGTATATATATGTATATATATATGTATATATATATATATATTTATATATATATATATATATATATATATATATATATATATATCTAGATAGGTGCACTCAGATAGCCATGTTAATGCCTAGGTGCTGGACAAAATTCATATCTATAAAACAAAAAAAACTTCCGCACACATAGGTCTTGATAAGTGAAAAAAAGCTGGTAGATTTATTTATATATATATATATTGAATAAAGTACCCCTCTTGTAAATTATAAGGATATTATAAGTTACCGAGGAGTTCCATGACCATATAAAAACACGAGACCGATGGCCTAATGTCTTTATACTGGTCATGGAGGTAACTTCTAATATCCTCATGTTTTGCAACTGGGGGTTCATTATTTATTATAATACACAAGTTTCAGTGAGTCATGTGACAGAAATGACATCAGAACTCACCGTTTATAACTGATGACATTAGAACTCACCGTTTATAAGGATATAATTTATAAGATATTGATGGTAATAATAATAAGATATTATTTGTTGTTTATTATATATATTGTAAGCAGACACGTTTCTTCTCTTTAAGACACACAGGGGTGACCATTTCAGGATACAAAACAATCATAAAAATAAATCCTGCCCATTGACACAGGGATGACCATTTCAGGATACAAAACAAATCATAAAAATAATTCCTGCCCACTGAGCTCTGTGGACTGCCAGTAAGTAAACACATAACTAGGGGTCACCCCTGTACTCACAAATCTCCTGGGGGATTGCTCAGCCTCCTGACTTTCCTCAGTCAGACATACTCTCTGTCACTTGGTCTCCTCTCTCTGTACCTTGCAGTAGCCAATGGCATCCCCAGCCCCTCTGGGAGTTCCTCACACACGCACGTGTCCTTCCTGCTCTGTGCCCTGCTCTGAGAGAGCTTCCTAACAGCCTCACTAGAACTAAATACCTTTCCACAGGACAGCCTTCCTGTGGAAGCTGAGCGCTAATCCATGAGCTGGATTCTGGATCGGAATACCTGGCTTGCCTGCTCTTTCTAGAATACTCCAGCTTCCAGGACCTGGTCACCAAAGCCTTTAAACAGAGAACCTATTCTCTCTTTATGAACACCCTTCCTGGTGCCTACCTCTCCCTCTAAGGAGAACTTAAAGGGAAAACACACATTTTCCCCCATTGTTTTGGTCACGCTACCAATATATATATATATATATATATATATATATATATATATATATATATATATATATATATATATGTATATATATATATGTATATATATATATATATATATATATATGTATATATATATATATATATATGTATATATATATATATATATATGTATATATATATATATATAGATATATATAGATATATATATAGATATATATATAATATATATATCCTTATAAACGGTGAGTTCTGATGTCATCAGTTATAAACGATGAGTTCTGATGTAATTTCTGTCACGTGACTCACTGAAACTTGTGTATTATAATAAATAAAGTACCCCCAGTTGCAAAATATACGGCCTCGTGTTTTTATATGGTCATGAAACTCCTCGGTAACTTATAATATCTTTATATTTTACAAGAGGGGTACTTTATTCACTATATATATAGTTAAATTGGGTTGAAAAAAGACAAAGTCCATCAAGTTCAACCCCTCCAAATGAAAACCCAGCATCCATACATACACCCCTCTACTTTTAATTAAATTCTATATACCCATACTAACTATAGAGCTTAGTATCACAATAGCCTTTGATATTATGTCTGTCCAAAAAATCATCCAAGCCATTCTTAAAGGCATTAACTGAATCAGCCATCACAACATCACCCGGCAGTGCATTCCACAACCTCACTGTCCTGACTGTGAAGAACCCCCTACGTTGCTTCAAATGAAAGTTCTTTTCTTCTAGTCTAAACGGGTGGCCTCTGGTACGGTGATCCACTTTATGGGTAAAAAGGTCCCCTGCCATTTGTCTATAATGTCCTCTAATGTACTTGTAAAGTGTAATCATGTCCCCTCGCAAGCGCCTTTTTTCCAGAGAAAACAACCCCAACCTTGACAGTCTACCCTCATAATTTAAGTCTTCCGTCCCTCTAACCAATTTAGTTGCATGTCTCTGCACTCTCTCCAGCTCATTTATATCCCTCTTAAGGACTGGATTCCAAAACTGCACTGCATACTCCAGATGAGGCCTTACCAGGGACCTATAAAGAGGCATAATTATGTTTTCATCCCTTGAGTTAATGCCCTTTTTTATGCAAGACAGAACTTTATTTGCTTTAGTAGCCACAGAATGACACTGCCCAGAATTAGACAACGTGTTATCTACAAAGACCCCTAGATCCTTCTCATTTAAGGAAACTCCCAATACACTGCCATTTAGTGTATAACTTGCATTTATATTATTTTTGCCAAAGTGCATAACCTTGCATTTATCAACATTGAACCTCATTTTCCAGTTTTCTGCCCAGTTTTCCAGTTTAGACAAATCACTCTGCAAAGTGGCAGCATCCTGCATGGAACCTATAGTTCTGCACAATTTAGTATCATCTGCAAAAATAGAAACAGTACTTTCAATGCCCACCTCCAGGTCATTAATAAACAAGTTGAAAAGCAAGGGACCTAGTACAGAGCCCTGCGGTACTCCACTAACAACATTGGTCCAATTAGAAAATGTTCCATTTACCACCACTCTTTGTAGTCTATCTTTTAGCCAGTTCTCTATCCAGGTACAAATACTATGTTCCAGGCCAACATTCCTTAATTTAACCAGTAACCTTTTGTGTGGCACTGTATCAAATGCTTTAGCAAAATCTAAGTAAATCACATCCACTGCCATCCCAGAATCGAGGTGTCTACTTACATTCTCATAAAAAGAAATTAAGTTAGTCTGGCAAGATCTATTACGCATAAAACCATGCTGGCACAAACTCATAGTATTATGATTTGCTATGAAGTCCAGTATCTTATCCTTTATTAACCCTTCGAAAAGCTTTCCTACCACTGACGTCAGACTAACTGGCCTATAGTTTTGAGGCTGAGAACGGGATCCTTTTTTGAATAGAGGCACCACATTAGCAATTCGCCAGTCTCTCGGCACTATGCCAGATCTCAATGAATCCTGAAAAATTAAGTAAAGAGGTTTGGCAATCACAGAGCTAAGCTCGCTAATTACCCTGGGATGAATACCATCTGGCCCTGGACCTTTGTTAATCTTAACATGTTCTAGTCTCTTTTGAATGTCATCATGTGTGAACCATGCATCATTAGTTGTATTACTAGAATTGGGACTGTTAAGAAGGAAACCTTCACCTACTGATTCCTCATTTGTGTAGACAGATGAAAAATATGAATTCAGAATCTGCGCTTTTAATTTGTTTTCATCAACCAGCTGACCCCCCTCTGATAGTAAGGGACCCACCCCTTCCTGCTTCATTTTTTTACTATTAACATATTTAAAAAATAATTTTGGATTTTTTTTACTGCTTACTGCAATATCCTTTTCTATAGCAATTTTAGCTTGCCTTATAGCTTCTTTGCATGATTTATTGGCCTCCTTGTACCTTATAAATGATTCGGCTGTACCAGCTAACTTGAACGTTTTAAAAGCACATCTTTTCTTACCCACCTCAACACCAACGCTTCTATTGAACCAAAAAGGTTTTGCTTTGCAACGACGTTCCTTGCTTACAAGTGGAATATACTGACAAGTATATTTATTAAGCAGCATTTTAAAGACTTCCCATTTTTGTTCTGTGTTTAACCCTGAGAAAAGCATTTCCCACTTAATATGTTGCAGAGATGCCCTTATACTGTCAAAGTTTGCACGTCTGAAATTTAGTGTTTTAGTTACTCCCTTATAGAATTGCTTCTGCAACAGAATCTCAAAGGAGACCATGTTATGATCACTATTGCCTAAATGCTCACCCACACAAATGTTAGAGATGAGTTCAGTATTGTTAGTTATTACAAGGTCCAAAAGAGAGTTATTCCTAGTAGGTTCTTGAACGAGCTGGAATAAAAAGTTGTCATTCAGCATATTTACAAACCTACTAGCTTTTTCTGTCTTAGCAACCCCATTACCCCAGTCAATGTCTGGATAATTGAAGTCACCCATAGCAACAACTTGACCCAGCTGTGAAGCCGCTTGTATCTGCAAGAGTAGCTCGGCTTCATACTCGACACTTATACGAGGTGGTTTATAGCATACACCAATGATAATTCTTTTTGATACCTTTTGCCCAGTCGAAATCTCTACCCAGAGTGATTCTACACCCTCACCAGTGCCAGCTATTTTTATTTCTTTAGCGCATCTTTAGCGCATATAGAAAATGGTGGATATGAGCCGCACACCCTAATTATAATCACAACCTGGGTGCTCATGCTTAGAGGGTAAATGCAGAATACGAAATGATGGCACTCGCAGGATTTTAGCAAAAACAGACAAAAAGTGTCAAAAAAGAAAAGGTATCCAACGTTTCGGTCCCACACAGGAACCTTTGTCAAGGAAACCTTGACATATGTATATATATATATATATATACTATATATATATATATATATATATATATATATATATATATATATATATATATATATATATATATATATATATACAGTCCAGAAGTTCTTAACGCACACCGTAATGCATGGTAATGAGATAATACCTGGGTGCTATCTTAGTGAGCAAAATTATCCAAATATCGAAAGAACAAAGATGCACACCAGGATTTGTATACAAAAGATTAAAAATCCATATTTATTAGATTACATTAAAAGTTCGGCCAACGAGGTTGGCCGAACTTTTAATGTAATCTAATAAATATGGATTTTTAATCTTTTGTATACAAATCCTGGTGTGCATCTTTGTTCTTTCGCTATTTATATATATATATATATATATATATATATATATATATATATATATATATATATATATATATATATATACACCATGTATGTGTGTGTGTGTATATGTGTGTATATATATATATATATATATATATATATATATATATGTATATATATATATATATATATATATATATATATACCATATATATGCATGCCTCGTGGAATTATGAATCATTGTGAAACACCGCACTCAAAGGTCTTTAATGATGAAAAAACAGGAAATTTATTGAATCTGCATCTCTGCCTCAACAGAGACTTTTATCAAGATTACATGGTACATTATAGTTTAAAAGAGAGACGTAACGTGTAGCCTTTTATAACAAAAGCAACAGTAACTAGAGTTTGTTCATTAACCAGAACAGCTTGTTCCACTGACAGACTGGTTGCACGTGTCTTGCACTTTGTAGTAAGGGTAGCTGAAGTGTAACTTCATGATGTCAACTTGTGAACATTTTGGGGCAAATTTACTTATGGTCGAATTACCTCAATTAGTTAGATCGAACGATTAGATCCTTCGAATCGTACGATTAGAAGGATTTTAATCCATTGATTGAACGATTTTTCTTCAACCAGAAAATTGTTACAAAGCCTATGGGGACCTTCCCCATAGGCTAACATTGACTTCGGTAGGTTTTAGGTGGGGAAGTAGGGGGTCGAAGTTTTTTTTAAAGAGACAGTACTTCGACTATCGAATAGTCAAACAATTTTTAGTTCGAATCGTTGAATTCGAAGTCGTAGTCGAAGGTCGAAGTAGCCAAAAAAATCATTCGATATTCAATGTTTTTTTTATTCTATTCCTTCACTCGAGCTAAGTTAAATGGGCCCCCTTTGGTCAATGGAGTAATTAAATAGACAGGACAGGACTGAGACTGTTGTACATAAGGATTAATAAGTATCAGAATGGAGAACTGTAATTTTATGTCAATTATGTGTAGAGTATGAAAGAAAACAAAAAAGCAAAAGGCTAAGGAAATGATTTGATTTTCTTGAGGACTAAGGACTGATAGTAATTGAAATATACAATAAATCCTGTGATATTCAGTGATAAACTCAGCAAATTAAAAATCATATAGAAAAGCATTATGGTCAGCTGTGTCGCTATACACTCTTCCGCTTATACCATTTGTTGTTTATCACTTTACTCACACTATATATTTGTGTTGCAGAGGATATATTCGTATATGCACTTCAACAAAAACCTACATTTGTGCCAGGCAATCTGTATTTCTTTTTTAAACTTTTATAAACATTTAACTGTGAAAGTGACATCTGAGGTTTTAAAGTGTAGAATCTGATTACAAAAGTACTCCACTCTCATAAATTCACTGTGTTTATACCCATACTGAGAGTATTTCGAAAGGGTTGATATAGTACAAGAACAACATTGCTTTCTACTTTTTATTCCTAATGTAATTTTGAGTGATTTTCTTTTTAAGAGTTTTCAGCAGTAGTTTACTGTTTCACTTTCCTTTATGTATCACAATAAAACTGGTGCATTATTTTATATTTAGGGTTATCTTCCAGCAAATGTGGAAAGAAGAGAAAGCACATTAAAAAGGAAGCAAAAAGAATATTTTGCCTTTATCGAACAGTACTACAGTTCCAGGAATGATGACACCAATCAGAGTACATATAGACAGGTATAGAAATACTTTTTTTATTTTCCATTTTCCCCAAACTATAAATTCTATCAATGTGAAGAGAATACAATATTTTGTTTGATCATGCATTTTCATGATACACAGAAAAGCCACATGGATAGTGTTTGCAGAATATGAAAACTGATAATAGCATATGTACCTTGTACTTGATAGTAAATAGTCGATCAGTAATCCACGATTAATGCAAAATAAGTTCATATTACAGAAAAATATTTTATCTGGAAAGTACTAGGTCATAGTATTCTGGAAAATAGTACCCATATCAGTACCATATCCCATATCCCAATGTCGGTACCAGCACACCTCTGGATTCCTACATAAAACTTTATTTAAATGCAGTTTAACACATATACCCACACCAATATGGGACTTAACCTCCAAATGCAGTTCAAGCAATATTCGGTAACCAATGGCCATGCATAAGTAATATTTATTATCACCATGCCAAAATTACTAAAACCATTTAAAATAAGCAGCGCTGCTTGGGGGGTGGGAATCCCAATATCCCTATTAATTCTCACTATTAAATACAATACAATAATGGAGATTGCGTGCACGCTGTTGGTAGGAGCCGCCAAATTGTTTCCAGTTATAATGAATTTTGGGCAGTACACGAAGCATCAATCTAGATAGATCCATGAATAAGTGTTCATGTAAGGAGGATAGCAATGTACCTTTGCAACTGTGGTATATATCGCCAATAGGGTGCTTAATTCCGTGGCAAAAGAGATGGTTGATCCCGCAAGGTTAATAGATAGTATACTTTGCGGTAAGTGGGAGCGGGGCCGGTGTGGGGTTAAATGTTTAGTGCCCAGTATAGTTCAAGCTGTATTGTGTAAACATTCGGCACTGTTACACAGGTTACACATGAAACATGATCGACATTTGTCTTTCCTCAACCTCATCAACTGTGTAACTAAGCAACTTTGGATCATGTCTGTGCACCTTCATAGTTATAGAGCAGTGGTCCCCAACCAGTAGCTCGCGAGCAATATGTAGCTTACCAATCCCTTGGATGTTGCTCCCAGTGACCTCAAAGCAGGTGCTTATTTTTGAATTCCTCGCTTAGAGGCAAGTTTTGGTTTCATGAAAAACAGGTGTACTGCCAAACAGAGCCTCATGTAGGCTATCAGTCCATATAGGGCTACCAAACAGCCAGCACAGCCCTTATTTGACATATCCATGGACTTTCTCATGCTTGTGTCACTCTCCAACTCTTTTTACATTTAAATGTGTCTCACTTTGTAAAAAAGGTTGGGGACCCCTGTTATAGAGGATAAGAAGTCAGCACTCACCAGCTGGATCCAATATAATAAGGTGCACGTCTCTGCCAGCAACTTCCACCCGAACTGAAGACACAATTTTCAAATATCAAATTACAGGTTTGAATCTCCAGAACGTTTAGCCTTGCCAGATGCCCAATTATACTATCTTTCAATTCACCTAGCTTGTATAAAAGCATGGACATTAAGGGACATGAAAAAGGACTGGGTAGAACTGGAACAAATGTGTCTTGATATATCTATGATAAATTATCTTTGGATAGAACCTAAGAATCTACCAAATACAGCAAGGGATCATCCCTTAATAGGGCCCACATATAAGACCTGGTATAGTTACAGAGATAAGATGAATCTATCAAAACCTCCTTATATATTACAACCTCTGGTGGACAGCGCCTTGTGTACTGTAAAGGACTCTGAGGAACCAGGAGCTGTACACGGATACTTTTTATATTGGCTATATATGCAGTTTTAGTGGGAACGTCTATGAGTGTAATTTTTAATTATTTATTAAAGTTATAAAAGCACTTCTGCACATGTCACTTTGTTTTTGCCGAAGTAAGGATAAAAAGAACATTGAGAGCGGAGTGGATCACCTATTATATCCAATGCCTGCATTAACTCATGTCTAGTGTGGGTTCTATTAAATCATGATTTTTTTTTTTTTTTAATTAAAAATTTTTAATTTTTCATCACTTAGTGATCACAATATGACTATTTAATATTAACGTCACCAATGGTAAACACTTTTGAGCTGATACACACAAATTGAAATATAAAGAAAGCACTAAGGGTGTAACGGACAAATTTAAAAAATACTGCACTATATTATTTTTTCTATTTCTTCTGTTTTTGTTTTCCCCCTCAATAATCTCCAATTTTCAAATAGCGCGCACCACACAGGAAAATTTCTTTAAAAGCCTATATTGAAAAAGGGCTTTTGTTGGATAGATAACAGCGAAGTTTCAAGCTAACAACAGCCTTTCCTCTGCTTGAGGTTTAGCCACGAAAAAAACGCCCATAGACTCCAATGAGTAGAAAAAAATAGTTGCACAATTTGTTGCCTATTGACTTCAATGAATTTGCCAATTTTTTTGCCATTTCGCAAATTTTCAGTGAAGCAAAACAGGTCAGATTCACCCATAACTAAGGTGAACTTATTTTTTGATATTTAATTTATTTACTGGTATTTATATATCACCAACCCTTTTCCACAGGGCTTTACATGGATTACACATAATTCACATCAGTCCCTGACCCAGTGAAGATTACAGATAAAGGTCCCTATGACATTCACAACACTATGGGGCAAATTCACTAAAGTGCAAATTTTCGACAGCAAATGATCCGCCACACTTCACGCCAGTTAGCCCGGCACAAATACGTTACCAGTACGCCAATTCATTAAAATGTGACGTTTCACTAGTGTTAATTTGTCAGTGCAAGCATTTCATCTATTTTTTGCTAGTGCTCTTATGCTTAGGTCAATTTGACACATATACATATAGGTCGTATGGAAGTCTTTATTAGAGATGTTGCTGCAAATGCTTGAAGTGACCACTTATTATTTCAAATGTCCAAGGAAGCAGGAAACAAATGTGGCATGCCCCTCAAATAGTTGGGAAACATTTTTTAACACAAAAATCTTTTATATTAACGATTTTTAAAGGCAATCCAGCTTTAAAAAAATGAAAAAAACTCCAGTGTTTTTTATGACTTTACACCGTACAGGATATGACGTCACTGACGTAAGATTGAGAAGGATGTAGCTTCATCTTATCAGTTCACCTAGTCTAAGGTGGCAAAGGAAACTGGCGAACGAGGGAACATTCTTTAAAGTGAATTTGCAGAGTAATGATAGTTCGCCTGAGTTAAAATGTGCCGGGCTATAGGGCACAAAAGTGCGCTAGCGACGGTCTATTTTGACGGTCTATTTTGCTAGCGTATTGATGTCTATGCCTGAATTTGCCAAAAAAATCATCCGCAATGTCCCTGTGGATAAATTTTTTGGCAAATTGTTTGTTAGTGATGGCCACTTAGCCCATTAATAAATCTGCCCAGGAAACCCAGACAAAGCACAGGTAAAACATACAAACAAATTGCAGATAGTGCCCAAACACAGAACCCCAGCGTTGCTACCTACTGAGCCACTTCATAAGACAGACAATAAAGAAATGATCTGTGCTTACCAATGTAGACGTTGGGTCCAGGTACTTTAGTGGATAAATGCTAACTATAAAATGGGGGTACATAAAATAAAGTGAAAAAACAACTGCTCTCTAAATATTTTATCTTTTTAGTCAAACAATTTAAAGAATATATTGATGCTAATATTTGCCCCAAAGAAATCGGCATACTGTCTTGTGCTTGTTTCCTTATATGTGAGAATAGGGGTTGACAAATACTCTTGTGTGTGTTTTCAAAACTGTGGGACTGTCCCTTGTTAAGTGGGCCCAGATCTTTTGCCTTCATGTATCTATCATGCACTCAATTCCATGCTATAGTTATTGCAGATGAATGACTATTTGTTTGTAAGTTGCTAAGTGGGTAAAAAAAACAAGTTCCCTTTTCCTTATTCAAACAGGGGGTTATTGTAATTGCATGTACAGCCTATATACTGGCTTTTGTACACTTTTTGCATGATACTAGATATTTAACTCCTCTGTTATTAATGCAGTTGACTCCAATTCAGTTATGCAAGCTGTTGAAAAAAGAATAAGGAAATCGTTCCAAGTAGTTAAATGGTGTTTAAAGGATCATTCAGTGTAAAAATAAAAACTGATAGATATAAAAAATGTTTCTAATATAGTTAGTTTCCAACAATTTATTTTCTAAAGGCTGGAGTGAACGTATATCTAACAGAACACAACTTCCTTTCAGCTCTCTAACTCTCCAGTTAGTCAGCTAAGGGGGGCCACATGGGACATAACTGTTCAGTGAGTTGGCAATTGATCCGCAGCATGACACTTTGATTCAAAAGCAAACCGCTATGACCCATGTGCCCCCCCCAAGTAACTAATTACTGACTGGTAACCAATCAGTGGAAACCAAGAGAGCTGCAAAGCAGGAAGTAGTGTTCTGGCTAGTATATTAGACATCCAGCCACTGCAGCCTTTATAGATTACATGTTTGACTAACTAATTATATTGAAACCTGGTTTATTTTATCTATTTACCCAGTTTTTATTTTTACACTGAACAATTCCTTTAATGCTGAATGATAACTGCAAACCTTCTAAAATATAAGAAAAGAAATTGAATGTTGATATATACAGTAGCTAATAGTGTTTAAAGCCTTTTTAATACATATATACACAACAAGTGGGACTATAACTCCCCGCCCATGTGACCCCCAACTACTCAATTATAGATGAATGCTTCAAATATGTAAAAGGCAATATTTATTGTTCAACACTATGCCATATATCAAATTAAAACCAATTAAAACCAAGCTAAGCAGCGCTGCATGTACAAAGGGATCCCTTGTAATATTCTCGAAGTGTGACACAGCATGGGTAATGATCGGTGTGCTGTAGTGTGGAAGTGGCGTGTCTGGAGCCAACTGTAGCGCTCCGATCTTGTGCCAGTATCTCAAGCAATTGAAGAAAGTGAACAGTTTCAGACCATCCGATACTGGTGTTCAATTAATTGTAGCCAAAATGTAATGCTGAAATATCCCCAGGTCTCAAAAGTGCCAAAGTCATCAAATGTCAATGAGGCACCCCTCCAGCGTAAACCTCCTCAAGATAACGACCCCATTCAGTATTCAAGGGGGGGGTTGTGCACCTGCCGTGCGACCGGAACCCTCACAAAACACACAATCGGGTGTGGGTAAGTGCAGATGTTTGGAATAACCAAAAGGACGCCTCCATAGAATGTCTACAAGTATAGTTATTTCCCACCGCGGCCCCGCTCAACCAAGTTAAAAATATATATTACCGACCATGCGGAAGTCCGTGAGTAATCCCACTGTGAGTCCTTGAAGAGACGTACAGCATAGAGGTGCAGCGCGCGCTGTACAAGTGAGGACCCCTTTATACAGGTCTACAAGTGCCAGGACGGCCGAACACCGCTCATTACTGAACCGCAGCGGAGACGTTGCTATACGTCAGCATTACATTTTGGCTACAATTAATTGAACACCAGTATCGGATGGTCTGGAACTGTTCACTTTCTTCAATTGCTTGAGATACTGGCACAAGATCGGAGCGCTACAGTTGGCTCCAGACACGCCACTTCCACACTACAGCACACCGATCATTACCCATGCTGTGTCACACTTAGAGAATATTACAAGGGATCCCTTTGTACATGCAGCGCTGCTTAGCTTGGTTTTAATTGGTTTTAATTTGATATATGGCATAGTGTTGAACAATAAATATTGCCTTTTACATATTTGAAGCATTCATCTATAATTGAGTAGTTGGGGGTCACATGGGCGGGGAGTTATAGTCCCACTTGTTGTGTATATATGTTGAATTGTTGGAGGACACCCCAGCCCATCTGCCCCCACATATATTAGTATTTATTGTATTTTGGTGCCCACACTGCACTTATAGTTCGTTGGTGTTGCCTTTTTAATACATAAGATGTATTCAATTGTATGCATATCAGATTATGATAGCTTAAATATTTTCTTTGCATTTGCAGATCCATATAGATGTTCCCCGAATGAGCCCAGAGAGCTTAATACTTCAGCCAGTAGTTACAGAGGTAGGTGCTGTCTAATAATAATATTTAATTTTTTTTTTTCTTGAAAAATGCCTATTTGTTGAAAATTATCAGTGCTCAGGAGAACAGTTTATGGCTGACAGGATCCCAATTGAAAATCGTGGTAGAGGTGATTAATTATAAACCTATAAAAACATAGGCTGAACAAAAACTTATTTGAATAGAACATTCAATTACATACCAAATATTAACTTCAATAAGAACCAAACGAATATGGCCAGAAATGCTATATTTTATATACTAATCTTACTGCTATATTTTTTATACTAAAGGGTCAGCATTTCTATAGTAGTATTGATGCAGGCCTTCAAAAGTGTCATAGAAGTTTCCCATCTTGGATTTTGTTACCAGTGTCTGTGACATGCACAGTGTGTTTGGGCATCTTTGAGAATATAAGCTTAGGGGTTGTCACAAATCCTCAAGCAGAAAATGAAGTTTATATGTAAGCTTATGCTACAGGACTGATTGTTAAATTATGATGCTAATTGTGCTGGTTTCTGAGCTGTCATGTGCTATGTGCAATTATTTACTTTATTTCTCATTTAAAGGTGAGCTCCCCCAGTGTGTTGGTCTAGCCTGCTGAGATAAATTGCATGCAGCTGCACAAAACCTTAAAGTACAGCAAGAGAATCCTGAAATTAACATTTACTTTGGAAAAGTACAAATTCGTTAATTAACCCACTGCAACCACTTAATCATTTGATTTTATTATTCTAACCATTTTTGATGCATTAGATGGCATTAGTTGCTAATTGTTATAGGGAAACTGGCGCTTATACTCATTGATACATTATAGACTGGTTTTCTTTGAAATGGAAGATTTGAATTTTAATTTCTCATGGAAAACAGTACTAGTTTATTGCTATAAATTACATATTTTCCTGTATTTAGCAAAAAGAAAATTAAAACAAAGATTTAAATGTAATTTGATTGCAATGTGTTATCCTGACTTTGTGATATTAAGGGGATACCACAGCAGAATTACTTAACAAAGTGTCACTGCTGGTTTTACATGTATATTCTTCTGTGTATTTAAAGCTAAACTCTCAGACTGAAAAACAAAATTGATATAATGTTGGTATAATTTTGGCACAATGTATGACAAGCCTGTCTGTTTACTTGTGTTTGAGAGATGGCATTTGCTGTATGAATGAAAAAAAAGTACAAATTCTAAGGTAACCCTAAGGCAGAGAGCATAGAATGCTGATCTAATGATGAAATTGTTATGAATTAGATATTTCTGTAACATTATGAATACTAGATAGTAGCAGTGTATTTTAGATCTGACTCTGTGGTTTGAATAAAAAGACTTTAATAGAGGACACTTTGCTACATTTTCTGATAAATCTGGAAAGGAATCCTTTGAGAGTGTTGCAGCTCGGCTAATTTTCTCACTCTAATTATTTCCTCTATTTCCATACTCTGTAGAGTATATCTGCTCTTGCTTTAAAAGGGTGGTAGTTACATATTACTTTTCTGTAATTTGAGTCTTTGCTATTTTATTTTTGTATACAGTAGGTAGCTTCTTATGGGGATGTTCAACCTTCACCCTTTTATCTTAAATAACTAGAATATATAAATAACTACAACTGCTTAAGACTATTAGAGCAATGTAAAAAGATGTTGTGTTTTTAGTTGCCCAAGCTATTTCCAGCTTCACAGAAAGGCAACAAAAGCTTGTATTGACACTCATTTGTCACTTACAAAACCTGTTTGATATGAAGATTGATTTACAGTCAAAGGTTGTTGGAGGTAGCAGTTCATAGACTGCAAGCTGGTCGTTCTTTTCATATCTAGTAATAAGACCTGCCAATGGAAACCTTCTCTAGCGACAAGTTAATTTACTAACGAAGTGTGTTACTCGACTTTTAGTAAATAAACAATGTCACTGTGAATTGTCTTTTTTTACCAAATATTTGTCAAAAAACAATTCACTCTTTAGTAAATGTGCCCCATAGTATATATTGGTTTTACTTACATGTTTCCTGTGCATTAGTGACACATTATTTTTTTCTGTGTGATACATATGAAATACCTATGCATTTAGTGCTTTGAGTCAGCTTATTTGATATGTACTATGATAGTCTCAGGATTTACCAGATGGACTGTGGATTTCACAGAGCTTTTGAAAGATTAAGGCTTCCTAGAATGTTAATGAATGCAAGAGGCAAGTAATGACCAGAAATAGCACTTCACACAAGATTGAACAGATTCAAATATTTATTATTTCAAAGATAAATAAATATGATCTCATCAGTTTATGACTGACAGAGACATCAGCCTTTGTTATGGTTGATGAAAATCTAAACCAATCTTATTATTGAAATATGCATGTATTTAATAGTCATTATTTTCTGTTTTGTAGTTGTGCCAATGGCTTCAAGTCATATCTTATTTTCTGAAAAAACTCTAAAACAAGAGCTTTTGTTTTCTTTAATAGTAACTTATGTTTTATAGGACAGACTCTTGTAGATTATTGTAATAATATGCATGTATAGTCACTGCATCCGTTTAACTAAGATATGTTTAGGGCACAAACTGAAGGAATTGTTTGTCCCGCTATAGAACTGCATGCTGAGAAGACTGATTTGAGATGAATATGACTCCCTTAGACTGATTAATAGCATAGTACTCTCTGTAGCGAACAGGCGCACAACGCTATAGCCTGGAAAAGCAAAAAAAGCAGGACATGTGGGCTGTTGTAAGACATCTAGATCACAGAACTGTCTTTCAAAGCAAGTTTCAACTACTATCTTACAAAGGACATCAGGAATAGGGGGAGATTTATTATGTGGCGTAAAAACGTCAGAATAATTAGCCATATATCACCAGGCATCACCTTTTAAAAATTGAGTAATTTTTATTTATGTGCTTTTTCTTTGAGCAACTTCCGCCAGAACTTGCTAGGTCTGAAGCAGTGTAAAATAACAGGGGGAAATTCAGCGTTCTCATGGTGTAAAATATCACACATCTTAATAAGTTAGTAGTTACATAGCTTTTTACACCATTATTCCTCTGTAAACTTTGCATTCCTGTATTATTTACTCGAGGAGAAACAAGGATTGTTGGGTCGGATATTAAAGGGGAAGATCCAGAATATACTGCATAATAATTCGGTCCCTTAGTGTAGGGAGAAATCTATTTCATTTTGGGGTCTGTTTTAGAGGTTTTTTTTAGGGATTTTAAAATAAAAGTTTGCTTATTTATTTAATCAATGGCTACTTTTGTGCCACACTTCCATACATGCCTATAGTGTGAAGAAGTCTTGAACTGGTGTGGAAATGCGGTGGATCTGCTGTTAATCAGCATTGACTGGGCATTTTGTACAGGTATGGTATGTATTATGCAGAATATTCAGGACCTGGGGATTTCTGGATAAGGAGTCTTTCTGTAATGTTTATCAATATACCTTACATCTGTTTTAAAGGAATGCTGTCATGGGAAAAAATTTTTTTTCAAAATGAATCAGTTAATAGTGCTGCTCCAGCAAAATTCTGCACTGAAATCAATTTCTCAAAAGAGCAAACAGATTTTTTTATATTCAATTTTGAAATCTGACATGGGGCTAGACATATTGTCAATTTCCCAGCTGCCCCAAGTCATGTGACTTGTGCTCTGATAAACTTCAATCACTCTTTACTGCTGTACTGCAAGTTAGAGTGATATCACCCCCTCCCTTTTCCCCCCCAGCAGCCAAACAAAAGAACAATGGGAAGGTAACCAGATAGCAGCTCCCTAACACAAGATAACAGCTGCCTGGTAGATCTAAGAACAGCACTCAGTGGTAAAAACCCATGTCTCACTGAGACACATTCAGTTACATTGAGATGGAAAAACAGCAGCCTGCAAGAAAGCATTTCTCTCCTAAAGTGCAGGCACAAGTCACATGACCAGGGGCAGCTGGGAAATTTACAAAATGTCTAGCCCCATGTCAGATTTCAAAATTGAATTTAAAAAAATCTTTTCAAATGGTTAGAGGACGACAAGATGCTCCAGAATTAGTTGTAAAGTTACTCGCCAAACAGTGAAAGTGGCCCGGGTGCACCAGCCCCAGACCCCCAGCTTCGGAGAGCAATACAGCAGAAGATAAAGAAGCAGAGCTGACCGGCACTCAAATGGATCCACAAGACCAGAGATATTCAGTTAAAAGATACATTTATTAGTAGAAAAATTAAAGGTTATGGCTTCATCTCCATCCACCCTACGCGTTTCACACCCTTCAGGGTGCTTAATCAGCCCATGATTAAGCACCCTGAAGGGTGTGAAATGTGTAGATCCATTTGAGTGCCGGTCAGCCCTGCTTCTTTATCTTCTGCTATAAAAAAATCTTCCCATTTTTCCCATTACAGTATCCCTTTAATAATTTAGACTTTAAATAACCCCATCAATATTGATGGTATTTTTAGTAGTACCATTTTGACCTCGTGTAAGACAAAACTCAGTAAAGGAAAACCTTTAGTAATAGTCAGGCAATTTATTCTTACATAATACAACATAACAGTTTTGTCTGGGTAAGCTGTTGGAGTAACACACAGAATGTCAGCCAAGGACTTACCAAAGACCCACCTCTTGGTCCAGGCATTATATAGCTTTCAGAAGGCTTTTACAATAATTGTGACAAGGGTTTCACGGAAATACCATACATAGTCTGTCTCCTCCTTGTACAATTAATGTCTAAATGATTTACTTAGTCTTACATGTTATCAAAGGAATGTTGTAACATACTGTGCCTAGCTCCAACGGTCCACAGCCTCGCAATCAGCTATCGGCTAACCAAGGCCATTGTGGTATTTCCAGTAATTAGAGCAGCACTTCAGCAGTAAGGGGCCCCAACAGACAGACTGGCGTTATACTGACACTCTGGAATTTAAGTAACAGAGTGATGATCTTTTGTTTGTATGGCCTAGTTTAATCTATATGAGTGACCATTGTCCACAGTAGACCCTTAGCCCTTATAGTCCATCCTGCCTTGGGCCATATAGCGTTATGGCGTCATAGAGGGCGGGGGTGACAAATATCAACCCTCTGACACTAGCCATTCGTCCGTCATAGGAATTGGACCGTTCCAGATATTTTTATATTTACATTACCTCTCTTGAAACATTTAAATATGTTTCATATTAGTAATTACAGGCACAGGGAGAGTGCTGAGAGGACCCCCAGGAACAAGGGAGGTCTATTATAAATGGGACAGTGGTGTGCACTACTGTGAGTTACAGTTCAACTGTCGTGGCAGCACCAATACAGAAGTGCAGCTGAAAAGCTGAAATGAATGAAAACAAGGAAAACAGGGAGCTAGAGGTATTTCCTGTTTTTGAGGAACTAACGTGACCAGGAACCGCTGGAACCGCACAATGAAGCAAGAGATGTCTCAATATAACATGTAGCCTAAGATTTAAACAAATATATGATTATAGTGAAGTTAGGTTTCAAAATAAAGCAAAATAAAGCATTACAGAGAGATAATAAAAGGAAACAGAGAGATAATAAAAGGAAATCATTGCATAGAGATAATGAGACATAGTAATAATCATCCTGAGTAAGATAAAAATGTAAAAGATAAAAATGTAAAAATGAAGATTTAGTAAAAATGAAAAATACTAAAATGAAGCTAAAAATGAAAAATTCAAACTTTTTTTTCTGTTCTCTATTATCTAATTTACCCCTTCTGCTATCAACTTTTCTTGTTCCTCTCTTTGCTTTCTAGCTTCCTTTGATTCTCAGGCACTTTCCTGACTTTCTAGGGCACATACTTGACCTTTTACCTCTTTTGCTGCCTCTGTCTTTCTCTTAGCTATTACGGGAAAACAACTCATCATAGAGTGGGGAGGCTGACGGCTCTATGTATGCCTTATGAGTTAATCTGTGTGTTTTTAGTCATTTTGTTTATGTCAGTGCCGTTTACACACAACCAGCTACATAGAGAGCTGAGGACCTGGGGTAATAATACAATAATGAGTAATTACAGGAAACTTTCCTTCTAAAACCTTTTTAAACAGATGCAATTTTACCTTTGTTGTTTTCATAACTAATCTAAAATTAAACATATAGAGAAAATGTTACATTATCACATTCCCATTGTTCTCATAAATTGCACACAATTTAACTATATCACATTCAATACTGCATGAATCTAAAACTTAAAATTAACCCATTTCAATATCAGTCCATCAGTTCATTATAGGGGAAAGTCCAATTAGAGAGACATCATGGCGGTGGATAGACATATGAAGAAATATTCAACAGTCACTTGTATTCAGTCAATGCAGCAGTCTCTGTACAGTTCTTAAGAGTTCATAATCAGTCCATGGATTCGATATTAGGATAGGCAAAAATGTAAAGGCATCACAGATACGAATGGCAAACTTTGAAATGACTCTTTGTATGTATGCAGAGTTTCTTTCAATGAGTGGTGTGATCAATGATAGCTGTTCTATTTAGAATGGATTGGAATCATCTCAACAGCTACTGATGGAATTTTGCTTAGATCACCAACCTGGAAACAAAGAGACAATGTGACAATATCTGGTGTTCTGGTAATACTGACTTGTCTAGTGTACTAGCTAAAGAACTCTACTGAAACTACTGTATGAACTGTCAGTAATGAGAAGTGGTTGTACATGTATGATATGAGTGAAGGACATTTGTTTTCTTGTGGTTAATTCATATGAAGAAAGTCCACAACACCTGATAGGATTGTTGCAGAGAATTGATAGGACAGCTGGGAGTAAATCCAACCAAATGCTGCCAGTAATTGTGTTGTTGGAAGTGGGATGGTACAAAGACACAACTCCACTTAATATCAGTGTTATTTGCAAATTTATAATAGAATCGAAAATTGAATTGTTTAAACTATCAAATACAACCTGTACTGTTTCCTTCTTATAACAAAATAATATTGATTAATCATAACCAGGAAAAACATTTAACAAGTTCTCTCTTGTACCTTTATATATATTTATATATTTATTTATATTTTTAGCCTAAATGAGAATGACATAGACCCATTTTAGTAGCATAATTTATTTCTACAAATTTAATAGTGAAATTACTGGTTATCAGATGGAATCAACAATAAATTTAAGTCACTTCTGCATTTTCTTACACTTGCAGACTTGTGATGCAAAATACACAAGTGCAAAGATTACGGAAGAATTTTTTTCTAGCAGCGGCACAAGCACATAAGCTGCATTTTTATGAACTGAAACTTATTTAATTAGAAAAAATAGTAACAACAATATAACCCACAATATAATACTCCTCTCTTGTTGTACTGCAAATGCAGTACAATAATATGAAATAATAGATTCACATCTGTCTAGAGAATAATGAAAGGAATTTAACCTGTACCAATGAATGAATTGGGTATGGATCCAAGCTGCATCAAGTTTACCTTCATGGTGGTGAAAAAAGATCCAGATGCAGGAGAGACAAAAAAATACAGATGAGTATAAAACAGTAAAGTTAAAAATATTTGCTGTGGTTAAAAGTTCCTGAGCCAGCTGCCTGACAAAAAAGGAAGTTACAAAACAGTGAGAGAAGTTAAGCATCTGAAATATTGTGCAACGGAGGATTCTGGGAAGTGTAGTTTTTATGACAGTACCAGCAAATAGAATCCTTCTTGTTATTAATTGGACTATGAACTAGATTTCCTCTTAAAGGGTGCTGTAAATCTAATGCACCATTAAGTACTTCAGTGTGAAACAACTGACCATGATTTATTTGGTCGTCAGGACATTTGTCTTCAGAAGTTTCAGGGGAAGTACTACTGTGAATAAGCTTAAAACATTCTGAACCATTAGCTCAATAAGAATCTTCATTACTGGGGGCTGCACCGTCTGTGAAACCAAAAGTTCTGAGACTGTGTAACCCTGTATCACTCTAAAATTGCCAATAGGCACATTCAAAATAGCATTTAATTGCTCCTGGGTATCCATATAAAGGACTGGATCCAAGTTTGATGAACAAGGAGCAGAGAATAGGTGTAATGTCTCAGCTGAAGTATATGTGAGAAATATCACTTTCTATTGTTGGCAAAAGCCTGCTAAATCTAATGGCATGCAATTAGTATAGTAAAATATTTACTCTTTCACATATCCTTTATCTGTCACAGTAGAATTTCAAGTTGTGAGGGAAGAAAACTATCGCCTTCTGGCCAGGAAAACGCAGTCTTGTCCCCTCCACTGTGACACTTAACAAAGGCTTTGAAACTTAAAATGTTTTGGGCACTCAACTAGCATATCTAGGAGGATTGTTAGATATTCCAAACTGATGGAACATGTTTTTTTTTTTTTTTTTTCAGATCACAAGTAAAACATAATACACTTAGAAAAGAGTTATCAATCTGACACATAAAGATAAAAAAGAGAAATAAGGTTTGTTTGAGACAAAAAACTTCAACAGAGAACATTTAAAGAGACAACACTAATATTTCTGTTAAAATAGAAAGACAAGTGGAGTGAATTAACCTTATTCACGAGTAACCCATTCACAAACAGAAATACACAAGAGAACTAATGTTACTATGAGAATAAGAACAAAGAAGACAATGTTAGGATAAAATAAGAATAGTGACATGATAGTCTAAGACAAAATGACAATATTTTAGTGACAGACACATAGAACAAGTATTATATTACAAGAGATACCTATGAAAACTTATAAACATTAACAAGAACCAAAAACAGTAAGGCAAACATATTCATTACAGACACATCAAAGTCATATAACCGTCAAGTCAAGTCAAGTCAAGTCAAGTCCTTTTCTTTCTAACATACACACAAGTATTACATTCAAAATATGCTCTAACAGACCTGTAGGATGCAAAAAAGCTTAGCAGCAAGCAATTAACATTGGTTTATAAAACAAACAGGGCAACAAACATACATATAAACTGGAGTCACCTGCAGGAAAAATTATGTTATACTTTTCTCTGTAATTTAGAACAGGCTTACAATTGAGTGTAAAGGGAGAAAACAGGTTTGAAGTTGCAGATGTACAAAACCTAAATGTTTGTAGGGCTCTCGTTTTTCATCTGACAATTCAAATGGACAGGAAAGTGATTCACACTTCACACTCTAAAGAATTTCCTTCAGAAAACCTAGTTTTCCGTATTTCTGGCCTGCTAGGTCGCCCCATAAACAGGAACCGCAGAAAAACTCCTAAACAACAAGCAGACTCTGAGATAGAGCCACACATTCTCTCACACACCATCACACATATGACAGTTAGACTAAAGTTATTCACGCACTCAGCTAGGCAAACATTCAACATTCATGGATCCTTTTGCATTCATCAAACAACATACACGTGTAATTTCTATTTCAAGATGTTTTAGACTACACTTCATGATAAGGAATAAGAGACATACAAAATACAAAAACAGGAAGGAAACTGCGGATTCCTATCATGAATGGCAGATCATTTCAGCTGATTAACACAACAATTAACAAAACAATAGGCAAAAAGAAGTTAGAAAAAACATATATACCCCACCCAGGGGGGTACTTACGCGCGTGCATCAATCATCCGTAAAGTAAAGCTCTATGGGGAAACCGTCCTGGAAAAGAAAATATCCATGGGTACACTATCGACATCCGGGAGAAAAAAAACTCCACGGGTACACTCCAATGGCCACAGCCTGGAGCCCTCCATTGCCTGAAAAGAAATTGACTGGAAAAAACTGTATCACAGTCGGCGGGTCACCATATGATGGTATTTTTAGTAGTACCATTTTGACCTTGTGTAAGACAAAACTCAGTAAAGGAAAACCTTTAGTAATAGTCAGGCAATTTATTCTTACATAATACAACATAACAGTTTTGTCTGGGTAAGCTGTTGGAGTAACACACAGAATGTCAGCCAAGGACTTACCAAAGACCCACCTCTTGGTCCAGGCATTATATAGCTTTCAGAAGGCTTTTACAATAATTGTGACAAGGGTTTCACGGAAATACCATACATAGTCTGTCTCCTCCTTGTACAATTAATGTCTAAATGATTTACTTAGTCTTACATGTTATCAAAGGAATGTTGTAACATACTGTGCCTAGCTCCAACGGTCCACAGCCTCGCAATCAGCTATCGGCTAACCAAGGCCATTGTGGTATTTCCAGTAATTAGAGCAGCACTTCAGCAGTAAGGGGCCCAACAGACAGACTGGCGTTATACTGACACTCTGGAATTTAAGTAACAGAGTGATGATCTTTTGTTTGTATGGCCTAGTTTAATCTATATGAGTGACCATTGTCCACAGTAGACCCTTAGCCCTTATAGTCCATCCTGCCTTGGGCCATATAGCGTTATGGCGTCATAGAGGGCGGGGGTGACAAATATCAACCCTCTGACACTAGCCATTCGTCCGTCATAGGAATTGGACCATTCCAGATATTTTTATATTTACAATATGGATGAATGCATCTCAGTTAGGACCAAGTACAAGGTACTGTTTTATTATTACAGAGAAAAAGGATTTTTTTTTCTTAAATTGACTATGGGAGATGGCCTTCCTCTAATTCAGAGCATTCTGGATACGTGATAAATGATCCTATACCTGTGTAACTAATGGTGCAAAACATAGGGAAATACTGCAACAGCAACTGCTGTGGTTTGCTAAATAATCTTGGATGAAAATTCACCTTTTAGCTGCTCCATTATCTTATAAACACAACCAAAGAAGCACTGGGGTGGCAAAAAGAAAAAAATCCTTTGTTATATTCTCATCTTGCACAAAAAAATAGAGCACTGTATTCCAGGTTTTTTTTGTTCTTGTTTTTTTTAAAAAAAATCACTGTATTTATAACAGTATATTTAAGATTCTAGGTTTACTATTGCTGTATTGGGTCTCCAGCATTAACTTTAAGGACTAAAGTCTCGCAAGTGCTCTACAGGAGCTAATGTGCCTCATGCTTTCTACTTCAGGGAAGAGAGCTCAACAGAATTGTGATTAGAGTTCATTGTATGACTATAATTTTGCAATTGTTTTTTATTTTACCTATATTACAGGCCAGACAGAGAATGACCAAACATTCAGAAACATTTAAAAAGGCAGTTAATCATATGTTCTGTATGATAAGCTTTGTGTGTGTATATATTTATATATTTATATATATTTCTGTTTTAGAAGTTAGTAGTACAATATTATGAAACTTGCATTTCTCTGCTAGTTCTATGTTTAACTTGGCTGCTTTGTCCAACTTAGAAAAGTATTTAAGTGACCTTTTGAGTGGGGAAAAAAGCTGAAGTTTTAATATTAAAGTTCTTTTGTAACATTACATCCAACACCTTTTACATCAAAACTACTGTAAATGTACTTGAAAGTTATATTTCATTTATCTGTAGTGTCCCCTGAACTCCAGACTTGCTCCTGCTTTCAGCCACTATGCTTTCATTCTTCTTCCATTGCATCAGTCTGCCTCACTCACCTGCTATATATGAAACATCTATAGGAATATTAATCAGTGCTTACTTTTTTTAGTTAGCCATTTATAGTGCAGGTCAATATTTTTTCTCTTTTTTTCCAAAGCATATATCCTTATTATGTAGATGTAACCTATTAGTCTAGACTGGGGTCCCAACCTTTTTTCCTGTGAGTCGAATGTAACAAGAGTTGGGGAGCAACACAAGCATGGGGGGTGCCATTAGTACAAGAGGCACTGTTTGACAGTGCACCTCGTTTTTATGCAACCAAAACTTGTCTCCAAACCAAGAATTCAAAAATAAGCACCTGCTTTGAGGCCACTAGGAGCAGCCTTTAAAGGGTAGATGAACAACATGTTGCTCATGAGCCACTTGTTGAGTCACAATGGTCTAGACATCTCAGCAAATAAGGTAAGATCAATATTGGTTATTATTTAGTAACAATGACCATTTTTGCATTGTTGCTGTAACCAAATAGCAACCAATCAGCTAATATTTATTAAAGTTATACAGATAGCAGATGAATGATTAGTTGTCTGATTGTGGTGCTGCACTAGTGTGACTTGCCATAGCCCAAAATGTACTCTTAATTTATGTTTTCTTAAGAAATCTCCGATGAATCTATGAGGGAGTTCAGGACTGAAGCTAACATTTTTTTTTAGATTGAATTTGTCCTATTTCAATGGATATTGTAAGGTACAATTGTAGACATAGGCGGATGGCTGTTTTTTTTTTGTTTTTGTTTGGGTAGGCTAAAATATGTTAAGTATCTATAAGCAATGACTGTCCACACAATAGACTTACCAACAGTAGTTTTGTCACACGCATGTTAACGTTATACTACTAAAGCACAATTGCTGTTTGTAGCAGGATAACAGAAAAACCAATTTATTTTTATAAAGTTTTTGGTTCATTAAAGTTGGATTTTTTTCAACTCCATTCAGTCCTATAGCTATCCTCTCTATAAGCACCTAATATTAGATATTAGATGGATTCTATACCAACAGGTACCTTACAATCAACTCCCAATATGTCATTTTTCCTGTCCCCACACTTCCTTAGCTTTTTCTATTAGATCTCAGCAAGCCCAGCCATTGTCAGCTTCAGCCCCTAGCAATAAACACTCCAACTAGGCAGTTCACTTGCACAGATGACCCAAACTATCATTTCCTAGCAATACCCATGCAGTAACAAAAAATCTTGACCACAGATTTTTCTCTGTGTAGCTCCATGACTCTGCATGTTTATAAGCTCAATATTACTGTATGTATTTTAATATAAATCAAAGCTTGCTTACACTCATGTAAAACCACTAATTACAAACATTATTCAGCTTCCATTTACTATAAAAATCCTATCTGTAGCATAGTCGCTAAGTTAAATAAACAAATATCTGTGTGATTATTATAAGTTATACTACACACCTTCTCCTGGTCTCTACATGAGTTTCCCTGCTCAGTGATTTCTCGATTTGGTCCTTCCCTCTGCTGGGTGGTCTAAACTCAGACTCTGCTGCTGTTGCCTGCCCTGCTTCCTAGTATGAGTCTGGGAATTAAACTATACTGCCAGCAAGGTGGAGTACAATATAAATTGAATATTACAGTATTCTACATGCACATCCTAAGACTCCCCATAGAACACTGACAGTGCCTTGCTAATGTGCTGTAAATATTTCACCTGCTGTCTCCCTCATGTTTATCAGTTAGATACTTGTGTATTATAATGCAGCAGGCTAGTTAAACTTAATTCACAGAGGCCTTCATTAAAATCTGCTTATGATTGTAGGTTGTGAATTAATGCTATTCAATCTAAGTCATTTATGTAGATATTAGATAGAGATAGAGGAGCAGTCACCAGGAAAACTGTACTAAAAGCACGAGGTATGCTAACTTCAACTATTTAAATTCAGCTAAAATCTGAAGGGTAAATGATGCCAAAAGTCAGTCTATTTCAAATTTTGCACATGTTTTATAGCATGCCATGTATAGTGCACTTAACTTAGATTTGGTTGTTGTAAAGAAAAGAGGTATGAATATGTAGTGTCTTGCAGCTCTGTGATTGTATCAGTCATTGTGTTTTAACTGCTACAAGTTTTTAAAATGTGTGGGTTTTCAACTGATGAAAATGTCAATCACTTTGGCTGCAAGGCATGCCTTTGCATAGCTAGAGAGACTTTATAGTCACTCACCTCAGTTTGTAAGGCCTATGAAATATCTAAGATATGCCTAAATTGCCTGTTTTCAACAGAAAATGTATGTGATGTGCTAGATATAAAACTTATAAATAAATACATATTTTATCTTCATTATAGAAGGAGACCTAACTATTTAGTAAAGATCAAGGGAGTACTTTATACACTATGGGGGTTATGAAATAAAAGGCTTTAAGTTTGCCCAGGAGCAGTAATCCATAGCAACCAATCAGCAGGTAGGATTTACTGGTCACCTGCTTAAAAGCAAACATCTTATTGGTTGCTATGGGTTACTGCTCCTGGGAAAACGTAGTGCCTTTAATTACATATGGGGGTTAGTCTATGAGCCAATAATAGATACAATAATGTATTATAGATAAAATAGTCAATATTGCACTGCAGTTGTGGGCAAATTTTCTTGCGGAGAGTTGTGTGAAAAATGTGTGCTGCTGCCTGCCTTCTGGTTGGAATTAAAGGAGAAGGAAACCTAGGTGGCGCAAAAACCCTCCCCCCCTCCCGTGTGTTGCCCACCCTCCCTCCTCCCCCCCTGGCCTACCCGTCCCGCTGGGCAAATGCCCCTAACTTGTTACTTACCCTTCTGTGCAGGTCCAGTCCAGGGAGTTCACAGACGACATCTTCTTCCACGCGATCTTCTTCCTGCTTTGAATGGCGCATGCGCAGTAGGAGCATTTCACCGGTATGATCTACTGCGCATACGCCAAAAGTACTTCATGAATTTTGGCGCATGCGCAGTAGATCTGTACCGGCGAAATGCTCTTACTGCGCATGCGCCAAAACGCCGTTCAAAGCAGGAAGAAGATCGCGTGGAAGAAGATGTCGTCTGTGAACTCCCTGGACTGGACTTGCGCAGAAGGTTAAGTAACAAGTGAGAATTTGAACACAATACCTCCTCTCCAGGATAACCTCAGATCAAAGGCAAAGCTGAATCTGCTGTGAAAACGGTTGCAGAAAGCAAGACATTCAAGTACAGACATTTATCTGATGTTACTGGATTCAAGGAATACAAACACAAGGCTTGGGGAGTAGTCCAGTTCAGAGACTAATGAGCAGAAGTACAAAGACTCTCTTACCAATAACTTCTGAACCCAAAACTTGCAGTTAAAATAAAATCCAAACCGACAAATTCAAGAGGTCCTCTGCACTCAACCCAATATCAATATATTAAGGACACTAAGACATTTTTTGCCTTGAGGTACAAAAATGCCTTACCCTTTAAACAAAACAGGGATGTAGTTGGCCAAGCTGAAACTGGATCAATAAATCTGTAAGAGATCTACCAAATCTTCAAAAAAGCAAGCAATGGCAAAAGTCATAAATAACCTACAGATGAATCCACTTTGTGAGTTAAATGCGTCATGACTCAGGGTTAATTGAAGAAACTGTGTTATCTAAAGTCATCTTAACTCATTTAATGCAATTAACCTTTTTATTAGCATACCAAAGCACCATTGTTCACAATGGTGAATGCTTTAATTAGATGGGATGTTGTGACGCAGTTTTCTGTGTTAAATGAGATAAATGGGATATCTGTGTTTAGTTATTCTGTGTCAAACAGACAAACCAATGTGGCTGCATCTGTAGGATATCGGTTTTACCTAGTCAGAACAGAGGAAGGAAATGTGTTGAAAAAACCATTTGATAAAAATGTAACTTGGCTTCAACAAATACTCCAACAGCAGTTTTTGAAGGACAGATACCACAGGAAGAAGATGCCAGCTCACCTCAAGAACTACAAATGACTGGCCATAATATAGTATTTTAAGTTATGCATTGTTGTTATGAACAATGTTTGCTGTTCTAACGTTTTGTGTTTTTTAAAAAGAAAGGATGTCGCAATATCATATGTTACAACTGGCCACTAGAGGGCTCACTATTTTGACTTGTGCAAGAGTTGGCTGGAAAAGACTTGTTTTTACAGACTGTGAGTGCAGTCTCCAGTTATAGGTAGCTAGGTAATTAGTCTGCAGGTGAGCTACAGATAAAAAGAGATGTGGGACTACTCCTCAGGGCTTCCCCCTGGAAACCTCCTTGAGCTGGAGGAGGGTGAGTGGCCCGTGGAAACTGCATGTGCAGGAAGGAGGTGTGTGTCACTGAGTTGGAGAGAGGAAGAGCGAAACCCCTCCCAAGAGACTGTGGGTCCAACAAAGGATTCTTGGACTTGTGTACAAAATTACAGCTGTAAGTGCTGGAAAATTTGTGTTATTGTGTACACCAATGTGGATGGTGAATTGGGATGGCTAATCCTATGTGAAGAGTGCTTTTGTTCTTAAAAAACCAGCCAAGCTGCATTGAACATGTAAAGGTGATGTCAGACTCCATTTCTGTGCTTACTCTATGCTGTGGCTATGGTCTTAGCTACCTGAATGTCACAAAATATAGTATTCTAGAAAATTAAGCCTAGTTGTCATTTTAGTGCTAGAGGACAGAGCACATAATAAAATATAATCATATACTGAGTTTCGTACCTTTTAGTATTTTTAAAGCTCTAGCTAAATCAACTGATTCAAGTTTCTGTTTATTTTATTTTTCAGTAATACTTTTTTCATTGTTGGTTTTGTATTCTTCATGTTCTTGTTTTTTAAAGGTCTCCAGAAATGACCCAATATTTTTTGAAGAGTAAGCTTACCTCTTGCAGGAGGAAATATACATATTTCTTTGGCTGCATTTGTGCAAAGCGCCTATTATGTGCTTAAATCCACAGACACTTTGTAATTTAGGCAGAACTCCTGTAGAGAAAGAACTTTGCAGTTTACTGGTAGCATATTACACTTTAAATAGAAAGTTATTTGTTGTTAATATTTTACTGGATCAATGTCGAACTGGCCTGACATTTCAAACAGAAAGCTAATGCAAATCAGTATGAGTACTTCATTACAGTATCATTCAAATATGAAATACCCCTGTAAGTCAGGGGACACTTTTGGAAATGTAATACAGAAGGAACGTGTTATCTCTTTTCCACACACCATGGAATGTTAAACATAAATGCATTTCACTGAATAATTCATAAGATTGTGTATTTTATTTTGGAATCATGGTTTCAGATATTTAGCTCAATTTTACATTTGAAGATGGAAAAATATTGTAACTGCTGTTATGACTTTATTTGTATAAAAAGGTAAAATGATAAAACTAGAGACTGTTGTATTAGAAACTGGCAGTTCATTGACATCTAAGTAGTGTCAGCACTGCATTTGTTCTTTATTTATGTCAATTTAATTTAGTTTTTTAGAAACACAGTATGTTAGGCCTATTATTTGCATTACATCTTATTAGCAGAAATAAAATATAAAAATTTATTTTTACAGTAAAATTGAATACATTAGACCTGTTACAAAAATATGTTCAACTTAATCCATTGTTTAAGTGGATCCCATAAAAAGGTGGATATGTGCCTTGCCTCCCACATAGGTTTTCTGGAAAAAATGCTATCTCCCTATTGCTGTTATCTTGCCTATAATACTTTGGTACCAAGTATGATTTTACCAGCCAGGTGAAAAAACGTTATTGTATTTACCTGTCCTAAATTAATTTTTCATAGGGACTCACTTCTTAAATATCAAACTGTGGCATCCTAACAGAAAATGTTACTGACAGTCAGGAATGTTTTTAATAAATAAACACATTTACCAAACCTGATATCTGTTTGTCAAAATTTTGATTTATTAGATAACCCTGCTCAGCAGCAGCCATTGAAGGTTATCACCAGGCTAGTTGAGCATCTTTAACCTCATAAATTTTAATTTGGCAAAAAAAAAAAGTTACGGGGTTGAATCCGGTAAAGCAAGTAGTGACTTTGGTTCTTAATTGTCCTGTTAAAAGCTGAGCACTGGACACACTGATTAGAGTGTGTTGTTAAAACAATGCAGTATAAGAGAACCTTGCCTCAGCCTCACTTTTACCAGAGTTGACAGGTAACCATCTTCATTAACTATAAGAGAGAATTGTCTTTTTAAACTGGAAGTAGAAATGTGCATCTTTGCAGAGAGTACCTTTGCTCTATCTGCAATAGCAATGCTTCCCATCTCAAAAGATCCCCCCCTAAAAGGCAAGATAGGTAAGCACAGTTGGTGGTGAGGAGGTAGTCGCAAAGTCTAACATGTTAATAATAAAAGTAAACTGTATATTATTTTAACTGAAATTTTGTTGAAACGAACTGCAAAAGTCCCAATATTCGAAGTCTGATGTATTTAACATAATAAAAACTCATTGAAAAACAAAATATAGTAGAATAAGAGAATAAGGATAAAGTCACTACTAATGTACAGATTTGATACAGCTGCATTCTTAAAGTGGATTGCATAATGGGAGTTTGAATAATATAAGGGTTTTTTTTTTTTTATAGCGACTGGAAAGCAGACAGCCTTCAAAGCCAAACAATTCCAAATGTTTAGAATACCAAGGTCATGCAAACAACATAAATCTTTTATTTGTTAAAATGTTTTAAATAGTTAACTAAGATCATTTTTAACTAAAAAATTCACTAAACAACATTTGTAGAAAAAACTGCATTCCCCATTAAATGCACAAAATAGGATGTTCAGTCGAGGATGTACACATTCCAAAACTAACAGACTTATAAAATAGACATGATTATTCTAAGAACTGTTATTTTCATAAACCTGTCCATGCAATCATTTTGAGAGTGTAATTACTAAGATTTGATGAATGTTTTTTTTTCTTGTGTTTGCCAGGTTTTTGAAAGAATTTTATTTATATGGGCCATTCGACATCCAGCCAGTGGATATGTTCAGGGTATTAATGACCTTGTCACGCCTTTCTTTGTGGTCTTTCTTGGTGACTATATGGGTAAGTTAAGTACTATGATTTTTTTTATTAAATCTTAGTTACATTTAGGGACCAATGTTTAAAGTTATATGTTTGGCAAAATCCATTAGCATAAATGTGTGCTGTTTCTAGACTTGTTGAAATGGCAATACAATATACTGTATGTGGAATAGTGATAGTGAGCGATTTTATTAGTGTTGCTTAGGTGTTCCCTTATTGACAATGCTGATATATTTTGTTGTAAACATTGCACTGTTTTTGGATATTTCTGAATCATGCATTAGTAGATCAAAAACCTATTGCATATCATAATACACTTCATAGTTAAAATGGTGCTTCAACTTAGTTGAAATGGAACACATCAAGAATGATGATATAGATCCCTGCACTACAATTGGACTAAATTATTGTGTTGATTATGTTGAGAACATTTAACAAAATTTTCTCCAAATCCTTTAAACATATACACACAAGTATGCACTGACAAATATATGCAGGTAAAGTATTCCAGAATAATTCATTTTACAACTGCCTGCTACCCTTTACCCCCTTAATTTGTGCATTATTTGTAATGTAATTTTCCTTGACTTTCATTTTAGTATGCTTCTCACATTTCTCCTTAAACGAAAAGGGAAAGTTGTCCTTGAGTTAATTTTGCACAGAACACCTTTTTCTTTGTTTGCAACTCTTCTTGCATTGGAGGTCTTTTCATTGCTTAGCAACTAATGAGAGCTACTGCTGCTTTCTCCCTAATCATCTCTTAAGTAGGGTAGAGGCCTACTCCTGAGAGTGCTTGCAGTTTTTGCCTTTTACTCCCTCATTTGACAGATAATGAAAATGTTCTTAATGATCCTAGAGCAGTTGGATCTCTGTTGGAAGACTTTAGAGTTGTTAATTGAAATAAGAAGTTCAGCTGAGATGTGATTAGAGAATTGATATTCCATGTTAAATAGACCATTTAATTAATGTGGT
Organism: Xenopus petersii; assembly: GCA_038501925.1. NCBI lineage: Eukaryota > Metazoa > Chordata > Amphibia > Anura > Pipidae > Xenopus > Xenopus petersii. The sequence continues at coordinate 77,235,193 of CM076676.1, read as the reverse complement.
AAATAAGTTTGCCTTAACTACTTTGCCAGCAACTTACATTGTTGGACCCAAGTGACTGTTAATGCAGTAGCATCTGTGTCAAGATCATAGGTGAACACAAATACATATTTATCTTCACAGCTAGTACAAAAGAGCTTTGTTTACATTGCTACATATTATTCTGTTTTGTCTTCCTTCTCTATTTTTGATAAGCGCATTCTTCTCAGTAATTGCATTTTATGATGAAAACAAGATTAAAGCATAACAAACAGACATGAGCCTACTTTTCTTTTATATTCTGCTGTGCTTGTTAGATTACCAATTGCTGATATTCATAGACATAAGTGAAAAATTCATATTTTATATGTAATCAGTGAAAGCAGCTGTTATATTGAACACCTTTTTGTAATAGTCACCACATATTGAAACAACATGTTAATTCACAAATGTTACATGTTTAAATGAGATATTTTCTCTCTCTGTCTGTGCTTGGCTAATGCAAATTTCCATTGCACTTGAAATTCCGAATTAGTGGGTTAAAGATTTAGTCACATTTTGTTTTAGAAAACCACTGCTCGTCTGTAACCTATTTTTCTTATAGTAACTGACACTTTTTAAAGCATTCGTGAGTTATTAAAAAATGATTATACCTACAACATGGTATGCAACAGGTATTATTTAGACATCTAGACCTGAAAAAAAGACTAAAGGCGTGTGCTCTGTGATATTTATTTTATTCCACTTCTAATAAAAAAATATTAGATTTTCTCACCAGCTTCCTCATTTAAACAGGGGTTTGAGTAATAAGTATTGCTATCTGTACTTATTATGGGCCATCTAGGGTTTATTCAGATATTGATTGCAGTGTAGGAAAATTTAGGAATGTATAATTTCTCTATGCAGACTATGGCACAAACCATTGGACTGGCCCCAAGAATGATCTAAGTATCACCTGCTACACTACACTATAGGTGCACTTCAGGTATGGGACCTGTTATCCAGAGTGCTTGGGACCTGGGGTTTTCAGGATAATGGATCTTTCCGTAATTTAGATCTTCATAACTTTAAAGAAGAATGAAAGGTAATGATAACCCCCTAGCATCCAAGGTAGTTATCCTTGAGAAGTAACAGAATGCTTCTGCTTCTGTACCAAAATGATTAATCTATCCGTAAGTTGGGGGAAAAAAAAAGATTTATTTTTTAATCATGCGCAGTGTTTAAATTTTTGCAAAAGCGCATTTAGACTGCCTCAGGCAGTGGGGTGGATACAGCCGGATTTTCAAGTGACGTCAGCCAGCTTCTAGATTTGGGTTCTGTTAATGGCGCATTTTCTACAGAGTGGCAGCAGGAACGCTGGAATAACTAAGCACTGTAAGTAATAAATAAGGATGCCTTTTTTTAAAGGTTTTATTCTCCTACTACTAAAAAATCATGTAAACATTGGATAAACCCAATAGGCTGGTTTTGCTTCCAATAAGGTTTAATTTTATCTTTGCTGGGATCAAGTACAAGCTACTGTTTTATTATTACAGGGAAAAAGGAAATCATTTTTAAAAATTTGTATTATTTGATTATAATGGAGTCTATGGGAGATGCTCATTCCGTAATTCGGAACTTTCTGGTTAACAGGTTTGCGGATAACAAATCCCATACCTGTACTTATTTTATGCTGTTCTTGCCAACATGATTTTGAGGACTAAGCACTTAGTTTAATTTCTCAGTTATATATTAACATTTAAATTGTCAATATATAGAAAAAAATTAAATACTACTCCATTGTAAATAGGTATGTTTTGCTTTTAAACCACTAGTGTTATGTTTATTAAAATTATAAAAACATAAACTAATAAGGATGGCTGTCTAGCCACTAGAACATATGCTTAAATTACTTCTGATTAAATGATGTGTAGTGTGTTAATATGATTAGAAAAGTATGGGGATATGTAGGAAAAACTTTGCACATACAGTAAAAGAACAAAAAGTCATATTGTGCAATATAATATACTTATTACATTGCTTTTGATTATTGCACATGACCTGTTTTTGTTACTAAATCTAAATGAAAGTAAATAAAAGTATATTCTATATTTTCAGTGATCTTGAAGTGTCAAAGACTGAAATCACACATACAAATATAAAGAATCTGTTGTCTGATATCATTGTAAAACTCACTCACTTTGTGAAGTCTAATGGATTTTACCAACATGGAGAGGCTGTGACTTTTAACTTGTTAGTGGGAGGTCCTGTCCATTTGCCCATTTGATGGTTAACTTACTGTTAAATGCTGCCATGGTAGGTGACCAGAAAACAGAAATTACAGTGAGTCTATAACAATTTCATGTTTTCCAGATTAGTTATAACCACATCATTAATTTCTGAGTTTAAATGTCATGCTTTATCAACATGCAAGTTTGTCTTTTTACCACAGTTTAAGGTTTTGAAAATCAGATAAAAATAATTTGGCATTGTAAAACCTGTCAAGAGTTTACCTAAATAGGAACTGTATTGGCAAAATTAAAGATATTTTTTAATTCAAGTTTTTGAGACCAATGCAAAGGTCATTATTTATGCAATCAAGTTTTTTGAAATTCGGGTTTTTAATAAATTGCACATTGTAGATTTTTTCTTTTTTTTCAAATTTAGAAATAACAATATGTAAACATATACTTACAGTCATATGAAAAAGTTTGGGAACCCCTCTTAATTCTTTTTTTTGTTTATCATAGGCTGAGGTTTCAAAGTTGCAACTTCCTTTTAATATATAGCATGCCTTATGGAAACAGTAGTATTCTAGCAGTGACATAAAGTTTATTGGATTAACAGAAAATATGCAATATGCATCATTACAAAATTAGGTGCATACATTTTGGCACCCCAACAGAGATATTACATCAATACGTAGTTAAGCCTCCTTGTGCAAATGTAACAGCCTCTAGACACCTCCTATAGCCTTTGATGAGTGTCTGGATTCTGGATGGCGGTATTTTTGACCATTCCTCCACACAAAATCTCTCCAGTTCAGTTAAATTTCATGGCTGCAGAGGACAGCATGGACAGCATGATTCAAATCATCCCATAGATAGTCAATGATATTCAAGTCAGGGGACTGTGACAGCCTTTCCAGAATATTGTACATCAATACATTGTACTTGTAGATTTTGAAGTGTGTTTAGGATCATTGTCTTGTTGGAATATCCAACCCCTGTGTAACTTCAACTTTGTGACTGATGCTTCAACATTATCCTGAAGAATTTGTTGTTATTGGGTTGAATTCATCCAACCCGCGACTAGGGCCCCAGTCCCTGAACTAGTCACACAGCCCCACAGCATAATGGAACCTCCATCAAATTTTACAGTAGTTAGCAGATGTTTTTCTTGGAATGTGGTGTTAGTCCACTATGCAAAGCCCTTTTTGTTATGACCAAATAATTACATTTTTTGCCTCATCAGTCCAAAGCACTGAAATGACTGTGGCTTGTCTTAACAAGCTTTTGCAAACAACAAGCGATTCTGTGGCGTGAGTGCAGAAAGGGCTTTTTTCTCATCACCCTGCCATACAGATGTTCTTTGTGCAAATTGCGCAGAATTGTAGAACGATGTACAGATACACCATCTGCAGCAAGATGTTCTTGCAGGTCTATTGGAGGTGATCTTTGGGTTGTCTGTAACCATTTTCACAATCCTCCGCATATGCTGCTCCTGCATTTTTCTTAGCCTGCCAAACTTGGGTTTTACAGCAACTGTGTCTGTGGCCTTCCATTCCCTGATTCCATTCCTTACAGTTGAAACTGACAGTTTAAACTTCTGAGATAGCTTTTTGTAGCCTTTGCGTAAACCATGATACTGAACAGTCTTTGTTTTAGATCTTTTGAGAGTTGCTTTGTGGATCCCATGCTGTCACTCTTCAGAGGAGAGTCAAACAGAAGCACAACTTGCAATTGGCCATCTTAAATACCTTTTCTCATAAATGAACACACCTGCCTATGAAGTTCAAGGCTTAATGAGCTAATCCAACCAATTTGGTGTTGCCAGTAATCAGTATTGAGCAGTTACATGCATTCAAATTAGCAAAATTACCCACATCTTTGCACAGCCAGTTTTTCACATTTGATTTAATTACAACTGAATACTGCTTCACTAAAAATCTTTGTTCAAAAAAAAAAACCCTAGTATTCAGATGTTCCTGGGAAATGAAAGACATACCACTGTTATCTTTTTTGTTGAAAGTGGAGTAAATTATTATGCAGGTTGAGAGGGGTTCCCAAACTTTTTTTTATATGACTCGAACACGTATTGTAAAACCTATAGTCAAAAATAGCTGTGCTGGAGACATGAGTTTGTTCTGTATTACAGACTTGCTCCAAATGATTTGGCAGTGTTTTAATAGACACCCATTTGTTAGTAACCCAGAACTCTGGTTATTTGTACTGTGTTTTTGTTAACCGATGCTGATGAATCATCTCTAAGTAGAAAGCATAGGTGAGTCACAAAGGGGGATTTTATAAAAAAAAAAAGCAAATATTAAGTTGTGAAATTAGATATTTTTTTCTATTTATATAGAGGTTTGACCCCTTGTAGTAACTGTGTGTTGAATTGTATTGTTTAATAAAAAAAAAACTTTGTAGAGGGATTATCATAGTACAGTTATGTGATCCGTTATCCAGAAACCCATTATCCATAAAGCTCGAATTATAAAAAGGCCATCTCCCATAGACTCAATTTTAACCAAATAATCCAAATTTTTAAAAATGATTTTCTTTTTCTCTGTAATAATAAAACAGAACCTTGTACTTGATCCAAACTAAGATATTATTAATCCTTGTTAGAAGAAAAAACAGCCTATTGGGTTTATTTAATGTTAAAATAATTTCCTAGTATTTAAAAGGTATGAAGATCCAAATTACATAAAGATCCATTATCCAAAAAAACCCAGGTCCCTGGCATTCTGGATAATATGTCCAATACTATATGTCCTCTACTTCCATAAAGCACATCAATAAAAATAATGTCACATTTTATTATAATTCCAATTGAATTTTACAGTTGAATTTAGTATAAAGATTGCATAAGATATACAGTAATAAATAAATGCTTAAACTGAAATCGGTATTGTGTCATTGGTGAGGAGTGTCTGATGTTTAGGTAATTTTATTCCCATATCCAGAATTTGAAGATGGATGTGAATTAAACAAACTAAAAAACACAAACACGTGCATACATTAGCTTAGTAGTGATGGGGTAGCAAAGTGATTATGAAGGGAAAAGGGAATGGTAAATTGATGTGAGTAAGAGATACACCAGAGAAAGACAGTACATTGCACTGTTTTGAAAACAATATGACAGAAAATTGTTTATATTAATATGTGCACAAAAAGAAATATTAATTAGGTTTCAAAATATTTGTAAACGTTATTGCTATTTACAACCATTTTAATCTGATTGTTTATATTCTTTGCTCTGCTCATTCTGAAACAAAATAGCAGAAACCAGTTGATTAACAGTTCTAGTATTGGAACTGCTAAATTGATTAAGGATCCTGAACTAGAGTGAGTGCAAGGAACATAAAACAATAAACAATTCGTTTTATTAAAAATTACATATACAAATTTTAAATTTTCAAAATCTTTTTGAAAATCAATTGGGGATTCAGATCCCACTGAAATGTAGCTTGATACCTAACCAAACTGACTTAAGGGAACAATAGAAACCCTGTAAATTACTTCTTGCTCAGTGAGAATGTTACCAAACTGTGCAGATAGGTGCTCAACTACATATAATATATTGTAGAAGTTATAGTGTGACATGGTCACTAAAAATGTCATTTTTATGCATTATATTTTTTGTTGCAATTAGAATGCATATTAAACATATGTGGGCATATTATAGTTCAAGTTGAAAAACACATTTAAAGTTTTTTTCTTTTCATATTTATATGCCCACTGAAAAAAATATTTTTTCTTGTATTTATGATCCTTTCCAAGAATTTTTTCAGGTTAATAAAATGTGAAAAATATTGTTTAGCTTCAGGACCAATAAGCATTTTCCTGGAATTCTGACACTTTTTGACATTTATCCAGAATCAAACTTCTTTTTTGCTTATTTGGCTTATATATTAAAACTAGCAGTGAACAAAACTGTCCCATTTCAATGAAAAATTTGCAAAGCCCAAATAAATTTTTGCTAATTATAGTACAGATCATGGGTCATTAACTTTACTTTCCACTCCTTTGCCTGTTAATCAGTAATTTCATTTGGGGGACAGTATAAGCAGTTAATTCAAATATACTTTTGTAGGATTTGGTTCCTTTCAAAACTATGTTTGGCATAAAAAAAGCTTTCATGTTGATTGGTAGAAAAGTTTAATGAGGACATTTTAGGAAGTTTTTTCTTTTACTGTTAATAGTACACTCTTGTGGCTAGCTTGTTCTATTCATATTTGGAAAGAAACTAGCAAGTTTATTTCAACTCAACAGTAATTTGCATTATTTGGGCTACTGGACAGAATCCACTGCATTTTTGTGAGTGGTCATCATCCCATTTTCTTTAGTTCTGTTTTAATAAATCTGATATTCATGGGCATATTTTTTTGAAAGTCTAGTGGTTAAGCCTCCTGAACCCTGACTGGTACCTAACATTTAAAAAAAAAATAAAAAATTGCTAACTATAGCATGCACTTTAAACATTGTAGTGGTGAAAAACTATTCATTTCAGCAAAGTCAGTTATTGTTGTAATCAGCTGCACTCTGGATCTTTCGACTTGCAGCTTCTCCAATCAAAATGCAGCTCTCTTTGCAGACTGTAAATATTACAAGTGCACAGAAGTAGACAGGGCTGGGGAGATTACAGAAGCTGAAGTCACTTACAAATTAAAGATTTATAAGAAAGGGCTGTAAGGTATTAAATGCTCTTCACAACTTGAATTCTTGCATAAACAGAAAACAGAAAAAATTACACTTTGTTGTTCATTTAAGAGCTTGATATACACTGTCATAGACCTAGCACTGCACTCACAGTATCACACTCCAATCTAGTTACAGCTTCATCTGGTTTATAGGTCATTAAATACACCAACTAAATGGAAACATAGTAAGACACATCCATCAAGGTTAACCTTTTAAGCCTATATACAGCCTGCCTAACTGCTAGCTGATCCAGAGGAAGGCAAAAAAAGAAAAAAAAACATTTGAAGCCGCTCCAATTTGCATCAGAGGAGGGAAAATCTCTGAATCAACTGAGTCCCTGAATCAACTTGTACAATGAGATATCTTTCATAACCCTGTATTCCGTCAGTTCCTAAAAATCCATCCAACTCCTTCTTCTAGAATTAATTGTGCTGCATAGTTTTGTGTCATCATAAAATGGACCCAATACAGAATCCTGAGGGACCCCCACTAAGAACCTTACTCCAAGTAGAGAATGTACCATTAACAACCACCATCTGTACCCGGGCCTGTAGCCAATTTCCTATCCTTTTACACATACTACACATATACACATTTCCTATGCATACATAACAGCCCTTAGTTCAGAAAGCAGTTGTTTGTGAGCACTGTACCAAAAGCTTTGTCAAAATTCAAATACATCACATCTACTGCTCCCCCACTGTCAAGCATCTTACCTCATCATAAAAAGCAATCAAATTTGTCTGAAGTCCTATCCTTCATAAGGCCATGCTGTCAAACTTACTTGCCTATAATTGCCAGGCTGAGATCTAAATCCCATTTTAAATATAGGAATTACATCGGCTTTCCTCCAATACATAGGTATCCCCCATTATCATTACTTTCCCCAAACTAGCAGCCTTTTATAATTTTATCAGGAGCTTAGTCTCCTCCTCATCACTTACATTATAGGGTCTATAGCATTCTCCTACAAATAATTTGCTACACACTTTACAATGAGTGAAGAGCTCCACCCAGTGCTTGAATTGGGGTGGGATGCAGCGGGATGCCATCCCGCAACTTCTTTTTTGTAACTAAATTGCATCCCACCGGGTGGGATGCAAAGATCTTGCATACTGGAACTATTTTTAGTCTGCATCTCAGCACAGTCACAGTGGGAAGGCTGCTCATAGTCTGTACAGAGAGATACCATAAAACTATGGCAGCATAGGTATTCCCCTGTACTAAGCACAATTCAGCAGGAACAGTCTCCTAAGTTTGTTCATAGCCTGTACAGAGAGATACTGTAAAGCTATAGCAGCATAGGTATTCCCCTGTACTAAGCACAATTAAGCAGGAACAGTCCCTAAGCGTTGGGGCACACACAAAGTTTCGGGGAGATTTAGTGACCTTGCAACTAATCGCCTCTTCTTTGGGGCGACTAATCCCCCCGAACTGCTTTCTCCTATCTTGCGCCTGGCATGCTACATGCACCAATGGCTTACTTTTCTTGTGCCTTTTGCCTGTGGGTGGGGCTACATATGCCACACCCCCATCCCTTCAACTTTTTGTTCCCAATTTAAGCACTGACTCCACCCGTAAGACTTCAGCCCCCTCATTTTCTAACATAACCTCTTCCTTTATATTCGCTTTTAAATCCTGCCTTTTCTATTGCCTCTGTCCCTCCAGATAGAAGTGAAGAGTAACAAAAAAATGGGAGAAAGGAGGAAAGTCATGGTAGCAGATAAGAGGGGGCAAATAGACAATAAAAGTGTTCTTTGTATTATAGAAAGTGTAAATCTCTGTTTGAAAAAAATATGTATCTATATTTTTTAAATACTGCTGTTTTTGGTGGCAGTATTACAGTGGGATGGACCTGCCTAAATTTCTGGCATTTCAGCCTCTGCTGTAGGTGTTCGTTTATGCAAAGTGCTTGGTGTACCACTGTTTTTCACTGTATATAAAGTATAAAGGGTGTCGGTGCCATTTGCCTCCACTGTATAAACGTTATTAAAACTCATTTAGTTAACCTGCCTAGGACAACATAATTCAATCTTCAATAAGAACCTATGGCTATAAACTAACAAGTTTTTAGCCTACAGCACCTTTTCAATTTCAGAATTCTAATGAAAAAAGCTCCCACCTTTTAAATATGACACTCCACAAGAATATCATCCCTTCATCATGGATGAGGAGCATTACGGGGAACAACTGTAAACACATCCTAAATATTTTAGGTTGGAAAAGCACTCCCACCTGCACTTCTGTATGGTTTCAACTAAAGTGAGTGGAAAAGATATTTGTGGGGAGTTCTTTTTTTTTTGCAGCCACTACTTCTGACTTCAGCCAGTGAATGGCCAAATTTAGCATTCCCAAACAAACAATTCATCTTCCTCCTATGTTAATATTATCCTTGAGGGATTTGCCCACTTGAATATGCATAGGATTAACTAAATTCTCCTTTCTCCTAGATGAATAAAGGCTAATAATGTGTGCAACCAATTATGTATATTACAGATACCATCAATAATGTAAGCCACATGTTTCCAAACTATGACTATGAGTGTTATTTTTCACCTCAAGAAACATTTAGAGTCAAAATTAGAGACATGGTGATCTACAATTTTAATTTAAATAAATATTTTAGTGTAACTTTAAAAACATTGATTAATTTTAAATCCTTGAAATTCTTAATTTATGGCTGAATTACATCCACGTTTCCCAAAATCAGGTCATTTTTTTATTTGTTTCGACACAAACATGGTCTGATTTCTGATATATATGTTTTGAAGCTGTGCATTATCGCTAGCTTACGAATAAATAGATTTTAGCATTCAACTAATTGTCTCATTTTGACACATGATCTTTTGAATACTAAGTAGCAATGGAAATGGCTACAGTCAGTGCATTCTAGATTTCCATTAACTTTCAAATTAAGTTTTAACTGATGCAATATTTTTCGAGCTATATTTGCCACATTATCTACTTTTTAATAAATTTTAAGCAATAAATAAATAATTCAACTGTTTGTGTCTATCCAGGGATCATGTCTAGGTAGCATGGAGCAGTATAGTAGTGCAGTGTTTTTTTACTGGCTTTAATATGGCAAATGGTAACTGAAAGCAGCACAGAGCATGTGCAGTGAATCAGCAGAAAAGAATATGAGCTAACAGGGGCATCTTTGCATGCACATATCTGCAGTGCTAAAGGGCTGTGGTTGCCTTGGGCTGGTACAGAAGTCCAAAACATAGTGTACAACATTTATAGCTTACTTCTTTAGTTAAACTTTTGTTCTTCTTTCAACTATACAAAGCTTCAAGTGGGTTGATGGTTGCATCTGCAGTGGAATAAATTATAGGACAATTTTCTTTTGGCATTGCAGGAATTTACTTTGTGCACAGCAAATACACTTCAACAACACGTCCAAGATACGTTGGTTCTTGCAACAAGATCCCATTTATTCTACCCCCGCCCCACAAATTCATCACATTATCAATACCAAAAGATCCACAAAAGTGAAGAGCACTCAACGACTTTGTGTGTGTTGCATTTCCTTCACGCCTGACATTATCACCACCTCCAGCACTCCTGACATCAATTCCTCAGCTTTCATGCCTGACATCCTCTCTGCTTCCAGCTACTCCCTGGTAACTATGCTACCTTCTGGCCAATGAGATGTGTTCGTAAACACAAGTGGTGAGTCCTTTGTCACTACCAGGATCTGTTCTGGGCTTTGCCCTTCACTTTTGGGGTCACAGCTTTTCATTTGAGCAGTGCACCATTCCAGTCTGGTAAACTCAAGTCTAATCTCAATTCCTCTTCCTCCTTAATTCCTGACATCTGCTTACAGCTGCTCCCTGGTAACTGTGCTACCTTCTGGCCAATGAGATTTGTTCATAAACAAGTGTAACTACCAGGATCTGTTCTGGGCTTTGCCCTTCACTTTTGGGGTCACAGATTTTCATTTGAGCAGTGTACCATTCCACAGTCAGGTAGGCACTACCTATTACTACACATGTCAGCCATGGCAGATATCACAATAGAAGAGATCCAAAGAGATATGCCTGTTGCTATACCAATAACTAAGCCTAAGAAAGCTACTGACCAGCTGAGCACCACTAGATTTCTAAAATGAAAAATAAAGCCTGAAACATACTCTGCAGAAATCAGAAGTATGATCTGAATGTGCAGAACTAATTAAACCAACACATGATGGATTAACACCGAAAAGTTATGAAGCACCAAATAGAGAACCAAATACAGATCAACTCCCTAACCTGGAGTCTACCACTTTCACTATCACTCCACAGTTTGAAGACTTCATGACCTGGCTAAAGTCAGTTATTCAATTCCTTGAAAATTCCACCACAGTAGCTTACAAGGGAAGGTACACCAGCATAAAACCGCACCTACAAACATGAAAGTTTAGCACACCAGATCCACACCAGAATTCACTGATTCTGACACTGATTCCGAACCTGACAAGGACCAACTATATCATGCAGTAGTCGGACCAGAGATCACAAAAAAATGCTTGCCACCTTAAAGATTAAAGATAAGACCACTACAGCATTGACAGAGTCTTGGGAGTACAACCAAAGCAGTCCTTTCCAATTTTAAATTCAATTACCCAGCTAATGTGTGAACAAAATCTGGCCATAGGGATACTCTTACATAGAGATTTTTCTATCCAATCCTAAGGAATAGCGAAAGACCTGAGATACAAGTCCTAGGGGCACGTTTATCAAGGGTCGAATTTTGAGGGTTAATAAACCCTCAAATTCGACCCTCGAAGTTAAATCTTTCAAATTTGAATATCGAATTCGAAGGATTTAGTGCAAATGCTTGATCGAAGTAAAAATCGTTCGATCAAACGATTTTAAGCGATTGATCGAAGGATTTTTATTCGATCAAAAAAGTGTTAGCAAAATGCTGGGGAAGGTCCCCATAGGCTAACATTGAACCTCGGTAGGTTTAAAGTGGTGAAGTATGTAGTCAAAGTATTTTTTAAAGAAACAGTACTTAGACTATCTAATGGTCGAATAGTTCGATTTGATCGAATTTGACCCATTCGATGGCCCAAAAAAATACTTTTTACATTCAAATTCTTCACTCGAGCTTAGTAAATGTGCCCCCTAAAGTAGACTCCACCATTCCTTGCCTCTCCAAACAAACTACATTGGCTACTGAAGATGCAGTATTTAAGGAACCGGTGGGTTAGAGAGTTGAGACTACTCTTAGAAAAGGCTTCATCCACGCTACAGATTTTTGGGTCCACATTGGCCAGACTAACACTAACCACTAGATACTAGTTTCAGGAACTCATTCCTAGTCAATGGTTGTGTAGTTGGAAACATTGAACAAAGTTTTTGCCTTCCTAGCAGATGCCAAAACATTGATCTGGCGATACTGCTTCTAAGAACAGATTACTCACAACTAAATTTTTTTTTATAAATTGTTTTTATTCAATTTTATAGCATGTTATACATTTCCTGGACCTTTAATGTCCAGTTACTAGTGCAGTAATCAATGGTATTGTAATACATGCATTAAATAGAAGGAAAAAAAAGTAGAGTAAATAGAGAAAGAAAATTAAGTTTAAATAGAGTTAACATAGTGATATGGTTATATAAAGAGATTAATTACAAATTTAACAGGCTGGTATTGTTTACCTCAGGTAAGATGCCAAAAGCCTGCGTTGACTCCTGGGGGGGTGACCTTGAAGTTATTCCAGTCCTTGGAAACGTGTTTTGAATATATTGGTTAGTTTCTTGTAACATTAAGTTACCCCTCAAAATTTCTGTTTCATACCATGTTGTGTTTTTGAAGGTGTGGGTAGTTAGGTATTTGAGTGGTGAAGGGAGATTGTTGATGTATGTGATCTGAAACCGATTATCTCTGAAGCCACTTGAGACAAAAACACATCCTACTTGTAAGAAATCCAGACTGGACAACACCAGACCCTACAGAATGCACACAAATTACTGCACTTGTCAGACATTAGCACTCCTGCTTATCAGTTTTTTGGATTTGTGGTATGGAATTGTAATAGATTATTCCATTATTCAGAGGTTGGGTGCCTTATTTTTTCTTGCTAAATCTTTATTAGATTATGAAAAATGACAGGAAGAATTACCCCCAATGTGCTGTAATGTCTTAATAAACACCAAAAACATTTGTTTAGCATTAACTTACTGGGGGCATTTATCAACACTGGGCAAGTCTGCCCATGGGCAGTTAGCCATGGCAACCAATCAGATTGCTGCATTCATTGGTCTACTTGCAGCTGGCTTTAAAAAATTATACCTGATACAACTGTAATTAATAAAATAATTTTGCCACAAAAGAGGCTACGGTATTTATTGTAAAACTATGCCCCCAATGCATTGACAGGAGGTGAGTTCATTAGATCCTGTATCAATTGTTAGATCCCAATGTGATATGAAGTTAAAAACTTAAATTACTATCCAAAAATATTTATTTTGAGTAAACCAGTTCCTTTGCGAGTTAAAATAATTTTCAATGAAACAATAAGTCTTTGCTATGTCACTAAATTTCTCTTACTGTTAATATGAATTCTGTAAAGTATTTTAGCATGCAGCTGAGCAAGATTGAAGTGCCACAGGAGTCATAATTAGTGTACCACTGGCAAGGCAAGAAGATGCACATAGTCTTTAGGGACCTACCGGAGCAATAATGTAGAGAATTTACTATTAGATGAATCTCAGTGATGCAGACCATTTTTTAACACATTCCAATTATCATAGTGTAGTTAAAATTTGAATGACAGTGAAGAAAAGGGAAACTAACTGTTATCATATTGATAAACCAGTGGTAGTTACTGTACATTTCTTGTTTGCATTTAATTTGAACATAATTGCTTTTTCCCCCATCTACTAAATAACAATTCTTTTCAAAACTTTTCAAATGTTCATTAAAAAAACATTTTTTAAATGATGCCATTTATAACACTGGCATACAAAAACTTGTTGCCCATTAATTACATTTTTGCCAGTTGCCAATCAAACAAGAGTACAGTGAAAATTGCCTTTCTATCGTTACCATGCAATTTCTGTACCTAGCAAAGAAGTGGGAAGATTTAGGGGGTTATTTACAAAAATCTGAATTTATCTCATAATTTAAATAAAAAAAGCTTGACCAAACCCGATTTTGCCTTATTTATAAATAAAAAAAACTCAAATGGGATCAGGATTTTTACCTGAAAACCCCAAATTTATCACATTATTGGTCTAAACCCTGTGCAAACCACAATATCTTCAGATTGGATTAGAGACATCTCCTATTGATTTATACATGACCTCGACAGGTTTGAGATGGTGGTTTATCAGATTCATCCATAGTAATGATGTAATGCTATGGACCTGGTGCTTTCCAGATAAGGGATCTTCTTAAACATTAAATAAACCAAATAGGTTTGTTTTGCTACCAGTATGGATCCATGCAACTTGTTTACCATCAAGTACTGTTTTAATATTACATAGAAAAAGTAAATCATTTTTAAAAATTAGAATTGTCACTTAAAATGGAATCTATTTTAGATGTCCTTCCCATCTACTGAGGTTTCTTGATAAGGGATTCCATGCATATATCACAAAATCACTGTAATGACATTCTACCTGTGTATTTTGAATGAGAAAGTTGTTTTATGTGTGCACTCAATAGTCTGCACTTTTATGGGATGCATTTTTAAAAATCAAGATGAAAAAACCATCATTGCTTATAAACATGTGCCCCACCCCAAGTTTTTGGAGGGGCAGACACAAGTACATAAAGAAGCAGTAGCAGAGTATTGGACCATGTTAGCCATAGATGAAAACTCATAAAATATGGAGTAGGTGATACATTTTATTGGGTAATGTAGTAAATTACAAAATGTGAGCTTTCAAGACTGTTTAAAGGAGAAGGAAAGGCTAAAAATTAAGTAAGCTTTATCAGAAAGGTCTATATAAATACACCAGTATACACTCAAAGTAATGCTGCTCTGAGTTCTCTGTCAAATGAAACACAGCATTTCTGTCCTTCTATTGTGTACATATGGGCTTCTGTATCAAACTTTCTGTTTTCAGCTTAAACCTCCAGGGCTTGGGCTTGATTATGCTCCATTTGCTCCTCTCTCCCTCTCCCCTCTCTTTCCACCTCCCTCCGCCCCTCCCTACTGTAATCTGAACCCAGAGCTATGAGTGAGTGAGAGACTCAGGCAGGAAATGATGTCAAACCAAGCTAAAATGGCAGTTGCTATCCTAAACAAACAGAGAAAGCTTCTAGAACTGTTTACTCAGGTGTGGTAAAGCATTCTGCAGAATAAATATAGTGTTATAGCTTGCAGTATTGTGGCCAATCTATTGGCAATAAACTGCTTCTGTAGCTTTCCTTCTCCTTTAAAGAAATACTGACACCTGAAATTAAACTTTTTTTTACATCTATTATAATATTGGCTTTGCAAGCTACTTCTAACTTTGCCATAAAGTATTTGCATGATGCTTTTACATTACCTGTCTGATCCCCCATGTTCCTGTATGAGGGGGCTGCCATATTTGTGCAGCAGGAGTCCGTTAGCATTAGAAACTGTAACTAACAGGCTGAGATGAGACAGTCAGGTTGGCAAAGTCAGAGTGTCAGATTGTTAGAGAGTCAGGCTTAGGAACTTTAACTAACAATTATATACAAAAACAAACCTCTCAGCACAAAATGATCAACGTGACCTATAGGTAACATTTGATGTACATTCATATGCTAAAATTCATTTATTAGTGTCAGTATCACTTTAAGTCACTACTAGCATAAATAAATAAGCAACGGCAAACAGAAAGAGGAAGAATCGAAATGCACAGAGACTGTGGACCTATTAAATTTGTCAGACTCTGCTCTATTACATATCAGTAGTGTTGAGTTTGACTCTTGACGCAATGTTGCAGTAGTTGGCTACCTTCATATAAAATTTACATTTACAAATACAGTAGAACCCCACATTTACATGCCCAGAAATTATTTGTGGTTTGGGGCAAGTAAACACTGTTCACATTTTCCCACATGAAATTTATGTTGATTTTCTGTGGTCTATTTTTTTAATCGAATTTGGCCAAATTCAGTCGAACTTGGATTCGAACTAAAAAGTTTGACTTCGAAAATCGAAGTACTGTCTCTTTAAAAAAGTTTGACTTCGACACTTTGCCACCTTAAACCTGCCAAATTGCAATGTTAGCCTATAAGGACCTTCTAGAACCTATAGCCAAGATTTGACTAAGTTTTTAGAAGTCGAAAGGAAAATCGTTTGTTCAATCGATCAATGAAATTGTTCGAATCGTTAGATTAGAAGGATTTCATCGTACGATTGAACAATTTGGTGGTGGCAAAGTGTCGAAATCAAACTTTTTTTAAAGAGACAGTACTTCGATTTTCGAAGTCTAACTTTTTACTTCGAATCAAAGTTGAATTTGGCCTATTCGATGGTCGAAGTACCCAAAAAATAGTTCGAAATTCGAAGTTTTTAACTTCGAAAATTCACTTCAACCCTTAGTAAATCTGCCCCGAAATGTTTATTTGGTGCATGATCATGCTGCAATCATACATGTATCCAAAATTAATAAAAAAAAATCAACTATACAAAAAGGACAGAGACACCTCACAGCTTAATTGCCCCTGATCTATTCTCTACTTTAAAATGAATATTAGCTCTTACCGTTTCCTGCCCAGGAGGTGGTCCGGTGGGGCCGCATCGGTAGTGCACTAGAAAAGCATATTTTTTGTTTTTTAAACTAGAAATCAAGTGGCTTCTCAGCACTGCCGCCTGAGGCGAGCTTCTGGCTCCAATCTACATCTGTCAGACATAGCTGTCATCTATTCATTTTAGTATAAAAAAAAGTAGGGGTTAATTTCTTCTCCTTCAGGGACTGCAGGTCTAATTTCAGTAATAAAAATATGAATGACAGATTCTGTATTTGCAACAGCCATAACAATTTTCGTAGAACCTTCATGGAGAATGGGTAGAAAAATTGCTTAATTGTCTAAAATATTGTTATATTTATGAGGGGCACAGCATTTGCACACAGAGCTATTTATGCAATTAAAATATTTGTTTTTAAGAAGAAATAATGGCTATGGCAATAATGATAACTTCCAAAAAAAGATGTCTATGCATACAGAATCTATTTAAATGAATAAGTTTGAATTTTATTTCATAATAATTTTTTGTAGCAAAGCTTTGCAAGTTTAGCAACTCCTTTTTGAAATCCCTACGCAGATAAAATCTGAATTTTAAGTCAGGAAATCGCATATATGTATGTCATATTATTTTAATAAAGGAGAGAACAGTATACAATCTTGAAATCTATACATTATATGAAATAATTTTTTCCAGTTAAATTAATGAGAACAATTAAATCTTTGTCCATGGTAACTTTCCTTCTGTTATTAACAGTAGCAAACTTAATTTGTTTCTGAAGATTACTTCTAGATTGGGGAGTGTTATGGGAGTTCATTGAAAGGAACATCAACCAAAAACAGCAAGTTGGATAAATGTTGTGCCAAGGGAGCAAAAAGAAAATAAGATTTTGAATAATGATGGCAGAAATCAAATGGAGTTGAACAAAAGCCAGAGGACAACTGCAGGTGTCAAAAGAAAAGAATTATTACAGAGAAGAAAGCTAATTGCAATTAATGCAATTGTAAGAAAAGAAATGTGCTCCAAAGGGAGCTGCATACTTAAATTCTGGCACTTTCACTTTTTTGTAGCTTTCCCATGGTCTTCACATAGTTATAATTAATTATTTCCTTCCCTTGATGTTGTGTTTTGTCAAAGCATCACATTCTTTTAAGTTAGACTCTTTTAGAACTTGTTGCCCTGGGGTAGAAGAAAAGTGTAATTGATTTTGTCGTCTTTGTGGCAGCAAAATCCCTAGTATCTAATATAAGAAAAAAGATTAAAAAAAAGTCTTAAAAAAAAGTCTTACTATTTTTATAGAACTTTCACTGATCATCTTGAATCTCTAATGACAGAATTCGATTTTTCAAATTAATAATCAAATAGACTTTATATCATCCATATTTTATATTATAAGAAATCAGGATCTTAAAGGGTTTTTGTTCTAAAGATAAAATAATACTGAGGCAACAGTTTCTGTGAAAGATGCCTGTTCAACAATTAGAACACGCATTGGAATAATATATGTTGTATATATTTTCCTTATAGTTTTCTCTTTCTAATTGTGCTTGATTTTGTAACATTTTTCATTCGGGATAACACTATACAAAATGAAAATGAAAAGCAGCCGTTGCAATCAAAGACATTGATTTTAGTGCAAGAGAAAACCAACTCACATGTTATGCATACCGTATATACTCGAGTATAAGCCGACCCGAGTATAAGCCAAGGTACCTAATTTTACCTACGAAAACTGGGAAAACTTATTGACTCTAGTATAAGCCTAGACACAACTACAGCCCTGTCTCCCAGCAGCGCACATTCTGCCAAAGCGACCCCCCCAGCGATCAACCGGTTGATGGTGACAGAGAATTGCCAAACGGATTACTGTGTGCATTGTCTCACTGTCCCACTACCATGTGCAGAGGGTGCTGTTTGATATTGCCATCAATGTTAATCTTTCGTATAACCAACAGAGGGCGCTATGTGATATTGCAGTCACTGTTATTCTTTCATATAACCAACAGAGGGCACTGTGTGATATTGCAGTCACTGTTAATCTTTCATATAACTAACAGATGGCGCTGTGTGATATTGCAGTCACTGTTATTCTTTCATATAACCAACAGATGGCGCTGTGTGATATTGCAGTCACTGTTATTCTTTCGTATAACCAACAGAGGGTGCTGTGTGATATTGCAGTCACTGTTATTCTTTCATATAACCAACTGAGGGCGCACTGTTATTCTTTCATACAACCAACAGAGGGTGCTGTGTGATATTGCAGTCACTGTTATTCTTTAATATAACCAACAGAGGGCACTGTGTGATATTGCAGTCACTGTTAATCTTTCATATAACCAACAGAGGGCACACTGTTATTCTTTCATACAACCAACAGATGGCACTGTGTGATATTGCAGTCACTGTTATTCTTTCATATAACCAACAGATGGCGCTGTGTGATATTGCAGTCACTGTTATTCTTTCATATAACCAACAGAGGGCGCACTGTTATTCATTCATATAACCAACAGAGGGAATTGTGGGATATTGCAGTCTCTCCCCAAGTGTACTGTTGGTATAGGAATGATTAAAAGTGACTGCAATCTCAGATACTCGGGTCGGGTACCGCTGCCCCGAGTATAAGCCGAGGTAGACTTTTTCAGCACTTTTTAGCACGAGTACATTATGTTTCTACCTTTACTGCTGCCCCTATGGCTATGTAGCCATAGGGGCAGCCACTCAAATGTGAAAAAGGCACAGGATATACAGCAGATAACCAATAAGCTCTGTAGTTTACAATGGGATTCTTCAGAATGTATCTGCTATCTACAGTGTATCCTGTGCTTGAATGGCTACCCCCATGGCTACACAGCAGCTTGTTTATATAAATATAGTAGACTTTCTATAGCAAGCAAGCCCCCATGGCTATATAGCAGCTTGTTTATATAAACTATAGTAGACTTTCTATAGCAAGTATAACCCTAATATAGTTACTTTCTCTTTAAATAGCAATTAACCCTTGGCAATCCAGGAGCCCTGAGTCCCTTTTGCAAATGAAAAGTACTGGGAACTGGGGTTTACAGCGCAGTGCCTCTGCCTATGGAACACTGAGTATCACACCTCAGGGGGTTTCACTAGCAAAAATAAAACACAGTTTGCAAATGAAACAAATATAAACTTTATATAAAACAGTAGTGAAAGAACTTGGGCAATCTAATACATAATGCACTCCTGCACTGGGGACATGTGGGACCTACCTATCTCACTATTAGGTACCTGAATGTTTCTCCAACACAGTCCTTTTTATTATCAAAGGCCCAATCCTCTGGAAGGGGTTAATAACCACACAGTTCAGTTCAAATAGAATGTCCCTTCCCCAGAGCTCTTATACCCCATGTAGCGCTATCTTTTCCAAAAGTACCTCTCCCTTTGGAACTTACCAGCCCCTCCCAAGTAGCAGGTAAATGCACAAGACCTGCCCTCAAATTGGGGACCCACATTTGTATCCTTGCCAGTATCCTCCCTTGAGTGACTCACTCACTGGGGTGCTGGGGTGCTTACAGAGGCAGTTACACTGGAGATTACATGGATCTCACCAGTGACACCTTTCTCTTACTATGTCTCTAGCAGCTTGGCAGGGAAAAGAATGTGCACTCTCTGTACTTATACAGATGCAACCGCTTGGACAGTCTCACAAAAACTGGTTCTGGCTGGATTTTGCAGCATACAACCCCTGTTAAGCTCTGTTGGAGACCCTGTACAAATGGCTCCAAAGTCAGTCAGGCACTCCCTCTCTCCCAAGAATGCACTGGGGCACCCAGCCAATCGGATGTCTCTCCAGCCTGTAACTAGGCTGGATGATGTCACAGACAGAAAAACAGGAGAATTATAAATGTAAACTGGTAATACAGTGGCATAACTATAGAGGAATACATTGATTAAAGGTGTATTAGGAGACCTAGTTCTCCAACTTGGTAGTATAACGGTGTGCGTTATAGTTCTCCAACCAAATTGGAGAACTATAACTCACACCATAATACTCCCAAGTTTGAGAACTGTAACTCACACCAATTTTGTTCTACATAATTGTTGTTGCAAGACTGGAGAAATCATTCAATACAACCTAGAAGATTTGGAAAATTCCTATTACTGTGATTTTAGGTGACCACCTACCTGAATCATTTTGAAAAATCTTTTTATGTATTTATATTGTTATATGTTGGGTTCCTGGCCAGCCAGGTTTTGAATGAGATTTTTTAAAGCAAAATAAAATTCTTATACATTCAGATTAATTTGGTCGCCAAATACACCTTAAATCAATTTATTACTGTTTTCTTACCTTGAATCCCCAAGATCCTTTTAAAGGATATGTTCCAGACCAATTAAAGAGATTTCTCCTTAATGCCCATTACCTCAATTAATAACTATAGAGGAAGCAGACCCCTTGGATTCAAGGGGCTGGGGAAAAGGGGTCTTGGACCGTGAAGTCTGCTTCCTCTGCACTGTTCGAATCACCTTCCCCTCCGCTCTTTTGTTTCTTCTAATTGGCGTGCCTATGCAAGCTTGTGGCGGGGGGTTGCGGGCAAGAGCAGCTTTGTGCACCGGGCCCTTCTAAATTTTTTTGGCATGGTCTTGTTATGCCCCTGTGGTAATAGACTATTAAAAACCAATCACTGGTTGATATTGACAACCACAATTGTGCACCTGTGTTAGCAGATGAGCCATAAAATCTTTTCATGTCATTTGTTGGACTTCAGTGACTCTAAAAATATGAATTATCATATCCAATGACCATGTCTGATTATGTAGGATCACCCCTAAGACAGGTACTACACACAAAGTATGTATTTCATCAGGTAGTTTGGCTTATTTTCACTATATTGCCCAACCATCTGGGTATATGTTCAACTTAAGGTGGCAGCTTTGACAAATCATCTTGAGATCTGATAAGTCTGGCCACAATGAATATTTTATTTGTTAAAGTCCCCATTTGGTAGAGTAACTAATAACACCAGATATATTTTCATAGCTTCTCTACATTATCATGTTTGCTGAGTAGTAGTGTCCGTAGCACAGTTTTATCCCAGTATCGATGTAAATACAGACAAGAACATCATCTGTATTTCTTTTACTATAAAACTGTTTGTGTGGCATAGAAAAGAAATGAGAATGTTAGCAGAAGCAAGTGTGAATCGTATAGTATAGAAAACATGTTTTGGCTGCAGCTTTGATGTTGGAAATACAGAAAAATCAAAGTCAGATGCCTTCATTTAGCTTTGAGCCTAGTCTTTGTGATTCCTGCTAAGAGAAAATTTTGGCCATGCTACAACATGCATAAAGGCAAATTTCTTATGCAAATTTTTTTCTGCAACAGTTTTGCTATAGTTTGTTGATTAAAACAGTTTGACTATTTTTTTCAATTTAACAGTAATTATTATTGTTATTATTAAAGGCATATTTGTGAATTGCAACAGTTTTTTCATGACTTAAATAAGCTATATTGTATAATATGCCAGGCAATAATATATTTAAAAAAATGTACAACTAATTAGAGAAATAGTTACAAATATGGGCAATTGCAGCATTATCTCTTTAAGTAGAATTAGAGGGTTATATAATAAAAGGCACTAAGTTTGCCCAGGAGCAGTAACCCGTAGCAACCAAACAGCAGGTAGCATTTATATTCACCTGTTTAAAAGAAAACATCTTATTGGTTAAAATGGGTAACTGTTCCTGGGCAAACTTACAATAATGCATTTTATTACATATGAGCTTAGGTATTCAATAGATTTAGCTTCTTTCTCTGTCAATGCAACAAGATATTTTGTTTGCAAAAAATAGTGCCGAAAATGGGAATATGCCTTTAACAGCCACCTTTCACTTCAGGAGTAGCCGTCAGCTAATGGGACGCCGCCAAGATGACGCCTTAATAAGAGAGATGCCAAGCAAAGGTTCTGGACGAGCAAAGAGTCACGGTCGTTAGCAAGGTTTTTGATGGAAAGTACAGTTCAAGAAGTTGACAAAGCGTACTCAGACAGGCTGGGTCGGTACAGACAGAGTTAAAAAGAGTAGTCAGGCAGGCAAGGGTCAAAAACCAGCAGGGATCAGAATTGTCAGACGGGCTTAGGTCAGGATCAACGGAGTTCAGAATGGTCAGGCAGGCAAGGATCAGGATTACAGAGTTTCAGGATAGTCAGACAGGCAGGATCAGACTTGAATCAAATAGATATAATAAGCACACCCAGATACTAACACGAGTTTAGACCGAACAATGGACAATGAGTCAGAACTCAAAGCCCCTTTAAATACCTTTAAATCTCACACCACGGCTTGCGTGGCGCGCACCCTAAGGCAGATGGCGGGTCGTCCCCGCTGGCCCACTAGACTGCCAGGATGAGTGCTCTTTACAGTATCAAGAGGTTTACAGAGAATAAGGAAAAAATATTACCTCATAAAACTTGTAACACGCAATAAAAAACTATAGTGCAACATGGTATTGATGTAGTTATATATCTTTAAATATATTGCAACTAAAGAAAGTAATGAATGTCATTCTCGGGTCAGGCATGGCATTACTTAGAAAATGGAAGGACATTAAGTTAAGTGTACAATATTATACCTTCACTTATGTTGAGAGTTTGGCCATCTGGGAAATACATTGTATCCACCATAGGCCTTATTTAAAGAATATCTATCTGCACTTCTCCTATTTTGATTTGCCTAACAGTTGATATTAAGTTTTATATAGGTAACTACTCTGATCCATGCCAAAGATAGATGCTAATGATCTTAGCAAAAATCTTGACAGATAATGGCATGGATTAAATATTCACCATGCCTGTTACTTACCTAATCTGAGGCTTAAGGCCACTATGGAGAGACATTAACAAAAGTATAATTCTACTATGTTGAATGTGTAGGACATCCTGTGCTCTCCAAAAGTAAGGAAACTGCTCCTTACAAATCTGTAAACATGTAGAACATGCAGAACATGCAGAACTGTCAACCCCTGTATTTTTGGGTGGTTACCAGATTTTGCACTCTCCCCGGTAACTCATAAGCATTTCTCTGATTTCTGCCGATTTTTCATGATTTCTGATCATTTGCGGGCAAAAATCTGATGTGTGCATGGCTTCAGGAGAGGTTGAATACCTATGCAAATATCAGAATTAGAATATAAAATGTATTATTAGGTGGTATATTGTTCCCGTAATTTCCATGGCAACTGCTCTGATATCTTTTAGCACCTGTAACATTCTTATGCCTGTAATGTTTTATTGAACTTCAAAATGTTGTTTAGAATCTATATACAACAGCAATTTAACCTGATTGATGAATAAAAGAATTTAATAGTAACAAAGTGCATGACTTGTCACTAATCTATTCTTCTTACTTTGTGAGCATACTTTTTATAGTTTGCTAAAAGAATTAAGGATCTGTGGTTGCTTCATAATGAGTTGTTTTTCAATTATGATATGCTAATCTAGAGTGTAATATGCATTCTAATTTACAAGGTATGTGTTCTTCTTTATAAAATATTAATATATGAATTATAATTCACCTGAATATTAATTTAAATGTGTAATTTTTTTGTCTGTGCAGACATTTAGAGGGTTATTTATTAAAGGTTCCCTTTGTTTTTCCAGAAAAATTCTAGTTTTTCTAGTGTAGATCTATTAAAACTCACATTTTTCAGGACTATAAAAAAACTGGAAATTTATTATGCCCCAAAGTTGCTAGAAGCCAGAATCTGAAAATACTCCAGCTAAAACCTAGAAGTCAGTGGCAGAAGTCCCTTGAACCATTTGAAGGTGTTTTTTACCTTCATGATTTTCGAGTTTTTAAAGGTAGTTTTTGCTTGAAAACTCTATCAATTTAAGGTATTCGCTGTTTTTAGCTGATAACTCAAGTCTTTTACATTCAGGTTTTTTCATAAATAGGCAAACATTCGAGTTGTGAGTTTATTCGAGGTAGAAAAAACTTCACAAACTCAACCTTTGAAAAATAACCCCCTTTTTAACAGACCTAGTGATAATATATTTTCCATTTAAATAAGCACAAGAGAGTATTTACTGTCTTTGATCACTATTTACGTTAACAGGAATTATTCTAACCAGTAATGGACTCAGCAGGCATTAAAAATGTTCAATGTATATTTATGATGTGTAGTCCTATGCCTAAGACATATGCAAATGCTATTGCTTGGAAAACCCAAGTTTTGCTATTGTTTCTGTGTATGGGATGGTTTGTTCTATTATACAGGTATGGAACCTGTTATCCATCTCCTATAGACTCCATTTTGTCTAAATAATACTTGATCTGGGGCCTCATAATTAACCACTTATGTTGATGATATTGCAATACAGTACCCTTTAATAAAATAAATATACCCACTTTTATTTTGTCAAATAATATGGGGCCCACAGGTAAACACAGAAGGGCCTTATGCGGCTCATGGGCCCCCTGTTGTGCATGCATTGTGCTTTATTATTTTAATGTATTTTATACTTTGAAAGTGAAAACATTTTCTTCTAAACCGTTATACCCGTCTCTGTGTAAAACCCATTTAGTAATACTTGTGTATTGATCCATTCTCATAGGTTAAAAGACAAAAACCTGTATAATCACATGGTGACAATAAATAAGTAAGATTCACAATGAAAATGTTCACTGAACAAATCTGTTTAGTACTGTTTTAGCTCGCTTACAGTGAACTGTTAATATTAGTTTTGTACAGTTATAGCTTTACATTGGGAAGATAACCAGATATCAGCTTCCTGGTACTTATAAGAACAGCGCTTAGTAGTAAAAATCCAAGTACCACTGCGACACCTTCAATTACACTGAGGAGGAGAAACAATAGCCTGTTAGAAAGCAGTTCCATAGTGCAGCACTGGCTTTTCTAAAAGCACACAACCAGACAAAATGACCTGAGATGGCTGCCTACACACCAATATTACAATTAAAAAAAAATACACATACAGTAAGTTCAGGAATCAAATTTTATTTGGTAGAGTAAATTGTTTGCAGTATAAACAGTATAATTTAGAAATAAAAACTACACAATAAAAAACATGATAGAATCCCTTTAAGAAACATTACATAGTAACATAGTAAGTTAGGTTGAAAAAAGACACACATCCATAAAGTTCAACAACATTGTTTTTGTTTCTTCACTCAATGAATACAGCATATTTTTAACGTGTTATTTTTATGTTCATGACTTTTATTTACAAACAGGAAAAAAATTCTGCATTTTCTTATTAACTATTTTTTTTATTGACCTTTTAGTATAATATACACCTGACCGATATTTTCACGTTCATTTATTAACATTATATGCACAGAACATCTATCCTTTCATCTTGGCATGTATACTGTACATATTCGAATACACATTTTAGAAGGAACGTCATAGTATTTGTATCATTTATGACAATCTGTATACACATGAATACACCTCCTGTTTATGGTTATTGGATAACAGGTCCCATACCTATACTTTGTACTTGATCCTAACTAAGCTACATGAAACCATATATTGCAAAACATTTAATGTTTAAATATTAATGTTTAAATTTTATTTAGCTAAATTAAATGACACCAGCCCCCCCCAAAATTGTTAGTCATGTGAAGCAGTAGTTTTTTTTTTTATGCGCTAGTCTTCCTGCCACCTGCACCAGGTATTTTGGATAAATTATAGATCCCATGCTGTAAAAAAAGAGAAAAAACATAATTCCCATTTAAAGTCACAATAGTAGATAAAGCTAAGATTACTTCATTTTTACCAGTATACTACTCTTTATATAGATATTATACAGTAAAGGGAAAAACAGAAAATACAAAACCTAGGCTAACTTGGCCCTTTCTAATACAGAAATCAATCATCTCTATAAAGGGTGAGGCCTAGTGCCCAGCCCTTCCAAACAAAATACAGTTTTTAGGGAAAAACTCACAGAATTTCCAACAAATTCTCTCACTTGTTTGCAGTTTTTGCTTCCCCAGCCACAGACAGCCAGACTCTCCTATTGAAGCCCTATTTACCGTGGTGAAATATATACACTATCAACTATCTTACAAAATATTTCTAAAAACTGGATCCAAGCTAAGGAACAGTTTTCGAAATTATTTATTGGGATATGATTAGCAGCATATGGAAGAGGATTCTACTTGCCACCTTAAAGCTTGTTAAAAATGGGCAGTAGATTCCCTGCATCAATTGTATTTATTATGCAAATCATGTTGCTCTTATGGGGTGTATTGGCTGTCCAGCAATCGCTTACAAAGCTACAGTATTATTCCTATTATTATGAACGTATTTGTAAAGCACCAACATATTCCACAGCACTAGTGTATCTTGAACCAACCAAAATAATTGCTTCTCTAAATGGAAATTCTGTAGAACTGATTAAGTTGAAGGTGACTGCTTATTTTAGTAGATGCCTTGTTTGAATGTTATTGTAATTAAAATATTGTAACGTAAAATATTTTAATTGCAGTGCAACTTTTTCATAAAATTTGGAGACCGGCAAATTACCCCATGAGTTTTTGTCTTCTTTTCCATTGTCTTTAATTAACAACATTACAAGAAGACATGGCTTGGACCACTGTGCTTGGCAGCACCATATCGTTGATATGACTTTTTCCTAGGAAACACTGCATTAAAATTGGAATCACTAGTAAATGCAGTTCTGCTTCTTCTCACAGGGAATTGAATTGGCCCATACATATCAAAATGGCACACCCCCATGGATTTCAGCTCTAATTGAATCAACCCTCCTTAGTTACAAAACAAGAAAACTGTGTAACCTTGTGTGTGTGTTTGTTACAGTCAGAGGTTTATTTCTAATAATGTTCTGAAATGTCGATCAGCTCTCTAAGATCAAAGGCATATACAAATGTAATGCAATCAGTTTAAAACAATTAAATAGATGTCAATATTTATGGTGCATTTAATATTATCACCCTGTGCAAAGTTTACAGGATTGGGACATGCCCTTGTTACTTATGTTGAAATAATTAAACCTTTGTGATCTATTTGTATATTAGAGCTCTTCTTAGGGAGTTATCATGTATTCTGTGTTCAGTGAAGTAGAGAAATCTTCAATGTTTGAAATAGATCTTGTCCTTGTGACAGTGATTCCATTTTATCAATACATTGTCTCTAGTCTATTATTTGATATGAATTGTCCAGTAAAGACAAGGAGGCATGAATCCTCAAAGAACTATTAGACAAGGAGGAAATATTTCATGCTTCATTTATCTTTTCTCTATTTTCATTCTGATATAAAAAAGACAGTTAAAATCTGTATTTTACGCTTTTTAAAATATTTGAAACCAACAAAGTAAATATGTAAAAGTACATAACAAATACATGCACAATTGCTGAAATTTGCATTATATATAAAGGGTTGTCAATCTATTTTTGTACTGCATTTTTTATTGGCATGTCCTTGCCATTTTATAGTGGGTACACACTACACTCGTTTTAGGTAAAATGGTTAATCTGAATACTTCTCATGCAAACTGTATATACAGCAGCTGATGTAGTTCTCTCATTAAATGTTTTAACAAATAGCTGTAGCTTTCCCCCTTGTTATGTTAGTTTTGACATCTGACCTGAAGTATGAATAAGCCCATTAGTTTTTCAAATGCCTGTTTTGTTTGTATTTATGGATGGTTCTGTCAGCCTATCATGCTTTATTGTGACTGTTGGCAAAGAAAATAAATCGGTGTACAATGTAAGGATGATATATTTTAAGGTTATGAAATATTTTCTTTAATATATTTTAAACACAATTTACAATCTTGCAGGGAATCTGTAAAAAAAGAACAATGTACTGGTCTGCAGCTCAATTAAATGGGTAAAGGACCTGTAACCCTGAAACCTGTTATGCAGAAAACAGGAAGTCCATCTCCCATAGACTCTATTTTAAATAAATAATTAAAATTTTTAGAAATTATTTATTTTTTCTCTGTAATAATAAAACAGTACCTTGTTCTGGATCCTAACTAAGATATAATTAATCATTATTGGACGCAAAACAATCCTATTAGGTTTAATGTTTAAATGATATTGTAATAGACATAAAGTATGGAGATCAAAATTATGGAAAGACCCCTTTATACAAAAGCCAGGGTCCTGAGCATTCTGGATAACAGTGACCTATATTTGAATGTGCTTCCATTGTCCTCTACTTTTCTATGAACTTGTGAACACATTTCATAAAAGGATTGTGTAAAAATTAAGTATTTACCAGAAATAGGAATGTTAGTTTTTATTATTGTACAGTGTTTATTACTGGAGTGATGGCAGTTTTTTTTTAATAAAAACATCTACTCTACTGAGTTTATTAACTTACATGAAATTTGTAATTACTTTCAATAGAAACCTTATTCTATGTTTTAATTGTCTTTTAGTAGCAAAGTCAAATCATTGGGCATTTTTGCAAATTGAATTGGTCAGTGGGCATTCTTTCTTAGTTTTTTGCCTGCGTTTTTTTCTGCAGTTGCATTTTTCTTTTCTTGAACTTGAATTTTGCTAAATTGCTGACATGGCTGAAATTTTTTGAAAAAATAGGGCAGAAAATGTTTCGTTATGGATTGTATAAAACTATTTATTTGACAATCCCTTTAAGGTCATGCCTTTCTGTACTGCATTTCTGTAGCTATGCAGTTTATTTTTGTCTAGTTGATTGCACATTGCCTAGTTCTTTTGAAGATTCAAGAATATAAAAGAAGAAATATACAATCAAGAAAGCATCCTTTCTTTGATGCTGACCTAGTTTACAGTATTTCAAAAGTATCCATCTGAAAAGAGAGTTGTCTAATTCATTGTGGATTTGTTAAAAAGATGGAGTTGATCCTGATTGCAGTAAATGAATGCATCTGGACTTATTATCACCATCACCAATTTTAAAGGCAACAAATTGTCTCAGGTTGTTTTGGGTTCTTTTATGTATTGTTAATGACACTGTGCATATTTCTGATTGTAAATAGCAGTGAATCCTTTTTATATACCTAAATCCATTTTTTTGTTCTTTGTTGTTGTGTAATAGCACTTAATTCCTGCATTTGGCAAAATAGTTGCTTTGTTTAGTTCAAATTTATCCAAGCACAGAAAGGATTATTTTGGATGATAAAAGCTGGATGCTTTTATTTTGCTCTGAGAAGAAATGCACAACTAACCAATGGATTATTTTATTACATATTGCTTTTACCTTTTTAAGATATATTAACAGAATATAAAAGCTTAGATTTTTAAGGTTGATTTTTTTTTAAATATCTACTTTTTTAGAGCATAACATTTTCAACCTACCTATATACAGATAATAATGTAATTATGAAGTTCTACTTGTTTGGTAGGATAAATAGGATTTAAAAGGTGTATTCAACATACTTATAATGTGTATGATGGCTAATGGGCAGTGAAATATATATATATATCTTTTATATGAAGATGACATTTAATGGTATATTTATCTGAATTCAGATTTGTGAGTATTTTTAATTTGAAAAAACTCTATTTTAGCACTTATTTAGTAAAAAACTTAAATTCGTGATTGAGTAAAAACATGAAAAATTGCATTCTACTCATTCTAGCAAATTTAAAAAAAATTGCATAGGACAACTTCCATTGACTACATAAACTCTCCAGCTTGTACAAGGCAAATTTTTACATTCACTTTCTTTTAATACAGACCATTTTTAATTCATGCTTGTGAGGTGTTAAATTCATGTTTGTTAGTTTTAGAGTAAAAATATATAAAAGAAAAATTGCCTGTCGAACAATAAATCTGCTGCTTAGTCTGTTTGTGACTGTTTATTTGTAGCTTAGTTCATACTCTGCATTGGCAAAAAAAAGTATTCTCTCATCTAAAAGTAGTTCAATCACTGCAATCACCCTGCATATTTGAGCCCTTGTTTGCTCAGATATTTCATGTTACTGCATATCATTCATTTGGCTATGAATAAAACAAAACTTTTCAGGGGAACCTCCTCTCTTTTTGTAATTTAGTATACATGTAATTTATATATAGAGTAAACTAGATTTGCTCTACTATATAAATGCCTGTATTAGGGTTGCCACCTGTCCGGTTTTGATCCAGACAGCCCGATTTTTGAAGAGCTGTCCAGGTCAAAAATGCCTGCTCGTTTTCAAAATTAGGCCAGGATTTCCTATGATTGATGTGGCCATGGGCTAATCGCAGATCACCACCACGTGATAACCCTACCCCTGATGTCACGACCATGCCCCTGTCGAGGTACGATCCCTCAAGTTTTAGCAATTATATGCAGCAGAAATTTCAAATCTGTATTGTGCTCATTATATGCAAATATAATTCCAAGCAGACTTACTGTCCTACACGGTCTTATTTTTGACGGCAAATCTTGATTTTTAAAGCTCTGTTTACATTTACTAAGTTGAAGTGGTGCCTGTTTAAGCCATGAGACAGAATATATAACGGTATCTTCAATGACGCAGAAATAACAAAAACTTGTAAAATATTTAAATATTTTAAATTAAATTGGAGCCTGTAATTTGACAGTAAAACAAGATTATGCGGCATGGTGTAAATATACGATTACAGCCTTTAGAATTCTTTATTAGAATTGGAATTTGAAATATTTGTTTTCTTTGCATGCTGTTCGTAAATTTATTCCTAATTAGTGATAGGCGACAATTCCGACGCCAGCGACATTTGATACGCATTAAAGTCAATTGGCGCCCGTGTAATTTATTCCCCGGCGGCAAAACATGGAAATTCGCTGCAAATTTGGACCTGGCGAATAAATTCGCCCATCACTATTCCTAATTCGTATTCATATTGGACACATTTTCACCTTTATTACCTTTAGCTTTATTTAGCCAACTGCAGATAGATAAATGAAAGCAAGGTTTTTGAATAATTGCCATGATTTTTCTGCCCAAGTACAAATTTGCCTGGCCAACTGGATCCTCTAATTAACACTTTGCAATTACTTTGTATATTTAGCTTGTTTGCTCTGTTTACATGCTCTGTTATTCTTAGCATTAGTGATGTGTGTGGGGGGGCACTGACACACTTCTTTCACTAGAGAGAAATAGGTGTAACTTTTTACCAGGTGCATTGCTGCATGTGACATTGCCATAATATGCTGTCTTGCCCAGTGATATAACTACTGATAAGACCTCCCCTTTTCTGATATCATTAGAGGGGAGGCTCAGGCATGGATTATTACATCTCTTCTTAACATCTAGCCAGGCTGGGCCCAGATTTAGTTGGTGTAATCACTGGTTAGGATATTT
Source organism: Xenopus petersii (assembly GCA_038501925.1). Taxonomy (NCBI): domain Eukaryota; kingdom Metazoa; phylum Chordata; class Amphibia; order Anura; family Pipidae; genus Xenopus; species Xenopus petersii. The sequence goes on along the minus strand of CM076676.1, from coordinate 77,203,377 downwards.
CTAACTTTTGCATTTTAACTCAACATTTTGAAACAATGCAGCAGAATCCATTTGCTTAAAAGACCTCTGAAGATGCATGGAAGTCATTATAGTAAAACGGAATCTTGGCAGGAAAACAGCAAGCCTCTATTGGATTGTTTATGAGTTAGAATCAGCTGCACAAAAGGAACAGACAAATATTGTTTTTTTTTATTTGCAAATATATTTCCAAATAACTTTGCAACCATTTCTAATGTGTAATTCTACTTTATTTGAAAGTAGTTTGAGACTATATTACTTTAGACAAAATGTTATTTTTTTTGTTTACATTGTCTCAAGTTTCTCAGACTGTTGGGTTACCCTCCTGGAGCAGTGGCAGGGAGGGACCCAGTCTAAAGGACAAATAAGGATTTTGCCAAAATCTCACTATATTTGTCCTTTTAGATTTAGAGTTAACACATATGTGCTCTCCTATATATTCTTGGGACTATGGCTAAATGGTTGAAAGACATATTTCATATGTCCTTAACTTTGTAATTAGCTAAAATAAGCCCTAAATATCTATTGGTCCTCCAAGATGGTTTTGCCAAAAAAGTAAGACAACCATTAAATAAAAAGGAATCTATTAAACTCTAAAAATGCAACTTTCTTTATTTTGGGACATAGGTAATGTATGACATATTTCCTATAGAGTTATACCATCACTTTAAACAAAAATAGCTAACACCGTACAGAAAAATGTTAAAACTGCAGATTTGCTTGTTTTTTTTCTGCCACTGAACATCACATTTTACAAACAAGCCATTAAAATAAAGCATATCACATTTTTAAACAAGTGCAACATTCTAACCTGGTACCTCTTTAGAACACACTTAGTAAAATAATTTTGCTATTTTGAGTATGAACTTATTACATTTATAATACTGTAAATGTATTTTTATATATGATGAACTTTTGAAGTTAAACTTTCTTTATTGTCTATGGCTTTATGGCTTGCCTACTATGATGTCTTTTCTCCCCATTTCAGATGAAGAAGTAGAAGTGGAAAATGCTGATGTTTCCAGTCTGCCTGAGGAGGTGCTGCGGAACATTGAAGCTGACAGTTACTGGTGCATGAGCAAGTTGCTTGATGGCATACAGGTAAATTGATTTTGCTGTTCTCATGCATTCAGTATAGATGATATATTTCATGAAGTTCTGATAATGCATGGGTCCAGAGATGGTGTACAGCCTGATAAATAAAATAGAAAAAAAAAATCTGCTGGGAAAATGTATTTGTTTCCTGTACCAATATTAATGCAAGGTACTAACATGATAAATTAACTTAGTGGCAGATTTTGTTTTGTGACTTTTTTTCTGTGGTTGTCAAGGAGACATTGTTTTCTAGCCTACAGATGTGTGTAGATTGCAGTCAGATGTAACATTTATTGTTTATACTTTGGAAAGTATTTTTAGATTGTTTGGGCTAACAAAAATAAACGACTGTATATTGCTAACACAAAGACTAAGGGGGTTATTTACTAAAATCAGAACTTATCTAATTTTATTAAAAAAAACACAACAAATATCCCATGCTGGATTTTAGCTTATTTATTAATTAATAAAAACTCGCTTTAATTGGATCATGAAAAAAACTCGTTGAAATTTAGCAAAAACTGGATTCCCCCCAGCATTGCTTTATTTTTCGAGTTTTTGTCTAATAACCATGAAAAAGTTGGATTTTCAGGCTAAAACCAGCACAGACCACGAAAACTTCAAATTGGGATAGTTGCCTCTCCCATTGTCTTTTATAGGACTTTGACAGGTCTGAGATGGTGGGTTTTCAGATTCTGGCTTTTTGCAGCATCAGGGTAGAATAAATTTTGAAACATTCCAGTTTTTTTCCACAAATAAATTCCAGTGTTTGCCCCCAAAAAGTCTGACCAGATATATATTCGCTTCAGCCCATTTAGTCAGTGTCTCTGAAAACACCCTCAAATGAAGCAATACAACTACTTTACAGTTTACAATAAAATAGTGACTCATTCAAAAATTAAAAATAAATAAAATGTATTGCTGATTGTCTACACTAGTCACTAATACCATCTAAAAGATAATATTATTGTGAACAACCTCTTTTTATTTTTATGAGTTATTTTTTTACTTCTTTTATACTGCCAGCTGTTGGCTAGCAAAGTGATCAGAGACCCAGCATATTTGAAAACATTCTTGGGAAGATGTTTTTTGTACCATATGCATGTTCTGTGTGTAGCAATTAAGGGAAGCGGCAAAGACTTTTAGGAGGTGAGAGCAGCTTGCTAGTGACCAGTACTTGGAACAGTTGACTAGGAAGGAGAATCACTTTTTTCTGTCACTTCTTGGAATTTTAAAACTTAATTCATTGATGTATTAAACTGTATATTTTGGATGCAAATCACCAGGATGTCAGCAGTGTCTGACTGGCCCACCGGGATACTAGGAAAACTCACGGTGGGCCCAGGTGTCAGTGGGCCCTCATGCTGCTAAACATTTAGCTTATTTCATGGCCATTCCCTATTTATGTGAGAACAAAGAGGCCAAATAGATGGAATAAAAGATTATAGTATGTAAAGAAAAGAGACTAGGAGAATAGAGGTTGAGAGAGGAGAGGAAGAATAATAGTACTGAGAGTTGGTCCCTGGTCTAAGGTTTTTGAGTGGGTCCCAGATCTAAGGTTTTTTGGTGGGCCCCTGATGTCCCAGTCCGACACTGGATGTAAGAGTAGCCAGAGTGGGCACGTTTGTGCTGTAGATGTATCAACAGTGCAATTTTGCACTTAAACTTGTTATTGGTATATGAGGGCTTATATTTTGTTTTTACTCTTTGATTCCAGAGAGAAATACTTAAATTCTGCAATTATTTTTCATCAGAAATTGGTGTTTTTTTTAGACATTGAAAATGTATATTCATTTTGAAATACTGTAGCTGTAGCCTTTATTTTTCAGCCGTGTAATAGAAGTAATAAATGAGTTATGAACATTATTCCTTATCTAAATCTTATCTTTGTGTAACCAATAGAGAGAGCAGAAACATTAAGGGGCAGATTTATCAAAGGTTGAGGTGAATTTTCGATTTTAAGAGATTTGAATTTCGAGCTATTTTTGTGTACTTTGACTAGGGAATAATCTAAAGTCGATTCGAATTTGAAAAAAATTTGAAAAAAATTTGAAAAAAATTTGAAAAATCGAATATAGAAATGTATCATGTACTGTCTCTTTAAAAATTTGACTTGACCATTCGCCATCTAAAACCTGCTGAATTGCTGTTTTAGCCTATGGGGACCTTAGCCTATGGGGACCTCCGCCTATGGGGACCTCCTAGAACCCATTTGGAGTCAATTGGGGGACTTTGAAAAATCAAAGTTTTTTTGGGGAAAAATTCTAATTTGGTCAATTGCGCCATTACTTGATTCATATCATTCAAATTTGGTCGAAAACTGGCCTATTCGACCAAAAAAAATTCTTCAACTTAATTTTGTTTTGTCTTTTTGAATTCGAATTTCGAAGTTTTTCAAATTCGAAATTCGACTCCTGATAAATATGCCTCTAAGAGATAAACTACTGTATTACTTTTTTATAATTTTATTTTGGCTGCTTTTTGTTTGTAATAATAAGAAACTTTCTTTATAAGGGTCACGTTGATGGCAAGGCAATGTTCATTGCACAACAATTAGTAGCCTGAAAGCAGGGAGCTCCCAATTTTCCAGAAGGGGATTTTAGACCATTGCCTTATTCTCAGGTGAGAGTAGATAGCTGCATGTATATTGGAAAATATGCTAGCAGAATAATGATTAACTTTTTAGTATTTACAAGGGGCATATAGCATAAAATCTGACAATGGACAAAAGCATGCTAATTAACACAAAATAGAAGTATCCATTTTCATTTTTGTACCTTTCACATCAAATATGGATTAAAAAGTCAGAAAACAGCACTCGACCCACCCCTTTTACATACTTCCATTCCAAGGCTCCTCTCTATGTCCCTCAGGTGCCGCCGGCACTTCCAATGCCAGAGGCTTCAACTTAAGCAGGACTGGGCTGGCAGACGTGAGGTGCTCACGTCTGCCAACGTTTCAGCTCCTTACTGGAACTTTCTTCAGGGATACTGGTAGTTCTGCTTTTGTAAGTAATTGTCACTTGAAGTTCCTAAACCTGACTGTTTTGCCAGCCCGATTGTCCCTTCTTGCACAAATATGGCAGCCCCCTCATACAGGAACAGGGTAGTAAGAAAGGTAATGTAAAAGCATCAGGCAAAATTATAAATAGCATTCAAAGGCAATGTTATGATAGATAATAAAAAACGGTTATTTTCTGATGTCAGTATCTCTTTTAGGGGGTTATTTTTTAAACCTCAATTTTTTTCTGGTAAGGTTTTTTTGGGCAAAAACTTTAATTTCTCGAGATTTATTATACCCAAAGCTGCTAAAAGTCTGAATCCAAAAATCCGCCATCTCAAACCTGCTGAGGTCATGTTTAAAGGGGAACTATTGTGAAGATAAAATTGGCCAGGTGCGATGGAAATAATAATATTCTGAAATATATTTGTTTACCAAAAATGCAAACTTAAAAAAATGCTAAAAAAAAAAAAATGCTAAATGTAGCAATTTTTATTATATATTTATATATATTTTTTAGGGATGCACTGAATCCATTATTTTGGATTAGGCTGAACCCCCGAATCCTTTGTAAAAGATTTGGCCAACACAGAACCCTAATTTGCATATGCAAATTAAGGGTGGGAAGGGGGAAAAAATTACTTCCTTGTTTTGTGACAAAAAGTCACGTGATTTCCCTCCCCACCCCTAATTTGCAATTGCAAATTAGGGTTCAGATTCAGTTCGGCCAGGCAGAAGGATTCGGTGGAATCCTGCTGAAAAAGGCCAAATCCTGGCCGAATCCTGGATTCGGTGCATCCCTAATATTTTTTTTTAATTGCCTACAATTATTGCAATGGCAGGTTTTACCTTTTACAATTTGAGATACCGTGGTGCCGGGTGTGAAATCGCTCAATTTAATAGAATATTTTCCTGACTTGACTTTTTCTTTTATTTATAAAATAGATAAAAGATAAAATTGTGGATAGGAGTTTGGTCGACCTTGGTTTAATAAAAATATGAGATAAATTTGAGTTTTAGTAAATAACCCCCTAAATGTTGTAGAAAATATTCGGCAACCATTAAATCTTCTATAATTTTCTTTAGAATAAGCTTTGCCCCCACTGAATTTATGTGCTCCTGGGTTTTAACTTATTACTTCAATTATCTATATAATTTCAATCTGATATACCTGTTTTATATGGTTACAAAAGGAAATTTTATCTGAAAAACATTAAAATGATACTGACACTAAAAAACTACTTTTTAAAATATGAATGTACCTGAAAAGTTACCTAAAGGTCATGCTGATTGTTTTTGCTGAGAGATTTGTTTTTGTAAGTTATTGTTTATCAAGTTTATGATAGATGTAAAAAAGGCATAATTTCTGGTGTCAGTATCTCTGTAATGTTCAGGTTTTGAGGTCCACTAAAACATATAAAAATAAACTGCATTTTAGTGATAGCATTGCAAAAAATGAGCCTGCACTGAAAATTACATATCCACAGTAATCTATTTATTTTATTTTATATATTTTTTGCAGCCTATAAAGAATACTTAAAACTGAGTTATAAGGTGTTTGTATAATATTGGGACCACAAATGTTTATAACATGGACTACAAAGCTTCTGTTGGTGCTTTTAAGCTTTATCTTTTATATTGATTATATGATAAAATAGAGTTAAAAGTAAGCTTTCCTTGTGAGGTATTTCGCATGTCTTTGCTTTAAAGTGGCTCTTGTTCTTCATTCATTTGAAATGTCAATCAGTAAAATTGTAATGACACAGAATGGCAATCTCTAAATGTTATGTATTTGGTCTAATGATCAGTAACGAAGTCAATAATCCCTGGGCAAAATATGACAAATGTAGTTTTAGGAATGGACTTGAGTTTTGATTTGACTACATATATTTTAGTGATGCTTTGTAATATTCCTGTTTAGTGCAATAAATGATGCAAAATATAATATATAAATGTAGTCAATGGCTTGAATACTTTTGGAACCGGTTGTTGTAGACTGGCTAGTTTATTTTTATGCATTTTTTTTAATCTTATTTAAAATGTTGTTTAGGTTTTTTTTTGTGTGTAGACAATATTTTGTCCATGCTAATCTGTCACTACCCACAACATTAATTGAAATGTATCAATGTCTGCACTAAAAGCATTGCAGAAAGATTTGCAGGGTTTGCTATTTCATATAAATGATGGGTCAAATATTTGTCAGTTAAGGTCCTTGTTCTAATGACAGATTGTCTTTCATCTATGTTCCTGAGATAAAAACTAAGCAACTGGAATCAAAACAAACTGATTCAATACTATATTGACAGCATATACAAGGTGAAATTATAATGACATTGAGATCTTCATTTTGCTACAGTTTAAAGAAAAACAGTCATCCATCTCGTATGCTGTTGCATTGATTGAGGTTTTATCTGAGTGACAAGGGCCTTATGGACATAAATTGATGCTGTCCTTGGTGAAACTGCATAGACTGTGTCCGGGGGGGGGGTCATTGTTTAATAGGTTTCAAACTCTTGATTAAAAATAGATAAACTACTTTGTATTCAAGGACGTGGTGTTTCAATTCCCTTTTTGGTTTGCTGGTATACAGATATCAGACAATTAATCAGATTTATACCTATGCAGTTCATGGTTCTCAATTTCACAGTAGGACTATATAGAGAATAAAAATGCCCCACATAGACATGTCTGTATTAGGATTCTCCACTGGCACACAGTTCTCTGGGTAGGTTTGGCCAAGCAGAGATTGTGTTGGCAGGCAAACTTTATGAAATCTTATGGTGTTATGACACATTATGAGTTCATCCTATGTAGAAAATAAGCAAGAACAAAGACCAGCACCTCTGCTTGATAAGTAATTGTCAGCAGGTGTCAGGAAGTACCTCTGCTGGTACTTCAAGTACAGGCATTAATGGCACACTGTTGCCAATATCCTTGTATCATCACTGGGACGTGAGCATTGGGCCAGGATTGGATATGAAATGTTAGCAGAGTGGAACAAAATCTGATACCAATGGCCTTAGACTGTATTTAGATATACCATGTCAGTCTTGTGTGTACTGCTGACCCTTGTGTTTAACTCTTAATGCTCTTGAACATTGCCTGCCTTGACCTCTCTGAGCACTACTTGCCCCAGTTTCTACTTCCTGCTTAGTCCATACATTCAATTAGGATTGCGGCTTTTCCTGGAAAAAATAAAAATTACTGATAAATTTGTAAGTCCCTGTTGATATGCCCTGAACAGCTCTCTAAGCCTGCATACTCACCCATTCTTCATCTGATCCTGTGTACATCTCTCTTTTTGCATCATCTCCTCTTTCTAACCTGCCCCTGCCGCTACGTTATCACCAAGCCCATTCTTTATGTAGGCTGGTATTGCCAACTGCAAAAGCTGGCAACCCTTACTGAGGCACATGATGTTACAGGAACACTAAGCATCAAATGGCATGGTAAGCCAAACAATAAAAGATTAACAAATACTTTATAGGTCAATATATTTTTAAAAGATTTAAAGGGGAATGAAAGTCATGTAGTTCTTTTATTATATATAACAATATTGGCATACAGAGTAAGCAACTTGGACCCTGTTCCTAAGAACTAAGTGTTAGTAACTAAAAGAAACAAGAATATTATAAATTTGAGGTTCACCTTATGTTTGTTGGCTTGGTGACTGTAGGATACAACAACATTTACTTTACTATTTTCAAATGCTCCTAGGTGTGATCCTACATATTTTTTAAAGAGATGCACATTATTTATAAAGATTTATATGGCATTATAGGAAACCTTTGATTAACTTACTAATCCTGCAGATATTGTAATACACTTTATGGAGGTATAAGCTTTCCTTATATAAGATTCTATTGTAAAAACAATTAATTGTCATAACACGGCATGATAACATTTAGCCTACTAAATTGCTTGAAATAAAGCATTCTCATGTCTGTTCCCATAAACCAGCACTTTCAGATAACAAATATCTTAACATAATGAAGGAATTGGATTTTTTTAATGTGTAAGACATGATTTGGGACAGGAGGCAATGTTTCCTTGAACCAGTCCTGTTGCAGTTAATTAGTTTAACCTTAGATTGAACAAATCTTAGTTTGTCTGGTTGGCATAAAAGGTAGGTTTTAATCAGACTATCTTCCTTACAGGTTTTATTTTATAAATACAGGTATGGGATCTATTATCCAGAATCATTGGGACCTAGGATTTTTTAAAATGTTCTTTTCTCTATGCTCTAAAATTATTATATGAAATCATAGTTTTACCATTATTTTGGATTTTTTTCAGCTTTGTTAACATAAAGATACTTGCTAAGTATTACAGATGATTGCAATAATAGATTATAATAATAATATAGAAAAAGTTTAAGGACAATAGATCCCACACAAGTGCTTCCAAATTAGACATTATTTAAAGCAAATGCAAAAATGTAATCTTAGAGAAGTTACTTAAATATAAAGGTATTTATCTATTTACACCAGGAATCTCAAAAAGCCTCTTGAAGTGGGATAAAATGTCTAATATGAAAAGAATTTCTGTGATACCTCAAATAAATGTGAGGAAAAGATCCTAAAGGAAAAACTATACTTGGCAAACAACAATGTTGGTGTCTATTAAATATATTGCATAAAACATCTCCTATGTGAAATACTGCTTCACTTACAGTTGTGATCACAAGTTTATGTACCCTGGCAGAATTTATGATTTCTTAACCATTTTTAAGAAAATATGAATGATAACACAAAAACTTCTTTCACTCATGTTTAGTGGTTGGCTGATGTGATTTATTGTCAAACAACTGTGTTTACTCTTTTTAAATCATAATCACTACACAAACTACCCAAATGACCCTGATCAAAAGTCTACATACCCCAGTTCTTATTACCGTTTATTGCTTCCTTTAACATCTATGACAGCTTGAAGTCTTTGTGGTAGTTGTGGATGAGGCTCTTTATCTTCACAGATGGTAAAGCTGCCCATTCTTCCTGACAAAAAGCCCCCAGTTCCCATAAATTCTTGGGCTGTTTTGCATGAACTGCACGTTTGAGGTCTCCCCAGAGTGGCTCAATGATATTGAGGTCAGGAGACAGAGATGGCCACTACAGAACCTTCACTTTATCTTGCTGTAGCCAATGACAGGTTGACTTGACCTTGTGTTTTTTATCATTGTCATGTTGGAATGTCCAAGTATGTCCCATGCGCAGCTTCCGGGCTGATGAGTGCACATTTTCCTCCAGTATTTTTTGATAACTTGCATTCATTTTGCCACCAATTCTGACCAAATTTCCTGTGCATTTGTAGCTCACACATCCCCAAAACATCAGCGATCCACCACCATGTTTCACAGTAGGAATGGTGTACCTTTCATCATAGGCCTCTTTGACTCCTCTCCAAATGTAGCGTTTATGGTTGTGGCCAAAAAGTAGAATTCTAGTCTCATCCCTCCAAATGACTTTGTGCCAGAAGGTTTGAGGCTTATCTCTGTGTTGTTTGGCATATCGTAAGTGGGATACTTTGTGGCATTTGCGTAATAATGGCTTTCTTCTGTCAACTCGACCATGCAGCCCATCTTTCTTCACCTGTCCTGTATTTCACCTGAAGTTATTTGTGGGTTTTTCCTTGCATCCCAAACAATTTTTCTGGCAGTTGTGGCTGAAATTTTAGTTGGTCTACCTGACCGTGGTTTGGTTTCAACAGAACCCCTAATTTTCCACTTCTTATTTAAAGTTTGATCACTGCTGATTGGCATGCTCAGTTCCTTTGATATTTTCTTATATCCCTTTCCTGTTTTATAGTGTTCAACTACCTTTTCCCGCAGATCCTTTGACAATTATTTTGCTTTCCCCCATGACTTAGAATCCAAAAAACATCAGTGCAGCACTGGATGAAAGATGCAAGGGTCTGTCAGGAGTCCAGAAAGTCATTGACCTTTTATACACACCTACTAATTACAAGCAAACAGATCACAGGTGAAGATGTTTACCTTTAATAGCCATTCTAACCCTTTTATATTTTTTTCCCCAATACTATATAATACTACATAAATGGTTATTCCTGCTCCAAAGCTTCTGTGAATTTGGGCTATTTTAATGGCACTTAATTTTTGAGTTAATTATAAGCTAGTCATAAATTTTGGGTATATTATGGTTTAATATAAAATCATGTAGCTTTATATTTTGTCTTTTTTTTTCTTTTAATTATCAGTTCATTTTAGTATAATAACTGGAGTTACCGATTTGCTTTTATGTGAAATCTGTAGTATATATATATATATATATATATATATATATATATATATTGAAAAAAATGTATACTTTTTTTACATTATAGCAATAATTTAACTATAAACAAATTGATATAACTTTTGATATTTTATCAATAAAAGGGTTAATCTAAGTGATTCATGAACCAAACAAAACTAAACCGAAATTCTAATCAGGACTATTTTAAATTGTTTCAAAAGTCTAGTTCATACTAACCGTGAATTGTAAGGTAAACTCAAACTGCCATTTCTAGGAAAGTCAGCAACGATTAATCCAGGGAGTTATCTAGTTGCTAATTTGAGGTCATGGATTAATTTCCACTAGTTAGATTGGAAGCTGGCCTACTAAGGTTATTTGTTGGCCTTCTGTGCTAGAGAAGGTTTGGAAAGGTTGAGCTTGATGTGTTTTTATGTCTTTTTTTCAACCTCACTGAAACTTGAGTTGTATGCTTAGCTTTCTTAACAGCTTCACAGTTATATCTGTGGTTGATTAATACCAATAATTACCATATGACATCTGTATACTTGCCCTAGCAGAAACTATCATGATTTTTGTTCAGGTTAAGCAAGTTTCTGTTTAGCAGCACTTCACTTAGTATTGATTTATGTATAGTGCTGTAAATTAACCAAATACACATCATTAAATGTTGTTCCATTTACTTGGCCTAATGAGCTCAGACCTTAAAGATTTCTTTAGACACAGACACTAGCAAATTGGTAAATAAACAGTCACTGTATAAAAGCTTGTTATCTTTAAGAGTGGAGTATACAGCTTTGTGAGTTAAAACAGCTTTTAATAGATATTTCCATTCTTACTCAACCTTAAAATGATGAACTGTGTGAGGTGACCCATGTTCTTTTGAGTGCTTAGCTTTTTACATTTTAAAACAAGTTCCTAAGGGTGAATAATGAATTTGTCATGCCTGTTCATTCTTACATGCAGTTTTTGAGTGGTCTCTCGCAGTAGTGTACACTATTTTAGAAATTAACGCTGACATAGGTATTCACATATGTTTTTCAGATCATTGTAAGATGACAAGATCAATTTGTCACTAGGGATGGGCGAATTTTCTTGCCTTGTTATGCCGTGGAAATGATGCCCATAGATAATTTTTAATGTTTTTTGATGTCCATAGACTTTAATGGGCGACATTTCGCCGGTGGCAATTTTTTAACGAAACGGGTCAAAATCTCCCAATCCTATTTATCACCATAACTTGAGAATTAAGAAATGGCCAGCATAGGTAATTTTACAAAAGTAAAAGGTTTTGTAAAAGATTGTGGTCCACTAAAGTGGTTAAATATGCCTCAATGTTCATATTCTAAAAAGGAAAAAGTTATTATACAACTTAAACTATAAACCCCGGATAGAGGAAACACGTAAAACATACAAAGTTGAAGTAATAAGTGGTTTACTTGGGTATGGAAAATAAATACGGTAAAGATTTCCATTCTGCCTAAATGTCTTTATCTTTTTTTCAAACATTATCCTGCTTCCAACCAGAGCATTTAAAGAAATCAACAATATGTTGAACCATTATATATATGCCAAGCCAAATGAGCAGGATCAAACAAATCACCTTACACAAATGTAAATGTGAAAGAGTCTGATTTATTTGCCCAAAACAAGCTTTCAGTCATATTAACAAGCATGTATCTATATGACCTGTGTATTAGACTGTTAATTTTGACTCCCCTGTACATTGGAAATCCTTTGAAACCCCATGGACCAATAATACACTTCAACCACTTCCATGGACTAAAACAACATCAATATAAAAAAAACTTGCTACCATATGCATTATTTGATTCGACTATCTCCCTCTGGTTCTCCACCAACCATAAATTGAAAATAGCTCCCTGCCCTTCACCATTAATGCCATTGCATAGAAATATAGAATCCACAATCCACAACTCAGGCACCTTCTTCCTGCATCAACAAACAATGTTCCTGTTATTCTGCAAAACAAAAAGGCGTGGTCAAATCTTGACAGCTGGAGGCTTCACCAAATAATACCGACTTTGAATTTAAAAGGGCAACAGATACAAGGTCTGACACCTTATTTTCTAATTAATAAGAATGTATATATTTTTGTTTCTTACTGGACAAAGGGGAAAATCTCTTTGACCAATGGCAACATGTTATTAGTGTTTAGTTTGAGATGTCCTTGCAACTTCCTCTCAGCCATGTGTCTCCAGCTAACACTTTCCATAATACTGTGACAGAACTACTGTTTGGATGTATCCCTGTAAAAAAGATAACATATGTTTAAAAAAAAAAATTGAAGGTATTGAAAGAAACACTATCAGGAGGTATTAATGTATCATAACAAAAGCAAATTGACTTATTTTTATGTTTTGGTCTTATTTATATTAAATAGTGTGCCCTAAATTGATATGTACAGATAATATATGCAGTGCACTGAATCTTACTGAATACATTACATTCATTATTATTGGCTAATATATATACAGTAAGTGCCACATGATTGTTTAGTTTAGGTAGTTTTTTGGTTGCTTATTACATTTTTTTTTACATACATCTTATGTGCTTGTGATATTACCATTTTGCCCTGCAATGCTTCCCTTATCCATTTTATAGATGCAGTTGTGTCATCAGCCTCATTAAGATAAATGAGCTCTCTGTGCCTGCTATAATCAGGTATGCACTATGCTGTGATTTTTGTGGGTGTACTGACTTTAAAATGTCTACATTATTATGATGCATGAAATCAGATGCAATTAGACAAAACTAACAGATAATGATGCTTAGTGTGCGCTATCAACATGGCATCAATCGATTTGGGGCACCCACTGTAAACATTGACAGATTTTGCATTTCTCTCTTGCTGAGAAATCTGGACTGAGGCACAAACAGCTTAATGATGAGGAAAGAAGTTGAAACTCTGCAGGAGACTAGAACTACAGTATTAACTGCAATTAGGTGTACAGTCCCTAACGCTTACACACAGCTGCAGGGCAAGAAATAATGTCCTGTATGTTGCTTCATTCTGTTTAGAGTTTGGTAACCAAAGGACGAATAGAAATGAACAGTCGTGAGTGACCTTCCTTGAATTAAATTGTATTAATTCAGCAGAGGCACTGTAATGTACAATAAAATAGTTATCTGAGGGTGGGGGTGAGGAAGAATTCTGTATATATAAATAGTGATGGGCGAATTTGCACCATTTCGCTGAAAAATTCGCAAATCTCCAGCGAAATTCACGAAACAGCAAAAAATTGGCGAAACAGTGCTGGTGTCTCGTTTGTGACACTGGCATCCGTTTTTGATGCCGGCATCCATTTTTTTTGGACGCCAGCAAATTTAAGATCCAAAAGGGTACTTATTATAAGTGTTTAAATGCATAATAATGTACCTTACAATTCATTATTAGAAATGGATAAAAGATTATATACACACTTAGACTGTAAGCTCTATGGGATAGGGACATCTTTCCTACTGTGTTTCATATCACATGACACTTTTTCTCTGTGTATTTATACTTATTGTATTTATTATAATACTTGTCCTTCCTGTGTGTACTTTGTAAGATTGGACAGTGCTGTGTATACTTGTCCTTTATAAATAAAGTTACACATACATACAGTACATACATATTTGTGACCTTATCAATCCATTCAAATACCTTAAAGGGATTCATGGGAAAAGGTGCTTTTATTTTTCAAAACGCATCACTGTTCCAGCACTGAAATAAGTTTTTTAACAAGGGCAACATTTTTTATATTTAATTTTGAAACCTGACATGGGGCTAGACATGTTCTCAGTTTTCCACGTACCATCAGTAGTAATGTGACTTGTGATAAACTCTGATAAACCCCACTCTTCCTTTACCCCCAACAGCCTATCGACAGAACAATGGGACGGTAACCAGATAACAGCCCAATTTGCCCAAAATGCATTGAAGTCTATGGGCAAAAGGTTTTTTTTTTGATGCGTGAAAATTTTTTTCACTCATGGCCGATGGGCATTATTTTCATGGTTAAACTTGGTGAAAAATTTCACTCATCACTAAGGGGGTTATCAAATGTCGAATTTTAGAGTTATGTGGGCTTTTTAAACCTCAAATGAACTGGAATGGTTTCCTATTTAAGAAAAAAATGGAATTGGGGAAAACTCAAATCAGCAAGTTGAAAGTTACCAAGTCCATAATGTTTATGGGTTCACATCTGTTTTTGCATAAATTACCATTGTGTCTAACTGCAATAAATTTGTATGAGCAGTGGAAGATAACTCTACTTTCAGATTATTCAGATATTTGGTGGGTCATGTAGCTTCAAGTATAGATTTAGGGATCTGAGGGCAAAATTATCTAGGACTGAAAACAACTGAAGGGATGGATCAATATTGCCAATTTCAAAAAATCTAGAACTGAGTTGAGTGAGTGTTGTATAAGATAAAGGTAGGACAATATTAGCAAATGAATCCTTAAAACAGACTATTTTTTTAAAAAATAGGACTAATTATGATCAGATTAAGCTGTTTCATTTTAAACTACGCCTTTATTCTATTTATTTACTGTATATATTTCTTGTAATTGGGGTAGTTTAATTTTTGTAACTTTTAAGAAAGTTCTAAGCTTAGATGCTGTAGTTTAATTTAAAAGTACTATGGCATGTGACACAAGGTCATAGATTTTTGGCTTTCACATATGCTAAGCTAATCAAATATGATTTTAATGTAAATGTTCTTGTATTACAAATTAAACAATTTTACCTTACATTTACTTAATTATAGAATTAATAAAATGTACTGTAAGTTTTTATCACCTTACATTTAATTTGTCTCCATGGCTTTGTTTTATAGTACATCGATTATTTAACTATATAAACGTTACTAAGTTGACCTTTTTAAAACTAGGTAACTGCAAAACCCAGAGAAAATCCAAGATTTTTAATTACTTTTTAAAAGTAATTAAAAAAAATGAAATTAAAAAATGTAATTTATTTCAAAAGAATGATTTCACTGCCCACAAATGTACATGTATACAGAGTATTGGTTGATTTCACCTGTTTAGGGAGATTATGCCATTTATATAACCTATAACGGGAGTAGCATCATAAATTGCAGATCACCGGTTTTTATAATCTGTCCAGTTTAATTTAAACAGCAACTATCACATCAAAATTGTTTCCTCCCTAGATGAGCAAAATGCCATGTTAGGGAACACGTATATGCATAATAAGCATGTGTACAGGCTAACGTTTTATGTGCACAAATGTGACATAGGATTGGGGGGACTTGTTGATTGTATGTCAAACGCATATGCCTAACATGAGCGTCGGGGTACCTTTTTGCTCATAGTGTGCATGTGTTTGCCCAAACATTGAGGCAGAGTGCACACTAGGGGGCTTCCCTTAAAAAGATACACAACCTCAAGTATGGTGTGATTACACCAGCCCAAGTACAGGCTGTTGTTATCATGGACCTCTGGTGGGGGTTTTGATTTCTTTTAATTTCATAGGTGCCATTTAAAGGAGAAGGAAAGGTTAAAACTAAGTAAGCCTTATCAGAAAGGTCCACCTAAATATACCAGTAAACCCGCAAAGTAGTGCTGCTCTGAGTCCTCTGTCAAAAAAAAACACTGCATTTCTTTCCTTCTATGGTGTACACATGGGCTTCTGTATCAGACTTTAAACCTCCTTTCCCCAGGCGTGAGATGCTCAGTTTGCAATTCTTTCCCCCTCCCTTCTCTGCTGTAATCTGAGCCCAGAGCTATAAGTGAGCAGGCAGGGAGTGATATCACACCAAGCTAATACTGCAGCTGCAATACTAAACAAACAGATTATAGGGATTTTTACTCAGGCATGGCAAAACGTTCTACAGAATAAATATAGCATTCTAGCTTGCACTATTGCAGCTAATCTCTCTCTCTCTCTCTCTCTCTCTCTCTCTCTCTCTCTCTATATATATAGTCATCGAGAGCTGCTATTATCATTCCTCACACTGCTTTTGAAAATGCTCAGCATGAGTAGGAAACATTTTCAGAACTGCATTTTAATCATTGTTGTATATCTGCACTAATAATTCCAATAAGGAGAATGGAATGTAAATATATTAATTTTCATTTTTGTTTCTTCATATGCCAAGCGTATAGCTGATTAAATCATATTACAGCAAATAGTAAGCTTGCAGTGACTACAGTACCAGGTAATATAAAAATAAATTACATCAAACTCTAATATAGTATAGAAGTTGCATTCACCTTGAAGGTAAGTGTAAAGTACATATTTTTATGCAAAATACATTTTTAGAAATAAACACAGAAAGCTGTCAGCCACATGGCAAAAGGGTTGTGTTATTGGGTTAAAGAGGCAGCTGAAGACACTACTACTCCAAACCATTCAACTAAAACATTAAATATAACTATTTCCTCTGGTAGCATAGTATGTATGTATGTATGTATGTATATTTTTATTTGTAAAGCGCTCCTTGAGGGCAAAGCACTGTACAACAAAACAATAAATTAGTAATAACAAACAAGGGGTCATTGGAATAAAAAGCAACAATAAGTGCATTATTAGAATACAATTCACATAAATATAAAATATAATTACAATTCAGATTAAGTGCTCAGTGTCAAGGAAACAAAAGGCTAGAGGACCCTACCGGGTAGGGCTTACAGTCTAAATAGGAGGATAACATACAGACACAATTCAGAGGGGTATTAAGGTGCTGTGGGTTACAATTTGTTACATTGTTATATAAGTGCCAGTTCAGGTGTTATCCAGGTGCTCCCAGAAGTAGTCTTTGAGTTTTGTTTTAAAAACATTGAAGGAGGATTCTCTCCTGAGAGATTCAGGAATGGCATTCCAAATATAAGGAGTCGCAAGAGAGAAGGGTTTGATACGGGAAACAGCAGTAGTAGTGGGGGGTACAACCAAGCGGTTGCTCTGAGAGGAGCGGAGGTTTCAGGCAGGAACATATAGAGAGACAAGAGATGAGATTAGGAGTTAGGTGCAGAGGAATGAAGGGCTTTGAAGGTTATGAGGAGGAGTCTATAAGTTATTCTTTGTTTTATAGGAAGCCATGATAAGGACTTCAACAGCATAGTATAACACTGCCTAGATATGACTTGAATAATAATAGGCTGCCTTTTCTTGTAGCAATGTTACACATGCACACCTCTGCTATTTACATAGAACACTTAAAAGACATTGTTTAAACTTTAAACTTTAAAGGGATACTATCATGGCAAAACATGTTTTTTTTCAAAATACATTAGTTAATAGTGCTGCTCCAGCAGACTTCTACATTGAAATCTGTTTTTCAAAAGAGCAAACAGTTTTTTTAATATTTAATTTTGAAATCTGACATGGGGCTAGACATATTGTCAGTTTCTCAGCTGCCCCCCAGTCATGTGACTTGTGCTTCAGTAAACTTCAGTTACTGCTGGTCTGAAAATTGGAGTGATATCACCCCCTCCCTTCCATCTCAGAAGCCCATCAGCAGAGCAATGGTAAGGTTACCAGATAACGGCTCCCTAGTAGATATAAGAACATGTTCCACTGTGACTTAGTTAAATTTAGCAGGAAAAACAATCGCCTGACAGAAAGCAGTTCCTTTCTAAAGTGCTGACTCTTTCTGAAAGCACATGACCAGGCAAAATGACCTGAGATGACTGCATACACACCAATATAACAACTAAAAAAATATATACTTGTTTGTTCAGGAATGAAATTTTATATGGTAGAGTGAATTATTTGCAGTGTAAACAGTGTAATGTAAAAATAAAAATTATACCATAAAAATCATGACAGAATCTCTTTAAGGACCATTTTCAACACAAACAGAATCTGCATTTGTAGACATAAATAAAATACAGCTGCAGGTTTAAATTCTGTTTTACAAAATATATTATTACACAAGGTATCATATTATTTTTTGCATGTTGTTATATGTTATCATTGTTTAGCCTTATTTGTTAATGCCCTTTATAGGATATGCTCTTTTAGTTGTGCTAAAACATTTTGAGGGCACTTAAAGGGCAAGGAAAGGCTTTAGCCAAACTCTTTACTATGTTGTAGCACACCCCTTGATTTCATTTGCACGTGCACCAAAATGAAACCACTCCCTGGCCCAAGTATGTCACTCACTCTCATGTAGATGGCAGGATTCACAGTGATTGTTGTTTTACATAAAAATGTGATGATGAATGAGAATGTTTTCCCTGCAACCCCCCTTGATATCTAGTTCTGAGGCTGGGAAGCAAATTGCTCTGCATTGCTCTTTAATGGACTAAAAAAAGTCACAAAGCAGTAAAAATCTTTGAATTGCTATTTGTGGCGGTGGCCTAACTCTCAGGCTGGACTTTACTGTCTGGCCGAGTCATTCAATAGTTTAAGGTATTTACTAATCCTTCCTGCCCCATTTGGAGGTGATGGGGGCTACATGGATAGCATACCCTGTAAGACTCGCTATTTAAGAAGCCTTTTGAAAGGGCAACTTTGCAATTAAGGTTTTTAAACCTAGTTATAGCTTCTGGTGCCCAAATCTGCAGGCAGCCCCAGCCTCTGGTGTAGGCTATGTTGTCTTCTCTCTGCAGTGGAAAAGCAATTGGAATATAAATGACGTGTCCATGTTTTTTTTTATTATTTCTGTATTTTATTTCTGGACATTGGAGCTGGGGTTGGCTGATGCAACAGGGGGCACTGAAGTCGACAACTATACACGGGTAAAAACAAAAACTAAAAAAAAATATTCCCCAAGGTTTCAAGGGATACTAAAATAATCCCTGAACTTTCCTGGGCAATTTAATTTAGATAACAATTCAAATTTTTCAATCAATGAAATCCCAGTCCATTTACTGTAAAAGTTAGGTACTGTAGTATGTTACATAATTTGAGATGAAATACACACACTGCTCAGCGACAGTTATTAAAAATGAACATAATAGTTATAGCATAGTATATAGTAATTCTAACCCAAGGGTTTGAATGAAAGAGCCTTTACTTTCCTTAACATATTATTCACTTTTCCCTCACTCCTATATGCATAAATGCTGATATAATTATATTGGTGTGCTTTTTGTTTCTGCTGAATGCCTGTTTGCTTATTTGCTTACTCTAGAAACATACCTTTTGTTTTATCTTCTTGTATTCGTCTTTTTCCCTATTGGTATGGAAGCTATCAAGAAGTCAGGATTTAATGAATAAACATGTATAAGTTGTAAAGAGCAGAACACAAGGTGGGAAGATGCTCCATGCTGTGATCCCTTAAGAAACAAAAGAAATTTATATTCTAGCATGTGCATCTCTCATGGGAACTATAACAGTGAAATATAGTAGCTTTGAAGGTGTGTGCTGTGATAGTCTATTTAGGAAAATGGTATACACAAGGTTTCTTGTACACCTGTTGTTTTGGCTTGTTGTAACATTTTTATGTTTATTTATTTATGTTAAGAAAACTGAAAATGATTTGATGAAGCATTGCTTGGTATTTGCATGTGTAACTAAAGCTAGGTATGATGTGCTAAAGATCAACATCCTTGTCCAGACTAAAGGGATAATTTTTTGTTTGTGCCTTACATTGTGCATTGCAAGGTCACTGGCATAAGGGAGTCCTTACCTAACGGCTGCCTTAATCAAATTGTGAGTACATTGTTTCCTTTTTGTCTTGCACTTATAAACGCTCAGTCAATCAGTCAGTTGATTCATATGCATATGATGTGTAGGTGCATGCCTGTGTACTGCCCCTCTCCTTGCAGGTACAAGATGTTGTCAGTCAGGTAATCATGTAAAAATGGCTGCAAATATTTCCATTACAATGGAAATCTACACTAGTAACTTCCCAATTCATGCCATAAATGGCCCAGTTACTTGATAGTCTTAAAGGGGACCCGTCACCCTACAAAATTATTCAAAATCCTATTTTATCAGATTAGTCAAGGAAAATGAACTTTAACTACACTATATAAATTATTTGAATCTTGTTTCCTTCAGTCTGGGATTTCAAAATTATAGCAAGCAGGCAGCAGCCATTTTGTGGACACTGTTATTAAGAAAGCCTTGTATCATCTCAGAATCCTGTTTGTGCATCAGAATGGGGGACCCGATGTCCATCCCCATGCCCTGGCTAAACAGTTATATGGTAAAGAGAACTGGGGGAATGTGTGGAGAGCAGTGACATCTAAGAAGTGCTGAATTGAAAGTGAAAGTAATTGTCTGCCCCGCCTCTATGCCACGGGCATAGAGGAGGGGCAGACAATATTTGATTGACAGCTGAGATTTTTAAATGAGCTTACAACAGCTATGAATGCTTAAATAAAAAATAGAAATTGGATTTCATGTTTAATTTGAAAAGGACTTTTATTATACAGATTTTTGTGTCTGGGTGACAGGTCCACTTTAAGGGGTTATTCATCAGAGGTCGATGTTGTGAAGTTTTTCTACCTCGAATAAACTCAGAACTCAAATGTTTGCTTTTATTTGAAAAAAAAACTGAATATAAGATACTCTAATTAATGCAATTGGGGGTAAAACATGAAAACTCAAATAGGTTGAATTGATTGAGATTTCAAGCACAAACCACCAAATAAACCCCAAAAATCACAAAGGCTTCTACAAGCCCTTGACAAGTCTAGCTCTTTGCAGCTTCTGGACATTTCAGTTTTTACTGAAACTACCTTTCGAAAACTCAAATTTTTAGGGGAAAAACACAACTCGGTCTTGGATTAATAACACCCTTAATATGACACTAGTAAAGGATACCTAACCAGGATACCAGCACTTCACCAGCGATACAATGCTAGTAAAAAATGACCAATTCTAAGCAACTTTTTAATTGGTCTTAATTATTTATTTTCTATAGGTTTTTAATTATTCTCCTTTATCTTCTGACTCTTTCCAGCTTTAGAACGGGAGTCACTGACCCCATCTAAAAACAAAAGCTCTGTAGAGCTACAAAGATATTGTTATTGCTACTTTCTTTCCCTCTCCTATTCATATTCCAGTCTCTAATTCAAATCAGTGCACAGTTGCTAGGTTCATTTGGACCCTAGTTGTCTGTGAGCAGTATTTCTACCCAAGTAGTAGTGATGTGCTAAAAGTTGTCTGTTGTCATTGTTCCATTGAGTTGGGTTTATGAATTGGTAGAGACAGTGGGGCTCATTTATAAACACTGGGCAAATTTGCCCCTTTGCAGTAACTTATGAGAACAAGAAATTGTGTTATTCACTCTACATTACCTGTGATACTATTCTATTTTTGTCCTTCCTTTTCTACGCACTGATAATTTACTATAACTACAAGTTTATATTCATGCTACAGTGCTTGTTGCTTTTAGTCATATCTATACTTAGACTGTGAGCTCTCCGGGGCAGGGACCTCCTTTCTGTGGTGTGTTTAACCACATAGCATTTAAGCTCTGTGCCCTTATATGAGCTCTGTATATATTATTGTATTTATTGTCTGACTTGTCCTCCCTAAAGCTGTTTTTGTCATTTTTCGAAAGAAAACTGCCATTATTTTATACCTCTTGCTGCCGGCTGAAATAAAAGCCATTTTTCTTTAAGAGACCTTTGCTGTCCTGACGCTTACTGTGTGGGAACCTGTCATAGTGTACTATATCTTCTATATTATACTTTTATTTATATTGTACTTTTATGTATTGGTTCCTTAACTGCGCTTTACAAATAAAGTTATACATACATACATCTAGCTACTCTTACATTGATCATAAGCTTTCACCATTAGTGACAATTATGTATCAGCCATGGTATAGCTCTTTCCATCATAAAATTGTAATGAGCTTTACAGTTTATCTGTTCTTCAGGGAACTCATGCATTGTTCTGTTTATACTGATGGTTTTAAATGTTTTCCTAAGATATTCAGTTATGCTGGCTTCATTTATTTGTAGTGAATACCAAGTGAAATTCATATGTACAAGTCCTTTACAAAAGAAGATCAATATTGAATACAACATTACATACATACTTAATGTTTTGTTCTAATTTGCAAGTGATATTGCTGTGTTGTCTTCTTATTTCTATAACCGTTTGGCCCTTACTGCTCACACCACACTTTTATTATGGCCATCGATTGATTTTACACTCTTGCTTGCTCAGACACCTTATTATTGGCTGACTCAGATGACTCACATAATCATGGGGTGTCATTCATTATGTTAAATTCATAAAAAGATAGAGTCCTTAATACAGTTTGCTTGGGGACAAAAACACAGTCAGGTTACAAAAGGAGACGCAGGAATAAAAAAAATACAGGTAAACCCGAAACAAGGATAAACGTTTGAAAGCTGATTAATAAAAAAGAAAAAGAAGAATCCTTATAATGGTTTAGTTTTATAAGGCAACTCTATGAAATACAACATAAATGATCTTGTGCACATTTCAGATTAGATGCTATATTTTTTTATTCTTCTTATTTAGTTTTGTTTAATTTCAAGGTAATCTGAATGTGCTCTTTTTGCTAACTGGCTCTGACCAGGCAGCTGTCCATAGTGCTGAACACATTATGAGGCTGCTCTTATCTGTCACATATTTAAAAAATTGTGAAAGTTTTCTTGTTTGTTTTTTTTTTTTTTTTTTGTGCTGCTGGGACTGTGAAAATACAGTGATTTTGAAAATAAATGTCCCATAGCAAGAAATCCAATGGCACACAGGACTGATGCAAGTAAGATTGTCTTGCGTGTTTAATGCGGATTGCAATGTTTTGAGGTCCTGTGTGCCATTGGATTTCCTTCTATGGAGTATTATATGTGAGGCAGCCGAACCTCTACCTTTATGCACCAGGTTTTGAATCAGGGTATCTGTATTGCTGTAATGGTTAACCTTAACAAAGGAAGCACTCACTGCAATCACTGTTTGCTATGTAAGACAATTGTTGGTCATTTAATATAATATCCTTTTGTGTATAGAAAAACCATAGTGTTTTTTTGTATAAAATACAATGATTTTGCAGTCCCTATAATTACAAGTGTTGTGCATTGATCTGTTTCCTTTGTCTCACTCAGCCTTAGGCATCTAAATGTAGCCATGGAAGGCAGGAAAATGTTCAGTGTTATCTGTTGATTTAAGTGATTGCTTTCATTTACTGCAGTAAGTTGGATTGTTGAATGCATTGGAACCATTTTACATTTTTTTTTTTGTAACTTATATTTTTATTTGCTTCACATAAGTTATACATCCATATAACATTTATCACTTCCAGTCAACCAACAGCAGAGGATTGGAATAGCACATACAGAGACAGGCATATCATAATGAATACAAAGTTAAAAGGCAAAGGCAACATGGTTAACCCTAAGCGTCTCCTAATTAAGGGGCAGGTGGAGGGTGGAGGCCCTGCGGGGTGGAATTGGCCAAGCCACTCAGTATCCATATGTCCCAAGTCTTCGTGAACCGATCCATTGTATCATTGATGTGAGCTATACCCATTTCAAAAGTACGATTTGCGTTCACCCTGTTAAGCACCTCAGTAAGACTCGGTGGGGTGACGTTCTTCCATTTAGATGAAATCGCTAGACGAGTGGCCGTCAAGATCTGATTGACTAAAGCCTGCCCACTTCTACGTAACCTGGGCAAAGGTTTGCCCAAAAGCAAGGTTACTGGGTCCATTGCAATGGGTTGTTTCAGCAACTGGCCTAACAGATTCGCCACCTCAGCCCAAAGCGGTTGAATTAATGGGCAATCCCAAAAAGTATGTAGCATGGTCCCATGGGAACCACAGTTCCTCCAGCATAGAGGGGAGGATTGTTGGAATAACTTGTGCAGTCGTACAGGCGTATAATACCAGCAGGTCAATACCTTATATATCTGTTCCTTTTGACGAGCACAGACAACCACCCGTTTCGCATTGTCCCATATCAGAGGCCAGTCATCAGCCTGTATTGGTTGTGGGAGAGCTTGGTCCCACTTATCCATATAATTATGTCTGGGCTGTGAACCATCTGGGGAGACTGTCAGTAAGTTGTAAATTTTGGAGATGAGGCCTTTTTGGGGTAGTCCATTAGCTGCAAGCATTTCGAAAGGCGTGGGAGAGTTGGCCTTGGCATATGAAATGTATGGCGTGAGGAAGTGGCGGAGTTGGAAGTATTCAAACCACTTTATGTCGGGCCGGGGCTGTCTGTCTCTGAGTGTTTGGAAGGGTAAAATCTGGCGGGTTTGTGGGTCGAGAAGTTCACTGATTGTGAAGAGACGGAGTTGAGACCAAGTAGCACAAAATAAAGGATCAGTCCCCGGCTGAAATGCCGGATTATTCAAATAAGTAACCAACAGGGATCTAGTCGAGATCAACTTGTGTTTATATCTAGTCTTGAGCCATATTGAATAAGTCAATCTCGTTGCTGATAAGGCTGTTGGGGAGATCCGAGTAGGAGAGGCAGGGTCCCATATAAGGGCATTGAGGTGGTACTCGCCCGCCACAGAACTTTCAATACAGCCCCAAGAAGTAGACGGAAGGTGTCTCGACCACACTAGAATTTGCCGCAGCTGTGCGGCTTCATAGTACTTCAGAAGGTTCGGGACCCCTAGGCCACCCCTCGATTGAGCAGTCAACATAACCGATTTTGCGACTCAGTGACCCCTGTAGGACCACACAAAGTTGTGAAGTAATGTCTGAATGTCTTTGAGAGCTTTGGGAGAAATATGAATAGGCAGAGTCTCAAACAAATAGAGACCCTTTGGTAGAATGGACATTTTAATAACTGCTATCTTCCCAAGCCAAGAAATAGTAGATTTAGTCCATTTCAGGAAGGAGGTCTTCGTCTGTTGTATGAGCGGTTTGAAATTAAGATTAAAAAGCTGGTTATGAGAGGCTGCAATTTGGGTCCCCAGATAGGATAGGGAGTCCACCCTCCACCTGTAGCTAAACTTAGGTTTCAGAGCTTCCAAAACCCCAGAAGTCATGTTAAGAGGTAATGCCTCCGTCTTGGTAATATTCAGTTTATAGCCTGAAATATTGCTGTATGTGTCAAGGACCCGATGAAGGTTTGGAAGGGAAACAAGGGGATTGGTCAATGTGAGTAGGACATCGTCTGCAAAAAGGGCAATTTTGTATTGTGTAGGGCCCACTGAAACTCTCCATATGTCTGGATGAGTGCGGATAGCTGCAGCTAAAGGTTCAATGCTCAGGGCATAGAGCAAGGGGGAAAGGGGACAACCCTGTCTGGTACCATTATGGATCGGGATGGGTCTGCGGGACTGCCCTGGGAGTTTAAGAAAAGTAGAGGGGGAGCTGTAAAGACTCTGTAAAGCAACCAAGTAAGGGCCCGAGAAATTTAAGTGTCTCAATAGGTCAAATAGGTACGACCAGTCCAGCCTATCGAATGCCTTTTCGGTGTCTAAACTAAGCACTAAAGAGCTTTCCTTATGTCTCTGAAGTAGTTCAATCAGGTCAATGGTGCATCTCGTGTTGTCCCCTGCTTGTCGACCCAGAATAAAACCAACTTGATCCCTGTTGATAAGTTTAGGCAGTAGTGGGGCTAAGCGGTTTGCCAGAATTTTAGTGAATAATTTGAGGTCGGAGTTCAAAAGTGCTATTGGCCTATAGTTCATACACAGCGTGTGATCTTTCCCCTCTTTGGGTATGAGGGTCAGGTAGGAAGTCAAATTGGAAGAGGGAATAGGTTCACCATGGAGGTATTGATTAAAAAGCCGCAATAAGTACGGCAGCAAGACATGTTGGTAGAGCTTGTAATATTTGTAGGTCAAACCATCTGGGCCAGGGGTTTTGCCACTGGGCATGCGTTTAAGTGTGGTGGATAGTTCCTCCATGGAAATGTCCCTATTAAGTACTTCCAAATTGACGTCCGTAAGACCTGGGAGGTCAAGGGTGGCTAAAAACTGAGCGATAAGGGCTGAGTGGTAAGTCTTGTCCTCCGTAGGAGGGGTCAGGTTGTATAGTTTGTGATAAAAGTCATAAAATTGAGAGCCTATTTGGCCAGGGTTATATGTAAGTGTCCCAGAGGGCAGTGTAAGAGAAGTAATTCTAGATCGAACTTGCTGGTCTCTAAGCTTTCTTGCCAGAAGGGTATGCTGTTTATCGGCCTTCTCATAAAATAGCTGTCTCGTCCAAATTATAGCCTTTTCAGCTTGTTGCTGTCGTAGGGCAGCCAATTCCTTACGAATTTTGGTAATTTTCATCAGTAAGGGATCAGTGCACCCCAGATTGAGTTGTGTTTCTAAGTCCCTCAACTGCCTATGAAGTTTAAGATAACTGTCATTAGCCACTCTCTTTTTACGTGCCGTTAGACCTATCAGGCGCCCCCGTATTGTGGCTTTATGAGCTTCCCATAAAGTGGTCAGAGAGGCAACGGAGCCCTCATTAATTTGGAAGTATTCCTTCAAATCGCCCTCTATTTGAGAAAACACTTCTTTGTCATGTAGGATGGATTCATTAAGGCGCCAGTGGGCTTCCCGGGGTGGGGGTTTAAATAATTCCAGAACTAGGAGTATCGGAGCGTGGTCTGACCAGGTGATCGGCATAATCTCAGACTCATATGGTAGATGAAGGCAAGGGTAAGATATAAAAAAGTAGTCAATACGTGAGTGTGATTTATAAATAGGCGAATAGAATGTGTACTGTCTGTCCTTAGGATGTTTAGTGCGCCAAGCATCAAAAAGTTGGGACTGTCGAATAATTTGTCTAAAAGACGTAGACATGTTATGGGCCGCCTGGTCTGGGGAGGGCTCTGATCTGTCTGTCACCTGAGAGAATGTCAGATTGAAGTCTCCCCCCATGATCACATAAGGAGAACTGAATTGTTGGGACTTAGAAATCACTTTACGTAAAAAACTAATCTGTTTTTTGTTGAGGGAATACACATTAACCAATAACAATTGTACATTAGCATACATTCCTTTCAATACCAAATAATGGCCATGTGGGTCAACAAGAGTCTGGTCGACTAAGAAAGAGCAATCTTTATGTATAAGGACAGCAACTCCTGCTTTCTTAAAGGGGCCCGAGGAGTAGTAGGCTCTAGGATAAAGTTTAGAAGTAAGTGTACTGGGGCTGTCTCTACGAAAAATGGGTTTCTTGAATGAAAGCAATGTCGGCTAGTAAATGTTTGAGCTCCTTTAAAGCCAAGTATCTCTTATGAATGCTATTAAGGCCTTTTACATTTATGGACACAAGTTTAGCCATGTTTATCTATAAGGGAAATATGCCCTTCTGTCTCATAGTTTCTTGGATTTAGGAACCTTACGTTCAGTCGACCAAAAGCCCCTGTCTCCCCCCAATGGAGACAGGGGCTTCTCTTTTCACTCGTGGGGCTATGGCCCAATAAAGTATTCTCAACTGACAGAATCAGGGAAAATAAGGCACCGACACTAAGTCTAGAGCCTGTGGGAGGTAGACCATATACCTCCGATGAGGGGTGAAGATCCGTAGCCCTGCGGAATCCGCCGCAAGCCAAGTAGGTAGAAAAATTGAAGAGTCTCCATATCCTAGGATCTTCTCGTGGCTAAGTCGTGACAGACGTGAGAGCCCACTTTCTTGATATTGTAAAGAAAAGCATGTCAAGTAGGGTGATCAGGTGTCCCGAGGAGGTGAAGGACTTAAGGCCAGTCTTGGCGATGAATCCTGTAGTCGGACTTTGGTCCACTGGGGGGCAAGTGATGGCAGTGGCCCCTCTGCCGTGGATTCTTTGCGAGGAGATAACCCCTCTTTAAGCGATAGGCCAAGCGCCTTCAGAAAACGAGATCCATTCCGTGGATTGTGCAGGGTATAGGTTTATCCTGCTCTCGTAACAATCAATTTAAACGGAAAACCCCATCTGTAAAGTATACCATGCTCCTTCAGTGTTTGCGTTACAGGACGAAGCTCTCTCCGTTTGCCCAAAGTGATTGGAGAAAGGTCCGTAAAGATCTGGATTTTGTGGTTGCGGAACCCCATAATCTGTGTCGCTCTCATCTTAGCCAGAATAGCTTCCCTGCCCTGGAAATAATGGAAGCAGGCGATGATATCACGTGGGGGCTTCGGCGCCAAAGGTTTAGGGCCTAGCGACCTGTGTGCCCTGTCAAATTGCCAGATATCAGGCGGCGAGTCCGGGCAAATATGAGAGCAGAGGTCCTTAAGGTAGCCTGATATGTCAGATGGGGAGACCTCTTCAGGAATCCCCCTGAACCTTAAGTTCTGTCTCCGCGACCTATTTTCCAGATCTTCGCACATGTCGCGTAGTTGAAAAACTTCCTCCTTAAGAGCAGCATTGTCTTCCTCTACATACATCAGGCGCTGTGCTACATCATCAGTGTAATTTTCTAGTTTATCAGTACGATCCCCAAGATCAGTAATCTCCTTCTGAACCTCCTTCATTGCCGCATTAACAGCCGCAACTACAGTTTGTGTAATGGTGGAGGTCAAAGCATTCTGTAGGTGCGCCAACTGATCCGCCAAGATTTGCGGCGTTACTGGCTGGCCCTCCATATGCTACGAGGCAGCTAAATCAGAAGGGGATCCTTGTGGGGAGTCATGTAGAGGAGTGAGTGAAGGAGACATACTCACTGATTGCGAGGGGGAAGCGTCGGTGCGCGGCGAGCCCTGATGAGCAGTATCAGAGTCGGCGCCATCTTGGGATTTAGTCAGTGCGCCACGGCCTGAAGTTTTTTGTAGGAATGGTGACATGGTGTGGCGTTGCGATCTAGTTCCACGCTTTCCCATAACGTAGAGTCACTCAAAAATGTCCCGATAGCGTTTAATCAGCTCAGCAGGTTGCTAATAAACGGGTTTGCAAGGATCCCTTCACGGAGCTCTTAAGATCTGCGTCCGGTCTCCACCATGGCTAAGGACCGCCCCCCGGAACCATTTTACATTTGAGACAGATACTTATATATTTTGGAAAGTTTTTATTTAGAAATACCTTTAATTCAGCAAAAGGAGGTACAAAATAAACGGCAATTGCTTGAATCTACTCTAATATGTGTACTCATGTGTCAGGTGGTTGTGTGAAAATTATCAGAAATATAAGTGCACTCGTTGCCCACAGCAGCTAAAGAATAACTAACCCCCACAATAAGTAAAAGCACAAACCTAGATAATCCCTCTCCCTACTTTCTCCTCACATAGTACAGTATTAAAAAAAAAAAGTCCCTGAATATCATGCTCACTTATTTTTGCAGAGTAGCACAGAAGAGCTCATGGGCACCATCTTCTGCATCTTCGGTCCTCTTCTGTAAGGGACCACTGAAACTGATCTATTTGGCACTTGCACAGTTGGAGCAGTCCGGTATTTGTACCAACTGCACATGGGCTGAAAAGTTCTGTTAATTGCTGAAGGGAAGGAAGAGGATCCAAAGAAGACCGAAGATGTGCACCCATAAACTCTACTGTGCTACTCTGCATCTGCATAAATAAGTGGCTTAATATTTAGGGACACTTTTTGTAATAATGTACTATGTGAGGAGGAAGCAGGGAAGAGGGACTATCTAAGGTAGTAGATGGGGCTTTTCTTATTAGGGGGGTTTAGTTCTCCTTTAAATGCTGGTAGGACAAAACTCCAAGAATTCTGCCATTGCCCTAATACTGATATAAAAAGTTATATTTTACTTTCATGATGGGTATAGGTTTGAGTAAGCAATAACCTAGCTGTCTGTAAAAGCAGTAGAGGTCTCGCTTTGATTTAACCCTTGATGTGCTGGAAAAGTTAGACTCTATGGTATGGTCTATGGAAGTACCAGCATACTTCTCTTTAGTCTATGCCAAGTGTCTGGCAGCACATGGCACAGTTAGAGCAAAAGTGCCAACATGGAAAGTATTAAATATAACCAAGTCAGACAAGCAATACAATAGTGTAATGGAATGCATGATTCTATATTTTCGCAGGACAACTATACGTTTGCACAGCCAGGAATACAGAGGAAAGTAAAAATGTTGGAAGAACTGGTCAGCCGCATTGATGGTAAGTTGTCTAGAAATGCCTTAGCTATGACAAAATATAGTTAGACCTTGCACACTCGTCTTACTGCTATCAGTCTAATTATATAGTGTGACATTCCAACTCCATCTGCCTCAGACAGGAGTGTCATCCTCAATCTGTCAATCTCGCAGCAGTGTTGTGTCACCAGAATTTCTGCAGTGTAACATTTTAAGACAAGTCACTAGAGCCTGAGCTACTTTATTGCTTTTTATTAGAATTACATAAAAACCCAGTGGCAATTTCAATGCAGATAAGTAATTAGATATAAAAGGCAGCCAGCATTCATTTTATATTAAGGTCAATAATTGCTGCAATTTAGGAGTGTTCTATACATGTCACTTGTTCTTGTACACTGCAGATAGCTGAGCTGTCTGGCTACAAATGATCAGAGTGCAATGTTTTCAGTTTTTGCTTTTCTTTGTTGCCAAGAATACAAATCAGATTTTTTTCTCTGTTCATGTAATTAATTTTCAACCGAAAATATCGGAATGATTAAAAATGAATGACCATTTGTGCAGAAATAATTTGCGGCTTGATTTTATGTTATTCTGTTGAGAAATATTGCCTTATTTCATCCACAAAATTATTCACTACATGAAATGCTGACTGTCATATTGCAGTTGCAGGATTTAATTAAATGAAACTCAACAGATAATGCTTGCCCATTCTTAGCATATTCTCTTGATAGTTTGTTAAATTAATGAACAGGGCATTAACAAAATGATGCCAAGCAGAACTAAGCTTTTTTGTGACACTAGCTTGTCAATTATGGAACAGAAAACAAAACAAAGAAAGTGTTTTGCCTCTTGAAATAGCTTCAGAGAATCATGTTAAGAAAGATTAATTCCATCTGTTCAGCATCCATTGTAGAAATCAAACTCCACGGCACATTGGACACATTCGCCCATCATAGATCTTTGATAAACTAACCCCTCGAGTAGCAAATATGATTAGAACATAAGTGTGGGCTAGATGATGTGCATTATCTGTAGAGGGCATATTTAACTTGACTTTTTTGTATAGACTTTAACAAATTACAGGGCTGGTGTACAATTTGTAATATTCAGCAACCTTGTGAAATTAAAGTTATAGTTGCCAATATCCCCCAGTCACATTTCAGAGCCTCTCCCTTCAACACTCTGTTCTGCTGGCTACTGTGCAGAACAGGCTCTGTGACTAAGTAGCCCAGTTCCCAAATGTAAAAATATGTATGTTCATGTTGTCACTCATCAGGAGGAGGGCACGAGACAACAGTATGCAGGTAAGGTAATCCGGTTGCATAGAATTTTCCTGTGCTTTACCATACCAGTTGCTTTACAAACAAAAGATATTTTCATGCTTATGTGACATTAAATAAAATATCTTTTTGAAAAAGTTATTTAAATATACACCAAACCATAGCTAACTGTATACAACCACTGTTCCCCTTTTTCACTACTTTTTTCATACTGTAAACAAAAGAACTGTAAATGGCTATATAGCATTATGGCTTGAAATAAGTGTATTGCATGGCCTGCAGCATTTTAATTTTAAAAACAGTACAGGAAAAATACTGACTATATATGTGACTTGTGATGAAGAGGTTGATCACCTTTAATTTCACTTTTTATATGTTGTAGAGAGTGCTATTCTGAGACAATTTGTATTTTTCATTTATTTAGTTTTTTCATTTATTTAGTTTTTTGTTCAGCTACTTTCCAGTTTGGAATTTCAGCAGCTGGCTGGTTGCTAGGGTCCAATTTTACCTAGGGAGAAAGGAATATTAATAGAGGAGGGCCTGAATGCAAATGTAAGCAATAAAGAGTAACAATAAAATGGTACTCTACTGATATTAACTTATGTAGACTTTTCACTTATATTTCAATACAATACAATAATTCAGGCCTAAGAAATGTGGTTGCTTTAGACTATAAAAAAGCATTCAATTTAGTAGAGTGGCACTTTTTTAAGGTGGTGTTAGACACAATTATTTCCTTTTGTATAATAAAACAGTACATTGCACTTGATCCAAGCAAAGATATAATTAATCCTTATTGGAAGCAAAATCAGCCTATTGGGTTTGTTTAATGTTTATATGATTTTCTAGTGGACTTAATGTATGAGGACCAAGTACGGAAAGATCCTGAGCATTCTGGATAACAGGTCCCATACCTGTAACAACAATAGCTCCTGATAGGTTAGTATAAGAACTGCGATGGAGAGCAGTCAAGGTTAAGGAGAAAATGTAGCAGAATGGACTCTGCAGCCAATAGAGAGAAAATTAGGAGTAACATAGAAAATACATAGACCAATAACCAGTAGGATTCATAACTCTATCACCCCCTTGCAACAGGATTAACGTTTCAAGTTTAGCCCTCCCATTCCTATCTCTCTATCCTAAAACAAACCTTTAGATTTTTCTGAGCCTATTCACTTGTGCAAATATACTGTAACTACTTGAAACAGGGCCTTCTATAATTAGTTTCCGGTTAAATGTTCAATAATAACCATTACATTTATTAATGAGCAACAATTATTTCAAAATACGGAAAGGCTTAGTAGTATTTTCTTTATGGCAGCTCAATATCTTTTTCAGCAATATAGAACATGACTTTTGCAACTTGACATTGTAAAATTAATCCTTGAAGAAAACAATGATAAAAAGATGCTTCAGATTTTTTATTCTATCGATATAATTGTATAGTTATATGTCAACTACAGATTATTCTTCTGTATTTTCCTTGTATATCTAGGACAGGAAAGTTAAGTTATATTATAACCTTAACTTCTTCACCCTCTATCCTTTTTCAGTATCTACTTTTGTATCAGCTTATTATAGTCGTTGACTTTGTTTTCTTTTCATACATTTCGTGTATCAAGTAATAAACAGTAAGTTTTAGAGACTTATTTAATGTTAAAGTAGAATTAAAACTGAACAAAGAAGTAAAATAAAAATGCTACATTGTTATGTTTGGGGTTCTATACCAGCCCAAGGCAATAAAAATGCTGCATATTATGTTAGGGGTTCTATACCAGCCCAAGGCAACCATGGTCCATTATCAGTGAAGATCTGTTGTTCTCTGCTTCCATGCACATGCTCTGTTTTGCCATCAGTTACTGAGTTTAGGAACCAACTCCCAGTGTACAGTTTGGGGTCTATTTATAATGTTGTATAAAAAGTGGAGGGAAACATTACTTGTGATGTTGCTGATAGCAACCAATCAGATCTTTGCTTTTGTTTTCTAACTGTTGAAATCTAATTGCTGATTGGTTGCTCTGGGCTACCAGTAATGCTTTACTCCACTTTTTACACAGGATGATAAATAGCTCCAATATATGTAAATTAATAAAAGTCAAGACTAGTGCTGAGAGAATTTATTTGCCAGTCATAGATTCATAGTAAAAAAAACACCCATAAGAAGAAATGCCCATTGACTTTAATACATTAGGGGGCCGATTCACTAACTTCGAGTGAAGGATTCGAAGTAAAAAAACTTCGAATTTCGAAGGTTTTTTTGGGCTACATCGACCATCGAATGGGCTACTTCCAATCAAAGGATTCGAACTAAAAATCGTTTGACCATTCGACCATTCGATAGTCGAAGTACTGTCTCTTTAAAATAAACTTAGACCCCCTAGTTCGCCATCTAAAAGCTACCAAAGTCAATATTAGCCTATGGGGAAGGTGCCCATAGGTTTGCCTAACTTTTTTTGATCGAAGGATATTCCTTTGATCGTTGGATTTAAATCCTTCGAATCGTTCGATTCGAAGGATTTTATCATTCGATCGAAGGAATTATCGTTCGATCGAACTATCTGCCCTAAATCCTTTGACTTCGATATTCGAAGTCGAAGGATTTCAATTCCCAGTCGAATATCGAGGGTTAATTAACCCTCAATATTCGACCCTTAGTACATCAGCCCCTTGGACAAAAAAGGTTACATACTTACATAGTTACATAGTTAAATTGGGTTGAAAAAAGACAAAGTCCATCCAGTTCAACCCCTCCAAATGAAAACCCAGCATCCATACATATACCCCTCTCTACTTTTAATTAAATTCAATATACCCATACTAACTATAGAGCTTAGTATCACAATAGCCTTTGATATTATGTCTGTCCAAAAAATCATCCAAGCCATTCTTAAAGGCATTAACTGAATCAGCCATCACAACATCACCGGCAGTGCATTCCACAACCTCACTGTCCTGACTGTGAAGAACCCCCTATGTTGCTTCAAATGAAAGTTCTTTTCTTCTAGTCTAAAGGGGTGGCCTCTGGTACGGTGATCCACTTTATGGGTAAAAAGGTCCCCTGCCATTTGTCTATAATGTCCTCTAATGTACTTGTAAAGTGTAATCATGTCCCCTCGCAAGCGCCTTTTTTCCAGAGAAAACAACCCCAACCTTGACAGTCTACCCTTATAATTTAAGTCTTCCGTCCCTCTAACCAATTTAGTTGCACGTCTCTGCACTCTCTCCAGCTCATTTATATCCCTCTTAAGGACTGGAGTCCAAAACTGCACTGCATACTCCAGATGAGGCCTTACCAGGGACCTATAAAGAGGCATAATTATGTTTTCATCCCTTGAGTTAATGCCCTTTTTTATGCAAGACAGAACTTTATTTGCTTTAGTAGCCACAAAATGACACTGCCCAGAATTAGACAACGTGTTATCTACAAAGACCCCTAGATCCTTCTCATTTAAGGAAACTCCCAACACACTGCCATTTAGTGTATAACTTGCATTTATATTATTTTTGCCAAAGTGCATAACCTTGCATTTATCAACATTGAACCTCATTTTCCAGTTTTCTGCCCAGTTTTCCAGTTTAGACAAATCACTCTGCAAAGTGGCAGCATCCTGCATGGAACCTATAGTTCTGCACAATTTAGTATCATCTGCAAAAATAGAAACCGTACTTTCAATGCTCACCTCCAGGTCATTAATAAACAAGTTGAAAAGCAAGGGACCTAGTACAGAGCCCTGCGGTACTCCACTAACAACACTGGTCCAATTAGAAAATGTTCCATTTACCACCACTCTTTGTAGTCTATCTTTTAGCCAGTTCTCTATCCAGGTACAAATACTATGTTCCAGGCCAACATTCCTTAATTTAACCAGTAACCTTTTGTGTGGCACTGTATCAAATGCTTTAGCAAAATCTAAGTAAATCATATCCACTGCCATCCCAGAATTGAGGTGTCTACTTACATTCTCATAAAAAGAAATTAAGTTAGTCTGGCAAGATCTATTACGCATAAAACCATGCTGGCACAAACTCATAGTATTATGATTTGCTATGAAGTCCAGTATCTTATCCTTTATTAACCCTTCGAAAAGCTTTCCTACCACTGACGTCAGACTAACTGGCCTATAGTTTTGAGGCTGAGAACGGGATCCTTTTTTGAATAGAGGCACCACATTAGCAATTTGCCAGTCTCTCTGCACTATGCCAGATCTCAATGAATCCTGAAAAATTAAGTAAAGAGGTTTGGCAATCACAGAGCTAAGCTCTCTAATTACCCTGGGATGAATACCATCTGGCCCTGGACCTTTGTTAATCTTAACATGTTCTAGTCTCTTTTAAATTTCATCATGTGTGAACCATGCATCATTAGTTGTATTACTAGAATTGGGACTGTTAAGAAGGAAACCTTCACTTACTGATTCCTCATTTGTGTAGACAGATGAAAAATATGAATTCAGAATCTGCGCTTTTAATTTGTTTTCATCAACCAGCTGACCCCCCTCTGAGGGACCCACCCCTTCCTGCTTCATTTTTTTTACTATTAACATATTTAAAAAATAATTTTGGATTTTTTTTACTGCTTGCTGCAATATCCTTTTTCTATAGCAATTTTAGCTTGCCTTATAGCTTCTTTGCATGATTTATTGGCCTCCTTGTACCTTATAAATGATTCGGCTGTACCAGCTAACTTGAAAGTTTTAAAAGCACGTCTTTTCCTACCCACCTCAACACCAACGCTTCTATTGAACCAAAAAGGTTTTGCTTTGCAACGACGTTCCTTGCTTACAAGTGGAATATACTGACAAGTATATTTATTAAGCAGCATTTTAAAGACTTCCCATTTTTGTTCTGTGTTTAACCCTGAAAAAAGCATTTCCCACTTAATATGTTGCAGAGATGCCCTTATACTGTCAAAGTTTGCACGTCTGAAATTTAGTGTTTTAGTTACTCCCTTATAGAATTGCTTCTGCAACAGAATTTCAAAGGAGACCATGTTATGATCACTATTCCCTAAATGCTCACCCACACAAATGTTAGAGATGAGTTCAGTATTGTTAGATTGCCATAAGATAAAACGCCCACTGACTTTAATGCATTAGGACAAAAAAAATCTCCATAACAAAAAACGCCCAATTTTTCTTGCATTTGGAGCAAGAAAAATTGTCACGCTCATAAAAATTGTTGCACATAAAAATGCCCATTGACTCCAATGCATTTTGTGAAATGTTGCTGTTTTTGTGATATTTTTAGGCAAAACATTACTCATCACTAGTCAAGAAACAATGCTCATCACTAGTCAAGACATAAGGCCTATTGGGAATGAATTAACATTCTCATTACAGTGCATTCTGTATCAGAATTTAATAATCAACCCTGTCGATTCATTTTATATGACAGGCAGTTTTAATTTAAAGCTTGATAATTTGCAACTACCCTTAAGCTTTGCTTCTCAATAGCTGTCCTGTATATGTGAGTATAACACTCCTTACAAAATTGGTGAGCTTCTGTGGACAAGTTTGAAGGCCTGGATCATTATTATTATTATAGAGGTGCTGAACCTTTAGGCTGGTGCAATAAGTTCAGTATAAAAAATACAGCATTTCTAGCCATAATCAAATCATCCGGAAACCTGTTATCCAGAAAGTTAAATTACAGGAAGGCCATTTCTCGTAGGCTTAATTTTATCCAAATAATTTTTAAAAATTATTCTTGATCCAAACAAAGATGTAATTAATCCTTATTGGAGGCAAAAGAAGCCTATTTGGTTTATTTGAGTTAAAATAGATTTTTTTTAGCAGACTTAAGGTATGCAGTTCCCATACCTGTATAATATAAAATTATTGTCTGAATCCTTTCTTCCTAGTAAGGATTCAGATGGATAACAATGCTCACCACTTTAAAAGCATGTTCGGGGGTATAACTAGAAGACTTGCGGTGAAGTCTAAGAGGAAAGAAGCACCACTGCATAAATAAACTGGGCAGTGCGCTGAAGTAATTCTGTTGAATGTTCTGGGGTAAACAGGTGTGCTCTTTCCCTATACAAAATATATCTGGATGCCTTTTAGCTTTGAAGAGTCCTGGGGAGTGAAGGCACCCTGTAAAACAAGTAAGTGGTGTGCTGAAGATTTATTGCATGGGTAATTCAAATCCCCATTTATAAGACCAGTGCCCCCCCTCCACTCTACACCATAGTGGAAAAAATGGAAATTCAGCTCTTAAAGTTAGAGGCAGCTTTTTGCCACCCCTGCTAACTGAAGCAAGGTTTTCACCTTACCTTATGGCAGGAGTCGCCCTGTATATGACTTGACTCATCCTTGCAGTTCATATACAAGATCTTTGTATATGGCATTCTGATTCGAGAAACCAATTGAATGACTACCTAAGAGGAAAAATTTAGCAAGTATAGTTGGTTTGACTTCTTATTATAATTATTGATACTCTGAAGTAAATGAAATCTGAGTAGAAAAATAGATTTGGGTACTTGAGAGATAAGGTATAAGGTAGGTTGGTAATGTTATATCCCAGGTAAATGGAAAAACTTCTATATTAATATTAGTTTGCATATTACCTCATGCATGTTCGTCTATATTTCATGCATAAAACCCCCATATCAACATATTATTCTTGATATTTTAATTTATGTATTATTTCAGTTTATTATATTTCAGCACTTTCAATTTTCCATGTTAGCTACGCAAAGAGATTCAAATAACTTTTATTGAAAGCTGATGAAGTCAAGCAAGTATAATTATGTTTTTAAGATATACACAGTTCAGTGATGCAGGGAACCGGTTTTAGATACTGTAATCAAAAGTTAAGTCCTTTACAAACAGCCGCTTCTAATGCATGGATGCTCTGATTGTCATTTGTTGATGTAATGATTGGCATATTGGGCTTTATTTATCTGTATTCCATATGGGGAAGGAAGATGATTATTTTATTCAATTTATTTAACAGTGTTATACAAATACTGACACACAGACACACAGACACACACACACTCACACTCTCACTTAAAATGATTATATATTAGTCAAATAAGAAAACAGAATTCATTTAATATATAGTACGTACAATGTAGGCTTTATCATTTTATATTTTTCATCCAAGACTATAAAGATTTTTTTGCTGCTTCTTTGAAACCTATAGCAATTTCTGAATTAAATGACCGTTTCCATTTGTCTGATTTCTATTAACAACAATTCATATAATGCTCTGCTGATTGTTACATTCTAAATATCACAATATATAATTCCAAGTGGAACTATGACCCAAATAACCAAATACCTTATTTGTTAAAAAGCATTTGTGGTGGTATGTGTGTGTGGGTTTACTTTTGGTACTTTGTAACAAACTACTTGTTAAAACTGGTTAAATATATTTAAAAATCTTACTAAATTAATATTTTATAATGTATGGAAAGTTATTTCCAAGGGGTACTGACCCTTTAACTTTATTGCACATTCCCAGGCCAGTAGACTAAATTACAGATCTGAACATGTCTTTGTTAATTAATTACCTGATCTTGATTTACTAATAAATCTGTTGGTCTGTCTGTCTGAAAATGTGCAAACTTCTTTATTAATAAAATCATTAACTGGGTTGTCTACTGGGTATGATTTGTGATTTATCAAAAGTGACTTCTTGTACAGATTAGTTTCAGTAACCCGATGAGTTAAATATAAACCTTTCATTCATGCTCAATCACAAGCATAATACAAATATAATTGTAGACTTATTATAAATGTATTTATTTATTTTTTTACTAAGGTTATTTCTACATTTTTATCCATGTTTTAGTGTTTTAGAAGTCTTATTAATGTATGAACTATAATCTATAATAATATAATAATAATAATGGATTATAAGTAATCCAATCTAGTAATGGATTGTAAGTAATTATATAATATAATATAATATATATATATATATATATATATATATATATATATATATATATATATATATATATATATATATATATATATGATATAGGGAGCACACCTCAATATAAATGGATAATCTTGGGTGCCTGTGCAGAACCATGTAGGTAGCTTGTTGGAAAAGATGGCACTCACAAATTTTTTTTTAAGCAATGAATAGTTCAATCAAGGTTTCTTAATCTGGTGTTTCAGACCTCCCTGAAAGGTCCCTGTGAGGGTCCAAAACAGACTATTTATTGCTTAAAATATTCCTGTGAGTGCTTTCCACATAATAGCTATTTCTGTAGTTCGGATCTTCATAAAAACACGTAGAAATTCGACCATCGCATTGAAAAACTTCGAATTCGAATATCGAATTCAAAGTTTTTTCCACCGAATTTGCCAATCCTATAGTCAAATAAAAATCATTTGATGGAACGATTAAATCGTTCGAAACGAACAATTCGAATGATTTTAGCGTACGATCTAAGGATTTTTATTGGATGTGTAAAGACTTTTGTAGAAGGTCCCTATAGGCTAACATAGCACTTTGGCAGGTTTAAGTTGGCGAAGTATTGAAGTCGAAGTTTTTTTAAAAAGACAGTACTTAGATTATCGAATGGCCGAATATTCGAACCATTTTTACTTCGAATCGAAGTCGAAGTAAATTCGAAATCGTAGTATCCTATTCAATGGTCGAAGTATCCCATAAATTACTTTAAATTTCAAATTTTTATACTTCGAAAATTCCGTCAAATTCACTTCGACCGTTGATAAATCTGCCCCTAAATCTGCTAGAATATCATGTAAAATATTAATTCATTAAAAAAGGCTGGTTCTGCTTCCAATAAGGATTAATTCTAATTTAGTTGGGATCAAGTACAAGATACTTTTTTTTTATTACAGAGAAAAAGGAAATAATTGTTTTAAATTTTGATTAAATTAGGATACATTATTAGGCAAAGTGCTTTGAGAGTGATAGGACTCAAGTATAAACATAGTTAAGAGTCTGTTGCACTTAAGATATTTTTTCAATACCTGATTTGATGTAATTTATAAATTACTTTGATATAAACAGGGAAATACAGAGAAACTGGAGTTTAATAATGTTTGTTAATAAAGCTTTTTATAGTTTCTGCTTAATTAAAGCCTGTTTCTGATAAAGCATGATAAAGAAAATTGCTGGTGTTACTGAAGGAAAGAGGGAGCTAACAGGTGCCATGCAAAGCATATCCAGATTTACATACAATATTTATCTATCTATCTATCTATCTATCTATCTATCTATCTATCTATCTATCTATCTAATTATATCTATCTATCTATCTAATCAATCAATCATTAAAGGAAAAGTTTAGTGTGAAAATAAAAACTGGATAATTAGCCTGTGCAAAAAAAAATGTTTCTTATGTAATTAGTCTATAGAGGCTGGAGTGAGCGGATGTCTAACATAATGGCCAGAACCCTGCTTTTTCTCTGAGTCAGTCAGCAACTGTAAGGGGGGCCCACATGGTACACCGTTTTTCAGTTTACAGTTGATCCTTAGCATGCAGGTCAGATTCAACAGCAAATGGTTATGACCCATGTGGCCCCCCTCAAGTCACTGATTGGTTACTGCCTGTTAACCAAACAGTGGAAACCAAGAGAGCTGCAAAGCAGGAAGTAATGTTCTGGCTATTATATTAGACATCCAGTCACTCCAGCCTTTATAGATGACATTTTTGGCTAACTAACTATACTGAAAACATTTTTTATTTTACACAGCCGATTTATCCAGTTTTTATTACTATACTGAACAATTCCTTTAAAGGTGTGGTTTACCTTTAAGTTAACTTTAGTTATGTTATAGAATGGCCAATTCTAAGCAACTTTTTTGCCTTTGTCTTCGGAATCTTTCCAGCTTCAAATGGGACTCAATGACCCAAATCAAAATACTCTGTAAGACTACAAATGCTATGTAACTATGTAACTATCTTTTTATTCAGGCCCCCTCTTATTCATGTTCCAGTCTCTCATTTAAATTAATGCATGATTGCTAGGATAATTTGAATTCTAGCACCCAGATAGCTGAAATAGCAAATGTTAAAACTGCTGAATAAAAAGCTAAATACTGTAACTCAAAAGCAAATAATAAAAAGTGAAAACCAATTGCAAATTGTCACTCTCTATTGTCACATTATACAATACCTTGAGCAAGTTTGCAAAAAGTTTTAGCTGGTATAATTGCCCTCTGGTAAGGTGTAAAATCAGGTATCTTATTCCCTTGCTCCTATCCACAGCAGTCAATTCTTAGCAATCACATACCGTATATACTTGAGTATAAGCCGACCCAAGTATAAGCCGAGGTACCTAATTTTACCTACGAAAACTGGAAAAACGTATTGACTCTAGTATAAGCCTAGACACAACTACAGCCCTGTCTCTCAGCAGCGCACATTATGCCAAAGCGACCCCCCAGCGATCAACCAGACTTCTTTGCAAAGTTGACAGAGAATTGCCAAACGAATTACTGTGTGCATTGTCCCACTGTCCCACTACCATGTGCAGAGGGTGCTGTGTGATATTGCCATCACTGTTAATCTTTCGTATAACCAACAGAGGGCGCTGTTTGATATTGCCATCACTGTTAATCCTTCATATAACCAACAGAGGGTGCTGTATGATATTGCAGTCACTGTTATTCTTTAATATAACCAACAGAGGGCGCTGTGTGATTTTGCAATCACTGTTATTCTTTCATATAACCAACAGAGGGTGCTGTGTGATATTGCAGTCACTGTTATTCTTTAATATAACCAACAGAGGGCGCTGTGTGATATTGCAGTGACTGTTATTCTTTCATATAACCAACAGATGGCGCTGTGTGATATTGCAGTCACTGTTATTCTTTCATATAACCAACAGATGGTGCACTGCTATTCTTTCATATAACCAACAGAGGGCGCTGTGTGATATTGCAGTCACTGTTAATCTTTCATATAACCAACAGAGGGCGCACTGTTCTTTCATATAACCAACAGAGGGTGCTGTGTGATATTGCAGTCACTGTTATTTTTTCATATAACCAACAGATGGCACTGTGTGATATTGCTGTCACTGTTATTCTTTCATATAACCAACAGAGGGTTCACTGTTATTCTTTCATATAACCAACAGAGGGCATTGTGGGATATTGCAGTCTCTCCCCAAGTGAACTGTTGGTATAGGAATGATTAAAATTGACTGCAATTTTTAGCTACTTGGGATAAGCCGAGGTAGACTTTTTCAGCACATTTTGGATGCTGAAAAACTCGCTTATACTCGAGTATATACGGTATATCTGTGCTTCCTGGTATCTGTTCCCTTACATACTTTCTTTGCATAAGGTTGCACCCCTTTTTTACCACATTTAGTTTTGGTTTTGGGATTTTTACTATTAGATTTAAACAACACCGTTTATTCAGGTTAATTTGTTCTTGTATTTGTAATAGATTAACTTTCTCCCAAAATTCTGTTTTTTATTTCGGATTTTTATCTACATTTTGCATTATCCATTCTTTCTTCAATTTTATCATTACGCCTAGACCTTTCTGATGAAAGTCAGCAGCCATAGCAGTATTATATCTCTGCATATCAGTGGCCTTTAAAGTAGGTTGGCATAAAAGAAGTGGTTACTGAAAAAGAACCTTGTCAAAGCACTTGCCAAATAGCATACTAGCAACCTAGTTAGAATGTGAAAACATGTTTTGTGGTAAGATAATATCAAGACAAGAGTTTTTTGGCCAAGGATTAGAGTGATAATGTTGGATAAAACTTTTTTTAAAAAGTGGAAATAAAAAAATACAGTAGCATTATGCTGTGGGTTTGTTTTTCATCAAAAGGGCATATGCATCTTGTTAAAACAGAATGAGGAATGAATACTGCAACCAAAAATTGTTTATTTTTCAAGTTACAATAAAACTATTTTGAATCTTCAAAGTGTTAAGCATGATAATAAATCAAATAAAAAAGTTCCTATTAAATCCCTATTCAATCCATTTCACGTGTAACACAACAAAGTATGGAAAAGTTCAGTGGGGATGAATACTCTAAATGTGTATTGTATTTCAATTGTTCTATTTACTAAACATAATTATATAAGAGGTATTTTTTAACAATTCTGTTGAGTTCTTTTTGCACATTTTAAAAGCATTCTAAAGTTGCAGCTTGATTTGTGTGGAATAGCTGGGCAAAAAATCACAAATAATCACAAATAGTTTTCTAAACCAACAACCTTTTAGACCCAGCGTTTTTATATAAGTGATATTTATTAATTCATCCGTATCCTGCAAGCTCTGACACGTTCAGCTATTTGCTTCTTGATGTGTGTCCCTTCGCTGTTCAGCCCCATGCTTCCGTGCTTTCGCAGGACTCATTTCAGGTACAATTGCCAGCTAAAAACTGTAATCTATACACAGATAATAAATCTGAAGATATAGTGTTTTTTTCCTGTATATTTTTACTTGCATGCACATGCATACAATAGCAAGAGTCACACAATTCTCATTACAGCATACCTCCCAACATTTTGGAAATCAAAAGAGGGACAAAAAGTTGTGCCATGCCTAGTGCGGCAAAATTTTTTGGCCATGCCCATTTTTGTGGCCACACCCTCTAATTACCATGTTTATCAATGCAATGCACTAATGACACTTACAAGCTACTGGGGGGTATGCTATAGCAAG
Source organism: Xenopus petersii (assembly GCA_038501925.1). Classification (NCBI taxonomy): domain Eukaryota; kingdom Metazoa; phylum Chordata; class Amphibia; order Anura; family Pipidae; genus Xenopus; species Xenopus petersii. The sequence continues at coordinate 77,159,242 of CM076676.1, read as the reverse complement.
GCATAGTAATAAAAAAAAGGCAGGAGATGCAGAGTAACTAGGGCAGGGAGAGTATTGTCCTTTGCTTCCAAGGATGAGTTTAGCCTTGCAGCAATTAACAGGGGGTAGCAGGTCACCAGCCAGCCCTCCACTTCTAAACATCTGGAGGAAATGGGGAGTCCCTGCAATAAATAGTGATGGGCGAATTTATTCGTCAGGCGCGAATTCGCGCCAAATTCGCACGATTCGCCGCCAGCGATTTTTTGTCGGAAAAACGGACGCCTGTAAAATGGTGCATCTATTTGCATGGCAGACTGGCAACAAAAACATCCATTTATATTTAGGGGGGAGCGTGTTCTATGGGCAGGGTGCGGTGGGACTGATTGGGAGAGAATCGGGGGGCAGCATGAATGCAATAGACCCCTTTATCCACATGTCGTATGCAGGAGACCCAGGGCAGAACAAAGAGCGCCTCACTCAATGGGATCCTCACATGTCTGGGCATATCCCCCCCCCTTCACTGGACATTATGGAAGGGTCCTACTCGGAGTCTAGTACACGATTCCTTGCACCAAGTCGTACCGTAGTGACAATAAAGTGATAGTCTAAAGCAGCGGGAAACCGCCGGGCCAGTTAATTAAAGGCACAGTCAACTGTAACAATTAAGCCAAAGTCCACACATACAGACACACACAGTGGCACACACACACACAGACACACACAGTGACACATATACAGACAGACACACATATACAGACACACACAATGACACATATACAGACACAACTCACACACTCGATCTGTAACTGACACAGTAGAGTTGCTCAGCTGCAGCCTCCCTAAATCCACCCCTCCCCCAAGCCAAGCAGTTACTCACAGTGCACGCACAGTTCCAGCACACACGCACAGCATGTAACAGGCATTTCCCTCCGTGATGAACAGCCCAGGTTTGGCAGCAGTGTAGAAGGGGGATGGAGCCATACTTCCAGTTCTACACTTGTTTAACGTCACCCCTCTCCCTCCGCACGCACGCACGCATGCACGCACTACACTAAACTCCAGTCACGGGGGAGGGCGGAGTTTAGGACTTCTCACGTGCCTCTCAGACTGTACACTGTAGGTTCCATCCCCCAATGAAACAGCATGGTTAGAAACTTTTTTCTGGCTGCTGAAGTACTTTGCGGGACTTTTAAGGTACAATGGCGGGACAGTGGGTTGAGCGCTCAAAACGGGACAGTTGTGAGGTATGTACAGGTGTTGAGAGATATAGTGGAGAACACATATGCAATTTGCATTAACTATATGTACGTTCTCTCATTCACATACTGTCACCAAAAATTTTTTTCACATTAATTAAAAAATATTTTTTGCAAAGCCTTGAAACATAAAATTATTTTTAGACTGTAAATTATATAAAAGGATAATATGCTGATTGCCTCACTATTCATTCCCCACACTTTATTCTTGTTCACCCAACTTTTGGTGGTATGTCTTTTTTTAGTAAGTGATTACTAAAATGACCAGGTTGTTCGGCTAGAATCAAGTCAAACCACATGTGGGGTATGCTAAAAAGGATGGAAGTGACCAGGTTATATTATAGGAAAAGTTTTTGTGGTCAGATGAGTGCAGGGCTGTGCCTTTTCATCAGTTAGTGTCATTTTAAGTTTCACTCTAATACTGCCCACACCTTTAAAAAACAAAAAACAAAAGTGACATATAATGGTGGTAACATCATGTTGTGGGGCTATTTTCCAGCATTTTTTTTTTTATTGGTGAAAAGTATGACTTTTTTTAAAATTGCAAAACAACAAAAGGCTCTAGGTTTCATATGCTTTGACCTTTATTTGGAGATCTTTTTTAGCTGTAATAAGCTTTTCAGGCTCTTTGGTCTATTTGTGAATGGCTAATGTTCCCCGTTCATAGTTATATAGTTACATAGTTAAGTTGGGTTGAAAAAAGACAAAAGTCCATAAAGTTTAACCCCTCTAACGAAACCCAGAGACTAGCCATACACTCACATAAACTATATATACACACCAATATCTATACTAATTGTAGATTAGTCTATGATATTATGCTTGTCCAAGAATCATACAAGCATTAACAAAATCAGCCATCACAACATAATCCGGCAGTGCATTCCACAACCTCACTGCCTTCACCATAAAGAACTTATTCTGCTTCAGGTGAAAGTTCTGTTCCTCTAGTCTAAAGGGGTGGCCTCTGGTACGGTGATCCTCTTTATGGGAAAAAAGGTCCCCCACTTTCTGTCTATAATATCTTCTAATGTATTTGTAAAGAGTAATCATGTCGTTTCGCAAGAGTCTTTTTTCCAGAAAGAACAACCCAAACCTTGACAGTCTACTCTCATTATTTCAGTGGAAGGTGCACACCGTCAGTTGTTAATCTTTGATTAGAAGGCTGTTAGTATGTAATTCCCCTGGATACTCCGTCCTGATATTCATAAATCATGTAACTGTATCAGAGAAGGTGGGAAAACATACAGCAGGCAGAATAACGGCTAATACGTTTTTATTTTATGTCCACACGACAAGTGTGACAGTCTGATACTCTCATTATTTGTTTTCCATCCCTCTAGCCAGTTTAGTTGCACGTCTCTGCACTCTCTCCAGCTGATTTATATCCCTCTTAAGGACTGGAGCCCAAAAGTGCTCTGCAAAAAAAAAACATTTTCCGGTTAAAAAAAAAAAAAACTTGATTTTTTTTTTGAGATTTAGTATAACCTGAAGATACCTCAAATTAACTCACAACGCGAATGTTTTTTAATTTATGAAAAAACTTGAATGAAAAAACTCATCCGTGTAGCCTAGGTGAAAAACGCCAAAACTCTAATTAATTGAGTTTTTTCGAAAAAAACTTGAATTGCTTGAATGAACCAAGTTTTCGAGTGAAACCCACGAAAAAAAAAAATCTGAACATCATGAAGGCTATGATGGTTGAAGGGACCTCTGCCATTGCCTTCTACATGACCTTGACAGGTTTTAGCTGGAGTATTTTCGGATTTGAGATTTTTCCAGGTTCGGGGTATAATAAATTTCGAAAAATTCTAGGTTTTTTTTAAACCCAAAAATGTGAGTTTTGACTGAAAAATACTGTCCAAGCTTGATTTTTTGGGGTAGAAAAAAAAGTTTATCTATTAAGTAAAAAGAGGATTATGTTGCCACAAATATGGATTCCTGCAGCTTAGGATCTAGTACAGTAAATTGGAAAGTGTTTAGATTTCTTCTGGTTTAAATGAATTACAATTGTGCCACTGGTGATTTTGCGGTATGTCATAGGCTTAATGTTGCTACTTTCCAGCATTTAATGGCGGCCATCTGCTTGTACTTAAAATGATAGTTGTGGCATCTCAAATTGTTTCAAATAAATGATTTCTATTGATGTTAAAGAAAAACTGTTCTGCTTAGAAAATTACCTTGTTTAGGAAATAACAAATGAGTGCATATTGCCACCAAGGGAATCTGACACAAACAAGTCTTGCTAGACATTGTAAATCCTGTTTATAAAAGACTCATCTGGGAGCATGTTTATATGAACATAATTGAAAAATATTGTGAGATACAAAATATATATGCAAAAAAGTATTGTGAAATGTAGATCTCTGGCATGGAAGAGAGTATGACAATTAGAGCAAATTATTTATCCTATAAACCACGTGTATCATTGAACATTGTTGTACAATATTTCACTAATCAGAGTAGCTGCTAGTATTTTTGCACTCATTGGGGTTTATTTATAAACGCTGGCAAATAGTCATCTGGGCAAGTTACCTCTAGCAACAAATAGCTTTTTTTACAGGCAGCTGCAGGTTAAACAGTGAAAGAAAAGATTTGATTGGTTGTCATGGGTTACTGCCCAGGTGCAGATTTGCCTTTTGCCCAGTGTTTATAAATGAGCACTGTAATAACCAAAGCTCGACAAATCAGCAAATATCATTCTTGCCTCTGGACATCATTTAACTGGCAGAACAGCTATACTCATATGTTAACAAACAACAAAAGTATTAAAATACAACATATAATATTATAAATGCATAAATACTGGTTATTATGTCTCAAGATGTAGTAATGCACTGCATGAAAAAGCAAAATAAGATGCTAAAAAAAAATCTGACAATGTTTTCCCATCTTGCTGTTAAAACTTCTAAATAAAACACAAATCTAAATTATGATTTATTTTGTTGCCCAACATTTATTTTAACCCTTTAAGTGCCACAGAACGTAGAATCTACGTTCTGTGGAAAAGTAACTTGAAATGCCACAGAACGTAGATTCTACGTTCTGCAGCACTTCCGGGTTCAGGAGCGGAGGAGCGGCTGTTAGAGCCGCTCGCTCCGTTCCTGCTCGATCCCCTGCCCCTAGGCAACGAGCAGAGCAGGGGATCGAGTGGCCCCTGGGGCGCGATCGCCCAGGGGCCCAAAAACAGCAGCAGGCATGTGTTACTTACGTGTCCTGCTGCTGCAGCCTGCACCGGATCGTTGATCTCCGCCCCCACAGCACACAGACAGGAACCACGACGCAGATGTCTTCCAGGGGCTCTTCCTGATCGCCTGCAACAGTCTCCAGCTATTTTTTCAGGTTAGTGCAACAATTACATACACAAACACACCAACACACACTTATTACAGTAATACACACTTAGATTCACACTTACACATACATTTTTGGGGATTGGGGGGTTCACTTACACTCACTGCACTTACACACATGTGCACACGCACACACGCACACATAACATGTAATTTACCATTTGTGCACACGCACACGCACATACATGGCATTGTGGCTTTTTTTTTTTTTTTTCTTATCGCATCGTCTCTTTTTTTGGCTGAAAAAAAATGTTTTATTGCCATTACGAATAGCGTATTCGCTAACCGTGCTGTGCAATACCTTTTGTATGTTATTTCGGTGATTATATTGCAATTTTGGGTATTTTGGTGCATTTTTAGCCATTTTATCGAATTTTTAGCCATTTTATTGCATTTTCAGCTCTGCATATGTTGTGTTCACTTGTTTCTAGCCGTAGAACCTGTTTGGCCCAGCTAAAATATTCAAACTGTGATTCTGACGGCCGATAACACTAGTCTGGAAAAAAAAACATTGATTTTTGTGGTTTTATTGGATTTTTTTGCATTTCACTCTTTACTGCCTTATTTTGTTTTGCCTTGTAAATTTTATATACTATATATCCATTTGGGGGTCTCTGTGCACCACATAGTTTGGTATATCTATGCATATTGGGCATCAAATTGTTCAATAGACACCTGGTGTTCATATTTAGGATGTTTTATGCTGATACGTTACGAAATGTGGGGCATATAATGGGGTAAAAGTCAAGCTTTCTGCCAATTTTCAGAAATTTGATAAAAACCGTTATGTTCAGCATTGCTTTGCAGTTTGGCAGTTTGCAGTAGAAACACATATTTACCCATATTGGATTCGTCAGAATGTGTACTTTCTGAAAATATATGGTTTTCTGGGGTCTCTGTACTGTTAGGGGGTCTAATGTCGCATAATACACACACCAGGTGCTCATATTGCAGCAGCCAGCGCGTCAGCCTTGAAACTGTATATACACTATTGTCATTTGGGGGTCTCTGTGCGCCACATAGTTTGGTATATCTATGCATATTGGGCATCAAAGTGTTCAGTAGACCCCTGGCATTCATATTTAGGATGTTTTATGCTGATACGTTACAAAATGTGTGGCATATAATGGGGTAAAATTCAAGTTTTGTGACGATTTTCAGAAATTTGATAAAAACCGTTATGTTCAGCATTGCTTTGCAGTTTGGCAGTTTGCAGTATAAACACTTATTTACCCATATTGGATTCGTCAGAATGTGTACTTTCTGAAAATATATGGTTTTCTGGGGTCTCTGTACTGTTAGGGGGTCTAATGTTGCATAATACACACACCAGGTGCTTATATTGCAGCAGCCAGCGCGTCAGCCGTGAAAATGTATATACACTATTGTCATTTGGGGGTCTCTGTGCGCCACATAGTTTGGTATATCTATGCATACTGGGCATCAAAGTGTTCAGTACACCCCTGGCGTTCAAATTTAGGATGTTTTATACTGATAAGTTACGAAATGTGTGGCATATAATGGGGTAGAATTCAAGCTTTGTGACGATTTTCAGAAATTTGATAAAAACCGTTATGTTCAGCATTGCTTTTCAGTTTGGCAGTTTGCAGTAGAAACACTTATTTACCCATATTGGATTCGTCAGAATGTGTACTTTCTGAAAATATATGGTTTTCTGGGGTCTCTGTACTGTTAGGGGGGTCTAATGTCGCATAATACACACACCAGGTGCTTATATTGCAGCAGCCAGCGCGTCAGCTGTGAAAATTTATATACACTATTGTCATTTGGGGGTCTCTGTGCGCCACATAGTTTGGTATATCTATGCATATTGGGCATCAAAGTGTTCAGTAGACCCCTGGCGTTCATATTTAGGATGTTTTATGCTGATAAGTTACGAAATGTGGGGCATATAATGGGGTAAAATTCAAGCTTTGTGACGATTTTCAGAAATTTGATAAAAACCGTTACGTTCAGCATTGCTTTGCAGTTTGGCAGTTTGCAGTAGGAACACATATTTACCCATATTGGATTCGTCAGAATGTGTACTTTCTGAAAATATATGGTTTTCTGGGGTCTCTGTACTGTTAGGGGGGTCTAATGTCGCATATTACACACACCAGGTGCTTATATTGCAGCAGCCAGCGCGCATCAGCCGTGAAAATGTATATACACTATTGTCATTTGGGAGTCTCTGTGCGCCACATAGTTTGGTATATCTATGCATATTGGGCATCAAAGTGTTCAGTAGACCCCTGGCGTTCATATTTAGGATGTTTTATGCTGATAAGTTACGAAATGTGGGGCATATAATGGGGTAAAATTCAAGCTTTGTGACAATTTTCAGAAATTTGATAAAAACCAGCAATGTTCAGCATTGCTTTGCATTTTGGCAGTTTGCAGTAGAAACACTTATTTACCCATATTGGATTCGTCAGAATGTGTACTTTCTCAAAATATATGGTTTTCTGGGGTCTCTGTACTGTTAGGTGGTCTAATGTCGCATAATACACACACCGGGTGGTTATATTGCAGCAGCCAGTGCGTCAGCGGTGAAAATGTCTATACATGTTGTCATTTGGGGGTCTCTGTGCGCCACATAGTTTGGTATATCTATGCACATTGGGCATCAAACTGTTTAGTAGACCCCTATGTTTATTTTTAGGATGCTTTATGCTGGTAATGATACATGGACAATACGATGCTGGGAAGTTGAAGCTTTGAGGCAATTTTCAGATATTTCACCAAAACCGACAATTGTGGGAAAGCCTTGCGACTTAGTAGTTTGGAGCAGAAAGGCATGGGTACCCATTTTAGATTCGGTAGAATGTGTACTTTCCAAAAATATATGGGTTTTGGGGGGTAAACATATATTTCTGTGTTTTTACCCCACAAAAATGCAGTCAATGTGTTGATTTTTCATTAGCTGAAGTTACCCACGGGACTGTTTGTATGCGCTAACTTCATTTTGGGGCCTCTAAATGCCAGATACTTTGGTAAACCTATGAACAATGGCCACCAAACTGTTTGGAGGAACCCTGGCAATCATATTTAGGGTGCTTTTTCTTGGTGCGTAACGATACATGGGTGATATGGTGCTGAGAAGTTGAAGCTTTGAGGCAATTTTCAGATATTTCACCAAAACCGACAATTGTGGGAAAGCCTTGCGACTCAGTAGTTTGGAGCAGAAAGGCATGGGTACCCATTTTAGATTCGGTAGAATGTGTACTTTCCAAAAATATATGGGTTTTGGGGGGTAAACATATATTTCTGTGTTTTTACCCCACAAAAATGCAGTCAATGTGTTGATCTTTCATTTGCTGAAGTTACCCACGGGACTGTTTGTATGCACTAACTTCATTTTGGGGCCTCTAAATGCCAGATACTTTGGTAAACTTATGAACAATGACTACCAAAATGTTCAGAGGAACCCTGGCAATCATATTTAGGGTGCTTTTTCTTAGTACGTAATGATACATGGGCGATATGGTGCTGGGAAGCTGAAGGTTTGAGGCAATTTTCAGATATTTCACCAAGACCGACAATTTTGGGAAAGCCTTGCGACTCAGTAGTTTGGAGCAGAAAGGCATGGGTACCCATTTTATCTTCAGTAGAATGTGTACTTTCCAAAAATATATGGGTTTTGGGGGGTAAACATATATTTCTGTGTTTTTATCCCACAAAAAATGCAGTCAATGTGTTGATTTCTCAGTAGCTGAAGTAAAGTCCTGAACAATTTGGATGTGCTAACTTCATATTGGTGTCTCTAAATGCCAGATACTTTGGTAAACCTATGCATAATGGGTATCAAACTGTTCAGTGGACCCCTGGCAATCATATTTCAGGTGCTTTTTCTTGGTACGTAATATAGTTTGGGATATGCGGAGCAGCAAAATAAAACCTTTGAAATGATTTTTCAGAATTTTTAATTTTTTTATGAAAAACCGCTATGTTCAGACAAGCTTTTATGTTTGGTAGTTGGGAGTAGAGAGACATAGTTACCCATTTTGTAATCGGCAGAATGTGTACTTTTCAAAAATGTATGGTTTTCTGGGGTAAACCTACGGTTTCAGGATTTTTTGCCTTGGAATCTAAAGAATGCCGTTTTCTGCCTTAGTGCTTTCAAAATTCGGTAATATACTGCCGGGAGTTTTTGAGGTACAGAAGTCCTAAATCTCCCTAATATCTGGTATTGGCACGTTCGAGAGACATAAGGCTTTCCAAATCAGTTGGATTTTCCTCCGTAAAATGAAATATTTTTCTGGTATAAATTGATATATGATGAAAAATGGTAATTTCTCATTTTTTTTGGTATTTAGCACTATAAATTTTTTTGCACAGGTGGAAATACATGAAAACTCAGGCAGATTTAGAAAGCTCAGTTTCTACCGAAAAAAACAATGTATAGTTTTCCTAGGTAAACTATAGGTTTCCCCTCAGAAAATGCCCCTAAAGTGAGAGAGCACTAAATGTTTCAAAAATGGCTGGCATTTCGCGTAACCAAAATGTGAAATTCTGCTGGCACTTAAAGGGTTAAATTAAAATTATTATTATTATTACAATTATTTTCCTTTAAAAAAAGAAAAAAAATATTTTGTATGTTTATTATGCACTAGATTGGGTATTCGTTGCAAATTAAAAGATAAATGTCTTGCTGTTCATCCTGCAGGTCAGTGCTAAGAGCATGGGTTGTCACATATATTCTGTGTTGGTATTCCAGATCTTAGATTTAATCAGAAAAATAACTAATATCTAAAAGTGGAACTTTTTTCTTTTATGTTGGCCACCAATAGAAAATTGTTTTTTAGGCACACAAGAAGATGTACAAGGATTTTTTTTAAGTTGAATAAAATAAGGTTTCTTCTAGCTTTAATACAATTGTATTGCTCCCAAATGTATTATTCTTTCAGTTTTCTGAATTCAGCTGTTCTAAAACAGGAACCCTTTACTTTGTTAACAACCATTCAGTGTGAGAATATACAGAACCAAGACTTCTGCCCAGGGCTGTTTCAGTCAAAACAAGGCCAAACTAGTTAACACTGTTATATGATTACAATACTGTATTGTATCCTAGCATGAGCATGCTTACATACCGTAAGTAGTTTATATTATTATTGTTTGGTGTTGGGAATGCTTCAAGCATTTTGGACATGGGGAACAAAATGCCTGAAATCTCCAGATGTGCCAATATGCTAAGTATTCCAAAAATTTTTTTTAAAAATCTTTAGTTATGCTTTAAAGTACACACTCTTTTTCTGTTTAAATGTTTTTTTTGTCATCTGTAGCTATGTGTGTATGCAAAAGATTTTTTTACCTAAAGAATGTAGTACAGTTTTAATGCATTATTCTATCATTATCTTTTTGTCAGTAAAACAATGCAAATAAGGCATAACTGGCATACTACCAACACACAGAGTTACCGGTATTGGAATTAATGGTCTTATAGTCTAAGAATTGTAGTCCAGACACTTTATCAAAATTAATATAAGCTCATTTCACATTGACTGCCTTTTGGAGAGGGTGAAATAATATTTTAGGTATTCCTGCCGCAAGTTAAAAGACCATAATAAGATTAAAAGTTTTTCATTTTAATAACTGCCGCACATTTCTTTTTTGTTATTTATTTTAATACTGACCTTGTTGCTAATAGATACATTTTGGCAAATGTTTTGCATGATATTAACTTGGCACAAGCTTTACCATATCTTGAATAGCAGAAGAAAATAAATAGAGCATTTGACTCTTATTCAGTCTGTATGATATCTTCCAGAAACAGGAACCTAAACATAGTATTTCCAAGCTTTGGATTGACCCTATCTGCATTGTTTTAGATTATTGACAAATTACTACACACTTAAATCAAGATAGCTCTACTACAAATCTAAATGAAATTATGCAGATGAAAGGCACTTTCCTATTTATTAAAAGCTTAATATTCTCTTTATATACTAATATTTTTCTTTATTTACTTTGGATAGTTAAATTAAATGTTACCTTTTAATTCAATCAATTTAAAATGTTCTAATAACATATTTTCTTTCATATATTTAACACAGGTCACTACAGTTTCAAGGTAGCAGTGCTGAGTATAAAATATACTAAACAGCAAGTAAACAGAGAAGTCTAAATAGGAAAATGTAACCATAACTATAATCCTACTAGAAGGCTTAGTAAAGGATACATTTAAATGTATTTTCTTCCATTGCATACTAATTATTGTAGTCAAAAACCACAATGAATTGGTGGTATGATGCAAGAACATTCTTTTTAAAAAGATAATTAATTGCAGGATTTTCCAATTAATAAAAGCACAATTTTCTTTATATCACATACTGTGTTTACTATATAATTTCTCTTTTAAAACTCAGTTCATTCAAAGCTCCACTAAAATGAGGCAACATGTTCTGTGTACCAACGGCTATCACCCAGGTTATAGTCAGGACCAAGGAGGAAGCAGTAGTATAGACAAGCTGGAATAGTCGAATAAGCACTACTCAAAATCAGAATCTATGAGTATTCTTATAGGCAGAAGATTCAATGCCATCCAGATAAGACTCCCCTATCTTACGTAGACATTGCAGATTCCCTGCTTCATAGCGGAGTTGTTGGAAAAATGAGCCTTGCCACCACAGTACAAGTTTCTTTTGTTTAGAAAGATGTGCCCTTCCAACCTGCTTAGGTTCATCAGAGGAGGTGGAAGGGGGACTATGAAGCAGGATTCTAGAGCATAGGTCTTTGACACCTTGGAGCAAATTTGAAAATGCTTGCTACGCTCTCTAAGGTGGATGTCAAACTTTATACTGAGAGCAATCACATCCTCCAACTGTTCAGAAAGTTCTGTGGGGACCAAAGTATCTTTAGGCTTGTTGGACAACCCCTACCAATAGGCTGTCACATATGCTTCGGCATAAAGCACTGCACTGCAACTTGTCGGCAATATATAAAGTAAATAAATTATTATGATATGCCTCATTATTCCAGGCAGTCTCTGCAGCCAGAATTTGGAATTCAGTGGCATACTGACTGGCACAGACAGTCTAAAAGGTCTGAAGGAAGGCCTTAGCATCATTAATCAGTGGAGATTTTTTTGTCCAAAAGAGAGTGCCCATTTTAGTGCTTTGCCTTTCAGCAAGGAGGTGGCCTAACCCACCATATCTCATTCAGATGTGTAATTATGATCAGCCGTTCGAAGTTACACTAGCGATGGCAAATTTGCATACGGCGTGCAGTTAAAGTACAAAGGCCGTATACACAGCAGCAAATGCATTACACTACAGAATGCCAGAGAACCTTAATAAATGTGTTATAATGCCCTATATATGTGCTCACAGTATAGTTTAGGTGCCATATGTTATTAAATGTAGGGGGGAAGGAGGGTACCCTAAAAAATGGCAATCTTTTTCAGCCTATCACCTTATAAAAAGTAAAAGATGCCAGTGTTTTTTTGGGACTTAGAAAGAATTTCAACTTTTTTTGACCACTTCCTATCTACTCTATTGCACTTCGCCTGGTCTGAGGTGGCAAAGTATAGTCTGGCGATAGAGGTAACGTTCACAAAAATCTGCAACTTAGTGAATTAGTGTAGTTACGTCCCTTTGCCAGAGCACAACTTTGCCTGGCGTTAGGGTGTGAAGTAGCACTAGAGTCTGTCTACTTAACTAGCGAATTTACACCAGAACCCATTGGTAAATCAGTGAAGTGGCAAATTGACGTCACACCTTTAGTAAATTTGCCCCTATGGGTCCTCACTGTTGTGTTTTAATTCCCTAACAGAAAGCAGAAATTGGGATGGTCAAGAATTCAAGGGGTTATGGCTCTTTGAATAGAATAATAACCGTTCCATAAATTTATCATAGTCTATGCAAAGACAAATCATAATACCAGAAAATGTTTTTGTATACTAAGCACAATGCTGCATGAAAATGTGAGATTTTAATTGCCCTTTATTAGGCTTCAGATTTAGAGAGAATAAAGTTCATGATAAAGTTCAGAAGAATCACTTAAAGGACAAGGAAAGGCTTTAACTGCATCCGGCACTATATGATAGAGTCACTTTGCCTGTACCTGATCGCCAACTTTTTTTTTTTTTACATTCCGCTCATGTCTCCTACAGTTGGTTTTCAAAGTTCCTGCAATTCCTCCTTCATTACAGCTGCCATTATAGTTGCTAATGCATCATCAAACTGCGGGTGCAGGACTAAATATGCATGCATAAAACTATAGGGGAGTGCAGGACAGCAGCACTAGCAGGATGGGACAGAATGACAGAGGGATGTAGAAACAGCATTAAAACACATCGATCAACTCACAGGAGGATTTTCTACGAAGAACTTGGCTGCTGCCAAAGGTGTGCGTTTATAGAAGACAGGACTTTCCTGGGTTCAGTATCCGTTCTTGAGATCTGGAAGGTGCACTCACAAAGATTGGTAAAGCACATGCTCTGCCTGTCTTTGATCATTCTGTGCATGCTAGTCTTGGTCTTGATGAAAGAGTGATGTATCTTGGGAATTTTCCATAAAGAATAAAGAAGTAAGTGGTTTTGCCTATAACTGACATAGCACTTAATCAAGAGGGGGTGGCATTGCTGTAGGTATGGCTTGTAATAGAGGTTAACTCAATCCTACCCTTTCTTTGTTCTTTAAAATAATACCTTAGTGGTGACTGAATTGCCAGACAGCTGCAGAGTACACCCTTATTTATAAAACGGATTTTAATATTTGCTACACATGGACAAGTCATCTACAATGCAATGAACAGATATAGCAATTTGAACACACAGAGATAACCATATTGCTCTGATCTGGCAGCCCTCCTAAAGGCTGTTTCATCTGATATGTCAGTGAATTTGTGAGGAGTGCATGCCTGTTTAGTTTGGCCAATAACAAGATTCACACTTTGAATCGGGTCATCAGACAGCTTGGTCTTTTTTTGGTTGATAATAATGATTAGAGATTGATGAACTGCTTCTGTTTTTGGGAGAGGGAGGCAACACTTGCACTAGCAACTCTGCGGTGCATCTAGAAAATTACCAAAGTGTGCATGTTGCCAGCTTAACTTGTTTCACATTTCACAATTTCAAATGTTGTCAATCATATTTCTCTAGCATGTCTTTTCCTTGAAATATGCATTATTTTCAGGTATAGATATAACAATTTTGTTTTCATGATTGTGCATCTTTGAAAGTAAAATAAAGCCTGCAAGTATTTTTCAGTAGTACTTATGTAAAAATTCTGCACATATTGAATGTTATGTCCTCATGTTTTACTGCTTATGTGAGCACAGATACACACAGAATGATTTTAATGTATGTTATTTCATTTTTTTTCATGCCAGCAAGCTGAACTCACCCCCCAAAATCATCCATGATTGTAGAGATCAAGTTAAAGGAAAACTATACCCCCAAAATGAATACTTAAGCAACAGATAGTTTATATCAAATTGAATGACATATTAAAGAATCTTACCAAACTGGAATATATATTTACACAAATATTGCCCTTTTACATCTCTTGCCTTGAACCACCATTTCGTGACTCTATCTGTGCTGCCTCAGAGATCACCTGACCAGAAATACTACAACACTAACTGTAACAGGAAGAAGTGAGGAAGCAAAAGGCAGAACTCTGTCTGTTAATTGGCTCATGTGACCTTACATGTGGTTTGTATATGTGCACAGTGAATCTTACGATCCCAGGGGGCGGCCCTTATTTTTTAAAATGGCAATTTTCTATTTATGATTACCCAATGGCACATACTACTAAAAAAGTATATTATTATGATAATGGTTCATTTACATGAAGCAGGGTTTTACGCGTGAGCTGTTTTACTCAGTATCTTTTAATAGAGACCTACATTGTTTGGGGTGTATAGTTTTCCTTTAAACTTGAAAAAAAAGTTAAAATTTGTGTACACCCTATAAGAATTATTGTTGTTAATAATGCAAAGGTGAAAAAATATGCAGTGGAGATGCTAACTTGGAGTTTGAATGCACATCTGCCAAACATATACTAAGAAATGTTTTTCATGACAGAGTAGGCATAAAAAAGATAATTTGTCTTCTCGGGAGAGCAGAATTGATTCAAGCACTTGGTAATACAACCAAGTAGGGAAGAGGAATTGAAAGGAAACATAATTAACATTTAAAAGCACCTTGGAGACTTAGACCTAGCTTGACATCCGTATTTATTTTACAAAGAAAGTCATATAGGAGAATATAGCTTGCAAATAATTAACTGCTAGGTAGTCATAAATCAAGACAATTTATTTTTTCACAGTGAAATGCATTAAGCTGTAAAGTAGTCTTTAGGTGACATCAGGAACCTCAGCAACTGTACAGTATGTTTCCCTGGAAAATGTAAACTGTAATTTTACTTCTGTTCATTCTTTAGTTACTAGTCTGCAGCATCTCAACACAACGTTTCCTTAATCCATGTTTCACCTAGAAAAAAAATGCGTATACATGATTAAGCGTATACATGATTATTTGGTGTAGGGGCTTCCAGGCATGTGGCCTCTCAAGCAATGACGGGTGAATCTGACCTGTTTCACTTCACCAAAAATTAGCAATACGGGGAAAAATTTGTCAAAAAGCATTGGTCTATGGGCTACAATATTTTTTTTTTTGATGCATGACAAATTTTTGAAGAGCGACAATTTTTTTTACCAATTAGATACTATGGGCATCTTTATTCGCATCACTACTCTCAAGTCTCATGTTTTAAGAGATCTTTTAAAAGAAGAAAGTTTGGGAGAAAGTTGGAGACAAGTAGAGAGGCTGAAATGTATATCCTTTGTGACTTGTTGGAGGAAGTGGCAAAACATGTTTCAGGAAGCATGAAAGTGCAAAGAGGAGAAACACAGGAAAATAAAAACATTTGGTTGTTTCCCAGTTGGATCAACGTTGATAGAAGATAATCTAGTTCCTTGAGCCTTCTCAATGCCTTGTTCATTTCTAAGCACCTGTAAAATATTAGCACTTAGTAAATGTTAGCACTAGTGCCATGCCCCTGACACTAGTGCCATCCCCTAAACTGGGCCTAAATTTATATGCAGCTGATTGAGAAAGCCAGAGGCTAATTGACTAATGAATCAATTAACCAGTGATCCAATGGCAGAGTGATACAAACACCCAAAACATCTTTTGCTCACTGAAGAGTGGACACAGATGTATCTTTTATATTTTTCACAAGTACTGAATCAGAGTAGGCCTAACAGACAAAATTATTGGGTTAACAGATACAAGCAATGAGATGAGTAGAATTACCAGGATTGCAATAGAGTGGTGTATATAGCAGTATACAGATGAGGAGAATTACCAGGATTTAAGCAGTATACTGTTCATGAGTTGCAATAGAGTGGTGTATATAGCAGTATACAGATGAGTGGAATTACCAGAATTCAAGCAGTATACAGGAGTTGCAATAGAGTGGTGTATTTAGCATTATAGTCAACATTATGCACATGATTATATGTATGGGCTGTATTTGCAAAGTACTGTGCAATAAAATTTATATTAACAAATAGGTGTCTTGTTTTTTGCATCTGTTGTGATATACACTTATAATTAGTCTCCCTAACTGCTTTAGTAAGCATTTTTTATTCCCAAGGAAACAGGACAACATGTTTTGGTGCAAAAATATGACTGTAACATGTTAAAATTGCTGAGAAATATGTTAAACTGTACTTGCTTAAGCTTTTAATATTTTGATATTAGCACTATCATGCCTTATGAATCTTTTGTAATGTTATTAAACTGCTGTATATGTATTTTCTGAAAAATAATTTCATCCTGATAAATGACAATAATTACATTTGCCATTTCATTCATTATGTGCACATGCTTGTCTCTAGTGAGTTGGAAAATGTTGAACACACACACACACACACACACACACGCTCTCTCTCTCTCTCTCTCTCTCTCTCTCTCTCTCTCTCTCTCTCTCTCTCTCTCTCTCTCTCTCTCCAGCTCTTGCAACCATTTGGAGCAGAGGAGATCTTCTCTGTGGATACCTGACGTTTCACTTCCCTGTTCTTGGTTAAATCAGTTTCTTCACCCAGTGTTATATCATCCTGTTTTCTTAGCTATCTGGCCTGTTGCCTGCCTAGCTGTGTTCTCCAATTACAATATTCTGTTGATATATTGTGATGCCCAATTTAAGGTAAATGGAAGCACTAGAGGGGCACATGCATCCTTCACCATCCTCTCATGAACATAGGCAAAGCTGTATGCAAAGGGGAGGCTGCATTTCAAGTCAGGTCAGGTTTATTTTCATCTCAACTATATACAAGTACACAGTAAGACTAAAATAGGCATTTAGCCTGAAGGCAGGGTGAATATTTATAAACATGCCCCAAAATGTATGCCATTTTTGATACTTGTGCTTTAAACAGTAACAAATTCAATTTGACACTATGTATAATTACCCCTGCATTTATGGAGTCTGGGGGCTTCTGTAAATATGTTGCTCTGTCAACATTGTAGTGAATGTCAACATTTGAATTTTAGCTCTTCCTCAAACTTGAAACTTCCCATGGGAGATATACAATGTAATATAAATAACTCTGGGAACATTCTGTTTATTTTAAACAAGTTTAGCTACTGCATTACTTTTATTTGCCGGCTGCATGCTTGATTAATTAACAACTGCTTTATGTACAATTTTGTAAAATAGATACTTTTTTGTAAAGGTATGATTTAGAGTAGTACTATGAGAAACAATGTATTAGTACATGTACTAATGAATTCCCCATCTTAATCACTCTTTATATATTCTTGTGGTTGACCTAGTAGACCACCAAATGGCCACTTACAAATTAAACCAATATAATATGTCTTACTTTTGTTTTATATTGTGCTAAACACACATATTATATATCACAGTAAAATGTTTTATACATTTCCCTCTACAAAACACTGAGGTATGAAAGAAATGGCAAAGACTCAGTTATTGTACTTTAAACCACAAATCATACCAGTGCATTTGCAGTGGCAAACGCCCACTGACACATTTCAACCATTCTTAAAGGGAAATGATACTCCTAAACAGTGCAGGTCTCTAGGCTTTGGGGCCTCTGGCTTGCTTGAGGCACTGCAATCACACGCAAACTGAGAGCACACATACATGCTAAGTTACATCTACCAATGAACAGAAAGCGAGCAAACAGAACATCAACAAATATAAAAGGGAAATATTTACTAACATCTATGTATTTCCCAATTTGTTGTCATTTATCAGTATTTAAATTATCTATTGCTTAAGTTTTTGTCCAGATACAGTTTTACTTTGAAACTGGATTAGCAGTAAATTATACTTTCTAAATGTTTGCTGTGAGTTATGAAATGTAGAACAAGCTTTTATTTGTTATTACATCATCTTATATGAACAGTTGTACTGCATTATAAGAAAATAATACTGATTAACAGATTTTCATATCATAACATTCATGAATTTTTCTCCACAATGTTTTGATTTCCACTTGAAAGGCAACATTGCTAGACAAACGCAGATGCAGTTTTATATGTACTGACCTATTATGCTATTGAACTATGATGGGGAAAACTCCAATGTACTCAATTTGTTTTCTTAGGAAATGAAATGTAGTAGTGGCTTAATAGAATGTAATGTATTATATTAAAGGAGAAGGAGAGTTGGGCACTGGAGGTTATATTTGTGTACCTAATACCCCAGGCCAGTGCTTCTGTTTGCTAAAAAGAGCACTAGCACAGATATTTCTGTAGAAGCACCATATGGAGAACTTTAACACATCTTAATTCTTCTAAAGAAGCCAAAGAAGATAGCGTCAAGTAGCTCCTTAGAAGTACTCTTTACACAAACAAGAGCATCGACCTGGGGTATCAGATAAATCACTGTAACCACTGTGGTGTGCCTAATATTTTGTCACCCAACAATGATTATACAGGTACATTTCAGAGATTAGAAATGTGTTCTAGAATTAGAAGTGTGTTTTAGTTATACTGCTTTGTTCCTGTGAATTGTAGACAAAGAGATTAGTAAAATTGATGTTTAAGATGAAGTTAATGTGCATGCAATAAATCCATAATGTTTTGATTTGGCAACAATACTGGACCCTAATAACCACAGATGACCAAATGGCATGCCTGTGAACAATACAGTGTCAAATCCAGCTGTTCAGTTATCTAAAGTCACAGGACATGTATGGGGATTGGATTTGGCAAATACTAAGGATTTCATGAATCTCAATTAAGTGCTGGGACTTGATATTGGGATTCATTTTTGATTTGCAATATGATATAAGCAGAACTTTAAGAAATATTTTAAAATGCTTCTGGCATAGCATCACTGTATGTTTCATTCTCACTTTTAGATCAAGTACACAAACACTTACAGCAATATGAGGTTGAATATCTTCAATTTGCTTTCCGCTGGATGAACAATCTTCTAATGAGAGAACTACCCCTCCGGTGCACCATCAGGCTATGGGACACATATCAGGTGAGTTCATCTCACAGACTACTTTTTTTCATTTATTGGTGTGAGCTAATATCTGCTATTAAGTTTTCTGCAAATCTTTCTTTTCCTTGGCAAACTCCATGCCTGTACTTACTGGGATAATCCCTCCCCTGCTTCCTTCAGAAGGACCCTCCCCAGACCTTAAAAAGGCCAACCATAACCACATACCAGCTTCTAAAATACCTGAATTTTAGCTTTGGAGTATAATAAATCTCTAAAAAAATGTTTTTCCTCTAAAAATTTGAGTTTTCCACTTTAAAAACTTGACCAGAAAGAGGTTTAATAAATAGGCCCCTTAGGGGCAGATTTACTAAGGGTAGAAGTGAATTTGAGGGGAATTTTCGAAGTTAAAAAATTCAAAGTAATTTTTTGGATACTTCGACCATCGAATGGGATACTACAACTTCGAATTTACTTCGTTCGAATATTCGACCATTCGAATCAAATTCCAATCAAAGTACTGTCTCTTTAAAAAAAACTTTGATGTATGGACACTCTCTCTATAAGACACCATACCATATGAATGTCCTCAATATTACAGACAGGTAGAAATGGCCCATATGAATGTCCTCAATATTACAGACAGGTAAAAACGGCCCATCCGTAAAACATTATACCTTAACAATAAGCTTATTAATAATAGTTTGCTCCAATCAATTACCCTGTATAGAAAGCCATTTCCTCTAGCTTGTAGGGGCACTGAAAACTCGTACAACTAAGGGCACAAAAACATGCAGAGTTATCTCAGCCAGGAATGGACAGAGCTGTATACTCTTCTTCTTTCTTTCTGTCGCAGTTAGAACTTGTAACACTATCAGTCAAGTGATCAGTGAGAGAGTACCCAAAACTTCACAATATGGTGCCTCTATAAAAAAAGTTTGAGCCTTGATGAAACTTACCTACCACAGGGAGAAATATTGCCATGTGAAATAAATGCATTCCTTTGCTTAACTGAATAAGCTTTATCTAACCACAAGGGCATTGCATTTGTGTAATAAGACATTCAGATGCAAATGTACTAGACACAGATAAAACCAAGCCACAAAAACATCTTATGCATAGTGTAGATCAGCTGCTGCTTAAGCAAGCATATATAAGAGCCTAGCAGCCACCAAGCCCAGGTAGTTTTATCCATTATAGCTACTAGCGTCAAGTGAGAAATAGCTAGATCAGCCTGCAGAACAGAATAGGAACCCATCCCTTATCTCCTTCTCATTATGCCATGCTGTATCAGGCCCATAAGAAGCCACGATATTGCAGGACCCCAGGTTCATATCCCAGACAAGCAGGCCTCACAAACTTACTTAGAACAGCAGCACTTACCGGAGGCTCCTGGAACAGCATTCTGGGCTGCTGAGTTAGAGAGTGGATGTGACCACCTCCATTGTTTTCGAAAATATTTGTTATACATTCTATGTAGTATAACTTGTTTTATGTGTATTATTTCTGTAGCTATGTGTTCAATATTGATTGAACTATCTTTCGTTAAAGAACCCTTATAACCAGGAATACTTATGTACATGTGTATATGAGAATATACATATTTACATAAATATATCCTTGGTCAACAAAAATAGTATCCAAAGCATTTGACATTTTCATCTGGTTCAGAAATGTTTTGCATTTATATAATGTAATCTAACTGGGTTTTAATAAGCCCTATAAAAATATATATCTTATGCCTATTCACCTCTAGAGAATCAGAGTGCCCATCCTGATGTAGTTTAGCATCAGCCCCTTTGTATTGCCTTTATTAATATATGCATGAAATGGGTGTGTGATGATTTTTATTTTCCATTCAGTTTAACTGTTATAATACATTCTACATCAAATAAACATTGCTTATTTTCTGCCAACAGGAATGTATACAGTATTTAGTGGCATAAAATAATTCTTAAATTGTTTTAATTTCAAAACGTTTAAGGTCCTATTCATCAGTTAAACTTTACTAAATATCTCGTTTTAATGTATATACCCATTTACTGTAAAAAGCTGCAGAATATATTGACATTTTATTAATGAAAATGTCAGATTATCAATTCTTATACTTTTGATCTTAAATGGATCTTCTGCAACATAACATTATTTTTTTTCTTTTTGTCACATTTAGGTCTTTAGGGATTACATTGTTTTTCTATGAAATATATGCTTTCCTCTATTATTTAACATGATGGTATCAGATGTGTCAACCTTTTAACTTGTAACAAAACAAAAAGTTAAATAATTAATGTAGTTTGTGTTGCAGATATCTTGCTACTCCTGGATCAAACAGGAGACTCCCACACCCTGCCTATTAATATCTGCTTGTTCAATTGGCTTCATAGCAAGTACTTTCTCTGGTTGTTTGTTACTAAAACATGTATGCTCAGTCGCCCTTGGATAGTGGCTTCTATTGTGCATATAAAACACAGGTTAAGCGCCTGCTTGGGAATTCCATAAATATAATATTTGGGAACTGAGCAAATCATGCTCCCATTCAACTATTTTCCTGTTAAAAAGAAAAATTAAAATTGACTGTGATGAGGAATCCCAATGGCTTAAACAATGGCAAATGTCAAAATGTATTCATAGAACTGACTAGTTGGGCCTATTGCAACAACGTTCAAATGTCTATGAATCCTGCAATTATCCCAGATAACCTGATTTTACCTGTAACTGTAATTCCAACTGAATGGGTTGTTTACATAGACAGAACCTTCAACCCAAAACAATGTTTAGTTAAATGAAATTATTACTGAAATTGATTATTCATACAAATGCAATGTTCAATTAAATGGCTGTTGAGTGAAATGTTTGGTAAATGTCTGACTGTGAAATAGTACAGTAGGTGAAATTGAATATTTGTTGACATAGAATAACAATATGGAATAAGTAGTATTAATGTACAGCTAAGCAGAATGTTTAGTGATGTTTAATGTTAACATAAATGGAATGGTTACTGAGATGGACAGTGCATCTAACTAAGGTGTGGAATGTCCAGCTCAAAACCCTACTGAAATGAATTGTTCATGTGATGAACTAATCTGAAATGTATTTTCAGCTAAGTTGACTGCTTGTGCTAAAAATCAAGAATTTTGAATAATTTTTTAAAAAATACACTTTTTTGATCTTTATAGAGAGAAAAAAAGTAGAAAATGCTAATGTAAACTTGGTATTGGAAAGCTTGTGAGATCATTTAGAAATCAATGGGAGCTGTCCTTAGCAAAATGTAAACTATTTATCCAATTTGAGTTTTTTACATTTTTTTGAAAATGATTTTGAAATGTTTGATTTTTTCACAGTTTTATTTAATTTATATGTTCAGATTTTTAATAAATAAGGTAACATTTGGGTTTATTTGAAGAAGAACATTTTTAAAATTACATTACAAATGTAATTTGCAGCTAAATGGAGTGTTCATGTAAAGCAATTTTTACTGAAATAGATTGTTTATGTAAGCAAATGGAATGCCCGTTTGAAAAGAATGACTCACGGCCTCATGAAATTTGCTCTACTGCAGATGACAAACTTCCCAAACTTGCCATTCCCTTCCCCAACATTTGAATAATTGCATGTAAAATACATTGCATGCTGTGATCCAGTGTAATCATGGAAAAATGCTGAATAAGACATTTTCCTGTGATTAAGCCAGAGTGCTGCAAGTAATGTGTTACAGTAATCCAAATGTTGGTGAAGGGAAATGTATTTACTGCAGATTTCCTGTACTGGAGAAAAATCTCCTTGTGTGCAATTGCGCTAATAGAGGTGAATAGTGGAATGTTTAGTAAAATAAAATGCACAGTGGAATGCTTAATTAAGCATATTATTGTCTTCTATGAAGATAACAATTATTAAGATTTATTATGATAATGCAGAGTAAACTGAACTTTCAGCTAATTGGAGTTGTAAATGATGTATAAGTTTTAGCTATTGCAATAAATTGGTTTGTTTAAATTAATTAAATGCTGAGCTAAACTCGATGTTTTGTTTAACTGAAAAGAATGATTGGTAACAAAATAGTAAGTTAAACCTTATATTTAGAGAAATGGAATGTTCAGTTTAACAGAATATTTAATGAAACTGACCAGTTAAATAAAAGCTGGGTGTTTATTACAGTGGGATTGGTGTTTGTAAACTGAAATATAATGCTCAGCCTTAAAGAATGTTCAGGTTTAGATAAAATTATGTTCAGCTAAGTGGAATGTGTAGTGAAATTGAATGTTCAGCTGAACAGATTGAAATTTACTGTATATGTAAATGCAGTGTTCAAGTAAATGAAATATTTTGCTAAATGGAAAGCTTAGTGAAGTAAAATATTTAGGTAACATGAATTTTTAGTACTGAATGCTCATCTTAATAAAGTGTTTAATTCAATATGTACTGAAAGTGAATGTTAAACAATACAGAAATGTTTAGTAAAGTGAAATGTTTGTTTTAAAATAATGTTTACTCAAATACAATGATCTGGAAAGTAAAATATTTACGTAAATAGTGTGTTTGGGTAATCAAAGTCATATAAAATGTTCTGCTGAAAATTGTAGTGGAAGGTAGTGGAAAGTAAGTGGAAGGTTCAGTTAGGTGGAATTTGCAGTGAAATTGAGTGTACACCTTAATAAATGAAATAATAATAATTTAGAAAACTGAAATGTTAACGTAACACCATAAGGATCAGTGTGAAACAAGTTGTTCAGACTCTTAATATTGTTAGTACAGTTATCATTGATAATTATTTACTATTTAACGGAGTAGTTGACTATAAAATGTATATGTTCTATATCTATAATATGTTAATACTGTAAGTTATATACTGTATGGCAGCTGGTGCTTAATTACCTGTAATAAAATTACCTGAGAAAGAAAGTACTTAAATGATTGTATTTGATCTGAAAGATACCTTTTATTCAACGTATTTGATAAACTCACCTAAAAACACTTATAGTGGTTATTTAACAAAGGTCGAGCTGAAGAGATTAGTGAGGTTTTTCAAGTGAAAGCCACCAAAAAAAACCTGATCATGAAGGCTACAAAAAAACCTGATCATGAAGGCTACAAACATATTCAAATGGTTGAAGGGACCTCTGCCATTTACTGTACATGAACTCAGTGGGTTTTAGCAGGAGTATTTTTGGATTCAAACTATTTCCAGCTTAGGGGTATAATATATCTCAAAAAAGTCGTTTTTTTTTTTTACCCGGAAATTTGAGTTTTGACTGAAAAATACCCTTGATAACTCAAATTTTTCTGGTTAAATAAAACTTGACTTATGATAAACTTATGCAACATCATGTATCACATGTGGTTGTATCAGAAGACATGCCATTTTAGCACAATTATCAGTATTACATATAAGAATATATGTTAAATGAGCTAATATGATATGAGCACAATATAAACTTCTATATATCTATATATCCACATTTCCTGTTACCGAATTATATATATTGCAAGTAGTCATAGCAGAGTATTGTCTTCATTGTAAAAAGCTTATCAGTGTCAACAGTATATTTAGCCTGTAAGAAGTTTGTAGTGATCAGTATTTTAAAGAAAGTAACTTAAGTGGGTTGGTGCAACTACCATTTTAAATTAATTGATAGTCAATAATGTTCTTTAGTAAAATGCAAAAAAAAAAAAAAATCAAAAACATTGTTGAAATTTCTGATCTATTTGACATGCATAGCCAAGTACCCTTGAAGGACAAGAAAAGCAAAGCTCAATTTTTATATACCTTACCCTTTCTCGTTGACATTGAATGTACATTTTGTGGTTAATCTTTCTCTGGGATATGTGATTGAACATTTTTAAAGGAAACTTGGAAAGGAACACACGAGTGACAGACTTTCAATGAATTTAAAGACTGATTGCAGCTCTCTTTTTTTGTCCTTGTATTGAACACCATTGTTGACGACTGTAGCAGTATACAGTATTTTACTCTGCTTTTCATAAAACTAGCATGGCAATAGATCTTTTATTTTGCATCCACAGAGTGTTATTTAAGGTTAACTAACAAAACACCAGTTAATACTAAAAACTAATACTAAACTAATACTAAAAACTCACCATCCACTTCTCTAAATGTGATATATATAGTGATGGGCAATTTTGCGCCGTTTCGATTCACCGAAAAATTTGCGAATTTTGCGCAAAATGGTGAAAAATTTGCGAAACGGCACTGGCAAATTTTTTCGAGCGGATTTTTGCGGGTGTTTTGCGAATTTATTCGCTGGCGGCGAATCGTGCAAATTCGCCGCAAATTCGCGACTGCCGAATAAATTCAGTACATATATACAGTGTTTGTTTATGTACTGTATAAGTATGCACCAACTTTACATGTTGTTTGGGAGTGATCTTGGACCCTTTCTTGTATTTAAAATGAATCCCCAAATAAAAAGTAGTTCAAAAACATTTTTGCAGCTTTATACTCAGTAGGTTATTGCTTTAAGATCCGTGTGATGTGAGATACAAACTTATAACTGACCAACAGGATTTATTCAGGGCATCTTTCGCACATCCTCTTGCCTGCCTGCCTGCCTGCCTGCCTTTTACTAATGGTGATATACATATTTTTTTCATCATGTTCCATTCATGAACGTATAGCTTGGTTCCATTGTGACATAATAATGCATTTATTAATGCCATCTTTATTGGATTTACAGGTAGCATGTACAAAACTTCACAAGAATTGATAGAGCAATAATTATTTATGTGCAGGGCCAGTAAATTGTCCTCATTTGTTTTCGTTTAGATGATTCTTATTTATCTGTAGTTTACGTTTCCATCTCATAATAATAAATATGCTGCCATGCTACAATAACATTATTCCCTTTGATTAAGGATAATTAAAAATCAGTCATTTCTGTCCCCAGGATTTATTTCACACCTTCTATTGCTCTACACTTAAATCAGTTCCAAACAACCTCAAATTCAATTAATGTTCACTGACCAATTAAAAGTGGACACACAATCCAAAAAGGCAGTGTGTAGGCTAATAGAATTTGTTAAAAGTTAGTTAGGGATTTCTCTGCAGGTACCATGTACTACACAATAAAAAGCAAAATATATGTTCCTTAGAAGTCCTATTAATTAAACTAATGTTGAAAGAGGGAAGTATATTGACCCTTTAAGACTACTGGACAGTCTGCCTTTTGTTAGGAGAGTGAAAAAAGTTAAAGGGATTATGACAAAAAGAGTAGAAGTTTTTAAAATAGTATTGAATATTTTTGACTTCAACTAGTTAATTTGAAATATTTCATCAGACACATTTTTATAGCATTGTTTTAACTAATATTAAGAAGTATCAATGCTTGAAAACATCATGCAGTTAGTTCAAACTGACCTGATGCAGTAGTGATCAGCACTACCATACCCATATAGGACACTTGTTGGACACCTGTCTCTCAGTCTCCAGGCATTCATATTTCATATTTTTATTAATGAAGACATGAATTAAGAGGAGATCAACTAACCACTGTTTGTACTAGTTGTTTATTGTCTGTGTAAGCTTCAAAAGTTTTTTAAAGATTGTGGAAGAAAATAATATAGTCTCTTGCGTAGATTGTTAATAAAATATACGGTATTGTTATGAACAGAGTTTATAAATAATAAATTACAACTATACCAGATATGTTTTATTGATCTTGTCAGCCAACCCATTAGGTTTTCATTGTTTTTGTTGTTGTTCTACAGTGTACATACCATTTTCCCCATTCCTTTATAAGTTATTGATATATTTTGGTATTTCAGCCCTTTATGTCCCATAAAAAGAATGAATATCCTGTTTCAGAGCTATGGATGAGGATTTTTTTTAAAAGTATTGCAATGATGCCACAATTTCCTGAAGAGGTGTAGGATCTATTATCTGGAATGCTTAGGACCTGGGGTTTTCTTGATTACAGTTTCTGTAATACCATAAGTCTGCTAAAAATAATATAAACATGTTATAACCCCAATAGGATTGTTTTGCCACCAATATGGATTCATCCAGCTTAGTTAGGATTAAATACAAACTACTATGTTATTATTACAGAGAAACTCATGTTTACAAATTTTTATTATCTGTTAATGTCTTTGTGAGATGGGCGTGTTGTCATTCAGAACTTTCTGTTTACTGGGTTTCTTGCTAATGGATCCCATACATGTACTTTGAAAACCTGTGCAGTCCAGACTAGGGGGAAAGTATGCAAGCAAGCAGTCCCCTGAGCACCAACAATTACAGGTAGACAACACATCCATACATTTTCTTTTTTTTTTTTTTTTTTTTTTTTGTGCAAAAAGCATAGAGGCACAGTGGGCAGATCAGACTGATTCATTCACCCCAAATACAGTATTTGATTTTAAACAATACACTTTCTTTATAATGACATTATACATTTATAAGACTCCCAATAAAAGATAGGTAAACAACCATAAGACAGCAGACTTTCTATAAGAGCCTTTTGAGACTTGTTAACTAGTGAATGATTTGTGATAACCAGTATCCTAAAGTTAACAATAAGTTTTTAACACTGTAAAATATATTTGCTTTTATTTTGTTTATAACAAAGACATGCTTCCTTTTGTGCTATGATTTACATAATGAACATTAAAGCCAAAGATGATTAATATTTCTCTTACAGTGTCGCATGAAACAACAATACCGATTGTTTTTGTTTGAGATCAAGAAAATGCTATGCAACTTGTACTGGAGGAATTTTCTGGTCAATAAAAATGTCTACAGAAGGATTCAGTACTCATTATATATTGATGGTCACTTTACTAACGTTATAAAGCAATTTTATTGTAATTTGCGTTAGATGGGATGGAGGTTTTTTTGCCAGATGGCCACCATATAGATAGCTATAAACCTAGGGAGGATTGGTTTTACATCTTTTTGTTGATTCTTTGCTAACAGCTTGAAAATGAGCCACATGAATAAATGCATTAGTAGAGTTTTGCTTCTGTAGTTTTCTTGCAGATTAGGGTTTGCTATTTATCCTGATTTACATACAACATTAAACAAACAAACGATTGCTGTATACACAAATGTAATTTCCATGTCATATCTAAAACATATTTCCTTTTCTGCTTTCTTTGCTTTTTTATTTTATTTATTTTTTTGCTTCTTTGATAATAAAATGGAGTTTGGGTTTTTTAGAAAGGGCATGTAGTTAGTTGGCTGATCAGTCAGTGATAATATAGTTCAAACCTACTGGTATATTTGCATAAATTAGGTAATTAGCTGATATAGAGAGAAAGCTAAGGAGTCATTATATAAATTAGATTAGTGCCTTCCGTGTTTATCTGAATGGAGAATTTCCTCTTGCAGAATGGACATATATAGAAATATACTTCTTATTTATGTAAGGGCACCCTTAACCCTTGTAAAACTTGAATAGAATTGTCCTCTCAAAAGAAGAATAATAGTACACTAATTCGCAATAAACACATTCAATTTTAAACTCCTCAGCAATTAATCCCCTGCATCACAAAATTGAACCAGAAATAAATAATTTACCACAGGAACAACCCTTATGCCTTACGCTGATATGGTCATATACTGTAGTAAGGTAACACATCACTTATCAAAATTCTGAAGCATCAAAAACATTTAATAGGATTTGCTTCTTGTATCTTTCCTGCTTTTGAAGAATGATTTCACCTTTGCTTCACACCATGGAGTATGTGCAGGTTTACCTACCAGAATGAAAATAGTTGATGGACTGTTGCTCATAGCAACTAGTAGAACTTTTTTGTGACATGATCCTGGGCTTTGTTTTTTTGTGTGAAAGCTAAATTGTTCTTTAAAACAAGGTATTTGTCAGTTGTTTGTAAGATAGTAATGATATTATTGTCATTTGAGTTAGCAGAACCATTTCTCCATGTTGGCATAGTGGAAAATATTTAATATAGACAACAAGAGAATGGTCTTAGAATCTGTTGGCTTCATTTACATATGTAAGGGTAAATTGTAAAACTGAGCCTGCATAAATGTAATTTATTACTTCTTTGCAAACTGTAAGAGTCCACCCAACCTGCTCTGATGAATTGTGTGCAGTTGTGCAGCTTTAGTGAGTTGCTTCCTTTGCTGTGACTTGAAGCAAGTAGATTGCATTCTTATCCTGCAAGCTGGCATCGTTTGGAAACTAATGCTGTAGCAAAAATGCACTCCACAACTTTTATAGGCTTGAATTTGCATCCATATTGGGGAATAATGTGCAAGTTACAGTTGATGCTACCTAGAAGAAAAAGATATTCTTTTATCCATCATGGAGATTATTTTAAGAGCTGGGGCTTGTTGCTAGTGTTTAGATAAAATGTAATGTAATAGTGCTGGAGTCTTTAAGGATATCAACCCAAAATATATTTTTTTTGCCTAATAAAAGAAAACATAATTCTAAGCAATATGTATTCATTACAAATATTCTATGGTGTTTAAGTTATTTGTATTTTTGTTGCTTTTACAAGAAGTGCAGGAGTATGTATTAGTGGGAGCACTTACCGGTCACCACTCAGCTCCGATGTGCTTCACATATGCTGTTAACCCCCAACAGCCAATGTCAGCAAGAAGTTCATGTAGGAACGGAGCACCAGGGGAGCCAATATTAGTCCATTAAAGGGTAACATTTATTGCAAAAAGCATAAAAGTCATGTATTGCATGCCTCAGACATATCGTAGGCTGCACACTCAATGTGTTTCATGATGTCACACCAAGTGAATATGGCAGCTGTTATCCTAAACAAACAGAGAGAGTTTTTAGAGCTGTTTACTCAAGTATGGTAAAGCATTTTGCTGAATAAATATAGTGTTATAGCTTGCACTATTGTGGCTAGTCTATTGGCAATAAACTGATTTGGTAGCTTTCCTTCTCTTTTAATGTGTTTTCAGTAGCAATTACACTTACTTTTAAGCACTAACAATTTTAATAAGTTCATATTGGAAAGTTGCTTACAATTGTGTTTTCTTTTAATCTGCAAAAAATTATTTTATCGGTTGACTTGTCCTTTAAAAAAAAAAATATATATATATATATATTTATAGTGTTTATGAAAAGTGTTCACCTCGTTTCATGTTTTATTATCATAGAACAGTATTTACATGGTAACATAGTAAGTAAGGTTGAAAAAAGACACACGTCCATCAAGTTCAACCTTTTAGTTTTTTTTTGTTTTTTTTATCTGCCTAACTGCTAGTTGATCCAGAGGAAGGCAAAAAAACCCCCATCTGAAGCCTCTCCAATTTGCCTCAGATGGGGAAAAATTCCTTTCTGACTCCAAAATGGCAATCTGACTATTCCATGGATCAACTTGTACTATGAGCTATCTCCCATAACCCTGTATTCCCTCACTTGCTAAAAAGCCACCCAACCCCTTCTTAAAGCTATCTAATGTATCAGCCTGTACAACTGATTCAGGGAGAGAATTCCACATCTTCACTGCTCTCACTGTAAAAAAACCCCTTCCGAATATTTAGGCGGAACCTCTTTTCTTCTAATCAGAATGGGTGACCTTGTGTCAGCTGGAAAGACCTACTGTTAAATAAAGCATTAGAGAGGTTATTATACGATCCCCTTATATATTTATACATAGTTATCATATCACCCCTTAAGCCCCTCTTCTTCAGCGTGAACATCCCCAATTTGGCCAGTCTTTCCTCATAGCTAAGATTTTCTATACCTTTCACCAGCTTAGTTGCCCTTCTCTGTACCCTCTCTAATACAATAATGTCCTGTTTGAGTGATGGAGACCAAAACTGTACAGTATATTCTAGATGGGGTCTTACAAGTGCTCTATATAGTGGAAGAATGACCCCCTCCTCCTGTGACTCTATGCCCCTTTTAATACAGCTCAAGACCTTATTTGTCCTTGATGCTGCTGACTGGCATTACTTTCTACAGCCAAGTTTATCATCTATAAGGACTCCAAGGTCCTTTTCCATAATGGATTTGCCTAGTGCAGTCCCATTAAGGTTATAAGTGGCTTGGATATTCTTACATCCCAGGTGCATGACTTTACATTTATCAACATTGAATCGCATTTGCCAGTTTGTCAAGATCCTGTTGCAAGGATGCCACATCCTGGATGGAATTAATCGGGCTGGATAGTTTTGTGTCATCTGCAAACACTGATACATTACTTAAAATACCCTCCCCTAAGTCAATAATGAACAAGTTAAATAAAAGTGGACCCAATACCGAGCCCTGAGGGACCCCACTAAGAACTTTACTCCAAGTAGAGAATGTCCCATTAACAACCACCCTCTGTACCCGATCTTGTAGCCCGTGTCCTATCCATGTGCAAACGACTTCATTAAGCCCAACAGACCTTAGTTTAGAAAGCAGTCGTTTGTGGGGCACGGTATCAAGCGCTTTGGCAAAATCCAAATAGATCACATCTACTGCCCCCCCCACTGTCCAGCATCTTACTTACCTCATCATAAAAAGCAATCAAATTTGTCTGGCATGACCTATCCTTCATAAAGCCATGCTGATTGCTGCTCATAATGCCATTGACTAGGACAGCATTTTGAATGTGATCCCTTAAGCCTTCAAATAATTTGCCCACCATTTGATGTCAAAGTTACTGGCCTATAATTGCCAGGCTAAGATCGTAATCCCTGTTTAAATATTGGAATAACATCATCTTTTCATAGGCACCATATCAGATGAAAGTGAATCTGAGAAAATCAGAAATAGGGGCTGGTCGAAAACTGAACTAGGCTCTCTTAAAACCCGGGGGTATATGCCATCAGACCCTGGAGCCTTGTTTACATTCATTTTTATTAAAGCTTTATGAATCATATCCTGAGTCAGCCATTGACCAGATTGAGCTGAGCCATTAGTGTAGCTATAAAGTGAGCCTGGGAACTCAGACTCCTCTATTGTATACACTGAAGAAAAGAACTTATTTAGCACATTTGCCTTTTCTGTATCTGTTACAACCATACTAGTACCATTATTTAATGGAGCAACACTCTCAACCTGCATCTTTTTACTATTAATATATTTAAAAAACTTTTTAGGATTAGTTTTCACCTCCACCACAATTAACTCTTCATTTCCTTTCTTTGCCTCCCGGATTGCTGATTTACAACATTTATTACAGTGTTTATATTCATTAAATGCAGCTTCTGTCCCAACAGATTTGTAGTTTTTAAATGCCTTTCTCTTCATTCCCATTAACTTCTTTACTTCTGTATTAAACCACAAAGGATGATTCTTAGAGCTTCTACATTTACTCCTTAAGGGAATAAATTGAGAACAGTAATGATTTAATATCATTTTAAATGACAACCATTTCTGTTCTGTGTTTTTATCTGAAAACCTAATGCCCCAATCAATGCTCTGTAGGGCAGCCCTCAAGGCACTAAAATTAGCTTTTCCAAAATTCATGGTTTTTGTTGTCCCAGTACTGTATATATTTGTTTTTTGCACCAGATATTAAATTATATAACATTATGGTCACTATTACCCAAGGGTTCAATGACTTGCACATTTGCTATATGTTCTGGGTCATTTGAGAACACTAGATCCAGAATAGCATTTTTTCTGGTAGGTTCCTCAACAACCTGTGCCATAAAATTGTCATGCAACAAGTTTATAAACTTGTTCCCATTAACTGATCTGGCAGTAGTGTTGCTCCAGTCAATATCTGGGTAATTAAATTAAATTTCTCATATTTATTTATCTTCTCCCAAGGCTCATTTTTTTTTTGCAGAGCATCAGCTTTTTCTCCATGATTTTGCTTCATTCATTCTTTCAAGACCTGCTGTAGTAAAGCATCCCCAAAGCATAATGCTGCCATCACCATGCTTCACAGTGGTGTATTTATGATGATGTGGAGTGATGGGCGAATTTGTGACGAAATTCACGAAATGGCAAAAAAATTTAAGCCAATGGGCGTCAAAATAATTTTGAGGCGTAAAAATTTTAATGCACGTGCCGATTGTTGAGATTCAACAATTATTTTTGACACTGGATTTCTTGCCAGCGAATTGTCACCGCAGTTTGGCAAATGAATTTGCTTGCGGTAAATAATGAAAATTCGCCGTAAATTCGTGTCTGGTGAATTTTTTCACCCATCGCTAATGTGTAGTGTGTGGCTTAAACCAAAAACAACGCTTTGATTTCATTAGACAATAGAATTTTCTTCCAGCTGACTTTAGGATCTCTCACATGCCCTCTGGCAAACTGTAGTGACTTTCTTTTTGCCA
This sequence comes from Xenopus petersii, assembly GCA_038501925.1. Classification (NCBI taxonomy): domain Eukaryota; kingdom Metazoa; phylum Chordata; class Amphibia; order Anura; family Pipidae; genus Xenopus; species Xenopus petersii. The sequence continues at coordinate 77,125,998 of CM076676.1, read as the reverse complement.
TTCTCCCATAAACTGCGACAGGTGAAACACACGGGTAATAGTTGTTTGTGCATAGTCTCTCCATTCTCAGCCACTGAAGCTTATATATCCTTCAGAGTTCTCATAGGGCCTTTGTAGCCTCTATCACTTGAACAGTCACTTGCTTTTGGTTGTGGCTTGTTCTTGCCAGATTTACAGCTGTGGCATACTATTTCCTTTGTGGAATTAACTGTGCCCAAATCGATATTCATTGATTTAGTTGTATCTATCCCCTACATCTGCTTTTCAATATACATAAAGTTTCTTGGATTGTTATTTTGTCTCCAAGATATAAATTATGCTTTGTTTCTGACTTACTTGAAGTTGCTCTTTCCAAGTACTTGTGTATTTACACTACAGTCACTTAAAGCCCCTTGACTACGCAAAGGTTATCTCCATTTAACTAATTATATGACTTGGAAAATAATTGGTAGCAGTGATGATTTAGTGTCATATGAATTGGGATGTATGCTGCTGTAAATTTTGTGTTTTTTCATTGTAATTAATTTAAATTACTTTGCAGAAATGTGTTTGTCTATTCCTGTTGATCAGTGTCCAGAAAATAAAATTCACTGTGATTCTATATGTTATGTTCTATGACAATAAATCATGAACACTTCCAAGTGGGTGAATATTTTTACATGGAAGTGGAAATCATCAGTGGAAAATAATGCCAGGTTGTAGGAACAGCATCCCTGACCCTCTCCTAGAACTGTATCGTGAATTAATCAGAATGTGAGTGGTTACTGCTTACCTCCACCCATCATATAAGAAATATTTTCTATCTTCAGTATTTAGGGAAACATTTAAAGGAGAAGGAAAGGTTAAAACTAAGTAAGCCTTATCAGAAAGGTCCCTCTAAATATACCAGTAAACCCCACAAAGTAGTGCTGCTCTGAGTCCCCTGTCAAAAGAAACAATGCATTGCTTTCCTTCTATTGTGTACACATGGGCTTCTGTATCAGACTTCCTGTTTTCAGCTTAAACCTCATTGCCTTGGGCAAGAGCATGCTCAGTTTGCTCCTCTTCCCCCTCCCCTCCCTTCTCTACTGTAATCTGAGCCCAGAGCAGGGAGAGACTCAGGCAGGAAGTGATGTCACACCATGTTAATACTGCAGCTCCTATCCTAAACAAACAGAGAGTTTCTAGAGCTTTTTACTCAGGTATGGTAAAACATTCTACAGAATAAATATATCATTCTAGCTTGCACTATTGCAGCTAATCTATTGGCAATAAAATGCCTCCGTAGCTTTCCATCTCCTTTAAAGGGTTGGACATTTGCACCGGTTTGCATTTCATATTTTATCATAGTAATATAACTATAGTTCACAAAAACCTATTTTATTTTCCTGAGCATTTTTACCTAGTCATACTTTTTACCCTTTTGTAAAATACATCTAAACAGTCTAAAAAGTCAGCATTAGTAGCACTGCTGAAAATACTCTTGCTCCTCTGATAACCAACTTTATGAGTTTAATGTGACTTTTATTCTATTAAGGTCAGGTTATTAATATTGTGAATTCTAAAATTCTAACCACATTTCTCCTAAGATATATTATAAATCTCTTTAGTTTTAGAACTTCAATATCTTATAGCCTAAATACCTGTTAATAAATATTCTAGAAAGAAAATATATGTAAGTAACCTGGGGATTTTAAATAAATCATCACCATTAGTACATTCTCTTCCTAAGCAGAAAAAGATCTTGGATAAAATCTTATTTGATTGAAATACTACAGAAAGAGAGTCTTTAAGTCATTAAATATATGCTGAGCCCTTCTTTAAATATCAGCCATAAATCCTTAGTAAACCATGAGTTTAAAGCTGTTGCTGAGCAACCGATTATACAACGGGTTTCCTGCATCTTTCTAAAAGCTTTCACTCAGCCAAATAAAAGCTTCAAAATATTCCAATATGAACTGTACCTGTATTCCAGAGGGCTAGCAGCTAAAGTTTTTGCCAGTGAAGATATTTAATGGGCTTATAATCAGGGTTGCTCCGCCAATGAGGCGAGTTGAGGCTGTCGCCTCAGGCTGCAGCGCCCCACTAGGTACCAGGGGCAGCAAAAATGCTGCTCCTGGTACTTTAAGAGCGAATTTCCGGGGGAGGGGGCAGCAGCAACTGCTGCTGCCTCAGGCGGCGGAGGGGCCAGGATCACCCCTGCTTATAATTTTTCCAAGAATGATTGTTTCTTCGGTTTTATTAGTGCATTTGATCTTATAATCTCTGTTATGATTGTGCTAACACAGTTATTCATCAATTTTAATATAAAATATCCCTGTAGCTGTAAGACCTTAATTAACAAAATTAGGTCACCTTCAGATTGTTTGTCTGTTAACAAAGTGAGTCATTTTTAAAACTAGTTTGGTTTCAGAAATTTCCTTTACTTTCTCTGTTTTCATTTGCATACTTTTGGCATAAGATGATTCAAATTAAGGTGTCAAAATTAACCTTAATTAATCTTCGCGTAATTTTTAAGGGGCATATTTATCAAGGGTCGAATTGATGAGAATTTTTTAAAACTTTAAAACTCCCATGAACTCGAAATTCGACCAATCAAAATTTATTAATAAAATCACATTTTTAAAACTTTACATCGAATTCGATCCAAATGTAAAAAACTTGATTCAAGTTCAAACAACTCGGCAGGTTTTAGGTGGTGAATAGTCAAATTTAAATTCTTAAAGGGCCAGAGTATGATAAATCCCTAAAATAGAATTCAAATTTTTTTAAAAGCTCGAATTGAATTTGAATAACTCCCTGGTTGAATTTGACAGTTTTGACCATAAAAAAACCCTGAAAATTTGAATTTCAAATTCTCAATTTCGACCCTTGATAAATCTGCCCCTAGGTATTTAGCCTGCTATTCCAAAAGTAGATTTACTGGGATGAGGCTTTCTAGTTTTTCACAGTAGGCTACTAAATATTAATTGCAAGGGAAATAACTATCATTTTACCATTTTTATCATTTTTTTTGTAGCTTGATCTAGACAAAGACTTACACAATGCTGGTTTAAATGCATCCCATGTGTTAAAGAACCCATCAGATGTTTGTCCTACTAAGGATAATGGGACTCGATAATTAACTATTACTGTTTAAACATCAGAGTACCTCCATATGACCTAAAGTGGTTGTGCCATACACCCTTAGTTATGGGGCAATTCACCAATAAGCTGTCCCTTTATACAGTCCAAATAAGCTGTTGCTATCATCTGAGCAGAACCCACTTGAGCACAATACTTGCCTGTCTTAGCACTACAACGAGAAGAAAGCCTGCAGTTGTATAACGGGGTAGAGAGAGAGTGGAAAGCTGACACAGAGGACCTATAGAGACAAGAGGACATACAGTGTCATCGATACATGTCACCAGCAATGATACATGTAAAATGGTAAATAAAAAAAAAAGGAAACAAACTTTTTGTGTGTGAGCTGACATTATCGCTAAATTACTTTTCTACTGATTTATTGGAAAGTAGCGATGTAGTTTAGGTGGATGATTACCTAGGATAATCCTTTGCTTTGTCTTATGAGGAAAAGCGTCAAAAATTATACACGCACTCCTGCAGCCAACCGGTGAGGAAAAGGCACATAAACATTCTTAACTGCTAAAAAAATTAATGGCAGAGTCTTTCAAGCACTACTTTGTGTTCAATGTTAAATTGATGGATTCTAGGACCTGAGATCCAGCTTTTTTCATGGTGAGCGCTACACAGATTATTTGAAAAGCAGAGGCACTTGAAGTCAATATTGCTCCGATTCTTTCCATCAAAGCTGAGTAATTCTAAAACAAAACATATATGGGGTCATTTATGTTTTGCATACACAAAAAGGCCTCAATCAGGCTTTGTATTTTTGCAGTTTGCACAGTGGACTGACTTTATCAGTTAGCACTTTGTACAAGATAGACAGGTGAGGGAAGGCATGTAGGTGTGTACTCCCTCCAACCTTCTACTCTTCTCCTAGCTTGTGCATCATTCAGAAGCAGGGGAGTAACTAAGGGACCATGGGACCCTGGTGCAAAAACTCGACCTGGGCCCCACTCTCAGTCTGTTTCCCTGGAAGATGTGCAGCAGGCTTACTCTTACCATCTGGCCTCCTTTCAGTCTCTTTGGTGGGGGGGTTGGCCCAGGAGAAGTCACACCCGCTGCTCCTTCCAGTAGTCACGCCAGTGTTCAGAAGTACGAGCTAGGGAGTTACAGAATATGCAGGTTGCAACCAAGCCCTGTCCTTACCACCTACATATTCTGACACTGGGCTTTGTCAGATCTGGCATTGAAAGCAGAGTGCAACTTTACCTGGACCACATGTGCCACAGGTGCTTGTTAGATAAGCACCAAGGGGTACGTTTCTGCATCCCTTAGGGCTCTAAGCAATAAGCACTTCCCCAAGGGTAACATAATTTACCCCTACAGAATGCATTTATTAACATTGTTAATGTCTAAATATACCATACACAATAAGATCTGCTCGTATGGCAAGGTCGCCAAACAAGTGAGATACCTACCTAAGGTGGATGATTAGGTGGGCACTCAATTATTCCAAAGCATTATTAAGGACAGGTTACATTTTTATTACTGTAGATGTGGAGCGCCCTCTAAGATTTGAGGTATCCATTTAATTAGTGCTTCCAGACATTTTCATGGGGTCATATAAACAGATTTGTTTCTGCCTTATCTAAAATAACAATGAATTTAAAGAACTATTGATTTAGGATTATGTTAAACAAATAAAATATTAAACTAATGTAAATTGTTTTTAACAAAAAGTTCATACCATTTTAATAGAAAAGTGAGCTCATTACCAGCTTCACATAGGTGATAAAAGGAATTGGATGAAATACTTACTTGGGTTATTTAGGTAGCTTGATAATTTGAGATACCTAAGGTGAAAGTATTTCACAAATCATTATTTATCTGAAGATTATGCCTTGTGAAAATAACTTATGCAGCCTTACAGTGATAACTTGAAGATGAGCTAACTTTGTAGGTGAAATGTTATCTAAAACAAATTTATTTTCAGTGGTATCACAGCACTGAATTCATGTACAATACATTATGAGGTATGTTATATATAACCAATTTTCATTTTTATTCATTTATAAAGAGTTCAGAATGCCCTTAGAAACTATACAGTCTTTACCATTTCAGCTATGTTTTGCATACCTATCTGCTTTTACTTTTCCATGTTGTATTTATTTGTTGTCACACATACATTCATCTGAATCAGTTTAAGTGTGTAAAAGGATGATTTATATTCTGTTGGTGTGACAGTACTTGTGTAGGAATACTACAGAATCTTTGGCATTCATTCCCAGTGCTGGTGTGATAACAGAATAAAAGAAGCTTTGCTGCTGATTGAAGTTAACTAGCTAGGCCATTGTGCAAGCTTCCTTGAAAATCACTTCTGAATACTGTTTTTGTTGGAAGGCTAGGTCAATGATTGGAATGCATAGAATTTTCTTTCAAAGGTGGGAAAACTCTCTATTTTGCCTTCAGTTTTTTGGCGCAAGTGAGAACTGAACATAATACATGATGCTGTTTTCAGTGCATGCAAAATATTTAAAGGGCACCTATCACAGCCAAATCAAACATATATTAATAATCTGACCAGTACAAGCTAAACACGTTTAATCAAACTACATATATAGTTTTTTGAAAAAAACTGCAGGGTTTAAAAAATCCTTTACTTTGTCAAATGGGTTCTTTCACTGAGGGAGGCCATACAGTGACTATAACAGTGACCATACTATGCAAATTTCAGGAGCATGCTCAGATTATAGCTCTGCCTTGAGTATTCTACCCAGAATGCCTTGTTTTAGTAAACTCCTCCACTTGAAATATCACGAGATTTCCCCATCTTGTCCCCTACTGGTGATGTTATTATGCACATGAAGCATTATGCAAATACAAGCATTGTATTATAAAATACCACTCAAAATAAAGTGTAAAATAAAGTGTAATACCCAAAGAATTATCTGCAACATATCTCATAAGCCATATATGCACTCATTTATAGAATAGGCAGCAAAATTGCACCTTATAATGCCATGTACCTAGTGCTTGCTCCTATGTATGTTCTACCATAGAAAGGCTCAGAATTCTCTGGTGCAGGAAAGCCAAATGAGCATGTGTGAGATACAGAACTCACTTTGCATGTTGTAGCTGTATGTGGTCACTATCAGTATACGCATTATTGTATTGCTTTAAGTTGGTTGCGCGCTAATGCGCACTGATCTTCTATTCGGTCTCATGCTCCGCCCACTTCTGGGTTATTCGTGCCGGCGCCGTGATGTTGCGCATTGGCGAGAAATTCAAATATTTAAAGGCGCAGGTGCCAACAGACTCCAAGGACCCAGTCCTCAACGTTATATATATTTTTATAGTTCCTGTGTGTGTATATTTTGTGTTCTTTATCTGATACTGACCCTGCCTGACCTTGATAACATCTAGTTTGCTGCCTGTACTGATTATTGCCTGGTTTTCGACTACTCTCTTGGGTCCTGTTCTGTACCACAATTTTGGTGTGTTTGACCTGGCCTGTGACCCCGACGTTACCTGTGTGTACCACATTGACTAATTGTTACTGACCTGGCCTGGCTTTTGACTACACTCCTTGTTTTCCATTCAACAACCCCACGCTTGGTTCCCTTGCTTGCTCAGAATTCTTTCATTGGGCCTCTCGTGTTAAGGCCTGGTGGCATCCAAATAGCGGAGGGCTAGTCCCGAAGCCAAAGGCGGCTGTTATAGGTGGAAGGATGAGCCGCGACCGGGTCCTTGGAGTCTGTTCTGAGATTGGGATACCCTGTGTTACAGTTATAATATATTTATCTATTTAGTTGCTGTTTTTTTCAATTATCCATTCTTGTCAGGTAAGTGCCAATGGCACACTGAGCTGCACCTCCCCCCGCTCCTCCATCTACCCGCACTGACTCTCCGAGTATGCGCACAGAAGCTGATGCTGGTCTTGTCAGTGCAGAGTCATGGAGCAGCAGGAGAGGAGTACATTTGCTTCTTCAGCAGAAAACATGTTGGCGATGAGAAGCCGAGGCACAGCCCCGTGTGCCATTGACCTAATAAATGAAATAATCTTAGTTATGTTTAATACAATATTTGTCTTCTAATGTGATTTTATGTTATTTTTGTCTTTTTGTGTGTATTTTTGTGCTGTTCATATTCTCTGTCAAAAAAGACTCCCTTAACTGAACATTTTTTTACTTCTTTTATGTATTTATTATTTAAAGCAATGCAACTTAACTTTATATTATAATGCAAAGTGCATACTATAAAATGATTTTGACCCAATGTCTTAACACTCTAGAGACAATACAATAAAAAAAGAACTTGTTGCTGTAAAATATGGTAATTGATGAATATCTGTAGGAATGGATATGGTTGTGTTTTGTTTAATGGACTTACAATTTAATGCAGAGGTCTCAGTGGTGCTATTGTTTAATATAAAAGCTACTGAAAAGAATAAGGAATGCAAATGAGTCTAGTTCTCAGAAAGAACTGAAACAATACTGGCAGTTTCTTTATTGTGTCCATTAATTAATGCCATATTACTCAGCTTCTTAGGGAAAGAAGTAGAAATGCAATTAGGATGATACATGAGGTAAGTAGTTTAGACATCAAAATGTAAAATATGTAATAATTATATTGTTAGATTGGAGTATAAGTTGTTTGTGATGGTGGTAATTAATCTTAGCCTCTACAGAACTGAATATTATTCAACCAGCTGGACAACACTTAGAAGTAACTGGGACCAAGACACACATTAATGTCTGCTAATAATAGACAGGAGAGAACAGTTCAAGGATATAATGCAAATTTATACAATACAAGCAATTCCTGTTGAATGGAATGGGCTTTAGTTGTCACATTAACACTGTGAACAATTCCACACTTTGATGTTGACCCTTTAAGGAATGATGATGGCATAGGAAAGAGCTTACGATATTTTTCATCTTAACAAATCTGTGTTTCAAGGTTGGTGGTTTACTATCTGGATCTAATTCCAGAACGTGTATCTTTACTAAACCAGTCATACCACTGCAGTCATTACATTGATGTACAGCATGTGTATACTAATCTGCCTGCTACTGCTGAGGCTTTAAAGTGTACTTCACATTAAAATGTGCATTTATTATAATGTAGACTGTGGTACTTTTGCATCTGATTTTTTTCGTGTTTTTTTAAATTATTTACTTTTTTGTGTTGATGTCAGGCCTGAAATTTAAATATCTTTAGGCTTAGATACCCTAGCAACCAAGTCAGTCAGAAGTCTGAATATAAGATGTATTGCAGAAGATCTGAATTTAAATATAAACAATAAAAAATAGTAAATATATATATATATATATATATATATATATATATATATATATATATATATATATATATAATATATATATATATATATATATATATATATATATATATATATACACAAATATATTTCAGTTCAAGAACCTCCTAGGAATGCTCCTCTTTTGGACCTTGTAATAACTAATAATACTGAACTCATCTCTAGCATTGGAATGGGTGAGCATTTAGGGAATAGTGATCATAACAGTCTCCTTTGATATTATGTTGCAGAAACAACTCTATATGGGAGTAACTAAAACACAAAATTTTAGACAGAAGAAATATGGGATGTCTTTAAAACGCTCCTTAATAAATATACATGACAGTATATTTCCCTTGTAAGCAAAGAAGGTCATCGCAATGCAAAACTTTTGTGGTTTGATAGAAGTTTTGGTGTGAGTTTAGGAAAACATGTGCTTTTAAGGTATTCAAGTTAGCTGGGACAACTGAAACATTTATTAAATACCAGGAGGCCAATAAAGCATTCAAAAAATCAGTCAAGCTAAAATAAAGATGTAAAAGGGTATTGCAGTGAGTAAAGTGTCTTCTAAATAATTTTTCAATATGTAAATAGTAAAAAAAGAAGCATGAAGGATGGGACCCTTAATATCATAGGGGGTCAGTTGGTCAATAAAAACGGGGAAAAAGCAGAAATTCTGTGTATACAACTGAGGAACAGCTAACGAAGGTTTTCTTCTTAATAGTCCCAATTCTAGTAATACAACTACTAATGCATGGGTCACACAAGAGGAAATTCAAAAGATACTATGTAAAGGTAATCAAGGTCTGGGACCAGGTCCAAGATTCACCCCAAGTTACATAGCTCTGTGATTGCCAAACCTTTTTACTTCATTTTTCAGGATTCATTGAGGTCTGGCATGGTGCCAAGAGACTGGTGAATTGCTGCAGCTTTTCAAAAAGGAATCCTGGTTAGTCTGATGTCAGTGGTGGGAAAGCTTTTTGAAGGGTTATTAAGGGAAAATACTTGACTTCATTGAAATTCACAATACTATGAGTTTGTAACAGATCTTGTCAGACCAAACTAATTGCCATTGATAAAAAAGTGAGCAGGAACCTCGATTCTGGAATGGCAGTGGATGTAATCTACTTTTTTGGCTAACTATATTAGAAACAATTTTTATTTTGCACAGACTATCTATCTTGAACTGTCCCTTTAAATTAGTCTGACTGGTAGTTTTAGCAAACTGCAAGCATACTAATATATTATTTTAAAGCAAACTTACAAAGTAATTTTTGCTTAACTTAAGAATTTTGTGCCATCAGAATTCTAAGCTAGTTGAAGGAGGTTATAAATGGATAATATGGAGAAAGCAAATGCAGGAATCATTAATGGCATAGTTATACAAGTAAGTCCAATAATTCTACTGCTGTCAAAGCATGCATTTTTATTTGATTTTTGGCTTCTGCCCTGAATGGTGTCACCAATCAGGCCACATAAATTATTCTAGTTTGTCAATTTTTGGTCAGCTTTTTATTGCAGAGCAATCTATAGTATTTTTAAGTCCCATTGAGGCTGATTCAATTAAATTAAGTAGGAGAAATAACAGCCTGCAAGAAAGCAGCTCCATCCTAAAGTGCAGGCGCAAATCACATGACTGGGGGCAGCTGGGAAACTGACAATATGTCTAGCCCCATGTCAGATTTAAAAATTAAATATAAAAAATCTGTTTGCTCTTTTGAAAATTGGATTTCAGTGCAGAAGTCTGCTGGAGTAGCAGTAGCAGTAACTGATGTGTTTTGAAAAAAACATGTTTTCCCATGACAGTATCCCTTTAAGGAAGTGGTGGAAATAGTTTAGGACCTACAATTTCCAATTCCAAGCTTATTGTGGGACAAGCAGTGAGCTTTAATCACACTATTTTGCTGTAGTGATCGGAAAGCTTAGTGTACCTTTTCCTTTCTAGTTACTCAGGAAGATTTAATATACTTTTATAGCTATTCACCACAGGCATTAGTTTGTGATCAGAAATGATACCTCATATGCTATGTACCAATAGGCAAACATTTATTTTCTTTGAAGTGAAGTGAAGGCCTCTCCTTTTTTAGCACAGTTGGCTCAGTCATAAGTTGAGTGACTGATTAACTCATCCGTATAAATATTTTGCTCAGGTTTGAACATGCATGAGATCTTTCATGCAAAAAGCCTTATTTTGAAAAACAAATGTAACCTATATACACTCATACTGAAATGTTGCATCATTTTATATCCTTCAGAAAGCTGACACTAGTGAGACTAATAGAATGATAAAAATACTTAACACTGTTAACTCTGAATATAGGGCAATCCTATTTATCCTATGTAAGCGCATTAATACTTTCACAAGTGATGAATGTTTGTTACCAGTGATATCATGAGTAAATGGGTTCTTGATCTACTTTACATTTGTTTAACTCTCTCAAGAATGAAAAGTGATAATTTCCAGGGCAAAAAATATTCATATTCTAAACACCAAATAAAACCTTAAAGGAAGAGTTCAGTGTAAAAATAAAAGCTGAGTAAGTAGATAAAATTTTCTAATATAGTTAGTCAAAAATGCAATCTATAAAGGCTGGAGTACCTGTATGTCTAGCCTAACATAACAGAACATTACTTCCTGCTTTTCAGCTCTCTAACTTAGTTAGTCAGCAACTTGAAGGGAGGTCACGTGGGACATAACTGCTCAGTGAGTTTGCAATTGATCCTCAACATGCAGCTCAGATTCAAAAGCAAAATGGTTATGGACCATGTGCCCCCCCTCAAGTCACTGATTGGTTACTGCCTGGTACCCAATCAGTGGAAACCAAGAGAGCTGCAAAGTAGGTGTTCTGGTTATTATGTTAGACATCCAGTTACTCCAGTATTTAAAGATTACATTTTTGGCTAAATAAGTATTTTAGAAACATTTTTTTTTTATTTTGCACAGCCTCTCTATTTATCCAGTTTTTATTTTTATACTGAAAAATTCCCTTAAAACAAAGGGTTGTAGTATTTTTAATTGTGCCCTTAAGTGCACCAACAGCTGTGGATATGAAGTTGCAACTTGAATGTGAATAATGATGAGATTTAGGGACAGATTTATCAAAATGTGAGACTAAACATGCCACAGGAATGGATAGAATGTGGCGAACTCTTATTTTGTTTTTCCAAAAAATAAAAACCTTGGCACATAACATCTGCCAAGCTTTTTATTTTTTGGTTGGGGAAAAAAGAACAGCTTGGCAGGAAGCCCTGGTATTCGAAGAAGAGTTTAGGAACTTGTGTGGATTTAATGACTATAATGAGAAAGTTTTCACATATATAAAATCTTGAGTGAAAATGCCCCTGCACATCCTTTGTTGAAGCTCAAAGGGGTGCTTGCACTCTGAATACCACTTCACTAAGGAAAACTTCAAACAGTGATGCATATATAGAACAGAAAAAAGAAAGAATCACATTATGTGTGGAGAAAATTCTTCATAGACTTGAATGAGTGTGTGAATATTGTAGATGTGTATATTTTTTATTTTCTCTGTATAAGCAAGGGTTAGATCTAGACTGTTTAGTGTCAATTGAAATGGTGTCAATGAATTTCTGAAGGTATGTGTGTATATTGTGTGTATATTGTTACATTGGGTGATATTCTTGCAGGTGGCCACTTATGAATGTAGATGTTTGAGATTTTTAAGTATTTGTGGTGAACTCATATAAAAACAGTTCTATTGTTATTTAGAATGACTTATTATAGCACTAAATAATTGTCTTCATCCTGATTTGTCTTAGAAAAGAATCATTGTTTAAAACATTTTAATACTCTTTAAGGATCAATGGGGTTGTTCACCTTTACATTAACTTTTAGAGGCACATTTATCAAGGTTCGAATTCATGTCATAAACTCCCGTAAGAATTCAAAATTCGACCTATCAAAATGTATTAATAAAATCTAATTTTTCCAACTCGGACAAATTGAAACGACTCGAAAAACTGGAATTGAATTTTAATCAAATTCTAATTGGATCAAACTTGATTTGAGTTTTTTCTCCGAAAAAACTTGAATGTCAGGAAGGCTGAAAACATCTCCAAATTGATCTGGATTCTGCAGGTTTTAGGTGGCAAATAGTCTAATTTGAATTATTAAAGGGCCAGAGTATGATAAATCTCAAAAATCAAATTAGAATTTTTTTGTAAAAAAACTCAAATTGAGTTTGGATTACTCCCTAGTCGAATTTGCCAGTTTTGACCATAAAAAGATTAGAAAATTTGAATTCAAATTTTCAATTTCAACCCTCAATAAATCTGCCGATGTTATAGAATGTCTTGTTCTTAGCAACTTTTCTGTCGGTCTTCATTTTGTATTTTTTATAGTGTTAATGATTTGTCTTTTTCCTTACATATTTCTAGCACTGAAGTTGTGGTTACTGCCACCCCCCGCAGCAAATCTGTGAAGCTACAAATGTGTTCTTATTGTTACTGTTTATTACTTCTCTTTCTATACAGACCTTCTTATATGTATAATTCAATCTCTTATCTAAACCACTAACTTGTTTTTAGGGTAAACTTGACCCTAGTAACCAGGTAATTGCTGAAATTCTAAATTGAAAAGCTGCTGAATAAAATGCTAAATAAACGCTTGCAGTAAAAGTAAATAGATGCAGAGTTTGTTTCAGGTCTAATCACCTATAACAAGTAGGTAGCTTTTAGTGGTCAGTCACCTGTTTAAAAGCAAATATCTTATAGGTTACTGTACCTGGACAAAATGTGTGACTTTTATTACATATAGAGATTAAAAATGTGTGTACTGTATCATATATTTTTAACAAATATCCATAAGTCTGTCTTTTGTTATCCCACAGTCTGAACCCGAAGGCTTTTCCCACTTCCATTTATATGTTTGTGCTGCCTTCCTTGTAAGATGGAGGAAAGAAATTTTGGAAGAAAAGGATTTTCATGTAAGTAGATAAATAATATTACATAGTATATTACTTAGTTTGATAAGTTACAATGTTGTTTAAACTTTGGGTGACAAAGGCAAATTACTACATCCTAGTTTTGCAAGTGATAGTAACTCATACTGTAACTGTCAACTTTGGTTATGATTTTGGTAACTAATAGGATGAAACTCTTATACAGTATGTAACATATTAGTGTTATTGATTGTTCTGTAAATAGAACTGTACATGCACATTTTTATTATTTGTCCCTTACAGAATGTGAACCCTAGTTGAGTTAAACTCAAGCCAAAACAACTTTTTGTATAATGATAAAAAGGAATGTATTGTAAAAAGTCTTGAAATCGAATTCATTGCCTAACTGTACAGCAGTGTAATAATTTACATAACAGTCATCATCTTAGGCTCTACAGTATCTAAGAGAACTTGTTTCATTTAATGGTCATGGGTGAAACTTATACCTCTTGCAATAGTGAATCTGTGACAGGCCGTAACAAATATGTGCATTGCTACTATACATTTCCTACACTTAAACTGTAAACATGTCTTCCTTGTACAATATCTGCTCACATTTCAGTGGTTGTTTTGCTTTTTTTTTTTATTAAGTTGACAGAGCATTTTTACTGAAGAATGTGGGTGGCAAGTGTAAGTGTTGGTTGATGTTAGTTCATGTTTTAATGACTTTATTGATTTGTATTGCAATGTAGGCACCAAGAATATATAAGTAATCCTTTTTAAAGCAGCATTATTAAATATTCACTAGATTTCAGATCAAATGTTATCCTTTTAAAAAAGTTGCAAAACATATCTCAAACTATATTTTTAATTTATTAACATTTCTCTGTCTAGAAAAGTCTGACTAATAACTATTCAACTCTTATTTCTGTACTATTCAGTCCTCATCAGTTTCCCACCTCTTAATCATATTTTCAGCATTTTATAACTGCCTTTAAAAAAGCGTACAAACTTAAGGTGGGCTATTATGACTCCTTGGGGAACAGATACTGTTGCTGGGGTTTTTTAGATTTTCATTGGGGTATGTTATGTCAGTCTGTATAACCCCTGTGAATATAAGACCCCTCTAGCATCCATTCTGTAGGTTTTCTGTCGCTTTATTGTACTGGGGGGTGTAGGGCAAAGTTCTTATTTGTAGGACCCTGTAACCACCCTAAGATATTTGTGGCAGGACTGGCCTCAAGCCACTAACTTAAATATAGGAATCAACAAAGACATGTTCTCATTTTGGAAGCAAGCATGCAGAACCCAACAGATCCATGTCTACAAGAAAAAAAGATATGACTAGGTTGTAAAGTTCCAGGTGTAGTATACCATGCCTGGTTTTCGACAAGAAGCTTCACTTCAAATGGTTCAAGGGATCTCTGCCATTGACCTTGACAGGTTTTAGATGTTGTATTTTCAGATTTGAGCTATTTCCATGGTCGGGGTATATTAGATCTCGAAAAATATGAGTTTTGACCAAAAAAATCAGCCCAGAAACTTGAATTTTCGTGGAACCTTAATAAATAACCCCTTAAGGATCATATTGTATTTTTGAATAATTTAAAAATCAGACTATATGAGATAAAATAGCGTATAATAATGTTAGGTAAGAAATTACCTTTTCTATGCTCTACCTTTTAAAATACAGAATGCTTGAAATGTATCAAATGAACCACTCAGTACTCACTGCTGCTAAAGCTGGTTTGGCACGTCTAGTTTTAAGGATCTCTTTGTCTAATTAAGGATGCTGTTGTGCAAATTCATATTATTTACCTCTTACATAACCTCATGCATAGCTATAAATATGTCTGTGCTAACATAGACACTATAATTAAAGGGAAACTGTTGCTATTATAATAATCCACTTCAATCTCTCTTTTTTTTTTTGCCAGTGCTTTCCCATTATTGACCCCACCAACCAGAGAGATTCTAAATAGGTAGAGTGGAAAACATATATAATTGACTGCTGTCTGCAATATACTAAAATTTCAGTATCCAGTATCCCCTGGTTTGGTGGGTCTTAACTCTACTTTTTAGCATTGTCTTGAGAGCTGTTGCTTACTTTATTGAAGAAGTCAACCTTTTGGGATACAGTAGAAACTTGTAACTGTATCTGGCCTAAAACATGCCTTCCCAAACTAGTGAACAGAAGAACATGGTTCACACTAGACTCACTCCTTCAAATGGTCCTTTGCTAAGTTGAAGAATGAAGGTTGAGGGTGTTGTTTATCTACACATCTCTTGCTGTTCAGAGGTTCTTACAAACAGAACAGAACAAAGGCTTTATTGTCAAGGTGTTACAGGGTTATTCATTACTTACTGCAGATGATCACATCAGATGCACTCATAGGTAGAGCAAGGTTCTTTGACACCACTTTAGAGTCAGCCTGGTAGGTTTAAAGGTTTACCTATAGGGTTTCTTAGCCAAGTGTTCTGGATCAGGGGCTATAATGTAACCTTAACCCCTCTTTTGTACTGCACTCTCTACACTTTAGGCTAGCAAAGCCTTAGGGAGAGCTACCTCCAACTGTCGATCCTTGTTGGAGCACAGCCTGCTCTTTCTAGCTTTCCTAACTATCTTATGTTCCTAGAATGTACTGTCCCTGTTTCCTTACTTCCATTAGAAGGGTTGTCCCTCTAGGGCTGAACAGCTTTACTGAGCCTTGCAGATTGCAGGCTTCCCAGAAGTGCCACCCCTTTCCAATTACTATAGTGGCCAAAGGAAGTGGCCACTATATCTAATAACCAATGATATGGATATGTTAATAAGCTAACTTATACATGGACTTCTGCCTACTAACTAAGCAAAAGACTATGTAGAGTTCTAAAGTGGGTGATTTTTCTGTGGTTAACCCTAATCTCACATTTTGATAAATCTGCCCCTTAGTTGAGTTTAGTCATTCTTCCAGTCGTTCTTTCCATCATTTTTTTTTTTCTTTTGGAATGATTCTAATTTAAATCCAGTGGAGCGTCAATCCACGACCCATCATACCTTTTAAATCTAACTATCGGGGCTGCCTGAGCTCCTTCATTGTGTTCTATTTTTGCCTCTGCCTCATTTTAAATATATTATCTGGCAAAACAGAAACTCATGCCAGAGTATTTAAAAATTTTCAACACCTGACAATTCTCTCTAAGCTCTGTTCTAGATTTTTACTTCTGAGCCATACCAGAATTCTTTAAAAAGTAAAATATTTAAAAAAAAAAAAAAAAAAATTTAAGTGATAAGACAGCAGTTTTCCTAGTTGCTTAAATGGCATGATATTCCCTTTGAGTACAGCATATTGTTCCAGCTGAGGGATGTCATAATTATTTATCCCAGTCACTCAGAATTTTATCCAGCCCTTAACTTTGATGCTGTTTACATAAAAAGTGTATATCATAGAGTTTGACAATTTATGCTGAAACAAAAATGCAGAGAAATGTTGCAGACTATAGTTAAGTAGTTTTATTAATATGACTTTCATTAAAAATTGGATTTCACATGATATTACCACTTTAGACTTGTAGAAAGACTTTTATAACTTAAATGGCAATGCTTTTTGTAATTCTTTTATTTTATAAACAGAAAAAAATCTATGTAACTTGTTCACACATGAATTCTTTTGATTTTATTTTTATTGCATAGATTATATGAACTGATGGATTTTTTTACTTAAAGTAGAATGCAAAATATATATTTTTAATCTTGTAACGCATTGCAAAGCATTACGTTTAAAATGCAAACTATCCTTTAAATTAGTGGCTTGTCTGATGAACATTTTATTGACAGTGATGCATATCAGTGCTGATTAACCACGTTATTTCAAAATCGAATGTGTCCTGATGGCCTGTAGTTTGCTGCCTGCAACCATTTGTGCTGTAGAAAGCCTAACTGAATTTTGCCTTGTAGTTCACTTCATTGCTATTTTGAAGTGGTTTAAGATTGAAAGTCATATAACAAGAAGTAGGATAATAGCTTATGCTTTCATGTAAATGTCTCATTTTCCCCTCTAAAATACAGCTTTTTATACATAGGCTGATTTAAAATGCTGAAAGTAATCCTTATTACTTGAGTGTGGAATTGAAAGTTCATTGAAATTATACTGGCCGTGCTTCACTGCTCTTATAGCCTTTCCACATTCATCTATTTGCATTGGCCAGTGACTTATTGTTACTTTTGCACCAGCTAAGCCTTTCCTTTTCTTCAGTTTGGCTGAATTATGACTTTTTAGTAGCTAGTGAATACTAAAATGTAAAATACCAATGCCATAATTTGTGATCTTTGTAGAAGCTAGGCTAGTTACTAATTTGTAGCGATTGTGGTAGGTTAAGAGGCTGGTAAGCTATTAATGGTTACTTTTTTCAACTTATTTCATTACATGTTGAAATTATATAATCAATTAGTATGTTTTCGTGTTTGTTTAATTGAATGGGTCTTAGATGGCATTATCTTATTACTCAAGGCTTTATATATTTTCTTTAAATATAATCATTTCGTCTTTGTGCCACTGTCAAAGGCTTCTTAAAATGGCTCACATTTCCTTGAAATTTGTGCAGCTAAGTCAGTAACCAGTGGGTCAAATTCAATAAATGCTTCCACAAACAAACAAACCCACATTTCTATATAAAGGTAATACAGAGGATGCCTTTAGGGCCCAGGCTGACTCCCATGCTGCCTCAGTAACTACAGTGAGATAAATTGCTGTAAAGCATCAAGCATACAAGAGACTAACCTGCAGCTGCCCTTTTTTAGGTAAAGATATTTTGAGCGCAGTTGCTTGTGGACACTCCTTTGGGCTCATATCCATGATTATAATAATTATCTGTTTCCTTGCTTGTTCAAATTTTAAAGTTAAATTTTAACCTGCAGCTGTCCAACTAATTCTACTCCCAAAGCAGTCCCTGTGCTTACAGCTCCAGGGCTTTCCTATTTGTTTAGTAACTATGTCATAAATTACTTTCTTAATTATTTGCAATTGAAAGGGCCTAAAATAGCTTCAGATTATTAATTATGAAACTTTGTATATTTTCTATAAATATAGTTATTCAGTCTTCTTATCCTTAGTTAGAGTTTCAGTGGTTGCACTATCCTATAAATACGCAAAGCTAAGTCACTACCTGGTTGGACAAATTTAATAAATGCTTCCTTACAAACATCCAGACATACATTAACTTTATATTAACTATATGATTTCTAATACCCACATGCAGTTCAGGTATGGGACCTTCATGCAGAAAGCTTTTATCTAGAAAGTTAAGAACCACAGAAAGGTCATCTCGTATAGATTCCATTTTAAGCAAATAAAGGTATGGTACCTGTTATCTAGAATGCTCGGGACCTGTTTTGATTTTTCCAGGTTTTTTCAGTTACATGGATCATTATACCTTTATGCCTAAAACTTGATTTAAACATTAATTAAACCCAACAGGATAGTTCTGCCTCCAATAAGGTTTGATTCTGGGATGGCAGTGGATATGATCTACTTTTCATTTTGCATTTAATACAGTGCCACACAAAAGGTTACTGGTTAATTTAAGGAATGTTGGCCTGGAACCAAGTACTTGTACCTGGATAGAGATCTACTGTTGTAAGATAGATTACAAAGAGTGATGGTAAATGGAACATTTTCTAATTGGACCAGTGTTGTTAGTACCACAGGGCTCTGTACTTGGTCCTTTGCCTTTCAACTTGTTTATTAATGACCTGGAGGAGGGCATTGAAAGTACTGTTTCTATTTTTGCAGATGATACTAAATTGTGCAGAACTATAGGTTCCATGCAGGATGCTGCCACTTTGCAGAGTGATTTGTCTAAACTGGAAAACTGGGCAGTAAACTGGAAAATGAGGTTAAATATTAATAAATGCAAGGTTATGCACTTTGGCAAAAATAATAGAATTTATACACTAAATGGCAGTGTGTTGGGAGTTTCCTTAACTCAGAAAGGGTTTTGTAGATAAAGTTTTGTAGATAAGTTGTCTAATTCCAGGTAGTGTCTTTCTGTGGCCACTAAAGCAAATATAGTTCTGTCTTGCAAAAATAATTGCATAAACTCAAGGGATGAAAACATAATTATGCCTCTTTATAGGTCCCTAGTAAGGCCTCACTTGGAGTATACAGTGCAGTTTTGGGCTCCAGGCTTTAAGAGGAATATAAATGAGCTAGAGAGTGCTGAGACTTGCAAATAAACTGGTTAGCGGGATGAAGATTTAAATTATGATGGTAGACGGTCAAGGTTGGGGTTGTTTTCTCTGGGAAAAAAGGTGCTTGAGAGGGGACATGATTACACTTTACAAGTACATTAGAGGACACTATAGACAAATAGCAGGGGACCTTTTTACCCATAAAGAGGATCACTGCACCAGAGTCCACCCCATCAGACTAGAGGAAAATAAATTTCATTTGAAGCAACGTAGGGGGTTCTTCACAGTCAGGACAGTGAGGTTGTGGAATGCACTGCTGGGTGTTGTTGTGATGGCTGATTCTGTTAATGCCTTTAAGAATGGCTTGGATGATTTCTTGGGCAGGCATAATATCCAAGACTATTGTGATAACCTCATTTTGCGGGTTTGAACTTGATGGTCTTTTTCACACCAATTTAACTATGTAACTATGTAAGGTTAATTATATCTTAGCTGGGAACAAGGTACTGTTTTATTAAACAAACAGAACAGTCAATATGGGTATTTATACTCTTAGGTGTTATTTATCAAAGTCTGATTTTATCTCAACATGTCCTACTACAAAACTCCGATCAAATCTTCTCGAGTTTTTTACACTTATTTATTATTACATTTTCCTGAAAATTTGCTTTGCAGGAAAAAAATCAGATTTTCACAATTTTTTCAGATTTTTCTTTTTTACTATTGTACTTCTCCCATTGACTTATACGCAACCATGACAGGTCTGAGATGCCGGATTTTCTAATTCAGACTTTTCCATCCTCTGGGTTTAATAAATTTTGAAAAATTCTTGATTTTTTAAAAGTCAGATTTTATAAAAAAAAAGATTCGCACATTTTTGCATTCAGAGTTTAGTAAATAACCCCCTAATATATGTTCCCCTTCTTGTTGATAAATAGTCCTTTTAACTAGGGGAATGATATAGACATCTCAACATTCAGCTTATCCACAGCTTTTCGCAGTATCTTTGTATTTCCATTCCTATCTGATATTTAGTGTAATGGTTATAGAAGCAACAATGCAGTGGTTTGGAAGTCAGAATACAGATGAATAAGCAAGGCAGTCTAGAGAAAGATAAAACAAATAACAAAAATTTAATGGTGATATTCTTTAAGGGGGTTATTTATCAAAGGCAAAAATTTACAGCTATGTGAGCTTTTTTATACCTTGAATAAACTTGAATGGTTTCTTATTTTAAAAAAAACCTGTAATGGAAAAAACTTGAATCAGCAAGTTCGGGGGTTAACTACCCGGAACCCCCCCCCCCCAGATTCGCTTAAATTGAATGAGTTTTTGAGTGAGACCCACCGGAAAAAAACTCTCAGTTGGTTCAAGGGACCTCTGCCATTGACTGCTACATGATTTTCGACAAGTTTTAGCTGGTGTATTTTTGGATTTGAGCAATTTCCAGGGTGGGGGGTATAATAAATAGTCACAATTTTGAGTTTTGTTTTAAAAAAATTGAAAAATTCTAGTTTTTTTTTTTTAACCTGAAATTTTATTTTTGACTGAAAAATACCCTCAAAAATTAACATTTTTCTTGGAAAAAACAACTTGACCTTTTATAAATAACCCTCTAAGTGTTATGGCACAAGTTATTATAATAAATTTCACTTGTGTGATCACAGATCTGCTACCCACCTTCAAAGTTTACCATTTCATTTATTATAAAGGGAAAAGTGCACTGGCTGCGATCACTCAAGATCATGCTCGTGTGCAACCTGTTTGATACCCATTACACTATTCTGATCACCCCCGCAAGCAGCTCTAAATATTAACATTTTATTTTGCTATTCATGTACTTCCTTCTCTTTTATAGTTTGCCATCTTGTTAAACTGCATCTTGTCTTTTACTACACCTTACCTACCATTACTAAATCATGTAAAAAAAATGTTTTGCACTATACCTTTAAGAAAGTTTCTTCTATTTTAAGATGTTCACTATAAACCAAAATCCATTGTACAGGAAATGTTTTAAAGATTATTTTTGACCTTGCAGAGTATCAAAGTGTAAAATAGAGTCTCTTACATGTGACCCAAAATCCCCAATTACAATGTAAGTCTCACTCCGCTCTATATGGAATAACATTTAATTTTTTAATGCACAATAAAAAGTCATATGGCATTAAGAGCTGATTATGAAAAAGGTTGCAGTAATGTTATTTTATTTTGAAAGAATATTTATATTTTGTATTCATTAATGCTTTGGGACAATTCAACTGTTAGCTTTGCTTTAAATTATGCAACCATAGAGTAATAAAATCTCCTGTCATACCAAAATTCTTCACTATTTGGCCACAGGATTTAATGACATGCTATTTATCTGAACCATACAGAGCTTGGGTATTACGAACAGCACAAAACTGTCAGACTATTTTTTTGTTAATACATAAATCATAGAAACTGTCAATCAGGTGTTGTGAAAAAAACTGTCTTTGCAAAATGGATTTGCTGGAACTTTAATGCCTCAGTATTGTGAAATACACTGCACTTACTGTAATGCAGAATGTCGCTGTGTAGAATATGTCTGGCACATCAGATGCTTGAAAATGTAAGCAGATTGTATATTGTGTAACATGAATTATGTGAGCACAAATAGTAATGCAAACATGAAAAGGTGTTCCTGCACTGAAGGCATAGAATTTGTAGAATTAAATTACTTTTAGTTGATGAATATGAATCAGGAAATAAAGCACAATAATAAATAAACAACACAATCTGTACACATATTATACACAATATTCCTGTAGCTTCAGATTAAACATTTCCAGATCAAATCTATTTATTATATTTCAGTTCACTGATATTTTTTGGATTCCTTGCAGTTTTCTGCAGGTCATGCCATTGCATCTCATTTGGGTTTTCCAAACATTTTAAATGTTATCATGTTTAAAAATAGTTTCTTGGTATTCTGGCAAATTTTCATAACTTTTTGTCCACATCATGAAAATATTAACAATTGTGTTTTTTTATCAATATATTTCCACACTTTGTTATGAAAGGTTTGCCAGGTTAAAGCAATCAAATGTTATCAATGTCTATGGGCAGAAATCTTGCAAAGAATGAGTAGAATGTTAATGAGCATTGCCTTTATTAAATCATTAAGCTTAATAACACATGCATAAATCAGAAACCAATGTTTTTTTCTCTAGCCATCTTTATAATTTGAGAAAAAAAAGTCAATCCATGCTATATCTGTAAACAACCTGGATGTGATAAATCTAAAGCAACTTGATTTTGAGTGATCGTGAAAATATTTCATCACTCACCAAGTAACTTCTTCAGTTTAACTGGTGGTGGTGAAAGTGGTGACACTTTTCATGATAGATGATTGTGGCTTTAGACTAATAACCCCTTGATACTGTATAAGGTTGTGTAGTCATGTCTGTTCATTGAACATTGTTCAAGGAGCACTGTGGAACTTCTTTTACAAATCTAAGAATATTTTTTTTTTGGGGGGGGCAAGGGTTTCCTCTGTCCTTCAATAAACAAAATTCTTCAGTGTTTTTTTTTTGTAGTGGGCAACTGAGACTTTGACAAGGTCATGATATTTCTGCAGTTCATTTGCTGTTATGCCAGGTTTCTTTTTCAGCAATGCACTCTTTGCACTTGCTGTGATCTTTTGCAGGCTGTCTACCCCTAGGGGGACTAGGAACATTACTGTGGAGTTTCTTAACTGGGTTTATAACCTGAGAGATCTGACTAGAAGTAAGTTTCTTTCTTGATAGCCTACTTATACAATGGAAAAAATGGAACCACTTTCTAACAAGCTGCAGATGGCTCATCATGTCCCACAATGTCACTCCATTTTTATAAAAAAAATCTAATTTTCACCATGCACATGAATGATCTGACCTGTTGTGCCATGGTGACCTGTGGTGCAACGTGGGATATCAAAACAAAGTTTATGGGGATGTTTTATTAACATTTAAATGTAATCTTCTATTCAAGTTTCTTTAGCTAAAACTACAAATTTAAAAGTGCAAAAACTTGAATTTAAGAAGTTGGCATCTAAAAGCTGCCAAGTTCATGTAGAAACCAATGGGCGTTGTCTTAGGAAAAATCTAAGCAATTTTTTCCATTTCAGTTCTTCAAAATTTTGTGAGAGGTTGCAGATCATTTTGAAAATGAAAAGTAGAATACGTATTTGATGCATTAAAATTTTCACAGTTTTATTCTTTCGAGTTTATTAGAATCAAAAAACATTTGAAAATGTCACATTTGAATTGGGATAAATAGATCTATATCTGTACAAGTACCAAAATATTCATGTCAGCTGCTGTATGCTCTATCATAAAACAATACCACAGTAACCATTGTAATGATTTCATCATAGTTGCAATTACTTATCAGATAAGAACAGAGACCTTTGCAACAAGGAACACATTTGTTCGGCAAAATCCCAACCCATGACACATACACTGAGATCTGCTTTGTGAGCTATGGGCCAGAAAGTAAATATGTCACATGGCAGTGTTTGACTGTAGTTTATATTAGTTTGTATAAGCCTGGTTAGGCTATTAGTACTGAGTTCCTCTTGCTGCTCTTCAGAAACTCATTTTTCACATGTAAACACATGTAAACATGTCATATGTAAACATTAGCCAAAATCAAGAAAGGCATATATTGGGCCATATTCAATTTTGTGACTGGGGTTTATCACATGATAACTCATGCATAAGATTCAATTCGGGGAGAAAAAACTTTTCTCCAAATTAAGTACATTTTTTCCGTAGAATAATACTTGATAAACAGTGAGATAAGTTTTTCTGAATTGAATAGCATCTCAAATTGAATCTCATCCATGAGTTTTCATGTGACAAATCTTTTTCTCACTAAATTGAATCTGGCCCGTTGTCTGTAGAAACATATTCTGTGTTGCAGCCCCATTTAATGATTTGTATTAATATTTTGAATAAGCATAATATGATATATATATCTATATCTATATATATACTGTATATAACTAAAAAACACATTTTGTAACTGGTATTGACTAGCTATGTTGTTTCCTGAAATGGTAAATATATATTTCTGCCATCATAGCTGATACACAAATAGAACTTATCTCATCACATAGCCTGCATCATATATTATCTTGTCATAAAGGGCAGGACAATAAGCACTCTGCTGAATATGACTGAGAAAAGGCCAATTATAGCTAGTAATATCAAGCTACCAATGTTTTCTATTTCTTCTGTCAGTTACAGGGCCTTGATAGTTGGCAAATATTTTTTGCCTTGAACATTTTCTTTCTCTAGTAAATTTAATGCATATTCCGAAAGGTGTTGGCCTGACAATAGTATATTGCTCAATTTGCTTAGTGAACAGGCAGCTGCTTTCACTTACATTAACTGCCAATATGCCCCAACACTTTATCATAGTTATTACTTTCTTGAAATACCTGATGTTTCACATTCCTATTTTCCTTGGCCTTCTTGTCTCAGCTAGGGCCAGGATGCCACTTTTAATAGTTGTTTTTGTTTGATGGGCTTGTCTTTGGAATTGTTAAGTTGACAGTGATGCCTCCATGATTTGTGTCACATCATTTATATGAGAGCTGTCTCACACAACCTTCAAACAAAATATAGTTTGGTTTTCTGCTCCTATTTCTATAAAATGTGACCATAAAATACTTAAGGCTTTGTTCCAAATAAAAAACATTTCCTACTTTTTAAAAACAAACAAGTGAGCAATGCTCCCATTTAATACATGTTTAAAACAATATGGTAAATAAAAATTCAACATGATAAACCATTTTCTGTGTCGTTTTGGTGAATGCTGCTCAGTGCACTATATCAGCCTTGCAGTTAGTCATTTGCCTTAGACTGGGTTACCGAGTTATGTACTTGTTCATTATATATATCTTGTATTTAATGGATTTTTAATGTATTTAATGGATTTTTAATGAATTTTAGTGAAGATAGCAAAGTTCTGTTATGTGTTATACTTATATGTAACATTCTTTTTATTTTCTACATTGTTGTGGAATGACTAAGAACAAAGTGTATTAACCTTTACTGTGTCTATTTATTGATTTGTCCTTAAGATCTGGAAGGGAATGCTTTATAAATTTGTATTTTAAATGCATCCAACATTCTTTTCCATTAAATTGTTGTATATTTCTTCTACTTATGTACTAAACTGACAAAATTTGCCTAGGTTTAGGAACTCATTGCAATTAAAATGAACATATCATGAAAAAAATTTAAATTAAGTTCCGTGTGAAAAAAAAATATTTTCCCCCTCACTCCTTGCACAGTTCTAGAGGTCAATTAGCTGCAGTGCTTTAAAAAAAACCTGTGGCTCTCTGAGTTTTGAAACGCTGACTGTTTCCGATGCTCCTACCTATTTTAAGCAAGAGACATGCAATGCTGAAGTTTCTCTACAATTTGGAATTGAATGCCAATGATTCTTTCAAAGTCCTGCAGCTGGTGGCTATGATGTAGAAGAATCAACCCGATGTTGCTAAAACCTGTTTTTTTGTTTTTTTTAACTTAACCTTTTTTAATTTAAAGTTCCCTTTTATCAGATGTTTGCTTGTAAAAATCTGACCAGTTAATGCTGCCTGCTGATTGGTTGCCATATATTGGTGGCAAACTTTGCATGTTTTATTATATAATACAATTATGCTATTTTATATCAATTATATTTGTATTAAATAATTCTAAAATTGGCAGCCTTAGAACTGAGTGAAAGTATTTAATATGTTAAAAAGGTATTAGTATAGTATAGTAAAATAAGTACAACATTAAAATACATTACAGCTCCTCATTAATGAAGGCTTTCACTAGCTTAATGGTCTATTGAATATTGCAATGCACTCAAAATACCAAAATGCTTTTGCCATAGTATATCACTAAAATGTGATTAAGCATTAAAATTAATTTCACTTACCCTTTACTAAGGATTTGTAGTGAGGCATATAGGGAAGCTTTTAAGGCCCAGATAAATAAGTATACCTGTAGAGAAATACTTTTTCTAAAAGCTGGATGACATCTAGAAGCTGCACTTGAATTCAGTTTCAATGTGTGTAGTAAATATTATTATTAAAAAATGAGGTGCTGTCTTAAATATGCAGGCACAGTTGTCACAACAAGGCCTTTCAATGGCTCATGCTCTAGCCTAATAGTATACTAAATATTGATAAGGATGGGAAATCAAGCAGTGGTCATAGCTACAACATAGCAGAGGAGTGTGTATTGGCAACATTTTTTTGCATGCACAAACGCCAATCGAATATTGCTATGCTCTGCTGTTTGCTTTGGTATAAAAATGTAACTTAATTAACTAGGGATTACAAACTTACTTTTCTAGACTAAAAGTCCATTAGTAAAGGGAAAGTCAACATGACCTCAATACTTAAAGGGAACCTGTTACCCAAAAAGAAAAAAAAGCTTTATAATAAAAAAACCTTTTTTGCATTAAGCATGAAATCTGAACATCCATTCCTGTTAAGATATTGGCTGTAAATCATTTATAGCCTTCCTCAAGTTCAAATGCTGCATGTAGAGAGAGAGAGGCAGGATTTCTAGGGATTTTTAAAAAGTGAGCTCTAAAACATCTAGGCAAAATGAGCCCCCCCCAAAGGCTATATTAGACTTAACTGTCATTCAAAATAAGACTCCCTGCATAAAGACAGAATGAAGAGAAACAGATGCTGAGAAGAGGATAGTGAAGATTAATTTGATTACAGTATTTCAGAAACTGGTCAACATTTTTTATTGATTATATTTAGAAAATGTCTTATTTTAGTATGTATTAAAATTAAATTTTCATTTTCACTATAGTTCCCCTTTAACTTTGTTATTTAGTGCATATTGCTACAAAAGGGTGTCCGTGAATTTAAATGCATGTTAGTATTTTTTAAACCAAAAGTCTAGTTTAAGACTTCAGTATAATGATGCAATATAGCATGTGCCTTAATGAACAAGCTAAAGCTTAGGGTGACCACTGTTAAATTAAAGGTCTTTTCTCTTTCTATATGCAACTCTAAATTGTAGGTTAGGCTGAATGTCTAGCTTCTAGTATCTAGTCAACACCACAATATGAGGTATTTTGACAAGTAGGGATTTTTTTTCTCTCTGCTTATAGCTGCATCATTTTCAATGGTAGTCTTTGTATTTTGTGTGAGAAATTGAAAACTTAATCAAAATCTAATCAAAAGCGATCTGTTCTTGAAAATCAGTGTCAGTGAAATACCACCTCTTTCTATTCACTATTTTGGGATTTGAAAAGACATATTTATCAAAGTGTGAACTCTCACTTTGACCCATAATAAGTCTTGGATTAAGTTTACAGCTTTCTCACAAAACATTCAGAGACTAGCTCTGACTGTTATAAAATAAAAACCATCCCATAGAAATGAATAGTTGTGGAATGTCACTCTGTTTTACTGTGACAAGCTCTAGTTATACTCTTGGTTACATAAACCCATTGGCTGACTACACTGCAGCAATGTTTGAAAGGTTAGTTGAATAATTATACATACCAGTTTGTTCTGGACACCAATTTGTATGTATTATTTAGCCTACACCTATTTTTTGATGGTTCCATTTCAAATATATAATTTTCTCAACACTTTCAACAGTACCTTTCTGCACCACATGATTAAGCCCCAGAGCTGTCACTAGTCACTTTGCAACATTTTTACTTCAAAACTGAAAATTTGAATAATTACCTAATTATTTTTATAATATAGTTATATGCCATACTCACTCATAGTGAGAACTGTGTAAGCTTGGTCCAAAATGATAATATAGTATCAGGTTAAGGATCATTTTTTGAATGTCTCCTGTGTGTTTCTGGAGTGTGCCTGAAGTATATACAGGTATGGGACCTGTTATCCAGAATGCTCGGGACCTGGGGTTTTCCGGATAATGGATCTTTCCGTAATTTGGGTCTTCATGCCTTAAGTCTACTAGAAATTCATTTAAACATTAAATAAACCCAATAGACTGGTTTTGCTTCCAATAAGGATTAATTATATCTTAGTTGGGATCAAGTACAAGCTACTGTTTTATTATTACAGAGAAAAAGGAAATCATTTTTAAAAATTTGCATTATTTGGATAAAATGGAGTCTGTTCCGTAATTTGGAGCTTTCTGGATATCGGGTTTCCGGATAAGGGATCCTATACCTGTAATAGTATTTAATTTTCCTTTTAATGTAACTTAATTTAGCTTATATCCCTATGTAATTCTAGCATGTTTGTGGGCAGGTGTTTCATGGGCCTAATTTAAATGTTTCAGATTATTACTACATCTAAACACAATGTACTTATGATATAAATACTCGTAAACAAATCAAGATTGTGGATACCTGAAACAGAAAATGAGCCATTGTCCATTGAAGTGGGTACAGTCAATTTGAGCTAATCTAAGTGACATTGAAGAAAAATCTGCTTTCATTGCACTCTGCTGATTGGTTTGCAAAAATGCAGATTTTCTATCCATTTTGATCCATGTCAACTGATCTGCCTTTAGTTGAATTTGAAGGAAACAATAAAGGGTAAATGTATCAAATGGGTAATATGTCTGGCTTTATGATGCTAATTCATTAACGTGTCTAAAATAACTCACTGCTTGTGCCAAGAATACTTCTACCCTAAATAACAGAAGCACATAAAGTGCTGTATTCGAATCACTGTCTGCTTCTGGCTTTGAAGAGATGTTTTAATGCAAACATCTATTCTACTACTCTGCACATGCAGAATAAAATATGGGGAGTGCATCTACAATTAATTAGTTACTATACATGCTGAATAAAACAAATGAGATATTCCTTTGGCATATAGAGAACAATAAATTTATTTGGCTTTTATTTTCAAGGACAAGCTAGATTTATATACAAATATAAAAATAATATAATGCTTGTAAAGGTTATTCTTGTTTAGAAATATTGTTATATCAAAATTGTTTGTAAGGTGGATATACACAGAAATTCTGAAGCTGTGCGAGATGATGTCAGAGCATAATGGAACAAAATCAGGTTGCTACAGTGGTTAAAGTAAAATTCATTTAGAAGAAATGCACACATTTGCTACTTTGTATGCTCTCTAATTGGATTTCATAACAAAAACAAGGGAGGGGCATACACAGGTTGTAAAATGGAATGGAGATAAACTGATAATCATGTTATTAGACCTTAAATATTTAAATATTAAATACAATACAGTATATCTCACAACAACAATGTTGTGGCAGTTAGACTTTTAATACGTCATACTATGAATTCATGACCACAGATGACTTCTATAATTCTAATAATTGAAAAGGGTACATTTTATATTTCAGTGCATAAAATGAGTCCCATGGCATAAGTAAAATCAGTAAACACAATTCATTTAATGACATTTTAATTGAATGAAAGCGTGAATTTTTCTGTGCTTAAAATAAATGAAAGTTAATTATAAGCTAAAATGAGAATCCATAACCTCCACTGATATTTTTTTGGACCAATGGGAAGATATATGGCAGAATGCTAGGAAGACTACTGTGTAATATAAGCAAAAAGTATTTAAAAATCAAAGTTCTTTTGGTATTACACTCCTATGAAATTCTTACCCTTTTTTGCTGGTGTAAATATGTATGGACGATCTGCAGCATTTTTTGTTTCTTTTCCCTAAAATGATGACCTAATGTAAATATAATGTACAGTTGTGCTGCATTGGTAAAACTGGTGTGTTTGCTTCAGAAACAAAGAACGTAAAAATATTTTATATAAACTGACCCATAAATACATTTCTGTAGTCTATTTAAATTTTAAATTACCTTAAAGGAATAGTTCAGCATAAAAATAAAAACAGTGTAAATAGATAGGCTGTGCAAATTAAAAAATGTTTGTAATATAGTTAGTTAGGCAAAAATGTAATCTATAAAGGCTGGAGTGACTGAATGTCTAATATATTAGCCAGAATCCAACTTACTGCTTTTCAGCTCTATAACTCTGAGTTAGTCAGCAACTTGAAGGGGGGCCGCATGGGACATGTAACTGTTCAGTGAGTTTGTAAATGATCCTCAGCATTCAGTTCAGATTCAAAAGCAACAGTTATGACCCATGTGCCCCTCCTCAAGTAACTGATTGGTTACTGCTTGGTCACCAGGGTAACCGGTCAGTGGAAACCAAGAGACCTGCAATGCAGGGAGTAGTGTTCTGTTATGTAAAGACATCCAGTCACTCCAGCCTTTATACGTACATGACATTTTTGCCTAACTAACTATATTAGAAACATTTTTTATTTTGTACAGCCTATCCAGTTTTTATTTTTATACTGAACAATTCCTTTAAATATGTCTACAATTATTATAATAATGAAGTTACACTGGAAGGTACAGGTAGATGTCAAGACAGATAAACTTATGTAAGCTTATATGCTAAATCACTGAGGAGATATAATTAAATGTAGTTTATTAAATGTCTCAGCTTGGTCTTATCCAGTGAATATACTTCAATTCGGCACAGCCATTAAAATAAGACCCAGTAGAAATTTAGTGTAAAATTAAATTATCTCTCACCCTTGAGAAGTAAGATTCTACTCCTATGCTAAATTCATTAGCTAGGCATTTAACCAAAATTATATCGCAGTTTTATTTAAAAAAAAAAAGTGGTTGTAAGTAAAATCCCCAATATACATCTTTCTTTCAATCCAGAAAATGTAATTAAGATAAAATGTGATGATACAACTAATGATTGTAATTAGTATAATTGTCAAAATAGTTGCTTACAAAAGTATACAAAACATAGATAATATACTCAGTTGAAGTCGAGCTCCTGTAAAAAGTTCTCAGGGTTGCATCCATTTACATATGAATGGGCTATACCCAAAGTGCTGCTGTATTGCAAGCTCACATGGGAAGACTCATGTTTGTTCATTGTTATTATCATTTTTAAATTGCAAATACTCTAAACAGGGTTTCTAGACCTGCTTTGTTTTAGTTTTAGAAACATAACTTAAGAT
The DNA here is from genome assembly GCA_038501925.1 of Xenopus petersii. Lineage (NCBI taxonomy): Eukaryota > Metazoa > Chordata > Amphibia > Anura > Pipidae > Xenopus > Xenopus petersii. The sequence goes on along the minus strand of CM076676.1, from coordinate 77,094,568 downwards.
AAGTTGACTGTAAGGGTTTGTTAACATTGACATTGAAATAGGTTTATTTTAGGAGGACCCACTTTAATAAGAAGATAGCAAGCAATAATAGCAGTATTACCAATGTTTGTGAATGGCAGATGAATTATTTAACAAGTACAAAACCAGTGCAATGCAAAACAATGTAATGCTTTTTACCCTTTGAATGCCACATTTTTTATTCAACCCATTTGGCTCAACTAGTGCTACTTTAGCGCTTGCATTCAATTACAATGTACAACAAAGAATAAAAGTTCAGGTATTTTCTAAACTGACCAGTTCAATAAACAGAGAATGTACTCTTTAAAGCCAATGGTTTGAAGAAATCTTTGGAATTTCATCATATGTCATTTTTTTTCATTTGGAAACATATGTATTTTATCTTATTAAGTCATTGTATTTTATTGAAAACTTAATAAAAAGAATTTTAAAAGAAAAGAAAGCCAATGGTTGGCATGGTTTAAAAATTGGAATTATGCCCATTCACCTCCATGTTGGGTCATTATGGAGCACTATGCCTGTCTTCTTTTAGAACAGATTACCAGCGGTTTCCCTCAATGTCAATGGTTACAACCTCACATTTGACTTGATTGATTGAAAACAGGTTTGGCACCTATTTACTGAATTTGTAGCGTGTGAAGAGAATTGGGATTGAGATTTGTAGTAGAAATATAATTACACATTTTACTATTTCTGATAACGTCACAATTTTGTTAACTAAAAATGACAAAAATGTTATAATGTAAATCCAGCAATGCTCAAATTGTTGCAGAGCTTTTAGTATGGTGTTGCTATCCCATAAGGAACTCTAGGGGCTCATTTATAAACATTGGGCAAATTTGCACCTGGGCAGTAACTCATAGCAAGCTATACGTGATTGCCATTTTTCAGCCAGTTGCAGGTTCAACACTGAAAGAAATCATCTTATTGGTTGCCATGGAGTACCGCCCAGGTGCAAATTTGCCCAGTGTTACTATAATCATGTTACTATTTATCACATCTTAGCCCATTTCTTTATCTGTATTTAAGTCTAGGTATGAGAGCCATACACATACATATGAAAAGTCTCTGAAAATGGTTATACTGAAATGTGAAATGGTTACACTGAAAACGTCTGGCTAGACATTCTTGAAAGTCTCACGGGTAATGCATACAACAGTAGATTATACAAGGATTTTTTTTTTTTTTTTTTTTACAAAGTGTAACTAACAAAAGTTGAAAGCAACAACATTCATATTGACTTTAGTAATACCAAGTATGTGTGAATACACTTTGAAAGTGTGATCTTAAAACTGTAATGAAGATCTATGTTTGCAGTACATCACTTCTTTTGACCTTTCTGTAGCAAGAAAGCTCACATATATTGTGTGTTAAATATAAACAATATTATCGTCAAGTTGCACCAGTTAATAACTGGTGCAACTTGACGATAATATTGTTTATATTTAACACACAATATATGTGAGCTTTCTTGCTACCCACTATAAAATTATTAATTTAATGATTAATAAATAATTGACAATGCTGTGTATTCTTACTAAAAGGACTGAGACTGCATATCTCCATAGTAGGCAGTTCCTGGCTTTCTGTGATAAATCTCAGGTTTCACTGGCCTCCTTAAACTCAGTCCACTCCCTCCCTGTCTATCTCAGGTAGTGTAAAATGGCTAAGTTCACATAATAATTGTGATTATTAACCTATTTAATTATAATTTATTAATTAATTAACAGGTATATGGTAAAAAAATTTATGGTATAGTAGAATCAAAGCCTTTACTATCACATGCAGTTACACATACAGGTAAATTGTAGTAATTACACTTGGGTTTCAGACACAGTGTACTAGAGACCTCCAAAGTAGACTTTACCCTTAATTTATACACTTTAGTCCCTGCAGTGGTGAAGAACACCACTGGTACTAATAGGGAACGCTCCTTGTGGTACAATTAAGACTACTTCAGATTTCACACTTACAGAGTTACACAAAAGAACACAACTACCCCATCTCCTTTTATACATTCATATGCCGTATCAGTGGGACTCTAACCCAACTTTCTAGAGTTACATTACCTCTGTGACTAACAACCATAATACCAAGCCTTTTCTAGTAAGGGCTACTACATATTAATGTTTGAGACCAAATAATGTTGGGGTGGCTAAACACTTGCCTAAACTTGTAAATTCCTCTCTGTTATCTGTATTTCTTGTTCTACTTATTGCTGCTATTTTTGTATACCATTGTATTTCATATTTTTGTATAACAAGTATAAGTATGGATAAGAATTCCATGTGTAATCTTTGCTTGCACACTGTATATGTTGAAAATAATTGCAATAGATCAATATATGTGTGAATAATGTCAACATTCTGCCAAAAAAATTATACTAACTTAAAGAGTTGTGCGGGTGAATGTGGTGCGTTTATATAGATATATGCATTAAAACCCTAACAGTGTTATCAAAAGGTATCATGCTTGCATCCTTCATATACACACATTTGTATCAGTATATTTTATGTGATTAACTTACTTGCTTATGGTTGTTGTCAGATTCCCATGAGGACAGGGGAAACATTGGGGTAAGCCCTAATAACATGGGTTCTGTTCACTTTTGTAAAGTACCGTACTTCAGTAGAAGTAAATATTAACTACATGTAACTATTCCCATAACTTATGTGAAAGTAATTTTGGTATTAAGGTAAAAAAAACAAACACTTTCTTTAGTGTTGTGGATTCCTGTGCCATTAACATGCTATAGTTGCACCAACTGAGTTTTTGAGTAATCCTTTACTAGCCACAGTCCCTGTTTGATATTTGTTGAAAATGATTCTCAGAGTTATTGAAATATACCCACACACCCTGGAATCTTTTTCTGTTTTGTTATTCGTGTGCTTTTAGTTTTAAAACAGATAGAAGAAGTTTGCTATTGTTGTCCCTGTTTTGTTAAGAAAGGGCAAAGCTTTACTTTATGTTCTGTGGCAAATTAACTCATAAACACATCCATATATGTGTATAGTTGTGGGATATATAACTCAGAATATATATAGTGCAGCACTTTTAGTACCAAGTATCATTATGCAGTTGACTGCACCCATAGATAATTTATATTGCCCAGTATTATTCCACAGACTATTTCTTGATGTTAAGCATTAGATGAGGCCATAAGAAGTTCAGATACAGCTCCAGATCAGTTTATATTGCACTTCACAATTTTCCCCAAGCTTTAAGGTGGGAACTCCATGAATATTTCAACATAATGCTGAGCAGTTTGCTGTGCTAGGAACATATTTTGATTAAACCTGATTTTCCTGATAATTTTTATGACAATTGTATATCTATATTGATTATTTTCCCCTTCAATTTTAATTCATTAAAATGAATTTAATAAATGTTAATGTATTTTATTTTATTTAAGCAGCACCACTTTACATCATTCAGGAGGCTGGGAGGGCTATTGTTGACAGTCACTGAACACTATTGCTGACATATGGCTTATTATGATATACTGCCTCACTTGCAGACTGCTGTGTATGTCATCTGAGTAATCTATAGAACTACCCTGAACAGCCTGAATATTGCACCCCAGGAAATAGCGGATAGCATTTTCTGAACAATAATAACTACAACAGCTACATATGTTGAATAAAGTGGGCTTTTATGTCCTCATGCATAGGGAGATAATTTAATAAGTTATTCTGAATGTTGCCCATTTGCCCTAAGAGTACATCATTTTTCTTTAATAAAAACCATTGAATATGTCTCTTACTAGCAGTAGAAATGCAGTCATTCTATGAATGGAAGTGTTATGTTGCTGATATTTTTTTCATTTTCTAACAATAATTGCTATAATTTTGAAAGCATTGCAGAAAACAATAAGAAAAAAGGGCACTGACATTTTTAAAAATAAATAACTTCTTAAAATGAAAAACATTCATCTGTAGATTTATATGCCTTATTCTGTAACATATTTAACACTTTACTCTATCCTGTTCCTAATGCTGAATATCCTTGCAGCGTCTTTATTCTGAAGCCTTTTGTTACGACTGACCTCTTTTATCTTGTGGCAGCTACAGTCTTAAGTAGGAAAATCTGTAGATCTGAAAATCTGATAATTGTAGTCCAACAGATTTTACTCCATTTTAACTGTTGACAATGGAGACCACAGACTACATTTTCATACTGCCTTTGGAAAGGGACCCCCGTTTTCAATCAAAGATGACTGTAAGAGGCAACAGGTAGGTGTTTTCCTCCTAGGTTAGTTTCCCATCGTACTCTAGTTTCCCTACACACTCCAAAAACATACAGATAGGCAAAGTGTGATGCAATTATAGTTCCCTTAGATTGTAAGCTTCTCTAGTGTAGTGGCTGATGTGAATGATAATATTTTAAAAGTGATTAGTAAATGAATCCGCATTATATAGAATAGAATAGTAATAAATAAAAAAATACAAAGCCAGGAGAGAGTACTATAAAGCCATGTTTTTATGTAGTCTCACTGCTCGTCTGGTCAGTTCTGTACGATCCAGTTACCTTGATAGTAATTTTATGAAACTAGTCACACAAGCTATTGGTGTCCTTATATAATAATAAAATAATAATTATAATATAATAATAATAAATGTGCAATAGATAGATGTAAGGGCTTGGTTAGTTAAGTTAAAAAATCCTAGATATTAATCATGGTATAGACCCATATAGCAATCATAAGGTCCATGGAAAAGGTCCATTCACCATTCACCATTCATAATCTCTATGTTTGTAAACAAAGTGCTGTAGAGTGAATTTTTAGAGTAAATGAATATATATATATATATATAAATATATATATAAATGAATATATATATATATATATATATATATATATATATATATATATATATATATTACCTTGGTGACCCTGAATCTAATTTTTAAAGAGACTGTACATGATAAATTTTGAAATTCAATTTTTTTTAATTTATTGTAAATTTTAATTGAATTTAGATTATTCCCTAGTCAAGGTACACAAAAATAACTCAAAATTCAATTTATTTTTTTTTCATTCGACTTGGCCAATGTTTGTTTAAGGAAAGAGTGGTGGGGAAGTAACTTGAGTGCCTTTACTTGACCTTTCATTGCTATTTTAATTTTGTGTGGTGACATGATACCATTTATTGGTTAGGTGGCTTATACATAAATGCTAGCTTTCAAGGAAAAAAAAAATCAGGCATTTTCATGATTTCTGAAGCAGAAGCTACGGGGGTGCATGTATCAGTTAGCCAATAAACAGTATTATGTCACCACACAAAAGAAAAATAGCAATGAAAGGTGAAGTAACATTACCCCATACACACAAAAAATGTGTTTCTTTTAGTAAACTACTCTATGACTAATGTGGTAAGCCACTCTACTCTTTTTCTTAATTAAATATACACCCTTACATTAAACATTTACCCTTTGTAACATATCTCTAGAATCCAGTTAATTTGTAATTTATTTTAACAGTTCTTTACAAATAGTTAAGGTTTTAAATAAAGTGAGCTTGTGTTGTGTGTGCAAAATAGTATAACTAAACACCAAAAATACTTGTATTTAACTACTGGGCTAAATTTTGTAATTAACAGAGCACATTACCATTTCAGTAAGTTTTAGCTTTGTATTATTCCTCTATAAGTTACAGTGTTATAAAAGAATCATTTAGAGAAATTTCAGAGGAATATACACTATTGTTATTTTCTATCAATGGACAGTAAGTACAGTATATTTTTGCACTTAGGCCATCTCCCATTATTTATTATTTATTATTATTTTATCCAAATAATCAACATTTTTAAAAATGATTTCCTTTTTCTTTGTAATATTAAAACAGGACCTTGTACTTGATCCAACCTAAGATATAATTAAGCCTTATTGGAAGGAAAACCAGCCTATTGGGTTTATTTAATGTTTACATTATTTTTTAGTAGACCTAAAATATGAAGAGCCAAATTACTGTACAGAAAGATCCATTATCTAGAAAACCCCAGGTCCCAAGAATCCTGGCTATCAGGTCCCATACCTGTAATATGATTTTTCTCAATTATTAACTCTTGGACACACCATAGTTGGATAGATTGACTCACTGATCAGTAGAAAGGCCCAGCAGTCGAGGTAGTGGAGCCAAATTGTTGAAAAGTCTGTAATTTCAAAATCATCACCTCAGTCTTGTGACCAGGTCCCTTTAAAAGTGCTGTAAACCCCTATCATTACATAAATAAACTTCCTACTGATATAACTTAAGGTCATAGTTTCCTTTTAAATAAAAGCCCTTTTTACCTTGTCCTGCCTTCTGCTGCAATAAGCAGAGTTAGCTTTAATAGCAATGCATCAGACTGATCAAATGTCCTTCCCTTACCATTGCTCTGAAAAAAAGGAAGGTATCATTTTGAAAAAGCTGTTCAGTTGCACAAAATAAAAATGGTATACAAGGTTTTAAAGAAAACCAATAGAGGTTTTACTATTGGGAAATAGGATAATGGAGAGGGTAGTAATATGTCTATAAAATTAACATCTCTAAGGATTTTGAAAATTGAAATGCATAAACTTGTAAAGTATTTTTCATGCCTGTCTAAGTACAGTTTAAAGCCACCAGGTTTTATGTTAAACCAAACATCTCTGGAGGAGCTATAGAAACTGGAATATGTTTTGTCCCATATCATAAAATTATAAAGAATAGGTTATCTTAGGACAGCCATGCTAAGGTTGCTTATTAAATGTAGTTTGTGTGGTTTTTTTTATTTTAATATATATTTTTCATTTTTTTATACTTATGTTAACATGCCAGTAACGTTTGATATAAACATATTTAGGGTCAGTACAGAGCTATAGTTTAAACTGCAGTATACTTAACCACTGTAATTGCTTTCTGACTTCGTTGTGTAGTTCTATCCTGTAGATTAAATGAGCAAGTAGGAAACAAGTTAGAGAGGCATGATTAAGAAGCATTATATTAAGAAGAATATAGAAAGTGTTCACTGATGGACTGTCATATATGTATTTAAAAGTAAACATTATATAAGACTGCTTAACCTGAAAAAATTTTACCATTTATTTAAAAGTCAAACAATATAATTGATTGAAGCTATGAATTCAGTTACAACAAACACCTTAAAATGTTGATTATTTATCTGAATTTTTAATAAGAAACCAAATAACCTTTAGATGTATTTTGCACCATAAAAAAAAAATTCATGTTACCAATCCAGTGTTGTCAGATGGATTATATGGGAAGTGATATTTTCTAAAAAGGAAACCATGAACTGAGTACTGATCAGCCATGCACCATTATTATATAAATGGGGATGTCACTTCACTGAGGCAGGATATATTCCCAGAGGGATTAAGAACTGCCATGTAGGAAGTGTGCAGCATATAGTGGCCTAAAAATTGTGAGCAGATGAGTAGGATCCCTGCATGAATGATACTTCTGCTGATTTTGTTTGTCACTGTTACTATATCGAATGTGTGCCCCAAGCATTATCTACCATCTCTACATGTTTTTATGCATGACGTGCATACCTGCCTAATAAGGACACGCTTCCTTCAGGCTGCCCTATTAAATAATATGATATAGAAAAACTCCCAAAGGCTTACTTCCATTGTGACTATAGGACAGAATTGGTAGCAATTACTAGACCTAGGGGCCGATTCACCAAGGTTTGAATATTGAGGGTTAATTAACCCTCGATACTCGACTAGGAAATAAAATCCTTCGACTTCGAATATCGAAGTCAAAGGATTTAGCGCAGATAGTTTGATCGAACGATCAAAGGATAATTCCTTTGATCGAACGGTTAAATCCTTCGAATCGAATGATTCGAAGGATTTTAATCCAACGATCGAAGGAATATCCTTCGATCAAAAAAAGTTAGCCAAGCCTATGGGGACCTTCCCCATAGGCTAACATTGACTTCGGTAGCTTTTAGATGGCGAACTAGGGGGTTGAAGTTTTTTTTAAATAGACAGTACTTCGACTATCGAATGTTCGAATAGTCGAACGATTTTTACTACGAATCATTCGATTTGTAGTCGTGGTCGAAGTAGCCCAAAAAAAACGTTGAAATTCAAAGTTTTTTACCTTCGAATCCTTCACTCGAAGTTAGTGAATCGGCCCCCTAGTTTGTAAAGTGTTTTACATGTAGTGACTTCCATTTATTTTTGGGCCCTGTTTGCCATCATCCTTTGAAATCAAACAACTATCTTGTTGTTATAGTCACAATTACAATACCATCAGCAGTGTCAGTGAAAATAGCGAGCATCAGTTACAAAGAAGCTAATGACGCAGACCTTCCATTTTTTTTATTTACAGCATCATGAAAGGCATTCATACATTTATAGACCTGAGCTGCAAAGTAAAGATAAGAATGTTAAAAAATAAATCAGGACTCCTTGTTCTTCCTTTCCCCTGCTTTGCTATACTATACCGTTTTTTATACTATATGGTTTCTTACTGTTATGTATTTTTTGAACAAATATAAACCGCACATATATGACACGCTACAGACTGGGAACCCATTTATGTAATATTGACACCTAAAATAATGCTGTGTTTTCTAAATTGTTAAACTCAAACAGAAGTAACAAAAAAGTCAGATCAAGGAAAATGGCATTTATTTTTTGCAAATTCGACATCTGAATTAAACAACTGTTCATGACACTTAGCAAATGATAATGTAAATGTGTGGTTTGTGCCCTGATAATTACTTACAAATGGACAGGGCCGCTCCTGCCATGAGGCAAGGTAAGAACCTTGCCTCAGGCGGCAGCGATCAGCCGATTACAAGGGGCGGCAAAAACTCTTGTAACTTTAAGAGCCACATTTCTGATTTTTAACCCAGAAATTCAGCTCCTCTAGTGCAGAGAGCACTATTGTGCTCAGTGCACTAGCGATGCTGCTTCCAATGAAGATGAATTATATCTTAGTTTGGATCAAGTACAAATCACAAATGTTTGAAAATCGTTGTTACAGACAATTCCCATTGACTGCTATAGAAACTCGCCCGTTTTTACTTGAATTAAGAAAACACACTAATACCATTTTTGATGAATGAGTGTGTGTTTGTTTTGAGATCAATTTATATTAATATTCAGCTTCTAAGGGTCCCTCACAGCTTGGATATGGTTGCCTTGTGAGAAGCCAAGTTGTACTTGGTACTATGCATTGGTTTAGATTTCTGATCTAATTTAGACAATACTAGGACTGTACAAGGATTTCTGTTCCCGTGTTCTTGCCAGAGCTAATTGGTGTGCAAACAAAACATGATGAAGTTTTAACTGGTCCATGTTGTTTTTGTGTTTTTGGTGCTGTGTGGGATGTGATGACAAATTTAATTCAAATGTCATTTTATTGTATAGTATCTGCTGTGATTTCAAAAGGGACATTTTATTTAACATTATAGGGTGTTTGATTTTACATGTTGCAGCCATTTATAGGGGAAATTGATCAAATAAATCCAGAAACTGCTGAAAAACATAATGAATATACTGCTATTTTTAAAGTAGTTAATAGAAAGGATATGCTTTTCTCTTATGTGTACAGCTGCTAGTCTACCCAGCTGAAACCTAATGAGATATTTCTTCTTCTGTACATCACATTACAACCACAGTTGGTCTCCAGCACCCCTCAATCTGATACATAAACAAACATCTTAGAATTCTACATGAGGCATATAAACATGGAAACACTGGAGTGGGAAAATTAGCCAGCTGCTGTAATGGGTAACTTTAAATAGGCTGCAGCAAATGAGGTGACCTATAAAGAAGTATTGACAATGTATCCTCTTTTGCATTGTGAAACTTACAAGCAGTTTTATTTTTCCCTGTCTACCCATTACTGTTGTGTTTTATTCAGCAGCCTTTTTCCCCCTCTTGCGACATTGAGAACAGCTGGTCGTATGCTTAATTTAAAACAGCATCTTTGGGATACAGACTTTGTAGTGCCCTTCATTGCAAAATGGCAAATATCTATTCATGATAAATGCATTTCTGAAAATGATGCTTAGTAAATGAAACAAAAACAAAACAGATTAAATGAAGGAACCACAATATACTTTAAAATAATTTCCTGAAATTAGATAACCTGTTTTCACTTTTAGGGTAGAATTCCACAGTGCAGCTCAAGCCGACACGTCACCATGTGACGAAACGCATGTGTCATGTCGGACATTCTGAACAAGGAGGAATCGCAGGTAAGAACTACATTTATCTGACTGTCGGATGAAAACACAGTATTTTTATCTGACAGTCGGATAAATGTAGTTTTTACCTGCGATTTCTCCTTCACTTCCTGTGTCTTCAGAACATCTGACACGTCGCATGGTGACATGTCAGCCGCACATGGAGTTCTAACTAAGTATTCTTTATTAGGTGTACAGCATTAATAGAACAGGTTTTCATGTGGGTTGAACCACTGGTATTGCACAATTTGAATACATTCAGGGAGTGTAGCTTTAATGTGGCTATTCTTCCATTCCATGATTAATAGAATAATATAGTGGTTTACCTGCAAGTGCCCTTCTATATATTTGGTTGTCATCATCAGGGCCGCCATCAGGGGGTCACTGGGGGGACAGTCCTCCCGGGCCCGTTGGATTTCCCCGCTACCAGGGGGCCTGGCCGCAACCTGACTCTGCCCTGCATTTTTCCCCACAGAGCTGCGTCCCGTGCGTACGCGTGACGTCAGTACGCACGGGCGCAACTCTATTTAAGCCGCCGCCGCCTGCAGTCAGAAGATCGAGGACGTCGCTGGAGGAGGACGTGCTTCCTGGAGACAGCGAACGGATGGCGAAGACGGCGAAGAAGACCCTCCTGGAGGAAGAAGAAGACGCCAGCACAAGCAGGTAAGTCCCCATAGCCACCAATGTAGCCCCTGAGCCACCAATGTAGCCCTGAGCCACCAAAGCAGGCCCCTGAACCCCATACTTCCCCTGAGCCACCAATGCAGGGCCCCTGAGCCGCCAATGCGGGCCCCTGAGCCACCAATGCAGGCCCCTGAACCCCATACTGCCCCTGAGCCACCAATGCGGGCCCCTGAACCCCATACTGCCCCTGAGCCACCAATGTGGGCCCCTTGAACCCCATACTGCCCCTGAGCCACCAATGCAGGGCCCCTGATGCCCCTGCAGGCCCCTGAACCCTCAATGAGGGCCCCTGATTCCCCTGCAGGCCCTTGAATCCCCATGCCGGGCCCCATATCCCCATGCAGAGGGCCTGGTCAGCAGTGTTTTTTTTTTTGTGACCCCTGGCTGCCAATGCAGGCCCCTGAACCCCCAATGAGGGCCACGGATTCCCATGCAGGGCCCCATATCCCCCAATGCGTAGAATAATTGTAAAACAAAGTGCAATTTAGGTTAGAGCAGGTACCTACTTAAAGAGTCTACCTTGATGTGGTGGCAGGCTTAATAACCCTTTTGCCAAAATTATTTTATTTGCGGTTTGTGAATGTGTCCATGTGACCTTTGTGGTGGGGGGCATGGTTAAGGTGAGGGCATGGTTGGGGGCGTGGTTAGGGGAGGTGTCGTGAGGGGGGGCCCCGAAAATTTTGTTGTGTGGTGCCCCGTGATTTCTGATGGCGGCCCTGGTCATCATTCAACTTGTAGAAAGTAATGATAGCCTAACTTTGTGTGGGACATAATGAGATAAAATTATACAAGTTAAAAAGCAAATTAACAATCATACAAATGGGGTTATGTAATAAAAGGCACTAAGTTTGCCCAGGAGCAGTAACCCATAGCAACCAATCGGAAGGTAGAATTTACTGGTCACCTGTTCAAAAGCAAAGATCCTATTGCTATGGGTTACTGCTCCTTACCTTTTATTGCATATGGGGGTGTGGGGGGGGTGTGTGTGATATCAAATTACCACTCACCTCTTGTTTTTAGAATACCTGCAGGTATGTCGGTTGTTTTTCATAATTTTACACAGGCGACCAACATTAATAACTGCAAATGTTTCATACAAAAGAGAAGCAAAAAGAAGTACCAGGAAGAGGCACAACAGCATCAGTGATTAATTATATACATTGTCCTATTAATATACTGATACCTTTACTATAAAACTGAACTCCTTTCCTTAGTTACACTATGTAGTCCACAGTCTTGCTCCTCTGTTCTGCACTTTTAGGCATTTGTCCCTCTATATATAACAATTATAAAGTTTAACTGTAACTGAGCAAATTTTAAAAAAAAAACACTTTTCAAATGCAATGCAGTTAAAAAATGCAGTTATTATCAACATTGTTATTATCATTAATTTATATTGTTTGCCACTTAGGTTGCAAGCTTTCTTTCTCCACTACTGAGACACCTAGTGATTAAGTAGAGCAACCATTGGCTGAACATAAACAGTAGTGAATTAGAAGTGCATAGCAAACTGACATATTAAAAGTACATTTGTAAAATAATAATTTTCCAATTAACAAAGTAATGCAATATAAAAGAAAGAGGCTGGCTCTTATAATAATGAATATAATTAAGCACATAGTAGCATGTAGTTGGTTGATTCTAAATGTTATTATTATATGCCACCGTGCTATGTTTATGTGTTTTGAGGTGTTCATCCAGCATGTTTCCATGTTTTGATCCAGCAGATTTTTGTGTTTTGTGGCTGTTACAGTCAAACAATATAAAGTAAAAGGGTTCTGAATTATGAAAAATTTGCATTTATTTACCTGAATGGTAATGATCCTTACCACAAATGCTGCCAGATTTACCAGCTATTTTATTTACTGGAAAGATTAATTGCAGACCTTGACCAGATTGTCAATCTTCACATTATCTTGCTTTGGGAATAAACAATTAAGAGGTCATATGTATGCATCAGCCCCATTGTGATTCTATCTTGTCACTTAGGGTTGCACAAACCATACAAGCCTGGAGGGTAACATTGAAGTGAATGTTATTGCATAATTTATTACTTCTAGTTTACACCACTTAATGTCCCAAGAAATCTGTACTTTTTCTCTTTTATGTACCTGAGCAATTTGAGTACACTGACATTTCAGATGATATAGTGTGAAAATGAAATCCAGTATTACAAAGAAAGCAACACCTTCTGTTTCTTGTTGGAAAACTCAGTATAAATGTATAATAATGTTTCTTTTGGAATGCACAAGATGGCATTGTGCAGTACTCGCTTAATGAAGGAGGGTTACTCTGTTCTCTTAATTGCTGCAATTTGTGTCACACATTATATGCCATAAATGAGTTGGTTTTTGGTTGACATTAGATATGCAATATAATGTTTTATATTTAGCCACTATCGTATTAAGCTATTTTTATGTTTGAACTCACTGGCATTATACTATTATATTTAAATTGATGCTGATGATTAATATAAGTGAAATCATATGCATTCAACTCAATAAGAGGAATGCAATTGAAACCAATTGTTTTTTAATTACTTCTTGTCCAAGATATATTGGAAATGCCTCAAAATTGTAAGCTTGGTGTGCAGTTACACAATCCTATGTTAAACATCATTAAAAACAGTTTAGGTTTGTAATATAATTTACCACCATAAAGGTTAGATTCTGTTTTCTAACTACCCAAACAATATATTCAGTTGTCTGAAAAGTAATAGCTAATGAGTACTTATTATTCTATGTATCCAAAAAGTCTTTAAAACTTGTGGGTGGGGACATTGCTTTATCATTTCTATCAGTGGCGTAACTTCAGATGCCAGGGCCCCCCTGCAAAAAAAATTCAGGGCCCCCTCTGCACAAAATAGTGGGAGAATTTCATGTATACTATCCCCAGAACTCATAGAAGGATGCATTGCATTGAAAGCAAAGTTCAAGTCCAATTCCTTACCAGTTATCTCCCTATGCTGAGACGGAAGGAGGGGGGGGGGGGTCACTGAGCCACCAATTTGCCTTTTAGCAAGTCCATAGCCCAGCTTACAGAGCCAATGCGGACGGGAAATTCAAATCATGAGTCTGTCACCGCTTGGCTCTTCTACTGCTCCTTTTATAAGAGGAGGTGGGGAAATGTAGCCTGCAATCGGCCTGAGCACCCTAGCAGGGTATCTGAGGACATCCCGCATTGTCAGGGGACAACAGTTTTCTGCCCAAAACCTGACACCCTTATGGGTACCAGACCCAATGCAGGACTCTAGTATGAGGTCCAGCATAATTTCTTCACTCCCCACCCACCCTCTGTAGGGTCCTGCACCCTCCTCCAGTCCTGCACTCCAGTCCACAGGCGCAACAACCAGTTGTAAAATTTCTGTCGCATGCGACTTGTTGCAGCGCGTCGGTTCGCTCTGAAAACATCCATGTAGTCCTACCCTTAGGGTGCCCCTATAATTATACTGCTGTGCACTATAGCATTGGGGTGCCCCTATAATAACACTGTATTGCACATTGTGTTACAGCACATTGGGGTGCCCCTATAATAACACTGTATTGCACATTGTGTCCCTCTTATAACACTGCACTGTTGATATCAGTGTATTGAAGGTATTCCAGGCTAGAACCCTGCAAATGTATCTGTTTAACAAAACAGTGCAAAAAAAACCCAAAAACAAAACAGGGCAAAAAAAAAAAACAGTTTATAAAACTATTCAGCATACACACCTTGTTTTCTAGCAGACTAATGAACACAATGTTGTCTGTTTGTTTCCTGCTTCTCAGCAGCTCATGCAGGAACTTCAAAAGCAGGAGACTCTGGCTCTGTCTCTGGCTGAAGATCCGATCCGTGCCAGACCTGCATCATCAATCATGGTGTGCGCTCTTTAAAAAAAACTTTGTGTGGTACAAAATGTTACCTCACACGCTGCCGCACACAGTGATTGATGATGCAGGTCTGGCACGGATCGGATCTTCAGCCAGGACAGTCTGACTCCTGCTTTTGAACTTCCTGTATGGGGGGAGGAAGTAGAAAAATTACTCACAGCTTGTCCTGGCCTTCATGGTGTGGGGTACGGGGCGGGCTCAATTGGATGAAATTAGCCTAAGGCCGGCACTTCCCTCAGAGGTTCCGATTGGCCGCACCATGTTCTAAATTGCTCCCTGAAGGTTGCGCATACTACAGAGGAAGCAGGCCCGCCGGGCCCCCTGAACCCCCGGGCCCCCTGCGACTGCAGGGTCTGCTTCCTCTGTAGTTACGCCACTGATTTCTATTAAATAGCTAAAATAGAGTCAGTCTGACAGCTCAGTTATTCATTTGCTGAGTTGTTTTCAGATTGTTCCAGAAATAAAGAATTTTTAAATTTTCTTTTTTTTTTACTGTTTTTCCAAAATTCAAGTTTAAAGATTAAATTCCTGTCTGGAAACAAGTAAACTGAAAAAAAGTATTTTTAGGTGAACAACCCCTTTAAAGAGGTGGTTCAACTTTTATGTTAACTTTTAGTAAGTTATAGAATGGCTAATCCTAAACAACTTTTAAATTGGTTTTTATCTTTTTTTTATTTTTTATAGTTTAATTATTTGTTTCTTTTGCTGATTCTTTCCAGCTTTAAAATGAGGGTCGCTGACCTAATCTAATAAACAAATGCTCTGTAAGGCTACGTATTTATTGCTACTTTCTACATACGGCCCTACCTGTCAGTGCAGGCCGACTGGGATTAAGTTTCTGCTCTCTGGAGGCAAGACAAACTAATTGACTCGTTTCAGTCTCCTCCTTCCTGGTGTCTCCACCTCCTCCTCAGTGTTTTAGTTTGTCCTGCCTTGGAGGCAGTTTTTTTTTCTCTTTCTCCTGCACTACTAATATTCACAAAGGATATACAGAAGAAGATTTATTGCATATCAATTTAATTACTTGAGAGCTCTCTGACTTATTTATAGAGGCGATTGAGCCCACTAAACGCACACCGTGGTTACTATGATTAGAGTAAAAGCTCCCACTATACATATAGTAGATTGAGCCTACCCAACTCCACATGGACGCAGAGTGGGTACTAATATGGATGGATGGCAATAGCAGGGACAATCAATCTCAGGACCACATTATATCGGTCTTGTGTTCCAAGCACTGGCCATTGCGTTCCACCGTTAACAAAATACTGTTCCCAGGCACATTTTGCGGTAGCCATTTTCATCCTCCAGACATGCAAGACTTTGCATCTGGGTTTGCATCTTTAAATTTCAGGCACATGAGTGCAACGGAGGCATTGCAGTTTCACAAAGAGTTCAGCTGGGACTGAGTCGACCATACCAGTCTAATGGTGTGATTAGCACAACAGTCAGTAGACATTTATAGTCCTATCTACAGTACCTCAAGCTGATCAACACATGGCGTCCACTGATGTGAAATTTGTTTCCTTGATTGAGCTAAACAGAAAACTAAAATTAAAAAGCAGAGCATTCCTGCTCTGTTTCTCCACTAAGTTTATAGCCTTCCTCTATGGATATCTCACATTTTTCTGTAAATAATGCACATCAGCAATGCACATCAGCAATGCATGCTACACAAGAGGGGAATATACAAGCAGCAACCATGCAACTACAACCCTCTGCCCCTGTAGGGTCATCCATGCATTTATCACAACCATCTGATATACCAGAGTCAACCTCACAGCAGGTACAACATACAAATACACAACAGGCAGCATTTCAGAGTCTTCCACTGAAGATCACACTCCCTCAGAGATGGCTCAATTTATGAATTGATTCCAATCTACCATTGGGAAAAGAAAGCTCAAGAGATCCCCTTCTCCTGTCTCAGATGACTAACTTCCTGATATGTCCCCAAATTCTCCAGAAGAATCAGGTGCATGCTTTAGTTCAGAGGAGCAATCATTGTCAGATTTACAATTAGCATCCTCAAAGGACAACCAGAAGAGGTTAAGGACCTTCTCAGATCCATTTTTGCATCCTTAGTGATTAAAGAGGAACAAGTTCCCTTCTCTAAAGTGGACAAGGTTCTTGGATACTCTTCTAAGTGCCCTAGATCATTTCCATGTCTATTGATGGGGAACTCCGCCAGTAGACACAATGGTGTCTCGCCTCAACACACAACTTCCCAGATTTTATGCCAAAACCAAAGACACAAAATCGGAGCAGGTGGACGCTCTATTGAGTCCATGGGACTGCCAGCTGGCCGACATCTTCCCACCTATCCCTCTCATTCCCATGGTAATTCAAAAGAGTAGGTCAGAATCAATACATACTCCTATTCTACACTGATCAGTGGCCATATGCCAACTTGAAAGCCCACTCTACCAGGAAAGTTAGCACTTCCTGGGCATTTCAAAATTCAGCTTCCCCTGAAATAATTTGTACAGCAACCAATTGGAACTCTAGCCATACATTTTCCAAGTTTTACAAACTATATGTACAGTACTTGGCTCTTCAGAAGGGGCATTCCACAGGAAGGTGCTGCAAGCAGCAGTGGCACCTAATTAGTCCTGTTCTCGGTTTTTTGTCACAGTATATATCTACAGTTCAGTTAGTTAACCATTATCAGTTTTTTATCCCACCGAATTTTTAGAGCTCTGGGACATCCCCACTCATCCTGCACTGACTGGTAGGGCCGTACGTAGAAAAGGAGATTTTCTTACTGGAAAAGTTTTTTTTCTCGTAGGCCTGTACTGTTTTGCAGCATCCCGCCCATGGGTAGGGTGACGGGTATTTTTGCTACTCGTCCAATAGACAGATGAGGTCAGTTAGGATAACCATCTCCACTGGCAGGATTGGTAACAAAACTGAGGAGGAGGTGGAGACACCAAGAAGGAAGAGATGGAAAAGAGTCAATTTGTTTGTCCTGCACTGACAGTATGGGCGTACAAGAAAAATACTTTTCCAGTAAAAAAAAAAATCTCATTTTTATCACTCATCTTTCTATTCAGGCCTTCTCCTATTCATATGCCAGTCTTTTATGCAAATTAATTTATGGTTGCTAGGGTAATTTGGACCCTAACAACCAGACTGCTAATATTGCAAACCGGAGAGCTGCTGAATAAAAAACTAAATGACACAAAAACCAGAAATAATTAAAAATTAAACCTAATTGCAAAACTGTCTCAAAATATCACTCTCTATATCATACCAAAAGTTAATTCAAAGGTGAACAACCCCTTTAAATAAAATCTCACCTAAAAACTGTTGCATAATTCAAGTAACTGTAATTCCAAGTGACTTTACATTTAAAAAGAAGTCAGATCCAGAGAACAAAAAGATAAACAAAACAAGAAAAAAAACACACTAACATCTTCAAACTATAATTTAAATAGAGTTCACCCATGTATTCGTTTTACATTATTCTGTTGTAAGATTCCTATATAGTTGTATCCTGTTGCTGAAAAAAAAGCTAAAGTATTGAATAGAGGAAAATACTTAGTACTGGTAAAGATAGAATTCTCTGAATTATTAAAACATTAAGGCCATATTTCTCAAACTGTGAGGCCAATGTGACTTGAAAAGTGTGCCTGCAATCCTGATAAGGCCAGGTAGAGCTTGTGCTCCTCATAAATAACAGTATTTACAGTTTCTTCTTCAAAGATCTTGTCTGTTGTGCCATTCTCTTTTTCTTCTGCACTGACACAAATTTTCTTACTAGAAAGCTGAATCCAAGAGATTTTCTTTTATGTTTCTAAGATAAATTGTGACATTCAAAAGTTGCAGATCACCTTGTTTCAAAAAGGTGAGATAAAGTTCTGAGGTCCAAAAGGCTGAGCTATGCTTATATAAAATTTTAGCACATGTGCCATTAGCCTTACCTAAAGTTTGATGTGTGATTAGCATGCAGATTTGAGTGCACATAAATGCATCAACTAATTGAGTGTATTATATCTGCCATGTATTTTACTTATGTGAGTTAAGATTTGTGTTTGTTGCAACCAGGTTTCATTGGGTTAAAAAAATATAACTATGCTCAGCATCCATTTTTAGGCTCCCAGTAAAATACCTTTGTACAGATTAAAATAAAAGACTGATTTGCAGTTATATATACAGTATACTGTACATATTACATGCTAAGGAAGAAAGGCAGTCCTTTAGGTTTAAATGTTACCTTGTGGAGGATCGGAGGCGTGAATTACTGTTGCCAATTATTCAAAAGAAAAGAAAAAGATAGTAAGAGCCCCCATACTCTCAAATGAATTAACTAACTTATCTAAATTATATAGTGAACCAATGAGTTGATAATTATAAAGTGCTTGTGCTAATAAAAAATATTTGCTTGATTGATTAAAGCCTTTTGATAGGCTTTAAATAAATAATTAACGAAACAACAAGTTCAGAGAAGCATAGAGTTGCTTTTTCTGTGTATTAAAAATAGCCAGTGCCAACTTGTTGATTTATGTACTTAATCTATAAGCAATAGATTCAAGATTCCAATAAATTATAAAATGCAAGTGCTCAACCATTACTCAGTTGCCGACTGGGTGTGGTTCAAAATTATTAATTTATGCAAGTGCTAGTGCATTATAAAATCACAAGGTAATTCATTAATAATATAGTTTAACGAAAAAGGAACCAGGACCAACATTCAAGGAAATTTGAGTAGGAAAAGGAAAATAGTGTAGAGGTGGAGAAGTCCCAAAGAAAGTGCTGCCTATTATTTTCTAAGCCCTGGGACCCCACACGGGGAGAAAGTAGTACACTGAGGACTGTGGTCTCATATATTACATGCCCTATCTCTTAAAGAGCTAGAATCTAAAAAAAACACAAATCCACCAGTGCCATATGAACAACAGAGAATGAAGGAATTGAATGTGGTTCCCTGGACCAGACTATGAGTACTTAAAAATTCAGTTAAATAAGGATTATTTTTAAAAAAGAATTTCAAGGTGATCGAAATAGTAGTTAGAATCTAAGCAACCATTAAATAAAATAAAAAAATTATTGCGAAGAGAGGCTCTGCCAATGCGTTTCGCTAAAAAGCGCCGTTTCGCTAATTTTTCGCCGTTTTTCAACAAGTCTAAATGTCCCAAATTCGCCCATCGCTAAACGGCTATTTTACTCTACAGCTATATGCTGAATTCAATTAATATATATATATTATGTATTGTGTTATGTTTTCCAATTGTGTATGGTGTATGTAGTTTAACTTTGATTTAGAATTACCAAAGGATGTGGTTTATATTTTTGAGCTTTGGCAGTGATAAAATGCTTTGTATGTTGTGTGCTTACCGTATATACTCGTGTATAAGCCGACCCGTGTATAAGCCGAGGTACCTAATTTACCTAAGAAAACTGGAAAAATGTATTGACTCGTGTATAAGCCTAGGGGCTGCCCGGATTTCATGTTTGCTTCCCTCTGCCACTTCCCCCCCATCTGTCGCTCTCCCCACCCTGGCTGCTCTTCCCTCTGTCCTTCCCTCTGTCACCTCTGCTCTTCCCGCTGTCACCTCTGCCCCAGCATCGCTCTCCCCACCCTGGCTGCTCTTCCCTCTGTCCTTCCCTCTGTCCTTCCCTCTGTCACCTCTGCCCCAGCAGGACTGCCTGTGTCGCCGCCCGGAGCAGGTCCAGGAGCTCCGGGCGGCGCGTCCTTCCCTGCCGGCGTTCGCTTTCAAAATGGCGGCGCCCATGGCCGCCACGTGGGTAGCGGCCGGCGCCGCTACCCACGTGGCGGCCATGGGCGCCGCCATTTTGAAAGCGAACGCCGGCAGGGAAGGACGCGCCGCCCGGAGCTCCTGGACCTGCTCCGGGCGGCGACACAGGCAGTCCTGCTGGGGCAGAGGTGACAGAGGGAAGGACAGAGGGAAGGACAGAGGTATGACCCGCGTATAAGCCGAGTTTGAGTTTTTCAGCACATTTTGGGTGCTGAAAAACTCGGCTTATACGCGAGTATATACGGTACTTAACTTCTTTCAATCAACATGGAAATTACATTAGGGACAGTAACTAGTGATGGGCAAATTTGCGCAGTTTCTCTTTGCCGAAAAGTTAGTGAATTTCGCACGAAATTCACGAAACGGCGCCGGCGTCTTGTTTTTGACACCGGCGCCTGTTTTTGTCCATTTTTCGTAAAAAAAAATTTTTTTGACGCCGGCGAATTTTTCCCGCGAATTTTCGCGGGCGTTTTGCAAATTTATTCGCTGGCGGCGAATCACGCAAATTCGCCACGAATTCGCGCCTGGCGAATAAATTCGCCCATCACTGTCAGTAACACCAAAAAATAAAAAGTGACCTAAAGTAATTAACATATAATATACTGTTAGCATGCACTGGGAAAAGCTGTGTTATAGTTTATGTAAACAAGACTCTGTGTAACCATGGGGGCAGCCATTCAAGCTGCTGGAAAAAAGGAGAAAAGGCACAGGTTATATTGTGCATAACTGATAAGTCCTTTCCAATACAATGTTTTTTTTATCTGGTATCTGCTATGTAACCTGTGTCTTTTCTCCTTTTTTCCAGCAGCTTGAATGTCTGCCCCATGGCTACACAGCAGCTTGTTGGCTTCTGAAGCAAACACACAGTTTTTACCAGTGCAGAGCAACAGTACATTATATTTTAATTACTTTGATACACTTTTAGTTTTTTGGTGTTACTGTTCATTTAAAACCGAAACATTTGGAGTTTGAGTCGGTGGTACAAAAACTGAGGAGTCTTGAGTTGAAGAATTTATGTACTCCACAGACTTGGTCAGGATGAGCGAAGCGAGTCCACGGCAAGTGCACAGTGTATTTGGTGAGGTGTAGATCTGGGTTGGCGGGACCCACCAGGTTTTTCCCTGTTTGCCGATGGCCCAGTCTGACCATGATTGGTGTTATCATTCAATGTCAATTTGCACTCATCCAGTGGAAATGTAATCTATAGTAGATGGCATTCCTGTTATTCAGATCTTTCTAGATAACAGGCTTCCAGATAAAGGATCCCATAGCTGTATTAACTTGAGAGGTTAGGTAAAAAGCATTTAACTGAACTGCATAAGGTACATTACTCTGAAAATGCAATTACTGTTGGTGTCATTTAAATGATCTTATTTTATAATATGAATCAAAAAGTATAACTTAATACTAACACTTGGTAAAATACAGTTTTAAAGTTTTTTTCTTAGTAAGGTTTTGGAAGATATTGTACACTCTTCCACTGAAACCCCTTCTTCCCTTAGTGTTTTGTACTAGAGATTATACTTTGAGTATACTGTTTTTATATGTTAACCACAGAATTCTACAGAAAGTACTGCTGACCTGGTTATTACACACAGTATGGCATTTCATGTGTAATTGCCCAAAATTCATAGCCGGCTGAACCCAATGGCAATTTTATGTGTAATACCCAAAACTCATTGCAGGATGGCACAGTGGCAATTTCAAATTTATTCAGTGGGTTGATGACATTTGTGGTTTAGCAAAAGCTGAAATAGATGCTTAGCTATTAAATATTTAAACATTTGCATGCTGCAATTTTTCACCCTGTCCCTGGATTTCAACTGAAAAATCTGGTCTCCTTACTGGAGATGATATATTTTTCTGATCGTTCATGCATTCATTCTGGGTGCTAGCTCTTGGTGCAAAATTTCACCTATTAACATCCAAGCTACATGGCAGCCTCTGTACAGAGCAGTTGCATTCTCCTATGCAAGCTAGCATGGTACTTAACACCTGCCTTATTCACTTAGGAAAGGACTGGCTATGTGCTTTAAATCAGCAGGCATCACTTTAACTATTGTAAATATTGCATTAGTAAAGGATGTGCACCTGGACACCCTTGGGCTGCCCTGCCCGCATGCTGCAGTTTTTTCTTGCAATATGCATTCATTGTGAGATACTATCTTTGTGCTAAATTCAGGAGTGGACAAAATAGTCTCTCTAATTCAGTGTATGTTGCACTTTCCTCTCTTTAAATAAACACTCCCTTTAGTATTAAAAATCAGCATTATCTTGTTCAGATTATAAATTGATTTTATTATAATATAGTCCAGTATAGCAAATGTGCTTTAGTTAAATGATTTATTCCTTGATTGCAGCAAGGCTTCCAATTCACTAAGGCAATTTATTGTGACAATTTAATGGAATTGTTATACTCTTGACTTGCCACTATCTGAATGAAATAAACCTTCGCTTTATTAAATTACAGAAATCTCAGTCATGACATTATCGGATAATTAGACACCCAAGACTTTATTAAAACAAAATGACAGCTTATCCAAACATTATTAAATGGTTATGCATAGTCTGGATAACTTATTTGTGTGCCACCTTTAAAATCTACATTAAATAAATTGAATGAGTGAAAATTGAACATTGAATCTTTTGCTACATGTTTTCAGATGCCATTTGTAGTGAAAAAGTTGTTTGATACACCTCTGCAGACAAGCTTATTTTTGCTGCTTTATTTTCAATTTGTCTGAAATGAATTCACATGTACACTTGTCAGCTATCTCTGATTTACATGGATATTTTGAACATATTCTATGTATTGTAATAAAAGTAATGGAAAGATGCCAAATACCTTAATCAATCTGTTATAAATTAAAAAGGCATACTAACATACAGTAGATGTGGTTAATGATGGGAACATTGAGTTCCTTTAACCTTCCTAGTTATTATATAAATAAAACTCCAAATGATTATTCCTATTTCACCAGCCTTCAAATATAATTAAAAATAAATTTATTGCAGCATGTCTAAAATACAAACAACCTATAAAAACATTCCTGGAGGTAAAGAGGCCCAATTCTCTATTAAACACCTAGGTATTATTTTTAGATTAAGGAATGTCATAAGTAAAGAGCATACGTTTCATTGTTATCTTGAACTTTGATGTCATAATCTGATTGTTGCAGCATAGAGTTTATTTTGTCAAGACAAAGTTGTAGAATGTCAGGTTTCTATTGAGAAACAGTGTCCAGAAACAAGTAGGTTTCAATAAATGTCACAAAATATTAATCTTTAGACAAAGCAGGGCAAATTCCTAACAAAGTATACTGACAAGATTTCTGAATCAAGAAGTTAATTAATGCCCTTTAAATCCATTCAGGAGACTGATTTGTTATCCCAATTTTGGGGGGAGTGCTTTTGGCTTTTAGGTGTTCTTAGCCATTTCAAAAAGTGTCACAGTGAAACTGTATTCCAAGGTTCAATTTTCATTATTCAGTTTACAGGGCAGTCTGAGCTAGAACCCCTGAAATTGCAGAGGTGAATAGGTGTATGTATTGGGTGAAATGATTTTATAGCCTTTGACCCTTGTACTGGTATATGGAGCATCAAGGTATCAATTCACTATGAAAGATAATACATACATTGGTGCAACAATTGTAAATCAATTAACATATGTAAAGACATACCCATTTTAGTATCTAAGTAATGAGCTTGTATATACATCAGACTTTCACACTTGTATGTATGACATAAAAGGACTAAGGCGTTAGCTTGTACAGAAATAGCTTTGCTACTCAAAATACCAATAATTTTTTACTTCTAATAAAACTCTAAATGACTCTGGTAAAAGCAATATGTTTCTTTTGATAAGCCATTTATAATAGCCAGAGGTAATGATTCTCCTCTGTTTGTGCCATGCAATGAATAAATAATTCTCTGCCATAACATATACAAAAGAAACCGTGGATAACCGATTTCTGTAATGAAAAGGACATCAAACATGATTTTAAAACTGCTTTTTCTCCATAATTCCCATTAATGTGCTGGCATTAACATCATCTTATTTGAATAGCGACAAGCGAGCATTTTGCATTAAAATAGATCATAAAAAGCTTGACAGTTGTGTGCTGCTTTTTAGTGGTTTGCAAAGCACTAAAGCTACAAAACCCTGAAGAACTTCTTAAAAGAAATATCCTTTCTCTCAAATGTGTTATAAAGTATTTTTTTCTAATATAGCCTAAGTCCTGTTATAAGCATTTTCACTTCAAATAATCATTCAAATCATGCTTACACAATGAGAGTAACTATAGTAATTGACATTGTTAAAATTAGACTTAAACAAGCAGCAGAGTAGAAGACAAAAGCTCCATCATCTGTGAGACACCAGGAGGGCCTTCCTAACAGAATACTAAAGCAAAAGAGGCCACATTGAAAAAAACAGAGCTTTAAAGTGCAGGCATGCTTTTAATCTTTTTTTGAGCATCATGCAACTCTCTGTTTGTGGCTTCTATCATTTTGGATTTTACATTTTCTTCCCTGATGCGTGTTGGTTTCAGCCAGGTTATGCAATAGTGAGGGTGCATGTAGGTGATAACTATACTGTTGTTTTAAAGAAGGGAAGCTGCATGCATGTATAGCAGGTGAACATCTCTTAACACACTTTAATAACCTGTTAATAAATGCCCTTACATTAGGAATATCTGACTGACCAAAAGACTTATGAAACATGATGGCTTTTGACAACTTTTGTCTGTCTGTCACCACTTGTACAGGTATAGGATCCCTTATTCAGAAACCCGATATCCAGAAAGCTCCAAATTACGGAATGGCTGTCTCCCATAGACTCCATTTTATCCAAGTAATGCAAATTTTTAAAAATGATTTCCTTTTTCTCTGTAATAATAAAACAGTAGCTTGTACTTGATCCCAACTAAGATATAATTAATCCTTATTGGAAGCAAAACCAGCCTATTGGGTTTATTTAATGTTTAAATGAAATTCTAGTAGACTTAAGGCATGAAGACCCAAATTACAGAAAGATCCATTATCCGGAAAACCTCAGGTCCCGAGCATTCTGGATAACAGGTCCCATACCTGTACTATATAATGAATGGAAGGAAGCTCCCTGTCTGAGCAGTGACAGGTGGACATTCACCCATAACAATGAAAGTTGCTAAAGTGGATTCAATGTCTTGATTGTTGCAAAAAAGATGAAAGACCATACCAATTTCTTAAATTAAACAATAGACAGAGCATATGTTCAAGACAAGCCCTATTCACTGAGCTAATGTTGAAAAGCAGGATGAAAACAGTTTATACAACAATTTGCTATGCTTTGCAGTTAAAGATGGTCAACCATGAATCCTGACTATATTTGTAAAATATATAGATTCAATATTTCAATAAAAAGCATCATTGTATATATTTTACAAAGAAGTGATGGAACTAATGGATCATTTGTGGTAGCTTTTAATGTAATTGGCTTTGTTGGGAAGTATTTAATACTGTAAAACATCTATTGATTTGGTTATTATCCAATGCTGGCCTAATGGTTGATATTATCCTGGTTTTTAAATCAGGCAGTTATTGATTTTCCTTGCCATTATGTAATTATACTGTCATTATAAGCATTGGAAAGGTACAAACAGAGCAAAATGTGCCTGAACCCTTAAAAAGCACCCACATCAACCCAAGCCATTTTCCTTTAGAATATATTTCTGTGACTACTGATGTTTTGAAAATTTACAAAACTTGTGTCTCTGTTTTATCTACTTGAGGAAGCCTGGGGTGAATAGTGGATTACAGGCTTTTGTCACACAATATAAAATTGGCTGTGCTTCTGAATAAAACCTATCTCATTACAACTATATGGAATTGCTATACCTCCATGCAGCTTTATATCGTACTGTGACTGATAATATTATGATTGACTGTTGAATCTTAGCAGTGCTAGAAATGTGTAATTCATTTTGTTATATGGTTTGGTTTTATTCCCTGTGTTAATGAACAGAATATAGACTTGGAAGTGAAAGATATTTTTGGCAGAACCAAGTTAAAATACCATCACATATTTCAAAAAGAATCTTTGGAAAACATTACTAAATCGAGTGATATTATACCTTAGAGTGTATGGATTTAAAGGAGGATTCAACCCTTTAAGAAATAAACTCATACCCTCGTGCCACGTAGACCCCCCTCACTTCTCCTCCAGCCTAACTGCCCCCCCCGGGGATATGTCCCATACGTTATACTTACCCCTTGGCACAGTTTCTGCCATCCGATTTCCAGTTCTTTGTATTTTTCTCGTGCTTCAGCAGTTTTCGTGAGTTTCGGCGCATGGGCAGCTGTAGCAAACTGACAAATTGCTCCAACTGTGCATGCGCGACATGCCAATCTCCCACTCAGCTTGCAGAAGACCTGGAAGATGGCTGTGTGGAACTCGAATGCCAGAAACTGGGCAGAGGGGCAAGTATAAAGTATGGGGCATTTCCCCAGGGGGGCAGTTAGGCTGGGGGGAGGAGAGAGGGGGATCTACGTGAGGGGTGTATGGGTTTATTTCTTAAAGGGTTGAATTCTCCTTTAAGAAAACAACCTGTTGAAACTTTCAAGTGTGGAGACTTTGCTGTAACAAAAAGATACAAGCAACCGGTAACTATAGCTTCAAAGTTCCTTCTTTACATTGCCACTTTTAGTATAATTTAAATTTATTTTACTGATGATTTTTCTTAAAGGAACTTGAATCTCAAAAATGTAATCAATTAAACATGAAAAAATGAATGCAGTGAAATTACAATCTATACATAAATTTTTATGAGTCTATGAACTTTCAAAAAACTAGAATTGAAAAAAATCACTTATATTTTGCTTAGGACAACTCCTGTTGTATTCTACATTAACTTTTTTTGCCTGTCAAATTATTACATTTAAGTTTTTGGAGTTTTTTTTGCACTTAAGAAAACTTGAACATGTGAGTTTCTGAAACTCTAATTTGAAATTGATTTGAATCATGGTTAAAAATGTGAATGTTTATATTTTGCCTCATAGGGTGCTTGCTGTCAAGATTGGACTTTTCTCAGGTGGCAAAAGAAATGCCTACCTAGGGGCAGATTTATTAAGGGTCAAATTTCGAAGTACAAAAAACTTCAAAATTACACCATCGAATTAAAAAAAACTTTGAATTCAAATTTCTAATTTGAAGTTCTTTCAACAAATTTGGCAATCCTGCGGTCGAGTAAAAATAGTTTGATCAAACGATTAAAATGTTCGAATCGAACAATTCAAATGATTTTAGCGATCGATCAAAGGATTTTTATTCGATGTGTGAAGACTTAGAAAAAAATTGTAGAAGGTCCCCATAGGCTAACATAGCACTTCAGGGACCTTCTAGAGCAGTTTTCTACGTTTTTTGAAGTTGAAGAAAAATCGTTTGATCGATTGATGAAATCCTTCGAATTGTTTGATTCGAAGGATTTTATCCAGCGATCAAACAATTTTAGTTCGACCGCAAATGGACAAATTCGATGGTCGATTTGATAGTAGAATTCCGAAGTATTTATCACTTCAAAATTCGACCCTTGATAAATCTGCCCCTTATTGTGTGTATATACTGCTAAGCAAACAACCCCCCATCCAATTAAGAAAAATGTTGCTTGCCTTGGTAGAAGGCAATGATATAATCTGGGAAAGATGTACCATATATACTCGAGTATAAGCCGAGTTTTTCAGCATACAAACTGTGCTGAAAAAGTCTACCTCGGCTTATACTCGGGTCAGCGGGCAGTAGCCGAGATTGCAGTCACTTTTAATCATTCCTATACCAACAGTTCACTTGGGGAGAGACTGCAATATCCCACAATGCCCTCTGTTGGTTATATGAAAGAATAACAGTGCACCCTCTGTTGGTTATATGAAAGAATAACAGTGACGGCAATATCACACAGCGCCATCTGTTGGTTATATGAAAGAATAACAGTGCACCCTCTGTTGGTTATATGAAAGAATAACAGTGACTGCAATATCACACAGCACCCTCTGTTGGTTATATGAAAGAAAAACAGTGACTGCAATATCACACAGCGCCCTCTGTTGCTTATACGAAAGATTAACAGTGATGGCAATATCACACAGCACCCTCTGCATATGGTAGTGGGACAGTGGGACAATGCACACAGTAATCCGTTTGGCAATTCTCTGTCACCATCAACTTTGCAAACAAGTCCGGTTTATCGCTGGGGGGGTCGCTTTGTCAGAATGTGCGCTGCTGGGAGACAGGGCTGTAGTTGTGTCTAGGCTTATACTAGAGTCAATAAGTTTTCCCAGTTTTTGTAGGTAAAATTAGGTACCTTGGCTTATATTCTCGGGTCGGCTTATACTCGAGTATATACGGTACCTCTGTATGTAATAAAAGGTACGAAGGTGCTGCCTGCAGCAGCCAATAAGATGTTTGCTAGCTAATTGTTGATATGGGATACTGTGCTCAGCAAACCTTATTTTTTTAACCATATCTCTTTATTTCGTTTTTTTTCTATATTTAAATTTTAAAATTCAAATGCATTTTACTATAAACTATACTGTTTTTTTTATTAATACCAGACCAATGAAAACGTATTAATGCTCATAATGTAGAGCTGAATACCATTGTATAATGCACACTTTTATAAAGGGGAATGTAAGCATGTATGCATATTGTAGAGTTGCTCTTAAACAGATCTATAGAAAATCCACATTCTACATGACTAGTGCATGCTATAGACAGCATTGATTTCTATATGAAGTGTACCCAAAACATTTTATATGTTTTGGTAAATCAAGGCATAAACTAGTAACCTCCCTCAGCAGAGATTTCAGCATGTCTCAATCCGGACATGTACTGTACTTAATAAGTCTATTTAAATAGGATTATGGGGAAAGGGATTCTAAGAAATATACATGTATGGTTACATGATCTATGTAATATTTTCCAGATATGAAATACATACATGATGCATGCTACAATATCACAGCATGTAAATGTCATGAGTAACTGGCATTAAAGTTACAATAAATATGGCTATAAATGCCATATTTTATGTAATGAACTTATTGCACCAGCCTACAGTTTTGACTTCTCAATAGCCGTAATGATCCAGGACTTCAAACTTTCCACAGGGGGTCACCATCTTGGAAAGTGTCTGCGACACTCACATGCTCAGTGGACTCTGAGCAACTGTTGAGAAGATTAACTTACATTAAATATATTCAAGGCAAAGAGTTGCAAATGTTTGTCAGGGTGTGTATATATCCATTTACAATATCCACCTTTATGAAAATGCATTGTGCAGTTTTTATTGTTTGTTTTTAATTGTTAACAAATAGTCCCGCAAACTTAGAAAGATGAAATGAAAAAGAAATGCATATGGCCCTTAAAACATTTCAGGAGAAGAAGGACTATTTCACCACTCAAACCAAGCCAATTTGCAGCTATTTAAAGGATGGGCTACATCCCCGTGAATTTCCCGTGTGTTTATGTGAGTGAGTGCTGCACGATACTGCTAAATGTTCATAGGTGTTTTCACAAAGTAATTTTTTTCCCCTCTGAGGCAAATTAGAGAGGCGTTTTGCCTTCCTCTGGATCAACTAGCAGTTAGGCTGGTTATATACATCTAAAAGGCTGAATTGGATCATCATGTGTCTTTTTTCATCCTAATTTACCGTATATACTCGAGTATAAGCCGAGTTTTTCAGCCCCCAAAATATGCTGAAAAACTCTACCTCGGCTTATACTTGGGTCAATCGCAAAAACGGTCGCACCTCCAATGGGACCAGAAACCCTCAATTTTTTGATTGAAACTTACCAGAAGCTGCTGCATTTCTCACCCTAGGCTTATACTAGAGTCAATAAGCTTTCCCAGTTTTTGGAGGTAAAATTAGGTACCTCGGCTTATACTCGGGACGGCTTATACTCGAGTATATACGGTACTTAACTGTTACTATGTGTTTGGGTCACTTTAAACATTTTGGAATAAATAAACGTTACTCCACAATCAATACTCTATATCTGTCTTTTTGGGTCTCTATGCCAACATTTATATTTTTTTATTTTCCGTGGGTCTGCTGAAAATGGTATGACCTGAACAAGCAAAAATAAATAATTAAAGTAACTCAATTTTCATTTTTCAGTGAAATTCATGGGATGCTTATACGCATGTTGAAAGCTTGAAATTTACCCATTTAAACATTCTCTTAAGAAATGAATGAGATTAATGCAAAGCAAACAAGTTTTAACTGCTAATGGGATATTAACTCAATGAGACAGCAAATGCATGTTTAATCTAGGCTATTTAGGTACTGGTCACAAAAGTCAGTCTCTTTGACCTTCAATCATGAGGACTCTCGTTCTGCTTATTTTTAGCCAGCTGCAAAAAGCACTCTAAGGGAATGTATGCCCAACCAGCACGTATCAACGTATCAAATTTGCAGTTCCTTAACAATGCAGTATAATCTCTTATTTGTGCTGCCGATAAAAAAGTACCCATGGACTTTTAAAAAAATATTCTTATTAGATAACTTACAGTATATATTTCAACTTGAGTGCGGAACTTTCCAACATTATCAATTAAAACTACTCTGATTATTGTTGCTCATATTATTGCTGGAAGATTCATGTCTGGAGAATTTGCTTGCCACATAACCTGAATATGCACTTAAGCATATATAAGCATACAGGGACAGCATTTTTAAGAGCATTCAGCATGTTGGCACTAGTATGAAAATCTATTGGTTGTGTAAAAAGTACCATCAATGTTATATAATAGGGAGTAAGGAAACAATTGCTATATGATGTCCAGTTCTGTATGTAGGAAGATAAATCTATAAGAAAGCTGCATGAGAGATTTAATTGTAACCTTAAGTGGGTCATGTAGTGATCAAAAATATGCCCCAGTCTATGATAAACAGCAAAGACTAGCAGGGTCATACACTTTTATTTTCATGATAGAAAGTACACTTCTACCAGGAATCTTTTGTCTCAAAAAAATATGAAATTAATTACGCCACCGATATACCTCGCTATGTTATCAGAAGATTAACAGAAGATTGCTCTGTCAAAGTGTCACCTTCCATTTTTCAGTTTGTTGAGAGCTGTCAGAACGAGTTGTTGACCAATTTCAGAAGCTGGCAGTTGTGTCCTATTGAGCTATCAATGTCTCTCTATTTTTAGCAAAGGATTCCTCTACAAATTGACAAGATATTCAAACTAATAACATGCTGTCAAAGAAATAAACTATGAAGAGCTACTCTTATTGATGCCTTTGTAACGGCGCGTGGGGAGATTGTGCCCCAGTGTTATATGTGATCAGGGTTTGAGGTAGGGCAGGCAATCGGTTTGTATTTGTGACCAGTTTTGACAGTTTAAACAATGATAGAATCTAATTTTATTTAACACTGGAAAATTTTGCAGTAAAAGTGTTTTTGAACTACTATAAAATCATTCTTTAGTCACCTTATTGGATTTGATAACATGGCATAGACAATTGAATTTTATCCCACTTAGAATCAAAGATAAGTGTCCATTTGAGATCTAAAGATTCTAGTCAATGCATTGAATGACCTTTTTGTATGCAGTTAGTTTCATCTTTCTGTGTATCAGGTAGTGTTCTGTGTTTTTTTTTTATCTGCTGCCGAAAAGGTCAGTGTGTTGTTAAAGGTTAAAAATAAGATAAATAAGAATGAACTTTTCATAGGCAATTTTCCTACAATAAACTTTTAGACCAGAAGAGAAGACTGAACTGTTAACTTGAATTGGCTGCTTGTAGGAAACTATTTTTCTCAGCAAAGCAGCATCTCTAAGAGACAGTAAAGGTAAGGTATAATACTCACAAACATAGAGAGTAGTGCTACACAATCAATCTCACTGCTTTTTGTAGCGTCGGGTGCCGGCTATGACTCTGTCTGACCAGGTCCAGTTCCAAATACAATACAAATTTCAGCAGCACTCTGGTATAGTGAAAAATAATTTATTTGTGCAAGTGAAGCAACGTTTCGGGCGTAACCAGCCCTTTATCAAGCTTCAAAGTATAATACTATTACATAAATGGATGTATTGAATATTTACTATAATTCCAAACTAATGCCAGTCATATGGTACCACTTATCTGTAGTCCTGCTATCCTGAACAGACCAAAAACTGACATTCCATCCGACAGTACCTCTCTTCTAACCCAGATCTGAAGACAAAGGAGGTCGTTTTAACTTTTAACTCCCATCAAGTCCATCCCATTTTAGTATCACTCCAAATTTATTATCATTTCAGTACTATTTAAGAAAAATTATATTAACATGAGTGTGTATATTAACTTCTGATATGCCAATGTGAATATACTTATGTCTGTTAATTTAATGTATCTCTAGGGATTACATTTAAGAACCTGTGACAGGAATAGTAAATTGCAATGCAAAGGACATTTAGAACACCTTATCTCTTAAATGGGAACTATCACAAAAATAAAAATGTAATAGAAACTTTCTAAATATAATCAATTACAAAATGCTGTACTGTTTCAAAAATAATCAGGTTAATCTTTAGTTTCTCCATTCTCTCTTTATGAAGGAATCAGAATCAGGTTTGATTGACATCTAATGCATCTAATTGGGGGCTCGTTTTACTAGCAGTTATATTTGAATTACTCAAATAACTGACTCCAGCATGAACAAAATCCAACAAAATAACTGACTCCAGTACAAATCCTGCATATATAAAGGAAGCATTTCAGTGTTCTAGGCAAAAGATGAGCTCCCCTAAAGGATGTGTAAGATTAAACTGTCAATCCAAATCTGACTCTGACTCCGGCGTTTTTGGCACATGCGCAGTAGGAACATTTACCGGGTACGGATCTACTGCGCATGCGCCGAATGTCACAAAGTGAAATGGGAAAACTTTGTGACATTCAGCGCATGCACAGTAGATCCGTACCCGGTAAATGCTCCTTCTGAGCATGCACCAAAAACGCCGGTCAAAGCAGGAAGAAGACCGCTTGGGAGAAGATGGCGTCTGTGAGCTCTGTGGACAGGATCTGCGCAGAGAGATGAGTAACAAGTTAGGGGCATTTGCCTGGGGGGACAGGTAGGCCAGGGTGGAGGAGGGAGGGGGGCAACACAGGAGGGGGAGGGATTTTTGCACCCAGGGGGTTTCCTTCTCCTTTAAATGGCGAGTAAATATGCAAAGAGGGGGAGGTAAGTATTGAACATTTAGAAATCCTTTTTTATCTTTATCATGGTTTCTCTCTAACAGAATTTTGTTTTCTTGTTGCTACCATCCTTTTCTAAACTGGTCTCTTTAAACAATTTGGTTAAAAATACCACTGTAATTGACAATACATCTTTATAATTGAATATATAGAGTATAGTAAAATCCTAGATTTTCTAACAACAAAGTACATCATTTATTGGTTAGCTTGTCCTTTTAGGGGAAAAACTAAGCACAAATTTTAAAAAAATTATCTCTTTTTAGATTTCTTTGCTGATGGCATGTATACAAGACTATCATATATGTAAATAGGTTCTTTCATAACTCATTGAAGAAGAACAATAGTCAATAAGTGCTATATGTACACATGGGAATTTCAGTTAATTGCATTAATGCACTTTCCAATCACATCTGCACAAATTAGTCTATACTTTTATGTCTAGAAACGTAATGAGACATGATGTTAGGAATGAGCAGGCAAGGAATAGATTTTAAGGCTAAAAGCACACACTTAAGAAGTTTGCTTTGTTTTTATTAGTGGGTTTTGTGACCATTTAATGATTTTTTTTAGCATTTCTTTTTTAATTGTCACGTTTATGAATAAACCAGCAAAATGGGCTTTTCAGTAAACCATTTCTGGATCATTTAAAACACATTTGAAATGCTAATTTATTTTGAGTAAATAATAAAGTGGCAGAATTAGGTTTGCTTTGTTATAACCATACTAGTTAATGATATTCATTGACATTTGCATTTATATTGTTATCCATTTTTTATATAATGCTGACATGTTATGCAGCACTTTACAGAGGATGTTAATAATTAATCATTAGTCTGATCCCTAGATGAATTTACAGCCCCTTATCATAATTACATAACATACAAACTAAGGACATTTTTCACCAGGAACCAAGTTGCACATGCCTAGAGGAATCATGTAGATGCTGGGAGAACATACACACTCCTTGCAGTTAGCACCCAGACTGGAAACAAATTCCAGTGCTGCAAGGAAAAAGTGATTGACACAGAGCAACCATGGGACCCAATAGTCTTACATGTTGTGCTTTTCAGCTACCATAGCTGACTTGAAGGGGTTATTAATCAAAGGTCGAATTTTAGCTTTTCTAGACCTCAAATGAACCCACAACTCAAATGGTTTCTAATTTAAGAAAAAAGTAAACTCTAATAAGTGTAGTCGGGGTGAAAAACACAAATACTCTAATTGATTGAGTTTTCGGGGGTAAAAAAACTTGAATTGCTCAAAAAAAAAAAAACCCACAGAAAAAAAACTAACATCATGAAGACTACTGTATTAACATCTTCAAATCGTTCAAGGGACCTCTGCCATTGACTCCTACATGACCTAGACAGGTTTTAGATGGTGTTTTTTTGGATTCAAGCTACTGTATTTCCAGGGTCATAGCAAAATAAATCTCGAAAACATTTAAGATTTTTTAATCTTAACCCGTTTCGGTTCGACAAAAATTTGCCGACAGCGAAATGTCGCAGACGGCCATTAAAGTCTATGGGCGTCAAAGATTTTTTATTTGACGCACGCCACCATACAAGTCTATGGGCGGCATTTCTGCGGCAAAACAAGGCAAAAAAATTCGCCCATCCCTAATAAACATCACTGAGTATGCAATTAAATTGAGTCTTTTGCTATAAGTACACTATAAAGTTTCAATAATAAATAATCCATCTTTATTTCAACACCAACACAATTTAGACTTGGTTAAAAACATTTAAGACAAACCTGTTTCATCCCAAATATTGTTGAGTAACCCTGAGATATTGTTATGTAACCCTACTTTGCAATTAGCAACATACCCGTAAGGGGACTGACACCAATTGGTTTCTCGGATCCACTGTAACATTCGGTTGCCCCCAATAACAATGTGAATAATAAACAATATGTAGATAGTCCTAAACAAAGTGTCCCAAATAGTTGTATACCAATGAATTCAAATGATTCAATCAGTAGGACCACAGGCAGGAAATTAATAATTCCAGGTCCTGGGTATATGGCTAGGAGCACAGAGACAAGGTCAGGGGAGTTGCCATCCTCCACATGTTATACCACGTGGGCTTCATCAGGAAGTACATGTATGTGGTCCATTATCAGGAAACCTATTATCCAGAAAGCTCACAATTACAGGAAGGTTATCTTCCATAGACTCCGTTTTATTTAAATAATTCATATTTTTCAAACTGATTGTCCTTTTCTCTGTCATAAAGTATTACTTTATTCTTGATTCTAACTAAGCTGCATAAATCCAAATTGGGTTTATTAATGTTTAAATCATTTTTAGTAGACATAAAGTATGAAGATGCAAATTACAGAATGATCTCTTATCTGGAAAACCCCAGGTCTCAAGCATTCTGGATAACAGGTCCCATACCTGTACTGCATTTACTGTTGGCCTTTTACACATATATGCTAACAGATGAATAGTATGAATAGTTAATAGCGATGAGCACATTTTTTCGCCAGCCATGAATTTGCTGTGAAATTACAGCTTTCGCCACGTATGAATTTTACCGTGAAACTGCAGCAAAAAATTCATAACTAATAACTAGCAAGCCCACACCTGCTTCTGAACGTTCAACCTTCCTCGGTTAAAATTCTGTTAGATATGAGAGATGTAAAGTATTGTTGTTCTGTAGTATAACAGACTGCATATAAAGGTTATTCATAGTTCTTATCGATAAAAAATATAACATACTGATATTAAAGAACATTTACTTTTTCCAAGTTCCTAGTATTAAACTTGACTACTGTATAAACACAAAAAAAGCTTAAAAATACATTATAACAATAAATGTTGTATCTCTTTGCAGCTTCACTTGAAGGGCATGATAACAGTTCTGCAGTACTTGTGCCATACAGTTTAAAGTAGAACAGTCAGGATAATCATAAAGTAAAGTGCATATAAACCTGTCTTAACTTGAATTTCCTTTTTACACTTATTCATGTACTTATGTATACCAAATCTTTGCTCAATAACACCACTTTATTTTTTCTTTCCTTACATTTGTTGCTGCACATCACCAATATTTTCTTTGCTTCTACACATTTTCTATCATTGCATCCCTACCTCTGAACTCTCTCCTGGGCACCTCATAAATCTTAGCAAGTGTATATGCACATACCAGTGTAGGTTTGCCGCAGTATGCGCCTTTCCTTGATTTTATTCATATTTTAAATTAAAATGTGTTGAAGTTTATAGCACATAGCAGAATCATAACTATTGTAGTGTAAATGAGAGAAGTATGCATTCGGTATTTGCACATTTGCATTTTTGACACCAGGTGTGATAATGTATAAATATAATTCTGTATTTCTAAAACGACAAGGTATTTAATTTATGCATAAATACAAAATATTTCCCCCCATTTGGAATTCTGAAATTTGTGTGTGTATCTATCTCTGTCTGTCTATGTATGTACAGTATGTATGTATGTATGTATGTATGTATGTATGTATGTATGTACAAACTTGAGTTGGCTAGATCCAATTTGAAAAAAATATTTCATGCAAATTCAGTAGAAGTCCATGGGAAAATTTGGTATTAAATAAGGAGAGGTGTTTTTCTCATCCAGTTGAATCTGACCCAATGTACATTAACTATTTAATATATTTCTCTTTGTGCAATACTGCTGATTATATTTGTGTACAGGATTGCTGGTACAGGGTTTTTATACAATTAAAAGGCCTGTTTGCAAGTACTAAAGTAGAATGTTTGACCAAATTTTGCCTGTTTTACTATTAAAAGAGATCACTTATTTACCATGGTCTGATAAAAAGTATTCACATTT
Source organism: Xenopus petersii (assembly GCA_038501925.1). Lineage (NCBI taxonomy): Eukaryota > Metazoa > Chordata > Amphibia > Anura > Pipidae > Xenopus > Xenopus petersii. The sequence goes on along the minus strand of CM076676.1, from coordinate 77,057,010 downwards.
GAAGTTAAAAAAGGAAAATGAAATATAAATATCTTATTTTTTTTTTGAAAGTGAATTAAATAAATTGAGTGAAAGTTAAATTTAAAAAGGAAGCAATGATTAAAATTGCATTTTTTAAACTATTCACACTTTTTGTGATGATGATGGATTGAAGAGGCTATATTGAATTTTAGTTGTCACTACATAGGTACAACTGACCAGGACACATTAGCAGATACACTAGGGAGCCGATTTATTAAGCTGCAACTTTTTTATGACCAGGCTTTTTGATGCCAAAAATCATAAAAAGGAACTGAAAAATGTTTTAAACAACAGAACTGCGACATTCCAGATATTAAAAATACTCCAGCTAAAACTTATCAAAGGCATGTATAATTCAATGGCAGATGTCCCATTTAAAACTGGCAGATCTTTTTTTGATTTGTGGTTTTAGAGGTTTTCTGGAGTTCTCGACACTGACTTTGGTGCAGCAATATGAAAAAGTCATAGTTTTTGTGACTTTTCCCATTCATACTTTTTTTTATTGGTTTTTTTAATACATTTCATGATGTTCGTGTTATAGAGAAAGTGAGTTTAGTCATGGTTGCAAAAACCACTAAAACCAAGAAAAAATTAGACTGTTGATCAATAGGCCTCCAGAAGATTTGATGCTTTGAAAACAGCTATATTAGAATGAATCTGCTAGGCCACCTCCTGCCACATGCTGAAACCACAGCAACCACTAGGCTATTTATTTTAAGCATAGGAAGCTTTTAATAGAAAGATAAAGGGACATTCAGCAAATGCAGAAGCAATATAGGGTGAAGGAAGAGAAGTGACCAATAGTAAAACATGTTAAAGACTGTAGGACACAGCCAATATTTTGTACCAGTTGTATGCCCACTTCCAGTCTCTTGAGAGTTATTATTACAACTCCAGGATATCTTATGTGAGAATAATGTAGACAGTAAAGCAATGAAAACAGATTCATAGAAATGCACCCAATACACACTATGCACATTAAATAGCAGCTTATAAAAAAGTCTATATTGTCAAATGACAATTTGTCAAATAGATAATAATATTTCCCTTCCTCAATTCAACATCAGCAATGGATGTTACTTTATTAATTAAAATGATGTGCAGCTAAGCAAATAATTGTGACACCCCCCCCCACAACTTATAGCTAAAAACTCCATCTGTGAAATATGCATTTATCACCAAATAAAAGGCTATGCTTGTGCTAATTTATGATGTGATACTTTTATTCTAAACATGAGATAATGACTTGGTATGATTTGAAAGATTATAAATCTCAACAGCTATGAGATGTGATGACACATTAAACATTCAGCACGAAAATATGCTCAATGCAGATTCAAATATTTTACGAAACATGATGGGATTTTTAATTTTCATAATGTAATAAAAGTTTTAAAAAAAATTAAGCCAGTGTTGTGGTTGCTGAAGTGTAAAGGAACTGTATCTTAAAACTTTTTTTGTAAAGTTTAGATATAAAAAAATAGACATTTTTCAGATTTAGGCAGCTCTCTATTGGCAAATGAATATGCAGTTACTATAAGGGACATGTGTCAGATATCAAGATTCTTACTCCTATCTGTGCTATTTTCAATTTCACCTTTTACTACAGCTCAATATCAGCTAATGTAGGAGTGTAAGGTTTCCCTATACCCCAGGGAATGTGTTAGCCAGCTGGGTCCTTTTTCCCATAGGGGAGGGGGGAGTAGTTTCCATTAGGTTATAAAAAGGATTGATGCCATGTGTTCCCTCTCTTTTCCAGTGCACCCATTGGAAGTGGGGTGTTGCTAATAGGGCCTGAGTGGAGGTAGGCCTCAGTATAAGAGTAAGTGGGTGTCAGGTCAGAAACTGTAATAGTTCACTATAGAAGTGACAAATAAGTTCAGGAATGGCTAAGGCTCCAACAAGGACTTTAGTAAAGGGTTACCACCCACCCTGCGTTGACAATGCTGCCAGGTTAGGAATGCAAGTGGTTAAGCTCAGGAATAGAGAGATCCGTGGAGTGTAAAACCAGCTGTGAGGTACCTTTTAATGGGGATTGTGCATCAAATGCAGGAAAGGTGGCTCAATTCACAAAGCTGACACAATTGTGTTTGAATGACCTGCTGCCATTACTTGCTTCCTGGAGTTACCATCTGAGCACACATCTTGAATATGTGACAGATTATTGAGCAGTGTACCTGTAGTTCAATAAATGTTCTGCTGTTTTAAAGAACCACTGGCACCCAAAGTTTATTTGATCAAGAGTGTGCGTATACCAAGTAGTAATCCCTTCCTCCATAACATAAGTGGGGGCCCCACCTGAGGCTAAAGAGTCTAATTATATTGTGCCTACTAGGAGTTGGACCCCTTGCCCCGGTAATCCAAGGGAAGGTTTAGGCAAACCCTGACCCATCCACCTTTTACACTTATATGATATAGGAAGCGCTTAGCTTAGCACTTGATTTTTTGTTTTTTGCCAAGTATACAGAATGTTCTCATTCTGTCAAATATTTATTTTGAAGGCTTTATTTCTGAACAATAAGGATATTTTGAAAGTTTCTCTTTGAATCTATGATGCAGATATTTTACATGTTTGCTTATTTTTAAAAAGAATGTCATATTTTTCAACTCCAGTACTAACTAAATCCGCAAAATGTTAAGTTAGAGTAACTTTGTAAACATTATATAACATTACATACTCCTGGACTCTTCAGATATAATATATTAATTGTAGTTATTGGGGGGTACTTAAAAGGAGGCGTACATTGTATCAGGTCTGTACTATCTATTACCTGTATTTTTGTTATTACGTTTTCTACTATATACATTAACGGCTGTTTTTTTAATGGGTATTTTCAAAACAAAATCAATTTTTAAAACTGTATCATTTGGAGGGAAAACACAAACTTTACTGCTTTATTTTTTTATAGGAATCCTAATAGTTTTGTTAGTACTCATGGGTATTTTTTTTTCTTTTCTGGCAAATAACTGAAGCCATTTCTTGTTTTGTGGCTGATATTTTAATTCTACTGTTCATTAAAAATCTGGGACTGTGTCCCACAGAGAAAACCAGGATTCATTCCACTTTACCTTTACTTCTCATTAACATTTACTACACTTCTGCTCAGAGATACCTGTGGCTGACTTAATGTTAGGCTAATCCCACAAGCTGGCGTCAGACTTCACCTGTAACTGCACCTAGAGCCACTGCATTTGGCCTGGGTGCAGGCTAGTGATGTGGCTGGAAACAGAAGAAGAAAGCACACAAAAAAAATGAATTATGAAAACCAATTGAAAAGTTGCTTACAATGTGCCATTCTATAACATACTAAAAGTTAACTTATAGGTGTACCACCCCTTTCAAGTAGATTCTATTTTGAGGATTTTACTCAGTTTTGTTTTAAAATGTTTTATGCCACTGGCCCGTTAAATGATACAAGGATTGTATTGTTAGGTTAACCATAGAAGTTACTCAAGGGGTGACTGGGAGTTGTAATTTACCAAGACCTAGAATGCTGCCAGTTCATCATTTTTCAGCATCCCATGATCCATGCCTGGAAACATAAGGCTGCAGGCCACTAGGTTACTGAGCTTGAAGCACAGGCACATATTTCTGATCAATATTATATTGAATAATAACAATGTTAGAAGTCACCTAAAACCTCCCTGATCAGTATATAGTCATGGAACTACTTCTAATATCTACATAAAGGATACATACAACAGTAGCTTTGCATATACCATATTTATATGAGCATTTAAATCATATTTTCAAACTCCTGAATTAACAGAAGCTTTATGGCTTTGCTGGTGTAAAAAATATTTTTTCCCTTCATCTTGTAAACAACTGAATTTATTGAGAGCTGCTCAGTAATATGTTAATATTAGTTGGGACATCAAGGCAAGCACTTAGAAGTCTTAAAAACTTTACTTCTGAAATCAAACAAGCAAGTGAATCTAGATCAGGCTAACATATCAATCTGATTGTTGCTATACAGAGGTTACTAGGTCCTGCCAAAGAGATTTCTGCGTCTTTTGTTCTGTCTATAATTGAGGTGACGATAAAAGCAGATCCAAATGTAGTTAGCAGATTTTATTTTCAGCCTTCTGCCTTACTATCTGCAAAGGTCAAACAAATAGAATTTTCATCTCTTTAACATTTCATAAGACAGGGGTCTAGACAGTTTCATTCACCCTTTATCTACTGAACTTGGAACCCTAAATTAGATTTTGAAATTGAGTGCACAGCTTAGTCAGTAAGTTACCATAATGCCGGTGCATTGCTTTCAACCCTAGAACTATAAAGGTCATAGCAATATGAAGTGGAATGGATTGAAAAAGAAATGCACGGAATGAGAAAAGTTATTTCTTAGCAGGTTTTAGTGAACCAAGCAACGATTGTATAAGCTGTTCAATTGCAGCACCAAATTATAGTGGAAATGAGAACAGTAATATTATATATAAATATAGAAGTCCACTTCATTGACCAACGGCATCAGCGTTTTCACCATTTCACTTGACTTTATTAAGTATGGTGGTTATTCAGCCAGTACATATAAATTACCAGGAACAGAAAATAACATGGTTTATACTTCTCTGGTTTTTGGAGGACTTTGCATATTACACTCTGGACTTATTCTACTGTTAAAAAATCCTGTAAGGCCACTAACAGGCAAAATCATTTTAATTTAATCACAGTATTTTATACAGAGGGAGAGACTAATGGCTAACTGCCATCCAGCAGGAATAACAGTAACAGCCATGATTACATTTTATCTTTGTAAACACATAAATATTAAAGAAAAATCTTTTCACCATATGCTACTATATTCCAGAATACTGTATACTGTATTTGTGAATAATTGTGAATATTAATACTAATATTCGAATGAAAGCCGGTTTATGAAAGATTTATCTTATTATTCTGAAAGCTCTTATGGTAAGATAAAATAAATACATTGCTATTGTGAGTTTGTACGACTTGGACATTGTATGTAACTACGTCTGCTGGAAGGAATGTTCATATGAGAAACTGTGTGACCGCTATACCCATATCCATATCTGTGGACATTCTAATAAGGACACCGTTTTGTTGTTTTTGGTAGGTTGAAGTTAAATACTTGGAGGTGCTTTGTGATGCACATATTAAATCTGCCGCTATTTTGATATGTGTATATTTGATCTTTAATTTCTAAAGAGTCAGTCTCTATGAGGATTCCCAACATTTCTAGAGATTTGAGTAGAGGACTATATGACATCACATACAGATTGTGCCACTTTAGCTAATGATCTTTAATCTGAAATGACTACAGTAGCTACTGTTTCTTATGGGGAGACGTGAATATTATAACTGATTAAATTGGTTCAATTGCAAGGGAAATTGCTGGTCATAAAATGTTGTATAAAATATTTGAACTATATCTGTAACTGTAAAATTGTTCACTTCTAATAATATAAATGAAAGATTCTCACAGATTACTTATGCCCCTTGGTAGATTTGGATGTTAACCACAGGGACAGAAAACTACTACCATATTATAAGTTAGAAAGGGAGACATTAACTGGAGTGGCACAATTAGTTTAAACCGTAACTGAGATACCATACATGTTAATATTGAATCTCTAGGGACTTTGCACTGATGCAAAATGAGGCTGACTGTGTGTATTATGAGCATGGTGATAAGTCTGCTTAAATTGTATCTTCCTTTTATAGGACAATTACTGATACAACTAGAATTACTGTAATGGAATATAAGGATTTAAGTAGACTAAACTAAATAGGGCACGATTTATTATTTCTATACTACTATGGACATTTGGGGCAGATTTATAAAAGGTTGAAGTGAATTTTTGAATGAAAAGAATTCGAATTTCGAGCTATTTTTTGTGTACTTCGACTAGGAAATAGTCCAAATTCGATTTGAAATTGAAATTTATTATGTACTGTCTCTTTAAAAATTCAACATTGACCATTCGCCATCTAAAACCTGCCAATTTGCTGTTTTAGCCTATGGAGGACATCCTAGAACCTATTTGGAGTCAATTAGTGTAATTGAAGTTTTTTTGGGAAAATCGAATTCGATCGAATGCGTGATTTCTTCGATTTGTACCATTCAAATTCAACAGAGCACATTATCAGAGCACAAGTCACATGACCTGAGGGAAACTGACAATATGTCTAGCCCCATGCCAAATTTTAAAATTAAATATAAATAAAAAATCTGTTTGTTTTTTTAAAAAAATAGGTAGTGCAGAATTCTGCTGCAGCAGCAATATTAACTGATGCATTTTGAAAAAGTATTTTTTTTAAGGTGGGATAAATTTTCCTAGTATACAGTATACTATAATATAACTCGAGGCTAAAATCTCTTTCCATTCATATTCCAAGTTCTTACTTTGACGATCTTCACTAAAAAGAGTTAAAACTGCATTGGATACTTGACAAACCATTGACATGTACAGACTATATATTTAAATGCCAATGGTGGGTGTATGGTGGAATCTACAATAGTGGGTTTATGGTGGAATCTATGTACAAGAATTCATGTAAATATAGCAATAAAATAGCTTATATTTAAGTATTCATTAGAACAACCAGACTTCCTCGGTAAACATTTTAAAGAATTTTTGCATAAAATACAATTCTTTGTAGTGATGTGCGGGTCGGGTAAAACCCGACCTGGACCCACCCTCCTACATCCTGCGCCAACATCAGACTTCCGGGTTCCTTTCATAGACCCATGCGACCCACCCCAATGATGATGTCACAAAAAGGGGCAGGGCGAGCAGGCACGCGGCTATAAAGCCGGCATTTGAAGGTGGTGGGTGGGGAGAGCAGGAGAAGAGCTCAACCTGCACCTGCCCTGCCACCCGTGTAGGGGAGTGCAAGGTTGGCCTGAACCCACCTGACCTGTGGTTATTGGGGCGGCCCGCACAACACTAATACTTTGGTATTGATATAATGGATAATGTATCTTCTGCTTCTACGTGGCTTTTGGGACAGCAGCTCTCTCATCCATCACTATTTTGAGATCAGCATTAAAGTCCATTAGAAAGTTAAATGTGATTATATTTATAAAGGTGTGTATTTTGTACTTGTTGTGTATTGGGATTATATATTAGGAATTGGGAAGAATATACTATTTTAGTTTTTTTGTTCCAGCTTTCACATTCTTTCAGCAACAGAGCACATGCTTTTTTAAAGATTTTCATTAAGCACACTAAAATTCTTTCATATTTACTCATATTCTGTCATTAATACGCACAGTAATATGCTGATGGCTGCTAACACTACTGTTTGGCCCGTAGACTCACTTTCTCTTCTGTTCTCAGTCTCTCATTCTCAAGGACCACTGCAAACGGAACAAAAACTTTACGTTTTCTGTGCAAATGATTCCATACACTGATACTACATTCATAAAACAAGTGCACTACATCCATAAAAATGCCATTGTGCTTTATGTTACAACATATTTGAGATGCCTAAATATTATTATGGTTTTAAAGCAATACTGTATATATATATATAATGTTTCAAGAATTGTTCAAGGTTTCATTCAGGAAGTGGCAGTGACAAGTCTGACATCAAAGCTTTATGCATGAATAAAAAATAACCCAAGATGTCTGTGCACCAGGTGTTTTGACTTTTGATTAACTGTACATCAAGACCTCCATAACCATGCCTGCCTTTTGTTTCTTTTGTTTTTCAGGGGTTATTGATCTTTTTACAGAATTTACCAACTGAACATTGGAGGAATGAAGACATGAGCGTTCTTTTAGCTGAAGCCTACAGGCTCAAATTTGCCTTTGCCGACGCACCAAATCACTATAAGAAATAACACTTGCTACATGAAGTCTTTTCTGACTGTCAATAAACTCTAAATATTGTTCTTCATTCTGTTTTTATATTAGCTTAAAGGAAAAGTATAACAAAACTAAATCTTGGCTTGTAAGCAGTAAATGATTTCCCACTATCAAGGCCATTATCAGTTTCTCAATTTTATGAATACAATTAATACAATATTCTCTCACTGGGTATTAGAAACATTAGGGATTTCTTATTTAAATGTAATCCCAAAACCCACAATCCTTACATGTATTGGGCATTTCCATGTGTTTCAAACTGGAGTCTTGCTTTAACCCTGTATGTATTGGAAAGTCTAAGGAACTGACTCTAAAGTAGCATAGTCCAGCACCATAGATCTTGTGTTTGTTGACAACCGGAGACATAGCAATATCAAAAACCATTAGGTCAAAGGGGTGGCTCACCTTTAAGTTAACTTTTAGTATGTTATATAATGGCCAATTATAAGCAACTTTTCATTTAGTCTGCATTATTTATTTTTGTTTTTTTTTTTTATTATTTGCCCTTTTTTTCTAGCTTTCAAACTGAGGATCAGTGACCCCATCTAAAAAACAAATACTCAGTACATATTTATTGTTATTGCTACTTTATATGACACCTCTTTCTATTCAGGCCCTCTCCTATTCAAATTCCAGTCTCTTATTCAAATCAATGCATGGTTGCTAGGGTAATTTGTACCAGAGCAGCCAGATTGCGGAAATTGCAAACTGGAGAGCTGCTGAATAAAAAAAGCTAACTCAAAAACTACAAATAAAAAAAAAATTCAATCAGTTGCAAATTGTCTCAGAATATCACTCTCTGCATCATATAACAAGTTAATTTAAATGTGAACAATCCCTTTATAGAAGAGAAACGTTTGTCTTGGACTTCAGACCCATTCTTCCTCTTTTGTTTCTTTATGCCCGTGCCTAAATTATTTATTATCAGGCAACCTTTTTTATTTAAATTGATGGCAAAAGCTGGAAGACTCAAGTCAGCCTTTATACTGTACTTAAACAGCATGATGGTATCATTACACCATCCAAAAGGAAAACGTAAAAGGTCAATATAATCTTATAGTAGGAGTACAGATTACAGTTACAGTCAGAGCTTTATGAAGAATTAATATTTCAGGCAGGATAAATAAAAACATCCTTCATTTTGGTTCTACACAGTTTTAAATACATTTGAATGGTGGCTGTATCGTACTGTAGAGGCATAGGATCCCTTACCTGGAAACCCGATATCCAGAAAGCTCCAAATTACGGAAAGTCTCCCATAGACTCCATTTTATACAAATAATCCAAATTTTTAAAAATGATTTCCCTTTTCTCTGTAATAATAAAACAGTAGCTTGTACTTGATCCCAACTAAGATATAATTAATCCTTATTGGAAGCAAAACCAGCTTGTGTTTAAATGAATTTCTAGTAGACATAAGGCATGAAGACCCAAATTACATAAAGATCCATTATACGGAAAACCCCAGGCCCCGAGCATTCTGGATAACAGGTCCCATAGCTGTATATGTATATTACAGCATGCTGATGTCATTCACTAGACAGGTGAAAATGTAGCAAGTTTTAGAAGTCCCATTTCATAAAACAATATTATCACCTCCAACCTGTTCTATGTCTTGACTGAATGACATCATCAATTGAATATATCTATATCTATCTATATATATATATATATATCTATCTATATCTATCTATATATATATATATATATATATCTATCTATATCTATCTATATATATATATATATATATATATAGATATAGATGATATAAGACCAGACTAATATGAGAAGTCCCCAGTTCAGATTGAGTAGCTATATCCCTTCATTGCTGGCAGGCTCTGCACAGCCTTATGTTATATGCGCACCTGTACTGTATACATATACATCTCTCCCTCCACTAAATAAATGCAATGGTGATGGTGGAACAACGTATGCTTCTTATCAACATGCTTCTGACACAGCTATAGCTGGTGGTGCTGTATTACAAAATTCTAATTTTAATACATAATAATTAGTGATGGGCGAATTTTCACCGTTTCGTGCGAAATTCGCGAAACGGCAAAAAATTTGTGAAACGGCGCCAGCGTCGCTTTTGATGCCGGTGTCCCATTTTTGACGCCGGCGCCCGTTTTTTTTATTGCAGCGTCCATTTTTTGTACGAATTTTTGTGGGCGTTTTGTGAATTTATTCGCTAGCGGCGAATCGTGCAAATTTGCCGCGAATTCGCGCCAGGCGAATAAATTCGCCCATCACTTATAATAATATACATTTTAATATATGTTAAAGTTTGTTAAATCTATATCTGCCTTTACTACAATAATTTGCCTTGTTTCATTGCTTAACTGTGCTTGTAGATTTTAAACAAAAAAAGCCATTTTTTTCTGTATAAGCATATAATGGTTGTTTTGCACAAATGGGAAGCAGTCAGTCTATAATATGGAATATTGTTTTGGAAAGTCTAACTGTAATGCTGAGTGAAACATGATTTCTGCAAACTAAAAGCGATCTATGATCCAACACTCTTTGTAAAGAGGACACAATAGGCTTAAATGAAAGCTTATTTATCAACTCTATATTGTGTTTTACTATATTGAGTTAATAAGTACTGCTGTTTCAGTTTATGCTAAGGATATATTTAATCACAGCCTAACTAAAAATGGCTGATTACCATTAGTTTGCATTAAAACATTTTATAGATTTGATATTCATCTTGTGCCTACAACAGATTTTAAAAAAATGTCTTCTCAATTCACTGATGGGAAATTGTATATTGACGGCCAATCTTCTATATGAGACAAATGCTAAACCTTTAGTAAGACAAATACAACATGCCATACATAAATCAATAGTTATTGAGTACTGGGTACAATAAAGAGACAGATTTGGTTTGCAATTCAGGGAGCAAAATAGAGGGAGAAATAACTCTACAAGAAAGCAATTGTCGTCATTAAGCTGACCAAGCTGCTTTAAGAACAGGAGACCTTCACAGTTGGTCTCCTTGGGCAGCAAATGCCTGAAGTAAAAGTAATAATTATACCATTGAATTGGATGTTGTTGATATTTTTATGGTTGGCCAAGGCATGTCCAGCTTGTGGCCATTCAGGTCCTTGAAGATGTCCACTATATTAACAATTTACAGTAGTTACATTTTTCCATATATGTACTGCAAATGCAATACCATCTGCTTAAAGTTGGTTTACATTTCTATGTGGACAAGTCACATTCATTATAAAATGACATTTACTCAAAAGGGCAATATATATATATATATATATATATATATATATATATATATATATATATATATATATATATATATATATATATATATATATAGGAATAAGATAGTATAAAGTATTAGGGCATACGCCGTATCATGCCTTGCTCACAATAGGTACACTGACATTAGATGCACGTAAACATAATTATATGACATTTTGCCTTTGGTAGGTATGAGCTATTCCTCATACAACAAACTGGCTATGTACCTTGAAAGCATCTAGAAATGACTTAGTATGATTATTCCCTTAATCAAGTGATCCACCATACATATTTGTTGTATACTTATGAAAAATAATCCCTATAGCTTCAGTCAGGGTTTCCTTACATTCCAGGAAATGTATGCTGCTCTTCCCCATGCCTCCTTAAAAACATGAAATGTCATTTGTAAAATAAATTCCCTGTAATAGTTATACATAACACACCTTGACAAATGCCAATGTAACAGCTAATATTACCTTGAAGTTGTCAGAACTGTCCCATTCAAACATATACCATCCACACAAACATAACGAGTACAAAATATCAGATTAGAGAAACTACGAATACAATACAGAATAACATTTAAAAGAAACTTTTAACAAATTGTCTCACCAAAAGAACTATCTTATTAAAGTCAAAAATGTTCCAACTCGTAAAGTCTAGCAATAAATAGCAGGGAACTAGCAATTTCTATTTACTGGTCAGAAGAAGTGAAATGTCAGCACTTGACTGACTTGATGTAGTGTATTTTGCACACATATCTTTTGGTTTTGCTCACATGCATACCATTTGTGATAAAGACACACCAATAGATACATTATGTAGATAGAACAACAGTTATTAAAAACAACACCTTTAAGGATAACTACTATTCTGCTCTTCAAGGCATGTAACATGCCACTATATCTAAAAGTGTCCTTTATCTCTATATGTATTGGGATTCCTTCCTATTGCCTCTATTTCCCCAAACTTTAAAAATAGTTAATGTTTTGCAGTTTGAGCCCTTTTTTAAACACTCACCAAGTTTATTCTGTAAACTTTGTCCTAAAACTGGTCATCCCAATCTAAATGGCTATGTTGGTGCATAAGTTACTTCCAGGCCAAGTTCATTTAAAAAAAAAAAAAAACAACAACTCTTATTCCCTTGGTGCACCAATTCCTTCTTCTATTCTTTCTCCAAAAATCTACTCTACATACATCTTACACTTCATTTCATAATCCCCCTTTAGCAATTTCTAATGGTTTCCCTTTTCTAGAAGAAAATGCATACTATTGGGCTCAAACTTTTCAATATGTTAATGGTGATCTATTACCCAGGCATAAAAAGCTACAGTATATTATAAAAAACCTTTTAATGTTAAACATGAAATCCAAATTATTTTTATTAAAACATCTATACCTGTCAAACTAATTTATTAATCTCAGCTGTCAATCATAGTGTCTGCCCTACCTCTATGCCCGAAGCATAACAGTTGCTTTCACTTTCATTTCTGCACTTCCTTCATATCACTGACAAGTCCTCACATGCCCCTGACCTGCCTTACTGCATAGCCTGTGCATCAGGGCCTCCTTTTCTGGTATATACATGAGATTTTGGGATAAAGCAATGCTTGCCTTGATAACAGGTTACACAAAATGGCATCTGTCTGTATGCTCGAATTGTGGATTCAAATTGAATAAAGAATACAAGAAATTATATTGTGGAAGTAACGTTTATTTGACTAACTGCTTGACTAACATGATAAAATAGGATTTAAAATTATTTCTTAGGGTGACAAGTCCCCTTAACTAACAAATTTAAATTTAAAAAATATAGGTCACACCCTTTAATGCATAACATTTTTATACTGGTAACTGATTCCAAATTATTGCTCTATGCTAGGCTAGAATTAGAATGTTCTACAAACAGACAAACATGAGGTAAAATTACATGTCCTAAACTGTTACTGAAATATTCACATTAGCTGGAATTTGCATTTGTTTATTAAAGGAGAAGGAAAGTAGTCTTGCACCCCCAAGTGATTGTATTGACTTACCTGAAACCCCGGGCCTGTGCTTTTATCAGCAGAAAACTGCACCGGGCCAGGGTTATACCAGTGAGCATCACAAAGTGCTTCTCTTCCGACTTCTTATTTCTTAAAATTTCTCAGGGCAGACGCATGCACAGTAGAACGAAATAGGCAACTTTTTAGTTAAATTTGGCTTTTCATTCTACTGTGCATGTACAGCCGCGCGATGAAAGAGGAAGAAGACAGAAGAGGATCGCTCCATGATGCTCTCTGGTATAACCCTGGGCTGGTGCAGATTTCTGCTGATAGGAGCACTGGCACAGGGTTTCAGGTAAGTAAATACAATCACTTGAGGATGCCTAACATTTGGCACCCTCAAGTGCAAGACGACTTTCCTTTTCCTTTAAACACAGCATATTACCATAATTCAGTTTTCTCAGAGCACCGATTTGCAGACACATCCCCCTAGAGATAATTCGATTGGCCCCTTATAACTTTAATAGTCTCCCTTCCAATAAAATGATCTGAATTTGTTAAAGTGTCATCAATTCTGGGGGACTTAATTTCATTGTTATATAATGCATAGTGACAAATAAGGTAGAAATTTAATCTCAGATGTATAGCTGTCCGCGGATATAAAGTTATATTAAAGTAGAAAATATAAACAAATGCAGGGTGTACTTAGGAAGCAGCAGTGGAGAAAATGACAAATACATATCCTTTGCTTAAATTCTTCATTATTTTTCTATAAGAGATTTTTTTTTTTAATAAAAATCAGTTATATCATGATATAATGACAGGAAAGAGTACACTAATTTTGAACTCAAGCCTAAATTATGTTACCACCATTTTGGCTTTAATAAATTATTTTATAACTATCATTGTCTATACTTGTGGGTAATCAAAAATGTAAATGGCAGGGCTATTTTATACTCTGCTACATGTAAAGCGCAATTATGTACAGTATATAAAAATATTCTGTCACATGTGAGATAAGTACAAAGATCATAAGTGTATCATTTAAGAGCAATTTTATACTAATCTGAACTTTGTATTTAATAATATTTGTTAGTGATGTGACGAAGCAACGCTCATGGGGAAAGTGGTTTATATAACGTACTGTAAAGCAATTCATAATGTGTTTTATAGTGACATGCTCATGGAGATGCAGTAAGTTCAAGGTACATTCTTTGTATGAATTTAATGCCACAGCAGAGGCAAAATGTTTGAATTTGTTAAATGCCCTTGTAAAATATCAGACTGTTTAACTTGAAACCACAACCAAACTGAGCTGTCAGTTTATGCTAAAGAAACTTACTAAAATATACTTAATAAATATTTAATAAATTCACAGTGATTGTGTCTTTTCTACACATTCCTTTTAATTAAATGAAATGCTTTTTTTTTAGCATTTAAACATTAAAGGGCAGATTTATCAAAGGTCGAAGTTAAAAAAACCTTTAACTTCGAATTCAAAAAGACCAATCAAATGGTGGTCAAAGTTTCTTAGGGTCGAAGTGGGCCTACTTCGAATCATACAATTTATAGTAGCGCTACTTCGATTCAAAGTTTTTTTTAACTTTGACCTTCAATCACCCAAACTCCCCCAATTGCCTCCATGCAGGTTCTAGGAGGTCCCCCATAGGCTAAAACAGCACTTTGGCATCTTTTAGGTGGCGAATGGTCAAAGTTTAAAAGAGACAGTACTTCAAAAAAATTAGACTTTTGAATTGCAACGTTTTTTTCAACTTCAAATCGAAGTTGGACTATTCAATGGACGAAAAAAATTACTTCAAAGTTTTTAAATTTGAAACTTCACTTCAACTTTTGATAAATCTGCCCCTAAATTAATTCCCACTTTTGAAAATGATGCATGGTATCCAATTATTTTTCTAATCCTTTTTTTGTGAGTACCATTTTGACATCTTTCAAGTAAACCATGAGTTATGCTTAGAATTCTAACATTTAGTCCAGGCCATTGTAGACTATTCAGTCTCAGTTAGTGGACGCCAGATGTTCTTAAAGAGTTTCTATTAGTTATTTATATATGTTATACATTTATACAGTTGTTTATATTTATAATGACATAGCACAAGAATGCAATATTTCCAGCCATATATCTGAGTTACCCCATGATGGACTTCCAAGGGATCACCTCTACTCTGAAGCTACATACTTGGTGGACTGTACTTACCATACATCTAGTAAAGCATATAGACTTGTATAGGATTTGGAATACCTTTAACTAACCCTTATTAATGCTGTCCCTACTTCCTGACTTATACAAAATATGTCACCAGATCACACATCACACAGTATATCCACGAATGAGTGAAACAGGGAGACACAATCATTATGTGTGAAGAAGCCTTTTAAGCAATGACCACAAAGGAGGCTATGCTTTTGATGGGCAGATTGGTAGTATATGAGAGACCTTGCAAATCTACAGCACAGTGTTCTTTCACTGATAAGCTGTTGGGGTTTTCTTGGATGTTTTTAAAACATCTTTGATTGAATGTGCGGTTTTTAAAGGGATTCTCTTCTCTAGTCATACCATTTGTACAATTATGTTAAACCAGAATTACATGATTAAAGAAGTGCTGAAATTGGTTTAACACAACAAAATTTCTTTCTCTGTATCTACTGTACATTTTGACATCTGCAGCTATACATGACACATGTCTTGCTCTGACAGCAAAGAAATTTCATTGGCTGAATTAGTGACACATTTGTTCCCTTTAGCAAAAAATGTTTGACACATTCTTCAACTGTCACTGTTGAATTTGTGTATTCATCATTACTTTTAGCAAAATGACTTCTTAAAATCTTGGCAATGTGCATATTAAACACCCAAAAATGGGAACATTATCTAGAACAAACCATGGGCAGTCGTATCTCTGTTGGAAGAAAATAGGGAGAAGATAAAATCATCTCTCAGTGCCTGAAAGCATAGTATGAAGTCTAAATGTACTATGCACTTTGTCAAAATAATATATAACCACATGCCACTTGTTTTATGGCAGAGCCTAGCCTAGCTGCTGTGTGTTGCTTGAATAAGATTTTATGTTCATGGCATTGACATTTATATAGTGAGCTACAAAACAAACAGAAGACAAAATCCGGTGGAATGTTAGTCAAAATATTTTTTTTCTGAACTAAAACGATTAAATAAAAATGGAGAGGATGTTTTACATGTACATATAAGATTGTTTTTTAGGCAAATGTTTAAAATAGATTTTTACTCTGCTACTCAATTGCCATACTTGCCAAAAACTTTTCAGTATAAATATTAATTTTGATATACTTGTAGTAAATAAAAATGCCATGTGACATAAAGGCGACATCACCCATATCTAACAATAAAGAAAAAAAAACTTAAATATTCTCCAAAATTTATCACAGGATAAAGAGTTTGAACTAAATTTGATGGGTACAGATCATAACACCATAGACTAGATGAAGAAAGGGTGACACTTGATAAGACTGATGCAGTATGTGCTTATTGATTTTGATTAGCAGGATCAGGATCTTGCAAAAAAAATAAAGACATTTATTTTAGATTACCCAAGAGTTAGGGGTGGCCACATATGGATCAACCAGGTCATCCAACTTCATAATTGCTCACTGAATTGCCAGATCTCTGGTCTGAAGGTTTCTTTGCACTAAGCTGACTAACTGTTCTTACTGATTTTACCACGGCTTCGCTGGCTAGTGATACTCAACACCCAGGTATCTATATAATTAAAAAAAAAACACCCAGAGTGAGATTACCCAAATACAATGAACAAATATTGCTGGGTGCAGACAAGAAGCTACAGCTCCATCTAGCTACATCAGGTGAAGCGTTGATCCAAAATGTAACACTGGTGTGCAGCAGTTAAATATTTTATATCAGACAGGTTAATCCTCAAGTTAAAATTCATAAACGTACCCTCAGGTATGCGGTACACCACACCAGCCCCAATTGGTAGATGGGTGTGTGCAGTGACATCACACTGGCCATGACTTAAATATTGGGTCATATATTGCATATCAATGTTCAATATAGAGAGACTGGAGTCGCATTATTCACAGCTAATGTCACCTACGCCAAGCTTTATTCAACTAATAGTGTACAGGATTACTATAAATATCTCTAACTCTCATGGTTCATCAATTCAGTGCTAGGTTTTGTCCATTTTATGATAAATCCATTGTAGATGTGTCTATTATGTGCATCTTATGAAATTTTGTATTCATTAAATTACTGTATTTCTGTTTTAGTAGGTTTCTTTTAGTATTTCAAGTGTTCCTAAAGGCAAGTAGCTCTCCTTGCAAACATCTCTAAAAATACAGATTGATTTCATAACTTTTTATTGTCCATCTGCCTATATATTCTAAATTTGGATGATGATTAAGCATATGCCATCAAGTTGGGAATTTCTAGTGATTCACACTAGGACACCTAGGCTAAAAGACAGCTAATTCAATGTCTTTGAAAATATGTCCTAAATAAATGTAAAATGAACATGTACATTGTAAAAGTATGATAAAAAAAAAACTTTTACTAAAGTCACCTTTAATAAAGTCTCGTTATTTTTCCTCTATGCATAATATAATTTCTACCAAGGAATCCATTACTACAGTGAATACTTTCTCATGATTTCCTGTATTAAAGGGATACAACTATTTCTTATTTAATTCTACAGTTGATATGTAAGTTAATATAAATTATATACATATAATGTGAATAAAGGCAAGCAGATATTTTTGGCATTACTAGATATCTGTAAAATAGTTACTATTTAATGCAAAGAAAGAACGGAACACATCTGCCTCTAAAGACCTTAAAGAAGTCATTAATTTCTGATATGACTATATATATATATATATATAAGTCAGTAAGCACTCACACTCTGATCCAGTCCAGTCTTTATCAACTTCAGGTGCTGGGCCAAATATTTAGTAATTTGTCAAGAACCCGCACTCCAATGTTTAGTGAAAAAATCAGTATTTATTCATACTTGTGCATCCACAAGAATGAATAAATAATGATTTTTTCACTAAAAAATTATTATATATATATATATATATATATATATATATATATATATATATATATATAGATAGATAGATAGATATATAGATATAGATATTGATAATGTATCCGTTTTTGTCAATCTCCCCCCTCGACTGCTTATTTATGTTTTTTGCCAGCAAATTGACTACAGATTTGTTTGCAGGTCAGGATTAACAAGTTGCGTGCACTCACCCTCTTAGAACCACGGGCACTAATCCACCGTGCTACAACATAGTAAGCGTCCCCGGATCCAGACGAATTGATACAAATTCAGCAATTGTACTATGGAGCACACTGGTGGTTGTGGAAAAATCAAGTCTTCTTTATTGAAAAAATGGTTTTAAAAACATCAGAACAATATACATGTGGATATGACATCCCCCACACTTGATGCGTTTCGTGGCATCTCGCCACTTCCTCAGAAGCATAGGGAAACCCACCCCCACCGTTAATAAAACCACAAGACCCAACCCCTAAAAACATTAAACCAATCAGGTCATTAATTATGTAATAATGATCGACATTCTTGATCTGAAACCACAGATCACTCTGTTTATGCCACCTACTGGTCAGGTCAGGCTAATCTGGGAAATAGAACTTTGTCACAATTTATATCAACAATGTTGCAAGAGGCTTATATGGAGCTCATAAAAATGTAACACTTAAATAGCAACATACTATGAGTAATCAATTGAGATAAGATATCCTATTCTGTCACAGACTAGTATAAGACTCATAACGTGGGGATGAATATAGAAAAACAACAAGATTCAAAAAACTGAATCATAACCCATATTATACACATAAATATAAAAAATGAAAAATAATAAATATATTATACATAATCAATATCAAAAATAATATAGAAACAAAACTAAATATTTGGAAATACATCAATTACAAAAGCAAGAAAGCTCCCATTCTCTATTCAACCCCCCAAAAGCCTCGGTAGTTTTTAAATAAAAAATCCAATAGGCTTCCAGCCTCAATAATTTCTGATCCAAATCACCTTTTCTTATATTTCTGGGGGGTTTATCTATAATTTGAAAAGACATACAAACGGACCCCTGATGTTTTTCAAGTATATGTTTGGCTATTGCAGATTTGGTGTCCAATCGGTCAGTTGCTGAAATATGTTCCAAAATGCGAGTGCCCACTCTTCTAATGGTTTTACCCACATATTGGGCCCCACATTTACATGTCGCCAAATAGATCACCCCTTTCGACATACAGTTAAAATATTCCTTGATATCATATACAGTACCCACCACTGAGCTCTGGAACTGTTTAGATATATTAATCCATGAGCATGATTTGCATCTTGTACGGCCACATTTGTAGGTCCCCTTAAACTTTAGCCAAGGTTTATTTTCACTTTGTCCCTTAGACGTATATAGACTTCTAGAGATGTAAGACGCCAAATTCTTCCCTCTTTTATACACAAAGGAGGGTGTTTTATCTAAAAATTTAGCCAAAACGGGGTCCTGTAAAAGTATCCCCCAGTATTTAGTCACACTCCTCCTGAAGGAGGATCTGGTGTGTGTCGTGTTCAGAGAGGGGAACCTGTTGTTCGATTCTGTACCACCTATAGTCGAGACACTTATTCGATCAGGAGGAGTGGGCACTCGCATTTTGGAACATATTTCAGCAACTGACCTATTGGACACCAAATCTGCAATAGCCAAACATATACTTGAAAAACATCAGGGGTCCGTTTGTATGTCTTTTCAAATTATAGATAAACCCCCCAGAAATATAAGAAAAGGTGATTTGGATCAGAAATTATTGAGGCTGGAAGCCTATTGGATATTTTATTTAAAAACTACCGAGGCTTTTGGGGGGTTGAATAGAGAATGGGAGCTTTCTTGTTTTGTAATTGATGTATTTCCAAATATTTGGTTTTGTTTCTATATTATTTTTGATATTGATTATGTATAATATATTTATTATTATTTTTCATTTTTTATATTTATGTGTATAATATGGGTTATGATTCAGTTTCTTGAATCTTGTTGTTTTTCTATATTCATCCCCACGTTATGAGTCTTATACTAGTCTGTGACAGAATAGGATATCTTATCTCAATTGATTACTCATAGTATGTTGCTATTTAAGTGTTACATTTTTATGAGCTCCATATAAGCCTCTTGCAACATTGTTGATATAAATTGTGACAAAGTTCTATTTCCCAGATTAGCCTGACCTGACCAGTAGGTGGCATAAACAGAGTGATCTGTGGTTTCAGATCAAGAATGTCGATCATTATTACATAATTAATGACCTGATTGGTTTAATGTTTTTAGGGGTTGGGTCTTGTGGTTTTATTAACGGTGTTGGGGGTGGGTTTCCCTATGCTTCTGAGGAAGTGGTGAGATGCCACGAAACGCGTCAAGTGTGGGGGATGTCATATCCACATGTATATTGTTCTGATGTTTTTAAAACCATTTTTTCAATAAAGAAGACTTGATTTTTCCACAACCACCGGTGTGCTCCATAGTACAATTGCTGAATTTGCAGGTCAGGAGAAGAGATATTATTACATTTTTAGTTTTATTTGTATTAATTTGAATTGCACAGTTTGTGATCAATTGCATAGATGAACATAAATCAATTTATTGGCTGGGAATAAAAACAAAAATGCTGTCCTTTTAAAATTCGAAATGCCACTGATAGTTCCCAGTCAATATACAAGGACAGCTATTGAGATAAGAAGAGAATTCCATCTTAATATACAAAAATGTTTATTATAGGAAGAACTGAAGTTGTGGAATTCTCTTGCTGAAGTGATTGTACAGACAGACATAGTTTAAAAAAAAAGGGTTGGAAGACCCAGGAGGAGATAGATACATATGTCAGTTTTTCAGAATGTTTTCCACTGATCTGAGCAGTTGAACACATTGATTTTCAACAGCACTGAGTACAAAGACCCATCTGAATCCTCAATGCCTGATGCCAAATCAATGCATTGATTAACTTTTAAGAAAGTTATTATTCACGCTGGCATAATTTATGACTGCTTGAATCTGATAAATTATAAAATCAGTTATCTTTCTTACATGCAATAAACAATGTTAATAAATGATACTCAGAAAACCATTATGGGGGGGGGGAGAGAGCACCAGAATGCATGTACCAGTTCTGAGAACACTTTACTTTTGTTGTAATATAATATACTACAGTATACCCTAAATACATGCAGCTGTTGATCTTAGGGTGGGGATTTGGTATTATCAATTAAAAAATAAATAAATAAAAAGCTTATAAAGCATGGTAAGAATGCAATCCTAGGCACCTAAACTGTAGGTGAATACTTTTATAATACACAAAAGCCATGAATATCTCGTAAATTCTATCCTTATAAACGGTGAGTTCTGATGTCATCAGTTATAAATGGTGAGTTCTGATGTCATTTCTGTCACATGACTCACTGAAACTTGTGTATTATCATAAATAAAGTACCCCCAGTTGCTCAGAGTTCCATGACCTGTATAAAAGCACTCTGCCTCCAGCCTCGTGTTTTTATATGGTCATGAAACTCCTCTGTAAGTTATAATATCCTTATATTTTACAAGAAGGGGTACTTTATTCACTATATAAATGATGCTTAGTGATGTCATTGGTTATAATCAGAACTTAGTGATGTCCTTTCTGACACATGACTCACTGAAACTTGTGTATTATATTATATATGAGGATATTAGAAATCACCTCGGAGATACATGACCTGTATAAGGCCTCAACCTTCGGCCTTGTGTTTTTATATGGAACTTTATACGGGGTACTTTATTCACTATATAAATGTCTAACTTCAGATTAATATGCATGTTGACATTGTTTTTTTATCTATGGTTTTACAGGTATGGGACCTGTTATCCAGAATGCACGGGACCTGGAGTTTTACAGATAACAGATCTTTCCAATAAGGTTTAATTACATCTTTGTTTGGCCCAAGTACAATGTACTTTTATTATTACAGTGAAAAAGGAAATCATTTAAAAAATGTTGGATTATTTGTATAAATTGGAGTCTATGAGAGACGGCCTTTCCATTTGGAGTTTTCTAGATAACGGGTTTACGGATAACGGATCCCATACCTGTATATACGTATGTTTGTTAATATATAATATAATAGTATTATTTGGGTGCCTAAACAAAAACAAAGTTCTTTTGATTTCTTTCTTTCATTACGACGTATTTAATAATTTAGCATTATTGCACCAGTGGTTATACTGTACCTAATGCCCAAATGAGTATATCAGTATCAGACAATCCATGAAAAGCTCAAATATGCTCATGACACATTTACATGCATTTTTTATGAAACAACGGACGCAATAGCCTAGACTCAACTGAAGCAGAGCTGAACTTACTTCTATTGATCTTAAACCAGAATCTCGCTACATGACATTGTTCTGCAACCTTCCCTAAACAAAACAAACAAAAATAAAATAACCATAATGAATATGTTTGACACCAAAGCGTTTGATAAACTTTTAAATAAAATAGTGCTGGAAATCTGTAACACAAGTAGATCTGACAAAATGTCTTGCTGACCCATTTCTCTTTGTAAATAACTAGTTGCAAAATTTGCAATTGCAATTACAAGCTTCCTCTGATCAAGCAGTAGGGATGTAGCGAACTGCCGTTTTGGTGTTCGCGAACGCCGTTCAAAGGATTTTCGTTCGAATCGAACGATCAAAGCCATTCGATCGAATGCTTTTCATTCGAACGAATGCTTACAATCGTTCGAACGAATGGAAATCGTTCGATTTTAGCGGTCGAAGGAATCGAATGGTCGAACGATTTTTATTCGAATCGAACGCGAACTCAAATTGGCGAACGTCGCCCGACGTTCGCGAACATTCGGCGGACGCGAACTAGTTCGCCGGCGAACAGTTCGCTACATCCCTATCAAGCAAGATAAGGTGTCACTCGAAGAATTTTTCTGCTGTTGCTCTTAAAGACTTTTGCCTTGCTTAGTGTAAAATGGACAACAAATAGTATCACAGTGACAGAACAACGCCATAGGTTAGTTCACATCTGCCTACATTAGAGATAAAAGGACCTGGATCTGAGGAGTATAGAATTGTTTTAAAATGGTTTTGTCATGGCCACACCCAATACCAGAACAAGTGCCAAGCACCCTGGTCTCGGCTCGGCTTCACCAGTAGTGTGACCACCGTTGGGCTTCGGGAGGAGCCCTCAGCTTACTTGGGTGCCACCTGGACTTAACGAGGGGTACAAGGCGAGATGTTCTGGCTGGCAGAGGGGCACGGCTGGAAGCAGAGTCTTTTGGGCCGAAGGTCACAGTACAAGAGGATTAGGCAAGTGGATGGTCAGACAGGCTGGGTCGAGGCAGGCGGATATCAGAATCGTCAGGCAGGCAAGGGTCAAAACCGCGTAGTCAATCAAGGGGTTGTTGTAGGCAGGCAAGGGTCAGGATACAGATTGGAGAGTAGTCAGGAACAGGCAGGGTCAAACACGGATAAACAGATCAGAATTTAAGACAGACGCACAAGGCTCAGGAAAATCACTAGAACAAGTTCTATCATGGGCAAAGGGCTGTACACAGAATGGCCCTTAAATAGTATTCAAAATTTGCACCAAACGTGCGACAAAATGTGCTGGTGCAAACACGCCAGCGTGCCTGCGCCTTTAAGAGGTGCACAGGCGCGCCGCACGCGTCCAGAGACCAAGATACCTGTGTTGCGACCCCGCCACACAGGTATTCCCCTTACAGGTTTGTTGAGAGTACTGATTGTAAAAAAATATTTTATGCACAGAAATTGTATTTTCTGTAATTGTGTATACAGTTCTTGGTCCAAAAATACAAGCCAATCTATACTCAATTCCTAAACCCCAAACTAACAAAGCTCTTCTTGGTATACTGTGTGACTGGCACACTGCAACTAGTGACAATGAGCAAAGAAGGGAAAGATAAAGCAGGAATATTAAATTATACAAAGATCAAGGACAGTTCTGTGCGAAGAGCTTGGATACCTCTATATACCTCTGATGTATTTCTAAAATCTATTCAATGGAAGTGTGTTGCAACATTTTCCCATGTTACAGGTTGGACGAATCCAAAAAATTATCCAGGAAGCGGCCATTTCCCACAAGTTCATTTTATGCAAATAATTAAAATTTTTTATGAACAATTTCCTTTTCTCAGTAATTTTGAAACAGTACAATCCTATTTATTTTATGTTTAAATCTTTTTTAGTAAACTTAGAATTTTACAGACGTTTACTTATCTGTAAAACCCCAGGTCCCTAGCACTCCAGATAATAAATTCCATACCTGAGTTCACCATAGCATTATTATTTGATATCGTCACAATCTATGCTTCAGCTTAATTAAATGTAACAGCTTCATGCAAGTGTGTGCATCAATAGAGATATATCGACTCTTTCAGTCTTATTTTACATTTCTGACAAAGATTTAACCGGGTGCAGTGAATAGCAAGAACTCTCTTTCTCTCTCTCCAGTACTTTTAGCCATTGATCTCAGCACAATTTATAATTACAATAAGTGAAACTTAATCCGCAAGTTTCTTATAGGTGAATACCGATCAAAGAGGTCATCAAATTTACTGTACTCGAGAACCAAAGTGAGTAAAGGGAATCTTTATTTCATTAACGATGGAAAAGCAGGAATACATTGAAGTCAAAGGTTAAAAAGAATGCAACCATCCCTTATATTAATGCAATTTCCAGTTGATTTACATTCAAACTTGATACACAGGATGTACCACAATAGTAGACTGCAGGAAATCTATTTCTCTGCTGCTGTAACAAATGTCATTTTCATGTTATTTTCTAACAAACTGTCAGATTTGCAAGATAAGACACCTGATAACGACAAGATAAATGGATTGTACTTATGCAGACAGATATATACTCCTGTCAGAAGCCTGCTTTCAATGATAACAGATAATATGTTAAAACAACACCTGCCTGTGATCATAATATAGAAGAAAATGTATTATCTGCTGTAAAGTATAGGTATATCAGAAAGCACACATTCTGTAATATTAGTTCCAGGGCCACTATTTGTTGTGTAGAGTCTCCAGTACTAATATCTACTTTAGCAAACTTTATGAATGAAAAATATGAATACCACTATAACCTCTAAAAATGTAAACTTTTTATACAATTCATATTGAAAAAAAAAAAATCAGAAAACCTCTAAAAGTCCAAATTGATTAAAAACGATCCCAATGACTTCTATCGGACCTTGAAACCTTGAAAGCTTTACCTGTTGAAGTTTTGTATTCGAGTTTTTGTGTGGTTTTTACATTTAATAAATCTCAACTTTTTCAAGAAAAATAGGAAAACCACTCAATTGATTAATTGCCATAGGGAAATATATTATTCTTCATTTCAATCACTGGTATTAATAAATAATGAAATAAATAACTAATAACCCTGTATATTGTTCCACCTGCATCACAGGGGCAAATTTACTAAAGGGCGAAGTGACTAACTTTGGCAAAAATGTGCCAGTTTACTAACAGGCACAGGCGTAACTTCGCTAGCGAAAGAGACTGACGCTGGCGCTCATTTGCACTCAATCGCCAGGCGAAGTTGCGCTCTAGCGAATGGACGTAACTGCCCAAATCCACTAAGATGCAGATTTTACTGAATGTTACCTCTTGCGCCAGACTTTCCTCTGCCACCTCAGACCAGGCAAAGTGCAACAGAGTAAATAGGACTTCAGTTTTAAGTCACAAAAACACTGGCGTCTTTTCCTTTTTTCAGGGTGATAGGCTGCAAAAGAGAGTAACATTTTTTGGGGGTAACCCGCTTCCCCTCTACATTTCCTAACATGTGGCACATAAACTATACAGTGGGCTCATGTGTAGGGCAATATAACAACTCTAGTTTATTTTATTAAGCTTCCCTGGGCTTGTGTAGTGTAATGTATTTGCTGCAACATATACATCCATTCAACTTTAACTTCCAGCCGTATGCAAATTAGCCAATGCTAGCGCAACTTCGCTCTGCTTGCCGAATTAATGCTGGACGCAACTTTGTATATTAGTGAATTAGCGTTGCCTGAACAAATTATTGGCTGGTGAAGTGTTGCGCTGCCTGCGAATCTATCGATGGCGAATTTTCGCACTTAGTAAATTTGCCCCAACGTGATTTTAAGGGGTAGATTTATCAAGGGTCGAATTTCGTACAAAAAACGTCGAAATTCGACCATCAAATGAAAAAAATTCAAATTCAAAGTTTTTTCAACAAATTTGCCAATCCTGCGGTCGAATTAAAATCGTTCTATCGATCGATTTTAGCTATCGATCGAAGGATTTTCCTTCGACCTCTAAAGACTTAGAAAATGGTTGTAGAAGGTCCCCATGGGCTAACATAGCACTTCGGCAGGTTTAATTTGCCGAAGTATTGAAGTCGAAGTTTTTTTTAAAGAGACAGTAGTTTGATTATCGAATGGTCGAATATTCGAACGATTTTTACTGTGAATCAAAGTCTAAGTAAATTTGAAGTCATAGTATCCTATTCGATGGTCAAAGTATCCAAAAAATTATTTCGAATTTCGATTTTTTTTTATATTTCGAAAATTCCCTCGAATTCACTTCAACCCTTGATAAATCTGCCCCTTAACATTTTTAAGAAAAGTAACCTCAATTAAAAAGCATCTATTTTTTTAACTGGAATAAAAGAGAAACACTAAAATACATACGTAGAACTCAATAATGGTCCTGTCTATTCTAGGTTTCCTACTAATTGTTCTGCAATGAGAAACATTGCGCTAAGCATTGTATTGATCTTTAGGAGATAGTTCCAAGTCTATTATTACCCAGGAGGGAAAGTTCATGTAAACGTTTAACATTGGTTATGATGACATCTGCCTAGGAGATAGATAGCCAATAATTTTTAATCAACGTACTATCCCTGTGGCAATGATAAATTGTATCTTTTAAATAGTTGCATTTGGAAATAAAACGGAGAAATATTTTCTATTATAGATTATTTCTGCACAATAATACATCATGCACCGCATAAAACACAGCAAATGTTCCACCATTTTTAGCTGAAGTATTATCAGTGCTGGTTGTCTTTGCAGCTGAATTAATGCCTTATGGTGCTTTGTATAAACCACAAGACAAAGCGAATGAATTGTGATCTTAGTGTTAAAATGATAAACACCGTTTTCTGAATGCCAACAGTAAAGGAGCCTGTGGCTTGTTCAGCAACATTGTTTATTATTCTGTATCTCGTATTGCTCTAGCTAGTGTTTCTTTTTAATTTTAAATTAAAACATGTTTGTTTTTTTTGCACTTGTTTATTTGCTTAACAGCCAAATGTTTTCATTAAGCTGCGTACATATACATATTTTGGGATAAACAAAGAAAATACATCTTACATCCAATCATAATATTAATGGGGTAAATAACATCACCAAGAGGAAATGTGTTTAAAGGGCTAGTAACAAAAAACAGGAAAGCATTTAAATATAATTTACTGCTAGCCCACAATGGTAATAATTTTGTATGTTTGCTTCAGAACCACTACCATCGTTTATAGATATAAATTGTTGTGGGCATGGGGGCAGCCATTCAAACTGAACAGGGATAAATGTCAAATCTTTAAATAGCAGATGTTCCCTTCATTCCTATGACATATTTAGAATTGGATTTATCAATGGGTGAAACTCACCATTTGATAAATATAATTCTAAAAATCCCAAAGGAATGCACAGAACATGGGTGCGTTTTTATGTATTAAGGTCTAAACTCACATTTTGATAAATCTGCCCCTTATTGTTCGTCCATAGGGAGATAAACAGAAGTGAAATGTCTTTCCTGGCTCTCTACATGACTACAAAAAGAAAAACTCTCTCTATAAAATAGGATATTTGTTGCCAAAAACTGTTCATTTGTAGGAGCTGGATTAACAGAACTTTAAGGGGGTTATTTATCAAAGGTCGCATTTTAGAGTTTTTTCTATCTTGAATGAACTTGAATAAACTCACAAATCGGAAAGGTTCTAATTTAAGAAAAAACTTGAATGGAAAAAACTTGAACCAGAGAATGCTCAGGTTTTATGGATAATGGGTCTTTCTGTAAGTTGGAATGCCATACTTTAAGGGGGTTATTTACTAAAACTCCAATTTTTCTCATAATTTCAAAAAAACAAATTCCCATCCACGATATTACATTATTTATAAATAAAATAACTCGAAAAATGTGGTTCAGGGAAAGTCTTGATACAATCGTGAAAAAACTTGAATCGTACAAATTTTTTTGGATCACCTAAAAACCCAGAATTTTTCCGATTATCATATGAAACCCAGTGCAGACCACAATATCTTCCATTGACTTCTACAGGACCTTGACAGGTTTGAGATTAAGTATTTTTGGATTCAGACTTTTTAACAGCTTCGGCTTATAATAAATCTTGAAAAATGATTTGTGTTTTTTCCCAAAAAACCTCAACCAGAAAAAAATCAATTTTACTAAATGACCCCCAAAGTCTACTAATAATTGTATAAACATTTAAACATTGCATAAACCCAATAGGATTGTTTTGACTCCAATAAGGATTATTATAGTTATATATAGTTGGGGTAAAGTATAAGGTACTGTTTTATTAATACAGAGAAAAAGAAAATTATTTTAATTTTATATATATTATATAAAAAATTTTAATTTTAATTTTATATATATATTTCCCTTTGCTGGGAGTCTAAAGACTCTTAGCGAGGAACGACATAAACATCATTAATTGAAGAAACAAATGCAAAATCAAAAACAAACCCCACATTTGCAAGAAGGTGGTGTTTTGTTTTGTTCAAAAAAAATGTTCAAGTAAAAGGCTTTATTAGACACAGAATACATTCAGTTGTTCAGTAGGGAAATAAGGAATGACATTTACAATAAAAATAATTGTATAAACTACTTCTGAATTGCTATGTAGTTATTTGTAAAAATAAAAGCTGAATTTTATACATTGTGTGTAACACCATATTACACTGGCCTAACTATATGTACCTGCATGTCTATCTATCTCTGGATAAATCCAAATGAATTACAAGAAGGCTGGATATAAAGCTTTTTCACGATGTCAGCAAATATAATATGTTAAGTGACAGAATTAGCAAAAACGCCAATACAATTTTTTTTGGATTTGACTTCTGAATTGCTTGATTTTTCAAGTTATCACCTGAAAACCCAGAATTTTTCCGATTATCATATGACACCCAGTGCAGACCACAATATCTTCCATTGACTGCCATTGACTTCTACAGGACCTTGACAGGTTTGAGATTAAGTATTTTTGGAAACACTTCAGTGGGGTTTAACAA
Organism: Xenopus petersii; assembly: GCA_038501925.1. Taxonomy (NCBI): domain Eukaryota; kingdom Metazoa; phylum Chordata; class Amphibia; order Anura; family Pipidae; genus Xenopus; species Xenopus petersii. Next base: position 77,027,493 of record CM076676.1, on the reverse strand, counting down.
AATCCTTCTAATGGCTGTTTTGAAAGGAAACAGGTTTGTAAGTCAGGTTTGCAGTCCATATTATTAGTATTAAATTACATCTTTCAACTATTTTGTATGTTATTAGGAATATAAAATATACCCAGTCTGTTTTATTAAGACCTTCACAAGCATCTGAGGACTTTCTAATGAAAAAAATGAATTTTTATTAACCAAATGAAGGACATATCGCATAACTGAAATTAGCAAAATCCTATGAGTAATGCAGCCTACGATTGCAGCAGTTTTCACCATATGTACAAAGAGTTTTGTGTAAGAACAAACAGGTTTGAGCCTTGGTGAAAATGATAACCTATACAATGTGCTTCCTGAGGGAGCAGACATTCAAATCTATGGTACATGATGCCATCTGCTTTGCAAATACCAACATGTGTCTATTGTTATTTTATCAGGTCCCCTGTAAATTGGGCTTATATGCAGTTATAAAAGTATGCTTTGTCAAGATTATCCATCTTTACTTTAAAAACATTGCCTTGCAATTAGAGTGTTTTGGTCTGGTTTGAGCAAATTGCTTAGGAGAAGTAACAACTGTCCTTCCTTGGAACCCAACATTCATAGAATAAATAGGTACAACATGAACTGTTGTTTTACTGGTTTATCAAGAGCCACTAAACTTGAATTTTTATATTTCCTGAGGTTGTCTGCAGAAAGCTTTTTCAGTCTCTGCTGTTCATTAGAGATGAATACAGAACCTTTGGCTCTACACACAACAAAGTACTAGAACTATAAGTTTTTCTGATGAAGAGGAGAATGGAAATTGATCTCTAGAATGTTTGTACAGACAACAGTCAAACTATATCTGCATATTTTCATCGTAAACTCAGATCTATTTTGTGCACAAGTTGACAAATCAATGAAATAGTATGTACAAGTTACTACAACATTACTTCACTGGGTTAGAGAATAGAGACAGAACTCCATGTAAGACATAAATGACCTGAAGGATCTAGCAACAAATATATACTCAAGAGTTTTGGTCTTCGTGACTTTACAATTACAATTACAATTAAAACATTCAGTATGTCTGTCCAATTTTTTAGTTTTGGTGAACTACAGAACCTCACTTAAAGTATTACTGGCATATGAAGTAAAATACACCAGGAATTCTGCAGCAATACACAACATACACATTACTCCTTCTTTAATGCTGACCATGCACCCATAGATCCATTTGTTTTGTAAGCCCTAGACCTGTGAGCTGCTGAGGAGGATTCATACATACAATAGAAATACATTTTCTGCAGAGTTCCTGTGTATTCCTTATGTAATGCTGGCCATACACCAATAGATCCATTTGTTTTGCAAGCCATGGACCCGTGAGCTACTGAGGAGGGCTACTGTCAGGAATATTTCTCCCTGTCCTCTTATGGGATCTACTGAGTGGGTTCATAAAAAAACTGCTCCCTATTCACCAAGAAGTGACCTGTAGTTGCCATCTAACCTGGAGGCTGTCTGGACCTTTGGAAGCCTATTTAGAAAAAAATTTAATAATTTTGTATGTCTATAGTGCAGCAACAGCTGTAGGACTAGCGGACAGAAAGCACAACTGGGAGAATCTAATAAAAGTCATACATTAAAAAATATATGCAACGCAAACCAATTTGCAAATAGCAGTTATTAAAATAATTTTTGCAAACCCGCTAATGTATTTAACATCTGATTCTCCAGCGACAAAAAGATTGCACATTTTGTACTTTGCAACAGCATGTGGAAGAAAAAACTCTTACTGAAAAAAGTCATTATTTTGGGACATGAAAAAGAAACATTTTCCAATGTAATAAGACTTTCACAAGACTATGTAATGTGGAATTTGTCAGTTTTTATTTTATATTATTTATAATTCATATTTTATAAATATATATTCGATTTTATACATAGATGTATTTATATATAAATATATTTATTGGAACCGACAGGTTCTAGATCATATGATTATCATGATTAGCTCCTGAATGTACAAGATGAGAGATACAACTGCACATCCTCTACGTATTGCAACAAATCAATCAACAGACAAGGTATTAAATGAGAAAAAAACCTTAAGGAATTGAGAAAAGAAATAGATGTGAACAGCACATTTGGGGGGTTATTAATTAAAGGTTGAGTTGTGTTTTTCCTGAAAATTTTTTCAAGGGTAGTAGAAAAAAACTCACATTTATTGAGATTTATTATGCCCCGAAGTTGCTTAAAGCCCAAAACTGAAAATACTCCAGCTAAAACATCTCAAGGTCATGTAGAATTCAATGTCAGAAGTCCCTTGAACCATTTGAAGATAGTTTTTGCCTTTATGGTGCTTGTGTTTTTTTTTTAAAGTGGTTTTTGCTTGACAACTTAATCAATTTGAGGTATTCAAGTTTTTTTCACAGATAACTTGATCAGAGCATTCAAGTTTTCCCTCCGATGCTTTGAATCAAGTTTTTTACATTCAGTTTTTTTCATAAATAAACAAACATTCGAACTGTTTGAGGGGGAAAAAAACTCGTAAACCTCACAAATTCAACCTTTAGTAAATAACCCCCTTGGTGTTGGGAGGCTCTCTCCTCATACATACACTTATACCAATATAACCAAACAGTTGGAGCAGCTCATCAATTGTATCAGATCTTACAAAAAGGCACAGAAAAAGGGCTATTGGCTTCTCAAGAGACAACAGTTTCAGGTAAGTATTTGAATACAAGTCAGGCAGAAGAGACAAGTGCTTCTTCAATGGTAGGGGGCACAAGTGGAAGTGGAGTTTCCCCCCATCATTTCTCATACAAATGAGGGCGCTATAAAAAACATTATGATACAAGCAAATCAGCTTAAATATACTTTTTTTTTTTTAAATTACACTTTATATCATAAACATATGTATACTAGTAGAAGCAGGTAAACAGATATGGACAGACAATATTTATGAAGAATATCAGCCTGGCCAAAATTCTGCATTCTTAAGGTACCCCTTATGCACCCGAAGACAAGATTTTCCAGCCATAAGCTAAAAACATATTCAAAAGTAGTAAAATCTTGGCAAGTCTATCACTCATGGTTGCCTAACAAAGTGTAGTACAGTGTACAGTTTATGCAGTATCCTGAGTGTTGTAGACGTTTGCTTTTGTTATACCAGCCCTTTTGATAATCACACTATATTATTTTTCTTTTTAGCAGAGTGCTATAGTATAATTCATATTCCTCTTTATTACATGTTATTTTATCTTAAATGAAACTTAGAAAACAAATAAATAATGTTATAAACTAGAAGCTAAAGTGCTTTTATATCAGGATACAGAAGATTCTTATTATAGAGTTGGAAAGTCATCCACTGTGATACAGCAGAACCTACAGCACAATAAACATAAACCATTAACTACAGAAGCACGGAATATTATTAGGAATATACACCTAAATTCATGGTGCGCATCCACCTTCATAACTACATCCAAATCAAGCTGATGAAAAGCTAATAAATGTTGGCAAAACAACTGTATAACTGTGCAATATGTCTCTTTGTTTGTAATCAACAGTAAATTTGTCATTTATTGCTTTCTCTAGATTGCGGTTTAGCAGAATGTTTATGGGCAGTGTAAACACAAATTTAGAATCCATCTATATAATTTTTACTCAGTTTCATGTGTAATGCTCTGCAGTATGTACATAATTAACTGCTCAGAGTGCAAAATCAGTATTGAGCAAAAGTGTCTCAAAGTGAATACAAGTTCAAAGTTCCTGAGGGGCAAGGACTATTTATGTGGCCAAAGGAAGCACTGCATATTCTTTTAAAAGGTCGGTGTCATAAATCTACTGCAGAATGGGCCAGGCATCAGAAGAACAATGAGATTCTGTTAAGAGTTGATATGATACAGCTGACAGGTTTCATACTGAGTTGTGAATTTTATTTCTAATTAACAATTTGATCAATTCCCAGTATGTTTAGATTTACCTAAGTATGTGCCCTGTAGGGACCCCAAAACAAAAATTGTGCATATGACTTTTCTTGGCTGCCAAATCAGCTTTTGCAAACACAGCTCCCTGCCTGTGTATTATGTGTTGTAGCACAGCACAACCCCAGCATATTCTGTAATATACCCTACATTATTTAATATATATCATGCTCTCACCATTCCTCAATTAGCTACTGTTCTCTACCTTCATTTTCTGATTTCCCCTGTTCTTCTCCTCTCCTGTTCTCTATAACCCTCTCAGATGCCTTCACCTTCTTCATCTGTATATACTGCCCTATCTCGTCTCTACTTCTCTTACAGCAATCTTTACTCTCCATTTATCTTCTGTATGCTTTTTTAGCTTCTGCTTTTTAACCCCTTCATTTTATTTACGTGCAGAAATGGGTATGATCAAAATAAGCTCTGGTATTACAATAAAAAGTTCTGGGATTTAAAACTTTTGCATTCCTCATAAGGGCCTGCTATTTTACTGAAATAAATAAGTGGAGTGGTGTCATTCCTGCACATCACTCCCCAATTCCAGCACTGAGTTTAGACAATTGGAGGGAGGGGCCTGGCAGAAACACTAACCCCATATTATCATAACCCCATATTATCATTGCTGATGTCTGCATCTTTGATAAATAGCTTTCTAATACTCTTTCCTAAAGAGTTCTCCATAAAAGAGCATTGGTAGACAGCTGCTACTCAGTTTTGATTTCCTGTATTCTACTCAGTTTTTATAGTGTTCCCTTCACTTTCAATTTCTCATCTTCTCTTGCTTCTGTCCTTTCATAATCATATCTCATTACATACATAATCTGCCACTGCACAGGATTGATAATGCTCATGTGTAAGCAACTTTAAGTAGTTCTTTCAAGTCTTTGAATTGTATATTAAAAGGCTCTGCAGCTTGAGGTAAGTGCCACTTTAAAAATATATTCTCTCCCCTTCTTGTAAGGGGCCTGAAGGCTCAGTAAGGATAGCGGACCAAGGAGGAAACACCAGTCCAACGCAGTTCAATGTATCCGATAAGGGTGAAGAGGAAGAATTGTCAAAGTCCAGGCAAATGGGTCAAGGCAGGCAGGCATGGCATTTGGGGTCAAATGAATGTCATGATGTCATGACGCTGGCGTCACGACGATGCGTCCATTCTGACACTGGTGTCAGATCGCGCCGGGTGGACTCCCTGGGCACCGCTATCTTGGGAAGGCAGGAGGAAGCAGTGGTAACAGCGAAGGTCCATTGATATTTGTGCCAAATGCTGTAGAAACAGATGCTGCCTATGGTTGCTGGTGGTTTAGTTATTAGTTTGATGCTATTAACAAGATAATATTTATACTTTAAATGTAAATCTGCTTTCTCTTTATGGCCAGTGTCAATTGTTGTACAGGTATGGGATCCCTTATCTGAAACCTGTTATGCAGAAAATTTGGAATTACAGGTAGGCCATCATCTTAATTTAGTCAAATAATTCTGTTTTTTTTTTAATTATGTCTTTTTTTCTGTAATAATAAAACAGCACCTTGTACTTGATGGTAACTAAGCATGAATCCATATTGGTGGCAAAATAACACTATTGGTTTTTATTTAGGAGGGTTATTTACTAAAATCCAAATTTATCTCATTATTAAAATTAACAAAGCTCAACCAAACTCCCATGCACATTTTTGCCTTATTTGTTAATAATAAAACGCAAATAAATTGGTTCTGGAAAAACTATGAATCATGCAAATTTTTCTGGCTTTTTTCCAAATAGCATGATTTTTTTCCAGTTTTTGCCAAAAAACCCCCAAAAAGGTTGGATTTCTGGCTAAACCTAGAGCAGACAACGATAACTTCAAATTGATATAGGTGCCTCTCCCATTGAGTTAGCAGATTTTTAGATTCTGGCTTTTTGCAGCATCAGGGTATAATAAATGTTTTCTTCCATGAAAAATTCAAGGTTTTGCCCCACAAAGCCCAACCAGATAAATTTGAGTTTTAGTAAATAACCCCCTTAATGTTTAAATGATTTTTTTGTAGACTTAAGGTATGGAGATTCAGGTTATAGAAAGAGCCTTTATCCTGAAAACCCTAGGTCCCAAGGACTCTGGAAAATAGATATCTGGATGGTTAAAATGTTGTTACTTATAGTTGGTGCGATCATATCCCCCTACAATGCTGATACAATGATTGACTATTATAATTAAATTGTCTACCCTCATAGAACAACGTGTTGTGTGGTGCCTCATTTACTTCTATTTGTCTAGATACATGGGGGCAAATTTACTTACCTTCAAAATTGCGCCAGCGTTGGCATCGCCGCACTTCGCCAGGCGAAGTTTTGCCAGGGCGCCACTAATTCACTAAAATCCGAAGTTGCACTCAGGGAGGCGAAAGGTAGCGAAGTTGCGCTAGTGTTAATTCGTCAAGCAAAGCAAAATTACGAAATTACGCTAGCAATGCCTAATTTGCATATGGCGCCAAGTTAAAATACAATGGACGTATTTATAGCAGCAAATACATTACACTACACAAGCCTGGGAAAGCTTCATAAGATAAAATAGAGGTGTTATATTGCCCTACACATAAAATAGAGTTGTTATTTTGCCCTACACATATTCTATAGGGGTCATTTACAATGCCACATGCAGTGTGCAAAAAAAACAACCAGTTCACCACAATCAGTTGGCCCTTTTTTGCACTTTGCATACTGTATAGGGCATTTTAAGAATGAATGCAAGGACTTTGTGGTCCTTTTTAAAACACAGAGACCTGCAGCATGCCTGCATTGCACTGTGCTCAGTCCAAGAGAAGTTGCTGGGGAGAGGCAATTAGGCATCCTTCCCACCCCCTAACTTGTGTGTCATTCGGAACGGAGTATCAGGAGGTGCAGCCCACATTGGTTCCCCATAATTACCACCCACGCAAAGGCAGGCAGTAAGGACAGGGCTCACTGCACTACCCCTTGCTTCCCTTCTGCTCTAGCACTTGCACCTAAATGGTATGGTAAATGGCCCCTATTGTATTGTAATACAAGTTTGTAAGATTTGAGTTACTATTACAATTACACCCTCATACACAGGAAATTAAATAAAAAATGGAAATACAGGCAAATGGTTTTGACACCAGCGAATTGTTGCCGGCATCAAAAGTTTTGTTTCACAATCTTTTCGCCCGTTTCACGAATTTCGCAGGGAAATTTGCGAATATCGCGGTCAAAGCAAAACGGGACAAATTGCATCACTAACACACACACAAAGTCACCATGCAGATTAATTTGTGAGTATATTGCTTTGAAAACAACAATGTGGGAAACATATTACATATATTTGCATTTGGAAATATATATCTGCATATAAATGCTTTTAAAATGTAGCTCCAGTGATGCAAAAAAGTAAATATAAAATGAGAAAAAAGGTTGTGAATGACTGAAATGTTTGAAGCATTACCTATCTAACTAAACAGTGTTTACTAGTGCAACCCTAGTGCATCATCTTCTTGTGCCCATGTGAGCTGCTGGGATTTATTATGTATACTGTACATAATGCAGGAGTGAACCCATTTTCCGTTATAACATTAAAATCCAATGTTCATTGTCTACTGTGTCTAAGAAACATGCACTGTAGCAGTCTTGTTGCTCTGTGCCAGCAACCCTTATTGGAACAGCATACACATGTTTTAAGGGCTGTTGCTCCCTCCCTCAGTGCTCTGTAGCCCTTGAACGTTTACACCAATGTTCCACAGGCTCCAAATAAGCTGCTGATAGAGTTGCCATGGTGATGACAATGCGTATAGTTACATAGTTCATTTAGATTGAAAAAAATAAAGAGGTCCGTCAAGTTCAACCCCTGCAAATGATCCCCAGTGCATATTTATAGACATACCTATTGCAGGTAAAGTTGCTGTACCATGTTAGCCAGTAAAAATGTTACAGGGCAACTCTTTTGAAATGAAAAAATGTTCCTTGAAAAAGGAACTTAAAAGTTCTGAAAGCTTGCTATGATTATATTAGTTAGCCAATAAAGGTATCACCTTTATAATACTTTTGTTATTTTTTTATTTCAAAAGGGTTGCCCTAGACATACCTATACAGACCAATGCTTGTCTGTGAAATTCCCTCAAAGCTATTCATAGAATCTGCCATCATAACATCACTCAGCAGGGTACTCTACAACCTCACTGCCCACACTGTGAAGAACTATGGGGTGCCGTTTGTCCCAAATACATTCTGTATACAAAACTATCCCTAATACACAGAATGAATGTCTCTCATGGTATATAAGTATTTGTGACCATACATAGATAAACAAATATACAAAATACTTATTTCTGTTAAAGAATAAAAACAAAATCTGGTTAGTGCACAAAAGGATGTCATTATATCACAAACTCCATTCTGTACAGTTTAACAAGCAATCTGTCACACAAATGTATAACCTCCATGTAACGGACACACTTATGTGCAGAGTTACTTACAGAATGAATTATGTAAAAACAAAGTTGGACATAATATATAATAGTGTAACTAACTAGTGCTTGTCAAGCTAGATCTGACTGACAAAATAGATATCTGTGACAGAAAGCAAGATTTTATAGTACATGATTCATTCTTTCCACAAAATGACAGTTTGTTACACAAAACAGATAAAATAACCATTCTGTGAAGCAACACTGTCAGTCACCTTCCTGAACCAATAAGAACAAAGCTTATTGCCATATACAAACAAGATGAGAAGTGGCCAGCTCTGCTCCACATGGCTAAGGCAAAGTATCTGACCTGCTATAGAGGGCGCACTCTAATGTCCCCTGTGCTGCATAGTAATAAACATGAACAAACCTTTCCTAAAAGAGCTGCTGTTAAACACTACAGGTTCATAAATGGAAGTTCTTACAAATGGCTGAGAAATATAATGCTGCACTTATAATCATTGTAGAAAAAGAAAAGTATGCAAAACATAAATATGATAATTTTAGGTGATATGGCTATTCTTATTGTAGTAACCTGCTTGTGTGGCCATTTTGGTTAAGGGCATTCCTGCTGTTTTGCCATTATTTTATGACTCACTCCTGTTCCTCTTCCTGTCTAAGCTGAGAGCAATAATGGGACAGGCCACACCCACCTTGTTCATTTTACAAAGTTTGGCAGGTTATAAAAATCTGAAAATATTTCTCCTTATCTGAACTGTTAAAATTACTTATTTTCTTATCTCAAAATTGTTATAAAGCATCTTAGTTGCACCTGTTAGCTGTACTAGCCTCTCTGCCAAAAGCCAATTAAGTTAGAAACTTTGTTTCTTTTTCTGGCTGTTCGTTGCAGAGAAAAGAGGGACTTTCCAGTACAAATGAGGGACCTCAAGTTGAGCTGTCAAAAGAGGGACTGTCCCTCTGAAAAGGGACAGTTGGGAGGTATGTAGTGCACATGATCAGTCCCAAGTCTCTGGAGCTATTATGTAGTAGTTGAACTATAGCTAAGCACATTATTAAGAGACTACTACAAGCTAATTGGTGCAAGATTACAGCTAGGAGGAGACATTGGAGTCTAACTATCATATACAAAACTTATAACTGTCTCTGAGAGTCAGGCAAAGGAGCCAGACAAGCACAGTAGCTTCTGGTACATTTAATAGAAGATGGCAGGTGGGTGTGGCCTGTCCCATTATTGCTCTCAGCTTAGACAGGTAGAGGAACAGGAGTGAGTCATAAGATAATGGCAAAACAGCAGGAATTCCCTTAACCAAAATGGCCACACAAGCAGGTTACTACAATAAGAATAGATATATCACTTAAAATGATCATATTTATGTTTTGCATACTTTTCTTTTTCTACAATGATTATAAGTGCAGCATTATATTTCTCAGCCATTTGTAAAAACTTCCATTTATGAACCTGTAGTGTTTAACAGCAGCTCTTTTAGGAAAGGTTTGTTCATGTTTATTACTATGCAGCACAGGGGACATTAGAGGGCGCCCTCTATAGCAGGCCAGATACTTTGCCTTAGCCAAAGTGGAGCAGAGCTGGCCACTTCTCATCTTGTTTGTATATGGCAATAAGCTTTGTTCTTATTGGTTCAGGAAGGTGACTGACAGTGTTGCTTCACAGAATGGTTATTTTATCTGTTTTGTGAAACAAAACTGTCATTTTGTGGAAAGAATGAATCCTGTGCTATAAAATCTTGCTTTCTGTCACAGATATCTATTTTGTCAGTCAAATCTAGCTTGACAAGCACTAGTTAGTTACACTATTATATATTATGTCCAACTTTGTTTTTACATAATTCATTCTGTAAGTAACTCTGCACATAAGTGTGTCCGTTACATGGAGGTTATACATTTGTGTGACAGATTGCTTGTTAAACTGTACAGAATGGAGTTTGTGATATAATGACATCCTTTTGTGCACTAACCAGATTTTGTTTTCATTCTTTAATAGAAATAAGTCTTTTGTTTATTTTTTTATCTGTGTATGGTCACAAATAATTATATAACATGAGAGACATTCATTCTGTGTATTAGGGATAGTTTTGTATACAGAATGTATTTGGGACAAACGGCACCCCATAAAGAACTACCTTTGCTGCTTCAAATGAAAGTTCAGCTCGTCAAATCTAAAGTGGTGGCCTCTTGTTGTTTTTTCTTTTGATAAAATATCCTTTCCTATCTGTCTATAAAGTCATCTAATGTACTTGTAAAGAGTAATTCTTTCTCCTCCCAAGCACTTTATCCAGAAAAGACAACCTCAAACTTGTCAGTTCTAAGTTGTAGTTTAGTTGTTGCACGCCTCTGCATTCTCTCAAGCTCATTAATATCTTTTCTAAAGGACTGGAGTCCAAAACTGCACTGCATACTCAAGGTGAGGCCTTACCAGAGACCTACAAAGGGGCAAAATTATATTAAAAGACTAACACTGCCAAGAGTTACACAGTTTATTATCCACAGAAAAAAAAACAAATTCTTCTCAATTAATAAGGCCCCCAACATGCCACAATTTAATGTTATTTCTACCAAAGTGCATAACCTTGCATTTATCAACAATAACCCGCATGTGCTGCCCAGTTATATCTTTCTACAAAGTGGCAATATCCTTAATAAAGGCACAATTTAATATAATCAGCAACAATAGAGACAGTACTTACCAACCTTAATACCAGGTTAAAAAACAAAGGACCAAAGACAGCCTTCTGCAGTACAATGCTGGCCCAATTAGAAAATGTTCAATTTACCACCATTTTTGTAATGTAGTTCTCAATCCAGACCTTTATTCCTTAGGGCAGATTTATCAAGGGTCGAATTTCAAAGTAATGGGAGTTTTCTTGAACTCTCATAACTTCTAAAGTTGAATCAAAAAAGACCAATTGTAATTTATCAAAAAAAGGTTTTTTGGGCGAATAGATAAGTTTTCGATCAAATTTGTACTATACAATCGAAATAACAGTGCATTCGATCAAATTTGATTCAAAGTTTTTCCAAAAATGGTTTTTTTCAAAGTCCACCAATTGACTCCAAATGGGTTCTAGGAGGTCCCCCATAAGCTAAAACAGCAATTCAGCTGGTTTTAGATGGCAAATGGTCGCAGTTGAATTTTTAAAGAGACAGTAGATGATACATTTCGATATTCAAATTCGATTTGAACTTGGACTATTCCCTAGTCAAAGCACACAAAAATTAGCTCAAAATTTGAATTTGAGTATATACTCAGAAGGCACCAGGAACTCACAAAGAAAAAACCTATAACTGGCACCAAAAAAATCAAAATGTTTCTTTAAATAAATGTATTTTCGTGCCATTGCGCGCTGGCGTCATTACGTCCGCGTGCATGCGCCCTAGTCACCAGCAGGTATTGAAGAGGAGTGGTGAGGTGGTTGTCCCCACCGCACTGCTGGACCACCAAGGCAGTAAGCTATTACATTACCCCCCCGAGGAGGGGCCACCGAACCCCCAGGTTTCTCAAGAAATTTAAGGTGGAATTGTTTCCTGAGACGATCAGCCCTTATATCACAAACAGGAACCCAAGAATTCTCCTCAAGGCCTTAACCCTTTCACTGTACAAGATATTGCAACTTACCCCGCACAAGGCGAGAGTCAAGGAGTTCTTGGACTACAGAAAAGACACATGAAAATAATTAGATATTTTAAAACTATCAGCAGATCCCAGAAGATGTCATTGACAAATTCCTGGAGCACTGTGGGGGCATTGCAAAGATTGTAAGGCATAACTAATTATTCATAGTGGCCAACCCTGGTGTTAAAGGCCGTTTTTCACTCATCCCCTTCCCTGATACGAATGAGGTTATATGCTCCTCTAAAGTCAAGTTTAGAATAGATAGTAGCGTTCTTGACCTGATCAAATAGTTCAGAAATCAGTGGAAGGGGATAGCGGTTTTTGATTGTAATTTTATTAAGGCCCCTATAATTGATACATGGGCGAAGACCTCCATCCTTCTTGCCCATGAAAAAGAACCCAGCACCAGCAGGGGAACTAGAGGGCCTGATGAAACCTCTTTCAAGGGTTTCTTTGATGTACTCTTTCATTGCTTGGGCTTTGGGCAAAGAAAGAGGATAAGTTCTTCCTCTAGGGGGAGTAGACCCAGGAATGAGGTCAATTGGGCAGTCATAATGCCTATGTTGGGGTAAAGTTTCTGCAGCTTTTTTAGAAAACACATCAAAGAAATCAGCATAAGCCGTGGGTAAACCCTCTAGGGATGTGACTGCCACCAATTGAGGAACACTTATGCAAGAACCCTTACATTTTTAAGCCCAATGAAGAATCTCCCCTGTTAGCCAATCAATATGCGGTTTACTTACTATCTACTTGGATGGCAAGAGACATTAAATCATCCAAATAAGTAGATAGAGGGTAGTTTACAAAGCTGTCCATGACAGTGTCAGAGAGCCCTATCCAGAATTGGCTACAAAGAGCCATGTCGTTCCAACCAGTTTATACAGCCCACCAGCGGAACTCAGTGCAATACACCTCTGCATCTCATTTTCCCTGGCGTAATTTACAATTCGCTGTATCGGCAGATAATGCACGATCCGGGTCATCGTAAAGTACCGCAATAGTGTTAAAGAAGGTTTCAAGGGAAAAACTGTCAGGATCAGAAGAGGATAATCTTAGGGCCCAAATTTGAGGGTCACCCTGTAATAGGGTCATTACAAACCTCACTTTTTCCTCCCCAGTAGTAAAGGAGTGAGGGAAAAAAACTCAGGTATAGTTTGCATGGCTCCTGAAAGACAAAAAATTTGGTTCTATCCCCACTAAATTTTTCAGGGAAAAACATTTTGGGTTCATGGGGTTTATGAATATTACCCATCACGGCATGAGGATCCACTTGGACAGCAACAGGAGGTGAAACTACTGGACTAGGCATCTGTTACGTAATGTCCAGTCTGCGAGTCAGGTTATGAAAGCCTTGCATTAGATAATCTTGCTTTTGCTCTCGATCTTTCATGCGCCGTAGCAGAGTAGTGAGGAGTGCTTCACTGGTAGAAGGAGCAGCGGCAGCCTGACCTTCGACTTCTATTCTGGTGCGTTATAATGTCATGGTCGGCACCTTAAATTCAGAACCAATGCTAACTCTCGGCTCTTGCTTCCGCCTCTAACAGCCGCTTTTCACCTCAGGAGGAGCCCTCGGCTAATTGGATGCTGCCAGGTCAGAGAGGTGCCAAGAGAGGGGTTCTAAACGAGCGGTAAAGCAAAGTCTTTTGGGCAGATGGTCATGGCAAAAGGCGTAGACAGAAAGCGTAGCCAGATCAGGCTGGGTCAGGGCAGGCAGAGTACAAACGGAGCCAGGCAGGCAAGGGTCAAACCAATAGATCAATCAGAAAGGGATACAGATATAGCAGAGTCGGTTATCAGGCAGGGGTCAGGATTCAGAAGTCAGGATCATCAAAAACCAGGCAGGGGTCACAACAGGTATCAGAATAAGGCTAGGATATACTCAGAAGGCACCAGGAACTCACAAAGAGGAACGGGCACCAAAAAAATCAAAATGTTTCTTTAAATACATTTATTTTCACGCCATAGCGGCTGGCATCATTACGCCAATGCACATGCGCCTTAAAATACAGAAGAGGCGCGCCCCCTAGTCACCAGTATGTATTGAAGAGGAGCAGCAGTATGTATTGAAGAGGAGCGACGAGGCGGGCGTCCCTGCCGCACCGCTGAACCACCAGGGCAGTAAGCTATTACAATGTTTTAGCAAAAGCTAAGAAGATCACATCCACTGCCACCTTGATAATGATTATATGAGGGAACACACATGTCAAAGGCTAAATGGCACCGTTTAAATAGTGGATAACAGATAACACCATTATGTTCTACAGAGCTTATGTGCTGTCTGCTGTGTGACCTGAACCTTTTCTTCTTTGAATGGCTGCCCCCATTGCTACAAAGCATCTTATTTATATGAACAATAGTAGTGTTTCTGAAGCAAACACGTCAGTTTTACCTGTGCAGGGTGACACTGCATTATATGTTTAATACTTTAAAACAATTTCATTGTTTGATATTAATATTTCTGTAAGTCTACTAGAGACTCATGTAAACATTAAATAAAACCAACAGGCTGGTTTTGCTTCCAATACGGATTATGTATATCTTAGTTTGGATCAAGTACAAGGTACTGTTTAATTATTACAGAAAAAAAGGAAATAACTTTAAAAAAAATGGATTATTTAAATAAATAGAGTCTATTGGAGGTGACCTTTCTGTAATTCTGAGCTTTCTGGATAACAGATCCTATACCTGTACTGCATTTTTGTACTAGCTTTTAGTAATAGACTCCTAAATGCCTTTAACCTTTCCTGATCCCTGCTTTTCACATTTTTGGCATTACTAATGTTTAGAATGATTTTCAGAGCTCTAATCTGTGCTGGGTCTAATCAAAGTGTCAGCCATAGTTTTCATAGAATTGTACCATTTAATCTTTTTTAGGAGGTATTCCAGTTAAAGTGTGTTCATTTATGATGTCATTGTTGCATCCTATATCAAATTGTTGCTTTTTCTTTGAATTTGATCAGTTAAATAGTGGAATACACTAAAAGTCATTAAAAAGGAAAATATGTGCAAGGCG
This sequence comes from Xenopus petersii, assembly GCA_038501925.1. Classification (NCBI taxonomy): domain Eukaryota; kingdom Metazoa; phylum Chordata; class Amphibia; order Anura; family Pipidae; genus Xenopus; species Xenopus petersii. The sequence goes on along the minus strand of CM076676.1, from coordinate 77,012,477 downwards.
AGCAATTTGAGTAGGGAAACTTCTTTGCATCCATTTTCAGAGGTGGAAGTGTAATAAAGTGCAGACTACCTCTTCTTTCCCCACAGCCAGCTTCTGTAAAGGGGCTAATTGAACCATTTCCATAACTAAATAATAAAAGGGCTGGAAAGGCAGTGTGTGGAATGTTAGAGGAGTTCTGGAAACATAGGACTAAGCAACACCTTGAGATTCTACAACACACCACCCATGTGTTGGAAAACAATAGACAGAGATTGTTCCAGTACATGTTACTTGATGCATATTGTTGCTTAGTAATGTGATGTCATGTTTGACCTGTAACCCTGTCTGATTTTCTTCTTCCTCTTCCTGTGTATGCTCTCTATGAAAAGTTCCTGTTGCAGACATGCTATGCTGAAGTGTTCTACAAAGCAACCAAGTAACTATTCACATAGAAGTTGGTGTGTGTGTTCAGATCAGCTCTCTGCTAACACCCTGGAGGTGAACTATGACTAGGCAGGAGTGCCAAATACAGTAAGAGTACAGCTCAAGGTCAAGGCATACAGCAAAGTATTGGCAGTAAGCACCAGTACCAGATCAGGACAGGCAGCACAGTATTAGTAGTCAGGAACAAGCCAAGGTTACGACAAACAGGAAGAATCAATAACCATAATAACCAAAGTCAAACAAGGAGGCAGCAAGAGAAACTCACAGGAGCAGGAGTTTTTGTCTTCAATGAAGAAAGGACACTTAGCAATAACGTTTTTCTTTGACATGGCATGTGTATAAGATCCTAGTGTCAGCACACACCCAGAGATACAGGAGCGTATGAGCGTAGGAACAACCTTTACACTGTACACAAGATTGGATGCTGGCGTACAGAATAAATGCCTCCAAGGCTAGAAAGTGAAGATGCTTACAGGCAGCCATACATAGCCATTCATATCATTACCTGACTCACTGCCAATGGGATAAACGGTTACACATTGTGCGATTCAGTTATCCAAATGGGTTCACAAATAGCAGTAAAGTAGAAGTGCGAGAGAACTGCAGCATCTGCTGATACTGTATATCACCCATCAGTGGCAGGTACACATTTTTTTATTAGACAGACTAGTAGTGATCCAATAGAATTGCAAGATGGTCTCCTGAAACTGACCAGGTGATATAGGGGACCTTAGGGGATAAACATGTGCAGATGGCTGATAAGTATGGTCACAATTCATCAAACTGCCTGACTAAATCTGGGTATGAATGGTCACCTTAAGCCTGTGGAAAGGGAGCATATTTGTTTAACTGCTAAATTTCTTTCTGTGAAAAAAAAGGGGAGATGGGAGATGCAACAAAGATCATAAACTAGATCCAATATATATTGAGAGAATAAAATTATGCTCACCAATATACACAGAGCCTTGCAATAGTATTAAGTCTCTTGAACACGTCTTTCATTCTAATGAATTACATGTCCTACGTACATTGAAATGCTGTTCTCTGTGATATTTCTATTTCATACAGCTGAAGCTCATAATTAGTTTTTCAAGGGATATTGTTTTATGTCAGAGAAAACCTTAATAAAAAAAACATGAAATGTGCTCTATGTACAAGAAGTCAAGCCTCACACTTTTATATTTTGTAAAGCACACTTTGTAGCAATAGTGCAGCAATTTTAAATCTTTTGGAATAAATATCTATCAGCTTTGCATGTTGTTCTGGAGGGATTTTGGTTAATTCTTCCAAATAGATTTAGTCCAGGTTGTTGAAGTGCTTAATGATGCTTGAGCCCTCTCATCACATTTCACGCATTTTTGAATATTGTCACAAATTCTCCTTTAAACACAGCTTTCACTGGGCCATTGTAGGACATGCATTGCTATTTGTGGGACACTCCAATAAACTTAAGTCAGATATTATGCATGATTTTGTTGATATAGGATGATATCTCGATTAGTGATTAGATTAGATGATAAGCCGGATTAGTGGGATCTTTATTTTCCTTGGGAATCAATCTTAAATTAGATATTAAACCAGATGGGAATGAATTGCTCTTACCATGAAACAAAATATCGTTGAATAAATTGCACAAAAATGGAGCCATTGTAGAATTCAAAGACGAACGGTTCGCGAACGTCGCGAACCCCATAGACTTCAATGGGAAGGCGAATTTTAAAAGCTAGAAAAGACATTTCTGGCCAGAAAAATTATTTTAAAGTTGTTTAAAGGGACAGTGGCATGCCAGAGGGGGGATCAAGGGCAAAAATGTATCTGAAAAATACATTGTTGACACAGCGCTGCGTTTTGTGCTGTAAAGGTCAGAAATCACACTACGTCACTCAGGTGATGTTTCTGGACACGGAATGTGAAAAAGCTCACACAGCTAGGTGGCACTTGGTTAAAGACTGGGCAAACAATGCCTGCAAGGGCAACGTATACAGTAGTGGATACGGAATATATTATTGCTGCTGTAAAAACATCACTCAGGTGATGTTTACGGACACGGAATTATTATTGTTATTTAGACAGAATGTGAAAAAGCTCACACAGCTAGGTGGCACTTGCATACCTCCCAACTGTCCCTCTTTTGACCACTCAACCCCCTGTCCCTCTTTTGTACTGGAAAGTCCCTCTTTTCTCTGCACTGAACAGCCAGAAAAAAAACAGTTTCTAACTTAATTGGCTTTTGGCAGAGAGCTCAGAACAACAGGTGCAAATAAGATACTTTGTAACAATTTTGATTCTGGTTGGTGCTGGTAGTGGTGAACTACTAGGAGGAGCAGCACACCAGTCCCTTTTTTCTCTGAACTGAACAGCCAGAAAAAAAACAGTTTCTAACTTAATTGGCTTTTGGCAGAGAGCTCAGAACAGCTAACAGGTGCAAATAAGATACTTTGTAACAATTTTGACTCTGGTTGGTGCTGGTAGTGGTGAACTACTAGGAGGAGCTGCACACCAGTCCCACTCCCCAACACAGCTAGACTAATAGCACTGGGCTCTTACAGTAGCAAAGTAAAAGAAAACAAAAAAGAAAATAAAAGCAGTCCTTACAAGGACTATTGGGTTACAGGCAGCAGTCAGCAGATGAGAGATCAGCAGCAGGACAGCTGCCCACAGCAGCTACATACAGAGCACTGCAGTAGAAGGTAGATTACTACTAGTCAGCAAAGCTAACTAACCTAAACTCACTGTCCCTCAAATCCCTGCAGAGTTCTGTCCCTACAATACAGAGCAGTATCAAGTAGATTACTAGCCAGCAAAGTTACTATCAACTGTCCCTCAAATCACTAAACAGCTCTCTCCCTACACTAGCTCTTCCAAGCACACACAGGCAGAATGAAAAAACGCTGCAGGGCTTCAGTTTATTTATGGAAGGGGAGTGGTCCAGGGGGTGTGGGGTGGTCCAGGAGGGAGAGCTTCCTGATTGGCTGCCATGTATCTGCTGGTCTGGGGTGAGAGGTAAAAAATAAGCGCCAGCTAAGGCGAACCCAAATTGGCGAACGTCACGTGACGTTCGCGAACATTCGGCGGACGCGAACGGTCGATGTTCGCGGGCGAAAAGTCCGCAACATCCCTAATCTCCTAGACCACAATCCATCAGTTAAGGACACTGGGGGTTTTTTTTTTTTTTTGCATTTTCTGGTCTAAGAGCCAATTTAAGATTCATTATTCAGTCATGCATCCCCACTGGTCCTTAGTAGGTTTACAAATAAGTAAAACATTGCTTTATCAGTCTCACAACCATAGTTCTAAGAATATCTGTGGGACCCTTTTTCCAACATTCAATAAAGGCTTTCTAGCACATCAAGGAGAGATAACATACATTCTTTTAACATCTCACCCTAAATAATGGGGCCCCCAGCAACTTCTCTGGGCAAACACTAGAGGGAGGAAGTCCCACAGCATGGGAACCACTGGTTTGTTACTGATAATCAAAAGTCAGCATACAAAGGATTTACAAAAAGCCAAAAAAACTGTTAGTGGTGACTGACCTTTCAGCTAGCCCTCTAGCCTTTGTTAAAGTGGCTAGCTGGAATATTAATCTCCACCAATAAAGTTATTTTGGCTTTTTTTGTAAGTCATGTGATACATATAAAACCAAGTAGGTCAGAAGCACATCACCTGGGTTTAATAATCATCATATCATCATTTGCATGGATACACTGAGTTGACTGCAGGCTCATAGTTCTCCCTAAAAGCGAGCACTGGCAGATTTCCTCATTCAAAAGTTTTGTGCTCTTCCTTGGGGAATCAACAGTTCTGTTTGTGGAAAAGAACAGCAGTGCTCCAAATGTTTCAATATATCACTTACTTGCACTAGTTCCTGAATGAGTGTGGCATTATGGTTTGTATTTTTTTACCAGCACCCAGGACAGCTGAACTATATAGTACAGGGTAGTGTTACACATTGTCCCATATGTATATATCAGAGCTGTCAATTTAAAGTTACGATACCTGGGGTATCCTGCCCTGAAAATTTTCCATAGACCTGGAAGTGATGTCAAACTAGATCCCCATGTTAATAAAAATAACAGCCTTGAAACTGGCACAAGGGTAGGGAAAAACACGGAGGTATAAAAAATAAAAATGAAGAATGGATGGGGAAAAAATTCTGGAAAATTGCAATTTTTATCGATCTTAGAATAAGACTTCGATTATAACCGCCTATAGAAATAAAACCAAAAACTGTGCGATTTTAAGTTTCAAAAAACTTTTAAAAATGGATTTAGTAACACTTTTTCTGTTGAAGGATGTAACAGTTAATTGTTTGTAGATTAGAGATATTGAAATTATTTTATTTATTTATATTATTTATATATTATTCATATATATTATTTATTGCTGTACAGTAGCATGACATCAATACACCTATTCCATTAATAAATCCATTTATTCCCTTGTTGTGTGGGCAACAAGAAATGTGAAAGAATGTTCAGTACCTGAATCAATCTTGCCTTAAAAGCTTTAGGAGCAGAAATATTGATGGTATAATACAGGGCTGTAACGAAAGAATATTGAAACCAATTTTGAGATTTCAATGACAAGGCTTATATTTGTTTTCCCTAATGAATCCATGTAATCTACAGCATGATGCACTATAGATTACTTGGCTAGCACTTTTCCTAGGAATATAAATATCTGTGTGAAAATCTCTTGTTGTTTATATGAGAACGATGAAAAGTGTTGGCAACTGATTTTGGCTGTTGTCCCCGTGCAAGTTTCAGCTGAGAATGATGAAAAGTTTTGGCTGCTAATGTTGGCTATTGTTCACTGTGCATGTTTCTGAATATATGAATCTAATGATATAAATGGATATTGATTTCATTAAGTGGCTTCAGCTACTTCAGTTGAAATACATAAAATATGAGATCTAACCGCCTGTTTATCTATGTCCATGGAGAATGAGGACCTTTTTACACATCGATTCATCTAAATGTGACATTTTGGGAAGACTGCCCTTGTTAGAATGAAGAAGCTGTCTCACAGTCTCAAAGAAATCAAGATGAGATCTGGATTCAAACTTCCATTTAGACCATTCTTACTGCTTCCATCCCTTTGAAGCAATGTAATTCAATAGAAGAGTAATTGTAAGAACTGGTCAGACACAGATCAACTGCTGCAATTCAGGATGCTTTTATTGATACACACACTACATGTTTCGAGCATAAGCTCTTTTTCAAGTGTAACCAAATCCACATTGTAACAAACTTTTTAACCAAAAAGGACCTCCCACCAATTAGTGATGTAAGGCGGCCACTGCTTTGGGGAAACTTTTTATAAAAGCCTGCCACCCATTAAAAGCATAGAGTTTTCAGAGAGTTCATTAGAGTTCAGTAGTGTAAGTACCAATCCAAAATTAATTTTGTTATTCCTTATATCAAGGTGTAGTCCAAAGTCCATAGAAAAAAAAAACAGAGAAATGTCTCTTTGTAAATTAACACATGAAAAGGACACCAAACCCCGGCACTGCCAAGGAGGCCTGCCTAGAGCCATTTAATGCTTTAAGAATTATTTTATACGACTCTAAGCTGCTCATCATAAATGAAGAGATTACTCTTACCCTTAGGTAGTATATCTTATTCAAGGCCACTCCCACAGCAAGATAAATAGTTAAAACATCATTGCATTGATCCACCACTCTTTAGCTATAGTAGGGGACAAACGCTAGGAAAAAGAGCTTGTGCTCGAAACATGTAGTGTGTGTATCAATAAAAGCATCCTGAATTGCAGCAGTTGATCTGCGTCTGACCAGTTCTTACAATTACTCTTCTACTGAGTCTCAAAGAGATGTCACATACTGCATATTTATATTAACTTTTGTATCCATAGTTGTAGTAGAATGTCCTAATACAAAAAAAGTTGTTTTGGCTGCATGTTTCCTGTACAGTTATCTCTACTATATCTTATGTTTCCCTGCAATGCAAAATAAAGCCAATTTCTTCCTTTAATGACCTTAAATAGGACCTGAACAATTACATGTGACCCTGATTCATCATATCCCTAATTTGTCAGGAACTCCCTGGTACTCCCACTTGAGCCACAGGAGGCAGTGTGGCAGCAGCCTGACAGAATATCTTCTGTAATGCTGCCTCCAAGTTCATCTTCCCTCAGTCACCCCCTTGTCCAGCTGTGGGCAATAGCTTGTAGGTAGGCTATTTAAGCCTGCTTCCCTGTCTCCCCAGTGCTGGATCATTGGCCTTCCTGCTGACTCTAAGTCTTGAGTTCTTGTTCATGATTCCTACTCCCAATACCCTGCTCCTTCCTAGTAAGTCCTGCTCCTGTCTTTGTTCCCCATTATCTGATCTCCTGGTTTTGACTATGGCCTGTTTCTTGACTATGCAAGTTCCCTCTGGTGTGGTAGTGGTTATAACAAACAAGGGAAAGTTGTGCTCACCACTAGTTTTTAAAATCATTAGGCGGGGGTGCAATGAGGGTGTGACCACAAAATACATATAAACAAATACAAGATTCCTCTGCACTCAACCCATTATCAATATATTTAAGACAGAGACATTTTGTGCATACTGCTACTGAAAAATGCCTTACCCTTTAAACAAAACAGGGATTGTTTGTCCATATATTGCAATATATTTAAGCTGGCCAACTACGTCAAAGTCATCCCATATCTGGCCAGTCCTATGCTCAATTTTCATCTGATTCATTAAGAATTCTATGGTTTAATTATACATTTTATAAAAGGGACGAATATGTTTTACCTGCAACTTACTAGCTGCTTTCGAAAGTAAAACGCCCAACCTTGGCTGCCCTTTTATTAGACACCAGTGGGATCACCTGACTATAGCTGGGAAGGGTGGGAGCTACAACATGGAGCTGGTCACTGCTCCTGTATAACTATAACAAACAAGGGAAAGTTGTGCTCACCACTAGTTTTTAAAATCATTAGGCGGGGGTGCAATGAGGGTGTGACCACAAAATACATATAAACAAATACAAGATTCCTCTGCACTCAACCCATTATCAATATATTTAAGACAGAGACATTTTGTGCATACTGCTACTGAAAAATGCCTTACCCTTTAAACAAAACAGGGATTGTTTGTCCATATATTGCAATATATTTAAGCTGGCCAACTACGTCAAAGTCATCCCATATCTGGCCAGTCCTATGCTCAATTTTCATCTGATTCATTAAGAATTCTATGGTTTAATTATACATTTTATAAAAGGGACGAATATGTTTTACCTGCAACTTACTAGCTGCTTTCGAAAGTAAAACGCCCAACCTTGGCTGCCCTTTTATTAGACACCAGTGGGATCACCTGACTATAGCTGGGAAGGGTGGGAGCTACAACATGGAGCTGGTCACTGCTCCTGTATAACTATAACAAACAAGGGAAAGTTGTGCTCACCACTAGTTTTTAAAATCATTAGGCGGGGGTGCAATGAGGGTGTGACCACAAAATACATATAAACAAATACAAGATTCCTCTGCACTCAACCCATTATCAATATATTTAAGACAGAGACATTTTGTGCATACTGCTACTGAAAAATGCCTTACCCTTTAAACAAAACAGGGATTGTTTGTCCATATATTGCAATATATTTAAGCTGGCCAACTACGTCAAAGTCATCCCATATCTGGCCAGTCCTATGCTCAATTTTCATCTGATTCATTAAGAATTCTATGGTTTAATTATACATTTTATAAAAGGGACGAATATGTTTTACCTGCAACTTACTAGCTGCTTTCGAAAGTAAAACGCCCAACCTTGGCTGCCCTTTTATTAGACACCAGTGGGATCACCTGACTATAGCTGGGAAGGGTGGGAGCTACAACATGGAGCTGGTCACTGCTCCTGTATAACTATAACAAACAAGGGAAAGTTGTGCTCACCACTAGTTTTTAAAATCATTAGGCGGGGGTGCAATGAGGGTGTGACCACAAAATACATATAAACAAATACAAGATTCCTCTGCACTCAACCCATTATCAATATATTTAAGACAGAGACATTTTGTGCATACTGCTACTGAAAAATGCCTTACCCTTTAAACAAAACAGGGATAGTTTGTCCATATATTGCAATATATTTAAGCTGGCCAACTACGTCAAAGTCATCCCATATCTGGCCAGTCCTATGCTCAATTTTCATCTGATTCATTAAGAATTCTATGGTTTAATTATACATTTTATAAAAGGGACGAATATGTTTTACGAATATGTGGTAGTGGTTATAAAGCAGAAGAGCTCCTGAAAGTCAAATTAGTAGAGAACATTGTAACATCCTTATAGTAAATAAACTTTTTTGAAAATAGGTGCTAAACCTAATGGGTTGCTACTGGCATCACTACTGTCATCACAATGAATTGAGGACATTTTCAGAGAGAGAAGATTATTAATATTGTGTTGGGCCTTGAGGGACCATTGCACTGGTTGTCAATCAGTTTCTAAAATCCCAGCTGTTATGCAATAAGTTGACAGTCAGGAAAGTATTAAATTCACACACACACTCTAGGTACAAACTAGACTACTTAGGCTCAAATAATAAGGTTTTCTTTTTAAGTAATCCGATAGAAAACCTGTAAATATGTAAGCTGTATATTCCTCTATGCTCCAACAAAAACTGACAGTTTTTAATGTTAAAGTAAATCATTATAAACTCATTTGGGGTACATATAAATTGATTTGATCATCTCAGTCATGGGCTGGGGGTCCAATATTTTTTTTAAACTATCATCATGATTTATATAAATAATTTCGACATATACAGCACATGATACTGTTACATTTCATATATAAATATATTTTTCATAATTGTGTCTGTTTAAACAGTAATTGCTTTAAAAAAAAATTGTGTCAAATTAGAAATAGATCTGAAAATACTGTTTTTCCCTCTGCACAAATTATTTGTAATGTTGTATAGTAGAAGCCTGTATTCCTTTTTTATATCAACCTGGTAATGCATTTTGATTCCTCTGAGGTTTGTAGCTCAGAAAACACACCTGATGGTAAACGTAGAAATTGAATTTTCCAGTAAGTACAAGATAAAAGATGGAATGTGGGAGGGTAGGGGAGGGTATAGTAAGCAATGGGAATCTCTTTAGCCATGGTTTGGAAGGCTTACATGTTTTCACAGGAGAATTCTACAATAAACTCATTGAAAGCAGGCACCAGTACTAAACTGCACTACACACTGACAAATAAAGACAGAAAAAGATGTTGTTAGGCTTCCCAGCTTTATAAGAAAACAAATGTAAACATGCTTAACGTATTACCCAGTGCAAAGTGATTAAAATACAATTAGAGAAATCATTACAAAGCACTGTGTATCTTGACAGCACTATATAAAGAAATGATGATGATGATTACAGCTCTGCAGTATGAGGTACTGGCCTTGCATGGAGCTTAGAAGAGTGAATAGAAAGAATGTAAACTCTGCTAATGCGTGAATTGTGATTTAAATTTGAAATAAACAAAACAAAATGAATGATTTGGTTAAACCAAGGGATGTCAAGAAGGCAATACGCACTTGCAAACTTCCAAATCATCCCGAGCATTGCATCTAAAAAAGCAGCACATGGAAAATTGTGCAATCTCTCTTTACTTTTCTGGTAAACGTCAGGACACATTTATTGTGGGTTAAACCAGGGCATGCAGAAAGATTTCTTTCTTCTTTCTTATTTTTTTGTGTTTTTGGAGGCATTTAGCTTTTTATTCAGCAGCTCTTCAGTTTGCAATTTCTGCAGTCTGGTTGCTAGGGTCCAAATTACCTTAGCGACCATGCATGAATTGGAATGTGAATAGGCAATGATCTGAATAGAAAGATGAGTAATAAAAAGTAGCAATGATAATAGATGTGTAGCTTTACAAAGCATTTGTTTGTAGATTGGGTCAGTGAGCCCCATTTGAAAAATGGAAAGAAAAGGGCAAATATATACAATATATATATAGTATGTTATAGAATGGCCAATTCTAAGCATCTCTTCAATTAGTCTTCATTATTTTATATATATATATATATATATATATATATATATATATATATATATAATAATAATGAAGACTAATTGAAGAGATGCTTAGAATTGGCCATTCTATAACATACTAAAAGTTAACTTAAAGATGAAACCACCCCTTTGTGTTTTTTTCATGAGTTGACACCTTTATCAAAACGGGATACCTCAGCCAGCAAGGTTATGCATTTTAGCAAAAAATAATACAAATTTTATAAACTAAACGGCAGTGTGTTTGGAGTTTCCTTAACTAAGAAGGATCTAGTGGTTTTTATAGATAACAAGTTGTCTAATGCAGGGTTCCGTTGCACATTGCCCCGCTCGGTGATCCTACGTGCTTTAGCTGAATCTTTTGCAAATATCATAAATAGAATGTAGCTACAGATGGAGCAAAGCTTATCTACACAGTTATCTCATGTAACCATCTCTCACAGTTGCACTGCATTTACATAGCTCATTATCATAGATTATTCCATTGAAATTAACAATGAGCATTTTCCACAATGGTTTGCAAGGTTTTTAATGTAAGACGTGATATGTCAAAGCAAAATTTGTTCATTTTGTATACTTCTAAGACAGAGTTTACCCTATTATAGAATTCTAGTTTGCATCTTATCTTCCACTATAACTGCTAGTGACATGTTAATTCTAAGAGAATGTGTAATTTTTTTAACCATTTGATGATTATTGTACTTTTAATGCAGTGTCCTTGTGACAGCTAATAGTTGTAAAAATAACATGTCTTGGAGACAGAAACTATAATATATAATAAATAATGTAAATAATAATTTTTACATGTATTTACTGTCCACATGAGCATATTACAGCACATATAGAAAACATGTATACCATTAACAAAAATGTGAAGTGATTTGACATTCACTTCATACGTTCAGATTAATCTACAATGCACAGTTGGTGTAAGGTGTATCAATGCTTTAACACAGACATACAGTTAGTTCCATAAATATTTAAACAGACAGCTTTTTTTTTCTAATTTTGGTTCTGTACATTATCACAACACATTTTAAATGAAACAACTCAGATGCAGTTGAACTGCAGACTTTCAGCTTTAATTTAGTGGGTTGAACAAAAAGATTGCATAAAAATGTGAGGAACTAAAGCCTTTTTTAAAACAATCACTTCATTTCAGGGGCTCAAAAGTAATTGGGCAACTGACTCAAAGGCTATTTAATGGGCAGGTGCTGGCAATTCTTTGTTGTGTCATTATCAATGAAGTAGATAAAAGCCCTGGAGTTGATTTGAGGGGGGTGCTTGTATGTGGAAGATTTTGCTGTGAACAGACAACATGCGGTCAAAAGAGCTTTCCATGCAGGTAAAACATCCTTAAGCTGCAAAGACAGAAAAACATCAGAGAAATTGCTACAATATAAGGAGTGGTAAAATCTACAGCCTGGAGAAAGAAAGAAAGCACTGGTGAACTCGGCAACGCAAAAAGACCTGGATGTCCACGGAAGACAACAGTGGTTGATGATAGCAGAATCATTTCCATGGTGAAGAGAAACCGCTTCACAACAGCCAAACAAGTGAACAAGACTCTCCAGGAGGTAGGTGTATCGATATCCAAGTCTACCATAAAGAGAAGACTGCATGAAAGTTAAATACAGAGGGTGCACTGCAAGGTGTAAGCCACTTATAAGCATCAATAATAGAAAGGCTAGATTGGACTTTGCTAAAAAATATATAAAAAAAGGCAGCACAGTTCTGGAAAAACATTCTTTGGACAGATGAAACCAAGATCAACATCTACCAGAATGATGGCAAGAAAAAAGTATGGAGAAGGTGTGGAACAACTCATGATCCAAAGCATACCACATCATCTGTAAAAACGGCAGAGGCAGTGTGATGGCTTGGGGGTGTGCATGGCTGCCAGTGGCACTGGGACACTAGTGTTTATCCATAATGTGACACAGGACAGAATTTTGAGACACTGTCTGCTCAAATACAGCTAAATGCAGTCGAATTTCAAATTGATGATGGACCCAAAACATACAGCCAAAGCAACCCAGGAGTTTATTAAAGCAAAGAAGTGGAATATTCTTGAATGGCCAAGTCAGTCACCTGTTCTGAACCCAATTGAGCATGAATTTCACTTGTTGAAGACTAAACTTGGGACAGAAAGGCCCACAAACAAACTGAAAGCCACTGCAGTAACGGCCTGGCAGAGCATTAAAAAGGAAGAAACACAGAATCTGGTGATGGCCATGAGTTCAAGACTTCAGGTTGTCATTGCCAGCAACAGGTTTTTAACCACATATTAGAAATTAACATTTCATTTTTAGTTTTTTAATTTGTCCAATTACTTTTGAGCCTCTGAAATGAAGTGATTGTATTAAAAAAAAAGTTCCTCACAAGTTTATGCAATCTTTTTGTTCAACCCACTGAATTAAAGCTGAAAGTCTGTGGTTCAACTGCATGTGAGTTGTTTCATTAAAAATTCATTGTGGTAATGTACAGAACCAAAATTAGAAAAAAAAGTTGTCAAAATATTTATTGACCTAACTCTAGTCCTATCCTATAATTCTTCCCAGCCTTCTGAATTTAAAGTCATTAAACCAAGTTATCCTTTGTGTACTATCCCTTTTGTTTTATAGAAAATTCTCTTTTTCCAGGTTTCCACAGTTGAAGTTGCTTTTGCTGCTATTATAATGTGCAGAAAAAACAAGTAAAATAATTATGAGAATATTTTCCGGTTACCACAGCAACACATAAGACTTAAACACAATCACAGGACTGCAGGATGTAGATGAGTTTTGTTTCCATGTCTGTATGAATATGTTAGGCAGCTAGATATATTTAGAACTTGGAAATATTCAATGCTGCAGACCCCCTCCTCACAATGGCTGTAACAAGATTATGAAAGCTACTATGGCAAGTCTCCAATAAAGATATTAATCAACTGTATTGTATGGAATGCTAGCTATTGTTTCACATCTACTATATGTAGCTTATTATTCAGGGTTTATTTGATTTCACTTGTGGAGAGAAGGGGAACAATATATCGAATTGGAAATTGTAATTTTCCTTTTTTCAACAAGACAAGTATAATGACAGTATTTGATATTTCTTTATGTTTTGTTTGATTGTCATCAGATTAAATATGAGAATTTAAACTGAAATATATATATATATATATATATATATATATATATATATATATATATATATATATATAGAGAGAGAGAGAGAGAGAGAGAGAGAGAGAGAGAGAGAGAGAGAGAGAGAGAGAGAGAGAGAGAGAGAGAGAGAGAGAGAGAGAGAGAGAGAGAGAGAGAGAGAGAGAGAATGAAAAGCACATACTTATTACTTTACAGTTTTCCCCTGTATTATTCGAGGGCTAGGTACAGATTTTGAGATACAGTCATTTCAGAAAGAGGACAACCTGGGGATGTATATGCATTCCATGTACTGTATGTCCTATGACTATATAAGTATGGTGAAGGCAACATTTTTGCGGGTCTGTGTGGGCAAGTTTCTAATTCCACCGCTAGTTTTCATTGGATGAGGAATGGAAAGGACAGAACGAGATGTTTAAATCCAACCATCAGTATAAATCAAGTCTTCAATTTTCCGTGGCCATTTAACTTCTGAATTATATATGGCCTTTGGAAAATGTAAACAACAGCATCCACACAAATATATGGGAACACTGAAAGAACTTAAGCAGACCTAGAGTGTGTTACATAACTAAAACTTTCACTCATTACACAAGAAAAATGGAAAAGCAATTTTCCAACAAAAAACGAAACAAGAGAATAAACTACAATTCATTAAATGCTTCCTAAGGCTGCCTCTCCAACTGAAATATGGCTGTTCAAATATAACCAACAAGAAAAAGAGTATTGATGGTTTGTTGTGTTGAGCAAATCCCCATTTTCTGTAGAAAAATAATACATTTGGATATCTAGCGCATAATGTTCACTAATCCAGTGATTTTAGGTTTACTGTTACATATAAGAATCTGGATCTTAATTGAATTTCAGTTGTAATAATAAGTAATGTTATATTGGTAATCAAGTATCATTTTCTGTACTTATCATACTCTAGGATGGGAAAGAAAAGTAAGATACGCTAAGGGCATAAAACAAAACAAAGCACAGAAGAAAGGTCTGTAGGTTTCACCAGAAAACACAGCTTTTTTATATTTATAGAGGCTAACAAGTCTATTGGCATAATATGCCAACAATGATATGTTTTAACATTTAGAATTCATGAGGAAATAATGTATGTCCTCAAGGGCTGACCCAATAGGCTGGGTTTACTTCCAATAAGGATTAATTACATATTCGTTTGGATTAAGTACAAGGTTCTATTTTATTATTAAAGAGAAAAATAAATGTTTTACAATTTTTGGATTAAATGACTCTATGGCAGCCTTCCTGTAATTCAGAACTTTCTGGATAATGGGTTTCCAGATAAAAGATCCCATGCTTGTATTTCTGGCATCCATTTTTCATTCTCATTTTGGAGATGTGTTTCTGACATATGCACCTTGCATATTGACATATCCACCCTTCTTTGTCAAATCCATGCCATGGTGTCGAGTCTATAAGGCATGTCCTTGGACTTTAATGTGCTGGAAAATAGAATGTGGTAAATGTATGTTTAATAATGATGTAATTTTGTTGATTTTTGTGAAATTGGGATATGTACAAAAGGATTATTAAGAATCCTTTATAAAGTTAATAATCGACCAAATCCAAAAATTATTAATCTGTTAAATCCTTAGTTGCTAATTTCGATTACCAAAACCAAATAAGTTTGAAACCATTTTAAAAAGCTTCAGTTCTCCATTTAAAATATTTATCCACACATTAAGGGGCCAATTCATTAACTTCGAGTGAAGTATTCGAAGTAAAAAAACTTCGAATTTCGAAGTTTTTTTTGGCTACTTCAACCATCGAATGGGCTACTTCGACCTTTGACTACAACTTCGAATCGAATGATTCAAACTAAAAATCATTCGACTATTCGATCATTCGATAGTCGAAGTACTGTCTCTTAAAGAAAAAACTTCGACCCCCTAGTTCGCCACCTAAAAGCTACCGAGCTCAATGTTAGCCTATGGGGAAGGTCCCCATAGGCTTGGCTAAGTTTTTTTGTTCGAAGGAAAATCCTTCGATCGTTGGATTAAAATCCTTCTAATAGTTCGATCCAAAGGATTTAATCGTTCGATCGAACGATTATTCCTTCGATCGTTCGATCGAAGTATTTGCGCAAAATCCTTCGACTTCAATATTTGAAGTCCAAGGATTTTCATTCCCAAGTCGAATATCGAGGGTTAATTAACCCTCATTATTCAACCCTTGATGAATTTGCCCCTAACAGTTACAGCCACATTTATTTTCTTCAGAGGAATGGGAGCACACTTAAATTCATGTAGAGGTCTAAAACCCATTTCAGGATAGATTTAAGTAGAATGCCTATTTGTTATTCTAGATTATCTTTAGAGGCCAGTTTAAAGGTCAATTAGTTTGAGCTTTAACTCTTATTTGCACTTCTAGTTATTTCTTATTCTTTGGACTTCCAAAGTGGTCTTGCACTGAGAAAAATCACTGCCCCAAGGGATACTAGAGTTACTGCTATAAGAATGTTGGAAATGATCCTGTTGCATCCTGTAATCTTACCTAGTGATTATGAGCTTTATGTAGCATTTCCTTAACTCATAAGTGCAATGGTAATACTTGCTAACCAAGAAATATAGACAGAAGTTATTTGGAAAAGTGCAAACTGAAATAGACAATGGGGCTTACAGAGAGTCACAGGGTGAGCAAAAACAATTGGGCATTGTCAAAAATAAGAGATATAGGGGCATGTTTACTAACATTGGAGATAAATATCTGGAGAGATTTCTGGAGATGTTGCCCATGGCAACCAATCAGCAATTAGATTTAAACAGCCACAGCCAAGTTAGAAAACAAAAGCAAAGATCTGATTGGTTGCTATGGGCAACATCTCCAGAAATCTCTCCAGATATTTATCTCCAATGTTAGTAAACATGCCCCTTAAAATGGACCTAAGTATAATGGAACATATAGCACAGTCAAAAATATTCACAAATGAGTAGAATTACCAGAGTGGCAACAGAAGTTCTTGTTCCTCTGTAAAATTAGCAGCATTGTTCATCTGGACAGAACTTGGTTCAAAAGTACAACAATGTAGAATATACAGCTTAACAGATAATTAGGAATATAAGTGTAGAGCTTTAGATGCATAACAAGGAGAAACCCTGCATCAAAGAGCTGACCATCTAACTAAAGAGGACACGATGCTTGGTAAACCTAATTTATTTAAGCCTAATATTTTGCTGATTCTTTTTACCCTCTATGCAATGGAATAGTTATTGGCCCATCTGGGAATTATCTTACAGGACTGCAATAACAATGCAGTTCCAATCTTTCTGTAACTTCCATCGCTAAATCACCATCATTGCAATTTTAATAGTTTGATTTTGAAAGCACCTGTGAAATTTAATTTTAATGCTTGCTCATGAATAGGAAAGCATTATTTTTATTCTCATTACATTTTCTAAACAGTTATTCTGACTGCTAAATTCATTTTCCAAGGCAGTCTACCAGCTCCTTTTCTTTTTTCATGCTGATTCAGGTGCAGACATCTGAGGAAGTTATTCAAATTAGGCTTGGCAATTACAATAATATCAAGTGAAATTTAGATTTGTTGATAATGTCAAATTATTTTCTTAACCACTCCAGCTATTGCTTCGATAAACTACAAAAAAAGCAATCAGTACAACATATTATATACGTATGTCACTGGTTAGGTTTATACTGTGCAGACAAGCTTATGCATTCTAGTAAGTGCTGGGAGAACAGCAACGGGAAAACAGGAGTTGTTGTTATGTGTACTAAATTGTATGTAGTTAACTTCAAATTCTTACAAGCAGCGGCATTTGCAAAATTGATCTTAAAAGGCTCATATGGTCAATTCGTGTATATGCTTTTCTTCTATATCCATGACTATTCAATGTGGTCGTTAATTAATTCTACAATCTCCAGCCTACGCATAATTAAAACAGTTCTTTGAACAGAATGTTAAGGGGCACCTCTGCTAAGAGCAGGCCTACTATGACGGAAGAATTGATTTTTATACAAGATTTGTTTTGCTTATCATCTAGGAAGCAGTCACATTCTGTGAAGTATTGTGGGTGACATACAAAACTGTACAGATACACATGGATTATAGAGCATAGCGTAGGAAAATTTTTTAATATTTACTGTGGTGAGAGAAGGGTTTAAAAACGATGTTTTACCTGCCCTGTGGGTAAACAAGGAGAACAAGCCATGTATGTAATTCAAAATTAAACTGTAATTGAATTACAAATCACATGCATACCATCACTTTGAGTCAAGATAATGAGAGTCCAAATCACTATCCACGTGACCTTGGCCTTAAGACGTGACCTTGACCTTAAGAACACCAGCAGTCTGACCTATTGTAGCGTACTCGTTAATCAGGAACCTTGAAAGCAGCTGGTACGCTCAGATGCACAAGGGAAACCCTGCAGATTCCAGTGTTCACCAATGCCCTTTTGGGGCCCTGGGCTTTCTGCTGTGGAACCAACATGGAATTGGTGTGTAAAGAGATACCGCCAAGGATTAGGCAAGGCATAGTCACAAAACAGGAAAAAGGGTCGAGGCAGGCAGACAAGAATCAAAGTCAAAATAGGCAGACGTCAAAAACCAGGAAATTCCAACAGTAAATAATGCTTCAGCAGGGTCTGTAAACAGAAGCCAGCTTGGCCACTGTTAAAATGGAGGAAGGCCATTTTAAAGGAGAATTATCTCCAAAAATTCATATCTTTCGCTGAAAAATGTCGTAATGATGTTCTGCGTCAAACATGAATGAACCAACACCAGTGTCATTTGCACACGACCGGAACACGTGACGTTGCCGGAAGCGCACACCTGCGTCTCAGAAGCCGGGGAGATATGCGCCGGGGAGGTAAGAGAACGTAGAACTCTCCCGGTGCGTCTTACACCTATTCTACCACTAATCAAATGTTTCTTTCTAACAGACATTGTTGTGCTGTTACTGAAAGAAATAACTAAACTTATTTCATGGAACAGTTTTGGGGTGAAATTTGCAGTTTTGCCAGCAATTTTTTTCAGGAATCCTTGCTAGAAATTTGCCTTTTTGTGCTGTATATATATTTTCTCAAGCTGGATATTAAAAAAATAGTTGAAATATGGCCAACATTTGCTTCACACTAGCTGCAGCTTGCCTGATGTTGCACAGCAGTAAAGAGAGGCTGAATAGCCAAAGCAAAGTACCAATGGCTCAAACAAGATCACAGGCAAACAGATTGGGATCAAGGCAGCAAAGTTTCAAAGATAAGGTTCATGACAAAGGTCAATAAAGGATGTAGAAATCAGCAGGAACGAATTCTAGGTGTACAAGTAGGGCCAGATTTACATAGTGGGCATCCCTAGGCCCGCTGTCGTCTGTTGCCCCCGTCCCCTCCCTTTTATTCGCTCAAAATTTCATCATAGGGGCCAAAGCATTGGGTATTGGCACATGGGAGATTTAAAAAACTATTGTATCTCCTGCTCATCCTTATTGTTTCTAAACCAATATGGGTGTAGTTGGGCAACATGCTGCCCCCTAAAATCCTGCTGCCCTAGGCCTGGGCCTTGGTGGCCTCTCCACAAATCCAGGCCTGTGTACAATTAGAACTTGATAGCAATGAATAGAAAAAAACTGATGTCCTTTAAAGGACACAAGAAAAGGAGAGCACAGGTGCCAATAAGGATGCATTGATTGACATCAAAACACAACTGTAACATGTTGAGTGTTTCATCTCTGACCTAGACACACACACACACACACACACACACACACAAAAGTAAAGCAGCAATCCCACATGCACACGGCTGGAGCAACTGCAGCAATAATCCAAATTAAGATAGAATTTATCCTTATTAAAGTAAAAACAATCATATTGGGGTTATTTAATGTTTACATTAATTTTAACTAGACATAGGGGCTGATTTATCAAAATGTGAGATTAGAGCTCACCACAGAAACATTCACTCACTTTCTATTCATACCTATGGGATTTATAGAAGTATATTTATTAAATTGTGACTTTAATGGTGCTTTGACTTCCACCCATTGATAAATTCACTTCTAAAAATCCCATAGGAATGAATAGAAAGTGGGTGAATTTTTCTTTGGTAAACTCTGATGTCACATTTTGATAAATCCACCCTTATATGTATGGAGATCCAAATTATGGAAAGATCCCTGATCTGGAAAACCCAGTCCCAAACATTCTGGATAACAGATCCCATTACTTATATTTGACTACAAATGCAAGTTGCTACAAATTTGGCTTCATTATGTAAAGCAATGCAGTCTTGTTAAGTGCGAAAAAAAAGTAATGCATTGGTTTCCAGCTAAGAATAAATCACGTGTAATTTAAAAGTAACTTTTCATGTTCAATCTTTTTTTTTTATGTACAGAAAGATTCTATCATTGCAGTCTGCTTAATATCAGTGTATTAAGGGGCAGATTTATCAAGGGTCGAATAGTCAATTCGAATTCAAAGTTTTGAGTTTAAAAATTCACACATTAAAATTTTAATCTGCCTATTCGAATGTAAATTTGAATGTGAGATTTATCTAACCTCGACCATGGAAACAGTCCTAATTCCAATATTTGCCACCTAAAACCTGGCGAGTTCATGAACAAGTCAATGGCAGAGGTCAATTGAGCCATTTGGAGATGTTAATAGCCTTCCTGACATTTGAAGTTGATCGAATATTAGCCATTCAAATTTTTTCTTAAATAACCTCCTAGTCGAATTGTGAGTATATTTTAATTTTAAAAAACGCACATGAATTTGAAGTTTGACCTTTGATAAATGGGCCTCTAAGTGTCAGGCTAATCAGTTGTAAGTTTGAAAGTAATATCACAATGTGAAAATATCTAGGGAGCAATAGACAATTTTGACATTTTGTTTTCTCTGCTGGTGTGTATACAAAAGCGAAGACAGTATATGCGCTGCCAGGGACAGAATTGTCGGTGCACATACACATAGCAGATTTCAGTACTAAAATGCAAACTTTATTGTTTTTGTGTAGTGATGGGCGAATTTATTCGCCAGGCGCGAATTCGCGGCGAATTTGCGCGATTCGCGTCGGCGAATAAATTCGCGAAACGGGCGCAAAAATTCGCGTAAAAAATTCGCCGGCGTCAATTTTTTTTTCGGAAAAACGGACGCCGGCGCCAAAAACGGGCGCCGGCGTCGGAAAAACGGGCGCCGGCATCAAAAACGGGCGCCGGCGTCAAAAACGAGATGACGGCACCGTTTCGCAAATTTTTCGCCGTTTCGCGAATTTCGCGTGAAATTCGCGAATTTTTCGGCAAAGCGAAACTGCACAAATTCGCCCATCACTATTTTTGTGCTGATATCCACCTTGGTGTGTGTGTTAGTGCAGTTATATTCGGAGAATGGAAGGCAAAAGATCAGCTTTTTGATGCTGACGTATAATGTTTATGTGGTTATAAGGGTTGGTCTAGGGCCACACACCCACAAGATTACAGGGTATAGGTGTCTATCTTTACTATAATTTTCCTAAACATCTTTCTTCAAAATGTCTTATGTTTCTGTGACTCTGGTTATATCAGTTCCTGGATATTTTACATAGACTTCTCTGTGTAACAGTTTATGAAGGAAATGTGTCAGAGCACAATTCACATGGCCTACCTTGGTACTGCCCTATCCCAGGATAAACAACAGCACTACAATACACTCATAAATAACAACAAATCCAACCCACAACGCTTGTTTTCAATATTCAACTTGCTACTTCATCCCTCTATAAATGATACGCTAACACCTGAACATACCCCCCATGACTTTACTGACTTCTTTGAAAGCAAAGTTGACTATATCCACAAACAATTTTCCCTCCCCTCAGATACCAATATTCTCATTCCCCCTAAAGCTTCTATTTCCATTTTCAACTCTTTCGATCATATATCTGAGCCTGAAGTCTCTAAACTTCTCCTATCCTCTCCATCAACAACTTGCTCACATGATCCTATCCTGTCACCTCTACTAAAACAGTGTGCTCTTGTCCTCACTCCAATACTTACTCATATATTCAATTCCTCACTAACTTCTGCTACTTTACCCTCGTTATTCAAACAGGCCTGTGTCAAGCCCATTCTGAAAAAGGCTACTTTGGATCCATCCTGTTTGTCTAACTACCGTCCTGTCTCTCTCTTACCACTAGCCTCTAAACTTCTGGAAAGTCTTGTCTTCTCCCGTATTACTAACTTTCTCTGCACCAATAATCTACTTGACCCTATGCAGTCTGGCTTTCGACCTGCAGACTCCACTGATACTGCCTTATGTAGAGTTGCAAATGATCTCCAGACTGCTAAGGCCAAAGGGCATTACTCTATTATCATTCTCCTGGACTTATCTTCTTTTGATACTGTTAACAATTATGTTCTAATGCAAGTTCTCCATTCAATTGGTATCCGTGATCAAGCTGCATCCTGGTTCTCTTCCTACCTTTCTGACCGCTCTTTCTCTGTTACTTTTGCAAACAAATCCTCTCCTCCTGTTCATCTTGATGTGGGGGTGCCTCAGGGTTCTATATTTGGTCCTCTGTTGTTTTCCTTGTACACTCTCTCTTTAGGAGACCTTATATCTTCATTTGGCTTTAAATATCACCTATATGCCGATGACATTCAGATATATTTAGACACTCCCTCACTAACCTCTGACGTTCAAACCCAGATCACAGACTGCTTAGTAGCGATTTCTTCCTGGATGAACTAACACCACCTCAAGCTCAACTTGGCCAAGACTGAGCTTGTGGTCTTTCCACCCAAACTGAGCCCTTCTCTTCTTTCACCATTACTATTGATGGCATGACTATTAACCCGGTTAACTCAGCTGCTTAAGGGTCATCTTTGAACAGTCCCTCTCCTTCTCTAACCATATTAATAATACTGTCAAAATCTGACGTTTCTTTCTCCCCTCCAATCAATCTTAAACTCTGCTTCCAGGATCCTTCTGCTCTCTCAAAGGATAGCATATAAAACCCTTCTACTAACATTCAAAGCCCTTCACTCCTTTGCTCCTCACTACATTTCTTCGCTTGTCTCACTATATGTTCCTGGTCATCTTCTCCGCTCTTCTCAGAGCCACCTTCTCTTCACACCATCCACATCCACTGCCACCTCTCTTCTCAAACCCTTCTATTTTGCTGCTCCTTACCTCTGGAATTCCATCCCTGAATTCTTCCGTACGGAATCCTCTCTTAATCTCTTCAAGAAAAAACTAAGAGCCTACCTTTTGGACCACTAGAACATTAGACTAATCCTTTCCCTACTGACTATGCCTTACATTGTGCACTTTTTCATCTCCAATTTGTTAGCCTCCCATCCTACTTAGACTGTAAGCCCTACGAGGCAGGGACCTCCTTCCCACTGTGTCTCTTACCACATTGCACTTAAGTTCTTTGTCTTATGATTCTGTAAATATTTATTATGTGAATTGTCTTTCCCATGTACAGGTATATATATATATATATATATATATATATATATATATATATATATATATATATATATATATATATATATATATATATATATATATATATATATATATATATATATATATATATATATATATATGATAGATAGATAGATAGCAAAATATCTAGCCCTGTGTCAGATTTTTTTCAAAATTCAATATAAATGTAGGATTCTACAGAAGGAGGTCTATCAATGAATTCATTTTGTAAAATGCGGCGAAGTGCGGCGAAGTTGCGCCTGGGGCAACTTCGAATCTTAGTGAATTTGCCCCATTAACTCATGGCAATCTTGGAATTAACACCTACTTTTTGAAAAACTGATTTCAATGCAAGCTTCTGCTTTTAACTCCTCCAGCAGAATCCTGCATTGTGTATTGTGTAAATAAAAGCATGTTTTTCAATGACAGAATCCCTTTAAGTTTCTGTTCCCTCTTTAGCACTAAGATAATGAAACAGTTGTGCTTGCCCAAGGATGGCTGTAGTTGTTGAGCAAAACAGATCTATTAATTACCTCAAAGGTGGGTTCCCACAATGGATAGCATCAAGAGATGCAGCACACATTTACATAAAGAATTTTGATGTTGAGTGCCAAAAATGACATCCTTACACAAATATTTTCAGCATAATTGTGTCAATTTCACACTGATAAACATCTGAGAATTGGAATACAGTACTGTAAGGTGTCATTACAGAGCATTGAAAAGGGTTGTGATTACTGAAACTGTACTGGGGACACCTTAGGACCAAGGCATTGTGAACTTGTGTTTTCCAGATTATGTATTCTGTAATTTGTAGAAGTTTGCCTTAAGGTTACTAAAAACCATTCCACCAATATGCAAGTGTACTGGTTTAATTATCTGGTAGAAGGTAATGACTAATTATTACAGATGAAACTAAACTGGCAGAAAATAAATTACAAATACAAGTACAAATTGCTGTCTCAGGGAAATGGTAATGCTATATTTTGGAGCTTTCTGGAAAAAGGGTTTCCATTCCTGTTATCTTTATTACTGGGCAGATATAGTCAGCATTTTTTTAACCTGGTAAACTTGTTGACTTGTCTTCCGGAATCATGTTTATGCCATTAAAGTATATGAACACTACAATTGTAACCTGCATTTATTGAGAATATATTGTTGATGAACTATAGTTCACAAAGGATATGAATTATGGCATAAAAAGTGGCCCCGGTATTTACTTCTATATATTTTTCAGTCTTTTTTTTATTTGTGTTTATTATTTAGGTTGGACAGCCGACTTTACTACTGTACCATAAAGAACTTAACATAAATCTATCCTCATACTTTTCTCCTACTGGTCTGTATCACAACGGTACATTTAGAGTTTATGATTTAGTTGATGTTTGGTTGGGGTTTCAGGATATCTAGTGAGGAATCGGCGGATTCATACTGTTTCTCTGTGTAGAAATGTTTTATACCTCTGTATTAGAGGGAGACGGAGTAAACATATTTGAGATTTGGAATGCAATAATTTTTAGCTTTCTTTTATATAGAGATTTTTTTTCGTGCAGCTATTATTGCCTTTTTTTGCTGATGGATCTAAATCTTCAGCTTCAGTGCTTTATAAGAACAGCATATGAATTATGTAAAGGTATAGCTACAGAGATGTGTTAGTAGTCTTGACTATATATTTCCTAAGTGGTATCAGATAATGTTTTTAGTTTAGGAGGTAGATTAATGGCCGACAGGAGCAGAGAAATCCAGAAAAAAAAACTCATTAATATAAGCTACTCAGCATGAAGACAGAAACAGTTTATACAGATTTTAGTTTAATCTGTTGTGCACATTGTTTGAAAAACATCAACAAGGCAATCACTGCATTGCACCACATCATATGTGTTTAAGGGGCAGAGACTACTTACTTTACTATTTAATCATCCCTCCATGGGAAGCCTGCCCCCCTAGGACACCAGTGGATACGTTTTATGGTTTTTGAGGGGGTGGAAGATAAGTTTGGGTGATGCAGGAAGCTGCAAAGGACTGCTGGCAAGTGATGATGACTAGGAAATTCCTGAAGTTGTTTTGTGCTATCAGAGGCTACAAAGGGTTTACTACAGCCACTGTTTAGACAGACTATCCAGGGAAGAAGTTGCCCCTGATGCGTCTAACCAGAAAGAGATTCTAGGAGCACCAACACATGCAGAGAGACAGATTTGCATGATGCATGACCAAAGCCAATGTTGTAAATATCAATGCTGACTGCCTGAAATATGAAGTTACTTTACAAGGACTCGGCTAATCTGTGTTTTTCTAGTTAGCAGCTAGGCCAAATGTTGCAGGTTTTGTACTGTATTAGATCCCTGTTTACATATCTTTTTTTCTTATATAAAGTTTACGGTTATTGCTTTACAGGTATGAATTCTATTATTTACTTGGGACCCTGGGATTTCTGGGTAAGGAGTTTTCTTCCATAATTATCATACTTCTAGTCAACTACTGAACATTTAAACATTAGGGGGCAGATTTATTACTATAAACAAATATGTTTACTCCGTCTCCCTCTAATACAGAGGCATAAAACATTTCTACACAGAGAAACAGTATGAATTCAAAATTAGACCCTTGATAAATGTGCCTCTAAATGTAATTACGATTAAACCCAATAGATTGTTTTTACTACCGATATTAATTCATGCAGCATAAAGAACAAGGTATTGTTTTCTTATTTCAGGAAAAGGAAAAAACATTTGTTTGCTAATGTGGACCTTCCCTTATTTGGAAGCTTTCTGGATATTGATTTTCTGGGGAAAAAAAAAGAGATTCCTTACCTGCACTTTGTTTGTTTTTTTTTATTCTTAACGGGACCTTCTGGGGTTTATGATCTCGGATATATTAGCTGCAGGTACTGTACAATTTAGTAGCAGCTTTCCCAGTTTCTCACTCCTCTATTCCCATTAACTAGTAGTAAAAAGTAGAGTGACGTTCTGAGATAATTTGCAATTGGTTTTCATGTTGAGGAAGTGCCAAGCAATACGGCAAGAAACATGTAAGTCCAGTGCACCCACCGCACAAGAATTTTACCACTGTGTGTGTTTCAATAAAGCCGCTTTTTAAGTCAAGGACTGTGTCCCTGCATGGATTTATAGTACAGCGCCCAGTAATGCGGGTGTTTCTACTGTCTAAGAAGTAACTGAAAAGTGCGTCAAATTTGAGAAAAAAAGTAGAGACCGTCAAACACATCAGGATTCTAGAGGAAAGTCAGACATCTGGGCTGGAAGTCTACCTTCCTGCAAATAAGTAACCCTAATCACACAGGTACAACTACACTGGAGTGGTTTAAAACCAAGACCCAAGATGTTTTATAATGGTCCAGACCTCTGGGAAGCTGTCAAGAATTTCAAAACTACACTTCAGTAACCAGTGAACGTGACTTTTCCCGAGCATTTTTGACAAGAATAACAGGCAAAATAATCCTGATGTGCAAAGCTGGGAGAGAGTTAGCGCTCCTGGGGCCTTTTTATGCATTCAACACACATTTAAGCAAGTCCGATTGCACCTATACATATTGGTTTCCATTATCTTCTCCCTGGTTGTACTCATGAGCATTCAGAGTTGTGTTATATTGCATTTGTGTTTTGCATTTTTCTAGATACACATACATTTTCTGCATTTTCTTGTGCTTAATGTGCTTTCAAAAGACAATAGAATAGAGGGTTGTATCTGAAACAAAAATGCACTTAGTTGTGTTTAAAAAAACCCCATATAAATGCAATATATACCTTTTACACAATCAGCCTGTATTGTTTAAGACATCAAAAAAGGCTGTGTGTAAGAATACATTTAAATGAATGTTTATGTCTCAATAAAGAGGTTTTGCACCTTCAACGTGTTGTACAAATTCAATGGTAACATGAATACCACAATGCACAAGATTCATAGACAGACAGATGCTAGATAGAGGAGATACATACATGAATATATTGGGAAAAGAAGTAACGTGATTTCAATCTGTGAACTAAAATTTGTTTTCACTTAAGAGTTTAGAAAGCTTAAGAATTGTGAATTACATGGGGAGCAGTCCCCCGCTGGTAAGTAAATGAGTTGCCAGGATCTGACAAATTACCTCCAAACTCTGTCATTGAAGATACCTTCCTCTATATCAAGTTTTAACTTATGTTTAATGTTTTTTTTTTTGCCAGTGGCATGCTGTGGACTGTTAAGTTGATTGCAAGAATGTTTTCCTGTGAATACCTTAGGTATATATTGTTTGCCATCTTGTGAACTGAATGTGATAGAATGAATTCAAATCAGATAATAAAGTCCTTGCAATTTTCAGCAAATCGCTAGGAGGGGAATTTATCCTCATATCCCCTTGGTACAACCACAGCATGCGCTCCAATTCATTGCAGTAATATAGTTATCATATTAAGATAAGCTATTGCTTTTTTTTAAATGAATCCAAACCTAGATTTTAAGGGAAGAAAAAAGAGCAAACAAAGTATAGTCTCTCTTTGATGCAACTGATAAGAAAGATAAAATACGGAGTCTGTTTACTGAAAGATCACTTCATCTCACACACAGTACCACAGTACCCTTTGACTCTTTGAATACGCATAGTAAATAAGGCATATTAAAAAGCAAATTAGTCGGACTGATTCTGTAGTATATTACTTGGATTCATTGTCAGGAAATGTTTGATCTGACAATGGCCTGAACCCCACTGCTTCAAATTGATCTGGGAATACCTGCTGCATTATGCTTTCATATGCCTTAGTCCATTACACATATGACATGGGGATATCAGGCTGTGCCCCAATTTCAATGGGGTTCTGAATGACTGGTGTTTTATAATGATCAAGAAGGCAGTGCCGAGATATTCATAATTGATTTTAGTTCACTATGGAGATGATATATAAACCATTTTTAACCTTTTTGGAGCAACACTGATGCTTACTACTCTAAACAGAATTATCAATCGGTTTTATATTTGACTCTTTATTTTCAGCACTGAATTGATTTGTACAGATTGAAAAGGGTATTATTATACAGATCTGCTGCTGAGCTGTGCCCTAATAACCCCTATAATTGTCAATCTGTTAGGGTTCTCTGTAAAACACAAGATGGCCTTAGTCATTTTTGTGGCATGTATTCAACATAGTTTCAAGCAAGTCTACCGTCTCTATGAACAGGGGCATAAACTTACAAATAAAAGTAATTCACTGCAAACAAGTTTTTATACTCATTGAATACATTTACTATCATTGTTCAAGTAGTAATTTAATTATTTAGCATTTAAAAGATCTCTAACTAAATGTGTGTAGCTCATATCTTTAACTAAATGTTTGTATCTGTCTTTAACTAAATGTATGTAGCTCATAGTCCAGAAAACTTGCTTTGTAATATGTCTATATAGGGATCGTATTGATGTAAATTATGTTTGCATGTAAAAAAAAAAGTAAACATTTCCACATCTAAAGTTACATGCAGACTGTCCCAATGAGTTCGCTGTAGTGCCTGATCTTTTTCTTCTGGCTTTAAACTTAAAGGGGTTCTGTCATGGGAAACATATTTTTTTACAAAATGCATCAGTAAATAGCATTTATTTCGCAGAATTTTGCACTTACAAAAGATTTTTTTTATTTTTAATTTTGAAATCTAATGTTGGGCTAGACATGTTCTTAGTTTCCCAGGTGCCCTTAGCCATGTGACTCTGATAAACTTTAGCCACTCTTTAAAGTGCAAGTTGGAGTGACATCACCTCCCTCCCTTCCCTCCCAGTGGCCTATCAACAGAACAATGGGAAGGTAACCAAATAACAGCTCCCTGACACCTGCATCCTACATCCACGTCCCACCCAGTGATAGCTATAAGAACAGCAAAAATCGAAGTCTGTCTAACCCAAGTTGTGACTCCTTCCTTCACACTGTGTAGAGGAAACAATAGCTTATCTGAAACCAGTTCTATTGTGAAGTGCTTGCTCTATCTGAAAGTGCAGGATCAGGCACAATGTCCTTTTTTAACTGAGACGATGTTAAAGGAGAAGACTTAAGTATCTTTACACAAGCCAAGAGTTCTTATGTGCAAAATATTGATTGTACATTGTGATTTGTGAATGATCAGAAAAAAATTGTGTCTATTTTTGTTCCATATCAAATATGCCACACAGTATTATTTACCTTTCTCACTGGCACAAAGAGAGCGAAGGGAACATGAGGCAGAGCTTAAAATAAGTCAAGTGTAAATCACTGTAGGTGTTAAAAGTTTTTCTAGGTACATATTGGGAAATTCCAGACTGCATTACACTTTTATATTTGTGTTGCAATGTTTTGTGGCATAACAGATAGTTCTAAAGCTACTGCATGTCTGGCCTCTCTTGCTGTTTATTTCAACCTCATAACTATCACTTGCCAAAGGATATCTATGATAAATAGGAATTTAAAAATGTAATGTGTGCAGTTCGTGAACAGTGTACATTGAGTCACAACTTTTGAAAGTACAATATTATTATAATCCGCTTTCATTGTATCTCCTGAAGCAGACTATAATATTATAATTGTTATTGTTGTTGAGGTGGAGGAGAGTGACTGGCTTATTGATATAAAGAAAGAGTAGTAACTGTAATGGTTTAAAAGCATCAAATGCCATACTGCAGTAATAGGCCTACTTTAAAGGAGAACTAAAGCTCAAACAAAGAAGTAGGCTAGAAATGTTGTACATTATGTTTTAGGTTTCTGTACCAGCCCAAGGTAACCACAGTCCTTTAGCAGGGAAGATCTGATCTCCAAAGATGCCCCAGTAGCTCCCCATCTTCTTTTCTGCTGATTCACTGCACATGCTGTGTGCTGCTGTCACTTACTAAGCTTAGGGACACAGTACACATAGAATATGAATGCCACAATATTAGACTGATTAGTAATTAATACAGATAATTACTACATGGCAGCACAGAAACCAGTGCAATTAGCATCAGAATTTAATAATCAGCCCTGTAGCATCATCTTATAATACAGGCCAACCTCATTTTCTGCTTGATATTCTGTGACAACTTCTAAGTTTAGCTTCTCAACAGTTGCTCAGAGCCCACTGGGCATGTGAGTGTCAGAGACACTTTCCAAGATGGTGACCCCCCCATGATAAGTTTGAAGTCCTGGATCATTGCTGCTATTGAGAAGTTGTAACTTTAGGCTGGTGCAACAAGTTCAGTATATAAATTATGTCATTTTACCCATATTCATTTTTAAGGTTTAGTTCTCCTTTAAGGTGGGTTCAGAGATACCTGTAGTCCCCACCCTTTTCATAACATTTTAATCATAGCTTACTAAATGTATACCAGAGCTACAGTCTTGCTAAATCAGTCTCATGGTAAGCAGCTCTGTGACTTTAACAAGGAGGCATACAGGGACAGATAAAGAAGAAGAGTAGTCAGACAGATTCAATGGCAGCAATCAAGCAGCTCTGTCTCTTTCTCTCAAGCAGTGATGTTTCACCCACACAGTTCTTTTAAGGCTTTTTAAGGTTGCACAAAATGTGTGAAAAATACCCATTTACTTCTATGTGTTAGGAGAATAAAAAGAAAAACATATGTGTGTGTGTATATATATATATATATATCCAGGATTTGTATATGCAAATTAGGGTCCAGGAGGTAAATTGTTTGACTTGTTGTTACAAAACAAGGAAGTATAAAAAAGTTCAACTTCCCATCCTAATTTGCATATGCATATGGTTCGGTATACGGCCAAATCTTTTGCGAAGGTAAGCAGGTCCTCGATGCTGCTGGCCCCACAGTATGTGAGCTTTGAGAAGTTAGTGCTCTGTTGCCTTCTACATCGGTGGCTTTATTTGCTGGATTTTTGGAGTTCCTTGGTCAGCGGGCCTTGTATATATTTGTTTCTGGGGTTTATTCGATAAAGGGTTCAGGTGATCACACTAATTGCTGGACATTTGCCATGAACTAAATGCAGTTCGGGGAACAGTCTCATAGCATTTTTTGTGTTCTTATTTCTGACACATTTTTGATTTTTTGATTTTTTATTTTTTATTTTGCTTGTGTTTATATACACTGTATTAGCTTTGTATCTTTGTGGTTCTAAATTTGTAGTTTAGTAATGGGGTTTACAGATTTTAAATGATGGATTATCATTTGGGGTTAATACACACTATTTAGGTTGATACACATAAGACTAGTTGAAGTAGCAATACATTCACAATATGGGTTTATCACATTATATTGTTAATTACTAGCAATGAGTTTATAACTTGCACAGTCAAGATTATTAGTGGTTTAAACATATGTTGTTGTAATACACATACAGTATGTAGATGTGCCCCTGAACATGCAGTTCTATACTGATCCAGCACCTACAGGTT
This sequence comes from Xenopus petersii, assembly GCA_038501925.1. Classification (NCBI taxonomy): domain Eukaryota; kingdom Metazoa; phylum Chordata; class Amphibia; order Anura; family Pipidae; genus Xenopus; species Xenopus petersii. Next base: position 76,981,102 of record CM076676.1, on the reverse strand, counting down.
TATATTAACCAATAGCATCCTGTTATGGACGGGGGGCTAATACCTCATTAGTTTTTAGAAACATGGATACTTGTCCGGGCCTGTGAACCATACAATATTATATTCAATTTTGATATAGATCTAATTGTTACCTATATTGAGGGTCATTTATTTCAGATCTTACATCTATACTCATGTTTTTGATACTATGTAACATAGATTGTTTAACTTTAAAGTAACACTTAATTGGAAGTGACTGTAACATAGTATTGTTTTTAATCCTTCTAAGAATTAAACGAAGGGGGTTTTAACCTAATTGGGATTGTCTTAACAGCTATAGTTTATTTTTGTAATTTCAAATGCATAGCCATAGCTTAACTATTTAATGACTTGATGACGTTTATGATTGGTCAGCCAATTTGCACTTCCCGCCATCTTTTTGTATTTAAGACATTCATTATGTGTTTTTCTTTACTTTGAGAAAGGCCTCGGAGAGGCCGAAACGTTAGTCTTTTAATAAAACATTTTTTATTTTCAAGTAAGTCCTGAGAGTGCGGACCTTTTTGTGAGTTAAATGTATTTATATTGGACACTGCACCCAGGCATATTTGCACACTGTGACGAGAGTGCCGGCTCCTCCATGGATTCTATATATATATATGTATATATATATATATATATATATATATATATATATATATATATATATATATATATATATATATATATATATATATATATATATATATATATATATATTATATATATTTTATAACCAGTAATTCTATATATATATATATATATATATATATATATATATATATATATATATATATATATATATATATATATACATATAACTACATAGGTGCACTCAGATAGCCATGTTAATGCCTAGGTGCTGGACAAAAATTCATATCTATAAAACAAAAAAAACTTCCGCACACATAGGTCTTGATAAGTGAAAAAAAGCTGGTAGATTTATTTCAATGTTTCGGCTTACAAACTCAAGCCGTCATCAGGGCCCGGGAGAAAAGGATTTACCGGTACGAAAATCCTGTTTTCCCAGGGCAGCCCGACTGTCAGTGAAGATGTCTGGGGAAGTTCAAAAGCCATCTTCCCAGAAAAAAACAAGGGGAGGGAGAATTTAAGGAGGTACTACTGCCTCCAGCACCTTTCTCCCAAAGGCTGCCTCTGCGGAGGGGAAAATATTGAGCCTATAGAACTTTGCAAAGGTATTAACTGAAAACCATGTTGCTGCTTTAGCACAGGGTCAGACTGGCCCACCGGGATACCGGGAAAAATCCCGGTGGGCCCCAGTCCTTGTGGGCCCCATCTGAGTCCACTCTCTGATCTATTTTTTGTCAGGGCTCTGGTTTGCGCACTGTATTTGCGCTTCCAAACTAATGGTAATGGGCCCCGCAGCGCTGCCGCTACTATACCTGGGCTGCCTGGCTAGGAAGGCTGCTCGGCTCCCTGACTCGGTCTGCTGTGCCTGCCTGTTCGCTGTGGCCGCGTGCATGTTTCCCTTTCCCCTGTGCGACAGTGCGCACCTGTTGATGACGTCACCGTCACAATGTTCACGTTGATTAAATGTAATGCAATTCATAAAGCTAATGGTGTTTACAAAATTTGTTTTTAATATAATTTTACTACTTTATTTGCACATGGGCTGTTTTTCAATCTTCAGTTGTGTGGACTTTGCATACCAGGTGTTATCACATTTTGATCAGTCCCTGCCCATTGAGCTTACAAGTCCCTATCTTATTCACATCACATCAGTTACTGCCTCAGTGAGCTTACAATGTAAGGTCCCTATCCTTTCACAATTCTACTGGTCCCTTCCCCAGTGGAGCTTACCATCAGAAGGCCCTATCACATGCCCATCACTCCCTGTCCCATTTGAGTTTCCAATCTAAGGTCCAGAATCACATTCCCACAAATCTTATTTAATAGTATACAATTAAAAATGTTCACTTTGGTATGCATTTCCTTTTTTTTCCCTTGTGGGCTTTCGTCGGTATATGGAGGGGCCCTTCAGATCAGGTTCTCTGGTGGGCCCCAGGTGCCCCAGTCCAACACTGCTTTAGCACAATTCTTCAGTGTTTATGAGGTACTGATGGCCCTTGTAGAATGAGCCTTGACAGGAAACAGTGTCCGTTTTGAAGATTGTTTGTAAGCAAAATTAATTACTTCCACTAACCATCTTGCTATCGTTCTCTTGGAGGCTGCTTGTCCCCTCCTTGGTGGCCCATAAGAAACAAAGAGAGCTTCTGATTTTCTAAAAGCTGTTCGCTTAGAGTAATTTTTCAATGCCCGAACCACATCCAGAGTATTTAGACGTTTCTCTGCTTTGTTCTGCGGATTGGGACAGAGATGGCAGTATGATGTCCTGGTTCAGGTGAACTCTGACACCACTTTTGGCAAAAAATATAGTATAGGTATAGTCCTAAAGACTACCTTATCCTTGTGAAACACCATCCAAGGAACTTTCACTGAGAGCGCTTGTAGCTCAGATACTCTTCTAGCCAAACAAATCGCCAGAAGAAAGACTACCTTGTATGCTAGAAATTTGTCTGAACATTCTGCTAAAGGCTCAAAGGGTGACCCTTGTAACACTTTTAGCACCAGATTGAGGTCCCACGGCAAGGTGGGATCTCTATACGGAGGCCTGATATGTAGCACTGCTTGAGAGAATTGTTTCACTTCAGGTTGGATAGCCCATTGGAACTGAAAAAGCACCGACAAGGCCGACATCTGTGACCTTAGCGCTCCAATGCAAAGACCCTTGTTAAGCCCTCCTTGAAGGAAGCTAAGAAACTGTTGTATAGAACAATCTTTCCAAGAAATTTTGTTTTCTTTACATCAGGACTGAAATATTGACCAAGTTCTGTGGTAGACTTTAATCGTAGAAGGTTTCCTTGCTCTGATTAATGTCTTTATCACTTCCTCTGAAAAACCTCTGTCCCTCCAGAGTTGGGCCTCAAGTCACATGTTGCTAAGCATAACATCTGCAGGTTGTGATGTTTGACTGGACCCTGCAACAGCAGATCTGGATGCATCGGTAGCCACCATGGTGGTGAGGCTGACATGTTCACCAAGTCTGCGTACCGCGCTCACCGAGGCCAATTCGGCGCCACCAGGATTGCTTGAACTTGCTCTTGCCGAACTTTCCTTATTACTCTTGCCAACAATGGGAATGGTGGAAAAAGATAAACCTTTGTGAACTTCCATTGAATGACTAAGACGTCTGTTGCCTCTGCCCTTGGATCATTTGTTCTCGAACAGTACTGTTGAAGTTTTTCGTTTCTGTGTGAGTCCATGAGATCTATCTCCAGCCTTCTGAACTTGTGAACTAGAAGCTGTGAACCTCTGGATGGAGAGCCCATTCTGCCTGGTCAATTTCTGCTGAGATAATCGGCCTCCCAATTTTCCACTCCTGGAATGTATATTGCCGACAAGGTTGAGTTCTGAATCTGCCCACTGAAAAATTTTGGAGACCTCGTTCATCGCCACTTGACTCTTTGTGCCTCCTTGATGGTTGATATATGCCACTGCAGTGCCACTGCAGTGACTGGAATGTTCTGAGACAGATCTTTGTTTCTCCTGTTCCAATGACACAGAAAATGCCTTTGAAGTGGCCTTAGATGAAACCGAGAGTATGGAATTGCCTCCAGAGTTGACACCATCAACCCTAACAACCTCAAGTAGTCTTCTGCTGTGGGCTGCACCATTCGCAGAAACCTTAGGCTCGTAACTTGCAACCCTGTTACCTTGTCGTTTGGTAGTGCCACCATTCTTGTCCTGGAATTGAACTGCATCCCTAGGAACCTGACTGATTGGCTTGGAACTAGGTCGCTCTTCTTGACATTGATCAGCCACCCAAAGCGGTGAAGCGTACTGAGCATTTGACATGTCTGTTCTTCTGCTAGTTCTGCTGTAGGCGACATGATGAGTATGTCGTCTAGGTAAGGGGTTGCTTTTATTCCCTCCATTCTCAGGATAGCTATCACTGGTGCCAATATTTTTGTAAACACATGAAGTGCCGTGGTCAACCCAAATGGTAGAGCCCTGAACTGGAAATGATCCTGGCCCACCACAAATCGCAGGTTCCACCCGGTGCTTGGTGACCTTCATGCATCTGAGGTTTTGGGCACGCTTGGCTTTCTAGCTTGCTTGTTCTGGCTGGGCCAAGTTGCTCTCTTATGTGCCACGTAATTTGATGAACTGGTCTGGTTATATGAGTTACATCTGAATGGACGAAAAGACCTGGAAGAAGACCCCCAAGATAGGTTGGACTGTCTTCAGTACTGATCCAGACAGTTCTTCCTTCCTTGTGGTAGAAATGCACTTTTTCCACCTGTTACCTCAGGCCCAAAAATATGCTCCCCTGAATAAGGTAGTGAAACCAAACGACCTTTTGATGCATTGTCTCCTGACCAAAGCCCTCCTAGTGACCACCGCATTAGCCGATGACCTTGCTGCCAATCTTATGATTTCCATTGCCGTCTCACTTAAGAAATCAAAAGCTGTGGCCACTCGGTTGAGCTCGGCCGTAAGAAACGAGTCTTGTGAATAGTGCTGTAATATTCTTACGTCCAAAACTTTGCCATACGTGCCAGACCAGATGCTGCTGTAGCCATTCTGAAAATGGCCGTTGCACTTGCAAAACTTCTTCTGAGTGCATTCTCCATTCGCTTGTCCATTGGATCTCTGAATGCCATGGTATCCTCAGTAGGAAGGGTTGTAAACTTATACAATCTAGAAACTGCTGAGTTGACCCTTGGTGGCTTATCCCACTTAGGTTTGTACTCCTCAGGAATAGGGTACTAGTGATGGGCGAATTTATTCGCCAGACGCGAATTCATGGCGAATTTGCGCGATTCGCCGTCGACGAATAAATTCGCAAAACGGCCGCGAAAATTCGCGGAAAAAATTTGCCAGCATCAAAAATTTTTTTTCGAAAAAACGGACGCCGGCGCCAAAAACGGGCGCCGGCGTTGAAAAAACGGGCGCCGGCATCAAAAACGAGACGCCGGCGCCGTTTTGCGAATTTCACGCGAAATTCGCAAATTTTTCGGCGAAGCGAAACTGCACAAATTCGCCCATCACTAGTATTTACTATTTAGTAAAGATACTAATGTTCACTCTCTTTTGTGGATGATTCCATTCCGAATCAATAGTCTGTTTAATAGACTTAAACAATGGAAAACACTTATGTTTTTTTGACTGCAATCCTAGCACTCTATCCACCTTAGAAGCGGGCACAGCTGTGTCTTTTATCTCGAAGGTTTGCAGCATATCTTTTAAAATACATCTCATCTGATCCTGCTGGACAAAGGCTGGCCCTTCCAATCCGAATCCGAATAATCTAATTCTGAAGATTCTTGAGACTGATCTGAGCTTCTTGACAGAGACTGTACAGAACTGAGAGATGAAGAAGATGGAAACCTGTGCCTCCTCTTGTGAATAGGACGCTGCTGAAGCGACTTTTGCACAGATGATTTCACCCACCTAATAAGGTCAGAAAATTGTTGTTAAGAAGTTGAAGGAACCAAATGTGAAAACTCTTCCCCCAATGAATGCCCTGTGGGTGACTGCTGGGCCAAGGGGCATGCTTCCTGAGTTAAAGCAGGCATTGGATCAGCCAACAAACAAGGAACTGCTTCTGGATCAGAGCTCCCTTTTGTGCTTGTTCCCCTTGCCAAACTGGCCAATGGTGGTGGGCTGGCACCCTTCTTAGTGTGCTTGGTCTTAAGCCTGCCCTTCCTGGACTTTACCTCTGCCTGAGGCATGACCTTAAAGTGATACTGACACTAAAAAATGAATTTTAGCATATGAATGTACATTGATTGTTACCTATAGGTCATGTTGATCATTTTTTGCTGATAGGTTTGTTTTTGTATATAATTGTTAGTTGAAGTTCCTAAGCCTGACACTCTGACTTTGCCAACCTGACTGTCCCATCGCAGCCTGTTAGTTACAGTTTCTAATGCTAATGGACTCCTGCTGCACAAATATGGCAGCCCCCTCATACAGGAACATGGGGGATCAGACAGGTAATGTAAAAGCATCATGCAAATATTTTATGGCAAAGTTAGAAGTAGCTTGCAAAGCCAATATTATAATAGATGTAAAAAAAGTTTAATTTCAGGTGTCAGTATCTCTTTAATAAGCTCTAGTAAAGTGTCCGATATGTCCGGCATAAACATGATGTCTCACCTGGTACTAATGAAATTAGCAACCCAGCGTGTCTTCCGGCAAGCTAAACCATTCAAGGTGAACTGCCACAAGCACTTATTGAACGGCGTATTTCCCTGTACACCCCTTCACTTCTGTTCCTGAACCACGCAAGACTTGGGAGGAGCCAACGTCACTGCGCACCCAGGCGCTGAAGTTGCTAATGGTGCACACAACCACGCTAGGAAGCTTCAATCCGGCAAGTCCCTCTGCAATGCCACGTAAGTGAATAAGCAGCCGCTTCAGATCTTCACTAAACTGCGCCAACTCTAGAAACCTTATCTCATCGCCGCCTGCATGAATTGCAGATTTCCAAAGTTGGCGCCAGCGATTCCTGCCTTCACCTCTGTAGGGGGAATTCGCTCATCCTTCGTGCCACCTGGGCAAACTTACCCCACCTGGAGTACTCCTTAGACTAAATGGCTCTAAGAACTCCCCACTTGGCAGAACTCAGTTGGCAAGGAGGGGGGGGGGTCCCTACCCAGTCCCCTAGGTAATGGACTCCGCACATTCCCTGGAAATAAAAACTAAAAAAGCTAACTACTCTAACTTATAAACGGGATTTACCCCTGGTCCTACCTCCTAACAACAAGACAAAAGAAAAAAACTGAAAAGACAAGGCCAGAGCCGGATAATTAAGGGAGAAGGTGGAGTTTAAATGCTTCAAGTTTTTTTCTTTTGTCCTGCCTCCGGAGAAATCCAGGTTTAACCCAGACCTCTGCACTGACAGTCGGGCTTCCTTGGGAAAAACATAGCATACAGATAAAGACATAACATATACAAACAAATAAAACTTATTATAAACAAATAATAAGTTATACATGGACTCTTTTCCCTTTTAAAGGAAAGAGCATGCAGTTTTTAAAATTTAAAATCAGGAAAGGGAGAAACTTTAATGTTAGATTTCTTAATGATACAAAATGTCTAACATAGGAACATAGTGTACTTTAGTTTCTATCTCAAGCAATTATGTATATTCTCAAGGTGATGGGTGAATAAATACTATGTTTAAATCGTTTTAATTTAGCTTGCCTCAGATGCTTGCCATTTTAATATTCTCACTTTGAAGTTTCATAATCTGTATACAATTTCAATTGGTTGAAGTTAAGAACATAATATAGTGGAGTCAAGATCTGCCAAAAGGCATCAATGTTCACTTTGTAAACAAACTGTAATATTAAAACATATATTTTTTTAGAGTTGCTGTCCTGCAAAAGAACTTTCCCATCAACATTGCTGTTCTAAAAGAATGAGCTTGATTGAATCATTCATCACAACATTCAAAATCTTTTCAAAGCCAGGTAATAGTTTTTTTTAAATTAAAAAGTCATGGAGGGCTAAGAAACCCATTTTCCATAATACATTACTTAAAAAAATAAACCTCTAGATAAGCCCTGAAGGCATCTAAGTACAGTATAACTCCCAAATTTTGCAAAAAAGTGGTTAATCATAGATTACACATAAGGAACTGTTTGGATCATTAACCATATAATCTATAGTAGATTAATAAATCCAGTGTCAGGACAGTTAATTAAGCATGCACGATTTCTATATTGGTAGAATTCCTATTATGTTTATTGGTGTTAGTTATGTGTTCCCTGTGATTCGAGGAAAAACTCAATAAAGTCGAGCGCAAATCTGAATCGTGCAATTTTTTTTCTGTCTTTTTTCACAAAACTTTTGTGGATTTTTGCTAAATCCAGCGCAGACCACGGAAATGTTCAAATAGGTAAGGGACCTCTCCCAATGACTTATACAGAACCTTGACAGGTCTGAGATAGCGGATTTCAAATTCAGATTTTTGCAGCCTCGGGGTATAATTAATCTTGAAAGATTCTAGTTTTTTTTTTGCACTAAAAATTTTAATTTGATATTAAAAAACTCCAAATTTTTCAGACTTTAATAAATACCCCCCTAAATCTACTAGTTAATCATTTAAACATTAAATAAATCCAATAGGCTGGTTTTACTTCCAATAAGGATTAATTATATCTTAGTTTGGATCATGTACGAGGTACTGTTTTATTATTACAGGGAATAAGAAAATCATTTTTAAAATTTGGATTATTTGGAGAAAAAGGAGTCTGTGGGAGATTAACTTTCCTTAATACAGAGCATTCTTGATAATGGGTTTCCCTATAATGGATCCAATATGGATCCAATACCTGTAGAAGGTGGTTAATGCCAACCACTAATACAAATTGTATTAAAATGAAGGTATCTATAAGTATAGATTATTTGAGTCCCATGCCGCACACCCCCTTCTCAAATCCCGTGTGGGGCAATGTATACTTGAAGTTACAGTAAAGTCAGTTTCCTCTTTATACTGGTGCTTTATCACATTCCATAATTGTATGCATCTGTAAATGTGATATCACCACAACACAGCCTTTTACTATGACAACTCTACCACTAAAAGGATTTTTACTTTGTTAGCTAGTAGATCAGAAGAAAAAGTCTGTACTTTTGTGCTCAAGTGAAAACAAAACCAGCATTCATCTATTGATGGCTAACTACAGAGAAAAAGTACAATGTGAGCTTTTAAGATACTGGTATCCTTTAATCAGGCAAACATCTTACACATGCTTCTGAAATTACCAAACACATACAGAAATGAAAAAAATATATACATACATATCATTATTAATATGCTGCTGCATAACAGTGCAAAATCAGTGTGTTCCAAGCATTAAAATAAAGTATAGGGGTATTTTTAATTAGAATTCCAATAAGGTCTACCATGGTAATGACACCATAATAACCATATGTATATTTACATACAATTAGAGGAATTATTTGATAACAAGCCTACATTTATACAGATTGAAACAAAATTAAGTCCGTGAACCACTGATTATAAAAGTCAATTTTTTTATTAAGTTGACAAGATCAAAAATTGGTACATACTGACCCTCAAATGATCCACCTTACATGTTTCATACCCTCTGGTACTTAGTCATAGGTAAAGACACCTATGACTAAGTACCGGAGGGTTTGAAATGCTTAAGGTGGATCATTTGAGGGTCAGTATGTAACATTTTTTTATCTCGTTAACTTAATAAAAAACATTTGACTTTTATAATCAGTGGTTCACGGGCTTAATTTGGCTTTAATCAATTTTTGAGAGTGCCAGGGAGAAATACCGGACCCACATTGCCCTGTGTGGACTGGCTATTTGGACTCCCCTACTTTGAGATATTTTTCTAAAAATGTATACAGCCCCTTTTTGTGGTCCAACAATGAGTAGCAGTTCAATTGGCTCTACTGTGTGTAAATGTGATAGGGACCTATGGGTGTAAACTGTACTGGGGCAAGGACTGATGTAAACAATACATAATCTCTGTAAAGATCATCAGAAAAAAGTTTTGGTGCTATATAAGATATAATAAAAATTAATGAAATAAATAGGTTAAGGAGCTAGATCTAATTGGCTGTTACAGGGCCACAGTTAGTGGGCTAAACTAATGGATTACTGTCAGGAGCCTAGGCAAAAAATGTAGACCCAATGGAGGGACCTTTTTTACTTAACAGGACCTGCAATGATCTGCAAGGAAGTGGTGTGCTAGTGGGCATCCACATACCACCCATACACTTTCCCTATTGTATGCTGTCAGTGGTGTAACTTCAGATGCCAGGGACCCCTTGCAAAAACTTTTTTAGAGCCCCCTCTGCACAAAATAGTGGGAGAATTTCATGTATAATATCCCCAGAACTCATAGAAGGATGCATTGCATTGAAAGCAAAGTTCAAGTCCAATTCCTTACCAGTTATCTCCCTATGCTGAGACGGAAGGGGGGGGTCACTGAGCCACCAATTTGCCTTTTAGCAAGTCCATAGCCCAGCTTACAGAGCCAGTGCGGACGGGAAATTCAAATCATGAGTCTGTCACCGCTTGGCTCTTCTACTGCTCCTTTTATTTGAGGAGGTGGGGAAATGTAGCCTGTAATCGGCCTGAGCACCCTAGCAGGGTATCTGAGGTGCCCCTATAATTATACTGTTATGCACTATAGCATTGGGGTGCCCCTATAATAACACTGTATTGCACATTGTGTAACAGCACATTGGGGTGCCCCTATAATAACACTGAATTGCACATTGTTGCACCAGCAGGTTTAGGTACCATTGTGTCACTCTTATAACATTGCACGGTTGATATCAGTGTATTGAAGGTATTCCACGCTAGAACCCTACAAATGTCTCTGTTTAATAAAACAGTGCAAAAAAACCCAAAAACAAAACAGTGCAAAGAACAAAAACAAAGAGTTTATAAAACTATTCAGCATACACACCTTGTTTTCTAGCAGACTAATGAACACAATGTTGTCTGTTTGTTTCCTGCTTCTCAGCAGCTCATGCAGGAAGTTCAAAAGCAGGAGACTCTGGCTCTGTCTCTGGCTGAAGATCCGATCCGTGCCAGACCTGCATCATCAATCACTAGGGATGTCGCGGACTGTTCGCCGACGAACTTGTTTGCGCGAACATCGACTGTTCGCGCTCGCCGAATGTTCGCGAACGTCGCGCGACGTTCCCCATTTTGGGTTCGCCTTACCTGGCGCTTTTTTTTTACCTCTCACCCCAGACCAGCAGATACATGGCAGCCAATCAGGAAGCTCTCCCTCCTGGACCACCCCCACACCCCCTGGACGACTCCCCTTCCATATATAAACTGAAGCCCTGCAGCGTTTTTTCATTCTGCCTGTGTGTGCTTGGAAGAGCTAGTGTAGGGAGAGAGCTGTTAGTGATTTCACTGATTTCTTTGAGGGACAGTTGATAGTAAGTTTGCTGGCTAGTAATCTACTTGATACTGCTCTGTATTGGAGGGACAGAAGTCTGCAGGGATTTGAGAGACATTTTAGGTTAGGTAGCTTTGCTGGCCTAGTAATCTACCTTCTACTGCAGTGCTCTGTATGTAGCTGCCTGCTGTGGGCACTGATCTCTTCTGATCTCATCTGCTGACTGCTGTAATAACCCAATAGTCCTTGTAAGGACTGCTTTTATTTTCTTTTTTGTTGTTTTACTTTGCTACTATAACAGCCCAGTGCTATTAGTCTAGCAGTGTTGGGGAGTGGGACTGGTGTGCTACTGTGCTGCTCCTAGTAGTTCAGCAGCAGCAACCCGAGAATTTTTTTTTTTTAACATACATATATATATTTTTTTCTTTTACTTATCTTACTGTTCTTTAACGTGTACAGTGCTGTTGCTGTTCTTCATAGTAGTGCACCAATAGTAGTGCACTTGCAGGCATTATTTGCCCAGTGTGTTCTTCAAACAACTGCCATCTAGCTGTGTGAGCTTGTTCACATTCTGTCTAAATATCAATAATAATACCGTCTCCAGAAACACCACCCGAGTGACGTTTTTCAGGCAGCAATAATATATTCCGTATCCACTGCTGTAGTAGTGTATACGTTGACCTTGCAGGCATTGTTTCAATTTGTTTGCCCAGTGTGTTCTTCATTTTCAAACAACTGCCATCTAGCTGTGTGAGCTTGTTCACATTCTGTCTAAATATCAATAATAATACCGTCTCCAGAAACACCACCCGAGTGACGTTTTTCAAGCAGCAATAATATATTCCGTATCCACTGCTGTAGTAGTGTATACGTTGACCTTGTAGGCATTGTTTGCCCAGTGTGTTCTTCAAACAACTGCCATCTAGCTGTGTGAGCTTGTTCACATTCTGTCTAAATATCAATAATAATACCGTCTCCAGAAACACCACCCGAGTGACGTTTCAGGCAGCAATAATATATTCCGTATCCACTGCTGTAGTAGTGTATACGTTGACCTTGTAGGCCTTGTTTGCCCAGTGTGTTCTTCATTTTCAAAAAACTGCCATCTAGCTGTGTGAGCTTGTTCACATTCTGTCTAAATATCAATAATAATACCGTCTCCAGAACCACCACCCGAGTGACGTTTTTCAAGCAGCAATAATATATTCCGTATCCACTGCTATAGTAGTGTATACGTTGACCTTGTAGGCATTGTTTGCCCAGTGTGTTCTTCATTTTCAAACAACTGCCATCTAGCTGTGTGAGCTTGTTCACATTCTGTCTAAATATCAATAATAATACAGATGCAGCCACTTTGGTTTGTCTGTTTGACACAGAATAACTAAACACAGATATCCCATTTATCTCATTTAACACAGAAAACTGTGTCACAACATCCCATCTAATTAAAGCATTCACCATTGTGAACAATGGAGCTTTGGTATGCTAATGAAAAGGTTAAATGCATTAAATGAGTTAAGATGACTTAAGATAACACAGTTTCTTCAATTAACCCTGAGTCATGACGCATTTAACTCACAAATCCAAGTGGCTTCATCTGTACCGTCTCCAGAAACACCACCCGAGTGACGTTTTTCAAGCAGCAATAATATATTCCGTATCCACTGCTGTAGTAGTGTATACGTTGACCTTTTAGGCCTTGTTTGCCCAGTGTGTTCTTCATTTTCAAACAACTGCCATCTAGCTGTGTGAGCTTGTTCACATTCTGTCTAAATATCAATAATAAAACCGTCTCCAGAAACACCACCCGAGTGACGTTTTTCAGGCAGCAATAATATATTCCGTATCCACTGCTGTAGTAGTGTATACGTTGACCTTGTAGGCCTTGTTTGCCCAGTGTGTTCTTCATTTTCAAACAACTGCCATCTAGCTGTGTGAGCTTGTTCACATTCTGTCTAAATATCAATAATAATACCGTCTCCAGAAACACCACCTGAGTGACGTTTTTCAGGCAGCAATAATATATTCCGTATCCACTGCTGTAGTAGTGTATACGTTGACCTTGTAGGCCTTGTTTGCCCAGTGTGTTCTACATTTTCAAACAACTGCCATCTAGCTGTGTGAGCTTGTTCACATTCTAAATATCAATAATAATACCGTCTCCAGAACCACCACCTGAGTGACGTTTTTCAAGCAGCAATAATATATTCCGTATCCACTGCTATAGTAGTGTATACGTTGACCTTGTAGGCATTGTTTGCCCAGTGTGTTCTTCATTTTCAAACAACTGCCATCTAGCTGTGTGAGCTTGTTCACATTCTGTCTAAATATCAATAATAATACCGTCTCCAGAACCACCACCTGAGTGACGTTTTTCAAGCAGCAATAATATATTCCGTATCCACTGCTGTAGTAGTGTATACGTTGACCTTGTAGGCATTGTTTGCCCAGTGTGTTCTTCATTTTCAAACAACTGCCATCTAGCTGTGTGAGCTTGTTCACATTCTGTCTAAATATCAATAATAATACCGTCTCCAGAAACACCACCTGAGTGACGTTTTTCAAGCAGCAATAATATATTCCGTATCCACTGCTGTAGTAGTGTATACGTTGACCTTGTAGGCATTGTTTGCCCAGTGTGTTCTTCATTTTCAAACAACTGCCATCTAGCTGTGTGAGCTTGTTCACATTCTGTCTAAATATCAATAATGATACCGTCTCCAGAAACACCACCTGAGTGACCTTTTTCAAGCAGCAATAATATATTCCGTATCCACTGCTGTAGTAGTGTATACGTTGACCTTGTAGGCCTTGTTTGCCCAGTGTGTTCTTCATTTTCAAACAACTGCCACCTAGCTGTGTGAGCTTGTTCACATTCTGTCTAAATATCAATAATAATAACGTCTCCAGAAACACCACCTGAGTTGTTGTTGTTTTAAAAATAATGCCAGGCAAAGGCAGGCCGCCACGCAGAGGCACTAGGGGCCGTGCTGCTATGCTATCCTGTGGCCCTAGGAAATTGCCCAGTTTTAAAAAGGCAATGACCCTGAACTCCCAAAATGCTGAAGAGGTAGTTGACTGGCTTACACAGCACACCCCATCCTCTACCGTTTCTAACTTTACCACAACATCCTCATCCTCCACTGCTATGGCCACCCCACGCAACACTTCCTCCACCACCGGCACCCCTTCTTCACTGGAGTCAGAGGAGTTATTTTCACATGAGTTTCTTGAACCGAGTGATGCGCAACCATTATTGGCAGAAGAAGATGAAGGAGATGAGGACGTTACACCAGATTTAATTCTGGCAGAGAACACAACAGAGATGGAGTGATGAGGAGGTCCCCGCTGCTGCTTCCTTCTGTGAGCTGTCAGAAGAAATTGATGCATCTGAGGAGAATGATGATGAGGAGATTGATGTTTTGTGGGTGCCCAGTAGAAGAGAGCAAGAGGAGGATAGTTCAGATGGAGAGACGGAGAGTCAGAGAGGCAGCAGGAGAATAAGAATTAGAAGAAGCAGGGAGGACAGCTCGCAGGGAACAGTAGGGCAACAACATGTATCGGCACCTGTGGTCAGCCGGCCAACGCACCCGCCATTGCCGCCAACGCCGCCAACTTCTACTGTTACCGCCAGATTGCCAGCTTCAAAAAGGTCAGCAGTGTGGGATTTTTTTAATGTGTGTGCCTCTGACAAAAGTGTTGTAATTTGCAATGAGTGCAGTCAGAAACTGAGTCTTGGGAAGCCCAACAGCCACATAGGTACAACTTCTATGCGAAGGCACATGAACGGCAAGCACAAAGCACTTTGGGAGCAACAAAGGCAACAGGCAAACTAAAAGCCACCCTCCTTCTGGTCCAGCATCTTACTGCTCTACTTCTGCTGTCCTTGACCCGTCTGAACCACCCTCCACTCCTCCTTCCACCTTGACCACCAGTTCCCATTCCCAGTCATCTGCCCCCAGCCAAGTTTCTGTGAGGGCCATGTTTGAGCGTAAGAAGCCAATGTCTGCGAGTCACCCCCTTGCCCGGCGTCTGACAGCTGGCTTGTCTGCACTCTTAGCCCGCCAGCTTTTACCATACCAGCTGGTGGACTCTGAGGCCTTCCGCAAATTTGTAGCAATTGGGACACCGCAGTGGAAGGTACCCAGCCGCAATTTTTTTTCAAAAAAGGGAATACCACACCTCTACCACCATGTGCAGAGCCAAGTCACCGCATCTCTGTCACTTAGTGTTGGGCCAAAGGTCCATATGACTACTGACGCATGGTCCTCCAAGCATGGTCAGGGCAGGTATGTCACCTACACTGCCCACTGGGTGAACTTGGTAATGGCTGGGAAGCAGGGAATGTGTGGCTCAACAACGACAGTGGAGTTGGTGTCACCGCCACGGATTGCACGCGGTTCTGCCACCACCTCTACTCCTCCTTTGCTCTCTACCTCGTCTTCTTCCTCTTCTTCCTCCTCTGCTGCTGGGTCCTCCTCCTCCACACCTGTGCACCCCCAGCTCCCCCTAGGCTATTCGACGTGCCAGGTACGCCGTTGTCATGCTGTCTTGGGGATGACGTGCCTGGAAAGCAGAAACCATACCGGATCTGTACTCCTGTCATCTCTGCAGTCACAGGCCGATCGGTGGCTGACCCCACACCAACTGAAGATCGGAAAAGTGGTTTGTGACAATGGAAGCAATCTGTTGGCAGCACTGAGACTGGGCAATTTAACACATGTGCCCTGCATGGCACATGTTCTGAATTTAATAGTCCAACGTTTTGTCTCGAAGTACCCAGGATTCCAGGACGTTCTCACCCAGTCCAGAAAGGTGTCGGCCCATTTCAGACGTTCCTACACAGCCATGGCACGCCTTGCTGACATTCAGCAGCGGTACAACATGCCAGTCAGGCGTTTGATTTGCGACAGCCAGACTCGCTGGAATTCAACGCTCCTCATGTTGGAACGTCTGCTGCAACAACAAAGAGCCGTCAACGAATACCTGTTTGAACTGGGTGGTAGGACTGGATCTGCAGAGCTGGGGATTTTTTTGCCCCGTTACTGGGTGCTTATGCGCGATGCCTGCAGGCTCATGCGCCCTTTTGAAGAGGTTACAAATATGGTCAGTCGCACCGAAGGCACCATCAGCGACCTAATACCCTTTGCTTTCTTCCTGGAGTGTGCCGTGCGACGAGTGACAGCGATGAGGCTGTAGACCAGTGTGACGAGGAGCAGGAAGCGCACGATTTCTGGTCGGAATCACCAGAACGAACCCAGGCACCTGCTGCAGGTGACCTTTTGGGGACCCCTGGTCTTGTACATGGCTGGGGGGAGGAGACCGTGGATGATGCAGTCCTTGATAACGAGGAAGCGGAGATGGATACCTCTGCATCCAACCTTGTGAGAATGGGGTCTTTCATGCTGTCATGCCTGTTGAAGGACCCCCGTATCAAGAGGCTTAAGGAGAAGGACCTGTACTGGGTCGCAACGCTACTAGACCCTCGGGACAAGCATAAAGTGGCAGAAATGTTACCAACGTACCACAAGTCCGAAAAGGTGCTGCATTTACAAACCAGCCTGCAAAACATGTTGTACAATGCTTTTAAGGGTGATGTCACTTCAGGAACTCATCAACATTCCAGGGGCAGAGGTGCCAGTAATTCTGCCACGAGCGCACCTGCAAGGACAAAGCACTTTGGCCACTCTGTAACGTCAGACATGCAAATGTTTTTCAGTCCAAGGCAGCGCCAGAACCCTTCTGGATCCACCCTCAAAGAACGCCTCGACCGGCAGGTAGTGGACTACCTGGCATTAACTGCAGATATCGACACTCTGAGGAGCGATGAACCCCTGGACTACTGGGTGCGCAGGCTTGATCTGTGGCCAGAGCTGTCACAATTTGCCATGAACCTCTTGTCTTGCCCCGCCTCAAGTGTCCTCTCAGAAAGGACCTTCAGTGCAGCAGGAGGGATTGTAACTGAGAAGAGAACTCGCCTAGGTCACAAAAGTGTGGATTACCTGACCTTTATTAAAATGAATGGGGGTGGATCTCGGAGGGTTACTGCACGCCGGAAGACTTGTTCTGAGTTTCTGACTCCCCATGCAGCTGTCCTTCTCTGCACGCCTCATGACTCCACACACAGCTGTCCTTTAGCGTCCTCCTCCCTCCACCACTGTTACAAACTAGGGTGCAAACCCTACTGGTTTAATTTGAATCCAGGTAAATCCTGAGTTTTTCTGGCCTCTGTGCTTCAGTGGCTGTGACAAAAAAAATGAATATTTTCAGCATTTATATGGCATATTTTTTCTGGCCTCTGTGCTGCAGTGGCTGCGACAAAAAAAAAAAGAATATTTTCAGCATTTATATGGCATATTGTTTCTGGCCTCTGTGCTTCAGTGGCTGCGACAAAAATAAATGAATATTTTCAGCATTTATATGGCATATTTTTTCTGGCCTCTGTGCTTCAGTGGCTGTGACAAAAAAAATGAATATTTTCAGCATTTATATGGCATATTTTTTCTGGCCTCTGTGCTTCAGTGGCTGTGACAAAAAAATGAATATTTTCAGCATTTATATGGCATATTTTTTCTGGCCTCTGTGCTTCAGTGGCTGTGACAAAAAAAAATGAATATTTTCAGCATTTATATGGCATATTGTTTCTGGCCTCTGTGCTTCAGTGGCTGCGACAAAAATAAATGAATATTTTCAGCATTTATATGGCATATTTTTTCTGGCCTCCGTGCTTCAGTGGCTGTGACTAGGGATGTAGCGAACTGCCGTGTATGTGTTCGCGAACGCCGTTCGCGAACACCGGCAAAAAATGCGAACAGTTCGCGAACAGTTTGCGAACTTCGAACATCCGAAAATCGTTCGATTCGAACGATCGAAGGATTTTAATCGTTCGATCGAACGATTTTCGTTCGAATCGAACGATCGAAGCCATTGGATCGAATGATTTCATTCAATCCAATGGCTTCGATCGTTCGATTCGAACGAAAATCGTTCGATTTTAGCGATCGAATGGTCGAATGGTCGAACGATTTTGACGCGAACGCCTATTGGCGAACGACGCGCGACGTTCGCGAACTTGCGGCGGACGCGAACAGTCGAAGTTCGCGCGAACTAGTTCGCCGGCGAACAGTTCGCTACATCCCTAGCTGTGACAAAAAAATGAATATTTTCAGCATTTATATGGCATATTGTTTCTGGCCTCTGTGCTTCAGTGGCTGCGACAAAAAACAAATGAATATTTTCAGCATTTTATATGGCATATGTTTTCTCGCCTCTGTGCTTCAGTGGCTGTGACAAAAAAAATTAATAATGAATATTTTCAGCATTTATATGGCATATTGTTTCTGGCCTTTATATGGCATTTACAGGTATATGGCATATTTTTTCTGGCCTCTGTGCTTCAGTGGCTGTGACAAAAAAAAATGAATATTTTCAGCATTTATATGGCATATTTTTTCTGTGGCATTTTTTTCAGCATTTTATATGGCATATGTTTTCTGGCCTCTGTGCTTCAGTGGCTGTGACAAAAAAAATGAATAATGAATATTTTCAGCATTTATATGGCATATTGTTTCTGGCCTCTGTGCTTCAGTGGCTGCGACAAAAAACAAATGAATATTGTCAGCATTTATATGGCATATGTTTTCTGGCCTCTGTGCTTCAGTGGCTGCGACAAAATTTTGTTATATTTTCAGCATTTATATGGCATATTTTTTCTGGCCTGTGTGCTGCAGTGGCTGCGACAAAAAAAAATGAATATTTTCAGCATTTATATGGCATATTTTTTCTGGCCTCTGTGCTTCAGTGTCTACGACAAAAAAATTTATATTGTTAGCATTTATATGGCATATTTTTCCTGGCCTCTGTGCTTCAGTGGCTGCGACAAAAAAAATTTATATTGTTAGCATTTATATGGCATATTTTTTCTGGCCTCTGTGCTGCAGTGGCTGCGACAAAAAAAAATGAATATTTTCAGCATTTATATGGCATATTGTTTCTGGCCTCTGTGCTTCAGTGTCTGCGACAAAAAAAATTTATATTGTTAGCATTTATATGGCATATTTTTCCTGGCCTCTGTGCTTCAGTGGCTGCGACAAAAAAAATTTATATTGTTAGCATTTATATGGCATATTTTTTCTGGCCTCTGTGCTTCAGTGGCTGCGACATAAAAAAAATTTATTGTTAGCATTTATATGGCATATTTTTTCTGGCCTCTGTGCTGCAGTGGCTGCGACAAAAAAAATTAATATTTTCAGCATTTATATGGCATATTGTTTCTGGCCTCTGTGCTTCAGTGGCTGCGACAAAAAAAACATAATTTTTCAGGAAACTACACATGCCTATTTTTTCAGGGTTCTGCAACAGTGGCAAAATCGCATCTTTTATGGTCACCGCAGGTGATCAATAAAGTAGACCAAAACTGGGCCCACCAACAGGACGAACATCCTGGAGGTGACAAGCTCAACTAGTAATTAACAACTATTATTTGCTCACTTGACGGTATAATTCATTAAAGCTCTTTGCGTTTTTTTGCGTTGCAGTAAGCGCCGCGTTTCGTCTTTGAGTGTGAACAGGCTGTAACCTTTACACGACTTGATTGGCATGTAGACGCCGGACGTTTTAAAGCATTTTATTACACAGGTTTAGAAATGTAGTGTGATTTCTGCCCTTTACAGCACAAAACGCAGCGCTGTGTCAACAATGTATTTTTCAGATACATTTATGCCCTTGATCCCCCTCTGGCATGCCACTGTCCAGGTCGTTGCACCCTTTAAACAACTTTAAAATCATTTTTCTGTCCAGAAATGTCTTTTTTAGCTTTTAAAATTCGCCTTCCCATTGAAGTCTATGGGGTTCGCGACGTTCGCGAACCGTTCGCATTTTTGACGCAAGTTCGCGAATATGTTCGCGAACTTTTTTTCCAACTTTCACTACATCCCTATCAATCACGGTGTGCGCTCTTTATAAAAAAACTTTGTGCGGTACAAAATGTTACCTCACACGCTGCCGCACACAGTGATTGATGATGCAGGTCTGGCACGGATCGGATCTTCAGCCAGAGACAGAGCCAGAGTCTCCTGCTTTTGAACTTCCTGCGTGGGGGGAGGAAGTAGAAAAATTACTCACAGCTTGTCCTGGCCTTCATGGTGTGGGGTACGGGCTCAATTGGATGAAATTAGCCTAAGGCCGGCACTTCCCTCAGAGGTCCCGATTGGCCGCACCATGTTCTAAATTGCTCCCTGAAGGTTGCGCATACTACAGAGGAATCAGGCCCGCTGGGCCCCCATAACCCCCGGGCCCCTCTGCGACTGCAGGGTCTGCTTCCTCTGTAGTTACGCCACTGTATGCTGTCGTCTTTATACAGTACAGTTCTTGCTATAGCTCTTTAGGGTGTGTCTAAAAAACACCATATTGAAAACCTTTGCAATAATCATTTCCTGCGTATTACATATATCCCATATAGGTGTCGCTGACTTGGAATCCCTTCATACGTTTTGTTAATAAGCAATGAGGGCTGCAAGGAATCTTGAGGGCATGTGAATGGTGCCCTTAGATTGCCCCTATGATGCTGCCACTTGGTGAACCTCTTCTGTCAGTCTGTAGATTATACAGCGCATGGTACTTAAATGGTTAATTCTATATACATTTATTGAATGGTGTGTATGAGAATGTTTCTCCATGAATTAAGAGAGCCATATGGATTTTAGTGTATCATTCTGCATACAACCTAACCCCTTTTATTTTAAACATTCTGGAGCAAATGTAAATCTTTAAATTGACTGTCCTAGTCAAGATATCAGACAATAAAAAAAAAAAAAAAAGGTTCCAAAACACACCAGTTTGAATTGGAGAAATGTATCTCACTGGAGACTTTTTTCAGCACTTACAATTACATTGATCTACTTGTTTTGGAGCTGAAGTTTATTTGTAAACAAAACAAATATAGCATTTAGAGAGCTGCCCACTAAAATCAATTTTACAATTTAATGCATTTTCTGGATAAATACCTTGATACTTAAAAAGGCAGATTCATTGTGCATTTATTATGTTTATTGCAATAAAATTACACAATAGAGTAGTATCTATTTTCATCAGAAGGTTTTATGCCAAAAGATTGGCCTCGTACTTATAACGAACATATAAAAGGAAACATGATATTAAAAAGCTGATCCCTGGAACTTTATGACATCTGAAATGTTTTGTCTTTAGTTAAAATAATGCAGAGAGTGAGACACTCTAATGAACAAATAGTAAGCATAAAGGAGCTGGTTTGCCAACTGGGAACTTATAAGGTGTCATTTGTAATTGTACTTGGGCAATTTAGCACTTATGTTTGTAAATCAGTACAGAATCGCTAAATTGCTCCTGTTTATTTACTCAATAGGATCTTTCTTTCTTTTTTTTTTCTGGTGGACAAAAATAAATTGCTGACAAATGCACAGGTGTAGTTTAGGACCTTCAGTAGGGAATCGCTACCACTGTGGTTTTATATTGAGCCAGAACATGGCTTGCATCAGAGTACTATTTGAACTGGCAATACCAGTTAGCTCTCAGTTTACAGAAAATAGTTTACAGATATAGTATATTCAAACAAACAGGACATTTCGTCACATTGGCATAACATTTGTCCAGAAGCTAAGATACATGTATTGAATACTGAATAATCCACATGAAATTTCACACCTGAATCTGTCAAACTAAATTTTACTAAGAGTACTGTAGTATAAATATACCAGCTTTTACTCTAAATTCAGTAAACCTGGTAGTGCCTGTGTTATACAGTGAGACTGTATGTACAATTCCTTGCATAAGTATTCAGGCTTATTTTTTTCTTTTATTAATACATCCTCTCTGTGATATTTTTATTTCAAAACATTAAAACTCAAAATTCCATTACATAGTTTTGTGTTAGAGAAAAAAAAAATTCCCCCATGGGAAGCTTTACTTTTACACAAGTATACAATTTGCCTCCACCCAGTGAATGATAAAATAACTGCCATATTTTCTAGATAAAAATCAAAACACAAATTTAAAGGGTTATTATTCATGTTTTATTTCTAGAAAGTGACTAACAAACATTCCAAAGGCCTAATATAAATAGACATGTTTGCAGAATGGTACAAAACAATAGCAATTATCAGGAAGTAGAAGCTACATCCAAAGACACAACTGAGTTAGGCTGCAATAACAGTGGACTGTTGGGAAATACATTGCTGTGTTGTGAGTAAAAACTTAATTTGCATCTGAGATCACATCACACTTTTAATGGTTCACTTGTTGTCTTTCAGTAAATAAGCCCTGTCTTCTTATTAGAAGACAAATATAAGCACACTAAGGTAGATACTGATTGGATCAATAGCCAGTGAAATAATGAATTAGGTGCATTATAACAAGTCACAATCCAGTCCTATAACTTCTGAGGTGAAGGCTTGCAGCATAGTAAATGTCAATTTTCTAACAATTATTTCAGCCTAAATTAAGGACTACAAGGAAGACGATTAGTGAGCCTGGGCCTTATTCACTGTGAAACTATACAGGAGGGGTTCTCCTTGTGTTGTTCATCTTAAATGACCAGTTAGGACAATACGCTGATTGTAGATAGCATTGAACACAACTTCTACATTTTTGAATGTTAGCTTATTCGAATGTATTTTTCTTTAATAGCACACACACTCTATACATATATGTGATGTTTGCTTAGTCTGAACTAAAGGTTGTTGGTTTCTTTCTATAACATAACATGACCATTTCCTCTTTTTAATAGCACATATGTATTTCTAATTATTAATGTACCATCTAGTTATAGTTTCATTGATGCATTGTCATAAGCTACCGCAGGTTATGATTTCACGTTTGTTCTCAAAAATGTTCCTACTGTTGACCCATTGCATACTCTCTAAAGAAATCTTGGTAAGTGATTGTTGAAATAAATGCTTTTGGGCAGAGCTGTGTAACTGGAGGTGTGCAGGCTGTACCCAAGTATCTTTTTGGACAGAGTCATAGAATTATTTTACATCATTTTTAATACAGGTATGGGATCTGTTATCTGGGAGCTGGGGTTTTCAAGATAATGCATTTTTTGGTCATTTAGATCACCATATCTTATGTCTGTTAAAAATCATGTCAACATTGAATAAACCTAATAGTGTTGCTTTACCACCAATATGAATTAATTCAGCTTAGTTAACATCGCGTCAAGCTACTGTTTTATTAATACAGAGAACAATAATTAGAGTCAAATTTTGGATCTTCTGGAGAATAGCACTAATGTGCAATGCCTTGACTTATCTGCATCTTGTTTCAAGCAGCTGTTTTTTTTTTACTATATGAGTGATATGTAGAGGAAAAGGAAATGTACACTTATTGATACAGGCTCTGCCTGGAGAGAGCCGACTAATTAAAATTAATTTATATATCTGCTTGCTGCTTAATTCACACTGCCAATATGTAACTGTGTGTAATTAACACTGGCAGAGCCACTTGCAAACAGATGATGTCAAGAGAAATAGTACACTGGGGGGCACATTTACTATGGGTCGAATATTGAGGGTTAATTAACCCTCAATATTCGACCATCAAAGTAAAATCCTTTGACTTCGAATATCGAAGTCGAAGGATTTATCGCATTTACTTCGATTGAATGATCGAAGGAAAAATCGTTTGATCGAAGGATTAAATCCTTTCAAATCGAACGATTCGAAGGATTTTAATCCATCGATCAAACAATTTTCCTTCGAGCAGAAATTGCATAGAAAGCTTATGGGGAAGGTCCCCATAGGCTAACATTGGTGCTCGGTAGGTTTTATGTGGCGAAGTAGGTAGTCGAAGTTTTTTTTAAAGAGACAGTACTTAAACTATCAAATGGTTGAATAGTTGAATGATTTTTAGTCAAAGTTGATTCAAAGTCGTAGTAGAAGTAGCCAATGCGATGGTCGAAGTAGCCAAAAAAAAAACTTTGACATTCGAAGTTTTTTTCATTCTAATCCTTAGCTCGAGCTTAGTAAATGTGCCCCTGGGTCATTGCCAGAAGCACACTAGGAGCAAAGACAGGCTTCAGTTCCCTATCAGGTCAGAATAGCTGCCGATTGCTTCATATCCTACAGTGCAGTATGCCGCCGGCTCTCCCGCACAGCCTTACAGTATTATAGTATAATACACTGGCACGTTGTTGTTTTTCACACACTATGTCTCTTTTAAAGCCAGGGTCGCTCCTGCCACGAGGTAAGGCATGTAGGGGCCAGTTACCAGAGGTGGCAAAAAGTTGCCTCCGGTAACTTTAAGAGCTGAATTGCCATTTTTCAATACGGAAATTTGACTCTGCTAGTGCAGAATGCGCAATAGCGCTCACTACACTGGCTATGCGGCCCCTCCTGGACCCGCTCCGATGCTAAAAGTTAAAAGCCCGGAGTGGGAGGGGGGATTGCATCGGGGCTACTGCCTCAGGCTGTTTCAGGCTCATAAGTTGTGATTGGCAAATAAATTCACCTGGCGAATTTGTGGCAAATTTTCACGTTTTGCCATTGGCAAATAAATTTGCTGCCGGCGTTAAAAAAATTCTGGATGCCCACTGACTTTTACGCCAGCGTCAAAATTGCTGCAATCTACTTTTTCGTAAATTTTTAGATTTTCACAATTTTTTTGCCATTTTGTGAATTTTGTTGGAAATTCGAGATTTTTCGGAAAAACAGGAGGAATTCGCCCATCACTACTCATATGCTAATCAGCAAATGTAAGGACTGTTGAGTGATTATGGACAGAGCACATTTATGTTACCTGGAGGATAAGTGACCAAAGCTTTGCTCCAGCTGTTATTGGTTTTCAACTGTCCTACACAGCCTCTGTGTGTGTGAATTCTAAGAACTGTAATTAAAACACAGGATTGTATTGGCAACACCTTATGACCAGCCCTGTAGGAATTGTTATATCTGTACTTACATTTATAAGACTCTTTCATGCAGCATAGTGTCAGGGAAATCGTAATGTTGTGCTAAATGCAGAATGGAAGAATATAATACATATTGTCCATATTTTTAAGCGAATGGCAGTCTGAGTCAAGTGATTTACAGGTGTAAAGTGAAACTCAGGAGAAATGGAGGTGGAGTTGACAAGGAAAGAATGTTGAAAGGGTTATACTGTGATTGGTGGCAGTATATAGAGGACAATTGTTCTCTAAAAAATACAATTTTATTTTTCCTTATGCCACTATAAATGATTAAGGTTATATAACACTGAGCTGCATTATTTATAATGGTAAAGATTTACATTAAATGCCAATTGTCTCTAGTGATGATGCTTTTCTCTCTCCATCTCTCTCTCTCTCTATGTCTGTAAAATTGCATATTATGGAGCATTGTCAGTCTTTTAATTCCCTCTAACCACTTTCCTCCTGCAGTCCAGATACAGTCTGACTAATGCTCATATCTATAAAGCATAACAATACAATATGTCTAATCTAACTAGGTAATGGAACAATGCTCTAAAATCCCCCCCATTCAATGACTCAGTCAGAAGCCTGTCTAAAGGCCTTTCTGCTCCCGTGGGCCCAAATCCCTACTCCAATGATCTGAACAAAACCCCAGCTGGAAAGAATTTAAAAATCTATATTAAAATTAACATTTAACCTATAACATATCACAAAAGTAAAGGTATACTGATTTTAGTCCAAAAGCAAGAGTAGGCATGTAACTTTTCAGCTGAAAAGGGAGCTTATAATAGTGTTTTTTTTTAGCTTTTAAGAGAGAGCACAGCTAACCATCAGTGTCTGCTTTCTCATCAGGGTGAAAAAAACATATATAATACTTTACTTACTGCAAATACAGCCAATATGCAAATGCAAAATATGCGCAAATATTTCCATCAAACACCTTGCTAGCTGAACAGTAAGGGGCCCATTTAAGATTGCTTGTGCTTTTTGGCATAAGCCATTGTTAATTGAACCCTGCATAAGTTTGCTAATTATGTGGGCTTTTGTGCCAAAAAAAACTGTCTTTGTAAAGTTTGCAGAAAGGGCTTTTGTAATGAACAAAAACTTGGAGGCATGGCCCAGCCTAGTAGCAAGTGGCCCGAGAGGGGGACACAATGGAGAAGGGATTGATAATGCAGGGGCCCTCAGAAGATTTTTTTTGTAATGAAGGCAAAAAACACAATTTTAATTTTAATAAAGTAGCTGCTACAAGATCCCATTTATAGTAAGTGATTACTGTTAGCAGTCATCACTTACAGAGTGATCTACTGAAGTAATATTACTGTCAACCAGAAATAACTTGACTGGAAAAAATTAGATGTCATAGAGGCACACATATGGAATAAATATGCACAAGATAAATACACATAATTGAGAATAAATTTAATTTAGACATTAACAAGGTTAAACATTATGTACCCACAATCAACACAAGGTTGATTTCCATTTAGACCTCTTTAAATTCATTTATTTTAGTAGGTGAATCTGTAAAACAATATATGTATACCTTACTATATATATCCTGTTAGAATACAATCAATAGATAATTTTTAAAATCCAGACAGCAGTGCCACTTGGTAGTGTAGGACTAGTGTCAAAAGGTTTTTGACAAAGAGTTAAAATAATCCACTTAGACATTATTGTCTATTTGTGCTGGATGGTAGATGTACTTCTAGAAACAGCTACAGAAAAATTAAGTTAAGATCTAATATCAGAGAAAAGAAAAATGTTATGGGTTACCATGAACTGAATCTTTGCCAGCTAAAGATCTTTCTTCTTTGTTCAACAAGTAATTTTTTAGAACAAATTACATTGCTGCATTATTGTACTCTCAGTCTTATTCTGTAATCTAGTTACTTGTACTGACCCAGAGAAGTTCAGAACACAAGAACTTTGTTTTGCTTCTTATTTATCATATCACAATGATATGCCTCATTAAGTGAGTGAATAATTAAAGTATTTTGGAGGGAAAAAAACATAATGGTACTTCACAAATTGTAAATAATGTATACAAGAGAGCAGTAAATAAAACAACTCAAAATAAACTGGTGTTAAAGTCTGTAAACTGATTAATTGCACTGCCCTATATGCATTTTTTGTAGGTTTGAATGAATTTTGGATAGATCAGTCACACTTGCACTATAACGTATTATTATTTTAATTACCTTTGGGGGTTTACACTTTGTATTGCTTTAGAAGCACAACTGTTCTTCATTTATACTAATAAATATTTTATAACTTAACATTGCATTTTAGCTTTTTCTGTTGCAAAGTGAAATCTTACTGAATACAAAAAAAGATTAATGTACTACAATGTAACTAATATACACACTGGCATAAAAAGCAGCATTGCATAACTTACAGCTTAATGTAAAGCTTTTACTGCCTTTAAATGAAAGGCTTGTTGCAGCACAAGGCAATATTTGGTGGCCATTCAATAAGGAAACAATGGTTTCACTTTCTTTTCAAGAAAATAATTCTGAGTTGTGAGTTTTTTAAACCAAGAATGAACTCACAACTCAAAGGTTTTCTGATTTAAGAAAAAACTCAAATAGGAAAAACTGAAATCAGTGAATTTAGAGTGAAAAACCCGAAAACCTGAATTAATCAAGTTTTTAGCAAAAAAAAAAACTGAAATGAAACTCATTGAAAAAAAGAAACATCATGAAGGCTACAAACATCTTCAAATGGTTGAAGGGACCTGACACTGACTTTTACATGATCTTGACAGTTTTTAGCTGGAGTATTTTCAGATTCAAGCTATTTCTGGGTTCGGGGTATAGTAAATTAGAAAAATTCAAAAATATTTTTCCCCTGAAAATTCGAGTTTTGACTGAAAAATACCCTCAAAAACTCGAATTTTTGGGATAAAAATCAAATTGACCATTGATAACCCCCTTAATCTCAAATTCTAATTTGCCTTGTGAATTAATGATTCGGAGTTATGTTGGTGCTCAGCACTGCTGAGTTCTAACAGCCCATAGAACAGAAGTGTCTGCTCAGTGCAAGTCAAGCACAATCTGACATTCATATCAGTGTATTAGTTTCATAAATGCTTTCCAGTAAGGAAAATTATTAGCTACCAGAGGTCCAAGCCTTTTTGCAGATTTACATTATACCCAATGTTCAATATGAGTTCAGTGAATAGAGCTTAAGCTGAACCTATTTTTACCTACTGGTTTAATCAGTAAAATATGTTTATTTTCTTCAGCTAAACAGGAGCATTGAAGCAACTTTAGGTTTCATTATTTGTGACTTAGATAAATTATTTTAACAATGCACAAATAATCCACTGATGGGCTCCTGTTACCAAATAGTCACGTCACAACAATGGGTTTTTTACATGTAATTTACCATTGACGCATTGAGTAACTAGGGATGCACCAAATCCACTATTTTAGATTCGGCAAAATCACTGAATCCTTTATGGTAGATTCTGGTGAATCCTAATTTCATCCCAGTATCATGGTTTGGGCCTACTTTGCTGCCTTTTGACCAGGATGATTCATTGATAAAGCAGAACAATCAATATTTTGATATTATTTCTATAGAAATGTGTGGAAAGGACCAAACTGGGCAGTTCATCTAACATCTATTGATTGAGTCAAAGCTGTTCTATAAGGAGGAATGAGCTAAAATTCTTCAGAGCCGACATGCAGGACTGCTCAACAGTTATCAGTTACATTTGTTTGCAGTTAGTGCTGCCCAAAGTGAGCACACCATACAGTAAATACAGTAAAGCAATAAGCATTTTTTGCCTCCTTTTGGCCACCTGCAATTTTTTTGCACATCGCAGATGACCAGTTATTTCACCTGGGGGGGGCATAAAAAAAATTTTGTGGTGGTGGGGGGGGATGCACCGGAATTTTCACCACTGGTTCTCATTATCTAGTTTTAGGACTGAGTGAAAAACAAATCACATTTTAGGTAATATCTATTCTAAAAATAGTAAATTCAAAATGGTGTACAAAATTTCTCCAGCTAGTGATACTGCTGACACTTGGTCACGTGCCTGGCACCAGGAAAAGAGACATGTCACTAAATTATATTGGGAAGATTCTGGCAAACAATGGATCACAAATCATTTAAAAAATGACAAAAACGCCCTTGAAAATTCGCCCGAAAAAATTTGCCGGCGTCAAAAAAAATTTTCGCCGGCACCAAAAAAAACGAGACGCCGGCGCCGTTTCGTGGATTTTTTGCCATTTTCCGGCGAAGCAAAACGCAGCAAATTCGCCCATCACTACCAATAAAGGCTCGGCACCGGCCAAATCTCGAACCAATTCAGATCCCTAAGACTAAAAGGTTTGATTTATCACAAGGTATATTACTAAAGTGCTGTTCACTTAGCAGACCACGTAATCTTAAAGAGCAAATTACAGTTTTTCATGTAAAACAGTATGAGAATCTTTAATAGGATTCTCACTTTTATAAAAAAAAATGGTGAGAAACATTAAAATGAGAAATAATTGTGTGTTTAGAAAAAGTGGTTAGCAGTTAAATGGAGCTGTAAATTAACGCATAAATCAAAAATGGCATATTTTAATACATTTCATACATAAGTAGTTGTGAAACCCAGCTTTCATCTTTTAATAATTTTACTTTCTTAAATCAGATTACTTAAATAATACAATTTTTGAAAATGTTATTCCTATTAAGTTATTTTCTATAAAAGGAATTGTAAAATCTATTTTTTTTTACATATAACTATAGTAATAGACCTTTGGGTCTTCTTCTATAAGATACACAAATTAATGGAGAATGACTGTTTGTGTGAGGTGAAACGGAGTCACTCAATAGACTTGTTACCTGGTAGACAGTTATCTGGTAGACCAGCTTGCAATTGAGCATAGGCATTACTATACACTAAAAAATGCATAACATTCGATACAATCTATAAAAAATAATCCTGCAAGTTTAGCCAGAAGCTTCTTTATAAATGATAAAGCTAAAAAGCATAAGGCATAGGAATTTAATTTAAACCTGTATATAAAGAAGCCAGCCTTAAATGATACGGATATATGCAAATAAGTCTATGTAAAATTGCCCTGCTTTAATATGTATAAAACACAATCAAATTATTTGGGAAAATCTGAAAATGTATTAGAAGAAAAGTTTGTTTCTTGAATTGAATGTGGACTCTAGGACCTGGTCAATGCTACAGACCTTTTTTATATTCTGAAAGAGATCTGGACAGAGAAAGGCTAACAGCTCTCTCCTTTTGTCTTTGTATCTTGTTTCATGTTAATTTTCTCCAGGTGTTTGCTTTGTCTACCACTATACTTGTCTTTTCATTTCACCACTCTGAATGGTCTCACAAAATGAATATTTTAGACTAGTGTTTTCTGTAGTTTGTATTTTTATTTTTTTAAAATCTCTGAAAGAAAACCAAAAGTTGAATTCACATATTACAGGAGAATAGAGGGTATCCACCAACTCTCTGGGTCAATATATTATTTTAGAATAGATTCAAGTTATACAGCTTAGAGGAAACTCACAATTTAATAACGGATACAAAATACAGCATTGTAGTGACTCACATTTTGATGCATTTGCTGAACTAGGAAAGAACAAATGCCGTGAGGTAGGCTAGTGGTAGGCCAGTGGCCTTCTAAGGAATAATTAATTTAGAGAGAAATGTGTTTTAAAACCTGTTCGTTCTACAAATTAAGGAAATATGTTTTCAATGTTTTTCCAACCATCACTTCTGAACTATTTACAGAAAATGTAATCCACTCCTAGAAAAACCTGGAGTTATTTCTACAGATTAATTAAACAAGCATTTAAAAGACATCTAACTTGTAGAGAATCACCACATGATTTGAGATTAAAAAGATGTATGTAGAGATGCTACAAGAAACTGAAAATTGAGTAAGACGTAGATTAAGTGGAGATAACCACTCACAATAATACTGATATTTTTACTTGATAGATATGGAGGCAGAAAAATAAAACATTTATTGTACAGTATATATGTAGACAGGTTCCTTCTAGGAAGAATTAATTGCACAGATGCAATCAGTAATCAATTCCATTTACACCAATTGCTACTCTTTACCTATGTAAAGAAATATACACCTTTAAAGAGAAAATAGGTAACAAAGGATCTTATCCATCCTCCTCTGAATTAAGCCTTGTTTATTCCATCATACTGTTGTGTATTTAAAATTTTTAGATGGTTATTAAAAATCATAAAAAAATAAAATTTCACCCCTAAAAGCTTTCTTTAAAGATGACAAATGGGCATGAAAAATCACGACGTTTGAGGAACATATGGACACTTGTCCACTAAAATAAAAATATCACAAGAAACTACTGTATGCTGTTAAGCATCATGTACTAGTTTCCCCAGATAAAGTCATGTTCATTTTCATATACATTTTGTGTTTTTCTAAAATCAACTGCTTTTTTTGTTCCTGTTGATGTTTAGTGATGGGTGACTTTCTCTCGTTTTACTTCGCCGGAAAATTTCGCAAATTTCCTGCAAAATTCGTGAAACAACGAAAAATTTGTGAAACTTGAATTTTGCCACCCACATCAATTCTGACACTCGTGTCAATTCGGACGCCAGTGTTAAAGTCAATGGGAGTCTGAATAGTGTTGATGCTGGCAAATTTTTTGCTGCCAAAATATTTTGCTGCAAATTCGCTCCTGCGGAATTTATTCGACCATTACTACTTATATTCCCTATTTTGTTTCTTTTACAATATACAGTGTGTTTGTATATCAGTTAACTTCCATGGTTTAATATATATATATATATATATATATATATATATATATATATATATAATAAAGGATCCTTGGGATCCGAAACATGTTGTGAAGCAATAAAGAATTATTTGCGGCAGAGACTATGTTTGATGTGCTCCATCCATACCCTTGTTTGTTGAAATTGTCTCTGGGTCTCCTGGTGTGGCCTGACTGGAGAGTGAGCACGATTGCACAGGTGAAGGTGACTGAACGAATCTGCTGAAAGTTACTATATATATATATATATATATATATATATATATATATATATATATATATATAGTGAATAAAGTACCCTCTCTTGTAAAATATAAGGATATTATAAGTTACCGAGGAGCCGAGTGTTTTCATACAGGTCATGGAACTATTTTACAACTGGGGGTACTTTATTTATTATAATACACAAATTTCAGTGAGTCATGTGACAGAAATGACATCAGAACTGACCGTTTATAACTGATGACATCAGAACTCACCGTTTATAAGGATATAATTTACAAGATATTCTTAGCTTTTGTGTATTATATCTATATCTATCTATCTATCTATCTATCTATCTATCTATCTATCTATCTATCTATCTATCTATCTATCTATCTATCTATCTATCTATCTATCTATCTATCTATCTATCTATATATATGTAGGGGAGAAGAGAAATCCTTCCCCTTCTTTTCTGTCTGTGACATCATTCAGCCCAGTAACAGGCTGGAGAGCGACCTGATTGGCTGGACACCGCAGTGCATCCTGGGAGGAGAGGGTGTGCCAGACTGTGAAGCTGTGTGTGTAGGCCCTGCTGGATCTGTGTGTGTAGGCCTTGTGATTGAGTCTAACACGTGCTGTGGAGAAAGGATCAAAGGGGAGAAAAGTCCTGCAAGAGCTGCTGGATCTCTGAGTCTGCAGGAGTGCAGAAAGAGGCTGTCTGACCCTGCCACGCTGCTAAAGCTTCAGAGGAAAGTGCCATTGGAGAAGAGTTTCCAGTGTGATCTGCCTCTGAGAGAGATTGCTGAATAAATCCCTTGAAGAGAGGATTTGCCACAGTACTGAGCCTAACAGGAAGACAGGCCTTGTGTAATTTTGCCTGCTACGTGGGAAGCTGCTATTTTCCAAGGGAAAAGGTACTCTGGGGAAAGGTAGCGCTACCAGGGGAATAAGAGCTCTGGGGAAAGGGACATTGCATTTTGAACTGTGTGCTTTTAACCCTTCCAGACAAGTGGGACTGTGATACTATACGAACTCTGTTTGAACAGATAGTTAAAACCTAATAGGGATTTAGGTGGTGTCCCTTATATTCCCATACAGGCGTGACTTTTGTATTAGTTACTACTTTACAGTTTATATAAAGTTAAATATTGTTATCTGCAAAGTGTGTGTGTTTATCCTAGGGGATTCCTCTGAGGTAAGTTCCTCAGTGCTCCCTAGGTGGAGGCACTGCGCTGTGATTCCTAGTTCCCAGTACTTTTCGACTTGCAAAAGGGACTCAGGGCCCCTGAATTGCCAAGGAAGCTATTATTTAAAGGGACAGTAACCAAAATAGCATTACATATATATATATATATATATATATATATATATATATATATATATATATATAATAAATGAAAAATCCTGTAATTTATACAGCAGGACCTTTATATGAATATTAGAAGTTTCAGACATTTTCAAATATCAAAGCACAAATGGTAATTGAATTATTCAGCACAACCAGCCTTACATTTAAAATGTAAAGTTTCAAGATTGTAGCTCTAGGCTCTAGTATGAAGCTTGGCTCCATTTTCCTAAATGATTTTTAAGAACTAGTGGTTTCCTCATGACAATATTATTTAAACTCTCTGCTCATTGAATTTATTGTACACTATTTGATTAAAGCCTTTACTCTTGGGAGCACTCAAAGATAGGTGTTTCTCACTTCTACTATTTTATTTAAAATCCTGTGCTCTCTTTTTGATCTCATGCTATATTTTTATTTTGTTTAAAGAATGAAAAAAATAACGTTGATTTACAACTCAAAACTAAAACAGGACTAACAGATGCTCACAGTTGCTGCAGGGTTCCTATCGTAGGGGCTTGACTTACCCTTGACCCACCAATGGCTGGTGGTGGTGACAGTTACCCCTATGTATTCCTTATTAGGGATGTAGCGAACTGTTCGCTGGCGAACTAGTTCGCGCGAACTTCGACTGTTCGCGTCCGCCGAATGTTCGCGAACGTCGCGCGACGTTCGCCAATTGGTGTTCGCGTTCGATTCGAAGTAAAATTTCGTTCGACCATTCGACCATTCGACCGTTCGATCGCTAAAATCGAACGATTTCCATTCGTTCGAACGATTATAAGCATTCGATTGAATTAAAATCATTCGATCGAATAGCTTCGATCGTTCGATTCGAACGAAAATCCTTCGATCGTACGAATAAAATCCTTCGATCGTTCGATCGAACGATTTTATCGAGCGTTCGAAGTTCGCGAACTGTTCGCTTTTTTGCCGGTGTTCGCGAACGGCGTTCGCGAACACATTAACGGCAGTTCGCTACATCCCTATTCCTTATCCCCACGCTATGCAAATTTGTCATAAATGGCAATATAGCTGGTCCCAAAACTTCTATTCTGTTTCCCCATAGTTAGTTATAGGGTGACTGTCAATCCCTTATCCACTTAGAAGTGAGCCAGGGGATATGTTAGGGGTAATTATTAAATAAACAATGCCTTCCCCCACCATGTAACCAATGTACGACACTATGACGAAAAAAATAAATTACATAACCTTAATCCTGCCTATAATCTTCCATTCCAAAAGCATGGGGTTTTTAAGATTATTAAATAGACAAATAGCTTATTTAGAAATCTCTCTTCCCAGTACTGGAAGGTGGGATAATATTGCTTATACAGATAATAATACATAAACAAAGTTTTCTCAATGGACTATTTTTCAAATTGAGACAATCCAAATGTTCCCTCCACCCTATAGTGGCATTTAGGAAACGTGTAATTACCCTTATTTGAAACATAGTAGTTATAGTGTCTTCCAAGAATCCATTAAATGTCTTGTATATACAATTTTGTTACCTCTCCTTGTACTTCCCATGTTGTTTATTCCTTACCCACTTTCAATCATATGAAAAAGTTTGGGAACCCCTCACATATCCCCCCGAGGGACTGTGACAGCCATTCCAGAATATTGTACTTCTCTCTCTGCATAAATGCCTCAAGTGTGTTTAGGGTCATTGTCTTGTTGGAAAATACAACCGTTGCATAACTTCAACTTTGTGACTTATGCTTGAACATTATCCTGAAGAATTTCTTGATACTGGGTCAAATTCATTTGACCCTTGACTTTAACAAGGGCCCCAGTGCCTGAACTAGCGACACAGTCCCACAGCATGATGGAACCTCCACCAAATTTGACAGTAGGTAGCAGGTGTTTTTGCGGTGTTCTTCTTTTGCCATGCAAAGCACTTTTTGTCATGACCAAATAACTAAATTTTTGTCATCAGTCCAAAGCATTTTGTTCCCTAATGACTGTGGCTTGTCTAAATGAGCTTTTGCATACAACAAGCGACTCTGTCTGTAAGTGCTAATCACCCTACCATACAGATGTTTTTTGTGCAAATTGCGCTGAATTGCAGAAAGATGTACAGATACACCATCAGCAGCAAGATGTTCTTGCAGGTCTTTAGAGGTGATCTTTGGGTTGTCTGTAACCATTTTCACAATCCTCCGCTTATGCCACTTCTGTATTTTTCTTGGCTTGCCAGACCTAGGTTTTACAGCAACTGTGGCTGTGGCCTTCCATTTCCTGCTTACAGTTGAAACTGACAGTTTAAACCTCTGAGATAGCATTTTGTAGCCTTCCCCTACACTGTGATCCTGAACAATCTTTGTTTTCAGTTCTCTTGAGAATTGCTTTGAGGATCCCATGCTATCACACTTCAGAGGAGAGTCAAACAGAAGCACAACTTGCAATTGGCCACCTTAAATACCTTTTCTCATGATTGGACACAGTTGGCTATGAAGTTCAAGACTTAAACTAATCCAACCAATTTGGTGGTGCCAGTAATCAGTATTGAGCAGTTACATGCATTCAAATTAGCAAAACTACAAGGGTACCCAAATGTTTGCACAGCCAGTTTTTCACATTTGAATTCATTTCATACAACTGAATACTGCTTCACTAAAAATCTTTGTTCAGAATGAAAGACATACCACTATTGTCTTTTTTGTTGAAAAGTCAAGTAAATTATTATGCAGGCTAAGAGTTGTTCCCAAACTTTTTTGTAGGACTGTAAACTTTTCCAGTCACACACAATGCCTAATAAACATCGTTGAACTGGGGGCCTGGGGTCCAGTCCAAACTTGCTTATAAAGGTGCAACAGGTCAAGGAAAGTTTAATAAACAAATGAACTCATTAGAGGCATACCTCCAGTGTGTTATGTAGTGCTATAGAATATCCTCCATATGTAACCATTTAGCTGTGTGAACACCATTATTTTGAAATAAAATTGCAGACTAAATAAAAACAATCCCATAATGCACTGTACTCTTCTGTACTGAGACCAAGACTAGAAATCTGTCAGGCATTATGAGAAAGCAATGCATGCACTTTAAGATTGGGATCAAGCATTTTACAACTGGAACACAGTGATATAGTGCTATGGTCAGCAGGAGGGGAAACTTTTCCACATGCACTGAAGATTCCCAGCAGCCCTCTTAATGATATCAGGCAATCATGTGTGCAATGGTATGATTTTTTTAAATTAATTTATTGGATAACACCGCCAGAAAATTAAGAAGTATTTAAAAGGGAACTAAAGTCTAAAATAGAACAATACTAGAAATGCCGTATTTTGTATAATAAACATAAACTTATTACACCACAAACCTAATAATACAAATGATTTATGCTTTCAAAGTCATAAATTATCAAAACAGCACAAGTCAAATAATGTCTGTCATAGAAGCAGATACAGCAAGACTGATTAATAATCAGAATATACAGACTGCACTGGGTCCTGTATTGTCATGTAATCTAATATGGATTTTATAGTTTTTGGATTGTTTAATACATACTTTCTCCAACTCTGCAGAACCAGTTGCTATAACAAAATAATCTTTCAATGAGAATCCCAGTTTATCTGTTTAAATCTGGCTCCATGATCTTTGTCCCTGCCACTGGTGTTTGAAACATTAAAGGGGATGTAAAGGCAAAAATAAAATCCAACACAAATCTCTACACAACTGCTCTATAGGGAAACAAACAAAGCTGCTTGAGTTCTGCGTGGCTGGGAAGGCAGAGCAGCTAAGGGTCGTCGTAAGATCCCTATCCACAGTCAGAGCAAGTAAATCAAACTGGGAATTTCACTGTATACAGTCAGGTTTCTTATAAAAACATTACACATTTTTTTAATAAAAGTATATTGGAGATGGATAGGTTTGTCTTGATAAATGATTGCTGAATTCAGAAGGGGAAGCTGTCGCTGAAAAGTTTTTTCCCTTCTAAATTTATCAGAACCATACTTTTAAAACAAGAAAAGCTTATTGACACAGATGGAACAAAAAGTCACTTGTCTCTGAGAGGTATACAGTATCGTATATTACAGGAATATTGCTTTCAGAATTAGGAAATGGATTATCTAATTATAACAATCTGCAAAATTGTGGATTAAAGAATTGAAGCATTTACAAATATCTAATGGCTACACCTGAATATTATGAAAAAAAAACCCCCATATTAAATTTATTAAATTATTATCCTATAAACAATATTTGTTATATTACTGTCTACAAGTATTGTATGTTGTGCTTCACACACTTTTTTTTACCATATGATTAGTAAATTGATAAGTGCTAGGTTCCAGTGAAACACAAGCTTTCACCAGAAACAGTATGAAAAATGCTGGTCTATTTCGGCTGAAACTACACTGTGTGCATCCTTGTAAACCGATGCAAGGAAGCGCAGGCGTCACATCGGATGCACCGAATCTAATGTAAGTAATTCATTTGTCGTATCTACAAACTGATTGCATCCGACACGACTGTCGGATGAAGATGCAACATGCAGCGTTCACATCCTACAGTCATGTCATGTCAGATGCAACATTTGTATTACTTACATTAGATTCGGCACATCCGACATGATGCCTGCGCTTCATCACATAGCGCACGTGTACTTCCAGTCTAACATTACATTGACAATCATTTGTGCCTTTGTTTGATAGGTATAACTACACCACTGAAAACAAAAAATATGCAAATTTATCAAAAGCGCTATACAGTTTTTCACAAGAAGTAATTTGCCAAGTTAAGGCTGGTGATCTACCATTATAAACATATAGCAGACACTTTTTTTTATCTCTATATGTATACAATATCCTTCATGTGATATACCACATATATATTATTGCTGTATATCCATAATTCGCCAGCATATTTTCTTTGTATATTTGTATGGAAATAATATGGCAACTTATTATGCAAAGTATTAAAAGCAGCAAAAGTTTGAGACATCACCCATGCAATTTGCAGTTTTGGTTTTACCTGAATGTGTGACGTAGCAGCAAATAAGGGGATTTGTATTACTCACCGATAAATCCTTTTCTCGGAGTCCTGTCAAGGCAGCACAGGGATAGATGGGTTAATGCACACTTCCCTTCAGGAGGCAGGGTGGCTTTAAAGAAGTGAATTAGTGATGGTCTGCCCCTTAGATCCTCCTCTTCCTTGCATTAGCCCCTCCCCTATTAATTCCGTTTAGCATAGCTGTAGACAATTATAAATGGTATAGAAATTTTGTGTGTACGTTTGTGATTGTTGGATTTTTTTTTTGTGGTTGGGGCTCCCTGTGCTGCCTTGACAGGACTCAGAGAAAAGGATTTATCGGTGAGTAATACAAATCCCCTTTTCTCTGGGAGTCCATTGGCAGCACAGGGACAGATGGGTTAGTCCCAAAGCATAGAAGAAGGGTGGGCAGTGAATATAGAGAGAAAGAACGTACAGGAGTACAAAACAGAAGTTAGTCACTAAGGTGCTCTAACATGGCAGTGACTGGCAGGTCAATAACTTTTTCAAGAAATAACAGTCTGAAGAACTTTGCGACCGAATGCCCCGTCTGAAGATGAGAAAACAACTTGTAAAACGATGTGAACGTGTGGAGTGACGACCAAGTGGCCGCTTTGCATAGCTGTTCTGCCGATGCCTCGTTAGTTAAGGCCCAGGACGTGCTAAGTGTTCATGTGGAATGAGCTGTGACCTTGAAAGGAACAGTCTGTCCCTGAATTTGGTATGCCTTGGTGATAGCAAGTTTGATCCAACTGGCGATGGTGTGTTTGGATGCTTTCGCAGCAAAAAGTGCATTGGTCTTCCTAA
The DNA here is from genome assembly GCA_038501925.1 of Xenopus petersii. NCBI lineage: Eukaryota > Metazoa > Chordata > Amphibia > Anura > Pipidae > Xenopus > Xenopus petersii. The sequence goes on along the minus strand of CM076676.1, from coordinate 76,942,080 downwards.
ACTCTGTAGTTCTGTGAATGTAGAACTTCAGCGCTCGAACCACATCCAGGGTGTGAAGCCTGTGTTCAGTCTCCGTCTGAGGTTTTGGGCATAGGGAGGGCAACACTATCTCCTGGTTTATGTGAAAAGCAAAGTTGACTTTTGGTAGGAACGTTGGTACAGTACGTAGAACTACCTTGTCTTGGTGGAAAATGCAAAAATGTGGTTTATGACTCAATGCCCCCAATTCGGATACCCTGCGGGCTGAGGCAATTGCAACCAAAAAGACAACCTTCAATGATAATAGTTGTAGGCTGGTAGTGGCCAGTGGTTCGGATGGCTTTGTTTGCAGTACTTTGAGTATGAGGTTGAGGTCCCATGGTGGTGTGGGCTGTCGCGAAAAGGTGGATTTGTGGGATGCCGCTTGTAAAAAGGTCTTAACTTCTTGCTGAAAAGCCAAAGGGATTTGAAAAAACAGCGACAGTGCGGAGACCTGGACTTTGAGAGAATTGACTCCTAACCCTTTATCTAGTCCTGCTTGTAGAAATTCGAGTAGAATAGGTAACCTGCAGGTGGAGTGAGACAATGATTGATTTTGGCACCAAGTCATAAACGTGCGCCAAATACGTTAGTAAGATGATGCCGTTGTCGTTTTGCGAGCTTGCAGAAGAGTTTTTGTCACTCTGTCTGAGAATCCCTTACGCCTCCAGATGGTGCTCTCAAGAGCCATGCCGTTAGTGAGAGTTGTTTTAGGTTGGGATGTCTGTACTGGTCCTGGAGAAGCAGGTCTTCCCATAGAGGTAGATGCCATGGTGGTGCGATCGACAGATTTAGAAGATCCGAGAACCAGGCTCTTCTGGGCCAATATGGTGTGATCACAATGGCCATGGTGTTGAACAGACGCAGTCAAGGTAGAATCGGATGAATCATGAGAATTGGAGGAAAAATTTAAACTTTGTTGAATGTCCATGGCGTTACCATTGCATCTAATGCGACAGCCTGATGGTCCCGGTACCTGGAGCAGTATCTGGGGATCTGATGATTGAAGCGTGATGCCATTAAATCTATTTGTGGGTTTCCCCATCGTGCAGTGATCTGGCGAAAAACTTCCGGATGGAGGGACCATTCCCCTGGATCCAAAAAATGATGACTTAGGAGATCTGCCTCCCAGTTGAGTTGTCGGGGTATGTAGACGGCTGACAGGATGCAAGTGTGGTTTTCTGCCCATTTCAGTACCCGCTGAGCTTCCTGCCATGCTGCCACACTTCGCGTGCCCCCTTGATGATTGACATAGGCAACTGCTGTGGCATTGTCGGATTGTATTTTTATTGGTCGGTGCTCGAGCAGGTGAGTCCAGTGGGATAGAGACAGGTAGATTGCCCTGATTTCGAGGACATTGATGTGTAGTTTCTTCTCTGGTGGTGTCCATTTGCCTTGGACTTTGAGATGACCGTAAACACCACCCCAACCGATGAGGCTGGCGTCTGTGGTAACGAGGGACCAGTGTTTGATCAAGCAAATCCGCCCAGTCTTGAGGTTCTGTGTTTGGAGCCACCACTTCAGGGATTGCCTGGTAGATTACAACAGGTTGATGCGGGAATCGAGATTGTGATGAAGCTTGTCCCACTTTTGCAGGAAATCTAGTTAGAGGTAGCGCATGTGAAATCGGGCATATGGTATGAGCTCTATGGAGGCTATCATAAGCCCTAGAAGGTGCATGGTTCCTCTTGCTGACAGTTGTCTGTGAGTTATAGCATAATTCGCGGCTGCCGTCAGTTTCTTATTTTTTGATCTGTGAGGGACACTGTGTGTGTTCTGGAGTCGAATTGTGCTCCTAGGAAAATGATCATTTGAGAATGGCTTAACACGCTTTGTGTGGTTTATTATCCAGCCGTGATCTCGTAAAATTTGGAGGCACCTTTGAGTGTTGTAGGTGGCTGTTTCGAGGGATGGTGATCTTAGGAGAAGATCGTCGAGGTAAGGTAGAATGTACAGTTGTTGCAGTCTCATATGTGCTACTAGAGCTGCCATGATTTTCGTAAATACTCTTGGTGCTGTGAGTCAGAAAGGTAACGCTTGGAATTGGTAGTGGCCACCGAGTATTGTGAATTGTACAAACTTTTGGTAATCTCTGTGGATTGGGATGTGCAGGTATGCATCGGTGAGATCTATGGATGTGAAAAAGTCTCCTTTTTCCACATTGTTGATCACAGACCTGAGGGATTCCATTTTGAATGTTGGTATGTGAAGATACCTGTTCAAAGATTTTAGATCTAATTCCGGTCTTACTGTTCCCTCTTTTTTGGGCACTAGGAAAAGGTTTGAATAAAACCCGTGTCTCCTTTCTTGCAGTGGTACCGGTAAGATGGCTTTGGTGGCCAGCATGTCCCCTAAGACCTTTTGTAGTGCCACTCGTGCTGCCGTTGAAATTGGCAGTCTGGAACGCATAAATCTGTGAGGGGGTGATGCTGTGAACTGCATTTTGTATCCCTCTGAAATTACTTTGTGTACCCACTTGTCTGGAGTGGTACGAATCCACACTCCTTTGAACAGAGAAATACGTCCCCCTACTGCTGTTTCCCTGTCTGTAGGAGAGTAATCTTCATTGATCTTGTGCTTTGTCTGGCGCTCCTTTGAAGGAACTCTTTTGGTAGGACCAATTCGGTCTCTTGGTGGTCCGAAATCCCTTGGAGGTGCTTGGGTAGTTGTTTTGATATGTGTTCTGATATGAGTTTTGATTTTGGGAATGCTGAGGCATTCTGCGGCCAAAGGAAGATGTCCGAAAGGACCGTTTTTGTGGTGGGAAGGGTGATTTGCCCTTCCTGTCTTGTGGGAGGAAGTTTTTCTTGGATGCTGGGTCTGCATTCCATATTTTCATCCATAAGGATCGTCTAGCTGCGATGGATAGAGCTGATGATCTAGCTAATAATTGAAGAATGTCCATGGAAGAATCGCAGAGAAAATGTACATCGTTGGTTACTTTCGATAAATGGGAGTGCATGTCAAAATCTGGATTGTCCGTTACAGCTTCCTCCAGAGTACTAAAGTGTGTGTTACACAGGCTGAAGCTGCTGTGGGTTTAAAGGCTGATGTCGTACATGAGAAGATGTGTTTCATTATGTTTTCCGCTTTTCTGTCCATTGGGTCTTTAAAAGATGTTCCATCTTCTAGTGGGATGGTAGTTCTTTTTGCTAGACGTGTGACTGGTGCGTCTACTTTTGGGACAGTGTCCCATTTCTCCCTTTGAGAAGTTTCAATGGGATATAATGTGTCCAATCTCTTATCCTTGGAGAAGCGTTTATCTGGGTTTGCCCATTCTTTTTGAATGGTTTCAGTAATTGTACTGTGTACAGGAAAACTCCTTTGTTTCTTTTGAGTAGAGCCGAACAGCTTGTCTAAAGTTTGGATTTCTTTGTGTTCTTCTTGAATGCCTAAGGAATGGAACATGTCGGATAGAAGGGCATTGACCGCTTCTGTCTGTGACTTATGAGAGCGTTCAGTGGCTAGTGATTGTTATGAAACTTCGTCTTCCCAGTCACTATCTGCTTCTTGCAGAATCCCCTTCTCTTCAGAGGATATGTCCTGTGAATGGTCAGGTCAACTTGGTGATGGAGGACAAGAAGTGGCTGAGGTCATGTGTACCCTGTCCTGGGTGTGTTGAATTGTATGCATAGATGCCAATTTATCAATGGATGCAGTCATGCCTAGGATTGATGACTGAAAAGCTTGGAGCCAGTCTGGAATCTGTTTTGGTGGATTACTGGACTCCCCAGTAGCTACTGACTGTTCTGAGTCAGCTGAGGGTTTACGCTTCTTAGAAGTTTGCTCTATGTCCTTAGTGCGTCTATAAGACCTTTTGGCTGTTGCGCCATTGGATTCTTTGGTTTTTGACACTTCTGCATTATCTGTGAGTGAAGTGAAGTTAGGGATTTTGACTGCTCAGATGCCATGTTAGGCCATAGAGTTAGGAAAAATAGATATAAGTGTAAATTGCAGCGTTAGCAGAAAATAAGTGCCCCAGAAAAATATTTTTCCCAATTAAAAAGATTGTGGGGTATACCCCTTGTTCCGTAGCTATGAGGCTATGGGAACTAATAGGAGCAAGGGATATCAGTTGAGGCTGCGTGTACTGCAAAATAAAATATCACGTAGTGAGAATTGCCCACCATGCCGTGAATCTGTGGCCTTTGTCAGAAAGAAAAGGCTACCTACCCGATGTAGATGGTAACAGTAGTGACGACTAAGAAATCGTCACCTTCCAGACAGCGATTACGCTGAGCAGCATTCCTATGTGCGTCTGGATGGCGTAAGTCTTTGCCATTGTGTGCATTAGCTGCTGTGAATTCCTGTCGGCAAAAGCGGAAGTGCGCTCCGGCTTGAGGCGCGCCAAATGTGATGTCGCAAAATTCAAACACAGGTGAACACATCCTGTGGACTCGTGGATGCGGCAGCGCTAAGGCATACCTTTTTGGTAGTGGTATTGGCAGCGCTATAGCATGCCTGAAACCAATGGCAGAGAGTAAGACAGCGTGCTTTAGTAAGTGAAGCCGAGATGGGTATAAAAAAGCCTCTGAGGCACTGAAGTTTGTTCTGAAGAACCTAATAAAAATAAAAGAAAGTAAAATAAAGTAAAATAAAATGATGTTTGGAGAGCCGAGCTCTCCCATATCCTACCTCCTGGGAGCAGGATGGCAAAAAACTAATAGGGGAGGGGCTAATGCAAGGAAGAGGAGGATCTGAGGGGCAGACCATCACTAATTCACTTCTTTAAAGCCATCCTGCCTCCTGAAGGGAAGTGTGCATTAACCCATCTGTCCCTGTGCTGCCAAAGGACTCCCAGAGAAATATGCCTATCCTGATGCAAACTTTGGCAGAGTTGGACAAGAAGAAAATAGACATCTTAGTAAATATGCCCAACAATGAGTTGCTGTGCCTGGAAAAAAAGAACAGATTATTGGAAGGAGCTGGGGAAGACCCAGCAGTCTTGGTACACATAGGTATCAATGACAAAGTTATAGGAGGTGGTGAAGTCCTCAAGAATGATTTTAAAAAACTAGGAGTAAAGTTGTGAGCGAGGACTGCCAAGGTTTTCTCAGAAATTTTACCTGTGCCATAAGCAATGCTAAGAAGACAGCGGGAGCTTCGGAGATTAAGGAGTGGCTGAGAGATCGGTGTAGGGAAGAGGGTTTTTGGTGAACTGGGCTGATTTCTCAGTTGACTACAGGCTCTTTGCTAGGGATGGGATGCACCTCAATAATGATGGTGCAGCTATATTGGGGGAGAAGATGGCTAAAGGTTTGGAGAAAATTTTAAACTAGGCATGGGGGGGAGGGTTCAGTAAAAGATTCAGTGGAAGACAGGTTAGATGAGATAGTGGGCAAAGGAAGGGAAATGGGGGTGTAGATTTGGTGGGGGGGTAATTTTAAGGATATGGAAGACCACATGTCATTTGTCCAATATGGTACCAGTATTAAATGTATGTTTGCAAATGCAAGGAGTCTGACTGGTTAAATGGGTGAACTGGAGGTACAGGTGCTGGAGGGAAAATATGATGTGATTGGTGTGGCCAAAACATGGCTGAATGAGTCGCATGACTGGGCAGTTAAAATCAGCGGCTATACTTTATTTCGGGGGGACAGAGGCAATAGAAAAGGAGGAGGGGTATGTCAGTTTGTTAGGCAGGATTTAAAAGTCATTTCCTGATTCAAATAGAAAAGACTGCTAGTTTGGGTAAAGTAATGATAATGGGGGATTCTATTTACCCAGATATTGACAAAAGCAAAAGTACTGCCAGATCAGTTAATTGGAACAAGTTTATAAACTTGTTGTATGAAAATTTTATGTCACATGTTGTTGAGGAGTCAACCAGAAAAAATGCTATTCTGGATTTAGTGATCTCACATGACTTACAGCAAATGTACATGTCATTGATCCCCTGGGTAATAGTGACTATAAAGTTATATCATTTAGGGGCAGATTTACTAAGGTTCGAGTGAATTTTCGAAGTACAAAAAGTTCGAATTTCAAAGTAATTTTTTGGATACTTCGACCATCGAATAGGATACCACGATTTCAAATTTACTTTGTCTTGAAGTAAAAATCGTTCGAATATTCAACCCTTCGATAATCAAAGTACTGTCTCTTTAAAAATCGTTGAATTCAATACTTTGCCAAATTAAACCTGCCGAATTGCTATGTTAGCCTATGGGGACCTTCTACAAACTTTTTCTAAATCTTTCGATCGTACGTTAAAATCGTTTGATCAAATGATTTTTATTCGATCGTAGGATTTCCAAATTCGGTGAAAAAACTTTCAATTCGATGGTCGAATTTTGAATTATTTTGTTCTTCGAAATTCGACCCTTGATAAATCTGCCCCCTAATGTCTTGTGCAAAAAGTATAAACTGGGGCAACAAAAACCATGAAATTCAGAAACTGATTTTAGTGCCTTGAGGGCTGTCCTTCATGGCATGGATTGGGGCATTTTGTTTTCAGCTAAAAAACACAGAACAGAAATGGTTGTCATTTAAAATTATATTAAATTGTTACTGTTCTCAATTCATTCCTTTAAGGAATAAATGCAGAAGCACTAAGAATCACCCTTTGTGGCTTAATATAGACGTAAAGAAGTTAATAGGAAAGAAGAGAAAGGTATTTAAAAACAAAAAGTCTGTCGGGACAGAAGCTGTATTTAAAGAATACAAACTCTATAATAAATGTTGTAAAACAGCAATCTGGAAGGCAAAGAAAGGAAATGAAGAGTGCATTGCGGCTAAGACTAACCCCAAAAAGTTTTTTAAGTATATTACTGGTAAAAAGATGTGGGTTGAGATTGTTGCTCCTTTAAGCAATTGTACCAGTATGGTTGTAACAGATACAGAAAAGGCAAATGTGCTATACAATAGAGGAGTCTGATTTCCCAGGTAGGGATGTCGCGAACTTGTTCGCGCGAACATCGGCTGTTCGCGTCCGCCGCAAGTTCGCAAACGTCGCGCGACGTTCGCCATTTTGGGTTCGCCTTACCTGGCGCTTTTTTTTGACCTCTCACCCCAGACCAGCAGATACATGGCAGCCAATCAGGAAGCTCTCCCTCCTGGACCACCCCCACACCCCCTGGACCACTCCCCTTCCATATATAAACTGAAGCCCTGCAGCGTTTTTTCATTCTGCCTGTGTGTGCTTGCAAGAGCTAGTGTAGGGAGAGAGCTGTTACTGATTTCACTGATTTCTTTGAGGGACAGTTGATAGTAAGTTTGCTGGCTAGTAATCTACTTGATACTGCTCTGTATTGGAGGGACAGAAGTCTGCAGGGATTTGAGGGACATTTTAGGGTAGCTTTGCTGGCTAGTAATCTACCTTCTACTGCAGTGCTCTGTATGTAGCTGCCTGCTGTGGGCACTGATCTCTTCTGATCTCATCTGCTGACTGCTGTAATAACCCAATAGTCCTTGTAAGGACTGCTTTTATTTTCTTTTTTGTTTTTTTACTTTGCTAGTTGCTACTATAAGCCCAGTGCTATTAGTCTAGCAGTGTTGGGGAGTGGGACTGGTGTGCTACTGTGCTGCTCCTAGTAGTTCAGCAGCACCAACCCGAGAAAAATATTTTTTTTAATATACATATATTTTTTTTTTCTTTTACTTATCTTACTGTTCTTTAACGTGTACAGTGCTGTTGCTGTTCTTCATAGTAGTGCACCAATAGTAGTGCACTTGTAGGCATTATTTGCTCAGTGAGTCCTTCATTTTCAAACAACAACCATCTAGCTGTGTGAGCTTGTTCACATTCTGTCTAAATATCAATAATAATACCGTCTCTAGAAACACCACCCGAGTGACGTTTTTCAGGCAGCAATAATATATTCCGTATCCACTGCTGTAGTAGTGTATACGTTAACCTTGTAGGCATTATTTGCTCAGTGTGTCCTTCATTTTCAAACAACAACCATCTAGCTGTGTGAGCTTGTTCACATTCTGTCTAAATATCAATAATAATACCGTCTCTAGAAACACCACCCGAGTGACGTTTTTCAGGCAGCAATAATATATTCCGTATCCACTGCTGTAGTAGTGTATACGTTAACCTTGTAGGCATTATTTGCTCAGTGTGTCCTTCATTTTCAAACAACAACCATCTAGCTGTGTGAGCTTGTTCACATTCTGTCTAAATATCAATAATAATACCGTCTCTAGAAACACCACCCGAGTGACGTTTTTCAGGCAGCAATAATATATTCCGTATCCACTGCTGTAGTAGCGTATACGTTAACCTTGTAGGCATTATTTGCTCAGTGTGTCCTTCATTTTCAAACAACAACCATCTAGCTGTGTGAGCTTGTTCACATTCTGTCTAAATATCAATAATAATACCGTCTCTAGAAACACCACCCGAGTGACGTTTTTCAGGCAGCAATAATATAGTCCGTATCCACTGCTGTAGTAGTGTATACGTTAACCTTGTAGGCATTATTTGCTCAGTGTGTCCTTCATTTTCAAACAACAACCATCTAGCTGTGTGAGCTTGTTCACATTCTGTCTAAATATCAATAATAATACCGTCTCTAGAAACACCACCCGAGTGACGTTTTTCAGGCAGCAATAATATATTCCGTATCCACTGCTGTAGTAGTGTATACGTTAACCTTGTAGGCATTATTTGCTCAGTGTGTCCTTCATTTTCAAACAACAACCATCTAGCTGTGTGAGCTTGTTCACATTCTGTCTAAATATCAATAATAATACCGTCTCTAGAAACACCACCCGAGTGACGTTTTTCAGGCAGCAATAATATATTCCGTATCCACTGCTGTAGTAGTGTATACGTTAACCTTGTAGGCATTATTTGCTCAGTGTGTTCTTCATTTTCAAACAACAACCATCTAGCTGTGTGAGCTTGTTCACATTCTGTCTAAATATCAATAATAATACCGTCTCTAGAAACACCACCCGAGTGACGTTTTTCAGGCAGCAATAATATATTCCGTATCCACTGCTGTAGTAGTGTATACGTTAACCTTGTAGGCATTATTTGCTCAGTGTGTTCTTCATTTTCAAACAACAACCATCTAGCTGTGTGAGCTTGTTCACATTCTGTCTAAATATCAATAATAATACCGTCTCTAGAAACACCACCCGAGTGACGTTTTTCAGGCAGCAATAATATATTCCGTATCCAATGCTGTAGTAGTGTATACGTTAACCTTGTAGGCATTATTTGCTCAGTGTGTCCTTCATTTTCAAACAACAACCATCTAGCTGTGTGAGCTTGTTCACATTCTGTCTAAATATCAATAATAATACCGTCTCTAGAAACACCACCCGAGTGACGTTTTTCAGGCAGCAATAATATATTCCGTATCCACTGCTGTAGTAGTGTATACGTTAACCTTGTAGGCATTATTTGCTCAGTGTGTCCTTCATTTTCAAACAACAACCATCTAGCTGTGTGAGCTTGTTCACATTCTGTCTAAATATCAATAATAATACCGTCTCTAGAAACACCACCCGAGTGACGTTTTTCAGGCAGCAATAATATATTCCGTATCCACTGCTGTAGTAGTGTATACGTTAACCTTGTAGGCATTATTTGCTCAGTGTGTCCTTCATTTTCAAACAACAACCATCTAGCTGTGTGAGCTTGTTCACATTCTGTCTAAATATCAATAATAATACCGTCTCTAGAAACACCACCCGAGTGACGTTTTTCAGGCAGCAATAATATATTCCGTATCCACTGCTGTAGTAGTGTATACGTTAACCTTGTAGGCATTATTTGCTCAGTGTGTCCTTCATTTTCAAACAACAACCATCTAGCTGTGTGAGCTTGTTCACATTCTGTCTAAATATCAATAATAATACCGTCTCTAGAAACACCACCCGAGTGACGTTTTTCAGGCAGCAATAATATATTCCGTATCCACTGCTGTAGTAGTGTATACGTTAACCTTGTAGGCATTATTTGCTCAGTGTGTCCTTCATTTTCAAACAACAACCATCTAGCTGTGTGAGCTTGTTCACATTCTGTCTAAATATCAATAATAATACCGTCTCTAGAAACACCACCCGAGTGACGTTTTTCAGGCAGCAATAATATATTCCGTATCCACTGCTGTAGTAGTGTATACGTTAACCTTGTAGGCATTATTTGCTCAGTGTGTCCTTCATTTTCAAACAACAACCATCTAGCTGTGTGAGCTTGTTCACATTCTGTCTAAATATCAATAATAATACCGTCTCTAGAAACACCACCCGAGTGACGTTTTTCAGGCAGCAATAATATATTCCGTATCCACTGCTGTAGTAGTGTATACGTTAACCTTGTAGGCATTATTTGCTCAGTGTGTTCTTCATTTTCAAACAACAACCATCTAGCTGTGTGAGCTTGTTCACATTCTGTCTAAATATCAATAATAATACCGTCTCTAGAAACACCACCCGAGTGACGTTTTTCAGGCAGCAATAATATATTCCGTATCCACTGCTGTAGTAGTGTATACGTTAACCTTGTAGGCATTATTTGCTCAGTGTGTTCTTCATTTTCAAACAACAACCATCTAGCTGTGTGAGCTTGTTCACATTCTGTCTAAATATCAATAATAATACCGTCTCTAGAAACACCACCCGAGTGACGTTTTTCAGGCAGCAATAATATATTCCGTATCCACTGCTGTAGTAGTGTATACGTTGACCTTGTAGGCATTATTTGCTCAGTGTGTTCTTCATTTTCAAACAACAACCATCTAGCTGTGTGAGCTTGTTCACATTCTGTCTAAATATCAATAATAATACCGTCTCTAGAAACACCACCCGAGTGACGTTTTTCAGGCAGCAATAATATATTCCGTATCCACTGCTGTAGTAGTGTATACGTTGACCTTGTAGGCCTTGTTTGTCCAGTGTGTTCTTCATTTTCAAACAACAACCATCTAGCTGTGTGAGCTTGTTCACATTCTGTCTAAATATCAATAATAATACCGTCTCTAGAAACACCACCCGAGTGACGTTTTTCAGGCAGCAATAATATATTCCGTATCCACTGCTGTAGTAGTGTATACGTTGACCTTGTAGGCATTATTTGCTCAGTGTGTTCTTCATTTTCAAACAACAACCATCTAGCTGTGTGAGCTTGTTCACATTCTGTCTAAATATCAATAATAATACCGTCTCTAGAAACACCACCCGAGTGACGTTTTTCAGGCAGCAATAATATATTCCGTATCCACTGCTGTAGTAGTGTATACGTTGACCTTGTAGGCCTTGTTTGCCCAGTGTGTTCTTCATTTTCAAACAACAACCATCTAGCTGTGTGAGCTTGTTCACATTCTGTCTAAATATCAATAATAATACCGTCTCTAGGAACACCACCCGAGTGACGTTTTTCAGGCAGCAATAATATATTCCGTATCCACTGCTGTATTAGTGTATACGTTAACCTTGTAGGCATTATTTGCTCAGTGTGTTCTTCATTTTCAAACAACAACCATCTAGCTGTGTGAGCTTGTTCACATTCTGTCTAAATATCAATAATAGTACCGTCTCTAGAAACACCACCCGAGTGACGTTTTTCAGGCAGCAATAATATATTCCGTATCCACTGCTGTAGTAGTGTATACGTTGACCTTGTAGGCCTTGTTTGCCCAGTGTGTTCTTCATTTTCAAACAACAACCATCTAGCTGTGTGAGCTTGTTCACATTCTGTCTAAATATCAATAATAATACCGTCTCTAGGAACACCACCCGAGTGACGTTTTTCAGGCAGCAATAATATATTCCGTATCCACTGCTGTATTAGTGTATACGTTAACCTTGTAGGCATTATTTGCTCAGTGTGTTCTTCATTTTCAAACAACAACCATCTAGCTGTGTGAGCTTGTTCACATTCTGTCTAAATATCAATAATAGTACCGTCTCTAGAAACACCACCCGAGTGACGTTTTTCAGGCAGCAATAATATATTCCGTATCCACTGCTGTAGTAGTGTATACGTTGACCTTGTAGGCCTTGTTTGCCCAGTGTGTTCTTCTTCTTCATTTTCAAACCACTGCCACTTAGCTGTGTGAGCTTGTTCACATTCTGTCAATAATAATACCGTCTCTAGAAACACCACCTGAGTTGTTGTTGTTGTTGTTTTAAAAATAATGCCAGGCAAAGGCAGGCCGCCACGCAGAGGCACTAGGGGCCGTGCTGCTATGCTATCCTGTGGCCCTAGGAAATTGCCCAGTTTTAAAAAGGCAATGACCCTGAACTCCCAAAATGCTGAAGAGGTAGTTGACTGGCTTACACAGCACACCCCATCCTCTACCGTTTCTAACTTTACCACAACATCCTCATCCTCCACTGCTATGGGCACCCCACGTAACACTTCCTCCACCACCGGCGCCCCTGCTTCACTGGAGTCAGAGGAGTTATTTTCACATGAGTTTCTTGAACTGAGTGATGCGCAACCATTATTGGCAGAAGAAGATGAAGGAGATGAGGACGTTACACCAGATTTAATTCTGGCAGAGAACACAACAGAGATGGACATAATGAGTGATGACGAGGAGGTCCCCGCTGCTGCTTCCTTCTGTGAGCTGGTAGAAGAAATTGATGCATCTGAGGAGAATGAGGATGAGGAGATTGATGTTTTATGGGTGCCCAGTAGAAGAGAGCAAGAGGAGGATAGTTCAGATGGAGAGACGGAGAGTCAGAGAGGCAGGAGGAGAATAAGACTTAGAAGAAGCAGGGAGGACAGCTCGCAGGGAACAGTAGGGCAACAACATGTATCGGCACCTGTGGTCAGCCGGCCAACGCACCCGCCATTGCCGCCAACGCCGCCGACTTCTACTGTTACCGCCAGATTGCCAGCCTCAAAAAGGTCAGCAGTGTGGGATTTTTTTAATGTGTGTGCCTCTGACAAAAGCGTTGTCATTTGCAATGAGTGCAGTCAGAAACTGAGTCTTGGGAAGCCCAACAGCCACATAGGTACAACTTCTATGCGAAGGCACATGAACGGCAAGCACAAAGCACTTTGGGAGCAACACCTCAAAGGCAACAGGCAAACTAAAAGCCACCCTCCTTCTGGTCCAGCATCTTACTGCTCTACCTCTGCTGTCCTTCACCCGTCTGAACCACCCTCCACTCCGCCTTCCACCTTGACCACCAGTTCCCATTCCCAGTCATCTGCCCCCAGCCAAGTTTCTGTGAGGGCCATGTTTGAGCGTAAGAAGCCAATGTCTGCGAGGCACCCCCTTGCCCGGCGTCTGACAGCTGGCTTGTCCGCACTCTTAGCCCGCCAGCTTTTACCATACCAGCTGGTGGACTCTGAGGCCTTCCGCAAATTTGTAGCAATTGGGACACCGCAGTGGAAGGTACCCAGCCGCAATTTTTTTTCAAAAAAGGGAATACCACACCTGTACCACCATGTGCAGAGCCAAGTCACCGCATCTCTGTCACTTAGTGTTGGGCCAAAGGTCCATATGACTACTGACGCATGGTCCTCCAAGCATGGTCAGGGCAGGTATGTCACCTACACTGCCCACTGGGTGAACTTGGTAATGGCTGGGAAGCAGGGAATGTGTAGCTCAACAACGACAGTGGAGTTGGTGTCACCGCCACGGATTGCACGCGGTTCTGCCACCACCTCTACTCCTCCTTCGCTCTCTACCTCGTCTTCTTCCTCTTCTTCGTCCTCTGCTGCTGGGTCCTCCTCCTCCACACCTGTGCACCCCCAGCTCCCCCTAGGCTATTCGATGTGCCAGGTACGCCGTTGTCATGCTGTCTTGGGGATGACATGCCTGGAATGCAAAAACCATACCGGATCTGTACTCCTGTCATCTCTGCAGTCACAGGCCGATCGGTGGCTGACCCCACACCAACTGAAGATCGGAAAAGTGGTGTGTGACAATGGAAGCAATCTGTTGGCAGCACTGAGACTGGGCAATTTAACACATGTGCCCTGCATGGCACATGTTCTGAATTTAATAGTACAACGTTTTGTTTCAAAGTACCCAGGATTCCAGGACGTTCTCAGGCAGTCCAGGAAGGTGTCGGCCCATTTCAGACGGTCCTACACAGCCATGGCACGCCTTGCTGACATTCAGCAGCGGTACAACATGCCAGTCAGGCGTTTGATTTGCGACAGCCAGACTTGCTGGAATTCAACGCTCCTCATGTTGGAACGTCTGCTGCAACAACAAAGAGCCGTCAACGAATATCTGTTTGAACTGGGTGGTAGGACTGGATCTGCAGAGCTGGGGATTTTTTTACCCCGTTACTGGGTGCTTATGCGCGATGCCTGCAGGCTCATGCGCCCTTTTGAAGAGGTTACAAATATGGTCAGTCGCACCGAAGGCACCATTAGCGACCTAATACCCTTTGCTTTCTTCCTGGAGCGTGCCGTGCGACGAGTGACAGATGAGGCTGTAGACCAGCGTGACGAGGAGCAGGAAGCGCACGATTTCTGGTCGGAATCACCAGAACGAACCCAGGCACCTGCTGCAACGCAGGGAGAGGTGTCAGAAGTGGAGTCAGAGGAGGAAGGTGGCTTTGTGGAGGAGGAGGACCAACAGGAGCAGGCTTCCCAGGGGGCTAGTGGTGACCTTTTGGGGACCCCTGGTCTTGTACGTGGCTGGGGGGAGGAGACCGTGGATGATGCAGTCCTTGATAACGAGGAAGCGGAGATGGATACCTCTGCATCCAACCTTGTGAGAATGGGGTCTTTCATGCTGTCATGCCTGTTGAAGGACCCCCGTATCAAGAGGCTTAAGGAGAAGGACCTGTACTGGGTCGCGACTCTACTAGACCCTCGGTACAAGCATAAAGTGGCAGAAATGTTACCAACATACCACAAGTCTGAAAGGATGCTGCATTTAGAAACCAGCCTGCAAAACATGTTGTACAATGCTTTTAAGGGTGATGTCACTTCAGGAACTCATCAACATTCCAGGGGCAGAGGAGCCAGTAATCCTGCCACGAGCGCACCTGCAAGGACAAAGCACTTTGGCCACTCTGTAACGTCAGACATGCAAATGTTTTTCAGTCCAAGGCAGCGGCAGAACCGTTCGGGATCCACCCTCAAAGAACGCCTCGACCGGCAGGTAGCGGACTACCTGGCATTAACTGCAGATATCGACACTCTGAGGAGCGATGAACCCCTGGACTACTGGGTGCGCAGGCTTGATCTGTGGCCAGAACTGTCACAATTTGCCATGAACCTCTTGTCTTGCCCCGCCTCAAGTGTCCTCTCAGAAAGGACCTTCAGTGCAGCAGGAGGGATTGTAACTGAGAAGAGAACTCGCCTAGGTCACAAAAGTGTGGATTACCTGACCTTTATTAAAATGAATGAGGGGTGGATCTCGGAGGGTTACTGCACGCCGGAAGACTTGTGCTGAGTTTCTGATTCTGACTCCCCATGCAGCTGTCCTTCTCTGCACGCCTCATGACTCCACATACAGCTGTCCTTTAGCGTCCTCCTCCCTCCACCACCGTTACAAACTAGGGTGCAAACCCTACTGGTTTAATTTGAATCCAGGTAAATCCTGAGTTTTTCTGGCCTCTGTGCTTCAGTGGCTGTGACAAAAAAATGAATATTTTCAGCATTTATATGGCATATTTTTTCTGGCCTCTGTGCTTCAGTGGCTGCGACCAAAAAAAACAGAATATTTTCAGCATTTATATGGCATATTTTTTCTGGCCTCTGTGCTTCAGTGGCTGCGACCAAAAAAAACAGAATATTTTCAGCATTTATATGGCATATTTTTTATGGCCTCTGTGCTTCAGTGGCTGCGACCAAAAAAAACAGAATATTTTCAGCATTTATATGGCATATTTTTTATGGCCTCTGTGCTTCAGTGGCTGCGACCAAAAAAACGGAATATTTTCAGCATTTATATGGCATATTTTTTCTGGCCTCTGTGCTTCAGTGGCTGTGACAAAAAAATGAATATTTTCAGCATTTATATGGCATATTTTTTCTGGCCTCTGTGCTTCAGTGGCTGCGACCAAAAAAAACAGAATATTTTCAGCATTTATATGGCATATTTTTTATGGCCTCTGTGCTTCAGTGGCTGTGACAAAAAAATGAATATTTTCAGCATTTATATGGCATATTTTTTATGGCCTCTGTGCTTCAGTGGCTGCGACCAAAAAAAAACAGAATATTTTCAGCATTTATATGGCATATTTTTTATGGCCTCTGTGCTTCAGTGGCTGTGACAAAAAAATGAATATTTTCAGCATTTATATGGCATATTTTTTCTGGCCTCTGTGCTTCAGTGGCTGCGACCAAAAAAAATGAATATTTTCAGCATTTATATGGCATATTTTTTCTGGCCTCTGTGCTTCAGTGGCTGCGACCAAAAAAAACGGAATATTTTCAGCATTTATATGGCATATTTTTTCTGGCCTCTGTGCTTCAGTGTTTGCAACAAAAAAAATTTACATTGTTAGCATTTATATGGCATATTTTTCCTGGCCTCTGTGCTGCAGTGGCTGCGACCAAAAAAAATTAATATTGTTTGCATTTATATGGCATATTTTTTCTGGCCTCTGTGCTGCAGTGGCTGCGACAAAAAAAAATTAATATTTTCAGCATTTATTTGGCATATTTTTTCTGGCCTCTGTGCTGCAGTGGCTGCGACAAAAAAAATTTAATATTTTCAGCATTTATATGGCATATTTTTTCTGGCCTCTGTGCTTCAGTGGCTGCGACAAAAAAAAGATAATTTTTCAGGAAAGTACACGCCTAATTTTTCAGGGTTCTGCAACAGTGGCAAAATCGCATCTTTTATGGTCACCGCAGGTGATCAATAAAGTACACCAAAACTGGGCCCACACTGCAGAATCAGTGTTTTTTGGTTCACTTCACTGTACATTGAATTACCTCTGCCTGACCGTGCACGTGCGCACAAGCACGGTGACTGCTAAACACACCACTACAGAAATATTGCCACCAACAGGACAAACATCCTGGAGGTGACAAGCTCAACTAGTAATTAAAAACTATTATTTGCTCACTTGACGGTATCATTCATTAAAGCTCTTTGCGTCTTTTTGCGTTGCAGTAAGCACCGCGTTTCGTCTTTGCGTGTGAACAGGCTGTAACCTTTACACGACTTGATTGGCATGTAGACGCCGGACGTTTTAAAGCATTTTATTACACAGGTTTAGAAATGTAGTGTGATTTCTGCCCTTTACAGCACAAAACGCAGCGCTGTGTCAACAATGGATTTTTTAGAAACATTTTTGCCCTTGATCCCCCTCTGGCATGGCACTGTCCAGGTCGTTGCACCCTTTAAACAACTTTAAAATCATTTTTCTGGCCAGAAATGTCTTTTCTAGCTTTTAAAATTCGCCTTCCCATTGAAGTCTATGGGGTTCGCGACCCGTTCGCATTTTTGACGCAAGTTCGCGAATATGTTCGCGAACTTTTTTCCCGACGTTCGCTACATCCCTATTCCCAGGCTCACGTTATAGCTGCACTGATGGCTCAGCTCAATCTAGTCAATGGCTGACTATAGGATATGATTCATAAAGCTTTAATAAAATTTAATGTTAACAAGGCTCCAGGGCCTGATGGCATATACCCCCGGGTTCCTATTTTGATTTTCTCAGATTGCTTTCATCTGGTATGGTGCCTTTGGATTGGAGAAAAGCTGATTTGCTGATTTGAAGCGTTTGATACCGTGCCCCACAATCTACTGCTTTCTAAACTAAAGTAGTTTGCACATGGATAGGAAACTGGCAACAGGATAGGGTACAGAGGGTGGTTGTTAATGGTACATTCTCTACTTGGAGTAAGGCTCTTAGTGGAGTCCCTCAGGGCTCAGTATTGGGTCCACTTTTATTTAACTTGTTCATTAATGACTTAGGGGAGTATCAGTGTTTGCAGATAACACAAAACTATCCAGCCCAATTAATTCCATCCAGGATGCGGTGTCCTGGCAACAGGATCTTGACAAACTGGCAATCTGGGCAGCTAAGTGGCAAATGAGATTCAATGTTGATAAATGTAAAGTCATGCACCTAGAATATAAAAATATCCAAGCCATTTATACCCTTGGGGTACAGTGGGACTGTACTAGGCAAATTCATTATGGAAAAGGACCTTGGTGTCCTTGTAGATGATAAACTTGGCTGTAGCAAGCAATGCCAGTCAGCAGCATCAAGGGCAAATAAGCTTGAGCTGTATTAAAAGGGGCATTGATTCACAGGAGGAGGGAGACATTTTTCCACTTTATAGAGCACTGGTAAGGCCCCATCTAGAATATGCCATACAGTTTTGGTCTCCATCACTCAAACAGGACATTATTGGATTAGAGAGGGTACAGAAAAGGGCAACTAAGCTGGTAAAAGGGATGGAAAATCTTAGCTATGAGTAAAGACTGGCCAAATTGGGGATGTTCACGGTAAAGAAGAGGAACTTAAGGGGAGATAGGATAACTGTATATATATATATATATATATATATATATATATATATATATATATATATATATATATATATATAGGGATCATTTAATAATCTCTCCAATGCTTTATTTACCAGTAGGTCTTTCCAGCTGACATGAAGTCGCCCATTCCTGATTAGAAGAAAAGAGGTTCCGCCTAAATATTCTGAAGCGTTTTTTTACAGTGAGAGCTGCGAAGATGTGGAATTCTCTCCCTGAATCAGTCATAGAGGCTGATACATTAGATAGCTTTAAGGGTTTGGATGGCTTCTTAGCAAGAGAGGGAATACAGGGTTATGGAAGATAGCTCATAGTACAAGTTAATTCAAAGACTAGTCCGATTGCCATTTTGGAGTCAGAAAGGAATTTTTTCCCCCTCTGAGGCTAATTGGAGAGGCTTCAGATGGGTTTTTTTGCCTTCCTCTGGATCAGTTAGGCAGGTTAAAATAAAGTTCAAAGATTGAACTTGATGGACGTGTGTCTTTTTACAACCTAACTTCCTATGTTATGATACAACTAAAAAAATTGCATATATTTACCATTTTTGCTAAATAATATTATGCCAATGGGCAATCTGAAGGTTTTCATCTTAATGTAATAAACTGTTTAAAGAAATGTATTATTACAATTCAATATAGGTTTTGTTTTTTATTAGCACATTTTTGTTCTGTTTACATCTTTTATTGCATACCATCCATCATCTTTAACTCAAATTCCCAATATTGTTTGATTTGTTAAAATGTTAAAATTTTGCCTAAATAAGCAAAAAGCAGTTAGCCCATTCTTTTGTCACTTGTGTCCAGTAATGGTGGGCGGATAATCGTTCCACATCTATAGTGTCTAGAGCATAACCATCTGTTATATACAGTATGTTTTTGGGATTTTTGGGATTTTTTTTTAAAAAACAAACTGAAAAATGGTGTTTTATTTTAAATTGGTAAATGGTTTGGCAACATTGTTGGGCTCCCACAAATCCTTAGAAAGATGAACTAAGGCCTAGTAAACAAAAAAAAGTAAAACCTTACCCTTAAAATCTATTTTCCATTTGCATATATTTAAAATAGCTTGCGTGGACCCACAAAAGTATTTAACAACCAATCCCTCAGTTGAAAATATAGAAAAAAAAGTGTGCCACCTTTGAGCAGGTTCTAAAAATGTGCTATGTGCAATTAAAATGTGCCATGAGCAATTAAAATTTGTAGTGTAATAACTGTCCAATTAAGAACAACATAGCAATTTTTTCAGGGTTTTTTTTGCTATTTGTAACTTTTATTTAACTTTTGTGTAACTTTTATTGAGCCCAATAGCTTCTTTATCTTGTAACTTGTCATTAGTGTTCACTGTTATCAAATAAGTTGGAGCCTGGCCAAAATGAAATCATTTTGAAGAGACAAGGAATTTGGAAGCACATTCAGCATGCAGCTTTATACTTATGTGTATAGCCTACTTGCACATGTCTCTCTCTCTCTCTCATTGGGGGAAAGGATAATATTATAGGCCTCATTTAGATTAAAACACAATTTTTTCATGTCACGAATATGTATATGGCTTTTGTTTTTGGAGAGGCTATGAAATGCAACTTTTATCTTTTTTGATTGCCCACCATACCACCATCTGCTGGAGTATAGTTTTATTCTGTGTATATGAAACAAAACAAAATTGACCAATGTAATATAACATGTTACAGCTTGTAGAAACCATGCATTTTGAAGACAGCAAAATTCCAAACAAAGCTGACTCCAAAGAAAGTCATTTGTATTACTTAATATGTAATTTAATCTTCTACTTCAAATTTATTTTCCATATACCGAACATTTATAATTTACAAATACAAGAGTCCTCTAAACTCAACCCATTATCAATATATTTAAGACATTGAGACATTTTGTGCATACAGCTTCTAAAATCTTGTATTTGTCTATATGTATTTTGTGGTCACAGCCTCATTGCATCCCTGCCTAATGGTTTTAAAATTAGTGGTGAGCACAACTTTTACTTGTCTGTTATAGTTTATACAGGAGCAGTGACCAGCTCCATGTTGTAGCTCCCACCCTTCCCATAGTCAGGTGATCCCACTGGTGTCTAATAAAAGTTCAGCCAAGTTTGGGAGTTTTACTTTTGAAAGCAGCAAGTAAGTTGCAGTTAAAACTTAGCCCCTTTGTAAAATGTATAATGAAGCAATAGAATTCTTAATGAATCAGATGAAAATTGAGTGTAGGACTGGCCAGATATGGGATGACTTTGACGTAGTTGGCCAGCTTAAATATATTGCAATATTTGGACAAACAATCCCTGTTTTGTTTAAAGGGTAAGGCATTTTTCAGTAGCAGTATGCACAAAATATCCCTGTCTTAAATATATTGAAAATGGGTTGAGTGCAGAGGATTCTTGTATTTGACTATATGTATTCTGTGGTCACAGCCTCATTGCACCCCGCCTAATGGTTTTAAAAATTAGTGGTGAGCACAACTTTCCATTGTTATATATATATATATATATATATATATATATATATATATATATATATATATATACAGATGCAGCCACTTTGGTTTGTCTGTTTGACACAGAATATCTAAACACAGATATCCCATTTATCTCATTTAACACAGAAAACTGCGTCACAACATCCCATCTAATTAAAGCATTCACCATTGTGAACAATGGAGCTTTGGTATGCTAATGAAAAGGTTAAATGCATTAAATGAGTTAAGATGACTTAAGATAACACAGTTTCTTCAATTACCCCTGAGTCATGACGCATTTAACTCACAAATCCAAGTGGCTTCATCTGTATATATCACACACACACACACGCATATACTGAGGTTTATATCAGATTTTGTGGTACATTATGTTTAACTGTATATTTTACAGTATGTAAAAGATCTTTTTTCAACTCAGCTGTGTAGCTAGAAACATATGATCAGTCTCAGTGCCTCAGTGTTAAACTATTTTCATTACATGAGGAATATGTTCCTTAACTTCATAATCAGGAGTGCCATTTGAGCTCAGTTTAAAACAAAATGCCAGAAACTTATTCCTGCAAAGGTTGACCATAACTCAAATTATTCTGAATAAAAACTTGAACAGCAACTTATTGATTTCTGCTTCGTGAAAAGGTCGATGCCTAATGTATTTGATATTTAAGTTTAGTATAATAAATTGCATTCTGGTTTCCACAGCAGTGTGTTTCCCGCCTAATAAGATTTGAACCTAATGTAGAAACCCATTATATTCTGAAAGTCAGCCAATATTAAAACAAAAACAAAAAATTTTTTTCCCAATTGCTATATATATTTTTTGGAACAAAACATATTTTCCTAGACTCTATTGGAATGCATTCAATTATGAATGCAGTAACTTAATAAAATACTTGTTAATGTGACAGCCAGAAAACAGTGTAAGTATTGTACAGGAAAACCATTAGTCCTGCCAGTTACATTCACATAATTGCACAAGCTGTACCTTAAAATTATTCATGCAAAATGTACTCCCACTAATTCACGCCATATTATGCTGCCTTTCTAGCCTGTGATTAAAACCCACAGTTATAAGCCCATTGTTATAATTTTCCAAAATACACAATTTTTTAAGTTCACCGATATCAGAGTTCTGCAACTTATATTCAAGCCAATTATATATCAACGTTTTTGTATTTTAGATTATTCAATGAGTTGTTTCTCCAGAAAGATTTGCCAAAAAAATAACAAGTCACAACGGTAAAGTAGGGCTTGCCAGTACAAGTGTTTGTCAAAACTGACATGCCATACAATGACCACATTTAGAACTAGACCGGGAATATACAATTGCTTACAACTTGAATAACAAGTAACTAGTGATGGGCGAATTTATTCGCCAGGCGCGAATTCGCGGCGAATTTGCGCGATTCGCCATCGGCGAATAAATTCGCGAAACGGCCGCGAAAATTCGCGGAAAAAATTCGCCGGCGTCAAAATTTTTTTTTCGAAAAAACGGACGCCGGCGCCAAAAACGGACGCCGGCGTCGAAAAAACGGGCGCCGGCGTCAAAAACGGGCGCCGGCGTCAAAAACGAGACGCCGGCACCGTTTCGCGAATTTTTCGCCGTTTCGCGAATTTCGCACGAAATTCGCAAATTTTTCGGCAAAGCGAAACTGCACAAATTCGCCCATCACTACAAGTAACCTAAAATAAATGGTGCTCTATAGGCAATTTTGACAGACAAAAATACTTTTCAGGGTGAAATCACTTTTGGGGACTTGCTAATTTTGACAAGTTACAGAGAGGCTTGTGAGTTTGGGTAACTTTCAAAGTGTTAGACTGTTTTTAATGGTTTCTGAGATATTGGCAGTTTTAGGCACCCTGACTATCCTTGAACTTTCTATAAACTTCCTGGATTCAGTTAACCTAGGGTTGAGCAAATTGTCTGATATTCTATGTCTAAAGAATTTAAATATCACAGAAACTGCTAAAAAGAGAAAATAAATATAAACTGAACTCTCAGACATTCACCCTGAGTAAATATAAAGCAATCCATTTTCTTGGTTAGGAAACAGGTAATACAGCTGCGCTCTGTTGTGGTGCACTAATTTTGCAGTTACTCAGACAAACCAATCTACCGGTAACATTTACTGGTCACATGTTTAAAAGCAAATATCTTATTTGTTGCTATTGTTTAGTGCACATGGGAAAGCTTAGAGGATTTTAAATCTTATGTGTTTGTGAACATGATCAAGGAATTCTTAAGTGACTTCTAATATGCTTTTTCTAATATGCCTTTATTTTACAATAGGGAATACATTACTCTCTATGTAATCAAAGACGCATAATAGGTCTGTTTAAAGTGAACAGAAGGTATGCTCCATTTTCTTATTACTAATCATCAGACAATTAACAATTATACCATCACTGGGCTAAATTTAAATACGCACTGTCAACTGAAATAAGCCATTAGGGTAGCTTATATTGCAGCAGCTCAAAGAAACAGAACTTATAAAATCACTTTGTGTATCCACGATTGATCAGGCATGTTACTTTGTAGTCTTAATTTACATCTATTTATACTGTGCTAACAAAGAAACAAGCAAAAAAAGTCACTGTTTTACTCTTTATCTGAATAAAATATCATTATTATATTTTTGCTCTTTATATAAATCAAATATACAAAGTAAGCATTAAAGATAGTCATGGATCTGTATATATGGTATAAAATATTATGAATTATGAAGTTCTTTCTTTAAGTAAGTTGGTATTCTTAGATTTTCATTATATTTCCAGAAAGGTTTTTGCAAAATTGTAAAATCTGTCCCATCAGCAATTATTTTCTTGTTGAATACAGCACTTCATAGGTCATTGAATGTTGCACTTTGAACAACTTGCCCTATTTTACCATAATCAAATATAATTGATTGCAAACTTTTAACTGCTAAAACAGTAAAAAGATGGGAAAAAAGAGGAGGAAAGAGCTGTGAGTTTATGTAGAATTATTATAACACTTTTATTTATTTCATTGGCATGATCGGAATAAAAGTTACAATCCTTCATTTATTAGGTGCAGTTTCATTCTGAAAAGTGTTTTCAGTACAACAGAACATTTTGGAAAATAATTTTCACCTTGCAATTTGAAGTTTTTAAGGCAAAAACTGCAAAAAGCTGATTAAAGGATTGTATAATAAGCCCACCAAAGAAACACACTCACATATCCAAGATAAAGAAGATCAAGAACAGCTTTTATGCTGAACAGTGGGGGTAATTCTCATTATCCCCACTGCTTCAGGACTTTTATACCTATTACCTATATATTTGATTTGCTATTATCAACTACAGTATATTACAGTGCCCTCCACTGATTAATATGACAGATCCTGTTTAGTTACTTAAATTACTGTCATCAGCTGCCATCCCCAACCACTCCTGTTGCACTACCCCACTATACTAAATCAACAGTAGTTTTACCCCTTGTCCTAAACCATGCAGTACCACCAACTCACTACAAACATATTTCTGAAATAGATATTTTTCTCTCTACAAGTTCCATTTCAAATTGAAATCACTGAAATATATATTCAGTATGCCAGATCTGAGTGCATGGCATTAAGTTCGAATAAGGGTGCACTATGGTATGGGAAATGGAAAGGTACATATATGTATGTAGATATGGAATTCATGTTGGTGTCACAAAGCTACAGGTTTAGCAATGTGTTAATGCATAGAGCTAATGCTTCAAAAACCCAATGTACAGGCATGTTGGGTTCTCTCATAGCTTTTTGATCTAATTCATATAGTGAGATATTTCTGAAAACCCACAGGGTAGCATAGTTACCTCCTGTTTTAATTACTCCTTAAAATAACCAATTATGTGGGGTGTGACTATTGCTATTGAGGTAGATACATCTTCAAGACAGCAACTCCTATTTAGATGAATTAATGAAAATATTTAAATGGGGGAAAAATTCTTTCACTCATAAATCTATCGGTTAATGTTTTATATCTTGCAACGCAAAGTTAGCCTAAATTATTTTAACCGGAGGAGGCAGAAGCTCTCCAAAAGCTTGTGTAATAGCCAGTGCAGGAAAAAAAATGTGGTAGGATTATTGACCCCTTTTAGCCTTAATTCTGTAAGAAGAGTAATGCCCCTCACCCTAAAAACTGTATGTTTTATATGCGTATCCACAGCACTACTGCTCATACTGAAGCAATTACAATTTATGTAGCATTGTCTAGTGCCAATACTGCGATTTGAAAAAAAAAGATGGTGAGATGGAGACAGAATTAAAATACAGCCAAATACAGTTTCATAAACGTATAATATTTCTGCATCCTACCCATTAAAATATTAAGAAATATGTTTTGTACTTTTTGTAATTTACCCTCTAAAAGCTCAAATCATCAGAAAGTATTGTTATTTTATAATCCTTTGTGGGAATGTACAAAATCAGATGATTCATAAATAAGACTCAAAGAGGAACTATAACAAAAATTGAATGTAAACGTCATTATTCTGAAATAAGAAACTTTCTAAATACAATCAATTAAAAAATCCTTATCATTTCTGAAATAATAAAGTTTATCTTCACTAGCCCCCTCTTAGCATCTTTTTGTCTTCATTCTGTCTTCATGCCCCTGAATCAGTTGTACAGGCTGATACATTAGATAGCTTTAAGAAGGGGTTGGATAGCTTTTTGGCAAGTGAGGGAATAGAAGGTTATGGAAGATAGCTCATAGTACAAGTTGATCCAGGGACTGGTCCGATTGCCATTTGGAGTCAGGAAGGACTTTTTTGGAGAAGTTTCAAATGTTTTTTTTTTTTTTTTTGCATTTAGGTTAAAATAGAGTTAAAAGGTTGAACTTGATGGCGTGTGTCTTTTTTCAACCAAACTTACAATGTTGCTATGTTACTATGTTAGGAGTTGGTTGTCAGATTTTCATTGACAGATATTAATATATCTTATAGGGGGATCACTTTGATAGCTCACTCAAATAGCCATTTCCAGTACAAACAAAATCCAACAAAATAACTTTTTTTGGCACAAATCCTGGTAATTGTAACAGAGTGAGCTCTGATACATCTTCTAGGCAAAAGGAGCCCCCTAAAAGATATATTGGATTTCACGGTCATTCAAAATCAGACTCCCAACTGCTACATGAAGAGAGAATGAAGAGAGACAGATGCTGAGAGGAGGATAGTAAAGTGTCACTTGAATATTTCAGAAACTGTTTCAAATTTTTAATTAATTATATTTAGAAAACTTCTTTCAGCAGGATGATGCTTAGAGGGTTATTTACTAAAATCCAAATTTATCTCATTTTTAGAATAAAAAAACACGACCAAACTCCCATACACGATATTAACTTATTATGAAAAAGCTTGATTTATTCTGTTCTGTCAATAATGTGATTCAACCAAGCGAAAACCAATTTTTTTTATCCCCTTATCACTCATTTTTTTCAGGCTTTTTGGGATTTTTTTTTTGCCCAAAAAGTGCAAAATTATTGTATTTTCAGGCTAATTCCAGTGCAGACCACAGAGACTTCAAAATAGGATAGTGACCTCTGCCAATGACTTATACACAACCTTGGCAGCTCTGAGATGGCAGATTTTCGGATTCTGGCTTGTTGCTGCATCGGTTTTAATACATCTTGAAAAAATTGAGTTTTGCCCCAAAAAGCCAGATGAAGTTTAGCAAATAAACCCCTAATATAAAATTAAATTTTTTTTCAAATAGTTCCCCTTTAAATAAACTTTTTTTTATCTGTTTACACTTTGCTATGTAAATAAAAACATCTGTGTTAAATGCCTATTGTGTATTTCATTTTAACAAACCAAAAGCAATATGCAGTACCTTGTTGTTTTAAACTGTAGCAGTTGGCAGCTGCCTTTGTAATGTATGCTAAGTTTTTGCACGAATGGTATATCTCAACATAAAGTAAGAGCAGCCTGACAGTTGTAATGAGGAATCAAATTTAGCTCGATCCTACTCTGCTGTTTCCAAACTCAGGAGACAGACTCCTACTGTCTAAAGTTACATCAAATATTCTGTCTTTCTAACACAAGCAAACAAGGTGTCTGATTTTATTTGCAAATACTTCATATTTCCCAGATCATTACAAAACACACTTGTTCCAAGAAGCAAACCAAATATTATTGCAATTTACATTTCTGGCAATTGAGTATATGAATTAATCTGAATAGAAAAATATTGTACATTGCATCTCAAACCTATCACAACCCTCAGTTGTGAAAAGAAAATACAAATATTTCTGCATGGCTAAGCAGACAGTCTTCGCAATAAACCTGACAGAAGGTATTGTTAAATATGTGCAGAGTGATTTACATGTATTTTGATTGCTTCCAATTTCAATGCATTTAAATGGTGCAGAAATATTCAGTACTCAACTGTCTTAAAACCATTCACACATAAAATGTAAGGACCTGCTGTCTGACAAAATGTAATGTTTAACTTTGTAATTTTAACTATACTTCCCTAGGGCCTTTCAACTATGGAGTGTAAACATTGAATTGTCTAATGAAACATGTTTCATCCTTTCCCTAGTGGTAAAAAAACTGGCACAAATACTTTTCTGGAAGCAGTTTTTGGCCGATTTCAAATAATAATTACATGTTTGAGACTTCACAAAAATATAAAAAGAAAACATGCACCATTATTTAATTTTTTGTTTGAATGTGCTTTTATAGCATTTTTAATTTAGGATTAATTAGGATAATACCAAAGGGGAAAGTTGAGCTCAGCACTAAACAGATTTTATTTGTTTAAGAGAATGGAGCAATGAGGACACATAATTTGAAGAAATAAAAATGAGAACCTCTTAACTTGCAATTATCATTAAATTAGAGGTCATAAAAAGAGTGTGTTTAAATTTTACTAAGGTTCAATTTCTAAAATAGTTGTATCCAAAGGGATCACTCAAACTAACAGGAAGGGGAGATACAAGTTACTGGCCACTGCTGCATACATGAAAGCATTTTTACTAGCCTCTAATGTTAGGGGGGCCCATTTATTAAACCTCATTTTTTTCTGGTAAAGGTTTTTAGAGGGAAAACAAAAACTCATATTTGGAGAGATTTATCATTTCCCGAAGCTAAAAATTCGTATTCAAAATTACCCATCTTAAACCTGTCGAGTTCATGTAGAAGTCAATGGCAGATGTCCCTGAAGTTGTTTCTTGACATCATGATCTGAGCTGGAAAATCCGAAAAAGTCTGGGATTTTGTCTGATAATCTGAAAAAGTCAAACAATCATCAGGTAGTATTTACTAGTCTTTTGTTAGAAAGCAAACTGACTCTGGGTTACAAGCCCTCTGTAAACATTGCTTTTTTTCATTCCCCAGATGTCTTGATATGGGTAAATTCACATGATATATTGTTTGCTTGAATTCATGGCCACACTTTTATTACATTCTTCACTTTATGATTTAAAATATTTGCAGCTTGAGCACAACTAATACTTTGATTATTAGTATTAATAGAATCAATGGCCACCTTCACCCCAGATGATAACTGTGGTAAAGCAAGTGTCAGGCAAAAATGAGGGCCTAAAACCATTTGTGTGAGAGCAGGCATTAAAGGAGAAGGAAAGTGTTGTTGCACTTGGTGTGCCAAATGTTATGCACTCCCAAGTGATTGTATTGACTTACCTGAAACCCTGGGTCGGTGCTCCTATGAGCAGAAAGCTGCACCGGCCCGGGGTTCTTCCAGTGAGCACCACGGATCACTTGTCTTCTGTCTTCCTCTTTCTTCACGTGGCTGCACATGCGCAGTAGAACATTAAGCCGAACTATAACTAAACAGTCGGATATTCAGTTAAACTGCACATGTGTCTGCCCCAGGAAATTTGAAGAAAGAAGAAGCCCGAAGAGGATCGCTCTGTGGTGCTCAATGGAATAACCCCAGCCCTGTGCAGTTTTCTGCTGATAGGAGCACCAGGCTGGGGTTTCAGGTAAGTAAATACAATCACTTGGGGTGCCTAACATTTGGCACCCCCAAGTGCAAGATTAGCAGTCCTCCAAATGCGATTCAAAAATTCAAAGTAGAGATGTATTTGTGTACAAAGAGAGGTAGTCCCACACTTTTTGTATTACGTTAACAAGGCTTAATAAAATGCATAGATCAATAAAAATGAGTCCCTATTGAAATAGATCAAAACCTATACAAATTCTAAACTAATCAAGATTGCCCACACTAGTCATGACTTTGATTTTGCAAAAGTAAAAATATTTTGATCTAGAGACAAACAACCATCTTGTTATTATTGAAGAACAGTTATTTATACATGAATGAAGAATTCTACACAAGAATAAAGAATTAAGATAACCACTATCTTTAGCATAAATATTTTTTTACTAAATTAATTTTTGAGAAAATAAACATTCATAAAAAGTGAACTTCCATTTCAATTCTTTAGTCCAAACCCCTCAAACTAATAGTTATTACAGCTAATAACAACACTTACTTCAACAGAGTTTGAGCTGTTTGGACAGTGTTAGGTTGAGGGAATGCTCATACTCATGCTTATATTTCAGCAATGATTTCTGTTACAGTTCAGGTGCAAATGAGCTGTAGTGGGACTAGACAGACACAAAACTCAGGTAAAATTAAGTGAAAATGCAAACTGAACCAGGTCAAACACTGAGATCTGCTTGTTTGGTGATGTTAAATATACCTGAATTATTTGTATTGTATAAATATTTATACATTAACCATTCACTTGCCAAAGACAGAAGGGGTAAATAATTTATGATGCAATATTATATTTCCAATATAGATTTGATTTACCAAAGAAAATGAAACATTTACTCTAAATATCAACTCAATGTATTTGCAATATTATCTTTCCAAAAAAGTTAGACAAAATTGCTATAACTAATTTGTTTTTTTTTCATTTTTTTTAAATGTATTTCAAATGCAAATGGTAAACATATTGACTTAGAATAGATCAATGTTACCACCTCTTGTCAAACAGTCCTCCTAATGGTGTCTTCTGCTGTTATCAAATGTAACTGATTAATCATTTATGAGTTCTTTTATTGATCTGAAGCAAAACGTCAACATTTATTTTTTGTTTTATCCTGAACTGCCTATTTCTGTCTGATCTGTGTCTACTTGATTATCCTCAACATTTAGGGGGTTATTTATCAAAGGTCCAGCAGACAATGTCAACCCACCTACAGTTTATGTAGTCGTCCTTGCCATTTCATCCTCTACAGTTTGCATTTGACACAAGTAAGTGGCATGTACACACTCAGAATAGAACACACACACATCCATTTTGGGATTATTCACACATTTACAGCGCTTTGCATGTGCACAGTTTGTCAAGTGTACATACATATAAAAAACACAATTTTGTGGCTTGTTTATCACATTGGGGTTTTTTTCCGAAATAAAATCTTTTATTGCCATTGAGAATCATACTGTGCAATACTTTTTCTATGTTAGATTGGTGCTTACCCTTTTGCAATCTGCATTGTTCTTGATTAGTGAAGTGTAGAAAATTGTGTGTGCTATATTTTGGTGCCTCTACATGCCACATACATGCCACATACTTTGGTATGTATCAATATTGGTCCCCTGACATTTATAACTAGGATGTTTTATGTTGGTACATTATGAAACGAGAGGCATATAATGGGGTGAAATGCAAGCTTCAAGACAATTTTGAGATATTTCATTAAAACTACTAAACTACAGTAAAGCTTTGCAACTTGATCATTTTGGAAAAATCTCCTTTCACTATGCAACTTTTTATCTCCTACATATCATTGGGTACCAAATAAAATCGTTAATATGAATACTAGTGGCCAGCCAAATAGTTTGATGACCATTGTGCCTAGGATCACCAATTTATACACTATGTAGAGACCAAAATGAAGTTAATGCATACAAATTGTCCTGAAGGTCATTTCAGCTACTGAAAAAACAGCACAATTACTGCATTTTATGTGGGGTAATAGGTATAATAATAATAAAATTTTTTTTTTTGCAAAATATACATATATTTGTCCAAATCCAGAATGGGTAACCATGTATTTTTAATCTAAACTAGCGAGTCTCAAAGTCTTCCTAAATTTTTGATGAAATTAAAAATCACCTAATTTCCCAGCATCTTTTCACCCACATGTCATTAGGTACCATGATAAAACATCCTAAATATAAATGCCGGGGGTCCACCAAAACAGTTGGCCATTGTGGATAGTATCTGGCATGCAGGGACCCCAAATGTACATTGTGCATACAAATTTCATGGCATATATTTCTACTACTAAAAAATATAGTGCCCCATTTATATATTTATTCATGACAATTTCTACTGTAGAGCTCTGAATAATAGTCAATGTACTGCTGGGGGTTTTCAATCTACAGAAGTAAGACATTTCCATAAATATAGCATTGGATATGCTATTAGAGCTCTAAATATTGTTCTCGTAGTGAAAATACATAAAACTCGGGCAGATTTAGAAATAGCACGTTCTCCTACAAAATGTATAGTTTTCATACTGTAAGTAATTTGAAAGTTCCTCCCATGAAATGCCCCTAGTGAGGTATAATATATGAGCAATTGTGATCTCTGCCATTACTAAGTAAATAAATAAAAAAAGCAGTGCCACATATCTCATTAACTAAAAACATAAGCACCACCATTAGTTTCTGATTTGAGCTACATCAGTGTCCTGCCTCAATGACTACCATCCTGTGGCACTCACCCTCATCATCATGAAGTGTTTTGAGAAGCTTGTCAAGAAACACATCAAAACCCTGCTCCACCAGCACTGGACCCCCTACAGTTCGCATACCATCAAAATCGCTCAATAGATGAAGCAATAGCCACCACCCTCCATCTGGCCCTCTCTCATCTGGACAAAAAGACACCTACGTTCAAATGCTGTTCATAGAAAAGGTCCCAGAAAGTTACAATTTGAGTAATTACCTGGTCTTTGATTGAGTTAATCACCCAATCATTTAATTTTACTGAAATTTGAATTACTTCTAAGCAGCTTGCTAGCTTGGAATTTTAGCAGCTATCTGGTTGCAATTTACCATAGCTACTAGGCAGAGGACTGAATGAGAGATGAGAGAGCCTGAATAGAAATATAATAAAAAATAACATTCAGAATAATTGTAGCCACACATAGCAATAGTTACCTGGCTTTTGGAGCAGTATAGCAATAAGATGCAGTCTGGTACTTGGTAGAAAAAAAAACCTAGAAATAATCTAAAATTTTACCAATATAAAAAACATCAAAAACAAAGATCAGAATAGTCAAGTCTGTGGTGTTTTCTGTGTAAGCTTGATAATGAAGAAGCAAGACAAAATATATTGATACCTTCAAACGTCTGTGCTGTTGAAGACTACTATATATGGCACGAAAACAAGTACATCCTTGATCAAATCAAGCTTGACCTTCCACCTGAAGCCATAATGTAGTGATGGGTGAATTTCTCCCATTTCGCCCAAAAATTTGCGAAAGTGCGAAAAATTTTAAATTGCACGAGAAAATTGTGAAATTCGAAAGTTTTGACACTATGTTTTATGGGACTATATATGCAATTGCAAGCTGAAGGGCGTGGTTTTCAATTTTGTATGCTAATTTATTGTAATAAGTCACTCCTTAAATTGTCTGCACAATGATCATTGTAGTATGCTTGATAAAGGGGCTCGCCCCGAAACGTTGCACGTTCGCACCTAATAAACCAGCAAGGGGTAATAACCCTGCATGAAGTTTCCTTGAGTGCCAGTGTTTTACTACTTGAAAAAAAAAGAAGCAATCAACGTTTTCACAAAAAAATCAAGCAATTTGAACGTTTTCACGCAAAAAAATAGAAATTCGAAAGTTTTCACGATAAAGTAAAATAAATCATCAACCACAATGACAAATTTGCAAAATATGCAAGTTCCCCTGTGACAATTTTTTTTTTAATGAATTTGCCTAGGTACATGCACCTTGATGTGCTCTTCAATAGACTCTTGGGCTCTTTTTATGTTTTCCATTGTCGATTAAATTCTGTTGTCAACTGTTATCCAAACCAGGGAAAACATACAAACTTCTTGCAGATAATGCACAACTCGAATCAAACTCAGGACCCCAGCAGTGCAAGGCAGAATAGTTACCCACTGAGCCACAATACTGGTTATTGTTTTTATATTACATATTTACCAAATTCCAAACTATAATACAATATTGCAATCAGATTCCGTTTCACTGCAGAACAATTTAATAAATCCATATCTATATAGTATTCTGTTGCAAAGTAAACTGTATTGGTATTGGATTCGCCCGTTTCACATAATTAAATCAGCATATTATGCTATTTTTATAGACAGAGCCCCATTCACATAATGTCATTCCATACACTCTAATACGTTATTTATTGGTTGTAAACTGGCATCAAAGATGCTGCTTCTTCTTCAGTTTCAACATTTTTATTAAATACACATATTGTAAATTAAATGTATATGTCTTTAAAAGTAAGTAAAGTAAAGGTGACAAAAGGCAACAAAGTTGATTTTTCAAGATATTTATGAGGATCCATACAATATTGAACTTTCTCAACAGATTAAGAAAATGGTAGAATATTGCTATTGTAACCTATTTTTATTACCCTTTTTATTGGTTTGCTAAAATAATACAATGCACACAATATTGACCTCATACTAGACACAAAACAAATCATTTTAATGTACCTGTATGTTGTATTTTATACTGTGTATCTTTCATAATGTTTTTTTTCACTCTATTGGTCATAATACTGATTTGAACAATATTGATTTTACGTCATAAAACACTGATGAAACTTTTCCATGCAGGTTAGAGTCTATTGCTTTTACCACGGACACATTTAATACCATTTCAAAAGTACTTATGAATGAATAGGAAATGCTTTTTTATACCATAGTTTCTAGGTGCCCTTACATTTTCCACAATGACATAATTGTTTTTTACCAGATCAGAGGCAGTATAAAAAACAGCTTAAATATGGTGTTATTTTGTGCATTGACGAAGATGCACACTTTGTAAATACCATAAGGATTTCACAACCTACCTCAATAGTCAAATAGATAAATGCCCAATCCCTATTTCTGTAGCTGAAACAAAATTAACCTTTACAGTACTTTCCTCCTACTTCAGGTTTTCATTTCCACAATAAACAATTTGAACCCATTTGTCCTAATCCACTTGGCACAGAAGTGAAGGAGTACATCTCTGGGTATTTGTATATGAGATAACGTAATGAGTACAAACATTATGTGTTTGCCAAACACATAATGTTTGTACTCATTACGTTAACTCATATACGAATATTTATTTGGAACTTTTTACTGCTTTTTATGCAACATTTCACAAAAAGGCAGTAAAAGGTTTCAGCTGCTTGTTCGCTGTTTAGCCTGCAATATTTCATAGATGTTCTAAACTTGCCAAATTGTTTCACTCATATCTAATAATAACATATAAAGAGCAGTCTTAATTCACACTAGAATGATAGATAATGTGAAACTAACACAAATGCATCATGCTGTGGAAGAGCCGAGTCTGTCAGTTTGAACAAATGCTAATAACATATACAGCAGTAGGAAAAACCATAAATAACTATACATATTCAGCTAACATTAAGGTTACATTCCCAAGCCTTCCTTTAGGTAACATTAATTAATTAATATTAAAGTCACTTTTCAAAGGCAAAGACTATTTTATGTTTGTACCTGGAACTCATTTTAATTGAACCTTAGCAGATGTGCAAAAGAACATGTTGCCTTCATTGACATGGAGGTTATTTGTGTAAAAAAATGCTCATTGACTTTGTTTTAGTTGAGTCTTGCAAAACTTTCCTCCAAGCAAAACAGAACAGAATCACAACATTGTTGTGCGAAGTCTCACCATAAGTTCTGTTCTTTTAGCATGAAATCCCACTGAATATATTCTGTAAAGAACATCTTTGCCCCAACACAGGTTGTAATATGGATGCATCCTCATTAAAGGAGTGGTTCACATTTAATTTAACTTTTAGCATTATATAGAATGGCTAATTGTAGTTGTTGAACTTTTTCAGCTTTCAGATGGGTCATCCTAAAAACAAATGCTACAAATGTATTGTTATTATTCATCTTTCTATTCAGGCCCTATCCTAGTCATATTCCAGTCTATTATTCAAATCAATGCATGGTTGCTAGGGTAATTTGGACCCTAGCATACAGATTGCTGGAATTGCAAACTAGAAAGCTGCTGAATAAAAAGCTGAATAACCCCAAAAGGAAAAATGAAAACCAACTGCAGATTGTCTTGGTATATCATCCTCTACATCATACTAAGGGGCAGATTTACTAAAGAGAGAAGTAGTTTTTTGTGGAAATTTGCCAAAATAATTTGCAGGGAAATCACTAATTTACTAAATGGCAACTAACGCACTTCACTAGTGAAAAACCTCAGTGCTGGAGAAGTTTCACTCCATTTCTTCACAATCGTTAATCCGTAAATGTATCAAACTGTAAAAGTTTTTACTCATTATCCTTTTCAACAAAAAGTAATTAAAAAAAGATAAAACACTGGTGTTTTTTTAATTTCAAGTAGGAGTCTATATTATTTACACATTTTGACCATTTGAAGTTCATGCCACATTTGTTTTATGGTGGGGTTATGGCCCTAGGACAACCTCTGTCTTCATTTTGTTTCCTTAGACATGTTTAATAAAAAGTGGCCACTTCCAGCACTAATAAATACATACAGTACACATGACCTTTATATACCCACTGAATTTAAATGAAAGTAAGCGTAAGTTAACAAAGTTTCCTGAAGAAGAAAATAATGCTAGAAATTTTTTCCCCACTAACGAATTATTGCTGATGAAAGTACAGCAGCATTCTTTTGCCAAGACGAAATTGCACATTTTGATGAAAACTTGTATTCATCCCAAAATAACATCTGACGTACTTGCGTTCCAAAGCAAATATTTGCACGTAAATGAATCTGCCCCTAAAAGTTAAAACCCCTATAAACAATCTTTCTGCCAGTTTTCTCAATCCAGATCCATGAATACAATATACTTGAATTGTCATTTAGCTGCAACCTGATCCTGCACTTAACTCTTTCATGCCAAGCGGAAAAATATCAATCAAACAAGCAAAGTAGAGGATGCCTGCTGGGATTGATATGGAGGAAACCCCCTGTGACTAGTGTCTGAATATTCATACCATCACTGATTGCTGTGAGTAAGCCAACAGTGAGGAGAGCCCATTAACTTGTTTGACTCCCATCCTTTACTTTGTTTGCATAACTAAATGTTGCTGGGCCACACAGTAAATACAATTTTATGCCCCCCTAAATTTTGGGAATAAGACTTTTTGTAAACAAATATTAAACATATATTGAAACTGCTTAATCCTGAACGCCCAACAGCCCCAGGGTTTGTTTGCTCTTCCAGGGACTGAACTACACAGTTAGTATCAGTTTGGAAGGAGTCAAGAGTTCTAGAAATGCTCCCATATATTATCAGTCAACAAAATGAAGGAATAAATTATCACCCAGAAATAACAAACCAGTATGTTAATCACCTGAAAGAACTGTATGTAATATTTTATTTATTCATAAATATGTGATACAGCTGCTTAAGTTCCCATGGTATTTATTTAATCTAGAGAAATAGGGGGCTATTCCATATGGCAAGTATTAAAAAATTCCTGTGCACTTTTATGTTACACTGTGTGTTTCTTTGTAATGTATGAGCCCTTCTTTTCACTGGATGGCAAGCACAGATGTCATCCTTGTTCCAATGCATTTAATTACTTGGGTTAGGTACAGATTATAAACAAAACTATTCAGAGTACTTACTCCAGGGACTCCTGACATATGTTCAGAGTCCATTTTCTGCCCCACTATTAAGAATGGGGGATCAAATAAACAATAGAGCTCTTGTAGCTCTGCTCCATCCTCCCTTTTATTCTAGTGCTATCCTTCTATTAGGGCAGTATTTTAGCAGGTTATGAACTAAGCACCTTAGTGATATGTAAGGAAGGTGGACAGTTAAAGAGACAATTGGACAGACAAACCAACTCAAGACAGAGAAAGTGACAAATTCATAAAAGTAATATTGCATTGTGTGAATTACTTTTACACTACATTGTAAAGGATACTGCACAAAAAGTACAACATATGGTTGGCTTTTAAACTTTATTTTACAAACTCTTTAAATGCTTTGCTTGAGTGTAATGTACTATGCTATTGCCAATGTAATCATGCCACTGTAAAATATGCAAGATAAAAGTTATACTTGAATTTTTATTTTGGATTGCAGTGTGCTTGTCTTTTTTAGATGTATTAAATTCAGCTCTCTCATTTCACATTCAGAAATGGTAAGCTTAAAAATATAAATTACAGAAAGATATCTTTATAAAATTTCTGTCACTTCTGTCCACTCATATTTACTGCCATGTTATACTGCTTATTAAGATTATGATTGCAATGCTCTTCCTTTATTACCAGGTGGTCCAACCTTTTGAAGTCTAAGGAGCTATCATGGATTAAACAATAAATTTACTTCTAACAACCTCATTTAATGCTTCTATAAAATTGATAAGTTTCCTGATGCTTGTTCACTGACATGTGCTATAAATAATTTACTCATAAATTTATAAATTTAATCTCCAGTGGGCCATACCAAACAACAATAAAAACTTGTGTGTGAGGAAAAAAAAACAGTTCTGTTTTTTTATCATTGTAATTTTTTATTTATTTTCGCTGAGACTGCATAAAAGTAAAATATTATGGATATTGTCTGGGATAGATGGTTTACAGAGCTTTAGTTTGCAAGAGTGTAACAGCACTGAACTGAAAAATTGAATAGTCACAAAAGTGTTTTTTAAAAATCAAAATGGCATTTTCTAGTGAAATTGTCTGCTCTGCTAATGTGCTTCCATTATGTAGTTTATTATCAGCACACAGAAACACGTGCATACTTAAAGACAAAATAAACGTGAGACAAGTTAAAGGAAAACTATACCCCCCAAACAATGTAGGTCTCTATTAAAAGATACTGAGTAAAAAAGCTCATGTGTAAAACCCTGCTTCATGTAAATGAACCATTATCATAATAATATAGTTTTTTAGTAGTATGTGCCATTGGGTAATCATAAATAGAAAATTGCCATTTTAAAAAATAAGGACCGCCCCCTGAGATGGTAAGATTCACTGTGCACACATACAAACCACATGTAAGGTCACATGACCCAATTAACAGACAGAGTTCTGCCTTTTGCTTCCTCACTTCTTCCTGTTACAGTTAGTTTTGTATTATTTCTGGTCAGGTGATCTCTGAGGCAGCACAGATAGAGTCACAAAATGGTGGTTCAAGGCAAGAGATGTAAAAGAGCAATATTTATGTAAATATATATTCCAGTTTGGTAAGATTCTTTAATATGTCATTCAATTTGATATAAACTATCTGTTGCTTAAGTATTCATTTTGGAGGTATAGTTTTCCTTTAAGCACATTCTAAGGATAGTGGCGGAGATAAATTAAATGAGAAATTGTGAATAGCTTTTTTATTCTTTGCACTTCTCAGTGTATTGCTGTGATCCCCAGACAACAGGATATGTCCTTGAATGATGGAAAACCCTTAAAGTATATAATAACCTTCTACACGAACACGGAGGTGAATTGTGTTTTACAACTTGGTATGGGGATATTTACAGCTAGTTATAATGCACCTATATAAAACAAATATAATTAGAGTTCATACTGCCACACAAGAAAAGCAATGATACCAATTGTCTTACTGGACACACTATATTTGGTAGCATATTCATGGTTTATTCTAACAATATTATAATCTATGGCTAATACAATAACAATTACATATGCTATTGGTTAATCCTGCTTTGAACAATGGAAGTATTTTTGCACCAGTCACCAGAGACAAGGTCTGCCTTTAAGAATCACAGACCCCCCCCATACTACTGTGTTAACTCCCCCCAGCGAGATCCAGTTATTATCCCTTTACTTGGGCCCCTAGGATGAGGGCCATGCCAACAAGAACAATGGGCTACAATGGAAAGAAATGACTCATGCATGCATAATTATTTCTTATTATGCCAAGATCTTGCCCATGATCCACCCAAACCTTGCCCCTTTTTGTGACCTTCACATTTTTCATCTCTTGGGACTTCCTTCTCCATAAGTTTTATTGATCTAAAAATTTTGCCCTGGCAGAGGGTACAGCTTGCAACTGGGGGTGCAAAGATCCATTCTCTACTTTTGAAGCACACATGAACTGAATTCCCTCCTCCACAGGGATTGTAGAAGATATAGGCAAACTTTGTGTATTTTGAGTTGACAAAGATGCCTTGTGCTTTTAAAAAAAATTTGCTTTTCTACCATCAAAGCTATTCATCCTTAGACCAGCTCAGCCTCCCTACTCTACCAAGTTATAGCATGTAATTTAAAGAATATTTGAAGCAGTAGGTGCAATATTCTGTAGTGAATTTTGTCCTGAATTATCAGCAGAATACAAATTACGCTAAAGAATGAAAATAATAAAATAATTACAATGTATTGTTATATATATTTAAATGTAATATATAATCATGCATTCATTGGTTTTATATGATTCTGTTTTATTAAAGTATGCAATGCATTTGTAAAAGTGTGTTTTTTAAAATTCATCTAGCATTACATTTGAACATGCTGATTGCTTTGCAAACATGCTATTTCAATACTAGCAACTAGTCCTAAAAAACAAACGGAAGGCAAATAAATCAATTTAGATCAGCAGGGTATCAATCTGTTTTTGTAGAAGTTGTAATCTTGTTCAAAACTGTGTTCCTAATACTCCAACACGAATATGTTTAGGATGCAAATTGTTCCAATAATATGTTCTGTTCTCTTTTTAACAGCTAGACTAAAGTTGAAACAGTATATATGTGGATATTATAAGCCTATGTTGCCTTTCACACTGTACACAGCTCACAAAGCATTTTGAGCAGTTCTGCTTAAGACAGAAATCCAAATGCCACTACCTGCCCAAGATTGTTTCCAATTCAGATCAATGGAGGGCACTGCAGGTCCTCCAGCATCCACTGTGGCCTAAATTAAGTAAGCTTTATCAGAAAGGTCTATATACATATACCAGAAAACCCTCAAAGTAATGCTGCTCTGAATCTTTTCTCAAAGAAACACTCAATTTTTTTCCTTCTATTGTGTAAACATAGACTTCTGTATCAGACTTCCTTCTTTCAGCCTAAACCTCCAGTGCATGGGCTTGAATATGCTCAAAAGGGGCAAAGAATGTGGTAAAACCATATTTCTACAGTATATTACATACCTAGAGCAGTAGTTTACCTGATATTTCATAAATTGAGGCATATGGTTCTATAAGAAATATAATTTCATTACACGTTATCAAATTAAATAGATACCATAAACAAAGTTAGATGAAGACAAGACTGCTGAAAAGGTGAAACATATTGCATTATTAGGTCTTGGCATACATGGAAATTAAAGACAGTAGCCTATGATGCCAACATTAGAGGTCATGGTATTTTCATTGTCCAGACAGCAATGACGAATTAAAATATATATTACAGACAAAGCTTTGGGGGAAAGTGAAAACCAAAACATTACTGCAGTGCATAATGAAAAAAGGCCATTATGTTCAATTACACTTATACATAGCTACTATTTATACCAAGCAAACAAAACAAATTAACACCAGACACTGGAAAGAAAACATATTTCTTCTTATAACTAGGCAAGAAGTTTTTTTTTTCCATAGTGCAATAACTGTAGCTATCCCTATAACAGTAAAGAAGAAATTCCACAGATTATCTTATTGTAAAGAATCAATTACTTCACCAATGCTAAGACCAGTGGCGAGCATATACATACATCAGGTGCTAGCTCGTTCCAGTGGGCCCCTTTACCCCCCACTACTCATTAGTGGACAAATAGGTGTCAAAATACAACAAAAAGTTGTATTAAACCTAAAAAATGTTTCAATGTTTTCAAGGGTATTTTTCAGTCAAAACACAAAGTTTCAGGTTAAAAATAAAAGTAACTCGAATTTTTGGGTTAAAAAATGTAAACCTTAAATTTTGGGAGGGGGAATTTTTTTTTCAAGATTAATAGAGACCAAAGCTGGAAATAGCTGGAATCCAAAAATACAGCTAAAACTTTTCGAGGTCACGTAGAAGTCAATGGCAGATTTCCCTTGAACCATTTGAAGATGTTAATAGCCTTGGTGATGTTTAAGTTATTTTCGGTGGATTGCTCGAAAACTCAATTCCTTTGAGTGATTAGAGTTTTCTCCCATGAAAAACTCAATCAATTCAAGTTGTTGTCGAATTCACTGATTCAAGTTTTTTCCAATCGGAAAAAAATCTACTTGTGAGTTCATTCGAAGTATAAAAAAAGCTTACAAAGCTCTAAAATTCAACCTTTGATAAATAACCCCCATAGTATGCATGCATGCTTATTCCTACAGACACACAGGCTGGGTGTGAGAAATTCAAATAACTTTCAAAAGCTCAAACATGTCCAGTACCCAGCAATCCGGGTGTTCTGAATGGGGAAATATAAATGAGGCTGGGCAGCATATGGCCCTGAAAAACATGCTGCCCAAGGCCTGGAGCTTTCTGGCCTTTACACAAATCCAGGCTTGCAAGCAATCAATATTGTAGCCAAATATATTAAGACAAATAGGACAGCCCTCATGTTTCTCATATTGCCATCTTCCTGTACTTCTTACTGCAACTGCCCTCCAACACCCAACTGCACACTTTTATAGGAAATATTGCACCCCTTAATTCAATAAGTTAGCATAGTAACAGTCTTCTTAGTTTTGCCTTGGTATTGTGTCTTTATAAGGTTACACCTTTGTGACTTCTGGTGTCCTCGGAAAATACATAAGTAGTGAATAAATATTGTAGGAATTAAGTTACACATCCATCAAGTTCAACCTTTTATGTCTATATATAACCTGCCTAACTGCCAGTTGATCCAGAGGAAGGCAAAAAAATAAAACCCTCTGAAGCCTCTCCAATTTGTCTCAGAGGGGAAAAAACAACTTCCTGACTCAAAATGGCAATTGGATCAGTCCCCGGATTTTTTTGTACTATGTACTTCAATAACCCTGTATTCCTTTACTTGCTAAAAGCCATCCAATCCCTTCGTAAAGCTATGTAATGTATTAGCCACTACGACAGACAGGATGAGAATTCCACAACTTCACAGCTCTCACTGTGGCAAAAACCTTTTTGAACTTAGTTGGTAATAGAGTGCAAATTAGGAGACAGTGACACACATGGAGGCTCTAACTAGGTATTTGTCTATTTTATTCACAGCTGTTTTTTTTACAAAGTTGTTATTTTACAAATATAAAAAATGTGCAATTTTATAGTTCCTCAGCTGCTCTTAGAGCAAGTTAGTCTATAAAATGTACATATATTTAACACACAATTTCTCCTCAGCTCTCTCAAGTTACTCCCCCACTTTCTGGTGCCTCTTTCATGAAAAGAGAGCTCATTTACACCCCCTTATACTAGGTGATGACTCATTCATTCCAGCACGTGTACTGGCATCTTCAGTGTACACAGCCCATTTTAGTTTTCACATTTGGTTTGTCTCACAGAGTGTTCTGGGAGTGAATATCTAGTCTCCTGAGCTTTTTCAGTCAATGATGGTAGAATACAGTTAGGTCCATAAACTTCTTTTTCCCAATTTTGGTTCTGTACATTACCACAATGAATCTTAAACAAAACAACTTAGATGCAGTTTAATTGCAGACTTTCAGCATTAATTCAGTGTGTTGAACAAAAAAATTGCATAAAAATGTGAGGAACAAAAGCCTTTTTTTTAACACAATCACTTCATTTCAGCATTGGACACATTAAAAAACAAACTAAAATGTTAATTTCCAATACTTGTTGAAACCCCTTTGATGGCAGTGACAGCCTGAAGTCTTGAACTCATGAACATCACCAGATTCTGGGTTTCCTCCTTTTTAATGCTCTGCCAGGCCATTACTGTAGCGGCTTTCAGTTGCGGTTTGTTTGTGGGCCCTTCTGTCTGCAGTTTAGTCTTCAACAAGTGAAATTCGTGCTCAATTGGGTTCAGATCAGGTGACTGACTTGGCCATTCAAGAATATTTCACTTCTTTGCTTTAATAAACTACTGGGTTGCTTTGGGTCATTATGAAACGCCTCCTAATCAATTTGACTGCATTTAGCTGGATTTGAGCAGACATTGTGGGGGTTATTTACTAAGCTCCAAATGCAAAAAAATCACAAAAAA
Organism: Xenopus petersii; assembly: GCA_038501925.1. NCBI lineage: Eukaryota > Metazoa > Chordata > Amphibia > Anura > Pipidae > Xenopus > Xenopus petersii. Next base: position 76,898,902 of record CM076676.1, on the reverse strand, counting down.
AAGTGTTTTTTTTAATAAAATCTGTCTTTTGAAAAATCACGAATTTTACAGAATTTATTAAACCCTGAGGATGGAAAAGTCTGAATCTGAAAATCCAGCATCTGAGACCTGGCAAGGTTGCATATCAACCAGTCAATGGGAGAAGTCCCAATGATTTTTTGATGTGCGCTGGTTTTCATGCAAAACTTTTTTGGGTGAAAAATCCGAAAAAAATTTGAAAATCTGATTTTTTCCCACAAAGCAAATTTTCGGGAAAATGTAATTATAAATAAGCATAATAAATCCAAGCGGATTTGATCAGAGTCTGTAGCAGAAACTTTGATAAACTTTGATAAATAACCCCTTGGTCTTTGAACCACTCAGAGTTCATTTGGTTGCTTCTGTCATGTGTCCCATCATTGATAAACACTAGTGTCCTAGTGCCACTGGCAGCCATGCACACCCAAGCCAACACACTGCCTCTGCCATGTTTTATAGATGATGTGGTATGCTTTGGATCATGAGCTGTTCCACGACTTCTCCATACTTTTTTCTTGCCATCATTCTAGAAGAGGTTTCATCTGTCCAAATAATGTTTTTTCAGAACTGTGCTGGCTTTTTTAGATGTTTTTTAGCAAAGTCCAATCTAGCCTTTCTATTCTTGATGCTTATGAGTGGCTTAAACCTTGCAGTGCACCCTCTGTATTTACTTTCATGCAGTCTTCTCTTTATGGTAGACTTGGATATCGATACGCCTACCTCCTGGAGAGTGTTGTTCACTTGTTTGGCTGTTGTGAAGGGGTTTCTCTTCACCATGGAAATGAGTCTGCGATCATCCACCACTGTTGTCTTCCAGGTCTTTTTGCGTTGCTGAGTTCACCAGTGCTTTCCTTCTTTTCCTTTCTTCTCAGGATGTACCAAACTGTAGATTTTGCCACTCCTAATATTGTAACAATTTCTCAGATGTTTTTTCTGTTTTTGCAGCTTAAGGATGGCTTGTTTCACCTGCATGGAGAGCTCCTTTGACTGCATGTTGTCTGTTCACTGCAAAATCTTCCACATACAAGCACCCCCCCTCAAATCAACTTCACGGTTTTTAACTACTTCATTGATAAGGACATAAAGGAATTGCCCACACCTGCCCATGAAATAGCATTTGAGTCAATTGTCCAATTACTTTTGAGCCCCTGAAATTAAGTGATTGTGATTATGCAATCTTTTTGTTCAACCCACTGAATTAAAGCTGAAAGTCTGCAGTTGTTTCATTTAAAATTCAATGTGGTAATGTACAGAACCAAAAATTAGAAAAAAGTTGTCTCTGCCCAAATATTTATGGACATAACTGTATGTTGTCATATTGATATAATCAATGTTTGTTACATAGCTTAGATGTATGTGATGATATTATTAGTGGAAAGAGTTCCTGTATAAAAGCTATTGTCCGGCAGCCCCCTACATTTATATGGCCATTACTCCTCTGGGAGTCCTTCTAAAATGTTTGTGTTTTACAAAAGTGATGCATCGTCTATATGTTTAATAGCAAGGCATGCATACATTATTTTTCATGTTTCCAGAGCTCTCATTTTGGTACACATAGAACTTTAACTTTATTTACTTATTGTACCTTTTTAGATTTATTGTTTGTTTCTTCTTGGCCATCTGCTTTAAATTTAATTATTATAGGATGCATAGAATTATGATAACATATGTGCCATGAGATGCTCAATGCTAATCTTCTGAAGGCAAATCACTAGTTATGATGCACTAAGTGACATCTCCAAATAAACTGTGGATCAATGCTTTTACAGAAATGTTAACATATATTAAAAATGCAAAGTAACAAATTACATGATGCAGCTGGGAATTAAATATATCTTATTTTATTGCATTGAGGTTGCTAATTCACATGTAAACACATTGCAAATTAAAGAAGGCCATTTCCTGGATTGCTTATGAACTATGTAGAACATATCCCAAACATGAAATGGTCATTGGTTTTTTACGTTCCATTTTCGGCTCAGGATCATATAATTTTATGACTGGAATAGCAACTTTATTACTCATCAGTCATTAAATTTCAGAATGAAATTATAAATTGTAGAAAGTTGTTCATCAAGTTTTATTGATTCAGCTTTCATAGCAAAAATCTTGCAGACTCAGGTGAACATAAAAATATACCCCTAATGCCGTTGTTTGACTGTGCGCGGTAATTTGTCATTGTGTGGGTCTTATGAATTTTATTATGTATTACAAAGTATTGTGAATCAATTACCAATAAAATAACTCAATGTATTTTCTGCTTGGTAAATCTTAATAGTTTGTACGAGAGAAAAAAGCCATCTATATGTGCTGGTCTGAATCACTGCTCTGGGAACTAATAGCATGACATGTGATGGTTAGAATTTAGAAAAAAGACAACAGAAGTTTCAACCATGCTTCCAATTGTAAAATTGTGATTTGTTGCCAATGCCATATTCCTGTGTGAAAATGGTATAACCCATGTTATCTTTTGTAGAGATTTTTTTTTTACTTTCCATTTTCTTCTGATGACACTGGGTACCAATGGAACAGACCATTCATAGCAAGCAGGTCAGAATAATAAAAGACAAAGGAATGGTGTTAGCGATGAGTCAATCTGAAAAATTCACAAATACAAAAAATTTGTTAAACGCATTGAAGTCAATAGGCATTTTTTCTGATGCACGCAACTTTTTTTCACTCCAAATGCATTAAAGTCAATGGATATTTTCACTTGCAGTGACTTTTTTGTCTTGGGTTCCATGTCATGGTGCAAAAAAAAAAATATGCGCTATATGCACTTAAATTCTCCTCTATTTGTTGCTCCATCAGGACAGCTGTCTTCCAAAAAAACCCTGAACATATTGTTTAGGATGTAATGGCATCCTAAAAAGGTGGCAGATAAGTGGAAACATGTGTTCATGATCATAACTATAACAGAGAAAAATGGGAGAGTTTATATATAACTAAACTATAATGGGAGAGTTAATGCCTCTAAAAACTACATTCTAAACTACTTGAAAATTGTGTTCATAGCCTACAGATCCAAATGCATACACAAGCCAACAGTCTTACATTTAGGCTTCAGGCTTTACTGTGCAAGGTTTGAAAACCAACACCGCCACATTTGATTCCAACATCTGTAACTAATACTTGTGCCTGTAGCGTATTAAATCAAGTATAAGGGCTTTTTTACTTACACAAATGCTAATTTGCACAATTGTAGTTGACAATAACAACAAATAAGATAAGATCTTTTTTGTCTTTTATTTAACTTGTACTAGACTATTCAAAAATAATTGCCGTTTGATTGTTATTGTCATCTGCACTTATAAAATAACAGTGTTGTAGTGCATTTAAGTAATAGCTTAAATAGTTTCTCACTGCCAATACAAATAAAAATGGCACTGACCAAGCCAAAATTTGAAAAAAAGACTATTCTAGAGAAAAAATGATACATTAAATCTCCCCACTTAATCCAAGACTCTTATTTTTGAATCTGAATAAGATACCTTTACAACCTGGTCATGTTAAATAATTCCCTTATACCTCAAGCAACAAACATTTATGTATTGTAATTTCAACAGACCAGTGATTTACTATGTTTTAACAACATTCTGGATAGCTATTTAAAGCTGTAATGTTTGTCTAGCAGGTGGCACCAGACCCAAATTTTGGTGCTCTAGAGGATTTCCCTGGAGCCCTCTGAAGTGGGAAGGTCCCATGCCCAGTAACAGTGTTTGGGAATAACCCAGCTATTGTGCATCAGTTGGGAAAATAGTATTCAAGTGTGAATTAGTGATAACTGCAAGTGACGAATGGAAAACTGCACTGTACTGCTGTTCATAACAAAGGAACATGGGGAACTGTGATGGATGGGTAGGCACATCAAGAGTTTGTGATATGCAGCTAATAGAATCCCAGACAAGCTGGAACTGGAGATTTTGTGAGAGAACATGTGTGATAAATGAGAGACAAAGATTAGTGTGTGTTGTGAAATAGGGCTACCAGTGCTTAAAGGCTGTTCCATTATTATTTCTGTGGGAGTCTGCTACAATAAAAGTATTCCATGGTTTATTGCATCAATGTGTGTCATACATGCTTTCAATAACAGTAAATGCCTACCAAACTACCTAACTACCTACACAGGAAGAGGGTCACTCCATGGAAGAATCCCAGACTGGTGCAGTTTTCTGTGGATAGGAGCAACAGGTGTCAGGTAAGTAAATACAATCACATGGTGGTGTTTAAAATTTGGCAGCCCCCAAGTGGCAAATGACTTTCCTTCTACTCACAATTGTAACTTTATGCATATTAAAGAAAAGTCACTAATACTTTAATCACAACCATGGGAAAAATATTTATATAACACACATTCACAAGTACAGTTCCAATTGAATTTTATGGCATCTTGGTAGGTCTGAACAGGTGTAATTAATTTATTTTTTCCCAATCTTTTTAGCAATCACCAAAAATTGCAGAATTGCAAGTGATTATCATGAATATAGTTTAAAAAATTGTTAGTTAATGAATGTGCCCCAAAGTGTCTGAGCTCACAGTTACATTGAGTTAAATTGGCAAATCCATTTAAAAACTGAACAGCAGGAAATGACACTAAGAGGAAAATATAATAAAAGTTATAAATGGAAAGAAAAATTGAAATAAGAATATTGCCCCACTAGACCACCAGGTCTAGACAGTTTCCAGGTTTGCAAAAGTGATATTAAGTTCCCCCAAAGGGAAACATTGTTTGAATATGTGTTGCAACACTTTCATTAGACAGGTCATGGACCACCAAAACCTTAATCAAATATGGCTTTGTAATGATTTATAGTAAAGACTGGAACCCTCTTTTGTGAGGCAGGAATCAACCATGCCAACACCAGTCTTTACAATTGCCTCTTTGGGGCCCTTGAACTTCAGGGTGTCAGCAGAGAACCACTACAGGAATTAAAGTATACTCTGGTAAGCCACAAACAAGGAATAGACAAAATCATAAACCAAGACAGACCAAAAAGTCAGGACATGCAGTAAAGAATTGTAGTAAAATACATAAGGGTCATAGCCAAATATTCACAAAAATAAATGGTCATGAAGGATCAGACTTGATGCAAAGTCTAAGTAGTGGGGATTTAAAGCAAAAAGGGGACCAAAACAGATGAAATGATGGTGCAACATCAAAATGTATAATAATACATAGTAGTGTACACTGCACAGGCTCCTGAACTCCGGAAGAATATGTTGCTGAACCATGGGATTGGCGTAATGCTGGGATGTGTCTAAAAGGGTGACTGCACCCACAGCAAAGGGAGAGTCCAGGAGTGTGTCTGAAGACCAGAGCACAAGAAGGTAGATGTGCCAGTCTCTAGCTGTACAATACAGGCTTATTCACTGTGGAAACCTTTAGTTGAGAACCCCCAAAACATAAACAATCAGAAAAAACAAATAGTTTTCAAAATAAAACTATAACTCTTATTCTATATCATGTCATACTAATGCAAATAACAATATTCCTATATTACAGGAGGACTTGTTTCAATTACATTACTTTATAAAACGTTTTAAAACAATAAATGTTTATTATATTTGCTAATGTTTTAGAGTTGCGTTTCAGGCTGTACACAGGTATAAATAAATCTATATATATGCAAACAGCTCTTTATTTCCAGTAAACTAAACAGATCTCATTCAGGAGAACAGCAGGAGCTGCTGTCTTATCTGATTGTTTTGTTTAAGTAAGTTCTGTGTTTGTGTCTTATTTGAACTTCATTACCATCCTTAATAGATATTTTATGTTATAATTCCAACACAGTGTTGACTCAAACTGTGAATAACTTCTTTGGTTCATAGAATTGAGGGGCATTGGTATCCTGAACTGAAAATTTAGAGCTAAAAATGTATGACCTGTTATATTTTTTCGCCTTGTTACGCCCATAGACTTGTATGGCGTTGTGCGTCAAAATAAAAAGACGCGCTTCAAAATTTTTTTAATGGGTGTTGTGCGTCAAAATAAAAAGACGCGCTTCAAAATTTTTTTAATGGGTGTCGGCGACATTTCGCCGGCGGGGAAATTTTTGGCCAAATGAAATGGGTCAAATTTGCCCATGGCTAGTGGCAATGTTTTAAAGTGCAGGGAAAGGACACAAAGTGAAAACATGGTGGTTTGTGTCTGTGTTTGCACTCTGCCCAACAATTAATAAATTACTCCTTCTATGTTGCATAACCTCCACTTTGTTTTTGGCTGGTGCCATCTTGAATGAGAAAGTCTTGTCTCTGTGAAACATAGGTGCTAGATCTGCTTTAAATATTTCTTATATTGTGCCAGATTCAATTTGATGAGAGATGCTTACCTCCTAATTCAAATCCAGATTGTTCCATATTGTCCCAGTTTAATGGGAAAACATATGTCACTGTTAATCACATGAAAACTAAAGTCTACTGGAAACAACTAGGGATGCACCAAATCCAGGATTCGGTTCGGGATTCGGCCAGGATTCAGCCTTTTTCAGCAGGATTCGAATTCGAATCCTAATTTGCATATGCAAATTAGGGGTGGGGAGGGAAATCGCGTGACTTTTCGTCACAAAACAACGAAGTAAAATTATTTCCCCCTCCCTAATTTGCATTCAGTTCGGTATTCGGCCGAATCTTTCACAAAGGATTCGGGGGTTCAGCCAAATCCAAAATAGTGGATTCGGTGCATCCCTAGAAACAACTGCAACTGAATTATAAGAAATGCTTTTTCTCACCCACACATTTTCATGTAAATGCCCCTATTTACCTAGATCTTAATTGGGATCTCCACCCAAAAATGGTAATTTTATTTTTTTCCACAATGAACATGCAATTGCTAAGGGACTTTTAAGTATTATTGACATTTTTTGAATGGATGTAAAGTAATGTAATTGCAACCTAAAGCAGTATCATACTTTTCTGTTCTCTGGGTCTGACTCTCGAAACAAGGTAGCAAAAGTCTGTTAGGCTACTTTGTTTTTAGAGTCAGAACTAAAAAAAGAACAAGAAGTACACAGTCAATCACTGCTTTCACTTTCAATACCATTTAAGTTAGGCTAACCGACTAAATATTTTTGTTTGCATTTTTAAACATAGTCCAGTGACTGCAAGTACTGGACAATCCCCAGCTTGCAGAGAGTTTATAAAACATAAAGTAGGTCAGGTGTCCTGAACAAAAACAGAATAAGAAAAAACAAATATCTAAAATCTTTATCCTTAATATGTATCTGAATGTTTCTTAGAATTACATTTTATTTTACAATTTGGATGCAAATCATTCATGCTCACATATTTTTTATAGTAAATATCTGGGTAAGTATCACATATGATTTATAGTACAATGGATATATTTAATCAAGGAAACCAAAATGTAACATTATTTACCCTTCTTACAGAGTACTACTCTACTACAAACAGAATCATTATCCTTTATTCTTAGAGTCTCAACATGTTCAATGGGACTGTAAAGAGACTCATATTGGTCACTGTTGAGCTAACAAATTCATTACTAATCACACATAACCATTTATTGTAGAGTGTATATATTACATACATACATACACACAGGTCTGGGGTTTTCTTCTGAATAAGTGGTCTTTCCATAATTTAGATCTCCATAAGGTCGAGTGTTAAGAGTTTTTTTCAACTTGAAACACAAACGGTATCTTATTTAATAAAAAACTCGAACGTCTATAATGCGGTCAAATAAGAATGACCTGAAAACTTGAATCAAATTCAAACGCAACTTGAATCGAGTTTTCCTCCAAAAAAACTTTAATGTCAGGAAAGCTATTAATATTTTCAAATGGGTCAACAGACCTCTGCAATTACTTCTACATGAACTCATCAGGTTTAGGTGGCGACCTATTTCAGGGTCGAGGTATGATAAATCTCGAAATTCAAGTTTGTTTTTTTTCCAACTCGGAAATGAGTTTTGACCAGAAAACCATTTACCATTGGAACCTTAGTAAATCTGCCCCTAAGTCTGCTAAAAAAACACGTGAAACTAAAATGAACATAATAGGATTGTTTTGCCACCAATAAGGGTCAATTATACCTTAGTTTACATCAAGTACAAGCTTCTGTTTTATTATTACAGAAAGAAAGGAAATCATTTTTAAAAATTTTAATTATTTGATTAAAATGGAGTCTACATGAGATGGCCTTCCCATAATTCGAGCTCTGGATAACGGGTTTCTGGATAATGGACACCATACCTGTATATAATCTACTTAATTTGGTGGGGAGGCAGATTTATCAATTTCACAGTTTATGTGTGATTGCGGGGGAAAAAATTGCTAAACATTTTGCGTCATATGTTTTTCCATTACATTTTCAGTCACATTTTCATTGTTAGTCACAAACAAAACTGAAAATCACATTATTCCAATAATTTTCAATGATGCTGATAATGTCAACTATTTTAATAAACTTGGGAAAAAATAAAATAAATTTTGCTTTAAATCTTTGATGAGTTTTTTTTTTTAAAAAGGTTTTTATTTAAGTTTTCAAGGGAGGAGATAAAGGGGAAAGAAAACAATAACACAAACTGAACATGGTTCATATCCAGGGTACATAGCATATACATACATCTGCAAATTCTACTTTGTATGGCTACATCAGGTACAGCTTAATTATGACAACCTTCATCAGTTCTTTAGACTGTCACAATTGGAATAATGTATAGGTTATGTGTTGCTAGCCAGCGATATTAGTTTGACATCTCAACCAGGTTGCCATCTAGCCATGGGTTCCATACCTTTTCAAACTTGGCAAGGGACCCCCGGGCCATGTAGGTGAGTTTAAGGGATGGTAGGATTTTATTAATTAAGTTGACCCGGGCTTTAACTGTTGGGATACTATGTTCCATCCAACCCATCACAACCAATTTCTTAGCATAGTACAATGTTACCCGCATGAGTATTCGTGCCCTGTTCAGTGGGAGTAGGTCCTCTACTAGTCCCAACAAACATACCTCTGGGGAGCACACTTTGGGGCAAATTTACTTAAGTGCGCAGTGACTAATGCTGGCGAAAATTCGATAGCGTGCCTTCATTTCGGAACTTCAGGGATTTACTAACGGGCGCTGGCATAAATTCACTAGCGAAGGAGATAACTCTAGCGCTACTTCGCACTCTAACGGCAGGCGAATTTCCGCTCTGGTGAATGGACGTAACTACGCAAATTCACGAAGATGCGGATTTTACTGAACATTACCTCTTGCGCCAGACTTGCCTCCGCCACCTCAGACCAGGCAAAGAGCAATAGAGTAGATAGGAGTTCCTCAAAAAAAAGTCCCAAAAAATGCTGGCGTCTTTTACTTTTTACAGGGTGATCGGCTAAAAAAGATTGTAAATTTTTTTTTGGGTTCCCTCCTTCCCCCCTACATTTCCTAACATATGGCACCTAAACTATACACTGGGCACATGTGTAGGGCAATAGAACAGCTAACTTTTTTTTTATTAAGGTTCCCTGGCCTTGTGTAATGTAATGTAGTTACTGCAACATATACGTCCATGGTACTTTAACTTCACGCCGTATGCTAATTAGGCATCATTAGCGTAACTTCGAACTGCTTATCGTATTATCACTAGCACAACTTCGCAAGCGTTCGGAACCCTGGACGCAACTTTGGATTTTCGTGAATTAGTGTTGTCCTGGCAAATCTATGCCTGGCGAAGTGTTGTGATGTCAGCGAAGCCGCCGCTGGCGCAATTTCGGGGGTAAGGAATCCGTCGCTGGCGCTATTTCGGGGGTAAGTAAATTTGCCCCTTTGATGGGTTATTAATGTGCATTTTCATATTTATTTTTCTTTAATAAATCAGGACTAAAAATATCCTCTATAATATAAATTTTTCTTAAATTGCAGAAAACACAATCATAAATATTGATAGTTCTGCCCCCAAGGGTCTGGACAGCACAAACGAACAGAAGTTTTTAGTGAAACTGTCTGACAAATGGCAAGTTAAAAAAAAAAGAGATTATAACTGGGATCTTGGAAATATGAGGAATTCATAGTATGCGATAAAAATGGTTTCATCTGTGGAATTGGAAGTACATTTTTATTCATAGTGACAATATAGAAAAACTTAGTAAGCATTCACTACTGCAGATTTCATTTTTATGTTCATTTCTTCATTTTCTAGAAAGAATGTGTCAACAACAGAGATGAAATACAAACACAAAAAGTCATACAGCTAGTTATCAGCTTTGGTTGGAATACCAAAGTACTTTGTCATTAAATTTGCTTTTACTTTGTCTAGTTTTGCAAATTATTCATGAATTATTCAACTTATACAAGTAGGTTTCAGGGGAAATTCTTTTAAAAAGCAATCAGAAACATTCTTGCCTGTAAATTATTGAGTGCTCTAGAGACATAAATCTCAACTTTCCCCCCACCAAGTAAACTACTAATACAAACTGAAATCATTAAATTGAAATGCCACAATAAATGAACAAATAAGGAAAGCAGTGATATTCAAGAAAAATGTAAACATAGCTGTAGACAGGAAAATTAGAAAACATACTGTTATACCTGCTGAAAATGGAAATACATTTGAGAAGTTGCCCATGGTGGCCATGACCAATAGATCCCTGCAGCAAAGCCAATGGAAAAGTCCCATTTTCATATTTATTAATAATCAAAAAACAGTGTTTTTGTTGTAATTTGTGAAAACTATTTTGCAAAAATCACAGTGTTGACAATTTTTATGACTACAATTTATTATCACAATTAGTCAAGATTAAGGGGGCATTTATTAAAGCCCTAATTCAAAAAACTCGAAAAATGCAAGGTTTTTTTTATTATAAAATCCAAATTTTTAGTGAACAAAAAACCCCTCGATTTTTCATGATTTATTATACCCTGAGGCTGCTAAAAGTCTGAATCCAAAAATACTCCATCTCCAAGCTTTCAGGGTCCTGTAGAAGTCAATGGCAAAGGTCCCATTTCAAATTTGATATCATGTCTGCAATGAGTTTCAATTTTAAATATGGTCAAATCGTAGATTCTAGTTTGGTCCAACTTTTTTTACTTAAAAAAAAAATAAGGAAAAAAAAATCAGATTTTGATAAAATAATCCCCTTAAACACAAAATGAGAATTAAAAATCACACCACCCAAAAACCTACTGAGATTCAATTGAAGCCATGACAGGAATTTTTAGCATTCAAGTAAGTTCATATTTACTTTTCTTTTCCTACAAATATTTAATCCAGTCATGATTTTCAGTTTATTTAAAATGAATGTAAAAATGCAATTTCGACCCAAATGTGATTGCCCTCTTTATAACACGTCTAATCACCTTCACTATATTCTACCTTATGTTAAGTCTGTTGTTAAATGCCTTGTTAAGCTTGCAGAACAGTTCTACATATGGCTTGAAATGATTGCAGCCTTTTTTCTTTTTTTTTAATCTTTCAAAAATAAATGAAATTAAATACATTGTGTGTATCAAAGTCACTTGCAGCATCTGGTGTCCAGAAAGATAAATAAATTACAATAAATCTGAAAACCATTTTCTGTGGCAGTGAGATGCAAAAACAAAGTTGTTTTGCAACTTGTAAGGAATACATGAGCAAATAAAGAATACCCCTTTCTCAGTTATATTAGCTATATACCATGTGCTATTAAAAGTAAAAATTGATTTCAATCAATCAACTATGTAAATCTCATTTTAGTTTCATAAATTATCTTGAGTTAATAATACCACTAGAAAAAATTTTCCACATGAACACTTCACACTACATATCCTTTTAGAATATATTTTATATACATTTTGATACTATAGTAGTTTATATTTGTTAAAATTATTAAAAAAAAAGTTATTAAAATTCAACACACATTTAAGTTGGAAACTATCCATTAGAGTTACATTGTAATGGTCATGTTAATTAAAATTTAAATGAAAACAAATTATGTACTTTACCATTGTGAAGTTAGCTACTTCACACTCATGGATTGCTGAGCTCATTTGTAACATACCATATGTTCAGTTCCATTTAGGCTCATTTGTAAATATTGCTTAGAACAAAGTCCAGCCTCTTTAGGACAAGGGGTAACCCTAGTCTCAGCAGTGCACCTTTACTGGAATGGATGTTGGTACTAAATAGATGGGTGGTCCTTGTAGCAGATAGTATGCAATAGGTACTAATTGACTCATTTCCAAATAGAGGCACTTTATCAACAAACAACACAGCAAACAGATTGAATTTGGGTTCACCCTGCAGAGCATAAACTAGATATATTCCAAGAAATACAGACACTTGGTTTACTTTCTCTATCATAGCACATCACTAAATTTATTGTTGATGATGACCCTCTTCCTATTAAACTCTATTAACAAGGCCTGACAGACACCAAACAATAGCACTGCATATAAATAATAAAATGGCATATAGCATCCCATAGAACAGTTTAATATATCATTCCCCTATTTATAGTGGCATAATTATGTCTCTGTTCAGCTAATACTTGGGGGCACATTTACTAAGCTCCAGTAAAGGATTCAAATATAAAAAACTTTGAATGTCAAAGTATTTTTTTGTGTACTTCGACCATCGAATAGGCTACTACGACCTTAGACTTCGACTTGAACGAAAAATCGGTCGACCATTCGATAGTCAGAGTACTGTCTCTTTAAAAAATACTTAGACTACATACTTCGGCAGTTTAAACCTACCGAGGTACAATGTTAGCCTATGGGGACCTTCACCATCACTCTCCTATGCTTTTTTTGATCAAAGAAAAATCGTTTGATCGATTAAAATACTTTGAATCGTTCGATTAGAAGGATTTCATCGTTCAATCGCACGATTTTTACTTCAATCGATCAAACAAAGTATTTGCGCAAAATCCTTCGAATTCGATATTCTAATTCAAAGGATTTAACTTTGAGGGTTAATTAACCCTTTATATTCGACCCTTGATAAATGTGCCCTTTGGTATTTGTTGTATTGTTGAGTGTCTTGTATAGCTCAAAAAATATAACATTTTTTTTAAAAAATAAATAAATCAATATATAACCCCCTGAAAAAATATTCTTGCATAACTGAACTGTAACTTTCTTAAAAAAAAAGGCACTTTTGGTTACAAAGTTTGTACAAGGGATGCATAAGCTGACGCGCCCCATCAAGGCAACGTCCATGCGTCAGTCCTATCCTAAGTGAAAAAAATAAAGTTTTACTTTTGGGGGGAGACAGACCATACCTGCTTTTCTCTTTATTTAGCATGATCTCTTCCTAATGGTGTCTTTGGAAGAGATAATGCTAAATAAAGAGAAAAGCAGGTATTAAGAATTCTCTCCTAAAGCATGGAAGAGCTTTTACCCTAATTTAAACAAAGTTCACAAAAAAAATTAAATAAACTAATCAGCTTAAGCATATGTTACAAGTCTGACAACAGACTAAATTAAATTTAATATAGTATGTGGAACTAAAAGTCACTAGAATTTATCTTTAACTCATGGAGAGTACTATCAGACTCAAGTTTTTTTGATGCACGTAATTTTTGTAGCAAACTGCACTAGAGACTATGGCTGTTTTTTTTATCGTAGCACCTTGATTCTGCTTTGGGAGATCAAAATCACATGCACTTACTTGCCCTACATTGAGAACCTCCTATACACTCGGCTACAAATGCTTTTTCATTCAAAAAAAAAAAAAAAAAAACCTCCCATGTTGTCAATTTCTTGTGATTTTAGACATTACCGATGGTCTACTGGTAATGGTAATTACCACTATACTTTGGGGGTTATTTATCAAAGTCTGAATTTATCTCAATATTTTGTGAAAAAAACTCTGACCAAATCTGCACGGGTTTTTCAGATTATTTATTAAAAAAAATCAGAAAAAAGCATAAAAAGTACTAATTTTACTGAAATTTGATTCATGCCCAAAAACCCAGAAAACTTTGGATTATTACACAAAACCCAGCACAGATCAAATCTTTGGGACTTCTCCCATTGACTTATACGCAACCTCGGCAGGTCTGAGATGTCGGATTTTTGGAATCAGACTTTTTCCATCCTCAGGGTATAATAAATTCCAAAAAATTCATGATTTTTTTTTCCACTAAAAATTCAGATTTTATAATAAAAAAACCCCACAAATCTTTTGGGATTTTGGCATTTAGAGTTTAGTAAATAACCCCTTAGTAACCCTGTTGCCTGCAGAAAACTCAGAAGTTCATGCTGAATCAGTACATTGTGAAATTTTTTTGCTCATCACTTGTTGTGATCTCTGTTCTAGAAGAATCCATGTGCTGATCCTTTTTCAAAGCAACTCCTGTTGAAATTAATGAATTTATAGAAGAGGAATGTTTTGTGCAAACAAAAACCTGTGCCTTCAAAATTTACTGTTTAACTTGAAATAAATGGACTCTAAAACCCACTTACAAATTGAATCTGTTTTTATTTAATGTATATTTAATGCTGAATATACAGTACAACATCCCCAGAGAAGTCAGAGTCATGCCCGACGTGTTCATTCAGCAAACTGTGTGCTGTTTAGCTATGGATGGTTAGCCATTCCCTCTTTAATAAACTAATTTTATTCTTGAATATAATACAGATCTGATGAAACCTTGTAAAGAGAGTTAAGCAGCTTTAAATGTACTGTATTCTGTTTTACAGCTACATTAATTTTGTTGATTAAAAAGTATCACCTGCTACAATCATTATAATCTCAATAAATCTGAAATGAAATAAATAAAAAATAAGCTGTAAAATATTTTAATGGGTAATTTATTTCGCTGACACAATTATATTTGTTCCAAAATAGCTGTAACACAGATCCATTTTCTTGTAGAAAAAATGCATTTACGGAAATGTGGGTAGTAAGCCAAAAAAAGATAAAGTAATTGTGGGTGGTTTTATTTTGTGCATAATCTTGCATTCTTTTAAATAACAAAAACAAACAATCTCAAGGTCATACACAAAATGGAGAGGCAGAAAAAAGAGCTAGGGTGTTTGGTACAAAATGCAAGGTTTTTCAAAACTGTTGATGGCCTGCTTACCTACTTACTAGAAAAAAAAAACATCCGGATGAAGACATCCATAGACTGAACTTTTTCGAGGTACTTGAAGATACACTGTCCTAAATCATTTTGTCTGATTTGATTTTATGTAGGTTTATTAATTATGGTACTACCCCTTAAACCTCCTTATAGGATAACTAAATCCTAAAAACTAATATGGCTAGAATTGCTGTATTTTATATACTGAATTTAATGTTCCAGCCCAAAGTTTCAGCATCGCTATGATGATCTAGGTATTAGTTCTACAAACCAGTTCAATATCTTGGATTATTTTAGTAAAGTCAGTGACACTGCACATGTTCAGTGGGCTCTGGGCAGCAGTTGAGAAGCTAAGTTTCGGGGCAGTCAATTCAATTATGAAATTTCAATGTGAATATGCATTGCAATTTTCTGAAGTTATACTTTATCATTCCACTTTGAAGTGCATTTTTCAGATTGCTTTGTTCCACATCCCATCTCAAAATTTTAAGGGGATTCCTTGATTATTTTATGTGGTACAAGACTTCTTGAATTATTAAAGGAAACTATATGCTCTGAACAAAAACAAGGTAGTATAGAATATATCCGATACATTATTAGAATAGCGGTGACCTTTTTTTCTACCAATACTTGTGACACATTCTTGCTGGATATAATATTTACAAAAGTTTTTTATTTTTCTTAAGAGCCTGTATCCCAGAAAGTATCATACACAAATGTAGGGTTGGGGCACCAATAATAAAGACATTTTTCAATTACTTTCTAGTCTCTATATTTATATATATATATAATATATATTACATAATATATTTTATCTTATACTTACTATACTATACTATTGAATATTTAATGAATATATTTTATCTTATACTTACTATACTATACTATTGAATATTTAGCGAATAGTCAAGGCTTTCACAGTGTTTCCTCAGATGGATCAGGCAAATTAGAAGCAAGGATAAATAAACAGTCTTACCATAATGAGCCAAGCAGGTAGAGAGGCAAGGGTTAACAGCACAGTCTTCGCGTAATGAGCCAGGCAATTTAGGTAAGCAAGGTTACAGTACAATCTTTGGTAAGATATAATAACTACAGTATACTTGGCCGCAAGTCTTGAACAAGTTAATTAAATAATTCTTTGAAAGCAATTTTTAGCCCCGGCAATGATTATACAAGATTAGGTAATACTTAATCACTCACTCATTGGTAGAAGAAAGAATGTAGAACCGTTGCTGTGGCTGGAAGCTGTTGCTGTGGCTGGAACTTCCTAGTAACGGAGCTTAACTGAGTGGAAATGCATTGTAGGCAGGAACATGCTGGGACAGCCCCAAGAAGCTGATTCCAAGCTGGGAAGCACTGAAGGGAAGCCAGGACCAGGAGCTGTAAGTAAACACTGAAATCTTGATACGAAGATCTGGAGCAGAGAGACGCTGAACTTACTTCCAGGTTAGGGTAAGTATAACTGTGCATCGTTAGTGCACCTGCGCACAACTTAAATAGACAGAAGCCAGACAGAAACACCAGAGACAGGAACTAATAATGTGCGGTTCAACAAAAAAAAAAAAATCATCCTCACCTGACCCTAATCCAAGCCCTCCCAGACCTGCGACCAACCCGCCCATCTGTGATGTCTCAAAAGTGGGCAGGCAGGTACTCACCAATAAAACACAGGCTGCCAGAGAAGCTGGCAGTATAAGGTCGTGACCCACCAATCTTCTTCAGAAGACATGGTAATAACATTAGGGACTAGGGATGGGTGAATTTTTTCGTCGAAAAAATTACACCCATAGACTTGTATGGTGGTGTGCGTCAAAAAAAAAAAAAAAAAAAAAAAAAAAAGACGTGCGGCAACATATTTTTTGACGCCCATAGACTTTAATGGGCATCTGCGACATTTCATCTGCGGCGATTTTTAGTTGAAACGAAACGGGTCAAATTTGCCCATCCCTATTAGGGACCAATTGGTCAGGGCTGGGAAGAAAAAAAATATATACGATTTTACAAAATTTGGCATCCCTGTTTACATTATATGCATCAGTTACAAAAGGAAATTATTTTCACCATCCACACTCTGATGGCGGATCAAAACTGATTTATATTATAAGATGCCCTTGTGGCCTTCTTCACATTAGTGAAATAACTCAAAAATATGGGACAGAAGCATAGGTTCACCATGCATGATCAAGCTACTATTGACAATCTAAAATTTCAACTAATTAACTCTATGGATAAAACAAGATGATGGGGTATTTATGCTACTTAAGAAATATGGAAGTGTATCGAATCAACATATTAGATACTATATAGTCTCAATAAGGTTTATATTCCTGCCACATTCATATTTGACCAGATACCAGAGTTATATGGTGCATAACCTGTTTATTATAGGGTACTCTGACAGGTTTCTCTTCAGCAAAACGGTATAATTCTAAACTTAACTGCAGTGCTTAATTCTGTGGCTGTCTACACAGGATTGCAAAACTTTCTTGTGATGTTGACAACTTATTCTATGGACTACAGTAAAATATGCATACTTCCTACTTTTATACTGAGCATGCCTCTTTTGTATTGGTATTGTGGCATGGTAAGAAAAATCATGGAGATTACTCCTAGACACTGAGGGTTATACTGGTTTCTGTTTTGTCAGTGAAAATGTACCCTATTTGAGTGTCTGGGGATGCTTTCCAATGGGCAGAACGGTTAGCAAGACTGTCAACCGTTTACTCCACTGGGGAATCAGATGTATGACCTTTAATATCTTCTTTTCTTTGGCGCTAAATAAATCGTGTTTTATCACTACATATTAATGTGCTTCTGTTTTTATAGATTTGTGCAGCTTTTATCAAAATAAAAAAATATTACCCTGGGTGTTCCAGTCATTTAACATTTGAAAACATTATTCTGATGCAGAATGCACTGGTTTCTGAATTATTATTACAAAGGGAGAAAATACGGGAGCACTCAGACCTTGTAGATAATCCTCCTGCTGTGCTTTCACGTGTGAAAGAACGCTCCCGGCACGTACAACCTTCAAGTGGATATATTGAACACGAAGCACCAGCAGTGGTTAAAATCCATATTTTATTAAATCTTCATTAAAAGGATAAGCAGATCATATACCCCAAAAGTACGCTTGACGCGTTTCGTGGACTGAGCCACTTTCTCAAAAGCTATGCTTAGCCTGTCCAGGTGAGCATTTAAAAAGGTAACACCACACCCGCTTAAAAACATTAACCCTTGCATTGCTGTTCCTCAGAACATTTAGAAGCTTATGAGTACATACTATAACAAGTGAAAAAGGAGGCTTTATCATATTAGCCATATTTTTCATATTATCCTTCACAGTATCAGTATATCTCTCAGGTTACCATTCAGTTAAAATGTCATATTGGTGGAAATCTCCATCTATTCTAATAATAAATTAATTAACAAATGGCATTCATGGACATAGTTATCAAAGGGAAAAAATATAAATGTGAAAACCAGAGGGGCGAGAACCGACCAAAACATATATATACATAGTTAATATGAATGATTAAATATAACTAGGCATGAGGAAATCATTAATAAATCAATTAATGCAGATATCAACACAATTCAAACAAAATATCCCAAAAGGGCGTATGTACAGTTCCATAATAATTTACTTATTTTAAAGGTACATTTATTCTAGTGGCAACTTCATAGGATGTTTAGAATTAATAGAAACATGTCAGTTCACATTCACGATTCAGTCCACCATTGAGGTCTATTGTTTTAAGTTGATACATCCAGTACACTTCCATCCTGGATAGGATATTATCGCGATCTCCCTGTCTCACATTAAATTTAAGTTTATCAATTATCTGGAAAGTTATTCTGGAAACACTGTCATGCTGTTCTACAATATGTTTGGCAATAGCCTATTTTTTATCACCTCTCTCGACTGCCGACAGGTGTTCCAAGAACCTAACTCCTGCAGCGCGACTGGTTTTACCCACATACTGTGCACCGCAGGAGCAGGTGGCCAAGTAAATAATTCCCTTAGAACAGCAATTGAAATACTGTTTTATACCAAAAGTCTCCCCTGTATGTGTGCTTGAAAAAGTAGTGGAAACATTAAATACAGCACAGGCTTTACACCTGGTACGGCCACATTTATATGTACCTTTATACCTTAACCAAACTGGTTCAGGATTAATCCCTTTAGATCTATATAAACTAGGTGATAAGCGAGAGGCTAAGGATTTACCCTTCCTAAAAACAAAGGAGGGGAATTGGTCTAAAGACTGTTTTAAGATTGGATCTTGTAATAACACACCCCAGTGTTTACGGATGCTCTGTTGTATAAAGTAAGCATCTTTGGTATAAACTGTATACAACCTTCAAGTTTTCGTGGCTGTGGACTCTGTCCCTTCAAGGCACCCTCCCTGACGTCTTCGTTTAAGTCTTCACTTCTATGTTTATATTTATTTCCATTTTTGTGTCTATTTTTACTGACTTCTTTGGCATCTGAATTATTATTAATTATACAGTATTGTTTACCCGCATCAAGCGCTGGTCCACATATCCGCCAGAGTCGCTAAGCTTAATAACAATGTGGCTTTATTAAAACACACAAGGTGATAACAATATGGCAGTGGGTGTGCAAAAACGTTTGTGTTTCTTGCCTCTACACTTGGCACGTCCCCTGCTGTATTATAGGACAATTATATCCTACCCCAAGTGATCCTGGTAGGCTAGCACCTATGGCACTCCACACTGTATTAGTTCAATCTTAAAAAAAGCTTACTCTATCAGTCTCTTGTAGTAATTGCAGTTTACGCTAATGCACCTAAGAACATGTTTTTTTTTATACTACACACAGAATAGGTTTTGTTTGGTTGGAAACATCTCAGTTCTAATTTATGCTCTCTTTGTAACTTAATAGGAAAAATAAGTGGCATATAAAGATTAAAAGAAACGAGTCATACCATTGCTGTTTTAGTGATTAACTGATTCTTAAATATTGTAACTAAAGCATCATACTGCTTCCTTTCATTTGGCAAAATACGATGATTGTGTGAAAGAAAAAATCAGATTGGGAATAAATGAGACATTTCACTGCAGGAGACAATATAAACTACAGGAAAAATAGATTCTTAGATGTTCTATGCTCAATGCGGATATGCTGTATAAGAAAAGATTGAATTCATTACGGTGTGCATTACCTTAGTTTAGTAATTACTTTTATGAACAAAGCACAGTGCTACTAGTTGGATACAGTAATTATATATTAAACCTCTCTCAAGGAATCTTTAACAGGCATATTGTAAAACACTGAAGAGTATCTATAAAACATCACAGAAAATGTATTTCAAAGGTAAGTGGGTGAAGGAAACGTACATTGTTTAGGAGATAAAGATAAGGATAAAAATGATATAATCTTATTTAACAAAATTCTTTTATTCTAAAGCTCCTTTAATCAAGTGGTATAAGCGTAAATCAACACACATCCAAAGGTGTTATAATAAATGGTAATGTTATAATATATGGTTAGTGATGAGCGAATTTGGGGAGTTTCGCCGTAAAATTCTCGAATTTTCTGCAAAGTTCACAATACGGTGAAAAATTCGCGAAAATGGGGCCAGTGTCTTGTTTTTGACGCCGGCGTCCATTTTTGACACCAGCTTCCGTTTTTTTTTGACGCCACCATCCGTTTTTTTTTTCAGCGGTTTCACAAATTTATTCGCCGACGGCGAATCATGGGTATTTGCCGCCAATTCGCGCCTGGTGAATAAATTCGGCCATCACTATATATTATTAGCACCTGTGAATTAATTATTGGTTGGCGAGTGCTGGTGCTTGCAAATCATGCAAATTATCCAATACAAAACATGTTCATCCAAAATTCAACCCAATGTGCCTTTTGCCACATTCATTCTTCATTGTATACATAATCCCTACTTCAAAACTATGCTGCATGGCTTCCTCAGTCCTTAGCATTTCACATGCCCAGCAACCTTGCCATCACCCATCTGGTATCTTTATTTGTTATAAAGAGACACATGACAAAAAAATAAAGGGTATTCCATTTTATTTTGTTACAGTCTTAATTATCTGCATCAGCATTCATTCATTTGTACAAAAATCCATAACTCTTCAGTATACTTTTTAAAACAAAGTTGCCAAAGGCAGCTGATGTTGTATTGCATTTTTTATTATATACAGGGGAATAGAAATGACAGAACTAGATGTAAGGCATGTGGGTGAAGTACTATGGTGTTAGGTAACCTCTGGGCATTTAACAGGCAATCGGTATAAAAAGAATCACGACCATCACTATTTGGTGCTCCAGATAATGATCAATAAAATTTTTATTTGCCAGTCTGTTGGTTTAGAACAAACATGGTTGCAAAGCTAAGGGAAAAGGAACCTTTATCATGCTGCCCTTATCGAACTTGAAGTTGTCAGGGGGTTAGGTAGTTTAGTTCATGATATTGTGTTTGTGTATCCCCACAGTCAGTCCCGGTATATTCAAATTGTGTCTAGCAGACACAAATTCTTGCAGTCTGCTTTGTTAGAAAGCAGTTAATAACAAGAAGCTCAATTTAGAGAACATCTTACATATCAGTGGACTTTATTTTAACAGTGTAAGCCAATATAATTGTCTTAAAAACGCATCTTAAAAAATGGTTATTTATTAATTCATATATATATATATATATATATATATATATATATATATATATATATATATATTTCTATTGTAATTAATTTATATACAATTGGATGAATTGATTCACATTATTTTAATTTGTTCCAACGGAATTTTATCGGACATTGTTTGAAGCAATTTATTGGACTTCCTTCCTTTAATTGTTCTTTATTGTGTTTTTGAAAATGATTACAAAATGTATATTACTTGTACTCTGAAAGCATAATAAAAATTTCAAGCAAAAAAAAAAATAAAAGATTGATGGTGAGAACAGAATTTATTACAGGAAGCGCATGCAATTTTTAACAACTTATTTCTTCTGGGGTGGAATCCCTATTGTGAATGTGCATCCACTGGCTATATTTGCGCAAGGTGTAAATTTATTTTATTCATTTGTTTCAAAGTTCTGTAACTGCCCATAGCACAGAGCATAGGCAGTGAATCAGCAGAAAAGACGATGGGGAGCTACAATGGCATCTTTATGAGCACATATTTTTACTGCTAAAGGGCTGTGGTTGACTTGGGCTGTTACAGAAGCCCAAAACATAATGTACAACCTTTCTAGCCTACTTCTTAATAAAGCTTTAGTTCTTGATATAAAATTGTTACTATTGGTTCAGATATCCACATTGTAGCACCTTCTGAGACTCTGGCCTGTCTGCATACTGTATGCTGGACAAGGTTTCAAACCTATTTATACTATCTTTGGCTTAAATCAAATATATTACCTGCCCAGTAATGAAGAATTTCGAGTCAAGGTGCATGTGCAATTTATGTATAAACACATACATATAATATATCTATAATATTGTATGTACACACATACACTCCGATTCCTGATATACTGTGGCAGATAACACAAGTTTGGATTGGCACTCAGAGCAAAAGTAGGCTTGTTCCTTATATAGTGTCTAGACTGAAACTGGTGGAGCGTCACAGGCTTTGGTTAATTGATGGGTAATAATGGTATCAGTTGAATTTGCAATAAAATAAAGAGCAAACATGTCATGGTATTGAAATGCCAAAGTCACCAGTGAAATTGAAGAAAATAAAAACTGTTAGCAGTTATATAACAAAGAAAGCAAAACTGAAGACACTCTTAGAATGTTGAATATGTAATCGGTTTCCATGAACCAAACTAAAGATTTGTGTTCCTTTTTAAACAGTTGAATACATACATTTTCAATGAATTTCAAGTGTCTCTGAGTTGCTTTTGCATTGAATGTATAGGAGAACATACTCTATGAATATGAATATGAAGAATGACATCATATTTCAAGCTTATTTATTTTTGATTTACTCTCTTTAAAGTATATTTTCTCAGCAGCATATTCAAACCAAATGGTTATTTTCTAAAAAGTCAAACTGTGTTTTGCTTCAGGCATGCAACTTCCTATCTGAAAGACAAATGTTCCTGCTCACGGATTTGAAAAACTCACTTATTGACTCTTTCATCTTGTGTAAACAAATAATCAGTCCTTCACCACAGTAGGGGAGGTAGAATTAGTTTTTCAGAGTTGAATTACTTGGACTCAAATAATATTAGCTGCAATTAGTATGCAAGATTGCTATAACAAGCACATAGGTATTTACTGCAGAAGTAATGGCCATTTTCCAAAAACTGTAAAAAAATATATAAGGTTATATACCACAAAGGATCTGGAAATCTCAGTAACTGTTAGGTATTTTATTTCATTAAAAAAGAAATATCCAAGAACAGGGTCAACTATGGACCACTTGCAGTTGGCGGGTTTAGTGAAAACCAAGGATGACACTGAACTGGGACACAAACAGGGTAGGTGTTTGGCAAACTAAGAAATAGAAACAGAGGCTGCATACAGTACATCAGTGCTGGTGCTTAACCAATTTATTCGGCCATTACCATATCAATGTCCTTGATTAGGATCCAGAGATGGAGGTGGTCCCATAAATAGATCCAAACTAAAACTGTTGGAATACTTGGCTTGGGCTGTTTAGTCATTTGTCCTTTTGCAATTAATTGCAGTGTTATTTCTGGGAGTAGCACCACTACTATTGTTTATAATAAAATAATAATACTATTATGTTGGCATATTACACATGAGCAGAGTGTTTTATTAAGTGTGAGTATTCAGGACTACTTAGGTCCTTGCCTCAGGCGTGGCATATACAGCAAATGAAAAATCAGTACATTTATACAATGAGCATAGGGTAAAAAAAATTATCAATTTGAAAAGTATTTGTGAAATCTATTTCAGTCCAGATATTGATCAGCCTCTCACTCAGGAGCTCTCTGAAGAGGTTAATATAATTGACACCTAGTTGTGAAGGGAGAGTAGTCCTTAGGCAAGTGAAAAAAACAACCCTCTAGGGATGGGGTGATATTAGCAATATTCATTTTCGGACATAATGGCCTTACAACGCCTATCTCACACCTGACAAATGTTTCAATGGGAAATCTCCCCTCAACAAGACAAGTGTACTCAAAGCTCGGCCCCAAAAGCAGACTTTTTACATATGCTGTGGGGATGCCCGAAAATACAAACATTTTGGCTGGAAGTAATCTCCTATTGGATGCAGATTGTAAAGAAACCACTCCAACAGACTATAGATTGGGCATTGTTTAGCAAAGTAACAATCTTGATAAAGGGGGAAAACATTTGGCAAAAAGATTGGCAGCAGTGTACTGCAAGGCAATACTTCATCAATGGCTCTCGGTAGAAGCTCCATCAATTACACTCACCAAATAAAAACTACACCCCATATTTCACATGGACTGGCTGGAAGCAATGACAAAAAAAGAACAAACCAAAAATGTTTTCTCTATATGGACTATATACATCAATAGCCTTCCACAACCACTTCAACACCTAACAACCTATATCTTTCACAACATGGTATGACTCAGAAATTTTGAGGGGTAATATACTACTAAAAGAAACTAATCAATATATTCAAGACACACTTATACGGACTGGAACGATTACAAGAACACCCCCAGGAGTCACCGTACCAATAGGCTTTTGGCTTCTTACTTGAGGTAAATCAAACAAAACCTGTGAAACCAGACAGTTATATTTGGAATTGGTTTATGCGAATATAATTCACTATGTTAACCTTGTTCAAAATTTTATTTAATTTGCATGACTGAACACATGTAATTTTATTGATTACTATACCTTGTCAACTGTATGTATGAAGCATCCAAGAAATGTTGTGCATGTTAAGAAACTCAATAAAAACATATATTTTAAAATAGAAAAAAAAATACATTGGAAAGTGCCTGGAAGTGCCTGAAAGGTAGAACAATCCATCAGAAAGGAGAATGGAGTAAGTAAAAGTGAAGACATAAATTTGGAGTGATGACATCAGTGTTAAATGAAAGCCATCTAGGTGAACCCCATATCAGTTTTATCATCTGGGCCTCCATCCAAAAAGCAGGCATTGTAATGGCCTACTGGCATCTGCCAAGGACACAACAATTACCCTCCTACAATGTCCTTTAGGAGGGTAAAGATTTTGCTAACCTTTATGTTCTTTGGTTTCAATTTTCCTATGTGAATGTATTCTGTTGGCAGTTCAGTGACTGGCAAGTAGATGTCACTATAAAGGTTTTTCATGCGCCGGGAAAGTGTTAGCCAGCTAGGCTGAGTCCTTAGCAAGCTAGGCTGAGTCCTTAGGAAGCTAGGCTGGGTCCCTTTTCCCTTAGGGGAGGGAGAGAAGTTCCCCAGAGGTTATAAAAAGGGATGTTGCCATGTGTTCTGTCTCTGTCCAGTGCACCCATTGGAAGTGGGGTGTTGCTGCTAGATCCTGATGTAGAGGTAGGCCTCAGTATAGGTGAAGCAAGTGTCATGTCAGAAAATGTAATAGGTGACTATAGGAGTGACCGATAAGTTCAGGAACGTTAGTGAGCAGCTAAGGCTCCAACAAGGAGTTTAGTGAAGAGTTAGCACCATGCAGTGACATTGCCGCCAGGTTAGGGACTCAAATGGTTAAGCTCAGGTATAAAGAGATCCTTGGAGTGTAAAACCAGCTGTGAGGTCGCCTTCAATGGGGAATGTGCACCAGCGGCAGGAAAGGCGGCTCAATTCACAAAGCTGACTAACAAAGGATTAAACAGTATCCTTGAGTAATACATTTGTGTAAATGACCTGCTGCCACTACTTGCTTCATGAAGTCTACCACTAGTTCAATAATGTTCTGCTGTTTTAAAGAACCACTGGCACCCAAAGTTTATATGATCAAGAGTGAATACTGTGTGTGCGTATACCAAGTGGTAATCCCTTTCTCCATACCATAAGCGGGGGTCCCATCTGAGGATATAGAGTCTAATTATATTGTGCCTACTGAGAGTTGCTGGGAGTTGGACCCCTTGCCCGGGTACTGAAACCAGTGGATAGTAACCCAAGGGAAGGTTTAGGAAGACCCTGACCCATCCACCTGTTACATATGTATGCTTTTGTATAGAAATATATGCTATATAAGTATATGCCAGTGGAGCTAATTATTTCCTTTATGTGATTTTCTGAATTTACACTGATAAATTATTGGCATAAAATAAACTAGTCAAGAAATATTCAGTTAAAGTCTTCAATGCAATTGCACTTGGCGCGTTGAAGGTTATACACAGTACCATAGAGCCAGAATTGCTCCTCACAAACTTGCAGTAAACATGCCGGCAAGTTCTTGTGCCAGCTGAAACCTAGAAAACAAGGCAGTCCATATATGACATATACAACATATACACACACAGAGAACATGTATACATTCCTAAAGTTTTTAACGGAGACAATACTGCCATTCATTATATACAATAACATAGTAAATATGCATATGCAGAAATAACCTTTGTGTAAGCTTTCACAATCTAATACATTTGTATTTATAAATTCAGGTTAAACTTGCATATTACTTGAAATATAGATCTACAACTATAACTAAGAACTAGTATCATACGAACATCATTAGTGCAACCATCTTTGGATCTTCTTGAACAGATAATGGATCCTTAAAGCTGTTGTGCTTTTGTGCCTGTAGATTTTTTCTTAATAAGCAGCATTTAATAAAAAAAGAATAAAACACAATTATATATTGTATATTTTATTTTTTTAAAAATATGAAGTAGATTGTTAAATAATGAAAGCTGCAATGGTAGATACAACACAAGTTTCAACATTAAATATTCATTTTACCAACCTTATTTTGCTAACTAGCACAGTGAAAAATGCAATCTGTCAAATGAAAACATGTTGAAAAATTGAAAAATTTGACTTAGCCTCAAGCAACAAAAGTAGCAAATATGCAAAGCTAGAATAATGAATCAGTCTTTCCCATTTGTCAACAAAGAGAATACGTGTGAGAGACTAAAAAACAATAAACAAGAAATAGAGTATGTCAGTTTAATGTTTCATGGAGCATTAAAATCAATATCTTTATGTCTGGGGAGACCTATATGGCTTGGGATTCCTGTATTCCTATAGGTACCTAATGCAGATCTGTGCTGCAATTTTTTACACCAATGGCAATAAAATAAACAAGAGCATCAGATCTGCATTATGTACCTATGTTTGCAGTTCTACAAGTAATGCCAACATTTCTTTCAATGTTTTGTGGTATTAGCCTTGATGTGTATGGTTTGGAAAGCAATGAAACAATGAAAAATAGCTACATTGTGAACATCAAGCAAATCAGATCAGTAAGCTTATGATTTAGGAGCAGAGGCAAAGAACACACAGAGGAAACAAAGAAGAAAGTGCATTTAAACAAACAAACCAAAGAAAACTCCTACATAGAGAAGGCTCTAGTAAAGGGATCCCCAACCTTTTGAACCCATGAGCAACATTATTTAGTAAAAGGAGTTGGGGAGCAACACTAGCATGAAAGTTGTTCTTGGGGTGCCAAATAAGTGCTGTGATTGGCCATTTGGCAGCCCCTATGTGGATGGTCAGCCTACATTGAGGCTCTGTTTGGCAGTACACTGGTTTTTATACAACAAAAACTTGCCTCCAAGCCTGGAATTTAAAAATAAGCTCCTGCTTTGAGGCCACTGGGAGCAACATCAAAGGGGTTAGAGAGCAACATGTTGCTCACGAGCTACTGGTTGGGGATCACTGCTCTAGTCCCACACCTGTCTAAAGGACTGCTACAATGCCATGTGCGCTACACTAGTGCTACACTTTACTTGTACCTCCTATAATAAAGGAACAGTTTTTATACTATTGCTAGTGTTAATGTTAATATGTCAGCATTTTTACAGTATTGATAGAGCAAGTACCACACCTTTCCATTCGGTTTGTTGCACCCTTCCACATACTAAAGTAAGTAAGTAAAATGTTGAACCAGTGCATTGAATATCAACCCTATAGGAGACTGGGGAACCACCATTTTTTTTAAATAGATGTTAATCAATGCTATGTCTATTGCAAGGCAGTCAAATGATTTACTTTTATATTCCTGTGGTCCTTAAAGCAATAAGAAATATATTTATGGAGACTGAAAGGTTTGCACATCTCTATGCTAATTCTCTTTACTCATAATCCCATATGATTATAAGCCTGAGCCTGCATAAGACTTACACTTCATTTTCTAAATGCTATTTGAAAGTTTCCAAAAATGCACATTTATGTTGCAAAAAGTATGTCAAAAAAATAATACCTCACCTGTGTAATCTTGAGTTAAAAAAGCAATAATTTATTGGTTCTTCTTTTAAAACATTAGGGCCAGACATCACCTGGAAATAAATTTTAGGGTGCATGGATCTGCAAAAAGCCACTGGGTGATTTCTGACACTTACGTCTTTTAAAGACAAATCAATAAAGGGTTTTTCCATTCCAGAAACAATATATATATTTTTTTTACAGACTTCCTCAAAGTAACATTTCAGTTTAAATATGAAAACTGGGTAAACATATAAGCTGTGCAAACAAATTGTTCTAATATAGTTAGTCAAAAATGACATAATAACCAGATCCCAACTTCCTGCTTTGCAGCTAACTCTTTGTTGGCCAGCAGGGGGGTCACATAGGACATAACTGTTCAGTGAGTTTGCTTTTGATCCTTAGCATGCAGGTAAGAATAAAAAACCAACGGTTATGGTCCATATGACCCTGATTGGTTACTGCCTGGTAACCAATGAAAGAACTACAAAGCATGAAGTTGGGTTCTGGCTATTAGGTTAGACATTCGGTCACTCCGGCCTTAATAGATTACATTTTTGGCTAACTTAATAAATTAAAATGTTTTTTTTTATTTTTCACATGTTTTTCACATTTTACCCAGTTTTTATTTTTACACTGAACAATGACTTTAATTGGTTGAGAGGTAACAGCAGGTTCAGTGAACATACATGTCAGGTGACCGTGTGGATGATGCATTCCAGACTGTCTTAGATTTTGTTTTTATTGTTACTTGCTTAGGGGTCTCCAAAGCATACTATGTATTGATTGAAATGTGCTGCAATGCCCACAGATTCAGTCATTTTATTTCTTTTGTGACACTGTACTTTAAACTATCATTTTGAAACTGGACATGAAACAAAATTTCTGAAATGCAAGAAAGGCATGATTATAAAAGAGTAAAACTAAATCCATTCCAGTGGATTCATTGAATATTGAGGAAACTGCCATTGTGAAAAACAAAGTTTTGCTGCTTTAATATCTAGATAAATGTCAATTACAGCAAGCCAAAATCACACCATTACACTATGGGGCAGATTTATCAAGGGTCGAAGTGAATTCGAGGGGATTCTCGAAGTAAAAAAAATCTAAATTCAAAGTCATTTTTGGCATAATTCAACCATCGAATAGGATACTACGACTTTGAGTTCGATTCGAAGTAAAATAGTTTGAATATTCGTCCATTCAATAATCAAAGTACTGTCTCTTTAAAAAAACTTCGACTTCAATACTTCTCCAAATTAAACCTGCTAAAGTGCTATGTTAGCCTATATGACCTTCTAGAGCATTTTTCTACGTTTTTGGAAGTCGAAGTAAAATCGTTCGATCGATTGCTGAAATCCTTCGAATCGTTCGACTCGAAGGATTTAATCGTTCGATCAAATGATTTTACTTCGACCGCAGGATACCCAAATTCGATGAAAAAACTTCCACTTCGATATTCGAAGTCGAAGTATTTCAATTCGATGGTCGAATTTCGAAGTATTTTTAACTTCGAAATTCGACCTTTGATAAATCTGCCCCTAACAGTACTTTGTAAACTATTGGGTTAATGGCTCACATTTTTACTATTCAACTACTTTTTTACCAATAGAAAGTTCACTTTAAAGGAACAGTAACACCAAAAAATGAAAGTGTTTTAAAGTAATGAAAATATAATGTAGTGTTGCCCTGCACCGGTAAAACTGATCTGTTTGCTTCAGAAACACTACTATAGTTCATATAAACAAGCTGCTGTGTAACAATGGCGGAAATTGAAAAACGGCTATATGGCACAGGTTAACTAATGGATAACAGATAACACCATTAGACAGACAGAGCTTATCTGCTACCTGCTGTGTAACCTGCGCCTTTTCTCCTTTGAATGGCTGCCCCATTGCTACACAGCAGCTTATTTATATAAATAAAAGTAGTGTTTCTTAAGCAAACACGGCAGTTTTACCAGTGCAGGGCAACACTGCATTATATTTTCATTACTTTAAAACACTTATTTTTTGACGTTACTGTTCCTTTAAGCTGAAAGCAACCAAAGCAAACACAAAAAAAATTGTATATAAAGAAAATAATTTTAATTAAAATAATTTTACTGAAGTCTGCTATAGAGTGTAAGTTTGCAGGATCCACAAAAAGGTCTTCTCTTTCTTCCTGCTCTATGCCCTGCAAAATAATTTTTCACAGGAAGGCTATCCTGTGGAAAAGGAGCTCCAATATACAAGCTGGACCATTGAAATGGATCATCTGGCTTGCCTGTTCCTTCCAGACCACTGTAGCTTCCAGGGCCAGACATCAAAATCCTTTAAACATTCTGTTAAGTAACACCTCTCTTGAAGTTTGCAACTCCCACTACACAGCACTTAAAGCGAAAACACATTTCACACACACATTTCTTTGGTCACGTTGCCACACTAGTTACTGCAGAAATAAATATACATTTAATGGATCTGTTCTGCTGAAACTTGTTATCCGAAAACTCTAAAATACATGAAAGTAATTTCCCATTAAAGGGGATGTTAAGGCAAAAATGATCTTTGGTCAAATGGTCAAAACATGATCTGGACAAATTGCATTTAACAATACTGTGCTGGATTTACATGTTTGTGACAGAAAGAAAAAAGTAATTTTTTTTTTCTGGGATAAAACAGTGATATAAAAAGGCCACTACTTGTACTAGACCTTTTTCCAGGTTTGTCTGAAAATAGAAAAAAAAAAATCGATATTGACTCTAAGGGGGATAATAAAATTTAAAAAAATATTAGAGCAGGACTAATAACCCATAACAGGCACTTGGTTCTGTGGCTTACGAGATCTTGTGCAATTCCTTGAAAGGAATATTCTATACTAAACAGTTCTGCTGCTGATGTATACTGTGATATTGCAGAGCAATAGACTAGTGTCCCTGAAGAAGGGGACACACAGCTGCAGCTCAGTAGCACTTATTATCCATGTAGCATAAACTGACAGCATATTAAATATGCACACACCAGTGAATATCACAGTACGCAATAATCTGCCGTTAGTTTCTATAGTCAATAGATTTTGTATGTATTTATATATGTTTATAATCACTCCATAGCTTATTTACAAAATATACTTTGCTAATGTAACTATTAAGCTCTCCTCTACTTCTCTTGCAGCCCTTTCTACAACTTATTCTGTACCATTTATAAAAAGTATTTTGCTTGTCCAGCAGCTCTAGCAACATGAGGCAGTTTTATAAGAATTCTTGTTTGTCCAGTGACCCTTGTATTTTTGGAATTTTTCCCAGAACATCAATTTAGCTATTACTTGCCATTCATGCAATACAACTATTTCTTACCTGAAACCTCTTCTCCTTTACTATTTTGCAATGCAGTATAGAAGGAGAATGTTTTTAAGTATAACATTCAGTACATGCTTTTTCTTCCAGTTTGATAATACAAAGTTTTGTAGACTTTTTGGGGCAGATGTATTAAGGGTCGAATATCGAGGGTTAATTAAACCTCAATATTCGACTGGCGAATTAAAATCATTTGACTTCGAATATCGAAGTCGAAGGATTTTGCGCAATTCGTTTGATCGAACGAATAATCGTTCGATCGAACGATTAAATCCTTCGAATCGAACGATTCGAAGTATTTTAATCCATCGATCGAACGATTATCCTTCGATCAGAAAAAACTTGGAAAGCCTATGGGGACCTTCCCCATAGGCTAACATGGACTTCGGTAGCTTTTAGGTGGCGAACTAGGGGGTCGAAGTTTTTTCTTAAAGAAACAGTACTTCGACTATCAAATGGTCAAATAGTCAAACGATTTTTAGTTCGAAACGTTCGATTCAAAGGTCAAAGTAGCCCATTCGGTGGTCGAAGTAGCCAAAAAAACACTTCAAATTTGATTTTTTTTTTCTTCTATTCCTTCATTCGAACTTAGTGAATGGGCACCTTTGTGTACTATCTTATATGGAGAAATATTGCCATACACTGTTTATCTCTGTATGCTACAGAATAACATTAAAATACCATATGAGTGCAGAGCTGGAAAATCTGAACTACTTTTGTTTTTTTTTTTTTACTAAAAAAACACTACATTTAGCATGGCTTTGCAGTTTGGTAGTTTGCAATAGAAAGCAAATTTACCAATTTTGGACTTATCAGAATGTATACTTTTGGAATATATATGGGGTTCCAGGGTCTCCAGAGTGTAAGACGTTAAAATCTATATGCACGGTTTTCAGGGGCTAGGGAAAAAGAAGATAGACTCTAGCGCTACTTCATACTCTAACGCCAGGTGAATTGACATAACTACGCAAATTCACTAAGATGCAGATTTTACTAAACGTTACCTCTTGCACCAGACTTTCCTTTGCCACCTCAGACCAGACAAAGTGCAATAGAGTAGATAGGACTTCCTCAAAAAAAAATTATTTTCTAAGTCCCAAAAAACGCTGACGTTTTTTACTTTTTACAGGGTGATAGGCTGAAAAAGATTGTACATTTTTTTTGTGTTCCCTCCTTCCCCCCTACATTTCCAACATATGGCACCTAAACTATACAGTGGGCACATGTGTAGGGCAATAGAACACCTATTTTATTTTATTCAGGTTCCCTGGCCTTGTGTAGTGTAATGTATTTGCTGTAACATATACGTCCATTGTAATTTAACTTCACGGCGTATGCTAATTAGGCATCGCTAGCATAACTTCGAACTGCTTATCGTATTGTCGCTAGCACAATCGCAAGCATTCGGAACCTTGTACGCAACTTCAGATTTTCGTGAATTAGCGTTGTCCTACTCAATCTATCCCTGGCGAAGTGTTGCAATGTCAGCAAAGCCGTCACTGGCGCAATTTCGTAGGTAAGTAAATTTGCCCCTATGTCTCTAGTAACATAAAACCATTTGTCGTCATTAATGGATTTGACTCCCCCTTGCAAAAATTAGAGAATATTCAAGCTAATATTTTCAGAATATGGAAGTTTTGGGAAATAGATACAAGGGGAAATTTATGAAGCTTTCTGGTGTGAATAAATGCATTTAGTCCCTATGCCAACAGTTAAAAATGCTTATCTTAATTATCTACTAGAACTAGATCTTACATGTCTATTCAACTAGAAAGCTCTCCAGGGGTTCTATAAAGGAGAAGAAAGTGTCAGAAGGGATATCACACAGCAAGTGAAAGCCTTCATACAGAACATGTGCACTTGTATACAGCAATATCTACATTCTGTCTATGTATGCGCGAAATTGCTTTCTACTGAAATTTTGGTTACAAAAGGAGATTAAATTCATATTCTCGGATTTGCAAGAACCCAATTAAAGTAGAATTCTGCTGAAGAACCATATACCCGTTTTTGCCTGTAATGAGAGAGTCTGTAATTGCTCTTGTTCTTTTGCGTAGTTTAACATTATTGATTGTACTGCATGTTTAAAAAGGAGTTCCAAAACTATTAACCTGATGTTCACAAAACACTTTGTTGGAGTGAATTGCTATTTACTTACTTAGTATACAGACAAAACAAGTGTTGCATTTAGTAATATAAATGGAGAACAGAACAGAAGAAAACTGCGTGAAGGCACATGAGCTATATAGTACTTTTCCTGTGAATTAATTTAATTGAAATGATTATATATATATTATCTATATATATATATATATATTATCTATATATATATATATATATATATATATATATATATATATATATACACATATATATATATATATATATATATATATATCTGTACAAAAGTAGAGTGGAGCACTTAACCCGTCCGTGACTTAGTCAACTTACATGGACAAATTATATATACAACAAAAAAGTCCAGACCAATTCAAGGTGAAGAAAAAATGAAATTTTACCAGAATATAGGTAATCATGAAACATTTCGGAGCTCCCGCCCCTTTATCAAGCATTGATTCTCACAGTGACATCATATCCTATTTAACATGTGCCATAACATAGACCTACTTCTTACATGGTATCAGTTATTTTACATACACAAATATTAGTATTAGTTCCATAGTTTCACTCCTATCGTATTATATCCATACTATATAGGTATCACATAATATTAGTCATTTTGTATAATGTGTCTAATCTCATAGATTAGTTCTGTCTTACTCCAAAACCATTTAAATAAACGCATAAAGATCATATTCTCTGTTGAGTCCTTTCGGATGCAGCGTCTGTATAGTATGCATCCAAAATTTCTCCCTCTTTTGGAGTTGTAGGAGTCTGTTGCCCCCCCCCGTCGTGGGGGGGCAACAGACTCCAACACAAGAAATCTGAGGGATGCAGCGGTAGGTCTTGCCAATTTGAAATGAGCAGGAACTGGTAATTTTACCACTTCCTTTCTGATAGTAGATTTATGTTGACTTATTCTGTCTCTGATCGGCTGTATGGTTTCTCCTATATACGCTAGCCCACACGGGCATTTGATCATATAAACCACGTATTCTGAATCACATGTGTAGTGACCACGTATATCAAATTTTTTCCCTGAGTGTGGGTGTGTGAAAGCATTAGTGCGTACCACGCTCGAACACTGATTACATCTCCCACACGGATACATACCATCTTTAAGTGGAGCTAACACTCTCTGTGGGGTAATGCGCGAAGTGCCTAAATCGGCTTTCACTAATCTGTCCCTCAAATTTTGTGGTTGTTTGTAAGATAACAGTGGAGGTTCTTCAAATTCTCTAATCCCTGGGTAGGCTTTACTTAAAAGTGGCCAATGTTTATATATAATCTGATGGACTTTACGTGTGCAGGGATGATACATATGTACAAACGGTATTCGGGTTTGAGTCTCTGACCTCTGTGCTTTTTCTTGTATGCTAGATTGCCGATCTAGATCCCTCACTCTGCACACTTCTCGCTTCAGTACCTCACCAGGGTAACCTCTCTGTTCAAATTTAGTAGTCATCTCTTCCAACCGTATATTTAATCTTTCTTCCTCTGTTACTATGCGTCTCAATCTTAGTAACTGGGATCTGGGGAGAGAAGAGATATTAGCCCTCGGGTGTGCGCTATCATATCTTAATAAATTATTACGGTCTGTGGGCTTAACAAATAGATCACTACATAATTGTGTTCTCTTGCGATAGACCTTTGTATACAAGAAATTCACCATTTCATGGCTATGTGTTAGTGTAAACTTAATAGTTGAAACACAATTATCAAGATATGTCTTGAATTCCAGCAGGGATTGAACGTCACCCCTCCAGATGACCATTAGATCATCTATGAAACGCCACCACTTAATACAATGTTTTTTGAACAGATCATGTGAATATACATAATGATTCTCAAACTGACTCATGTACAGGTTGGTGTATGTAGGGGCGATGTTCGATCCCATCGCTGTACCCTGTAATAGGAGGAAGAAGGTGTCCTGAAACAGAAAGTAATTCATATGTAATATCAGTGCTAATAGTTCCATTAAAAACCTTCTCTGTAACTCATTGTATTCAGAAACCTCTAACACCGCCTGTATGGCCTCCATTCCTAGATAATGAGGTATTGATGTGTAGAGGCTACACACATCAAAGGCAGCCAATATTATCTCCCCCTCACCCAGATCTACATTCTGTAAAGAGCGTAAAAAATGAGATGTATCCTTAATATAGAGAATATGATCTTTATGCGTTTATTTAAATGGTTTTGGAGTAAGACATAACTATTCTATGAGATTAGACACATTATACGAAATGACTAATATTATGTGATACCTATATAGTATGGATATAATACGATAGGAGTGAAACTATGGAACTAATACTAATATTTGTATATGTAAAATAACTGATACCATGTAAGAAGTAGGTGTGTCTATGTTATGGGACATGTTAAATAGGATATGATGTCACTGTGAGAATCAATGCTTGATAAAGGGGCGGGAGCTCCGAAATGTTGCATGTTTGCATGATTACCTATATTCTGGTAAATTTCATTTTTTCTTCACCTTGAATTGGTCTGGACTTTTTTGTTGTATATATATATATATATATATATATATATATATATATATATATATATATATATATATATATATATATATATATATATATATATAGATAGATAGATATAGATATATATATATATATATATATATAGATAGATAGATATAGATATAGATATATATATATATATATATAGATAGATAGATAGATATAGATATATATATATATATATAGATATATATATATATAGATAGATATAGATATATAGGTACATTCAGGGTACAGTTCAGCAACTTCAATAGAAAATATCCAGGGTTTCTTACCCTCTGGGCTCTCACCACCCAGGGAAACTCTCAACCTCTGGAGCTTCAGAGCACTCGGGCTTCTCAATCAGCCCTGCTGGCTTCCCCTCCTGGGACTTAGGTTCACTACCCTCTGCCCATCCCGCCTCCCCTCCAGGGATTCAGGCTCAGCCTCTGCAACACTCTTCCTGACAGCAAGACCCCTTCTGACAGGCACGGTCTCTTCCAGCAGCACCACACTCCCCTCCACTCTAGGAGGTGTTGGTAGAGCTCTCAACTGTGCAACCCATATCATGCAACTTAAATGCACCCTTTTCAGGGCACTTTCCTGCAAGACAGTGGGGTTTTCCAAACACCCTGTCACTATATACATGCTAAATTCATGTATAATTGGGTTGCACACCCATAAAAATCTTCACCTGTTTATTTTAAACATCAAAATTTGAGTGTGTGTATATATATATATATATATATATATATATATATATATATATATATATATACTAAACAAGGTAGCCCCAGCACTCTCAATATATAACCCCCTGAAAAAATATTCTTGCACAACTGAACTGTAACTTTCTTAAAAAAGACACTTTTAGTTACAAAGTTTGTACAAAGGATGCATAAGCTGACGCACCCTGTCAAGGCAGTGTCCATGCGTCTGTCTGTGAAAAAAATAAAGTGTTATCTTTGGGGGGGGAGACAGACCACACACTTGTTTTTATAAAAATAAAGATGAAAAAATTTAGATGCAAGATGGTGAATAGTTAAAGAAATTGCTTGCTTTTGATGTTTACTCCAATAGTTTTGACAGCTTCGGTGAAGTGGCATGGAAGAAGAGCATTTAATCCTATAAACAAGACGAGTACATATCGGTCTCCCTGTCAGAAGCTACTGGCTATAAACATTACTTAAGCCCAAAGAAAACAAAGAATGAATTTGATGAGAAATAATAATTATGTATTATGATTCCTCCATAAATGTAAGTGGATTAAACATTAATATATGAAGCAGAGAAAAAGGGGAAGTGGAGTCTTTTCACACCCTCATTTCCAATGTGTTTCCCATAATTTTGTAGTTTTATTAAAATTCCTTCTATTAAGCAAAGCTATACACCAAGGGGCACATTTACTTAGCTCGAATTTTTTTTTGACTACTTTGACCTTCGACTTCGAATCGAACGATTCAAACTAAAAATCGTTCAACTATTCAGTTATCGAAGTACTGTCTTTTCAAAAAAAAAAACCTTCTACCTCCTACTTCACCACCTAAAACCTACCGAGGTGCAACGTTAGCCTATGGGGAAGGTCCCCATAGGCTTTCTTAGCTTTTTTTAGTCGAAGAAAAATTGTTTGGTCGATGGAATAAAATCTTTCGAATCGCTCGATGGAACGATTTTTCGTTTGATCGGATGAATTGCGGTAAATCCTTCGACTTCGATATTCGAAGGATTTACCTTTGGCAGTCGAATATCGAGGGTTTATTAACCCTCGATATTCAACCCTATGTAAATCTGCCCCCTCGTGTAAAGCCCTAAAGTAGATACAAAATTCTCTCTTCTTTTCAAACGATTCACAAAGGTACTTTGCATGCATACTCACTCTTTATAACTTGCAGATAGGTTTAACTTCTATTCATTTGTGAACATGTGCCAGAAATTGCCACCAGGCAGAATAGAATGGAATCAATTACGGTAGCTAATGTGTTTAGATGTGCTCAAACCTGTGTCTGAAATGTGTGTCAAACACATAAAAAAATGCCAGTGTTTAAGGAGTCCTGAAAAACAATTAAGACAATCTTGACTTTTACATGATATTTTTAATTTTTCGTTGATCAGATAGGTAGTTCACTTTTGTTAGTTTATCAAAAACTGACCCAGACCTGTATGATGGAGATTGCTCAGATCAGGTAATAACATTTCCTATTGTCTTAGTTCTTAATAAAACACTTAATGATGTCTCCAGTGCATACAGCACAATTCAGGTACATTCCCGATATAATTTTTTAAGTGTTGTTGCTTTTGGTACATGTGGATTCAGCGATTCGCTGAAAGGTCATTGACGCATGAATTAAACCCGAGTTAGTGTCCAGGAACTTAAGCGCTGAGCCAAACCTTCTCGAATTATCCCAATGATTAAGCATGGCATATTGTGAAGTAGGTTTCTCTCTGAATCATACATGCCTGGTATGGTAAAGGTTATACAGCTGTTTTTAGGATATAAAGAGCTTTTGCTGTAGAGCAACCATTTCTACCTCAAATGTCAAATTAAATATAGTATTGTTTTGCTTTTTGTTATGCTGTATTCCTGTTTAATACAGCATTTATGAATCTTTTAGAGTCCAGAGATCAGAATGGATTTTATCAGAAATATTACAGCACTTTATTTACTGCTGAAAACGCTACAGTTCCAAGGAACTCCTTCAACAAAACCTGAGGAGGCACTATTTATTGTATTTTTAGTTTTAAAAGTGAGTGAATGCATGTAACAAATAATAAAAGGATAGACTTGTGTCTATCCATATAACAGAAACAAAAAACCAACTGGTGTCAGCCAATATTCGCAGTGATATTTTTAACAAGATACAAATGGTGGGTGCAAAATTTACTGATGGAGTTAGGTCACCATTCACTAAGTCCTCAATTGCATATTGACCCATTTTGCTTTTGATTTATTTGTTTTACACAAGCAGCATGTTTGAAGTGTGTTACAAGTTTTGTACAAGAGATGTATGTGTGTATATATACAATGGATTTAGATTCCATTCTGTTCCATTCAATATGGGAATCTCTGAAACTGTGAAGCTACCATTCAAACAGAAATAATTAGCAGCTGGATTGTTAACATAGGTGCAAAACTGTATCAGTGCACAGATACCTAACAACTAGTCATACCTCTGCTTTAATTTTCTAAGTTATAGTAGGCTGATCAAAGCAAATGGTTTCCACTGGTAACAACATACACACAATTTGTAAACCTATTAACAGTTTATTATATTTAATACATTTTCTCCTGATAACATTAAGGAGAATATTTACCAAAGGTCGAGTTTTAAAGTTTTTTTCATACTTTGAATGAACTCCCAACTCAAATGTTTTGTAATTTATGACAAAACTCTGAATGTAAAAAACTTGAATCAATGAATTTGGGGTTAAGAACCAGAAAACTCAAATTAATCATGTTTTCAACAAAAAAAAACCCAAAAAAAACTTGAATCACTTAAATTATTCAAGTTTTCAAGTGAAACCCAAAAAAACCCAAACATCATAAAGGCTACAAACATCTTCAAATGGTTGAGGGGCCTCTGCCATTGACTTCTACATGACCTCGACAGGTTTTAGCTGGAGAAGTTTTGGATTCAATCTATTTCCAAGTTTGGGGTACAATAAATCTCCAAAAAATGTGAGTTTAAAATTTTTTTTAATTCAAGTGTTTAACACTAAAATTCGAGTTTTTACTGTAAAATTTATTTTTCTGGGTTAAAATCTATTTTACCTTTGATAAATAACCCCCTAAGACTACAATGGTTGGAGAATGAATGTTCATATAATTAATACATTGCATTTCATATCAAGTGCATTAGATATTGCACTTGATATGAATATATATTTTGTGTTTTAAACTCAAATGTATTCATCAGGCAAATAGCATGACAAAATTGTAGCCAAATAATAACATTTCCATTGACTTACAGACTACATTATTTTCTATTCCTTTCCAGCTTCCAATAAAAAGTCAAAATCTACATTTAAGTTAGAGCATTCAGAAAAAGCATTTTACCAGCATTTGTCTCACTTAGTAAGAACAGATTGAAATACAGATTTATATTTAGATTTCACATGCTTCTAGAGGGTTTCTTGTTTGGAAAAATATATACTGTAGTAATGACTCTTCAGTTATAAAATAAGGGGCTGCTTCTGCACTTCTGTTTGGGGCCCATGTATTCTTGCTTCATGATAGGAAAATGAACTTTAAGGCAAAAGACAAGTATGTCAAGAAATGGTTCATTATTTACAATAGCAACCCTACGAATATTAGTTAATTTTGCAAGATGCCAAGGACCAGGTGAGCAATGGCAGACAAGCAAGGTTAGACTCCAGTTAAAAAATTATGTGCGAGGAAAGGAAGACCTATCATACACCACCACTGCCAACCTGCCCACCAATATAAAGTGATCCATTGACTTCATGTTGGTGTATCAGGCTAGCAGTGGTGTTACATGACTGCAAAAAGTTCTGCCCTACTTAAATGTGGAAGTAAGGACACGTTTCATAGTGTGCATTCATAAAATAGAAGCTCACCAGTCTTCATGTGGGGTCTGGGTGCACATACCCCTGACTTGCCTCTTGAAAAGAAGTAACAACACCATCAAAGATTTCTGGCAGGCATAAAATACCACAAACAAGCAAAGTAAAATAAAAAGTTGGCTACATAATACCTTTTTTCATGACAAAATACTTACTGATAGGCTTAGTCCTATTTAATATCTTGTTAACTATGTAGTGAATAGCACACTAATAAATAATTAGATGATGATTTCAAGACTTACCAATAGAGATGTCGCGAACTGTTCGCCGGCGAACTTGTTCGCGCAAACATCGGGTGTTCGCGCTCGCCGGAAGTTCGCGAACGTCGCGCGACGTTCGCCATTTTGGGTTCGCCATTGTTGGCGCTTTTTTTGCCCTCTCACCCCAGACCAGCAGGTACATGGCAGCCAATCAGGAAGCTCTCCCCTGGACCACTCCCCTTCCCTATAAAAACCGAAGCCCTGCAGCTTTTTTTCACTCTGCCTGTGTGTGCTGAAGAGATAGTGTAGGGAGAGAGCTGCTGCCTGTTAGTGATTTCAGGGACAGTTGAAAGTTTGCTGGCTAGTAATCGTTTTGATACTGCTCTGTTATTGGAGGGACAGAAGTCTGCAGGGGTTTGAGGGACATTTAAGCTTAGGTAGCTTTGCTGGCTAGTAATCTACCTTCTACTGCAGTGCTCTGTATGTAGCTGCAGTGGGCAGCTGTCCTGCTTCTGATCTCATCTGCTGACTGCTGCAATAACAGTAGTCCTTGTAAGGACTGCTTTTATTTATTTTTTGTTCCAATACAGAGCAGTATCAAGCAGATTACTAGCCAGCAAACTTACTATCATCTGTCCCTGAAATCACTAACAGCTCTCCCCCTACACTATCTCTTCCAAGCACACACAGGCAGATTTTTCAGATACATTTTTGCCCTTGATCCCCCTCTGGCATGCCACTGTCCAGGTCGTTGCACCCTTTAAACAACTTTAAAATCATTTTTCTGGCCAGAAATGTCTTTTTTAGATGTTAAAGTTCGCCTTCCCATTGAAGTCTATGGGGTTCGCGAACCGTTCGCGAACCGCTCGCATTTTTGCGCAAGTTCGCGAATATGTTCGCGAACTTTTTTTCCGACGTTCGCTACATCCCTACTTACCAATTCTGAGGCAACATACTGCAATAAGTTGACCTGCACCAACCTCACAAATGTACACAAGATGCAACAAGTTTTATTAGGAGTTATTCTGCTTGGTAAGATATCTGTAACCTGGCTACTGGCTTCAAATTGATCTACTGGCTGGAAACATGTTACAGTTTTGTCATGATCCCTCACATTAAGAGCCATTTCTAATTGTATGTATTAATAATATGCATTGTATGTTAAATAAAAAAGTAATGAAACCTGTTAGGATTTTTCTGTTACATGTAACTCATGTTGTAGTAGAAGGT
This sequence comes from Xenopus petersii, assembly GCA_038501925.1. Lineage (NCBI taxonomy): Eukaryota > Metazoa > Chordata > Amphibia > Anura > Pipidae > Xenopus > Xenopus petersii. Next base: position 76,856,573 of record CM076676.1, on the reverse strand, counting down.
ACCAACATAACATGGTAATTTTTATGTGCATCCTTGGACATCGAGGTTTCAATTTATATGATATTGTGATGGATGGTCTAAAACACATTATAATTCACTGGTATGCTAACATTATTCATTATATTATTGCTTCATAAAAAATATTTTTATTCATGATATGGCCTTCTTATTTATACAAAAATGTATGTAAAAAAAATATAAAAGGACAAAAAAGTTATGTGGAGTATAAAAATAGCACACACCATTAATTTGCTTGAGCCGTGGCTGACTGCACATCTGTCAGAGGTATAAAAAACCAAAGCCAAAAGTCTACATTGAGTAATCATCACCAAGTGAACTGAAATTCTTCATTATATCATCCCTGTGAAACAATTTAGTCAATATTAATCACATTTGGTGACACAGGTTAATTACAGATCTAAATACTAATGCTAATTAATGTGGAATATTAGACACTAGATAATTTTTTAAACTTTTAGCATGTAGAATGCTTAATGAGAAAGTTATGCCTACTATCTGTAACATACTGTAAAAAGTATACAATACCATGTACTGGTATAGGATCTGTTAACCTGAATGCTCTGGATAATGGATCTTTCTGTAATTTGGATCCTCATATCTTAAGTCTACTAGAAAATTGTATAAACATTATAAATACACCCAACAGGCTTCCAATATGGAGATCCTTTTTGAACAATTTGATTATTTGGATAAAATGGAGTCTATGGGAGATGGAGTTTCTGGAGTTTTCTGGATAACCGGTTTCCAGATAACAGATCCCCTACCAGTATAGAAAAAAAATGTAAAATTTGGAAATTTCAAGTTTTGTCCAAGTACAATGCCAATACTAAGGGAACAAATTATACAATAATATGCATTCAAAGTTAATTCTGTATTTAACATGTCCTGCCTTTGCCTGTGGTTGTGGAGTTCTTTGATTTTTCGAAATGGCTTTTATCATTCCATAAGCCAGAACTAGGATCAGTCTGGAAATAAGATAAGTTAGTGCCCTCATTTTTCACTTAAAAGACTCATTTACTTTTGGTATACCAGTGGCTGTTATTTTCCACCAACAAATTGTTGTTCTGCTTCTATTTTATCATCCAATTGGGCCCCATGCATTTTCTGTTCAATTCTTTTACCGGATGCCCTCCAGCAGTGATCTCACTAACATTCCTGTGGTTAACACAGTGCTTTTTATCCATTTTCTGCAGGCTCTTATTGGCAGCGATCTTTGCTCTTTTTCTGCTGTGACCTCCTTACTGTCATGCCTGTCATACTGATATTATGGTTATAGCCTTGCTTATACCCACAAGTATACCTACTTTAGGCCTCATTTTAATTATGACTGCTCTGTTACATTACAGCTAATCTTGTATGAAATTAATTGTTGCTTTGTATGGCTGTGTTCATTAGGTAGATCAGGTCCTTGGGGAAGATGTCAGCTCTCATGATATCATCATTGTCACAGCAGGAGTTGCAGCATACACCAATGCCTTATCTTGTTGAAGGCCTGGGGCTAACCTTGGGTTTATAGCATTTTACAGGAGACACACAGGCTTCTTCAACTAACATTACCTTGGCTACCCTGTATATTTGTTATGCCTCCCGAGTCAATTGCCTGATATGCTCATGAAAATGTGGCAGAGGGTCAGTGGCAAAGTTCTGTGGGTGGTGGGGTCTTTAATAATTCTAGATAAAAAGTCCCACTCTCTTAAAATGTGGCATACATCACTGTCACTCCATTGTGGGTGAGGCGTCCTAAGGGGAACAACTGAGAACACAAACAAAAAAACAAACTGGGAACCCCTTTAATGAGAATACAATGTGAACCCCACAGACGTGCAGGCCAGAATAGTTTTGGAAGAAATGCACTGCCACTTGTACATCTACTAACAAATTTAAAGGGGATGTCCACCTTTGTAAAAGGATTTCTTTTGCAATTATGACAAAAATGTATCATTTAAATGTTATTAATGTAAGGGCCCGAAGGCTCAGTTAGTAGTGCGGACCAAGGAGGAAGCACCAAAGTTCATGGTACAAGAGGGTTCAACAATAGAATGGTCAAAATCCAGGCAAAGGGGTCAATCCAGGCAGAATAGGGTCAATACGGTTTAACAGGCAGAAGTCGGTACACAAGAATCAATATAACGAGGCCAAGAATGCACAAAGTGAAACCTATATTTGGGCAATGTTGCAGTCTTCAGGCTCCTTTAAATAGGCCTCTTTTGGCGCCAAAATTGGAAGTGATAACATCATGACGTGTTTATGCTGGCGTGTTTACACTGGCGTTCGCATCCAATCGGAGTAGCAGCTGGCGTCTCAATGCAACGACCAGGAAGAACCATGTGGGAGGACAGGGCGCCGCCATCTTGGATCGAGGAATGGAGACGGTGAGTTGTTTTCCTTACAATTAACCACTGAAGCAGCTGCTTACCCCATAAGGCTTCCCATCTGGAGGATCCCAGATACCTCTTGGACTATTGTAAATAGAAAGATGGGCAGCAGGTAGCCATGTACAGGTAGTCCACTGTACACAGCCAGTCACTCATTTGCATACCATTAATCCTATTGGCAGCAAGGATTAATGCTTTGCAAGAGAATGTGTAGAGCTGAGGAATGTGCAGAAATGCCTAAAGCATTAAAATATCACAAGGAGTGATTGTTGCTCAGCTCTAATTGTGAACGTATTTATTTTGCAAATGGACGATAACCCTCCCTTGATCATTATTCCTGACAAAATAAGTCTGTGACTTAATAAATTGGCTAAACCACTTAATGGGGTTGTTCATTCTGAATCGACTTTTAATATGATGTAGAGAGTGATTTTCTGAGACAATTTGCGATTGGTTCTAATTTTTTAGCAATCTGGTTGCTAGGGTACAAATGACCCTAGCAACCATGCAGTGATTTGAATAAGAGACTGGATTATGGATAGGAGATGGTCTGAATATAAAGAGGAGTAATAAAAAGTAGCAATAACAATAAATGTGTAGTCTTACAGAACATGTGTTCTTTAGATGGGTTCAGTTACCCCCATTTGAAAGCTGGAAATAGTCAGAAGAAGAAGGCAACATAAGTCAAAAACTAGAAGAAAGAAAAAATTAAGGTAATTTAAAAAATTGCTTCCAATTAGTCATTCTATAGCATACTAAAAGTTAACTTAAAGGCCCCTTTAAATGTATGCGAGTGCCATTCCTTTCATTAATCAAAATAATGGTGATTCCTAGCTAAACATCCAGAACGCCAGAGCTCCACTAAACCTTTGTATAAAATTGTAGTGCAGTTTTTTCTTCTTTTAAGGCTGCTTTAAAGCTAATCCTACCAAGAAGATATGTTAGAAATGTGTTGCATATTCATTTGAATACCCAATATATGTAAGATTGTTTTCCTCAGTGTTTTTCTCTCACAGACTAGAATTCATATTTTAATTGCCAGTAGCGTTTAGTGCACGGTCCTGTAGTGCCCTTTAAAAAAGGTACTAAAACAGCAGTCATAAGTCTATTATAAAAACTCCAGGCTGATCATCAAAAAGATATAATCTTGCAAATATGCTGACTACAATTTACTACCGGATTTGCCTATTCTCACTGAAGTCTCTAAATATAGAAGACATCCTGGCCCAGTCAAATTAATTGCAATAATTATCTGTAAAAATGTATTCTTTTTGGCAGGCTGAAAAAGACATTTATCCACTAAGAAGATTCACTTATTTTATATAATTGTAACCAGCATTCTATACAAGTGCAAATGCATTTACCTGTTCCAACATCTCTTAAAAAGCACACTAAACCAGGAAATAAAAATATCCTCCTATTTCTCTATTAAATCAATAAAAAAAAATACACAAGAAGCAGCAAAAACAAAAAGCATTTTTTTCATTTAGGATTGTTTCCTAAGACATTACCAAACCCTGTGATGATTGCATTTTGATTAAATGGCATGTTGACCCAAGTCTTGATTAGGGAGCGTATGTATCAAAAATAGTTCCAGATAAAGCAATGGCGAATTACTAATAATGATTTGGAGATTTATCGTGCCAAACATGGAATGTAGTCAATTACAGGAAAGTATTAATGCATTTACTGTTGTGCAATATTAGCACAAGCAAACATTGATCATTGCCCACTGATTGATGGAATATTTAGGAATCAGTCCATCTGGCAGATCTATCATATAGGCCAATGGGATCTATTTAAAAAAAAAAATCAAAGTTCTAGGGGCAGATTGACTAAATGGTGAAAATTTGCTAGCGTCCACTTTGCCAGGTGAAACTTCACTCAGACTACGCAAATTCACTAAAATGTAGAGTTTCGTTGTCTGCGCTATGGTAATTTCACTAGAGTTACTTTGACAATGCGAGCATTTGATAGTGAAGATACGCTAGCATTCATTTCTGCCTAGCAAAACTTCGTGAGGGATTTATGCAATTTGCATAGGGCAGGAAATTTAAAGTTGTATGGACGTCTTTGTGTTAAATGTTGGTGCATATACTTACAAATTACACTTTTTAAAACACATGTCCAGTGAACCTTAATAAAGACAATAGTTAATATAATGCCCTACACATGTGCCCACTGTAAAATTAATGTTCCATATGTTTGCAAATGTATGGGGAAAACCAGTTACCCAAAAAAAGTTTGTTAGACATCGGTGATTATATACACATATGGTGGACATGCTCCAAAGCAGTGACATATTGGAAAGAAATTTTCCAAATAATAGGGAGAGTTTTTAATAAATCCATCACCCTGGATGATCAAACTGCATTATTAGCTCTTCCTTCCAAAGAGACGAAAAACTCAAAATATACTAACGGGACAAAGCTTAGCTGTAGCGAGGATAAATTTGGCAAAACAATGGTTACAAACATCAATAGAAACTTACGGAATAGAAGAAAAAAAATCAGTCTGACACAAAACTTGTTATATTTTAAAGCTTTGTTGGATGACAAAATAGACACAAATTTGGACACCCTGGAATACATACAAAGAATCATAAGAGACTGGTAATAAGAATGATAAAAAAATAATTGTATTGATATTATCCTGTGAAAAGCATAAATAAAAGAGATAATAAAAAAAGTTTGTTAGGTCTTTTGCAGGCAATCAGGCTCAAAAAAAGAAAATACGCTTTTTTTGGACTTTGATGCATTTTTGGCTCACAGAATATAATGTAAGTGACAGAAGATTGAGGAAGATCTAGCTACTTTAATACACTTCGCCTAGTCTGAGATGGTGAAGGCGCTAGAGGCAATGTTCAGTAAAATCCTCACTTTAGTGAATTTGCGGAGTAACGACCATTCACCAGGGCAAATTGTCGCCTGGGAATAGAGTGCGACTGACCACTAGCACTTGTCTTTCACTAGCGAATTGGCACCTGCCTCCATTAGTAAATCCGCAATGTCCTTGTGGGCGATAATGCTAGCAAATTGACGCTAGCGTTAGCCACTTCGCCCTTTGGTAAATCTGCCCCCAAGTGTCTACATGATTCCTATGTCAACTGGATTTTTTTTTTAAACCAATAAAAGATGGGTGAAGAAACACAATTATAAAGCAAACCGATAACAATTAAAACTAGGACTTGAAACACTATAAAATAGAAAAGCCTCTTTCAAATGGGATGTCATACAAGCAATATGGACAAACATTAAATACTGATAGGTGAGTGCAGAGGATTTCTTGTCCTTGTCTGTATTGATTTTCTGATAATTGCACTTGCACCTCTACAATGTTGAGAGCAACATTAAAAATTATGGGTTCTGTTAACACATGCATTCCTGTATATTAAAATACCTATGTGCAAGAGCAGTAATACAATGAAGAATTCTCATTTTTTAGTTTACCTTAACAGCCCATTAACTCATCGTAACATGCTCTTCTGTCTTGCACCAAAAGCATTTTCAAACATATGCAGTGGTTCATATTTTTTATTTTACAGTTGCTTCTACATAAAATCAAAGTAGGTTTGACATGACCTGCTTTTCATAAAACATTTAGTCACAGCTAGAAGTTTATCGTGAACAATAAATTGGTTATTGCAGTCTCCAAGCAATTTTTCAAAGAGCATATGGTTAAATAGTTCTGAGACAAAAAAAAAAACTATGACATTTTAAATACTGGCACCAGGCCTGCTTTATGCAATGGCACTAGCCTTGAGGTAGTATTTTTAAGAACCGAAAAGAGGGGGCGAGCCTTAACTGAATACTATATGACACCGCAGCCTTTTCAATTTAAAATAACTTAATTTCTGTAATTTGTCACCAATTGGGTTTTTCTATGTAAGATAACCGGTTTACACTTTTTCAATGCTGATTATATAATGTATGCATGCATATCTATTTGTTGTGCTTCTTCTTGCATCAGCATGGCTTTTATAATGCATTTTGCAGATTTCTATGACAATAACCCATGCGTGATACAATACTTTGCCTTGGATATGCAATATATCAAGATGTTTAAAAGCTCACTGAGCAAGCCTGTTAGACGTGTGGGATATGAATGTTCATGGTTATTGATGTGTAATGCTTTAAGGCTACTAAAAACATACTACAGGATTCATTTCCCACTGTATGCCTTTTTGGTTAACAAAGTGCACGCCTGTCTTAATATTACAGAGAAAAGCAAATCCATTAAAAGTACTTTGGTTATAGGCAACCCGGGAAATGACATTGCTGGGAAACAGCTTTCCAACTAATAGACAGATGTTAATAGTACAACCCCTCTAAATCAAACCCAGCATCCATACATACACTCACAAGAGCCATGAATATCCTGTATAGTGAATAAAGTACCCCCTCTTGTAAAATATAAGGATATTAGATGTTATCGAGGAGTTTTATGACCATATAAAAACACGAGGCCAAAGGCGTGTTTTTTTATACAGGTCATGGAACTCCGAGGTAACTTGTAATATCCTCATATTTTGCAACTGGGGGTATTTATTTATTAAAATACACAAGTTTCAGTGAGTCATGTGACAGAAATGACATCAGAAATCACCATTTATAACTTATGACATAGGAACTCACTGTTTATAAGGATATAATTTAAAGGATTTTCATGGCTTTTGTGTATTATATCCTTATAAACAGTGACTAGTGATGTCATCAGTTATAAACGGTGAGTAGTGGTCATTTTTGTCACATGACTCACTAAAACGTGTGTATTATAATAAACACACCAATAAATACACACACACCAATATCTATACAAATTGTAGATTTTAGTATCACAATAGCCTATTATGTTTGTCAAAGAAATCATCCAAGACAGAATCAGCCCTCACAAGATCACCCTGCAGGACATTCCACAACCTCAATGTCAAGAACCACCTATGCTGCTTCAAATTAAATTTCTGTTCCTCTAGTTCATCAATCCTTTTATCGGAAAAAAGCCCCCCCCCTGCTATCTCTAGTCCATCAACCTTTTATGGGAATAAAGCCCCCCATAATCATTTCCTTATGCAGGTATCTTTTTTCCAGATATTATAAACCCAGCCTTTACGGTTTACCCCCATAGTTTAAATCCGCCATCCCTTTTACCAGTTTAATTGCACTTCTCTGCTCTCTCTCCAGCTCATTCTTAAAGACTGGAGTCCAAAACTTGACTGCATACTCAGGATGAGGCCTTACCAGGGCCCTAGCAAACTAGAACCATACCCCCTATAAAAAGGTAGGTCTCTATAAAATATATTAAAAAAACAGCTCAAATGTAAAACCCTGCTTCATGTAAATACATTATTTTCATAATAATATACTTTTTCTAGTAGTATGTGCCATTGTGTACTCCTAAATAAAATAATTGCCATTTTAAGAACCAAGGAAAGCCCCCTGGGATCCTATAATTCACGGTGCACACAAACAAACCAAGGGCACACATAAACGTTAGGTCAAATGAGCCAATTAATGGACAAAGTTCTCTCTTTTGTACTACACTTCTTCCTGTTAGAGCTGTGTTTTTTACTGGTCAGGTGATCTGAGGCAGCACACTGACCATCCTGAAAAGGTGGTTCAAAATAAGAGATGCAAAAAGTAATATTTACTTAAATATATTCATTTTGGGGGTAACAGTTTTCGTTTAAGAGTCAAAATGATGCTTTCATCTAGCTGGTTGATAGAAAATATTTTAACATAATTTTTTAATTTTTCTAAATTGTATGTGACTGTTCAAATCTAAATTACTGCTTGGATGCTATGGGAAACATCACCTTCTCTCCCTTTGCATGTTTACTTACATTGGAGATAAAGTAAACAATTTCTGAACAAAACATTCTCTCAAATCATACAAGACAATTACAAGAGGCAGACAAAAGAAAATTGATGCAATGGAATTATTCCCAAACAGAGAAATCCAAAATACAAGAATAAAGGAGTAATTAACCTATCCAGACATGTTCTCTATTGAGCATATTTCATAACGTATTAAGGGTCTCACATTTTCTCCCAATAAGTTTGAGACCATTATGGAGGTCAACCTTTTTAGTTAGAAGCTCTCACTTTAAAAGATGTATAAAACAAAAATATAGATGTACAAGACAAAAATGATAGGTGATGGCAGTTGGTATAAAAAAGAACCAGCTGCAGTTAAGAACATTAATTGGGGGTGCTACTAAAATATCTAACTGTCAAGTCAACATTAAAAAGAAATCCACATTCATGCTGGAAGACAATTAGGGATGAGTGAAATATTTTGCCATGTGTCACTGTTTTTTTCAGCAAAGCAGGTCAGGTTCACTCTTCACAGGTGATACTATTTATTAAAAAGAGGATAGAGATATAGGCTACTGTTTGATTTGCTGCTTGTTTGACAGTTGTTACACAACTCCAATAAGCCAATCTCCTCTCTATTTATTAATTTAAAAAAAAAATAATCCCTCTTGGCTAATTGCTGTGAATTCTGCTTTAAAGGAGAAATACACCCACATTGAGTGAAAACCCCCACCCCCTCCCCCATTGGCTCTCTTTCCTGCTTCCTCCCTCCATAGTACCTTACTTGAGAAAAGTGTCCCTAGCATTAATGTTGGCATATTCATGCAGAGTAGTGAAGTAGAGCTCATGGACGGCCAACGCATACACAGTAAGCACAAATACCACACAGTCCCCAACAGTACATGCATTAAAAAGCTCAGTGTCTGAAGATACTAAAGATGGTACTCATGAGTTCAACACAAGTTAGTGGATTCTTCCACCTTAGCCCATAGCAGTAAGGATGGTGAGTCTGTAGTGTTGCTGTTGGCTAGTATTACACTGCTCTCATGGGAATATGATACCTCATTGGCAGCTAATGAACACAACTGGCAATCCTCAAGGCCAATTTCAATTGTAATTAATCAGGTGCATGAATTTAGTATTGTATATATGTTATCCAGATTACACGAAAAATCTATTTTAAGCAAATAATGACATTTTCGAATATTTCTTTTTTTTGTAATAATAAAGCAATACATTGTACATGATGGTAACTAAATAGCATGAATCCATATTGATGGCAAAACAATTTGTGGTTTATTTAAAGTTATATCTAGGCTAGGGAATAAAAACATATAATATAATATTAAATATTATGTTCCAAAAGTTAATGTTAAGACATTTATGGTCACTTAATTTCACAGGCCCTTTACTTAATGTCAGGGACGGAACTAGGGGTAGGCAGAAGAGGCACCTGCCTAGGGTGCAAAGATGTGGGGGCAGGTACCTGTTCAAAAGTTTTCTGCCTACCCCTAGTCCGGCTAGTTCGCTCCCCTGCTGCTCGTTTCCCTCCTCTCCTCTCTCTGTCCGTCACTCCCCTCCCTCTGTCACTTCCTCCATCACTTTCTTGTCACTCCCCTCCATCACACCCCTCCCTCTGACACTACCCTGCCCTACGCTTTCTTTACTCTCCCCCTACAGTGTATGCGCACTCGCGCATGTATGCAGTCACATGCGGTCAGGGCATCCCATCAGCTTGGCCTGGCCCTGCTTCATGCCCTTTAATTAATACTGTCTGTACTAGAAAAAGGACAATTGCTACAGAGTTGACAACTATTAATTGCTGTATAATTTCAACAAAATATTGTTTCCTATGAAAGCGGTGTTTTCTTTTAGTTTTCATACAGTAGACTATTAATTTTATAAATATACTTACATTTACTGTATGCTTTTTATCTGACCTATTTGCCATTGTTCTCGGTTGACTACTATTCTTTTTATTCCTGCAATCTGGAAACTGTACCATTATATTTCACCTGACTTTCTATGCTATCTATAGCTTTGCTTGACAAATTATCAGCATTAGTTTCTTTCTAGATATTTTGGGTAATATATCAACCATGACATTAACTAACTGCTCTTCCATCAAGATAATTTAACTTTACAACATTGTCTGACAGAGGAAAAATTATGTTTTTGTAATAGTATGCTAAACATGTGGAGTAAGGTACCGTATATTTATAACAGTGAGGCATAGAGATTTAAAGCTATTCAAAGTCAAGAATGTACAAAACCCATACTAATATCTAGTACTATTATTTTACCTCTGCATTCCATATGTAAGTAAACACACTATCCATAGAGCCTGGAAACTCTGATCTACAACATCTGCTCCATGATCCAAATTAAAACTGAGGTGTCTTGATTGCATACATTAAGGACTTAGTCTCTATGCAGTGGCACACACTACATTTTGTTCAGATGCACACAATTACCTTGACAAGTGTTTAAATTAAAATTGCTTGAATGATCTATCTGTACAGTGAGTTTCACGTGATCTTGAAATTAGTACGTTTTCAAGTTCCTTCAGTTTGGCAATACATTTCAAACAAACAATGTATGTGTTAAAAACAATACAAGCTCTTCATACAAATATGGTATTTAAAATACAGAAAGTCACAGATCCAGAACCTTTTTGAAACTGGTTCATCTTTCAAAAAATGTTTTGGTGAAATCAAAATTCTTATTCAGTCAGTTACTGCCCTGGGCAGTATTAGATATTACACTTATAAAAAAAGAAAAAGCCACCTCTCTCTCACCTTTCCTATAATTCTAAGTATTTACTGCATAATGCTATTTACAACTGCTTAAGACATTTTCTCTCTATTAACGCTTTACTTGACTCATTTCAGTATGATTTCTGCCCACTACATTCAGCTGAAAAGGCACTGATCAATGTTTCCAATGAGCTTCTTTCTGCTATAATATATCTAATAATATAATATCTGCCTCTCTGCTATATCCTCTTGAAAGTCTTTATATTTTCTAAAAAGCCACCTCACAAATGCCATGTCCAAACATACTTGTTAAGATGTGTATTAATGGGTGTGGTTTCCTACTATCCTACTATCTTGCTGATTACATCTTAAAAATATCACATAATTTACCCCTCTCTCAGTCAGAAAACAAAAATCCTAATAAATCATCTCCTGCTTAGATTATTGCAACCCCCTCCTTACTGGCCTACCACTAACTCACTTATTCTCTCCATACCGCTGCAAGACTCATCCACCTCACCTGCAAATTCATGCACTGGCTACCATTACATTCTTGCATCAAATTTAAACTTTTTACACTTACCCACAAAGTTCTCAATAACAATGCTATAGCTAACATTTCCAGGTATATTACAAATTGCCCACTTTATGATCTTCTTCTGCCCTAGTAACCTCATCACATGCACACTTCCAAGACTTCACTAGAGCAGTTCCCTACCTTTAGAATTCATTACTCCACATTATCTGACACTCTCCTACACTGCAGAGTTTTAAGAGTTCCTTTAATAGAGATGGCGCGAACTGTTCGCCGGCGAACTTGTTCGCGCGAACATCGGGTGTTCGCGCTCGCCGGAAGTTCAAGAACGTCGCGCGACGTTCGCCATTTTGGGTTCGCCATTGTTGGCGCTTTTTTTTGCCCTCTCACCCCAGACCAGCAGGTACATGGCAGCCAATCAGGAAGCTCTCCCCTGGACCACTCCCCTTCCCTATAAAAACCGAAGCCCTGCAGCGTTTTTTTCACTCTGCCTGTGTGTGCTGAAGAGATAGTGTAGGGAGAGAGCTGCTGCCTGTTAGTGATTTCAGGGACAGTTGAAAGTTTGCTGGCTAGTAATCGTTTTGATACTGCTCTGTTATTGGAGGGACAGAAGTCTGCAGGGGTTTGAGGGACATTTAAGCTTAGGTAGCTTTGCTGGCTAGTAATCTACCTTCTACTGCAGTGCTCTGTATGTAGCTGCAGTGGGCAGCTGTCCTGCTTCTGATCTCATCTGCTGACTGCTGCAATAACAGTAGTCCTTGTAAGGACTGCTTTTATTTATTTTTTTGTTGTTTTACTACTACTACTACTACTACTACTACTACTACTACTATAAGAGCCCAGTGCTATTAGTCTAGCAGTGTTGGGGAGTGGGACTGGTGTGCTAATCTGCTGCTCCTAGTAGTTCAGCAGCACCAACTGTAATTTTTTTTTTTTAATATTCATTTTTTTTTTATTTTACTTTTTTTTATTTTACTACCGCTGTAGTAGTGTATAAGTTGACCTTTTAGGCATTATTTGCCCTGTAGGCATTTTTTGCCCAGTGTGTTATTCAACCAACAGCCATCTAGCTGTGTGACCTTGTTCACATTCTGTCTAAATATCCATAATATTACCGTCTCCAGAAAAAACACCGGAGTGACTTTTTTCAAGCAGCCATAATAAATTTTACGTAATCCGTATCCATCGCTGTAGTAGTGTATAAGTTGACCTTTTAGGCATTATTTGCCCTGTAGGCATTTTTTGCCCAGTGTGTTATTCAACCAACAGCCATCTAGCTGTGTGACCTTGTTCACATTCTGTCTAAATATCCATAATATTACCGTCTCCAGAAAAAACACCGGAGTGACTTTTTTCAAGCAGCCATAATAAATTTTACGTAATCCGTATCCATCGCTGTAGTAGTGTATAAGTTGACCTTTTAGGCATTATTTGCCCTGTAGGCATTTTTTGCCCAGTGTGTTATTCAACCAACAGCCATCTAGCTGTGTGACCTTGTTCACATTCTGTCTAAATATCCATAATATTACCGTCTCCAGAAAAAACACCGGAGTGACTTTTTTCAAGCAGCCATAATATATTTTACGTAATCCGTATCCACCGCTGTAGTAGTGTATACGTTGATCTTGTGGGCATTATTTGCACAGTGTTTTCTTCAAACCGCCATCTAGCTGTGTGAGCTTGTTCACATTTTGTCTAAATATTGATAATATTATCGTCTCTAGAAAAACCACTTGAGTTACTTTTTTTCAAGCAGCATTCTTATATTTTACGTAATCCGTGTCCACCGCTGTGTATACGTTGACCTTGTAGGCATTATTTGCACAGTGTTTTCTTCAAACCGCCATCTAGCTGTGTGAGCTTGTTCACATTTTGTCTAAATATTGATAATATTATCGTCTCTAGAAAAACCACTTGAGTTACTTTTTTTCAAGCAGCATTCTTATATTTTACGTAATCCGTATCCACCGCTGTGTATACGTTGACCTTGTAGGCATTATTTGCACAGTGTTTTCTTCAAACCGCCATCTAGCTGTGTGTATTATCGTTTCCAGAAAAACCAACTCAGTTTTTGTTGTTGTTGTTTTTTTAAAAATAATGCCAGGCAAAGGCAGGCCGCCACGCAGAGGCCGTGCTAGGGGCCGTGCTGCTATGCAATCCTGTGGCCCTAGCAAATTGCCCAGTTTTAAAAAGCCAATGACCCTGAACTCCCAAAATGCTGAAGAGGTAGTTGACTGGCTTACACAGCACACCCCATCCTCTACCGTTTCTAACTTTACCACAACATCCTCCTCATCCTCCACTGCTATGGCCACCCCACGTAACACTTCCTCCACCACCGGTGCCCCTTCTTCACTGGAGTCAGAGGAGTTATTTTCCCATGAGTTTCTTGAACTGAGTAATGCGCAACCATTATTGGCAGAAGAAGATGAAGGAGATGAGGACGTTACACCAGATTTAATTCTGGCAGAGAACACGACAGAGATGGACATAATGATGAGTGATGAGGAGGAGGTCCCCGCTGCTGCTTCCTTCTGTGATGTGTCAGAAGAAATTGATGCATCTGAGGAGAATGATGATGAGGAGATTGATGTTTTGTGGGTGCCTAGTAGAAGAGAGCAAGAGGAGGGTAGTTCAGATGGAGAGACGGAGAGTCAGAGAGGCAGTAGGAGAATAAGACTTAGAAGAAGCAGGGAGGACAGCCCGCAGGGATCAGTAGGGCAACAACATGTATCGGCACCTGTGTTCAGCCAGCCAACGCACCCGCCATTGCCGCCAATGCCGCCAACTTCTACTGTTACCGCCAGATCGCACACTTCCAAAAAGTCAGCAGTGTGGGATTTTTTTAATGTGTGTGCCTCTGACAAAAGCATTGTAATTTGCAATGAGTGCAGTCAGAAACTGAGCCTTGGTAAGCCCAACAGCCACATAGGTACAACTTCTATGCGAAGGCACATGAGCGGCAAGCACAAAGCACTTTGGGAGCAACACCTCAAAGGCAACAGGCAAACTAAAAGCCACACTCCTTCTGGTCCAGCATCTTACTGCTCTACCTCTGCTCTCCTTGACCCATCTGAACCACCCTCCACTCCGCCTTCCACCTTGACCACCTGTTCCCATTCCCAGTCATCTGCCACCAGCCAAGTTTCTGTGAAGGCCATGTTTGAGCGTAAGAAGCCAATGTCTGACTGTCACCCCCTTGCCCGGCGTCTGACAGCTGGCTTGTCTGCACTCTTAGCCCGCCAGCTTTTACCATACCAGCTGGTGGACTCTGAGGCCTTCCGCAAATTTGTAGCAATTGGGACACCGCAGTGGAAGGTACCCAGCCGCAATTTTTTTTCTAAAAAGGGAATACCACACCTGTACCAACATGTGCAGAGCCAAGTTACCGCATCTCTGTCACTTAGTGTTGGGCCAAAGGTCCATATGACTACTGACGCATGGTCCTCCAAGCATGGTCAGGGCAGGTATGTCACCTACACTGCCCACTGGGTGAACTTGGTAATGGCTGGGAATGGGAAGCAGGGAATGGGTAGCTCAACAACAACAACAACAACAACAGTGGAGTTGGTGTCACCGCCACGGATTGCACGCGGTTCTGCCACCACCTCTACTCCTCCATCGCTCTCTACCTCGTCTTCTTCCTCTTCTTCTTCTTACTCTGCTGCTGGGTCCTCCTTCTCCACACCTGTGCACCCCCAGCTCCCCCTAGGCTATTCGACGTGCCAGGTACGCCGTTGTCACGCTGTCTTGGGGATGACGTGCCTGGAAAGCAAAAACCATACCGGATCTGTACTCCTGTCATCTCTGCAGTCACAGGCCGATCGGTGGCTGACCCCACACCAACTGCAGATCGGAAAAGTGGTGTGTGACAATGGAAGCAATCTGTTGGCAGCGTTGAGACTGGGAAATTTAACACATGTGCCCTGCATGGCACATGTGTTAAATTTAATAGTCCAACGTTTTGTCTCCAAGTACCCAGGATTCCAGGACGTTCTCACCCAGTCCAGAAAGGTGTCGGCCCATTTCAGACGTTCCTACACAGCCATGGCACGCCTTGCTGACATTCAGCAGCGCTACAACATGCCAGTCAGGCGTTTGATTTCTGACAGCCAGACTCGCTGGAATTCAACGCTCCTTATGTTGGAACGTCTGCTGCAACAACAAAGGGCCGTCAACGAGTACCTTTTTGAACTGGGTGGTAGGACTGGATCTGCAGAGCTGGGGATTTTTTTCCCCCGTTACTGGGTGCTTATGCGCGATGCCTGCAGGCTCATGCGACCTTTTGAAGAGGTGACAAATATGGTCAGTCGCACCGAAGGCACCATCAGCGACCTAATACCCTTCGCTTTCTTCCTGGAGCGTGCCGTGCGACGAGTGACAGATGAGGCTGTAGACCAGCGTGACGAGGAGCTGGAAGCGCACGATTTATGGTCGGAATCACCAGAACGAACCCAGGCACCTGCTGCAACGCAGGGAGAGGTGCCAGAAGTGGAGTCAGAGGAGGAAGGTGGCTTTGTGGAGGAGGAGGAGGAGGACCAACAGGAGCAGGCTTCCCAGGGGGCTAGTGGTGACCTTTTGGGGACCCCTGGTCTTGTACGTGGCTGGGGGGAGGAGACCGTGGATGATGCAGTCCTTGATAATGAGGAAGCGGAGATGGATAGCTCTGCATCCAACCTTGTGAGAATGGGGTCTTTCATGCTGTCATGCCTGTTGAAGGACCCCCGTATCAAGAGGCTTAAGGAGAAGGACCTGTACTGGGTCGCAACGCTACTAGACCCTCGGTACAAGCATAAAGTGGCAGAAATGTTACCAACATACCACAAGTCCGAAAAGATGCGGCATTTACAAACCAGCCTGCAAAACATGTTGTACAATGCTTTTAAGGGTGATGTCACTTCAGGAACTCATCAACATTCCAGGGGCAGAGGTGCCAGTAATCCTGCCACGAGCACACCTGCAAGGACAAAGCCCTTTGGCCGGTCTGTAACATCAGACATGCAAATGTTTTTCTGTCCAAGGCAGCGCCACAACCCTTCTGGATCCACCCTCAAAGAACGCCTCGACCGGCAGGTAGCGGACTACCTGGCATTAACTGCAGATATCGACACTCTGAGGAGCGATGAACCCCTGGACTACTGGGTGCGCAGGCTTGATCTGTGGCCAGAGCTGTCACAATTTGCCATGAACCTCTTGTCTTGCCCAGCCTTTGTGTGCTCTCAGAAAGGACCTTCAGTGCAGCAGGAGGGATTGTAACTGAGAAGAGAACTCGCCTAGGTCACAAAAGTGTCGATTACCTGACCTTTATTAAAATGAATGAGGGGTGGATCTCGGAGGGTTACTGCACGCCGGAAGACTTGTTCTGACTTCTATGTAGCTGTCCTTCTCTTCAAGCCTCATGACTCCACACACAGAAAAAATATGCCACATAAATGCTGAAAATAGTCATTTTTTGCCATACGTTGACTCAACGTATGTAACGATCGCCGCCCGGAGCAAACCCAGGAGCTCCGGGCGGCGCGTCCTCTTCCGCCGGCGTCGCTCCCAAAATGGCGGCGCCCATGGCCGCCACGTGGGTAAGCGGCGCCGGCGCGATGACGTCAGTGCGCAGGAGCGTCAATGACGTCAATGGCACCAAATTCAAAATAAAAAGACGATCTAGACGCCAGAATGGCGCCCAAGTATAGGATAACTTCCCCTAAGCTTATCCTGGGTTCCCTGTGTGCCTTATTACCTAATCCTGTTCCTGCCTTGTATCCTGACCCCTTTGCCTGGACTTTGGACTTCGTTGTATTCTGCCTGCCTATGAACTCTTGCCTGATCCTGACTATTCTTCGTTTAACCCTTTGGACACCGCGACCTTGTTCCCTCAAGAGGGCTTCCTCCTCGATCCAGACAACCTCCCTGGAGGGAGCTCCCGGCTCCCTGACATTATACTTGGGCCATGGATCCTTCTGAGGAAGCCACACCGGATGTCGGACGAGCGCTCCGCGGACTGGCATCCCGCATGGAGGACTACGAAAATCAGCAGGTTCGCATTGGGCAAGCTCTCGATATCCTGCTTGCTCGTGTGCCTTCCGCGCCCTCCGCTGCTCCACCTACTGGGAATCCCCCCATGGTGGCAGCCTCTACGAACGCAAGCTACACGACAGGTGAGCCTCGCATTCCACCTCCCCTTCGCTTCAGTGGGGACCCACAAGCCTGCAGGGGATTTGCCACACAGTGCCAAATTCAATTTGAATTCCAACCCTCGCAGTTTCCTAGTGAGCGTTCCAAGGTGGGGTATGTGATGTCTCGATTGGAAGGCAAGCCACTGGAGTGGGCAACGTCTCTTTGGGAGAAGGATTCCCCGGTGACTTATGCTGTTAAAGACTTTCTCCAAGCTTTTCGCATTGTCTTTGATGCTCCAGGTCGGGTCACGAACGCCCCAGCCCGTCTCTTGCAGCTCCGGCAGGGAAGCCGCAGTGTCAATGAGTACGCTATAGACTTCCGAACACTGATGGCGGAGACTTCCTGGTGTGATGACGCTTACAAGGCCGTATACTACCAAGGCCTATCCATCCGCATCAAAGATGATCTCGTCTCCAGAGAGACTCCTGACACCCTGGAAGGACTGATCGCTCTATCTATTAAGGTGGACACCCGCCTCAGAGAACACCAGGTGGAGAGAGAGCACAGCAGACGATTTTCTCCCATGTTGGCCCCTCGCTTTCAAAGGCCTATTCTGCAAGCTCCCACTGTCCCTGTGACTCATGTGTCCACGTCTCCCCTGGAGGAACCTATGCAGGTAGGAAAAGCTCGCCTCTCTGAGCAGGAAAAACTCCGAAGACGAATGGCAGGTCTCTGTTTGTACTGTGGTGGGCATTCCCATTTTGCCAACGCCTGCCCTGCCAAGGCCAAGACTTTTGTACCCCGAGGTATGTCTCAGGTTTCTCATGTAGGGGGCATCACTCGAGGGCCTCAGGAGAAGTATCTAGAAAAGTCACGCAGACTTCTTCTTCCCTTGCAGATTCACCTGGCAAGTAAGACTATCTTCGAAAGGGCCTTCCTCGACTCCGGAGCGGATGGCAATTTCATGGACGCCTTCTTTGCCGAACGCATGAAGATTCCCCTGCTCCCATTGTCTTCACCTCTGCGAATTACCGCTATAGATGACAAACCCCTGGAGTTTGAATTCGTCACTATGTTCACGGCGGAACTATCTGTACAAGTTGGGGCGCTGCATCAAGAAAAACTTTCATTCTTCATCATCCCCTGTCCTTCTACTCCAGTAATATTGGGTCTCCCGTGGTTACGTCTGCATAACCCCACCATAGACTGGTCCTCTGGGCAGATCTCTCGTTGGAGTTCATTTTGCCTGCAACATTGCCTCCTGCCTAAACCCCTCGAGAAGGTGAATGTCTCCACTGCAGAACTAAAGATTTTGCCCTCCACTTACAAGGGATTTTCTGATGTGTTTTGTAAAAAATCTGCAGAGTTCCTTCCCCCACATCGCTCCTACGACTGTCCGGTTGAACTCCTGCCAGGAGCCATGCCCCCCAGAGGGCGCACTTACCCTCTCTCTCCTGCAGAGACTACCGCTATGAAGGAGTACATCCAAGAAAATCTCCAGCGGGGGTTTATCCGCCCTTCTACCTCTCCTGCAGGGGCTGGGTTCTTCTTCGTGGAGAAAAAGGACGGAGGCCTTCGGCCTTGTATAGACTATCGGGGCCTGAATAAGATCACCGTAAAAAACAGGTATCCCCTGCCCCTGATTGCTGAGCTCTTTGACCAGCTGAAAGGGGCAAAGATTTTCTCCAAGTTAGATCTCCGGGGGGCCTACAACCTCATTCGCATCCGGGAGGGTGACGAATGGAAGACGGCATTCAACACTCGGGATGGGCACTATGAATATCTTGTTATGCCCTTCGGCCTATGCAATGCCCCTGCCGTCTTCCAGGAGTTTGTTAATGATGTGTTCCGAGATCTCCTAGGAAGGTTCGTAGTCGTATACTTGGACGACATCCTGATCTTCTCCAAGGACCTTGAAAGTCATCGCTCCCAGGTAAAGGAGGTACTCTCTCGTCTGAGGAAGAACTCTCTCTTCGCCAAGTTGGAGAAGTGTGTCTTCGAGGTATCCAAGATCCCCTTCCTAGGGTACATTATCTCTCCAGAGGGATTTGAGATGGACCCCGTGAAAGTGTCGGCCATCCAGGAGTGGCCTCTCCCTCTGAGTACCAAGGCAATCCAGAGATTCATCGGATTTGCTAATTATTATCGGCAATTCATCCGGGGATTCTCTTCCCGCATTGCACCTATCCTGGCCCTCATTCGGAAAGGGGGTAAACCCAGCCTGTGGCCTCCATCTGCCATAGAAGCCTTTCAGTCCTTGAAAGAGGCCTTCACGTCTGCTTCTGTTCTCCGACATCCCAATCCTGTACTACCCTTCTGCATCGAGGTTGATGCTTCTGAAGTCGGAGCCGGAGCTATCCTGTCTCAGAGACACTCCACTGATGGAAAATTGCACCCCTGTGCGTTTTTCTCCAAGAAGTTCTCATCCGCAGAGCAGAACTATGATGTCGGAAATCGAGAACTCTTGGCAGTCAAGCTGGCCCTTGAAGAATGGCGTCACCTCCTGGAGGGCTCTGAAATTCCTGTCCAGATTTACACAGATCACAAGAATCTGGAGTTTATACAGTCCCTCAAGAGGCTAAATCCCAGACAAGCCAGGTGGGCCCTTTTCTTTTCCCGATTTAACTTTATTTTGACTTATCGCCCAGGTTCCAAGAATCGGAAGGCCGACGCCTTGTCTCGTAGCTTCACTCCGGTGGACCGTGACCCTGAGAGGCAGGAGCCAATCATTCCACCAGTCAAGATCATTGCCTCTCTGTATCCCCAATTTGCCGACCAGATCCTGGCTGGGCAGTCCTCGGCTCCTCAAGATACTCCGATTGGCATGGCCTTCGTCCCTCCAGAACTTCGCCTGGCCATCCTGCAACAAACCCACTGCTCCAGGCAAGCAGGACATCCTGGTCCGGCCAAGACCCTTGAACTCTTGAGGCGCCTAGTCTGGTGGCCTGATATCCGCAAGGATGTGAAGGACTTTGTTGCTGCTTGTAATGTTTGTGCCACATCTAAGTCAAGTCACTCCCGCCCCAGTGGGTTACTACAGCCCTTACCAGTTCCTTCCCGTCCCTGGACCCACCTGTCCATGGACTTCATTGTCGAACTCCCTCCCTCCTGTGGGAACACTGTGATCTGGGTTGTCATTGATCGTTTCTCCAAAATGGCCCATTTCATCCCTCTGAAGAAGTTGCCCTCTGCGGTGGAGTTGTCCCAGTTATTCATCCAGTACATCTTCCGCCTGCATGGTTTCCCGGTGGAGATCGTCTCCGATAGAGGCACCCAGTTTACTGCCAAGTTCTGGCGTTCCTTATGCAAAGACCTGGGAATTGTTCTTCAGTTTTCTTCTGCATACCACCCGCAGACGAATGGGGCAGCTGAACGGGTCAACCAAGCCCTGGAACAGTTCCTGAGGAACCACGTATCCCTCTGCCAGGATGACTGGTCTGATCTCCTCCCATGGGCGGAATTCGCTCATAATAATGCTTGTCATTCCTCTACAGGGAGATCTCCGTTCATGTCGGTGTATGGTCAGCATCCTCAAGCTTTTCCCCAAGACTTTGTGCTATCTGACGTCCCGGCTGCTGACGATTCCGCAGCCCATATGTCTGCTATTTGGGCTGCTACCAAGTTGAACCTAGAGAAGAGCGCTCTGGTTCATAAGACTTTCGCGGATCGTCGTCGAAGATCCTCTCCTCTCTACAAGGTGGGTGATAATGTCTGGCTCTCTTCCAGGAATATCCGGTTGAAGATACCATCTCCCAAGTTGGGTCCAAAATTCGTGGGTCCATTTCCCATCCTGGAGATAATCAACCCTGTGGCTGTCAGACTCCAGCTTCCACCAGAGATGAGAATCCCCAACGTGTTCCACGTGTCTCTGGTGAAACCCGCCATCACCAACCGGTTCTCTGGCGGTCAGTCTCCTCCTCCTGCCATCTCTGTGGAGGGTCAACTCGAGTACGAGGTGGAGAAAATCCTAGACTCCAGAATCTCCAGAGGGTCCCTTCAGTACCTCATTCAGTGGAAGGGCTTTGGTCCTGAAGAATGCTCCTGGGAAGGACACCGTGATGTTCACGCTCCTCGTCTGGTGAGGGTATTCCATTCCAAGTTTCCCCAGAAGCCAAGTCCTGGTGGTCCGGAGGCCCCCCGTGAGGGGGGGGGTACTGTAACGATCGCCGCCCGGAGCAAACCCAGGAGCTCCGGGCGGCGCGTCCTCTTCCGCCGGCGTCGCTCCCAAAATGGCGGCGCCCATGGCCGCCACGTGGGTAAGCGGCGCCGGCGCGATGACGTCAGTGCGCAGGAGCGTCAATGACGTCAATGGCGCCAAATTCAAAATAAAAAGACGATCTAGACGCCAGAATGGCGCCCAAGTATAGGATAACTTCCCCTAAGCTTATCCTGGGTTCCCTGTGTGCCTTATTACCTAATCCTGTTCCTGCCTTGTATCCTGACCCCTTTGCCTGGACTTTGGACTTCGTTGTATTCTGCCTGCCTATGAACTCTTGCCTGATCCTGACTATTCTTCGTTTAACCCTTTGGACACCGCGACCTTGTTCCCTCAAGAGGGCTTCCTCCTCGATCCAGACAACCTCCCTGGAGGGAGCTCCCGGCTCCCTGACAACGTATATGGCAAAAAATGACTATTTTCAGCATTTATATGGCATATTTTTTCTGGCAACTGTGCTTCAGTGGCTGCAACCAAAAAAACTGGGCAAACAATGTCTACAAGGTCAACGTATGGCGAAAAATGACTATTTTCAGCATTTATATGGCATATTTTTTCTGGCAACTGTGCTTCAGTGGCTGCGTCCAAAAAAACTGGGCAAACAATGTCTACAAGGTCAACGTATGGCGAAAAATGACTATTTTCAGCATTTATATGGCATATTTTTTCTGGCAACTGTGCTTCAGTGGCTGCGTCCAAAAAAACTGGGCAAACAATGCCTACAAGGTCAATGTATGGCAGTTGTTTAAAGAGAACAGTAGATTACTAGCCAGCAAAGCTACCTAAGCTAAAATGTCCCTCAAATCCCTGCAGACTTCTGTCCCTCCAATACAGAGCAGTATCAAGCAGATTACTAGCCAGCAAACTTACTATCATCTGTCCCTGAAATCACTAACAGCTCTCCCCCTACACTATCTCTTCCAAGCACACACAGGCAGATTTTTCAGATAAATTTTTGCCCTTGATCCCCCTCTGGCATGCCACTGTCCAGGTCGTTGCACCCTTTAAACAACTTTAAAATCATTTTTCTGGCCAGAAATGTCTTTTTTAGATGTTAAAGTTCGCCTTCCCATTGAAGTCTATGGGGTTCGCGAACCGCTCGCATTTTTGCGCAAGTTCGCGAATATGTTCGCGAACTTTTTTTCCGACGTTCGCTACATCCCTATCCTTTAATGCTAACCAGACAGATATGGGATATCCCATCGCAGATCAATTATTGCACATACCATTCTGCTGGCCAATTACCTCCTCACTAACATGGACAAAACAACACAGCCACATAATTGTATAACTTGTGTCAAACAACCAACCATTCCCACCCTACATATTGCAAGCCCTTGTGGGCAGAGCCCTCATTACCTTATGTATCAGTTTGTTTGTAAATGATGCACATTTATGTACAGTCATGTGGAAATGTTGGTGCTCTATAACTACATGAATAAAAATGATAATACAGAGGCAGTAAAGGAGGCTGCTTGGCAGTTCAAGCAATCAGGAGTGGCAAGAACTACTGAATAAATAATTTCAGTGCCTAAATGTAGGAGCTATTATACAGAACAAAATGTCCTCAATTAAAATACAGGATAAACCTTGATTTCCTGGTCACATAAGGCTGTGTTATTTTATGTACACACCAATTTAAAAAAAATATGTTAAATAGGTTTATGGAACCAGAAGAGGTTGAGGTTCATACTATGAAACATAGCTGTCCATGTCCTTTTTAGTGACATTTGTGGCTATTAAATTTTACATTTTCACATACACATATGCTTGTGTTTAACTACAGTAGGGGAATGTCAGTTTGTCCTTTTGGTTGAAAACATTTGCATGACTCTTCTTATATACAGGGTTTATTCTGTAATAAATAAAAACAGGGTCACATTATTGTCTCAGATAAAGTAGGTTGACAAGGCTAAAAGCAGAATTAATATCATGTGTCAGGGGAACGTATTCCCTTGAGTTTTATTCTTTTAACATCCAGATAGTACATTTGTTCAACCAATCTCTTTTCCTCACTAATTAGATTATTTCTGTTTCGAGCCCTCTTTTGACATTCCATCTATCCCTCTTACTATATTTTATTCTCTTACTTCATCACACTGCCCCCATTCTTTCAGCATTGGTTCAAAGAGCTTAGTTTTTAATATTAGACAGTGCAAGTGCCTCTTGGGGTTTGACTTTCCTGAGGGTATCCAACAGCTTTCAAATGTGACACAGAATTCATTGAATTCACATTAGTTAAAACATAAGGTTTGTAACTCTGCTGGATAGAACGAGATTGATGAAACTCGGCCTGCAATATGCTAAAGCAGAGGGGCACATGGGGTATTGCCAATATTTTCTTGGGGAAAATCACAGAAAACACCCAGAATGGTGACCCATCACTTCTAATTACAGTCAGCCTGAAACTTTTGGCACATGACACACAGAAGATATTAAATTACATTGAAAGAATAGCTAGTCACATGCATGTGGTTAGGTTTATCACTCTAACATCAAAAGCAAAGTGCTTCCCATTTAAAATAATGGGAAATCAATACTTACAATTCTGGGCAATCCATTTAAATTTTTTTTAGAGCAATATGTCTTTGCCCGCAAAGCATCCTAGGCTAAGCCAATTAAGATGGCAACTAACAAAATACAACAAAAACCAAGAGTAACCTGAGTTCATTTTAATATATCTAAAGGCAATATAGAGTTTTGGTCTTTGTAATGAGGTCAGTGAAAACCAGGAAATCAAATTCCTGAAACTATAGTCAGTTGCTCCCCATTCAACTAAATTTGAATGGCACAAAATTAAGTTCTGCATGCTTATATAGAAAGGATTATTTTTTTTGAAAGATTTTATTTATTGAGTTTAACAGAGAAAAAGAAGAAAGAAGAGGCTGAAGAAGAAGAAGAGAGAGATAAAAGACAAGAGGATGGGTTATCCATTTACATCACATTCCAAACCCACATCAATAAAGTCCGGGTATTCAATCAAGTTACACTCAATAGCCATATCATAGATAGAGTCGTCGTACCTAGGCTCTGCGTTACTGCGAGGCAGCCCCAGCAGCTTGTTGGTCAGCCAACCAGCAATCCCACACTTTCCCAAACTTAGCAGGACAGCCTCTCGCCATGTAAGTAAGCTTTTGCTTTGGAAGGACATCATTTAGGAGTTTTTTCCAAAAGCCAATGGTTGGAGCTTCAATATCTTTCCACGTCAAAAGGATGGCTTTTTTTCGCAAAGTGAAAAAGTTGTTGAAGGCACAGTCTATCACAAGGAGGAAGGTTTAATCCTTCGGTGTGCCCCAGGAGACAGTATTCTGGAGTCCGAATTACAGGCAGACCCAGTGCAATATCAAGATGTGTAAGAATCGCTGACCAAAATCTACGCACTTTAGGGCATTCCCAGAACACATGCATGTAGTTACCCTGTTCACTGTTACATTTCACACATACATCCGGATACCCTTGATAAATATGTGCCAGCCTGTGTGGTGTTAAATAGACTCTGTTAATAAATTTAATATTGATGAACCTATCCCTGCTTGAGATGTTGTTGTCTGGTATTTGTTCAAGTAAATCCTTCCAGGTTCCCTCATCAAGATGAGGGAAATCCTGAGCCCATTTGTGACATACATGTTTAATAGAGTCAAAGTTGTCCTGCACCAGAATAGTATAGAACCAGCTAAGTGATTTGGGGAGGAGTGGTTTACGAAGATAACGTTCCAAGGTATTTTCTGTAACTGTGGGGGTACCTTCTGGAAATTGGGCAGAGTAAGCATGCCTCAATTGTATGAATCTAAAAAGCATACGATTACTCAGACCAAATTCTTGTTTTAACTGACCAAATTGTTTAACACCCTCTGGCTTAACTATATTGTGCAAATGTTTAATCCCGACAGTTGCCCACTCACTGACATTAGGGATGGCCGTAAAATGGAAAAGTGCTTTGTTACCCCATAGCGGGGTCCATTTGGACCAGCTGTGCCCCCTCCGATACGCCACAACCACAGTTTTTTGGAACACCTGAATTACCGTCTTCATGGGAGGGGTCAACTGGTAAATTGAAGGGAGCCCCCTATGCAGCTGATTGGCTAAAGCTTCAAACGAGGAGATAACTGCCGCTTCTATCACTGTAGCCTGATTGTTCGGGTCTGGATTGAGCCACCACCGGGCATAGACAAGCTGGCTGGCATAGAAATATAGCAGAAAATTCGGAAGGGCTAAACCACCTTTCGTGGCTGGGGCTTGAAGCATCCGGGTGGCTATACGTGGACGCTCACCTGCCCACACAAAGTTTCGTATACATGCATCCAGCCCTTTAAACCATTGCATTGGAGGTATAATTGGTGCGTTGTGAAAGGCATAGAGAAACTTGGGGAGGAAAACCATCTTCAGAATGTTAATGCGCCCAGGTAGGGACAATGGGAGAGTGGACCAATGCTGCACTTTCACTCTTAGGGAACTGAGTATCGGGGCTAGATTCAATTCCGTAAACTGTAACGGGTCTTTGTGTATTGCCATGCCTAGGTAAGTAAAGGAGGATACCCATTGTAATTGAGGGTGCGGGTTCCTAGTACCACCGTTGTCAATGGGAAATAGGACTGACTTCGCCCAGTTTACCCTAAGGCCAGAGTAATCTCCAAAGTTTGTAACCTCCCTCAACAATTCCGTGAGAGCCTCCCTGGGGTTGGCCAGATACACCAGCATATCATCCGCATAAAGCGAGATTTTCTCCTCAAGTCTCTGTATTTTAAGCCCTTCAATTTTCCTGTTATTGCGGACTAGCACTGCCAGGGGTTCTATGGCCAGAGCAAATAAGAGGGGCGACATGGGGCATCCTTGCCTGGTACCCCTTGCCAGCGGGAAACTGTGGGAGAGTTTTGCGTTCACCTGCACTCGAGCCACCGGGACATCATACAAGGCTTTTACCCACTTAATAAAGTGGTTTCCCAGGCCATACCATTCCAACAGGGCCCACAAATACGGCCATTCAACAGTGTCAAACGCCTTTTCGGTGTCCAGTGCGACTACTACTCTCTCACCTACAACTTCATGTGTCGCCCAGATATTATTATATAGTCTCCTGATATTTATATCTGTGGCCTTATTCGGCATGAAACCTGTCTGGTCTGGGTGTATTAGATGTTCTATCACCCCTCTCAGCCTGGTGGCAAGGATTTTGGCTAAGACCTTGACGTCAGTATTCAACAAGGAAATGGGTCTATAAGACTCACACTTTTCGGGGGGTTTCCCTGCTTTCGGGATTAGGATAATGGTGGCTGCCTTCGAGCTGTCAGGTATTTTGGCCCCGTGAAGTATAGAGTTAAAGAGAGAACAAAGCCTGTGTGCCACTATAGCGAGTCCATCCGGACCTGGGGCTTTCCCATTCGGGAAGTCATGAATAGCAGCTATAACCTCTTCAATGGAAATTCTTTGATTAAGGGGTTCTGCCTCCTCTACCCGTAGTCTAGGGAGTGGAATACTGTCTAGGTATTGAACGAGGGATTCAGGGGGGCGCTGGAATTTAGCGCTATAGAGGTTAGCGTAAAAGTCCACAAAATGGGAAAGAATCTGTTCTCGATCCCTAATTTCTTGACCCCCTGCCGTAGTCAATCTTGGAATGGCTGTCGATTGTGATGGTTCTCTGGAGAGAATCGCTAGTAGCTTGCCACATTTATCACCCTTATCGTACCATGAAGCTATCCTGCGGAGTTCCCATTGGGAGTACTTATGAACATAGGCTAGATCAAGGTCCCTTTGGGCTACCTCGAGGTCCGATTTCTGCTGCTCAGCCGGATCCCGAATAAATTCTTTTTCAGCTACACTCAGCTTATCCCGAAGGGATTTAAGTTCTGCGTCCTGCCTATTCCTGGCTTCCTTGATTAGCGAGATGTACTGCCCTCTCGTGTACGCTTTACTAGCATCCCAAGCAACCTGGTCGCTCGTGGTACCCTCATTCAATTCCCAAAATTCCTGATAGAGCTTCCTAAAGGGTTCACTTACAAAGTCATGATGGATCCATTTTGGGGGGAGTGACCCTTCTTCCCCTCCTATTTTAATAACCATCCGTATCGGGGCATGATCTGAGCAAATTCTAGACGTAAAGGAAATAGAGTCTACCAGCTGTAAAGCCAATGGGGAGGCCAGGGCCAGGTCTATCCGGGAAAGAGCGGAAGTGGACACCGTATAGCATGTATATTGACGTTCTAACGGATGGGACCACCTCCAAACATCAGTTAAATTAACAGAGTGAATCCAATCTCCCAACACCCCAGTGTCATTTCTGAGCGGTCTCAACCTATCCACTGCTGGATTCGGGACTGCATTAAAATCTCCAAACCAGAATGTGGGAAAGTCCCCAATACCAACTAACTTCCCAAGAATCAGTTGGAGCAGAGTTATATCACCTGGCGGGGGAGAGTATACATTGACCAATATCATTGTGTACCCACTGATTGTCACCTTAAGAATTATATATCTTCCATATCTGTCTGAGATTATTGCTTCAACAGCCGGTTTTACAGTTTTCCTAAACAGGATAGCCACTCCCCGGGAGTAGGAGGAATATTCTGCATGAAAAGTGGGGTGTAGCCACTGTCTCTGCAGTGTTCTGACCCTTTGGCCTATCAAGTGCGTCTCTTGGAGTAGGATTATATCTGTCCCCTGTTTTTTAAGGTGGTCCAATACCACTGACCGCTTAACTTTATCATTCATACCCCGAACATTCCATGATACTATCTGAAGTTTAGCCCCTGCCATAGTATTGTGTATCAGCATACGATCGAAAACAGTTAGAAAGGATTATTTACTGAAGGTGAGGTTTGCAAAGTTTTTTCTAATAACTCAATATCAAACCACCAAAAAAAAAAAAACTCAAAATCATAAAGGCTAAAAACATCTTCAAATGATTCTAATGCCATTGCCATTGACTTCTACATAACCTCAACAGGTTTTGGCTGGAGTATTTTCAGATTCTTGCTTTTTGCAGCTTCAAGTCATAATAAATCTTAAAAAATGTGAGTTTTTTTAATTCTGAAAAATTCAAGTTTTTACTGAAACTACAAATTGTTTGGGCAAAACACAACCCAATCTTTCATAAATAAGCCTCATAGTGTACAACTGGTAGCATACATCACACTAAGCAAAATTCAAACAGCTTTGCATATTTTACTGCCACAGTTTCAGAACACACCACACAGTGACTTACATACCAATATAAAATGTTGCCAGTCAGGGTTGAAATGGATAGTTAGGGCACTGGAAGGAAGCGGGCAAAAAAGTGCTACTGGAAAGCACTTGGCAAGACTGGTGTTGGGCTGAGCCCTGTAAAGGGGGGGGGTTGCTGAGTGGACCCCTAGTAAGGCACTGAGAAGTGTACTTAGGATGTGTCCCCAACCTGACTGTGCAATTATTCTCGATGCTGTGTACCCTGATTTAATGTTGAAGTGAGCCTGCTGGTGACTGTGTCAAGAGTGTCAACGAATAAAAAATACTGTCTTGTTTATTTGCAACTCCCAGCATCCTGTGTTTATAGTGTGGGCTTTCTTTAGAAAGTACTGCTTACAAACTTGTAAGTTATCTCATAGGAACTTAGCTCCAGTAGACTCCAATGTGTTTCTGATGTATGTATGAACAAACAGAGGGTCATTACACTAATAAATAGAATGTACAATTATACAAAATACAGTTGCAATGTAGATTAAAAGTTAGTGTCAAAGAGACACGAGGATTTCATTTTGTTTTGCAATAAAAATACTAATGCAGTTCCGGAATCTACAGAATATCATACCTCAACCTATATTGCCCTGTATGAGGCTATGTTTGTGTTATTATTGCTATTGACTTCCATCAAGATTGTGTTCAATATTTATAAAATAGAAAATTATCAATGACTGTTAACCTTTGAGTGCCAGCAGAATTTCACATTCATTCATTTGCACATTTTGTGGTCTTTTTTTTTCATTTTGGGGAAATTTTTAGTTAACCTAGGAAAAAATTTAAAAAAATTATAAAAAAATATATCTCAGTTTAACCACTTCAGGCAATGAATACCAGCTTTTCTTTGTTTATACCATAATACCCCTTTCAGACCTGATGATGAAACCTCCTCTCAAGGATGCCATTGCATTCTCTAGAAGCCCTTTACTATTGAATAAGGCATCAGTATCTTTGTTAAATGGTCCTCTTGTATATTTCTACATAGTTATGGAATTCCTCTACATCTTCTCTAGTTCTAACAATTAAAACTCAACCAGCCTTTCTTTGTGATTAAAAACCTTAATTAGTTTAGTCTAGTGATGGGCGAATTTCTCCCGTTTCGATTTGCCGAAAAATTCGCAAATTTCCTGTGAAATTCACGAAACTACGAAAGATTTGCCTAACTCAAATTTTGATGCCCGCGTAAATTTTGACACACACGTCAATTTTGACGCCGGCATTAAAGTCATGGGCATCCGAATAGTGTTGACACGCAACGGTTATGACGCAAGCAACGTTTCCTGAAGAGCGTCATTTTTTTTGACGCCTGTGAATTTGTGGCGAAATTCTTTGCTGGCGGCGAATAAATTTGTGAAACTCCAACAAAAATTAGCCACTGGTGAAGCACAGAATTTTGCCACAAATTTGCACCTGGCAAATTTATTCACCCATCACTAGTTTAGTCTCTTTTCTCTTATTCGGTCTTCAAAGTGTGAAGGTGTGTTTCACTATGTATCACAGTATTACACACATAAAAAGTACATGGTCACAATATCATCAGATAAATATAATGGCCTTACCTGTATTCTTTTATTGTCCATAACACGTGTATTTTCAAGCAACCTGTAATATAAAATGACATTTATTGTAAGCATATATTACATAAGGAATCATTCATTGAAAAAAGTGCTAAGGTGTCACATTTCTCAGAGCACATTGCAATAGTTGCGTCTTTCTGTTACCCACATGCATTGGTCTCTTAAGGTCTTCAATCTCAAGCCACCTAAGGCTTGCTGAATTGTGTTCATGAATAGAACAATGTTTACCAACCAATGCAAGCATCTTTTCATCAGTGTAGTGGTGTGTTATTTAGGGGCACATTTACTTAGCTCGACTGAAGGATTAGAATAAAAAATACTTCGAATTTCGAAGTATTTTTTGGCTACTTTGACCATCGACTACGACTTCGACTTGAACGATTCAAACTAAAAATCGTTCGACTATTCGATAGTCGAAGTTCTGTCTCTTGCCACCTAAAACCTACCGAGCATCAATTTTAGCCTATGGGGAAAGTCCCCATAGGCTTTCTAGCCAATTTGGGATTGAAGGAAAATCGTTCGATGGATGGATTAAGATTATTCCTTCGATCGAAGGATTTAACTTTGAGGGTCGAATATCGAGGGTTAATTAACCCTCGAAATTCGACCAATAGTAAATGTGCCCCTTAATGTTTACATGAAGCTACAGTATGCAGACATACATTCTTCCACACAGACTTGGATGTATTGTTCTGATGTATGAACATATGTT
Organism: Xenopus petersii; assembly: GCA_038501925.1. Classification (NCBI taxonomy): domain Eukaryota; kingdom Metazoa; phylum Chordata; class Amphibia; order Anura; family Pipidae; genus Xenopus; species Xenopus petersii. The sequence continues at coordinate 76,825,248 of CM076676.1, read as the reverse complement.
ATATATAGTGCATGAAAATACAGGTATGGGACCTGTTATATAAATACTCAGGACACCTTACATCTTCAACATTTAATAAATGCAATAAGATTGTTTTGCCTTCAATAAGAATTAAGCTAATTACATTTTAGTTGGGATTATCAAGTTTTTAATATACCTTTGAAAATGGAAATCATTTTTAAAAATGTTTATGCAGTTACGGGTTTCCAGGTAACAGATCCCATACTTGTATGCGCATACTTACAAACAAGATTACTTCCATTTGCTGTGCCTTTGGACCTGAACCCAAACCTTGATAGTTCTAAGCTATTAGTAAAGTATAGCAGGCATGGTGCAAATTAAAGCATCTATAGGATCTTTGTTTTGGGCTCAACAGCTACACTGTTTTAGACATGAGAGTTAAGATATGTTTGCTATATAGACATTTCTATTTGTAGTGCTTCATTTTTTTATTAGAAGAGAAGGACGAAGAAGCATGCAACACTCCTATACCAAACACCATGTGCCTATTACAGTCAGATATAATTATTTCAAAATGTGTTCAAAGGGTCTAGCATATTGGTTCTATATTTTATGTGCTAGGACTGTGAAAGGAACTAATTACGGCTTCAGTCATATCATACAAAAACTGTATGAAAACACTGTAAACATTTGCATGAAACAAAATACAATTCAGAAGTGAATTTATTTGAAGATATATTTGATTTACTCTCTTCTCCAGCTGATATGAATGCTTGGAATTGCCCTGAAAGAACCACAATATTCTTGTTTGGAAGAATACTGTGTTGCAGTATCATAAAATGTACTGCATCAAAATTCTCTTCTTTATTGCAGTTGAGTAATGGTACTGCATTTTCCCTGAGGTTCTGCATAGTAAACCTGAATATAATAAGATCAGACAGTCAGAAAACAGATCTGTGAAATCCTGCATGTACTTTACAATGTTGGAAAATATGAAATTAATGATTCTCCATGTAATATAGAAAACCATCAGATTGCCCTCACTCTGGCAATTGTGCTAAATCATTATCGTGGTTTACTGAGATCTCAATAAACCACGATAATGATTTAGTACAATTGCTAGAGTGTGGGCCATCTGATTTTTTCTATATTACATAGATTGTTGAAACTTCTTGGCAAAGCAGAGTTTCCAGATAGCGCACCACATTGAATTTCTTGGATTGTTTCAAATTAATGATTCTCCAGTAAATAGTTTATTTTTGTCACATGGTTATAAAACACAAATTAGAAACTATAAAATAATCCACATTTATTGAAAATGTAATTGTTGTTGTCATTGTGCGAACCTGCAGATGGTTGCAAAAATATAAATCTAACCACTATTGTGCTGCTGTGTGTTATTGACCAGGTACGCGTTTGCCACAGTTTGTTAAATGTGCCCTGTTATATTTACTATCTAGCTTTTAGCACACTACTTACAAAAGGGGGAAATTGCAACCACAACATACTATTCTTTTTAGTTAAAATATGGTCTTTTCAGTGACAACTTTGAGGACTGTAAGGGACAGAGCCTTCAACAACACAGATTCCACCTTACAAGGTGATCTGTCAGACAGCACTGGCTGTACAAAAGGCAATGCTTTCCCATTCACATTATCCAAAAGAACTGCTGGAAGTGTCAAAAATCAACCCCCCCTGCACTACAGGACCTTAGAATTGCCAACCAACTTGTTATCTTCTGTTATCATGGTTGCAATTCACCCTGAGCTTAACTTGAAAAATCTGCCTACATTTCTATGGAATTCTATTGCTGTAAGGATTTAATAAGAATATAAAAAGCCACTAGCAGGAAGTTTACCCCAGAAGACCATACAGCTCTGAAATGTTTCCATGAATTTAAAATGGCTAAATAAGTCCTCTAAGTCTATGTCAAACTACAAAGCTTTGCTAAATTTAGCAGTTATATTTGAGAAAATCTACTGAACACATAAAAAATTGTATTGCATCTTACATCCTTACATACAAAAATAATTTAAATGACGAAACTGAACAGTTTGATGTACTGTACGGACCATATTATGTGCACGCACATTAAAGGGCATACAATGTTAATGATTCTAGGTAGGTATACTTCTTCCTTGGAAAATGAGTAATATGAATGATAGCAAACAAAGAATTGTTTTATCTTCTATTGTAAATATAATAATCAACAGTGCACAATATGACTGCACACAACACCAACATTTAACTTTTTTTTTTTAACTGGCCGACTGTTTTTTTACAGCATGAAATGAGAGTTTTACTGTGCTTGCTGGTATGTATGGGGTGCAGAAGTACTCAGGCTAGCTTTAGTTACGATTCCAGAATATTACCGTATGTGACTTTCAAACTGATAGTGCTCATGGTGTTGGAGCAGGACCCAGAAATATTTAGTATGGCATACGGATACATTCTGCATTCCTGGAAATTGTCAGTGCTGCTTGATCCCTGAATGTTCAATATCATATTTATTATTAAATGTACACTGCTACAATATGTCCAAGTAGGACACTGTACACAGATTTTAATACTTTGCACAGAGAACATACTTTTTTTTTATATCCAGCAATGTTTTTATTTAAAAACACACACATACACACACACACACACACACTGCTGTTTATGCAGTCGGTTTCATTTGTATGGACTTTTGGTGCAGCATTAAGCTTACACATGTAATGCCTATTATACTGTATCTGATTGTGTTAATGGATAAAATAAGTACAATTGCCGGCAATATAAAGGACAACCACAGAGAATTGTGTAAATACAGAACTACCTCTTGCCATTTCCAGCACAATATTTCTTCCTGTAATGTGTCGAGTGCACTTTCTGTCTCTAATCCGTTATGTTTCTGCATGGTATGCTTTTTATTAACGTTAATGTGTGCCTGGCATTCAACACAGAGCTTGTCACAACGAGATGTAATAAGTGCAGACAATGATGAAAAAATGGAATGGATTCAGATTTTAAGGAAGGCGACTAGAGCAGTAGATCACCCTCCATTCAGTTAACTCTAGCCTTGTCAAATTTACCATTGCTCAGCATTGGCTTAAAGGAGATTGCATTTGCAGAGAAGACAACTTTATTGATCTTAAAAGTAGCACGCTTCTCTCTCTCATTAATCCTAAGTACATGAAACTTGTGTTCAAGTATTATTTGGTTTACACTAGGCCTAAATTATTTTGAACATGCTAATGTGATACATATGTAAAGAGTTAATATGGTTACAGAGGTTAAAGAAAAACCTGCAATTTAGGTACTTAGGCTGGCAATATTAACGGAGAGGACAGCCCTATGTAAACACAGTTATTTCCCTACTTGGGTTCCCCTGCCCTTACTGGCATTAAGTGTATGCCAATATCTGCAGCAGTGCTAGTGCACAAGACAGGTGCACAAATGCTTTATTTCTGAAGGGGGATAAGCCCCAACCTTATTTGGGGCTTTCATTGACATGTAATCCAAAATATAGCTGGCATGCATGTCAGCCAAGTTGTGCAGAAACTATTAAGCTGTGAATAAAAAGCTAAATACACTTGGCCAAATCACAATTAATGTAATCTTCAAGTTATTTAGCCTCAAGTGGGGACAGTTTCAAGTTGAACGGATTATTAAAAATATGAGCCAAGAGACGCTTTACATGGGCAGGTCAAAGAGACTTGTTAGTTATCAACTTTGTCCACAGCACAATGGCGTCCTCAGCCATCAGACGTCCTCCAACTGGTTGCAAGAGTGGCCATGGTACTAAAGTTCAGGTACATTGTTATACCAAACTACCGTAAAAGTTATTAATGTCCACAGATAGTGGGGCTGATTTTCTACAACTGGTACTAAAGTAAACCAGAGCAGTTACCCATATTAACCAGTCAAATATTTGATTTCATTTTCTCTTAGTAGTCTGATCAAAGCTAATTGTTGATTGGTTGCTACTAGTAGTAGCACTTGCACAGTTTTGCACCATTAGTAAAGAATGGCAACACATTGAGATATAGCCTTTTATAGATATTACCAACATTAACAGAGACGTGCAGATTTCTGAGAAGACACTACTTCATGTTTTCAAATGTTAAATCACATTCTCATCTTTATGTCAAAATGTCTACTGACGTCTGCAGTTTTAGCTTTCTTCAGGCATTCATGTAACAAAGGAGTTAAACAAGTTAAAATGACATTTTGGGAGATGTGGGTATTAGAAGTCTTTCTTTGCAAATGTCACTGTATCGCGCTTCGCATCCATTTTGTTGGTTTATTTGGAAGACAGACTGTCCCAAGCTGCTGAATGAGTTTTGAAAGACCAAGCAAAATCCTTTATATTTACATAGCTCTGTTTGTTGAGATTGTCAGACCTTATGCTTTGTTTGCAAGGACTGAGCATGCCAAGTGGTTGATAGTTTTAGGAGTTTAATTGCTAGGAATGTTGGCCAAAGTTCAAAATAAAATAATAATGATTTAAAACATCATTGGCACTTCTAAAATATACAATAGCTATGGAATAAAAAAATCTCTACAAAGGTAAGGACAACTGAAATTGAAGTTGTTGAAAATTTCATAATAAACAAGAGACCACCTTTATATACCTTCAAGATGTAAAGTCCCACGGGAGAAGCCGCATTTCTTTAACCAGTTCTCTGTATATAAACAGAGGGATAAGTAAAGGTATTGGTGGAGCATTCATAAAAGTAAAAACAAAGGCAAATGTATTATTTTTCCTGCAGTACAAAAGCACACATACTAATTGCCAGAAAGGAAAGCCCTGGAACTATGAGTGAGGGACTGCCTGACAAGAGATCCAAATGATCAGCAGCCAGATTACTCTGGTTTATGTTTAGATACTGGCAGAATCAGATGAAGACGTGATTGGGTGAGAAGCAATGAGTTAAGGGAAGGAAAAGCCAGGCTGGGCACAGAGTAAGAGAGGGATATGATGTCAAGGGAAGAAGCAGTTCACTGCCTTATCTTCTGAGCAAGTGAAAACATCTCAGGTTTTTCTTCTTTGTTTTCTCATATTATCTAATAATAACTGGATGTGGATATTTTTCTGAATGTAAGGTTATATTGTGGTTTCCATATTTGCATATAGTATGAATGAGAGAGTCTGAATTGTATTAATTCATGATAAATGAATGTCAAATGCTTGATCCAGGGAATGTATCCTATCCTCATTGGGGTCAGAAATGATTTTTTCCCTCAATGCATAATTGGCAGTGGCTTCAGGCTGGGTTTTTTCTTTCCTCTGGATCAAAATATAAATCATATTTGTCACAACAGTGGTAGGACATTTCCAGAGTACTGCATATGTAAGAAACTGCAGACTGCAGAACTTCTCTCATGATGGGAGATGCAGCTCCTTTCCGTAGCATAGCGGTTTTTATATATGTAACAGGTTTTTATGCTATTTAAGCACAAAAGGGTTAATATCCGGCTAGGAGAATAGAGCATGTCTTACATTGGACTCGTACACACCATTCATGGAATCCCTGTTCAGCGACTTCACTCTCTAGAGGTACTGGTCCCTCTAGGGCAGAAAGGTTTACTGGGCCTTGGTGTACCCAGGCCCCTGGAAAAATCCAGCTGGGTCAGCAACCAAAAGCCGAAGAGGAAGATCCACCCCTTTTCACTCACTCACAGGAGCGCTCGGAGGGCGGCGCACTGAAGTCATCACGATGCACCAGATGCGTGAAGGCAGTACGCCGAGGAATGGTGCAAATTTTTAAATTAAAGCCCTTCCAGGTCACGGGTTCAATGCCCGATAATAGGAATTTGCTTGGAACTGGCTTGTATGCCTAATTAGTTTGCAAGTACTTTCCTGGACCTTTGACCCTGCCTGAACCTATTGACTTTGATCCTAGCCGCCTGCCTATTGAACTACTGCCTGAATTCTGACCACATCTACCGTGAACTTAAACTTTGCCCTAAAGTTCCTCCTTGGGCCAGACTTCTCCGATAGGAGCCAATAGGCCCCTGACACTCACTATACAAAGTGTGTCAGGAAGTGGTCACAAAACCTCTTGGCCAATAATACTACTATGCAAATTACAACTGGTTACATGGGCATCTGGCCAGAAAGTAGGGAGATCAGGAAGTGTAGGGATTTAAAGCCATAGGGGCATATAAACCCTATGGGCCCCTTCATATAATGATTTACAAGATATAGATATAGCCCAACTTATTTGATTAAGTCGACTGAACAGGCATACATTTCTTAAAAATGGCCATTTACAATGGCTGATTATTTGTGGTTATTGAAACAATATTGCCTATGTCAGCTTGTTGGGGTTAGGGGGTTTTCTAACAATTTTGGGCATAAAAGAACAGCCTTAGCTTTGGGTCAGTAGCTTTACCTTGGACTCCTGAAGGAGTGCAAGGACATTTGAATCATCGTTTGATTATCAGGAACCTGAAGGTCATGCGCCAGAGGTTGTGGGGTTTGTGTTGAATTAATGCTGAACTTGCTATTCTTGTAACTACAATCATACAAAGATAAGTAAATCTATTTGGTTTGATTATTACTTGAGTGTGTGTAAGTTATTGCTCACTAATAGTTAATCAGATGGCTTAATAATTGATCTTGCATGTTTTATTTATATTTGGTATTAATGTTAATTAATACAAATTATTGAGATTAATAAAGGGGTTTATCACTTTATTACATGCTGGTAGCAGAGTTTGGGGCTATCCTCTCTGTAGGTAGAGGAAGCTTAATACTCAGTGGTGGATATAATGAGGAATGGCAGAGCATAGTAGTGATCTCTTATGGATTTCTGGTTTTAGAATATTGCCTTGGGTTAGGATGGCAAGCTTCTATTTATCTGATAAAATATGAATAAATGCTGTGGTCATTCTACCCATTTCTGTCTCCTGGTGTTTCATTAAGGTATGCAATAATAGGGTTCAGTGGGATGGCTCAAGGTGAAGAGTCAAATTGAGGAGTCCCCTTGTCACATCAGTAAAACAAAGATTGGGAGAGACTTGCTGGAGTGATTAAAGATGAGACCTAGAAAAGGATAGGACTGGATTTAGAAGGAAAGCTTCTGTTGGAGATATCAGATAATGAGCAATGCCTACAGCATAATGCAGTGTAACTGAAAGTGATGAGCAGACCCTGCAATACAGATGTAAGAACGTTTTAGAGCAATATACCTTTAACCTGCCGACTGCCTGCCTATCTTGGAGGTAATGCTGCCTTTGCCTTTTTTTATAATTGCAGCCTGTTCTCTGCTAACAATTTCAGCACTGATCTGAAGTGCTTTCAAAATTATACAACTAATCACCACCTTAGTGCATATGGAAAAGCCAATAGTAATTCAAGTTCCAACCCAATGCTTGTATGTGTACAAGCCTGCTATTTGGGATCTATTTATTTATTTTAAAATAGGCTTTACATTTACATACCCCTTCTTGGTTTCAGGAAAATAAATTCTGGGGAATGCAGGTTGCTAATGGAGATGCTGATATACTTTTAACTTTGCAACAAATAAAATTACTTTTTTACTGAATTTTTTTGGTCCAGTGGATCCAGCTCTGCTTCCATATTCTCAATAATGTGATTGATACACACGGAGGATTGCAGTGGATCCTATTACTGTTCCTATGGTGCTCCATCCAAGCACCTAAAATATCAATCCAATATCTGTAGTCTGGAACAAAGGACCAAATCGCAGGATAACTGCAAATGTGCCAAATTTTATTTTAATCCACACACGACATGTTTCGGGCGCAACTGCCCTTTTTCAAGTGTGTAATATAAGTGAATTACAGCGTTTAAATCACCTCAACGAGGTCTGTAGACACACCCCCCACCTCCTAAACACCAATGAAGATTCAATGTGAGCAAAAATCCAATATATATACAATATTGCTAAAATTCAAGATAATAAAGTGTGTGGATTAAAATAAAATTTGGCACATTTGCAGTTATCCTGCGATTTGGTCCTTTGTTCCAGACTACAGATATTGGACTGCTTCCATATTCGTTGCTGTCTGACTAAAACATAAGTGGTAGAAGAATTGGTTGCTGCGGTGGCCTAACAATAAGGCACGGGCCCCACTGTTGCCTCCCCCCACACCTGCTCTTGCCCAGGTAGAAGAGTGGGCTGTGGTGGGGGCCTGCTTCCCCTATACTTACACCACTGGTTTGCTGAATTCTGAATTCCCCTTGACAAAGGCTATTATGCCAAAACATTGGGGCTATTCTCATTTTTTTGCAAGTGTATCCGCTGCTTGTATGTACCTGTTTTTCGAGGGCTTAGGATAGCAGATGATGGAAAGCATTTTCAAGTTTATTGTAGTATTCCCTACTCTTGGGGTGATGATCCTAATCCTCAATCTCCTGGGGTCATGATCCTAATCCTCTTGAAATGGTGGATGTGTTAATTCATTCAAAATGTGATTATTATTGCTAGTTTTGCTGCAAAGAACTGTTGCCTGATTAATATAAGATCAGTACAACTACATCAAGTTAAAACCAAATAAAAAACATTTGCCCTGGTGTCATATAAGGATTTCTTGGTTTTCAAGCCTTGCAATGTCACTATTCCTCCCTACTTGACAAGGAACAGGCAGGGCACTTAAAGGGGTCTAGGGTTGAGCTCCTTAAAGAGGTAAGTGGATCAATTTTAAAATTTGTTTTTTTGGGTGACCCTTCATAACTTTTTATGCAGACACTTAGAAAACCAGCCACATCCATTGTATACTATCGATTGTAGCAACTATTAGCTGGAAATACAAGCCGACCTCTCAGAAATCATTGTGATGTGCAGCAGAACTTTGTACAAATTTGTTTATAGCTTATTCTTTTTAAGGTCCTTCCTGAAATGTAACAGAATGTTTTATTTGTTGTAGACCTGCAAGGCAGATATTGTACATGAGAAGCTGGAATGCTGTGATTCACAGTTCAATAGGCAGTTATTATGAACCTGCTCAGGATATCAGCAGTGATGCTGCAGGGTCTTGTCTGCCGACTTCCACAGCCCTTTTTGCATTGAGGATAATCATTTTGTTTACTGCTTGCATGCTACTTTATTTAAACCCAACATTCGACTATTATAGCATTACTACATATTAATACAGTATATAGAACTGTGACGTGAATCTCTTTGGTATATACACACTTATGTGAAATAATAAATGTAGCAAGCATATGTAAATGTTTAAGGTTTTGCGTAAATTCTCTCACTTATTCGTTACCATAACAACTGTTTATTGGAGCTATTTACAGCATAATATGCATGAAGTAATGACAGAGAAGAGCTATTTCATGCAATTTTTGTGTGATACAATGAAAGTAGTGGACTTTAACAGTGAAAATTATATTCAGGGGTATTGGCTCCATCCTATGGTTAAAGGAAGATATGCACTGTACCAATTAGGTCCGTTGCTATAGTGACGCTGACTTGTATTTCTGCAATTTCACAAAATGAACACTTCTATACCGGTTGATAATAGGATGGAAAAACTACGTTGATATAAAGTAGTGAAATACAGACTAGCTGGTTTGACACTGCTAGATCAACATTTTATAAAGGTTTAGAAAATGTATTTATTCAGCAGTGATGGAGTATATGTAATGTAAATATTTAAATCTGTTTTCATGATTGCATCATGTTTTTTTTCTGTGCAATCTTTTATAAGGCTCTGAAAATGGCATATTACTCATAATACTATTTCAGCTCATAAGAATTAAATGTCATAGAATAAAGCAGTAAAATAAATGGTTGCAATTTCATTTGTGCAGTATTAACATGCAGCAAATCCCACTGAACAGATCATACTTATTAGCTTATAAACATTCTAAGGAGGTACTATGAATATGAAACCAGTAGAAAATGCTCACCATTGCCATCCTTAAATATATGTCATCCTTGAAAAATGACTTGGTGCTAATACATGAATAGTCCCCCAGTCCCATTCCAGCAATATCACAAAGTATACAGGTGTACTCTTGCACATTAATCCTCAGTACAAGTGTGCCTTCCCTATTATTTATCAGTTTCACAATCTCGCATTCGCTCTTTTAAAAAAGGAAATTTTGGGTCACTGAAGTACAGTATAAGTAAGGATTCCTTTTACAACAGAGCAAACGGAGTCCACACTCTGCATGACTGGTTAGCAATTGCTTAAGATGCATGCTGCTGCCTGAACTGGTTTCTTTGCCACCTGTATATAAATTAATTATGTATATTATTATAACAAATATGGCATTTTAGGATCTGAGAAGTCCAAGGCCCTACAGTTTTATGCGGACACTGATACATATGGAATCTCACCTCGAATACAAATGTTCTGTGGCGATACACAGATATAATCAAACATGCCAACAATGTAGCTTCACAGCTACAGTTCATAAACAGAAGGGTATTCAACAACTATATTTAACAATGGACACAAATGCAAGAGCTGCATATATTTCATAGACAAGCCATATTTTATAGCTGGCCATAAAGGAGGTAGTAGGTAAATGTATGCTATAAGTTCATAGGGCCATTAACGGCTTTCAGAAGCATATTGGATCAGAGGAAAAGACATGCTACTATATTGAAAATAATAGCAACCAGAAAACAAAGAAAAATCTTGGTTAGAGAAAGGCAGAATATAAATGCACAGTAACATAACTAGAGGGGGGCGGGCCCTGGTGCAGGACGTGCAGCCGGGCCCGTCCCCCTCCGTACGCCCGGAAACACTGAAGAAGTCAGTGGAGTGCGAGCTGCCGAGGGCTCTGAGGGGTTGTGGGCTCTGGCCCAATTGCACCCCCTGCTCCCCCGGTAGTTACGCCACTGTTAATGCATGTCATTTAAAAAAATGAAATAGAATTCAGAGGTCAAATGAAACAGTTAATGCAAAGTAAAAAAAAAATGATTTTGGAGTTCATTTTTGATAGTGGGATACCCTGATACCTCCTTAACCCAGGTATTAAATATTTAGTCAACCCATTGTTGCCCTGTAGAATGCCTTTATTTACTTATAATACAATAAAACACAGAAATCCATATATGATATCTAATAAAGTTATAGGATCTATTATCTTGAATGCCTGGGGACTGGGGTTTTCCCAGGCAAGAGATATTTGCGTCAGTTGGATCTCCATACCTTAAATCTGCTAAAAGTATTTTAAACAAAATGAACCCAATAGGATGCATACAGCTTACTTACCATCAAGTACAGGTACAGTTTTATTATTACAAAGAAAAACATTTAATTATTTGATTAAAATGGAATCTGAAGGAGATGATCTTTCTGTAAATTCTGAGGTCTGGATAAAGGGTTTCTGGATAATGGATCCCAAAACTTTCTATAGGCAAAAAATCATTTTTTATGCGTCTTAGGTTAAAGTGGTGATCTATTCAGTCTGCTTTAGGCGAACTGTTCGGATTAAAGCACATTCCTTTTTACCAGTGAAATATATACCTAAATATATTTAATGTCACTATGTGCTTTACTTTGCTTTGCTTTTTGGGAGAGGCGGTGATGAACTGAGGCAAGATAATAGGGCGAACAAGCAGAATCTCTTTTTCCAAACAAATGGGCCATTATTTTTGCATAGAAACAGGATGACTAATGAGGTACACCTGATGCAGGCTGCACAGATTGTAGAAATGTTCATGTTGCACTCGTGCATGTGAAATTTCCGAAATACTTAAATATATACAAGTATGAGATGATCGGATCCCTTATCTAGAAGCCTGTTATCCACAAACTCTTCCACCATCTCACATACTATAGACTCTTTAAGCAAATTTTAAATTATTTCATTTTGCTCAGTAATAAAACAGTACCTTGTAATTGATTTTTGCTGCATGAAATCCATACTGATGGCACATCCTAGTGGGTTTAAGTGTTTTTTAGGAGCTAAAATGTATGGGGATTCAAAGTATGAAAAGATCTTTAGTCTAAAAAAAAAAAAACCCAGTCCCAAATGCACATAATGCGTTACACTTGCAGAGTGTTTATAGTAAACAATTAAATAGTAATAACTATGGATTTCACTAAAGACTAGCAATGCAGATGCAGTTATAGCACCTGTATTTTTCATTTGTGACACTTGTGAAAGGGAAGCTACTAAAATTAATGCTATATATTAGTATATATAATCATGTTTAGTACGGCAGAATTCACCGTTCCTTGGTGTAGTGATCATTATCTACTGGAAACGTGTGTTTTAAAATATTTTATCTTTTTGCTGTGAAATAATCTTTGTGCAAACTAACAATCTGGGAAAATCCAAGAAAACAAAGAATGTATTGTATATTGTCAGTTTTTAAAGTGCCCAGGCCATGTTATTACTTGCTAAAAATACAGGTGCATTAAATCTGCAATCACCTGCTTGACCTATGTTTTATGTCCTATAAATAACATTTAGTTTTATATTTTCATGTCAGAAAATTATAAATTCTACTCACCCAGAGAAGCATTAGCGTCTATACTGTAGCTGACATTCTTCGCAGACAGCCCATAGGACTTTACCTGTCTGGGACAGCAAGGAGCACTTATGAATGCTGTGCTGAAACTTCAGGGTGGAGGAAACAGTGTATGTTCATTTAACCATTTCCCTTCCTTCTTTTTATATAGAGTGAACAACAACTCCCAGATTCCTCCAATAGTTAGAGGATTCTGAGAGCTATACTTTTAATACATTGAAATAGATCAGTTGTGATGTATATTTTTCATTTGTACCATTGCACTTATTTAGTGGTTTGAACCATGTTCTACTAATAACCAAATTGTGTGAAAGATGTTACATGTTAAATGAAGAGATTAGTAAAGCCACACTGCTCGCATCCATATGAGCAATGAAACCCAGTAGTGACTTCTAGTGGCTTCATAAAAATCAGTAAGGTGTATATTATTCATTATACATTATTGTTAATATTATTGAAAATACAGGCTGTTTCAACTACACAAGCACCCAAAAGAGAAATGAAACATTATTTCATAGCTCACATTATCTTCGTAATCAGGTATGATATCTGGTATCCAGAAACCTGTTATCCAGAAAGCTCCAAATATTGGGCAGGCCATCACCAAGGACTCTTTTATTCAAATAATAATAATAAAGATTTTTAAACTCAATTTTCTTTTCTCTCTGTAATAATAAAACAGTACCATGTACTTGATTCAAAATTAACTATAATTCATCCTTATTGGAGCCAAAATAATTATATTGGGTTTATTAAATGTTGAAATAACTTTTTAGTAGACTTGATGTGTGGAGATGTAAATTATGGAAATATCCCTTATCTGGAATACCCCAGGTCCTGAGTAATCTGTATAATAGGTCCCATACCTGTAGTGTACCTGCAAAAGCATTAAGTAATAACCCAGGTCAAAGGTCCGTACTAGGCTCCTATTCAGCACATTTTACCACTACCATATACTGTACTGAAGTACAAATGCAGAGCCCCATTTTGCAGAAGTATGAATGGAGAGCAAGTTATACCCAGGCATCACTTTAAGGGACGTCCTAGATATACAGCAGTTGAGCTCAGAGCCCATACATTCACTTCTAGGTTACTCCCAAAAGTTTAAAAATATACAAAAATTAATCAGGGTCATGTTGCACCTGGAGACACCAGGGGCCCATGGACTAGCTTATCTCAATTACTATTTGTATTTTCTTTTACATTTATTTTTGTCTGAGCTGTTGTGCCTGGATCTGGTGCCAGACCTAGGCCCTGCAGCACAGATAAAATTTAATTTTTTTAAAGAAATTAAAATATAGATAATACATTAGCCTGTAGACTATAGCCTAGGGTAGCCTATTCATTAATCTGCCCCATTCCAATCATACCCTAATAACAAACATGCAGGTTAATTGGTTCCCAATGGAGCTGACTATTGGTGTGTATGTTCTGCAAATATTATAGGACAATTAGAACTGTGCCAGTTTCTTCTAAGGGCTCAGAATAGATATATAACTTCTGTATTACTACCCATCACTGTTGCAATTGAACAACCAATGTGATAATGCTGACATAAAATAGCATGGTGACTCCCTGAAAATAATATTAAAAGTCATTATGTCATTGTATAATGAAGCTTGGGTGTCATTATATTCTGGGGGGGGGTCAATTTGCTATTGGTTACTGATTTAATATTACTATGAGAATTCATATAGAACACAAGGGGCAAATTTATCAGAATGGGAGATTAAAGCTCACCACAGAAAAAACACCCACTTTCTATTCATCCATGGGATTTTTAGAAGTGTATTTATCAATGGGTGAAACCGAAAAAGTCACAACAAAATGGTGTGACAATTTGAATTGTACAAATTGTCACCCGAATCAAATGATCTTTTGAATTGTTGACTGAAAACTGAGACCTTATCGGATTATCCAGCGCAAATCATGATTTCAAGAAACAACTTCAGGGACATCTGCCATAGAATTATACATGACCTTGACAGGTTTTAGATGGGGGATTTTTGGATTTAGATTTTTAGCAGCTTTCAGGTATAAAAAATCTTACAAAAAAATTGAGACCAGAAAAAAATTGAGGCTTCATAAATAGGCTCTTTAAAGTTCACCATTTGAAAAATACAAAACTAAAAATCCCATAGGAATGAATAGAAAGAGGGTGAGTTTTTCTGAGGTGAACTCTAATATTCCCCAAGGTATCCTGCATGATTTATTGAACAATTCAAGTTTTCTCTAAAAATATACAAAGTATATGCCTAGGTGTCCATTTGACTAAAATGGCTTGCAAGTGGGTTGGTGGACTTTTAGACTTGGAATGTATTATTATATACATACAAAAATATAAATATAAATATAATTCAGTAATGAACAAATGCAGCTAGTTTAAAAATCCATTCTGTATGCAACTTGTTTCAAATATTTGGAAGTTCTAAGAAACAGACAATAAGATTTGTTCTAACTAATTAGATAGCTATTGCAACCCATTACACATATTTTAAAAGTCCCAAGCGTACAGTATAATGAGCGCTGCTAATTAACGTTCTTACTAAATTCCATTTTACTCATGACCTAATTGAAAGGGATTCTTTTTTTAAATGTGGTTTCCATGATGCTTGGTACAGTGCCACTAATTCTTTGATTATTTTGTTTACTGTATAAATAGTGCATTATTTAATGAAAGGTAGAGCAAGTAGACCAAACATCACCTAAAGGTAATCATTACTCGATTTTTATATAGTAAATGCAACTACCTAAAAGAAGAATTAGTGACAATGTACCAAGTATACTATAATATCATATATGCGTCATATCTTAAATATTATAGTGAGTTTTGTATCTGGTTAGCTGAAGATGAGTTTTAAATGTCACTTAAAGATCTGTAAGTTCTGGGAATGCTTAATGGCACAGGAAATGATAGAGCCAGGGTGAAACATGTAAAAATGTCCTGAATGAAAAATTAAAAAGAAGTCATCAGGGAGGCAAGAAAGAGGTAGTGTGTGCAGCAAAGTTTACAACCGGAATGTATTGGGAATGTTAAAGTTGGGGCTCTAAGTTTTGAAGTGAATTTGAATATATAAAAGAGATCTAGTGCAGGGACTGGGAGAAGGGTAGTATTATATATAGGAAAGTGTAATTAAAACATAATGAAGAATTGTTTGGGGGTGTTGAGTTATTTTATTATTAGAAGATTTGTGTCACAACTCACCACGGTGGTCTAGTGGGAGGGGTTCGGCAGGGACGCCTGCAGCCCCCTCGGCGGGGACGCCTGCCGCACTGTCCTGCTTCCTCCTCTTTGCCGGCTTCTTAGGGTGCGCCTCTCCTCTTTTTATAAGCACATTGGCGCAAATTTCAAACAGCATAAAAGGGATTTTCAGCTTGCTATTGATTGCCCGTTATAGCATCTTTTCTATGTGAGTTTCCTGGTGCCTCTGTGCTGAAAAGCTTCTGATATCTGATACCTGTTGTGACCACTGCCTGTTTTTGACAATTCTGACTTCTGTAATCCTGACTCTGCCTGGTAACCGATTCTCCTGTATCCGTATACCTTCTGATTGATCTCCTGGTTTGACCCTTGCCTGTCTGACTCCGCTTGTACTCTGCCTGCCCTGACCCAGCCTGATTGACTACGCCTTCTGTTTATTCTTTGCACTGAGACCTTCTGCCCAAAAGACTTTGCTTAACCGTCGTGCCCCTTTGCTCGTCCAGAACCCTTAGCTTGGCACCTCTCTTATTAAGACCTGGTGGCATCCAATTAGCCGAGGGCTCTTTCTGAAGTGAAAGGCGGCTGTTAAAGGCAGAAGCAAGAGCTTCACAGGGTGTTTAGCATTGGTTCTGGATGTAGGGTGCCAACCGTGACAATTTGTTTGGATAAGAAGATGTGACATTGATAAGCATATAGATCCAGATTGAAATTTAACAAAGAAAGAGAAGGTTGTTTGACAAAAAAAAAAATGCTTGGTTTTTAAGTCTTCCTAGAGGAAACCTTACATGAAGCCTTAGGGTGCATTCAGGAAGGCTCTTGTTCACTACTGTCCCAGCTGCTATTCAATTCTACAAACCATTGACATTATGCTTTAAATGATTTTATTGTTATACAGTCACCAACCCAATTACTAATGCACGAGTCATTATTCAAGAGACATGTTGGGACTGTTGATGAGTGAAACTATACTGTTTTTACAAATAAATTAGGAAACCATGGAAAAATTTTCAAATCTTTATTTGAAAGGTACGTTTTGCTTGATTTTAGTAAACAAGACATAACATTATGTCAAGGCCATCATAAAGCAATGGAAATCATATTAAAAGGTATCTCGAGAGAAGAAGAGAAATCAATGGATCATATGAGTAGGTTTCAACTGTAAAACATGACAAATTTTAGATGCTGTAATTGTGCAGTAAATTAGTCTAGATCTAATTCACACCATGGAGTTGTGATTTTGTTGATTCAATGGATATTTTTCTAATGTTCTTTCTCTGACGAAAGTAAATGGCAAAAATACATGGGAAAATATTTGCGAACAAGTAATGTAATCAAAACAAAGTGGCAAAGTGGTTGTTTAGAAATGCTGCTCATTATTTTTTTAATTTTTGTTCCAGCCCAAGGTGATCACAGCCCATTACAAGTGAAGATATGTGCCCCCAGTAGCTCCCCATATTCCTTTCTGCTGATTCACTACCCATGCTCACTGCTGCTATAAATTAGCTGAGCTTACGGACAGACTCAAAATACACTGTGTATATATATATATATATATATATATATATATAGAGAATATAAAAGTCACATATGACCTTATATTCTGCTTGATGATTTGCAGCCTCTAAGCTTAGCTTCTCAACAGCTGATCAGAGTACACTGAGCATGTGCATGTCACTGACACTCCTAACAAAATCCAAGATGGTGACCTCCTATGCACAAAGTTTATGTCCTAAATCATTACTGTTTCAGAGATTCTGGTGAATATAAGGTTTGCCTGTCATAGAAGCTCATGCTATAGGGCTGATAGAACATCTGCGGCTAAAATTTGCTGCCACAATGAAAAAAAATGGTTGCACTTCAAAATAAATAACAATAATAAATATTGTTGCATGTCAAAATTATACGGAAAAAACAGCTGTGCATATAAAAATTGACGCTTGTGTCACAATTGTTGCAAGTCAAAATTATTTTGACGCCCACTGACTTCAATGCATTTCCTACATTGTTTGGCGTTTCACTAATTTTTTCGCCCATCGCTAATTGTCATTAAGATTAATATTACAAAGAAAAAGGAAATTGGATTATTTGATTAAATAATCTCTCTATGTGAGATGGCCTTCCCGTAATTTGGAGCTTTCTGGATAATGGGTTTCTGGATAACAGATCCTATATCTTTATAATCGATTTTTTGTCTATGCAAAGGATAAACAGCATAATATAGCTTAGTATATATTTCTTTTATTTCTGTTTGGACATACAGTTAAATGGGAGTTCACTTTTATATTAAGTTCTAGAATGTTGGCATATTCTTAGCTACTTCTT
Source organism: Xenopus petersii (assembly GCA_038501925.1). NCBI lineage: Eukaryota > Metazoa > Chordata > Amphibia > Anura > Pipidae > Xenopus > Xenopus petersii. The sequence continues at coordinate 76,807,311 of CM076676.1, read as the reverse complement.
AGCTACTGTACTTCTTATCCTGCCTTTTTCTTGAATGCAATTTTAATGCTTATAGAGGTCCCACATAAGCATTTTCTATTGTGACATCCAAACCACTGCCTACCTGTTGCTAGGGTAAATGGAATCCTAATAACCACATAGCCATTACATTCTAAAATGGAGAGTTGCTTAACAATACATCTAATAAATAAAAATAACACAGCGAAATATTAACAATGAAGACCAAGTGTAAATTTTGTTAGCATAGAGGTATGTGATCAGTTTTTCGGAAAACTATTATCCAGAAAGCTTTAAATTACAGAAAGCCCATCTCCCATAGACCCCATTTTATCCAGATAATCCAAATTTTTAAAAATGATTTATTTTTTCCCTGTAATAATAAAACAGTACCTTGTACTTGATCCAAAATGAGATATAAGTAATCCTTATTGGAATCAACACCAAGTCTATTGGGTTCATTTAGAGGCCCATTTACTTTGATTGAGTGAAGGAATAGAATAAAAAAAACGTTGAATTTCGAATGTTTTTTTTGGCTACTTCGACCATCGAATTGGCTACTTCGACCTTCGACTACGACTTCGACTTCGAATCGAACAATTCGAACTAAAAATCGCTCGACTATTCGACCATTCGATAGTCGAAGTACTGTCTCTTTAAAAAAAACTTTGACCCCCTAGTTCGCCACCTAAAACCTACCAAGGTGCAATGTTAGCCTATGGGGAAGGTCCCCATAGGCTTTCTAAAAAAATTTTGGTTGAAGAAAAATCGTTCGATCGATGGATTAAAATCCTTAGAATCGAATGATTCGAAGGATTTAATCGTTCGATCTAACGATCTTTCATTCGATCAAACTATTTGCGGTAAATCCTTCGACTTCGATATTCGAAGTCGAAGGATTTACATTCGACCATATGTAAATCTGCCCCTTAATGTTTACATGATTTTGTGGTAGATTTAATGTATGGTGATCCAAATTATGAAAAGATCCATTATCCAAAAGCCCCAGGTCCCAAACATTTTGGATAACAGGTCCCATACCTGTACAAAATAATTACAATTAATCTTAAGGTGAACTTGTAGCTGAAATCTATTGAACCTAGAATTAATAGATACTCAAAATCGTAAACTATTTATATTGACAGCCAAGTTCCAAATGTACAAATACTAAATATTCAGTATACAGTATATTTATTATATGCAAAACTGGGATCTTCCAGAAATGTATTTGTAAAGCAAAACTACAAACACTCTTATTAAAATAAGGCAAGGCGTGGAAAATCCCAGTTGCTTTGTGTCAGATTTATTTTCTGAAATTTCAAATTGCTTGGTATAGGAGACTTAAAAAAAAAAGCCATTTGTTCTTATATTCTTCATGTAGAATTAGATATGATTTTAATAATTAAAGATATAAATCATCTTTTTTATATAAAGAGACTATTGGAATAGCAATATCTGTCTTTTATTTGTTTCACAAAAATGTAGCTCAGGCCTAAACAATAAGATAACAACATATTTATTTTCTGCTATGCCAGACAAGTCTAAAACAGACTTCATCATAAAATGATCTATGGCAAGATTGAGACACTGATTTAAAAGGGATATTATTGAAAACCAGTGAATTTGTAACAATGTCACTTAGGGGCAAATATATTAAGGTTTAAGTTGTGTTTTCGATGAAAAATTAACATTTTCAAGGTATTTTTTGAGGCAAAAATCTATTTCAAATCAAATTTTAAGAGATTTAAGGGGTTATTTATTAAAATCTGAAAGTGAAAACCTTGAAAAAAATTTGTTTATACCCCAATGCTGCAAAAAGCCAGAATCTGAAAATTCTCCATCTCAGACCTGTTGAGGTTCTGTATAAGACAATGGGAGAGGTAACTATCTCAATTCAAAGTTGTTTTTGCTGGGTTTATCTGAAAATCCAACTTTTTGGGGGTTTTCGTGTAAAAACGCAAACATTTTAGCAATTCAGGAAAAAAGCTTGAAAAATTTAATAAATTTTTGAAGCAATTCGAGTATTCGCTCGAGTTTTCCAATGAACCAATTAAATTTAGTTTTTTATTAATAAATAAGCTAAAATGGGAGTTTGGCTGGGGTTTCAGATTTTAGTAAATAGCCCCCTTATTACTGTATACTCTGACCCTCTAAAACCTGCTGAGGTTATGTAGAAGTCAATGGCAGAGGTCCCTTGAACAATATGAGGATGTTAATAGATTTCATGATGTTCAAGTTTTTTTTCAGAGAGTTTTGTGATTTGAGTTTTTTCCTCTGAAAACTTGATCAATTTGATTTCTCAGGTTGTTAACCCTGAACTGATTTGAGTTTTTTCCATTTGAGATTTGTTCTTAAATTAGAAACCACTGAAGTTGTTAGTTCATTCGAGTTTTTTTCCTCCGAAAAGTTGATCAATTATAGTTTCTGGGTTGTTAACCAAGAACACGCTGATTTGAGTTCATTTGATGTATAAAAACTCTAAAATTCAACCTTTGATAAATAACCCCCTAAATATAACACAGGATAGGCTTTTAGTTCTCTGATTAGACATATTACATTAAAATTACTAATTTTTAATATTCTTTTGTTTTTTACAAAATCTAATCCATTTATAGACAAAAACAAAATAAATGGCAATCAAGAAAATGTACAAAGCACTCTCCTAACTTTTCACACCCCAGGTGCGTTCCGGGTCATCTGTGCATCGGCACTCATGCGTTCACATGTGCTGTGATGTCACTACTGGCATTCAGTGCATTCTAAGGCCATAGGTGTCACCTTAGTTTATGGTTTTGTGTCTCCTTCCGCTCCCTCACTCACCTCTTTTTAAACCCATTCTCACATTATCCCTTTGCCCTAAGGTGTCTTTTGGTTATGTTCAGATCCTGCTCAAGCCTTTATTTCATTATGCATTTCTGGTTCCAGATCTTTGCCTGTTTGACTAAGATTCTTGTGTCTGCCCTTGACCGTTTTCCTGTTTTTGACCTCACCCCTTGCCTGATCCTTGTCTGTACTGCGTATTGAAGTCTGTTCTCTGAAGTTAGTAGGATCCCAGCTACAGAAAGTTCCAGGGCCCCAAAAGGGCGTAGGTGAAAACCGGGTCACTGCACTGAGAACCCTCTAATAGATGACTTCTGGTTTCCTGAAGGGCCAAAAATTCCTCCACAAAACAAGGGAATGTACCATATCCTGCTACTCAAAATATCTTCAATAAGACCACATTAGCATATGTATTGTGCCTTGAGTTAAAATAAGAGCAGGTTATATTGCAAATTCTTAAAGCTGTATTGTACAAATTAGGAATGTAGAAAACGTATGCATAATAGTTTATGTACGCTATGTACATTGAATTACAAAAGAAGAGGTAGTTCATTCCAATTCATGCTAAAGGTATAGAGAAATATTACTTTACAGTTTTTACTAGAGAAAAATTTAATATTTCATGTAATTGGGGTAAGTTTGTTTTACGTATTATAGGCAAGGCCCATTTAAATGTTGCCATTAATTATTATTATAAATAACACCAACTTAATAAGGGGAATGCAAAAATGCATTCAGCGAGAAAAATGACAGCATAAAGCATAATGCACACAGTTCGTAAAACTGAGACTCTTTTAAGGTGTTGAATTTTTTTTTATTGTGTTGCCACTCATTTTTCATGATACAGTAGTTTATCATACAATGTTTTATGAGCTATCTTTTAACCAGGTTAATATTAGGTACAGGAAGTTCATTAGCAGATCTATTTATCATGGTGTAAGACGCGCCGGTGTTCTTACCTCCTGGTGCGTCTCTGCTCGTCTCAAGGGGCGCAGGCGTCCATCGCTGACGTCACGGACTGGGTATAGATGCCAACGTCACGTTGCTGGCGTCATCATTTGGCAGGGATTTCAGACTTTGGCGCCAAATCTCCTTTAAAGAGCCAAGTCTCCATTTTGAAAGTGCCAAAGCTGGTTCCAGTTTACTGTTCCTGCTGAAGTGTTTGTTTTGAGATTTGTATTCCTGGTTTTGTCTCCTGCCTGACTTCTGGCTCTGATTCTTGCCGTCTGCCTTGAACCTTTTGCCTGACTCTCGACCATGTCGTCTCTAAATCCTTGCTTGTACCTCGTTTATGGACTTGTTGCTTGTTACACACCATCTCCTTGTGTTTTCCGCAGCGGAAAGCCCGGGGCCCCAAAAGGGCATTGGTGAACATACCAACATCTAGACTAATAATATGGTTTATTCATATAGATGCACTGGGGTCAGTTATAAACCTTCAGTCCTTATGCTAAGCATGTTTGGTATTCTGTGATATAGACATATGTTATAGACACTTGACCACTTTTTACCAAATTTATATGCAAGAGCTCTACTACTACTGCATGAATCAGTGATAGAGTTTATATCATTGTGTCACTGCTATGGGGTGATTTTCTGTCGAGTTACACAGTCTTTATATCCATTAATTTGGTTTTATAAGAGTTATACATATAACGTGGGGTTTCTTAACTTCTTAAATGAATCCTATATTAATAGAGCCAATTAATGATGAGTGATTCTGCCCCATAATGGTCAGTAACCAGAATGGAGGTACCCCTAGTATGAGTGGAAAAAGTGGCGTGATATGTGTGTGCAACCCATGGTTTCTTAAGTTTCATTAGTCTTTGGCCCACCAGGTGCGTTTCCTGTAGGAGAACATCAGGGACATATTTCTTAACATAATCAAACATTAAGGCTTTCTTGAATTTAGAGTTCAGTCCCCTGATGTTCCAGGAGAGGAACTTAAGTGGGCCCCCCATGTTTAGCATTTGTGAATTCTAATTGTACGGGTAGGCTGGTTTGAAATATGCATCACAGTATCATTTGTCATGTATCGAAGCAGAAACCATAGCAACCAAGGATAATCAACATAATAATAACATCCCATGAAACCCTTCCCTCCCAACCTGACCCAGTAACTTGGCAGGTATTGTTCCCAAAACATTGTAACTAGGGGAGTGGTTATTAGAGGGCAGGTAACTTTTAGATTAGGTAAGACAGGAATAAAGTTTGAGCCTCCGTAGTAGCTAAACAATATATTAATAACAGGTTGATCCTACATTTTGCTGTAACAGCAGGATCTGACTCAAATAGCTGAGTGTTTTATGGAAAGAGTCTCTTGCATTTGGGGAGGTACACTACATTGGTTAACACTTGATAAGTATTGTTCATAGTGTGCAGGGTCTCCCTGTCATAATTACCGAGGGGACTCTAGTGTAGCCCAACACAATGGGATCTCCCTCCTTATCAGTGAGGGGAGTAGCCTTACTGGTTTGGCTGTTGTAAGTCCGAGTGTCCCATCAGAGTACAGTCTTTGGGCAGTGTATGGACTTCTGCTATTAGATGTCTCTTTGGTAATGAAGCACCAGTGTCTCAGAGATTCCAGGAGTGTAAAAAAAAGAGGAGTCTTTTATACCGACTCCATATACTGTACATGGCTTCTGAAGTATCAGCCCCAGGGTAAGTGTTCATCCATATGTCTTTGGATATTAAATATAAATGGGCACTGTCACCATCCCTCCATTACTTGGAGGCATGGGGTTTAAATCATATGATTGAGCAGAAATATCAGCAATGCGACCCAACAAATCGGGTTCTTGTTCCTTACCAATGAGGGAAGTAACATGTGTCTTGAACTGTATTGACAAGCTATATTGAGTCATAGAACTATGAATAAGAGTGGTCTAACCTGCTGCAGCATTTGTTTCCTTCAACATCTTAGTTTGGCCGATTAGGGCTGGCTCTAGGGGGTGAGTTGCCCCGTGCATCCAGCCATTCGCTTGTCTCTTGAGCCGAGGTGAAGAACATGGCTTTATCTCCGGCTTGAATTCTCAGCTTGGCTGGGTAGAGCATGCCATATTTCAAATTGGCTTCCCGCAGTCAATGCTTGACTGCCGCAAAGGTGTCCCATTGCCTTTGAAGTTCTGCTGAGTAGTCTGGGTAGATGAATACTTTCTTTCCTTCCACCATGATATCTGGACTTTGTCTGGTAGCCTGTAGTATGGCGTCCCAGTCTCTAAAGTTCAGCAGCCGAACTAGAAAGGGCCTGGGAGGTGCTCCTGGAGGGGGATTCCTGCCTGGTACATGATGGGCTCATTCGACCACGTAGAAGGATGAGAGGGTGGCTGCAGGGATGGAGTCTTTAAGCCATTTTCTGCAAAGGCCACTGGGTCATTCCCCTCTGCCCTTTGGGGGAGCCCCGCAATACACACGTTATTGCGCTGCTGTCGGTTCTCGTAGTCATCCAGCTTGTCAGTGCAGGCTTTGAGTTTGGTTTCCATGCGTGCTATTGCTGAGGGGATTAGCGTGCAGGTGTCTTCCAGGCTGGAGATTCTGTTTTCAGTCTCATACACTCTCTCACGCATATTCTGGAGGTCCGCCCGAAGTAGCGAGAAGTCAATTTTGACTTCCTCTATTTTTGTGGAGAACGATGTCCTGTAGTCTGTAATTGCATCCAGCAGCATTTGTGTCACCACTTCTGGTTGCAGTAGTGAAGAGCTTGTAGTGGCTGTCTGGCTGTCCTTCTGTTGGGAGCCATTTTGGGGGGTTTGTCTGGCAAACTGCTCAAGTATAGATGCTGCATCAGTCTTTGGTTTTTGTGTTTTGCTACCTCCCATCATGTGGAGGATAGTGTTGTTATAGTGGATGCTGTGCTTGTTTCTAATGTAGGTTTACTGAGGATGATCTTAGGCTGTGGTACACTGAGCTCTTTCTGGATCCTCTACATTTGATCAATACCCCATGTCAGTCATGTCCCTCAAGACAGATTGGCTGTGGGTGGTGTGTAGTTCTCCTTAAATATGGCAGTGCTTGAGACAGGGGCATGGGCGCAGATTGGATGCAGCAGGCTGTCTTGCGCCTCACAGGCACCTTATTTCTTTGTGGGGCTTCTAACTGTTAAGCCAGGAATGCAGGGTTAATGTAGAGCAATGCAGCTCTGTTGTAGAGCTGCAGGGCCTGGTAGCTTGTATATTTATCCTTAAGGGACTGAGCCTCCAGGGGCCGAGAGACAGCCACTTACCGCTGTTAGTAACAGGGCTTTATTCCACATGATGGCAGCCACCCCAGGTTGCTGCGCAATTAGTTTCAGGCCTCCAGTTTCAGGCCTATCAGTCTGTGGGTGGATGTCCGTGTGGAGCTGCAGGGGCTCACAGCCTTATTATTCTGTGGCTGTAGGGTCGGGCGTCAAGAGGTGATAAGGTTCTCATCCTGTTGCCCCTTCCAGGGGTCTTATTAGTGAGCCAGGAGGTTGCTCCAATAGGGCGCGCCCTGCGTTCCGTTCCCGGTCGGGCCGCGGCCCTGGGTACTGCTCTCAAGCTAGTCCCCGGCTTCAGGCCTGGAAGTAGGCCGCACTCGTTTCCCAGGCTCTGTTTGGTCTAGAGAGTTGGGGTTTTTTTCCCCCTAGGCAGCAATTGCCTTTTGATGTGGGAAAGGAAGACTTAAGGGCCCCTATAGTGCACAGATGGCCGCTGATTCCACCCTGCACTTCAGGAGCCCTGTGGGATGTGGCCTTCTTCAAAACAGAGAACTTTTAATGGCAAAAGCTAATTTATACAGCCATTCAAATACCTCCAGGGCTCTGCATTCTGTATACTTAAAGGGGAACTATCACAAAAATTAAAATTTAATATAAGCTTCATCATGCTGAAATAAGATTATTTTCTATATACAGTATAATCAATAAAAAATTCTGATCTGTTTCTGAAATATTCAAGTTACTCTTCAGTATCCTCCTCTAAGCATCTGCCTCTTCATTCACTGTTCATGCAGTAGTTGAGAGTTGAATTACAGTTAAATCCAATATATCTTTTATGGGGGCTCATTTTCCCTAGAATATGTATTAGAGTTCCCTCTATTAAAATCACCAGAAATTCTGTCTCTCTTCATGCAGAATTTGTGCCAAAGTCATTTATTTTGTTTGTACTGGAATCAGTTATTTGAGTTATTTCTAATACATCTGCTAGGAGAGGAAGCCCCCCTAAAAGATGTATTGAATCTGACACCCAAGTGTGATTGTGAACATAAAATTGATTATATGGTACCGAATATTTAATTGATTGTATTCAGCATGATGAAGATTATATTAAATTGTCATTTTCCCATTAGTTCCCATTTAAAAAAAAGACAGCATAATATAAGTCCGAACAGTTTTGTATCCAAGTTGACCCCAAGGATTGAGATGGTAGCAATAGATACAGAAAATAGAGAAAGATACCCACATGTCAATGATATGAAAACATATGAGGTGATATGGGTTATCTGCCTTCGAATTACAGTAAATATAAGCACAGGCAGTCTTATCTCTGGCTTGATGCAGATAATACAATACTGATCAATGAAAACATTTTTGGCCTTTTCTCTATTTAAAAGTTTGAATAAATGCATTTGTATTCATGAAGTTATTGTTTTCCAGTCCACATTATAATTTATCAGGTCAATACTCTATATGTCTACTGTCTGAGTGCTGTTTTATCCAGAATATTCAAATTGAAAGTGGCATTTCAGAATAAGGCAAATTAACAGGAAATCACTACTTCTGCAATAGCTTACTAGGTTACTGAAATTTGCAGCTTAACAGGCAGGCAGAAAATACATCCATTTGTACATTTCTAGGTTCACATTCTGTAATACCGACTGGAAAAATATTTGCAATTTTAAAGATGCTACACCACAAGTGTGGTACTCATTACAAAATGGTACAGGTATGGGGCCTGTTATCCAAAATGCTCAGGACTTTGGATTCACCTGATAAAGTATCTTCCGTAATTTGGATCATAACTGTATTAAAATATAATGTAAATATTAATTAAACCCAATAGGATTGTTTTGCCTCCAATAAGGTATAACATGGTATAAATGATCATAATCTAAATGCCTTATCTATATTAATAAGTGTTTCTTGTACCTTTAACAATTTCAGTTCCATTTCAGTTGTCTGCATATGTAGAGAAATACCTATAAAAGATGGAACTACTGTTGTATATAGATTTTTTTCTTTTGACAGTTTGTTATAACTTCTCAGGTGCAGACAGACTATGAGGTTATAATAATGATTTTTATAAATATAACCTGCTTTGGGTTGAATTTAAAAATGTATAACTCCTGTTTGGAATAAAAATGATTTTAATATATTTCTTAATGCACCATTTTTATATTGGATCTTTCATTTTACCCAGAAACCCCATGGCCTCTTTCTTCTCAAATATGCTTTACCACCTTTATGGGAAAATATGTTTTTTCAAGAAATCAATGCTTAGGACATTAATTGCTATTGAATCTTGTAAATGATAAAAAAAAAATGTGCTATACAATCTATGGTTTATGAAGTTGACTGCAGTAGAGTTTCAAGCAAAGAAAGCACAAACGAGTTTGCAGAGAGTTTTTTTTCATCTTTGGTGTAAAATAAATATAGCTAAGGAACCTAATCTGATCAATGCAGGTATCAGATACATTATACAGAAGGTTATTGCCCATAGACACCTGCCCTTAGTCAAATAATTAAAACAATTTTAAAATTACTTTTTTCCTGTGTAATAGTAAAGCAGTAGCTTGTATTTGATCCAAACTAAGATATAATTCATCCTTATTTGAGGCAAAACAATATGTTTTTGATTATTAATTAATATTTAAATGAGATTTAATGTATGGAGATCTAAACGATGGCAAACCTCAGATCATGAACATTCTGGATAACAGTGAGGAGTGCACAGATCTATACATATATTTGACAAAACACTGCTCACCAAGCGAATGCCTTAGCATAGGAGGGCAAACTATACAGGACAAGACTCAGCTGGCTTTCTACACCTAATAGACAAGGGACACTCATTTGAAGATAGCAATGTCCAAATCTTGGATAAAGAAGACCACTGTTTGAATGAGGCATGAAAGAGGCGATTCATGTCAAGGTGGAGAAACTATCCCTGAACAGAGGCGGGGGCCTTCGACACCACCTGTCTGCTACATACAATGCTGTTCTAACATCTGTACCCCGGCAGTTTCAGAACACTTCACACATACATTCATGCAACTCTCACAAGTAACACCTGTTTCTAGGCGTTGCAGGACACTTTGGATACTCCTATCACAGTAACTACACAGAATCAACACCTCTGTGAATTTCAGATGTCCCCTCTCTGAAGAGTTACAATGTGCCGTTGTGATTGGATTAGTGGAAGAGTTTATATGTCGAGAATTTCCCACACCCGTCAGTTGAACTGAAGTAGCTGCTCGGATGAGTAGAGAAATGTCTTCAATAATTACTCAGCAAGTCCAGTTGTTTTATAATTAGTTATATTAGATATACATTAAAAAAGGGACTATGTATTGTTGGGCAATACACAACAGTAATATAGTAATTTTGATTGAAATAATACACACATCCATAGCATTCAACCTTTTATGTCTGTATAAAACCTGCAGAACTACTAATTAATCCAGAGAAAGGCTAACAAACCCTCTCCAATTTGCCTCAGAGGGGGGGAAATGTGTCCCTGTCTTCAGGATGCCACTCAGACCAGTCACTGGATCAGCTTTGTGCTAAGACCTACTTTCAATAACCATTTGTTTTTCACTTGCTAATAGGTCATACAACCACCTTTGAAGCTGGCTAAAGCATCAGCCTATACCTAAATGATTCAGGGAGAGCTTTCCACACAACATAACAATTGTCATTGTAAAAAACGATTTCCCCGAATATTAAGATGGAACCTCCTTTCTTCTAATTGCAATGTATGTCTAGTTTCTAGCACTAGTGTTTATAGTGCTGGGAGGGCCTTCTGGTAAATAAAGCATTTGAGCATTCAAAACCATTGAGAATCACCTTCTGTACATTGTGGGGCCCATTTAGTAAACCTCAAATTTATCTGGTTGACTTTTTAAAGGGGAAAACTCAAATTTATCAAAGGAAAATAACCTTGAAATTTTTAGAGATTTATTATACCCCAAAGCGACAATGCAATAAAGTCGAGTTTTCAGAGCATTCATCATATGATTTGAATTGATGCTTGATTTTGTAGCAACATTTTTTCACTCTGACTTAAATTATCGATAAATTAGTTACATTTATTGATGGAGGTTTTGTTGACTTTGTTAAATAAAAAAACTGAAACAAACTTGACTTTTAGTAAATAACCCGCTATATTTCTATTTAGAAATTCACTTAATTAGAAATTGTGGGAATTAACTCTTAAAGCCAACACCTGTTTCATTGACAAGAGGCAGGTACAAGAGACACAAAACAGATCTTTCATTGTTTTAAAATTGTTACAGAAATAATGAGTGAGCAAACTTTAAAATTTTATTGCTATTTTATTTCCAGCCATAAAGGTAAAATACAAGGAGAATTGAAGTCACACTAAATAAATCAGAATACCAGTTTTAAATAAGTGTTGATGCACATAATATTGTGGTTACAATTATCCAGCTGAATAGTCAAAATACATTAATATAAGAATAACCCAGCAAAAATGTGTTTTAGTAGATTTCAGGCATGGTATTAAAAAAATAAACATATTTTTTAATGCAGAAAAACCCTATATCCCAAGTACTGGGAATAATACACGTAATTACTAATAGCAGCCCATACTTGGCAAACACAGATACCATATGTTATCACACATATTTAATTTGAAATTATTTCTGCATGGGATATTGTCATATCATGATGAGCTTACTAAGCTGACAATGTATACTGTCTAGTGACATTAATGTTTTATTTGTGTTTAACAACCAAAAGCCAGTATCCAGATATATCCAAATTACAAGAAGGCCTTCTCCCAAAAAGTCTATTTTAATCAAATAATCAAAACTTTTTAAAAATGGATTAATTTTTTCTCTGTAATGATAACACATTACTTGATCCTAACTAAGCTGCATGAATCCCAATTGATGACAAAAAAATCTTAAGGGTTATTTTAAGTAGATTTAGAATATTGTGGTTCAATTTACATATAGACCCCTTATCCAGAAAACCCCAGATCCCAAGCTTTCCGGATAATACAACAAGATTTTGTAAGTGTTTGGATATGTGGTGAAAAAAAGCAGTTGCAAGTCTAGTTCAGACTCAACCAAAACACTTATCCAGTCACTTATTATCTTTCTACCTGATTACTGCAACCTACTTCTCACAGGTATTTCAACAAGTCGCCATTCACAATTTCAATCTGTTCTAAATGCTGCTGCTAGTCTCATTCATCTATCTCACAGGTCCTCTACAATCAAATTCAAACTACTCAAACTTACATTCAAGGCACTTAACAGTGGAGCTCCTTACTATATTTCATCTCTGATCTCAAAATACACTCCTTCACACAACCTTCACTCTGCTTCTGATCTTCGCCTCGCTTCTCCTCTCATCACTTCAGCTCATTCTCATCTACAAGACTTATCTCGTGTTTCTGCTTTTTTTCTGGAACTCTCTGCCTGCTTCCTTTCCAAGTTTTTAAATGTTCCTTAAAGACCCATTTGATTAGGTCAAACGTATTCTATGTACCCTTATTAATCAGTCATTGCTGTATCATAAATTTCAAATTTGTTTTTAAATCCTAATGTCTCAATTGCACACTAACCCTTATTGCCCTCTAATCCTATTGTACTCTGTAAACCCTTGTTTGCTATTCACCATTTCTTCCCCGTTTGTTCCCTGTAAATGTTCAGTTGAAAAAAAAGTATTTCTTTTTTCTGTGCATTTTATTTCTTAATAGTAGTGGCCATATTATATATAAAATAGTTAAAGATTTGTTTAGCCTTACTGAGCAAAAAAACCCAAATGCAATATTTCCTAGATATACTGTACAAGCAACATCACTATTTTCATGAATAAGGTGTTATATGAAACCTAATGCTTTCAAAATCCTCTACTTTCTTCTCCTCTTTTCTTGTCTATATGTTTACCATTCATCTCAAGAGGTGTTCTGTAAAAGGTACATCTAAAGCAATGATGATGCCATGGAAATATGGCATATACAAAATCATGTTTAAGGGGTTTATTTATCAAAGGTCACATTTTACAGTTTTCTATACCTCAAATTAACTTAAAACTCAATGGATTCTTATTTAATAAAAAACTTGAATCATTAAGTTTTTAGTGGAAAAAACTCAAATTGCTTTAATTGATCGAGTTTTTGGGCAAAACCTTCTGAAAAAAGACTTGAACACGAAGGCCATTAAAATCTTCAAATGGTTCAAGGGACCTCTGCCATTGATTCCTACATGACCTTGACAGGTTTTGGATGGTGTATTTTTAGATTCAATCTATTTCCAGGGTCAGTGTATAATAAATCTCAAAAAAGTAGAGTTTTAAAAAAAAAAAAAATAGATTTTTGACCAAAAAAATTAATTAGAAAACTAATTTTTGTGGGAAAAAACAACTCAATTCTTAATAAAGCTGTCTCTAAATGTATTATAGCATATATAAACCTTATCAATCATGAACTAATCTGTACTCACAGTGCCACAGTAAGACACACTCTACACCATTAGAATTCAGATTGTGTCAGTGCTTGCATATTTTACTATTTTAGACCCATCTTCATAGATGTATTGAAAGCTCTGAAGGGGCATATTAAATTATGAAACTGATGTCAGCATCCAGGTGAACACATTGTGACTGTCTCTCAAGTTGCTCTGCAGCTGTGGACTATTATTTGTAAAGGCTTTAGGCCAAAATGAATGAATCACTGATACATTCTATAGTATATCTAACCATAAATAAGAGCAAGATTCAAGACACTTTGTGACATCCAGCAGAATAATTATACAGACACTAGTCAAATTTATTATGACAGCAACATTAATAATATCATATAAAATTAGAAGTCATAAATGTGTAAAAATATTACATTGATACAGAAGCCAAATGTTCTGAAGTTGGATAGAAAGTTTTGTCCAGTATTATTGCTTCACAGCTGCAGTATAGTAAAAGTTGCACATGAAATAGAACAATGTTGATATTCCTGTTTAGAAGTTTATACAGATGCAAACAAAAAAAAAACTAATTTGCCCCTAGCTTAGATATATGTAACTTTTTATGCTGTTTCATTGGTTTGATTAAGTTTATCTGAATGCCCTATTTCCACAACTACATTAGCATCAGTTGTCTTCCAATTATCAGCAATCTGAAATCTGGATCAGGGATATCCTGACGAAGGGAGGTTGTACCCCCCCGAAACGTTGATATTGGTGGTGAATATTAATAAAAGAAAACTGCAGAAAATTGGTGTGCGGATCCATAATTGCTGAAATTGCTGCTATTGGAGGGCCTCGTCAGGCCGGCGGATAACCAGCACCACTAAAGCAGAAAAAGTGAGTAAATTTCCGGGTGTGCGGTGTAACCACTCTAAATTTTACAAGCAAAACCACAGTGTAACTTTTTAGTCCAGAAACAACGAATTCCAGATTCATGCTTCTAGTAACCATCTGAGAACTTAGTAGTATTCTTCCAATTATCAGCAATCTGAAATCTGGATCAGGGTATTAACTTAATTATAAATACTGTCTTGAATCATGCCTTTAGCCTTGAACAGTCAGGAAAACTCTGTGTAATACAGGTATGCTCTTCCATTTGGAAATAAAAGAGTTGTTATCTCAAGTTTTGGTCAGTATAATTCAACAATATTGTTGATTATTGATTTTCATTTGCTAATTTAGAGCATATTGTATGTTGGATGATACCTTTCATCTTATAATACTGGATATACTTTGTTTCTCATTGACATAGAACCACTGTCCACTGTAAATGCATGAAAACCATTCAGCATTATCTAATCTGATTTGATATTACAGCACAGAGGTTCTGTAGCATCCCACAAAATCTCATACGGTCATGTGCAGTTGTAAATTCGATTTTGTGGAACAGATAAGCCTATCCAAGTTCACCCCAAGTCATTTTGTAGTAGACATATTGTTTCCTACTTCAATACAATGTAAACTATTTAAAGTATAATAATTCATCCAAGAGTATGACAGACTGATATTTATTAATTTTGTAACCAAAAAAAGAAGTCATAATGAATATACATGTTAAGTATTATTAAACTATTACTACACTATATTACATGTTTTCAAAATAAAGCATAATGACACTGCTGGTACATCATTTTGAAGATAGGTACATCAGACTTTGGCAGCAGTTGACAATGTAAACATGTGACTAATCGGCTCCTGCAAATGCATTATAAACTGATTTATAACTTGTATAATTATATTGTGATATCACTACAGGTTCTGCTTAGCAGTAAAAAAGCCAATCGTACAAGAAAACTTTCAGATGTATGACTGTGAAGATGTTTATCATCTTAGAAACCCAAAAATTTGCCCCGATAGGGATACCCCTTAACACCATGGTTATAATAAACACACTGGAACAGAATTGTGGTGAAGGTCGGCCACAGCTTTATTTATATTACCAGATCCTTGCCATTTCAAAACACATCTAGTTAGATGTCAAATAAATAACAACTTACTTATCTTACCCCGAATGCCGACCACTGCGTGCAGTGGGCATGTGATGTCCCCTTTTATAACAAAGCCGAATACAGGCAAAGGATCAATAACCGCCATGCTGTGACAATTACACTTACATTCAGTTAAATGCTCACAAGTGTAGACTTTTTTTTTTTAAAAAAAAATTATAAATGTAAAAACATAAGTAAATAAGCAAAAGTAAATACACACAAAATTCTTTACAACTGGGTGGGCGGGAGGGAGGTTGCGCCTGTAGCTGCTATGGGCGCCAAGAGAAAGACTGAAGGGGGAGGTGCTGTTATATAAGGCAGTCTATGTGCGCATGCACACTGCGCCATGATTTATGATCACAGTCAGTAGCACTTTCGCTATGCGCTTTAGTGTTGCCCAACATACAGTAAGTGCGTCTTAATATTAAAAAAGTGCCACAATTGAATGTAAACCAAGGCTTTCAATGGGCTGCTGTAGGATATTCACTTTTTTGTGCAAGTATGGGACCTGTTATCCAGAATGTTTTGGACCAGGATACGGGGGCCTTTCCGTAATTTGAAACCTTATACTTATACTATTAAAAGTCTACTAAAAAGCAATTTAAACACTAAATATTGTTTGCCTCCAGTACAGATTCATTATATCATTACATTGGATTTATTTCAACTTTTGTCCGAAGGCCACTTGACCAAAAAACCTTTTCCAACATCATGCGCTGGGTCACCCTGATGCAGACATGCATTTGTTTCACCATCACACACTTTTGATATGGCTGACCTATTGCTGCAGTTAAGAATGGAGAGACAGGAACTATATAAATCAGTGTAGTTATTTAGTAGACAGTGAATTGATGGAAAACTTGAGCAAGGCACTGTATGTGCTGTATAAGAAATTCATGAATCCATGAAATGGGCTGATAAATATGGTGTATGTGTTAAGCCCTGTAACAAAAAAAATCCTTATTTATGTTGTATTTGGAGTATGTAAAAGAATCAGACAAACAAACCACAGTATATTGCCAGCAAAAGCAAAGCAATAGCATATTTGCTAGATTTATTGATGCAGTTTTTTCATTCCACTAAAACATTTGAAGGAAAATAGACTGAGTTACTTTATATGTTCTCGCTAGAGTACAAACGTGTCACTCATCACTCAATGCAAAGTTTATTTCATGAGAGATGATGTATCTGCTGAAACAACTAAAAAAGGTCCTTTACCTCATTTAGAGATAGTGAAATACTTAATGGTAAAAGAGAATGCATTACATTTTATGTCAGAATTCTGATTCATGGTAGTTAATAGGTGAAACTACAAGGTGGAAGAAATAATTTCTCTTTCTTAATGTACAATACATTTGATAAAGTGAAATATATCTATTTAGTTCCACATTTTGTTGCCTTTTAAAAGCAATCTATAATTGTAACATTCAGTGAATGATGTGTTTTAGTTTTCTGCATCTTAAAAGCACAATATTAAATGCTTGTATTTTCACAAATATTGATGTTTTAAAGAATTTTACTTTTACTACTTTTTATAAACATATTCATACTAAAACTTGTATTTCACTTGGCAGGTATTTGTTTTTGCAGTACAAAGAAAAGTTTAACCTTTTCAATCCTGTATTTTGCTAGTATAGGGAAGCTGGGGCAAATGCAGAGTTTAGGAGTGGGTATCTTAATTCTAATTAATGGTGGGACACACACAGTTCTGCAACAAAAACTTACAGGCTAGTAGTTTTCTGGGAAATGTTTATTTTTTCATGGCAAGACTGGAAATAAGGTCTTGTTGTAGACCACTCATTTAAAAAATGGCAATGTTTCATTAGTGCAGTTATCCATCACTAATTTGTTTATCAATTGTTACTTAGAAGATGAATACAATCAGCCCAAAATGTACATATATTTTAAAAGACATTACTTCCACTCCTTTATGTTCTGCACTATTAAGACTTCTTCTTAACCTTATATACTCTCCACCCACTCTGGTGGTTCATATGAAAATTCAGAATTTGTTTTTATGACCCATTTGGGTATTGAACTGTTATGTTGATCACCAGACCTCCTGGTTTGTGTGCAGTGTAATTAAAGGATATGCTACTAGCTTGTGATGAACTCCGGGAACTTGCTATAGGACCCAGGGCCTATATCTGGTTTTAACATTTGGCTTGTTACTTGGACGTTAATTCTTTGCCTCCTTCCCAGACCCTTGTCTGTATCTGAACTTTTTATGTTTGTTTATTATTCCCTGGGGTCTTATTTTTACATCTTTTGCTTAAACATGCACTTCATGTCAAACCTTAGTATGTTTGGTAAGGGATACACAGCACACAGCTAGCTCCTCTACCAGTTTTCATACCTGCCATGTGTCTATTCAGGGTTGGACTGGGTCAGTGGGACACTAGAGAAAAACCTGCCAGTCCATGAGAGACATTGGTGCTGCCCGCAACTTGCAGCCAGGGTGGGAGCCCCGAGGGGGCTTTGCATCAGGGGCGGGGCCCCCAATCCGACCCTGCATCTATTGATGCAGCTTGATGTGGGAGCCCTGGATTACCTGCTACATTCAAGGTAGGGCTATCCCCAGGGTTCCCTTGTGTCAGTAGGTACACATGTGCAGGATTCTTCAATGTGAAAGAACATTCACTCAGCAAAACAATGAAGTTTTATTTTAATGAATAGCATCAATATGCACAACTTTTGCATTTGTTTAAGCATTTCGGCACTTTTACTTGTTCATGAATGTTCCAATAAAATAAGTATCAGGGCAGAGGCAGGATGCAAGTATTGGGTATTTAAAAGGAAAGGTCCAGAGGGCAGATACAGACAGTGAGATAAACCATTAGGTACAGCTCAAATTAACAAAGTAAGGGAGCGTAGCGCTTTGAAAGGGATTTCAGTACTAAAGTACAGTGTTCCATGCAGCCTGCCTTTGTAGCTTAATGATAAGGACACAGAACTACAGTGCTGAAGGCCTAGGTGTACTTTCGTCATCGATGATTTGTTGCCATGAAAATTTCATAACAAAATTTCTCTTAGGTTACTGTCTTCCTAGTGAAACTTTCTTAACTTACGCTTGAGTCAGTTTAAATTCAGTGGGTATATAAAAGTCATACTGTGTGTATGTTTTTATTAGTGATATTGGCGAAATTGCTGAGTGGCCACTTTTTATTAAAAATGTCCAAGGCAGCAAAATGAAGACAGAGAACCTCTATTGTCCTAGGTCATAAGCCCACCCTAAAACAAATGTGGCATGAGCTTCAAATGTTAAAAAAGTGTAATTAAGATATTTTTAAGTTACAACTTGTGAACATAATCCTACTTTCAATATGGAAAAACACCAGCCTTTTATGACTTTTTTGGAATGCAGGATATGATGTCACTGATATGATAATGTTGTGGATGTAATATTAATTTGACTGGCAAAACCTAGCAAATAGTTTTTGGTGAAAAGGGTAACAAATTAAAATTTTCACACTATATTAACGGATTTACCATTGTTTGTCATTTGCCCGGTGAAATGCAGTGAAGGTTCTCCAGTGAAAAGGTAATTCTCTAGTTAATAGGCAATGTCACTGTGAATTGTCTTTTTAGTGAACATTCATCAGAAAAACACAATTTGTGCTTTAGTAAATGTGACCTTTAATGCTTCTCTTTGGTCAGAAGAAATAACCCCATTAAAGAAAACAAAAAAATGTACAATCTTTATTAAAACTAATAGGTAAAAAATATTTCACATCAGATTGCTACCAGTCATTCAGATAGAAGGAACAAAACATGCTCTTATTTTATGCAAGCCAAAAAGCATTTCATGGTGAAGTATCAATATTGCTAGCAGTAAATATACTGTGTCAAATAAGTTTATCATGCAATTAATTAATAAAGCAAACACACAGTCATGAAAAACTTAAGTTCAATAATCTTTTGTTTATGCAAAATGGAAAATGCTTCTTTCAAAAAAATTAGGAGAATTAGCATATGAGTGACAATAATTTAGTTGACAGTCATTATGTTGCATGTTTTTTGGAAAATGTGATGAAAACTGTACTAACAGAGTCTGACAGATACTGAGCCTATCACAAACCACCATGAATTATCATCAACTGTGTTTTTAAACACAAAATAAAAATGTTTAACATAAAAGAAACTTAAAGGAACAGTTCAGTGTAAAACTATAACTGGGTAAATAGATAGACTGTGCAAAATAAAAAAATGTTCTCAACATAGTTTGTTAGTCAAAACTGTAATTTATAAAGGTTGAAGTGGACGGATGTCTTACGTAATAACCAGAACACAACGTTCTGCTTTGCAGCTCTCTAGATGTTTTTCACACTGTTTTCCACATTTCCACTGTTTTTTTAACTATATCTTCCAGTCAAGTCACTTGTCATTTATCAATTCTTCTCAAGTTACTCTTTCCTATGGAATGATTTTCACAATTATTTTCACTTAAAAACCATTCTCTTGCCTGTATAAAATTCAATTTCATGTATTACGTGACAGAAGTAACCTAAGTACGCACTGATTTTAATTGATGACCGCACAATTTATAATGAGGCTCATTTAAATCTGCAAATGCAACTTTGCGATTTTCCCAACTTTGTTTTAGTTGCACTCTCAGCCCTCACTTTCCATTCGGAATTGGACAATGCTCTGGAGCTTCTCCAACCTCCTTACCAATATTCAATGTTCCATCAGAGCCTTGGAACAATCACTGCAGCACAATTTAATCTAAAGGATCATGCATAGATGTCATTCACATACCAAACTCCAGAAAGGGTTTTCTTCTCCTTTAACTATTAGTATGATATAGAGAAGGATATTTTGAGACAATTTGCAATTGTTTTTCATTTTTATTTTAATTTTTTTAATGTGGTATTTTAAATTATTTAGCTTTTTATTTAGCTGCTCTCCAGTATGCATTTTCAGCAATCTGGTTGCTAGGGTACAATTTACCCTAGCAACCATGCACTGATTTGAATAGAAGACTGGAATATGAATAGCAGAGGGCCTGATTAGAAAGATGAGTAATAAAATGTAGCAATAACAATACATATGTTGCTGTACAGAGCATTTGTTTTTTAGAAGGGGTCAGTGACCCCCATTTAAAAGCTGGAAAATCACCCCTTTAATGATTAATTGTGTAAAAATATAAATTAATAGATATGTATACAATGATTGCACTAGACACATAGACAGTTCTCTGGTAGAAAAGTGTTTCATTATTGAGTGTTTGTAGTGAAATATTAAATTCCAAATGGGTTGGGGAGGTAGATATAGAGTTTTAATAGGAAGAGGAGGGTCTTGCTGTTTGTCTGTTCTTGGAGTAAGTGGCATATTTATAGGTCTAAAATAATTTATTCAATAAAAAAAAAAAGTTTTAAAAAACGGTGCCAAATAAATAACATGTTTATAAATCTAACACAATGCATTGTGACTATGTGAAGTATCCATTACAAACAACTAATTTTGTAGATTATTTTCACGTACACTGTGCAGTTGCGGCACCACTCATTGAAATCATTTCTATAATTAGTTTTACTGAAAAATACTTATGTTCCATAGACAACAAGTTTTCTTTTATCTCTTTTTCTCATGAGATATAACATTAGATCAAAATATTATCACCCTTCTTTTGACAAAGAAGTTCAATGTGATTTATGACCATTTCATAGCTGTTAGAGATAGACTTCTGTATCATAAGTAATATGATGTACGTTTCCCTAGGTAAACGGTCTCTGAAGATGTAGCAAGTTACGATTATGAAATAGAATATTTGTGGCACAGATGTGTGTTCTCTACAAATATCTGACCAAAAATATTACCGCCTATATTTTAGAATAATAAATAAATATTAGTCGCTTTCAAACTGAGATTGTTTTGCATAAAACATTTATAAACACATGGCATCTAACTCGTTTAGTCAGTACTGGGAGACTGTTGTAGGAAGTTATTAATTTTACAGAATGGCACAGCAACCTTATAAGAAACATTTTGGGAAACACTAGTAATTGGTTAATTATTCACAATTATATCCAGCCAGCTAAATGTTAAATTTAATTACAACTGATTTAGCACTAGTTTATAGTCTGCTAAACCAGGCAGAAATGTCAATTTTCTTTTTAAAATAATTTCAATAGTTTCAATGTCTATTTTAAAGTTTTCCCCAAGCATACCTCCATTTTGACCCCCACAAATTCCTGTGTCAGACATAATTTATATGCCCGTAGATGCAAGGAAGGACATTTATTTATTTTGCTGAACACACAGAGGAATGCCATCAAGATGTATGTACTGTATATGTATATTTATCTTTTAAGGGCTCTTAAGGCAAAAGGGGGGTAATGTAATAACACTCAAAAATTATTTGCACCAATTGCAGCAGCAGGCCATGGAGATTAATCATTTATTGTCTAGGGCTAACATATACATAACATATCATAATCTTTATGCGTAACATAAATAATAACGTCATAATATTTATGTGTAAAAATAGTATCTGAGAATGTAAGATTATCCACATGTTTTGAAGAGATTATCTAAAAAATGACGCAAGGAGGATATGTTGTTACATGAAGAAATGATATGAGAGGATCTAGACCATGAATCCACTAAACAAAGAGAGGGGTGGCCAGGACCACAGGGACACACAATCCTTTTGTACTTTTTTTCCAGGTATGTGGAAGGTGCACTATATAATTTACAAACATGGGCCATTATAACAATAATCTTATGCTAATACTTAGGAGTGAATTTCCAAGGAGCTGTCCAGGTGCCATTTTGGGAAGAAATTGGCAACATGGGAAGATTCTTTTTCTTTGAAGAACAGTTGTAGCATATTGGAAAATAACATCTCTAACAAGGCAGGGCAATGTATATGCTAAGATACATTGTGAAAATATATACTTGATACTTTGGCTTATCAAAGATAACACTTTAAATCTTCATGGGAATCAATAGAAAATGTGTTAAGTTTAGCTGTTTGGCCCTTTTGATTATCAAGGGACAGTTCTTCTGTGTTTCACTGTTGCTTTCTGACATCCTCATCTTATCATTGAGTAAAAATATCAAACAACCTACAAGTATGACTGAGTGACTAAATGAGCAGAAAGAGCTATAAAATGCCTTAATATTTATCAAATATTTTTTGAATCATTTGACATGCAAGCAACCAAAACCTAACTAATTAATTTTCAAATACAATAACGACGATAAACAATTCAAAGCAGTTATGCATTCTGTACTCGGTAAAAAATTAGATTGAATGCTAAATGATATAAACTTTGCTTCATAAAAACAAGGACTGATTCATTTAAAATACACGTGAAACAACAGTGTTTGCATCCAATACCAAAATAAGCGACACGTTTTACATAGGAGATCATCTCAGCAATAACCAAGAGGGTGAGGGTATTGTCTAGATATAGACTGGATTTGCTCATTTTAAATTATCTTTATTGGTTATTGATCACACAAAACTGATGTATTTATTTGCATCTTAAACAGTCTAAAGAACTTTCATAAAATCAAAACCACAACGTGTTGTGGTTTTAATGCACCTCTTTGGTTGCTCTCAAGTAAAGGAGAATACTGTGCATGTGCATATGTGAAGCAAAACTGGAGGACACCCAAAAGTGAAGACAGCCCAAAAGAGACTCACAAAGAAGTACCCTTGGCTTATGTTTTTTTTTTTTTGACAAAGAAGAGCACCAGGTAAGCAACTAGAATCAGTGGGGGTGCCCTATCATTCTAATTTATTGTTGTTTAAAAAGCTTGATAGAGGAGTTCTATATAAAAAGCTGCCATTAAAAGTCACTTTACACTTTTCTTCTTAGATTCCATATTCTTGTGATTTGATCATTAGATGAAAATACCTCAACTGTGACAATGCAGCCTCAGTGGAGTAAGGCATTTGGTTGAGTGTAAGCATATGCCTTTTCTCACTTTGACAAAAGAACCTTTGGCCTTGCCTGCTCCACTGCCACTCAATGCAATGATCCATCAGGATATTATTATAATTTGTTATAAATTACATTGTACGTGTAGGTACTTTCCTTGTAATTCCAACTCCCTTGCTCATCCAGAATGGAGAAGGTGTAAGTGCCTAAACAACAGTGGCAAAATATACTGAAAGGGACAGTTTGTCTTTCACATCTGTCTTACTTTGCAGACCTCCAAATGATGCTGAAATAAAGAATACACCAATAAACTCAAAAGCATTTGAGTTTGACTTAACACTGCAAATTATTTTCCATTAAACTTGACTGACATTGTTAATTTTGTTTTAATGTTTGTGTGTCTGTAAGACGCACTGGGAAACTTTTTCAGCATCTTACCTCCCGGTGTGTCTTTTCTGCATTCGTCTTCAAAGTGACGCTGGCGTCCAACATGAAGTCATCAGGCTGCATCTGAATTGGAGATTGTTTAAAAGTCTTGTCCACCATTTTGCTTAAGCCCAAACTGGTTTCAGATATCTGTTCCTGCCTAAGCGTCTGATTGTGTTTGATATTCCTGGTTTTGACTTCTGCCCAATCCTTGACTACGACTCCTGCCGCCTGCCTTGAACCCTTCGACTACATCTTCTTTTTTTCATATGCCGCTACCTCGCACATGGACTTGTTACACACTTTTTGTTGGCTTCTGCAGCAGAAAGCCCGGGCCCCAAAAGGGCGTTGGTGAATACCGGAACCCCCAGGATTATCCTGTGCGTCCGCAGGTACAGTCACCTATCAAGGTTCCAGACAATGTGGTCGTTACAGTGACCTTCACACTGTGGTTATACACTCAGAGTCAGTATATCATGTCCAATGTACAGTATGTCCCACTGGTGCTCCGTCCTCACACCATATATTCCAATAAGTACCATCAACTTGGAGGACAAAAGGGCAAAATGCAGGATTACTGCTAATGTGCAGGTTTATTGCAATACACATGACATGTTTCAGGCATCACAGGCCCTTTATACTTGATATAAAGGGCCCTTTATACTTGATGTTGTGTGGATTGCAGTAAACTTGCACATTAGCAGTAATCCTGTATTTTGCCCTTTTGTCCTCCAAGTTGATGGTACTTTATCTATGTGTGTGTTTGAGATGTACTTGGTGGTTTCAGGTATTTCTAAAAATATATAAGAAGGAATGAATGAATATATGAATGAATAAATATAAGTAGGAATGCCACAAAAGGGAGCTGATTCTCTTCTTTTTTAAACAGAAGTCGGATTTTCTATGTTTCCATTGTAAAAAAAGAAAATGCTATCCACACTGAGTTCTTAACAGAACAGCTATTTTGTGGTATAAAATATCCATGCAACTAATGCTGCTTTCTTAATTGAAAACCCAGCAGTGGGTTAATCACCAGCTGATGATTAATCAATTCTTGTTGCTTAAAACCTGTTCTTTGAACTTGTTCTTTCAAATTACAAGGAGTAACATTTGTGGGCTAGATTCTTTAAAATACTCTATTTGACCTTGCATACAGTATATACAGGTTACAATTGTGTGTTTTATTATAAATGCGTCTCTTTTATTATACAATATGTCAATATGGACTTTATAATTTGAAAAACACTTCAAGCTGTGCCTCTGCATCATGCATTATGGACAGTATTTGAAATTAGAATAGCAACAATAATGAAATCAAAATATTATCCATATTAACCATTTCCCCCTACATGTTGGAGGTGTACTTAATTTTTTTTTGGCTTCATTACATTACCATGACCCTTAAAATATGTATGTATGTACATGAGTGTAATAAGTGGTGTTTCTAAACCAGGAGCTGCCTCCTAAAATGTTGCCCCCTTTCGCCACCAAGAGCTTACCATTCCTGCACGGTGGGGGTACTGGGGGGCACATTGCTAGAGTGAAATTGCACTCTTTCACATAAGAAACAAACGGTACTAGGAGCAGCTTTCTTGCCACCATCTGAAAGTGGTTCCATGAGTTTTGAGCTTCAGATTTGTGTTGTGTGCTTGACTTACATTATCTCTTTCCAGGGTTGGATCTGCTGCTAAAGACACTCTACCCTGGCCTCCCCAGATCATGGCCAGCAAATATAAAATTCAAGGTACATGCGGGGGGACAGCGGGGGTTGTGGAGGACCTTTACGACTTGGGCAGAGGTCCAGCGTGTGCCTGGCATATGTGCAGGCCCATAAGGTGGCAGCCCTGGTGGGTCCTGGATCCCCCAGTCCAAAGCTGACTCTTCCCAGACCTAGCATTCTAATGAAGATGTTGCCACACAAAATAACCAATTTCAATTTCCCATAAATCATGCACTGTAGTGAATATAGCTGTCTCCCCAGAGTGGAAATAAGTATCAGGCATATAAGGCAAGGGTTAGATAAATGACATCTGTTGGGAGCATTTTTTTTCAGCAAAAAAACACATTGAGAAATTCTAGTACAGATGCATGTAAAAGTCTTCTGCCTGTGAAAATATCACAGCAAAACTGTACACTTATCCATAGTTACTACATTTAAAATATATTTTGACCAATTTAAATTGTTTGTATCTCCAAATGATATTATGAATTCTGTACCTTTTGGGTGTTTACCTAAACATAAGATAACTATTTAAGTATATATGATTGCTTATACTGACTTCAATAATACACTCAAATCCATCATTTACTTTATATGCTGTAAGCTTTACAGCACAGATTTACCTAGTTCCAGTTGAATAAAATATTCTAGGAAAATCAGTACAGAAATAATGCAATGCATATAGTTATCAGTATTTTGGGAAGCTAGATACAAGCCACTTTTGATCAAATGGACAAGAGTAAGTAACTAAAACTCTAAATCACATAATGGTACCTTTTGCTAAATATTTTAAAACACTACAGTTTAGAGTAGATGAAAAAGCCATCTTAACCACATAAGTCTATTTCACAGACATATTAAATCTGTTTATACCAAATGAAAAAGCATTATTCACATTAACTGGCAGTGTAAAATACATCATGACATTAGGCAAGAAAATTATTAAAAGTGAAAGATTCTCAAACAGAAAGAAAAGAATAAGTAAAAACCTGTCTTCAACCATATATGTAATGAACTTTAAATTGAATTTAGTTTGGAATCATTTACCTTTTGACATTATACATCACTATACTAAACATCATTTAAGAAAGTAAATAGCCTTTCCATTTGAATGAAACATTGTACTGTCTCTTTTGATTTCACAGTAATCTCCAAATTTATAGTACACTTCGGTATTTTTTTTACGTGCAGCTTTAAATCTCTAAAAGAACCAATTTGGATTTAATTCATATTCTAGTTTTTTATGACAGCATCAAGTAACATAAATTGTGGGGGTATATATATATATATATATATATATATATATATATAGATATATATATATATATATTGTAAGAGTTTGGGTAGCTGGGATCAGTTTTATTGGGGTAACACAGCCCACGGCACAAGTACAACTCATGAGAGTATAGTCTCTTTTTGGCAGTTTATTGTCTCTTGCAGGAAAAATAAACAAAACAAACAATTCAAAATAAAATCCTTGCCACTTAATGGGCTTCTAACTAATACAGGTCAGTTTTTCCTAACTAACCAGGAGAAGGCCTACCGCCTGTCTCCCCAAAACAAAGAACATACAGGAATATATAAAATCCCAAACCTTTTGGTGATTTCAATCCCTCTCACACAGGCAGCTTTCCTGTGTGTTTTTTCCCAGCCAGGAACTCTCCACTCTGGGTTGAGCTGCCTCTTTAATTAACCACCTGAAATACATCAGTACAACTCATAACACCCGGGCTGGACTAGCAGTCCCGGAACCATTCTGTTAGGAACCTGGGGCATAAATAAGCTCCGTCCTGGACTTTCCCAGGTATCCTAGTAGTGACCTCACCACATACCCCCCCTCCTTGTTTCAACCCAATGGTTGGAACAACTGAGGCCCAACAGGAATGAACCCGGGACAGGGCATCAACATTGCCCATTTCTGACCCGGGCCTATGTTTCACTGTGAAACAGTAGTCCTGCAGCGTGAGGAACCAACGATTCACTCGTCTATTGGTCTCCTTCTTTTGGGCCATCCATTTTAGAGGTGCATGGTCAGTAATAAGGTCAAATGTTCTGCCTAAGAGGTAATACCTTAAGGCATCTAAGGCCCACTTTATGGCCAAACACTCCTTTTCAATCGTGGCATACATCCTCTCACAGTAATTGAGCTTTCTGCTTAAGTACACCACTGGATGCTCTTCCCCGTTATAAAGCTGGGATAATACTGCCCCTAACCCCACATCTGATGCATCTGTCTGGACCACAAAGTCCTTTGAAAAATCTGGGGAATACAAGACGGGTTGTGCACATAATGCATCTTTGAGTGCCTGAAAAGATTTCTTTTGCCTCAGGGGACCACTTGACCATGACAGAATTTTTTCCCTTTGTTAAGTCTGTTAAGGGAGCAGCCAAGGTGGCAAAATGAGGAATAAACCTCCTGTAGTAGCCAGTGATACCCAGAAAAGCTCTAACCTGCTTCTTATTAAGAGGGTGTGGCCACTGTTGAATGGCTGCTGTTTTATTTACCTGGGGTTTTACCACACCTCTGCCAATGGTGTAAACTAAATACTTGGCCTCCTCCAAACCAATGGCACATTTCTTGGGGTTGGCAGTAAGGCCTGCTTTACGGAGGGAATCCAACACAGCCTGAACTCTGTGCAGGTGAGACTCCCAATCTGTACTGTGTATCACCACATCATCTAAATATGCAGCCGCATACTGTTGGTGAGGTCTTAATATTCTATCCATAGCCCTTTGAAACGTGGCAGGGGCATTTTGTAGGCCAAAGGGCATTACTCTGTACTGGAAAGAACCGCCTGGAGTGACAAAAGCAGTTTTTTCCTTGGCCTGTTCCGATAATGGTATCTGCAAATACCCTTTTGTTAAATCCAATGTTGTCAGAAAATGAGCAGTACCCAACCTGTCTATGAGCTCATCTACCCTAGGCATTGGGTAAGTGTCAAACTTGGATACCGAATTAAGTTTGTGAAAATCATTACAGAACCGCCAGCTACCATCTGGCTTAGGAACAAGAACAATCGGGCTAGACCAGTCACTATTGGACTCTTCAATTACCCCTAACTCAAGCATTTTTGCCACTTCATCAGCCACAGCTTTTCGTCTAGCTTCGGGAATCCTATAGGGTTTAAGTTTAACTCGAACACCTGGCTCAGTGACAATATCATGCTCAACAACGGGAGTCTTTCCTGGGAGGTCAGAGAAAGTATCCCTATTCCTCATTAAGAATTCTTTTACCTCCTGTTTTTGGGAGGTGGACAAAGTTTCTGCAATGGTAACCTCAGGGACCAGAGGGGTCTCGTGAGTTACCTTAGAAACAGCATAGGCTGGTACTGCAATCAATGATGTCCTGTCTTTCCAGGGTTTAAGTAAATTAACATGATAAATTTGTTCTGGCTTCCTCTTGCCAGGTTGGTGTACCTTGTAATTTACCTCCCCGACTCTGTCAATTATTTCAAAGGGTCCCTGCCATTTTGCAAGGAACTTACTCTCCACCGGGGGGGCCAAAACTAGTACTCTGTCTCCAGGTGAAAAGACACGTATTTTAGCATTACGGTTGTATATTCTTTGTTGGGCAGCCTGGGCTTGGGCCAGCTTTTCTCTTACAATGGGCATAATTGAAGCAATTCTGTCTTGCATTTGTGATATGTGTTCAATTACACTCCTGTCGGGTGTCACTTCCCCTTCCCAGGTTTCCTTAGCTATGTCTAAGAGCCCCCTAGGATGTCTCCCATAGAGTAACTCAAATGGGGAATAACCTGTAGAGGATTGGGGAACTTCCCTAATAGCAAACATAAGATAGGGCAAAAGGCAGTCCCAGTCTTTCCCATCTTTGTTCACTACCTTTTTCAACATACTTTTTAGGGTCTTGTTAAACCATTCCACAAGACCATCTGTCTGAGGGTGGTAGACAGAGGTTCGCAATTGTGAAATTTTAAACAATTTACAGAGTTCCTTAGTTACTCTGGACATAAAAGGGGTACCCTGATCGGTGAGGATTTCTTTAGGGATCCCAACTCTACTGAACACATGAAGCAATTCTTTGGCAATGGTTTTAGCAGAAGTGTTGCGCAAAGGAATAGCTTCCGGATAGCGAGTGGCATAGTCCATGATCACTAAGATATATTGGTGACCCCGGGCAGATTTTAACAAAGAGCCCACCAGATCCATGGCTATCCGCTCAAAGGGTATTTCAATAATTGGTAATGGGATTAAGGGACTACAAAAAAAAGTGTATATACACTTTTTTCACTTTTTGATATAACGAATGCTGCCTTTTCCTTGTCTACTTTGTATATATATATATATATATATATATATATATATGCAGTGTATATTAAAGATAAATCAGCAAAACAACAACAATTACAATTTACATCCTATAGGATTCATTCAAAAATATAGACAACTTGTACAAATAATTGCAGTCTTTTGAACATTGAACCTGTCATTACATTATACCATTGTATCTTCTGCGTGTCTCATTGAAAGATAATTTTTAAAGTAGCACGTTAAAGAGGTAGTTTACCTTTAACAACTTTTAGGGGATTATTTAATAAAATCCAAATTTATCTCATAATTAAAATAAAAAAGCTCAACCAAACTCCCATGGTCGATTTTGCTTTATTTATTAATAACTTGAATAAATCAGATCGGGGAAAAAAACACCATAAAATCAAGCAAAAACCCGAATCATGTGATTTCTTTGGACTTTTTTCAAAAATCCCTACATTTTTCTGTGTTTTTGCACGAAACCCTGTATCGGATTTTTGGGATAAACTCAGCGCAGACCACAATAACTTCAAATTGAGATAGGTGCCTCTCCCATTTACTTATACAGGACCTTGACAGGTCTGATATGGTGGAATTTCCAATAAGGGTGCTGCTTTTTGCAGCATCAGAGTCTAATAAATCTCGAAAAATCCAAGTTTTTTTTTTTCCATAATAAGGATATTAGAAATCTTCGCAGACATTTCCATAAAAGAGCTTGGCCTACAGCCTTTATATGGTAAAGGAACTTCTCTGGGGTACATTATTACATATTGGTTTAGTGCTTTGGTATTCTTGAGTTTTCAGATAGGCATTGCTTGGGCCCTGGGCAATTTGAATCCTGATTTCTGCTGCTATTTCCTGGTTTGTGATTTCTGCTCCCCTGGTCCTGACCCTTGTATTAATTACTGGCTTCAACCCTGGATGTTTATGGTTTTGAGTATGCCTTATAATTCTAATGTGATCTTGTTCTGACCCAACCTGTCTGGCTAAGTTTAGCTCTGTCCTTAGTGGCTCCTTCTCTGCAGCTAACGTTTGGCTCCCTCGTTTGCCCCTGTTGGAGATGCTGGATTTTGGTGTGGTAAAACCTGGCAGCTCTGAGTAGCTAAGAGGCAGTCTCAAAGCCAAAGGTGGCTGTTATAGGCATAAGAGAACACTTACGGGCATATTTATCAAAGGTCAAATTTCGAATTGAAAAAACGTCAAAATTCGAATTCAAAAAGACCAACCGAAATGAAGTTGAAGTTTTTTCGGTCGAATAGGTCTGTTTTCGATCTATTAGATACATATTCGGCCGAATTTTAATTGTACGAATAAAAGGAATAGCGCATTCGATCGAATTTGATTCAAAGTTTTTCCAAGTTCCAAGTTTTTCAAAGTCCACCATTTGATTCAAAATAGTTTCTAAGAGGCTAAAACAGCAATTCGGCAGGTTTTAGTTGAATCGAATTTGGACTATTCCCTAGTCGAAGTACACAAAAAATAGCACAAAATTCTAATTTTTTGTTGATAAAAAGGCAATATTTATTCACAACCATGTCAAAGAGATATTGGTTAAAATCAAATTAAAAACAACAGGTGCTGCATGTGGGGCAAGGGATCCCTCTCCTTGGAATGCTTAACCCCACCACCGGATTTATGCCAACTAGATGCATATTACATAAAAATTGCATAAGCCAGCTGCTATTTAGTATATATAACACTATGCAATAAAGGCAAATCTGCCTAAACAATATATATATAATGTCCACACCAGTCACATACAGTAAAGTGCACAACAGCATATATCTTGTTTGTTTCATTATTTCTTAGAATGAAGGTGGCAACCTGTGATGAAGGTGGCTGTTTGTTTCTGGAGGACTGTGGAAAAGTCTGGGTAGAAGGATATTGTTGCATTGTTGATGACAATTCGGCCTTGTCACCTGGCAGCAGCCAGAGCTGCATCTCTGTCCCTGAAATTTAGGATTTTTGCCAAGAGGGGTCTCGGGGGTGCCCCTGGGGGGAGGGGTCGGCCTGGGACGCAGTGTGCCCTTTCCACCACTAGCTGTGGGGAGAAGGTGTTGGCCCCGAATTGCTGTATTAGCAGTTGTTTCCCAAAACTTTTGGGGGCAGATCCCTCTTCCTTTTCTGGAAGGCCTATAATGCTCACATTGTTGCACCTCTGCCTGTTCTCTAGATCTTCCAAGTGGCCTGGGTCTGTTTCAGTTGCCTGGTAAGTGCCTGGAGTTCATTCCTCATTGGCCTGGTGTCATCCTTTACTGCTCCGACCCTGGTCTCAACTTCCTTCACCCTGTCACTAACATTCTGCAGATATTTCCACCTTTATGCCATCTATACGCTCTGACAGTGTGCTGTATTGCTGTTTATAGCCGTGAGGAGCTGGAGCATTGTTGGCTCTTGCGTGCTCCCTGCTGGGCCCGGATCCAATGGCAGAGTATTGGAGCTGGGTATTCCCTGGCGCTCTGCTGGCTGCCGGCGCCATTTTGTGATGCACACAGGTAATGATGGAAGCAGTTGGAGGGCTCGCGCATGGTTTTATGGTCATTTCTACCCATGGGGGAAATTTACTAAAGGGAGAAGTGGCTAACACTGGCGAAAATTTGCCAGCATGATGTCATTACAGCATTTCGCCGATTTACTAATGGTAACTCTGGCGTAATTTCGCCAAGGAGATAGACTGATGCAACTTCTCACTCTAACGCAAGCCGAATTTTCTGGCAAAAGAGCGTTACTATGCAAATTCACTAAGTTTTTGATTTTAGTTTTTGATTTTACTGACTGTTACCTCTATCACCAGACTTGCCTTCGCCACCTCAGACCAGGAAAAGTGCAATAGAGTAGATAGGAGTTCCAAACAAAACGCTGCCGTCTTTTACTTTTTACAGGATGATAGGCTGAAAAAGATCACTTTTTTTTTTTTGGGGTACCTTCCTTCCCCCTACATTTTATTACATATGGCACCTAAACTAAACTGTGGGCACATGTATAGGGCAATATAACACCTCTATATCATTTTATTAAGGTTCCCTGGCCTTGTGTAGTATAATGTATTTGCTGCAGCATATACGGCCATTGTACTTTAACTGCATGCGTATGCAAATTCACCAACGCTAGCGTAACTTCGAACTGCTGAGCGTATTTTCGACAGCATTCGTTACCCTGGGCGCAACTTCAGATCTTCGTGAATTAGCGTTGTCCAGGCAAATTTACACCTGGTGAAAATGTGAAATGTTGCGATGTGTGCGAAGCCAGCAATGGCGAATTTTAGCCGGTTAGTGAATTTGTCCCTATGTCTCTGTGCAGTTATTTGTCCGTCGCTGGAGAGGCAGTCACTATGTTCGTGTAGTGCGGTTTTCATCAGTTAATGTGCCGGATAGTGGTTTGGGTAACGGGAGCTCTAAAAAGTCAGTCCTATCCCGCCGCCATCTTGGCTTAGCTTAGTTTAAATTGTAGGCATTGCTCTTCTGCCTCTTTCCAGCTTAAAAGTAAGCAAAAAACTACTGATACAATTGTATTATAACTTATTGAGGCCCTTTCCTATTCCAGTCTCTCATTTAAACAACTGCCTAGATGTTTGGGTCCTAGCAACCAGATATATGCTGAAATTTCAACTTATAGAGCTATTGAACAAAATGCTAAAGTTGTAAAAAATTAAAACAAATTGAAAATTGTTACAGAATATCACTGTCTGCCTCATATGAAGGGGGTTATTTATTAAACCTCAAATATATCTGGTTGGGCTTTTTGGGCCAAAAACTAAAATTTATTATGGAAAAAAAAAACTTGGATTTTTCGAGATTTATTAGACCCTGATGCTGCAAAAAGCAGCACCCTTATTGGAAATTCCACCATATCAGACCTGTCAAGGTCCTGTATAAGTAAATGGGAGAGGCACCTATCTCAATTTGAAGTTATTGTGGTCTGCGCTGAGTTTATCCCAAAAATCCGATACAGGGTTTCGTGCAAAAACACAGAAAAATGTAGTGATTTTTGAAAAAAGTCCAAAGAAATCACATGATTTGGGTTTTTGCTTGATTTTATGGTGTTTTTTCCCCGATCTGATTTATTCAAGTTATTAATAAATAAAGCAAAATCGACCATGGGAGTTTGGTTGAGCTTTTTTATTTTAATTATGAGATAAATTTGGATTTTATTAAATAATCCCCTAAAAGTTGTTAAAGGTAAACTACCTCTTTAACGTGCTACTTTAAAAATGATCTTTCAATGAGACACGCAGAAGATACAATGGTATAATGTAATGACAGGTTCAATGTTCAAAAGACTGCAATTATTTGTACAAGTTGTC
Organism: Xenopus petersii; assembly: GCA_038501925.1. NCBI lineage: Eukaryota > Metazoa > Chordata > Amphibia > Anura > Pipidae > Xenopus > Xenopus petersii. The sequence continues at coordinate 76,773,228 of CM076676.1, read as the reverse complement.
TATATTTTTGAATGAATCCTATAGGATATAAATTGTAATTGTTGTTGTTTTGCTGATTTATCTTTAATATACACTGCATATATATATATATATATATATATATATATATATATATTTGTGTATTTCTTAAAACTGCTGTTCATCCAGATGTGATTGCTTATCTTGATATGTACTACAATTATCTATTTTGAAATGACAGCCTACAAGGTAAAATTTGCTGCTACAAATACCAGATGGTAATCATTCCCCATGAACATTTTAGACACTGTTTTACAAGAAATGCAGTCAGCATGTTAATAAACTTATGGTTCATTTCTATAGAGCATATAGAAATGTTAGAACACCCTTTTTAAATTAAAATAGTTAATAGGAATGTAAATTATTGTAGTCAAATCCCAAAACACTAACCAAAGTTAAAATGAATACATGTAAAAAAAAGTTGTATCATACACAAAACAATGCTCTGGTAGTGTCCTATGGATTTGCAGCAATTTGTTTTCACTGAACTTGCGGCAAAAACTTACAGCAGAAAAATGTCTCAGAGACAAAAATGTTGCCAAGACAAAAATGACGCAGAGACAAATAAAGTCGCCATAAGAAAAAATGCCCATTGACTTTAATGCATTTGAACAACAAAAATCACCATAATAAAAATCACCCCTTGACTTTAATGCATCTGGACAAAAAAATTGCAGTTTAAAGACTATTGTTTCAGATATGAGCTTTTGCTAAATGACTTTTCATTATTTATTTGATCTTTTCTTACAAAAGAAATGGAAACAGATAGATAAAGAGAGATGAGTGGTAGTTTTTATATGATGCTTTATGTTTTTGGGTGCTTTTGTAAGGAAGCAGCAAAATATTTAACAACAAGATGGTGCTGTTTAATATCTCCCTGATAACATCAAAATAACAAACCCTCTGGTCTATATTCCTATTAATTTGCCTTGTGGATACTACAATTAATATATATTTAGACTGTCTTTGTTGTCTAGATGCACTGCACGCTAGTTACCAGGATCCACATAACATCACGCCACAGCCAGATAACATAAGAGAAAAAAGCACACAGATTTTTAAGACAATGCCTGACAATTATTCAATTAATAAGGCAAATAGAAATATAAAAGAAAAGTATACAATATATAAAAAGCTAAAACTCATTGGAAGTCCAACTTGCGCATCATGCCTACCAACCAATTTTGATGTGGTGACTAGTGTAACCTTGGCCCACCTCACCAGGGTCGCCATCAGGGGGGCACAGAGGGTACATTTGTACCAGGCCCGGGCCTAAGGGGGGTTCAGCTGTGCTGCACAAATTAGCCAGCCCCCCTTGACATCGCTGAACCTCCGAAACGGCGAAGACCTGAATCTCCAAAGATCCAAAGTCCCGAAGATCCGGTCCCAAAGATCCAAATCGCCTAGGGCCCAAAGCACTGAAAACTCACAGCACCAAAGACCTGAAATGCCTAAGACTCAAAGCCCTAAAGACCCGAAGCCCTGAAGACCCGAAGCCCTAGAGAACCAAAGTGCCGAAGACCTGTAGCGCCCAAGACCAGAGACCTGAAGTTGTGAAAAGACTTGAAGTCCCGAAGACCCAAAGTCGCAAAGCTGCAAAAAGACCCAAAGCCATGAAAAGATTTAAAGATGAAGTCCTGAAGCAGCGAAAAGACCCGAAGCCACAAAAGTAGCCAAAGCTGAAGCCACGAACAGAGCCTAAGGTAAGTTTCACTGAACACCAATGTGCTTTTCTTCATTTTTATTAAACCCCTGGCCACCCCCTGGCCACCAATGTATTGTTTTAATACCAATATAAAATTTTATGGGGCCTCTGACAACCAATGTTTCCTTTTAACTTGTAAGGGGTGCCATGTCCACCAATGTTTTTTTAAGAAGTTGGTGAAAAGTCAAAGAAAATAAGATCATTATTTTAAACCACCTTTGACATGGTTTAACACATTGAAGTCAATGGGACCTATTTAGGCATCAATACATTTTCTGCCGTAGTTAATAGCTTAAAATGCTGTGTAAAAAGAAACAGACTTATTAATATTTTTACATTACTTTTTCCAAACCAACCTCTCTTTTTGCACCAGAATTTTACACAAAGCTATGTTAAATTAGTGTACCAAAAATTGTCCACATCAGTCAGTTTTAATTTTGAAAGTTACGGAATGAGTAACTACTTAATTTCAGATCCAACCAAAATACCAATTCTAAAATAATGATTTGATTACTGTACTTTGCACAGTATGCATGCACACCATACAGTATATTTTCATGAACCCATTTTAAGATTCTACTGATCATCATCATTTATTTATATAGCGCTAATGTTTACTTTGCTAATAAACACATCTTTACCCTTGATAGTTTAAAACATTGCTTCCTGACTATGTAGGAGTTTTCCTGAAATGAAAGATAAAGGTAATCCACTTACTGTAACATCCATGAACTGCATGATAAAAAACAATAAGAACACATGCAGTCCTCAGAACCAAGAAACATGAACTGGAAGGCAATAAATAAGCATCTTAATGTAAATTAGCATATGCTGTGCTACACAACTTTAAGCATTCTGTCTGTAAAAATGTCTCCCTCTTTCCAGTTGGGTTTATAACACCATCTGTTTTAATTATACTTATGGTTGTGTGCTATAAAGTTAATAGAATCGGTACTACAAAGTCAGTCTGAAACAATGGGGTTTTTTGTAAAGTTGTATCTCAAAAAAGTCATTGCTGTGGTTTCAACATAATAAACTTCACAAGTGTTAAATTACTGATACTGCTCAACAGATGTTGCTTTATTTTGTTTGCCTTGTTCACAAGGTACATTTCTTCAAAACTATTTTATTATTTTGCCAATAATTTAGTGAAGAAGGATATTTTAACCAGTTTATGTCAAAAGAGTTACAAATGTGAGCATATATCTCGAGGCACATACAGTATCTGTGAATCGAGATACTGTATTTGCTCCTAAAAAATACATGCAAGCTAATTTTGCTGATTAGTAGTAATAACTTAAACCTACTATGGTGCCAATTTTTCAAAAGTCAAATATGGAATCACAAAGGTTTTGATGCAGCACAATACCGTCTATCTTATTTTGAATAAATATCGCTAAAATTGTTGATAAATCATAGTCAATCATTTTATAACGATAGTTGACGAGTCTGCCCCTCTGTTCCATTTTTACATGTGATTATTACAAATAAGGAAGAAAATTTTACATGGAAAAGAAATATATGGAACCTATGAAAACTTTGAATAAATAGTATTTTATGAACAAGAGACATGCTTTATAAATAAATAAATACAGAGGTTATTTACTAAACTCAGAATGCAAAAATCACAAAAAAATTTTGATTTTTAAAATAAATCACAATTTTCGGAATTTATTCAACCCTGAGGATGGAAAAATCTGAATCTGAAAATCCAGCATCTCACATATAAGTCAATATGAGAAGAAAAAAATCTGTGAAATTGTGAAAATCATATTTTTTCCTGCAAACCAATTTTTCTGCAAATTTTATAATAAATAAGCATAAAAAATCCTAGCAGATTTGATATTGAGAGCAGAAAATATTGAGAAAAATTCAGACTTTGATAAATAACCCCCATAATTACACATTTATTACAAAAAACTTTAGATAATACTTTATATATGTGACATATATGTGAAGCAATACACCGTTGGTATCAAAGGGAGGTAAATTGGTTGATGAGAATAGAAAAAAAGCTGAGATTTTAAAATCGTACTTTTCTTCTGTTGACATAGCAAAGAGACATTTATGCAAGCATAGTAGTTGGTTTTAGTGTTATTTCTTGTGAGTTGCAAGTTTTTTGGTGTTCATCTATGGTTAAATGCATCTGTTGATTTATTTTTTTTGGCACCGCTGTCACTGGCTACTCTAATGAAATGTATTTAAAATAGTATATACAGTATTCACAATTTAATAATGTTGTATTCATTATAATTATGATCAATTAAGTAATATCAGAAATCAATTATTTTTACATTATATTGCAATACAATTTCTGGCATTGTTTCATATAATACCACTCTCCATGGCAATAAATATATTTTTGCCAATTAAATTAAATATTTGGTAAAAATTCAGGCGAATGCAAGAGGTCCTCTGCACTCAACCCATTATCAATATATTAAGGACATTGAAACGTTTTTTGAAGCTTTTTAAATTTCTGCCATTTATTTTTTTCTCACAAAGCACTAATTTCCTACACACATCTATAAGAATAGATCATGTGTAAAAAATGTTTAGATTCAATGTTGTTTCTTATTTTTTTACCTGTCTTGATAAGACCACACTTTTATTATCAGTATAAAGTAACTAAGAACATTTAGGTGAGATGATTTTGCATTGGTTTGTGTGTTAAGTGCACTGTACTCAAAATATAGATTGTGTTTATTTTTATGCTTTTATATATGCCATTGAGATTTGGGTAAATTCAATGAATTACAATGATCATCACTTAATATTAGTATACATCCCCATGTACTATTTCATAGTGCACAAAAGCTATGCATGTTTTATGTTAGCCATTTCACTTGCAATTGCTGTGTGTTTAAAATATGAATTTAGCTTCATCTGCAATCAGAAATGTATGTATTGTAAAAAATATTGATTGCTAAACGGTATACAAAACTAAATAAGCAAAATAAATTGCATCAAAGATACTTGACAAGGAAGCTCCACAGTTGTACAAACACTTTTGTATCATGAATAACTTCATTGCCAAGGAATTGTGAGCTAATTGCTATTTGGGAATCTACAGGGGTATAGTTAGAGCTGTAAAAAAAATTAAAGCCACCACACTACCGATCTGAAAGTAGTGATTTTGCCCTCCAATGAAACAAAACAATTTCTATACCGCTGTGTAACAATATTTTCAAACTACACAGGTCTGTGCCCAGCACAATAACAAAATTATATTTACCTGAACTAAATTCTATTTACCATCCATGCTGTACATTGTTCACTAAACAGAGCAATAAACAAATATTGATCCCCTACACAAGCAAGCGAATGGGTACTTTTATTAGTAATTATAGCATACTGCTAAATCAGTAAGATAGCAAAAGAACATTAATAAAAAATATAACCTGGCTTATAAACCTCTTATTCCAATATACACTATTTGTTAATTTAAAACTCTTTTTGTGGAAGGGAATAAAATATAAAACATCTCCCTTAGAAAAACAAACATTATTGTTCCAGAAAAGGGTCCTTGCTATACAGTATGTCAAGGTGTTAATGCACCTACTTTGCATAGATGAAGAAGTGCTTGATGTTTGTAATAAACTAATTAATTACTGTAAGCTTAACAAATTTTAATTGCTTAAGGTGCTACTTAAATAATTGTGTTTGTAAGTGTTTAGTATAGCATGTGTGTGCATTATACTGTATATACATTTTCTCCTCGTGATAGAGAAGCCAGACTTTCAAACTGAGACAAACAGATGAAATTCTGTTAAATGTATCTTATTATGGGTAATGAAATCGGCTTCAATCTTTTTTTGAACATAAGTATTTAAATATTTTTTAATTTTTACTCTAAAAATATGAATACAATTTAGAACTTAATGGTCTAAACAGAAGGATTTTGTAATAAAATGTTGCAACGTTTGCAGAAGTTCTTGTATCTCAAAGCAGCCACCCAGCAGGTATCATTTAAGGGTCATCTGTTTGAAAGCAAGCATCTGATTTGTTTCTTTACCTTTTAAAACTTTAAAGGGGAACTCCTCGTAAACATACAGTAACTTGAGCTTTTTGAAAAATAAACATAATTTCAAGCAACTTTGCAATATTCATCAATTAAAAACTATGCAGACTTTTCATGATTTTTAATGGTTTGGAACAGTTCCCTAAGCCTAGCCCCCTGTTCTCCTGCTGATCTGTCTGACTACTTTGCTGATCTATCTGACTACTGTTACTTTGCATCAACTGCCATCTGTCCTTAGCCTGCATCCTCCAAACTCCACAATTTACTGCACATGTGATTTCAATAAGGAGCAGCACATGACAATGCAGTGCATTGTGGGTTATGTAGTTCTTGCATGCTGTGGAGAAGTTGTTACAATTTGTAACAGTGTTTAGTCCCGCCTTCCCGGGCGGGATTTCAAATGATGCAGAATGAGAAGGTAACTGTGATGGGTATATTAGGGGTTTCTGTGTTATGTGGGCCTCTTTATCAAGTTTTGGAAGCCAGAGTTTCCTTTAAGGTGCAAAGTAATGTTTATCATGGTTGGATGGAAGTGAAATGTACAATACAGTATGTTAAACATCTGCATCAGACTGTAGGAGCATTTAGCACATCTATCAGCCTCACATTAATGGATGTAAGCATGATGTTGCAAATACTGCAAGGATGTACAGGGCTGCACATGACACAAGAGTTGAATAGACAAAGCACAAATAACTGTAGACCTGGAAAAGACATAAGTTATCACTGCACACCCTCAACTGGGGTATTGCATTATGTCTGCAGGGTAGATGCCAATAAAAGCAGAAGAAGGAATGCACAGCAAACAGGTTCTGTGTAAGATGTACTCTTGGATGATTAAGACATTTTTGCACCAAAGGAAAGTTCTGAACCAATTATACATTGTTACAGGAGCTGTTCAGTGTAATAATGAAACTGGGCATATAGAAAGGCTATGAAAAATAATATAAAATGTTTCCAATATAGTTAAATATCCAATATGTTTACGTGGAGTTCCCCTTTAAAGTTTTAAAAGGTAAAGAAACAAATCAGATGCTTGCTTTCAAACAGGTAATGAATGATACCTGCTGGTTGGTTGCTTTGTGCAGTATTTACATGTGAGAGATGTCGGTGGGTTTTCATCTTGGAATCTGAACTGCAGACTCTAAGGGGTGAACTTTCAGCACTGAGAGCAGCGGCAAACGAGGGGGAGGAAAGAAGGCTCGCAGAGCAACCACTGGATAGGGTAATCTCTCCTAAGGCCCTTACATGCCAAATAGTCTGCTGCTTGCCTGGTGCTAGGGTTCGGCATGTGGTGGAACAAGTGGACAGATTATTGAGAGAGGCTGGGGAAGACCGAGCGGTCTTGGTACACATAGGTACCAGTGACAAAGTTAGAGGAGGTGGCGAAGTCCTCAAGAGCAATTTTAAAAAACTAGGTGTAAAGTTGAGGGAGAGGACTTCAAAGGTAATTTTCTCAGAGATATTACCTGAGCCACGTGCAACGCTAAGGAGACAGTGGGAGCGTAGGGAGATTAATGCGTGGCTGAGAGATTGGTGTAGAGCGTTTTGGGTTTTTGGAGAACTGGGCTGATTTCTCGCTACAGGCTCTTTGCTAGGGATGGGCTGTACCTCAATGATGATGGTGCAGCTGTTTTGGGAGAGAAGATGGCTAGACAGTTGGAGGAGATTTTAAACTAGGCATGGGGGGGTTCAGTAAAAGATTCAGTGGAAAACAGGTTAGATGAGATAGTGGCCAAAGAAAGGGAAAATAGGGGAGGAGATTTGGCTGGGGGTACTGTTAAGGATAGGGAGGACCACATGTCATATGTTCAATATGGTACCAGTATGTTTGCAAATGCAAGAAGTCTGACTGGTAAAATGGGAGAGCTGAAGGTGCTGGAGGAAAAATATGACATGATTGGTGTGGCCAAAACATGGCTGAATGAGTCACATGACTGGGCAGTTAATATCAGTGGAGTTCTTCACCAATTGTAAAGAGTCCAGCAAATTAATTGTAGGTGTATGCTATAGACCCCCTGATGTAAGTGACAAGGAGGAGGCTAAGCTCTTGATGCAAATAGAAAAGGCTGCTAGTCTGGATAAAGTAATGATAATGGGGGATTTTAATTACCCAGATATTGACTGGAGCAACAGTACTGCCAGATCAGTTAATGGGAACAAGTTTATAAACTTGTTGCATGACAATTTTAGGGCACAGGTTGTTGAGGAGCCTACCAGAAAAACTGCTATTCTGGATCTAGTGATCTCAAACGACCCAGAACTTATAGCAAATGTGCAAGTCATTGAACCCCTGGGTAATAGTGACCATAATGTTATATAATTTAATGTCTGGTGCAAAAAACAAATATATACTGGGGCAAAAAAAAAACATGAATTTTGGAAAAGCTAATTTTAGTGCCTTGAGGGCTGCCCTACAGACCACTGTTTGGGGCATTAAGTTTTCAGCTAAAAACAAAGAACAGAAATGGTTGTCATTTAAAATGATATTAAATCATTACTGTTCTCAATTTATTCCCTTAAGGAGTAAGTGTAGAAGCTCTAAGAATCATCCTATGTGGCTTAATACAGAAGTAAAGAAGTTAATAGTAAAGAAGCGAAAGGCATTTAACTACAAATCTGTTGGGACAGAATTTGCATTTAATGAATATAAACACTGTAATAAATGTTGTAAATCAGCAATCCGGAAGGCAAAGAAAGGAAATGAAGAGTAAATTGCGATAGAGGTGAAAACTAACCCTAAAAAGTTTTTAAAATATATTAATAGTAAAAAGATGCAGGTTGAGAGTGTTGCTCCATTAAATAATGGTACCAGTATTGTTGTTACAGATACAGAAAAGACAAATGTGCTAAATCAGTTCTTTTCATCAGTGTATACAATAGAGGAGTCTGAGTTCCCAGGCTCACTTTATAGCTGCACTAATGGCTCAGCTCAATCTGGTCAGTGGCTGACTCAGGATATGATTCATAAAACTTTAATAAAAAGTAATGTAAACAAGGCTCCATGGCCTGATGGCATACACCCCAGGTTCTAAGAGAGCTTAGTTCAGTTTTAGACCAGCTCCTAATTCTGATTTTCTCAGATTCACTTTCATCTGGTATGGTTCTTATGGATTGGAGAAAATCTGATGTTATTCCAATATTTAAAAAGGGATTACGATCTCAGCCTGGCAATTATAGGCCAGTAAATTTGACATCTGTGGTGGGCAAATAATTTGAAGGCTTGTTAAGGGATTACATTCAAAATGTTATCCTAGTCAATGGCATTATGAGCAGCAATCAGCATGGCTTTATGAAGGATAGGTAATGTCAGGCTTTTTATGATGAGGTAAGTAAGATGCTGGACAGTGGGGGGGGGGCAGTATCCGGCTACAGACGGTGGTTGTTAATGTTACATTCTCTACTAGGAGTAAGGTTCTTAGTGGGGTCCCTCAGGGCTCCATATTGGGTCCACTTTTATTTAACTTGTTCATTAATGACTTAGGGGAGAGTATTGTAAGTAATGTATCAGTGTTTGCAGATAACACAAAACTATCCAACCCAATTAATTCCATCCAGAATGTGGCATCCTTGCAACACGATCTTGACAAACTGGCAATCTGGGCAGCTAAGTGGCAAATGAGATTCAATGATGATAAATGTAAAGTCATGCACCTGGGATGTAAGAATATCCAACCCACTTATACCCTTAATGGGACTGCTCTAGGCAAATCCATTATGGAAAAGGACCTTGGAGTCCTTGTAGATGATAAACATATAAGTATAAGATATAAATATATAAGGGGATTGTATAATAATCTCTCTAATGCTATTTACCAGTAGGTCTGTCCAGCTGACACGAGGTCACCCATTCCAATTAGAAGAAAAGAGGTTCCGCCTAAATATTCCGAAGGGGTTTTTTACAGTGAGAGCTGTGAAGATGCGGAATTCTCTCCCTGAATCAGTTGTTCTGGCTGATACATTAGATAGCTTTAAGAAGGGGTTGGATGACTTTTTAGCAAGAGAGGGAATACAGGGTTATGGAAGATAGCTCATAGTACAAGTTGATCCAGGGACTAAACAGGAAGTGTTCTGGCTATTATGCTAGACATCATTCGCTCCAGCCTTAATAGATTACATTTTTGGCTAACTTTTTTAGAAACATGTTTTATTTCACACATATATATATATATACCGTGCTTGAATTGGAGTGAAAAAAGTTAAGGGATGATCTTTGGGGTAGTACAAGCCCCTCCCAAAACCCATTATATTTTTGCTTATTTATATTTTTTGCTTGTTTATAAACAGTGGGCAAATTTGCACCTGGGCAGAAACCCATAGTAATTAGCTTTTATCAGCTAGCTGCAGGTTAAACAATGAGAACAATAATCTAATTGGTTGCCATGAATTACTGCCCAGGTTAAAATTTGCCCAGTGTTTATGCTTCATTCTTTATTTGTAAAAAATGTTTGGGTTTGTACCAATGGGATTGTAGCATAGATCTTGCTTCCTGCAGAAAAGTCCTAGCCCCACTTAGGGCAGTCCTGGTTCTCTTAGGGGGTTTTACCCCAAGCCAGCCAGCTCTTCACAGACTCCCTGGTTCTCTGGGCAAAGAGCTCATCACCCCTGTAAATATCTACTTAGTAGGCAATATAATTACTTTTGAATAAATACTAGTTATAAAATACCACTTATGTGTGCTTATGCGAGCAGGTATGTCTTATGTCTCATGTGAAAAAAATATCTAAAAATAACTAAATTAAAAAAAATATTTTCTAAATTGTATTCAGTATTAAAAATAAAACCAATAATTATGCTCCAGGAAAAAAACCTTTTATTAAGATTCATAACATTAAGGTGCATATAGATTATTATACTATTTATTAATATAAAAATGAACAATACAGTAATATATAATACTGTTAGGGAGACCACAGAGCTAAATTCACAGACACACTAATATTGTTCATGACCTCAAAGCTGAGTACACAGATGAATAAACTAAGCTATAAACTACAACCTATCATCACAACCTAATCATTTAGATTGTGATAAAAGGTTGTACCTTTTATTTGTAAATACTCTTGTTGGTCATTCTAAGAATATGTTGGATAAATGTAAAATCTTTCAGCTTAGTACCATCTTTAAGCCTCAAAGAAGCTAATCAGTATGACAATGCTCATTCTCCTTCTATTCATTTTACAGAAGATTACCCATCGGTTATTAGAAATAAATCAGACTCCATACTTCGCTCCAATGCTATTTTTTACCTCCGTGAGCAGAGTTTTAGTAAGGATACATAAATTTCATTTAGTAGTCCATATAATGGGAACATATTAAATATTCTTAATATTGTTCTTGTATAGACTGTCTGCTAGTTTTCCACAGTAATAAAATCCATATATCCACTGCATGCTTTAAGTCACAATCCAAAGAAAACATTTCCTTTTACTAAATGACTGTGACAAAACCCCAGGAGGCCCTATGTCTTTTAAAATGTAATATTCCATTTTATTACAGTATCATGGTAATTTTGTAAAGGTTTTATTTGAGATAGCAGACGCTGAGCAAAGATGAATACATAAAAACCGAAAGAAAGCAATACCCATTCTATCTGAGGTATCATAGATATTTTGTATAACTCTAGTATGGGTATAAAAACAAAACTTTTCAAAACATGCACTGGTTCTTTAAAACATTGAAAACTTCTCAAATGTAACATTTTCTATTAAATTATTACTGTAATAATAAAAAGGAAACATTCGAATGACATCTACAAAATTGAAATGTATAGCTTTTCTTGTCAAAATATATGAAATAAGTCTTCCTTTTGAATAAAAACAATAGCTAAAATTGTCAAAACTAAAATAAATGTGTTGCTAACAAGTATGGAAAAAATCTTTGCAGATTTTAGCACGATCAGTATACAGTGCTTTGCAAAACTAATTATACACTTGACCAACTCTCTTCTTTTTTATTATATAAGAAAACTTACATTTATATTGTATTCTTTGTGATATTTTTATTTCAAAGCACTAAAACTCAAGATAAGGGGCATATCTACAAAACTAGACTGGGGAACACAAAGAGATTCACTGCAGCTCAATAATTTTCCCCAGGCAGTCAGGAAAGAGCTTAATGAATTGACACATTTATTAAAGCAGATCAATATTTCAGTAAATAAGTCTTTGAGCAGCCAAACATTGTTTTGTTCATTCAGGTGTTAGAGCTCAGCAGCACGCATAGCCAAATCATTATGTTTAAGGAAATAATGAAAGTTGAAATATGAATGCAAGGGTTAATGGGGAGCTTGGAGATAAAAAAACACCTTTCCCTTGCTTCAACAAATCATTTTAGTACAGAAAAGGGTTTGTTAAAACTGAAGAGATTGGTGTAATAAAATTACTGGCCAGGTGGGATCCTACATAACATCTTCCGCTACCGGGTTGTGCGCCAGGTATCTTCACCCTTATTCAATAGGGCTGTGTAACAGGCAGCCATGGTAAGGATTATAGTTGGGGTTGGACAGGTTCCCTCTTGGGAGAATGCAGGAGGATCCTGGTTGCGGTGTTTAAGATTGATGGGAGGGGATAGGGTTGTGAGTCAGGAAGTCTGGTTAGTTAGAGATTGCAATAGTCTAAGCGGGATAGGATAAGGACATGGATTAGTGTTTTGGCTGTTGTTTGTGAAAGAAAAGGGCATATCTTGGCTATATTGTGAATGAAGAAATGGCAGGTTTTGTCAGTAGTATTAATATGATTAGAGAAGGAGAGTGACTGGTTGAAAATGAAGCAGCACCACAGCAAATTAAAAAAGATACACTTATAATGACAAATTTACTTTTAAATACTTTTAAATATCCCTTAAGCATGGTCACTAAACAGTCAGGTCATTGGCCAACTTTGCAATACGCATATTTACATTTTCAGTAGTAACATCTGGATGGAGAATAGTTAATATATTTGACAATATTTTCATGGTACACACATGTTGTTATGACTGCTGAAATGGAAGTTTTGAACCTTCCTATCAGATTACAACTGGAAATTGAATTGTATTATCTCAAACACATGGGTAGATGATGGCTGGGTTGGTCAAAAATATGACCAGTATGTACCAAATCTATTATGTAATGTGAGAATTACTGTACATGTCACATGTTATATTACACTGCTGAACATATTAAATATTTGGAATATGCCCAACTTCTGACTATAAGTTAAGATAAGATGTCGACATTTCACTAGAATTGTTCACTGCTGTTATGTTGTAAATGTGTTCAATTTATCTTCTATTCTAAAGTCTATCCTAGTGATGAGTGTGTCATGAAACTGCTAAAATTCATGAAATGCATTGAAATCAATGGGTGTTTTTTCTCAGCGACATTTTTGTGAATAGGCATTTTTTCTCTGTGATTCTTTAATACAAAATACATTTTGCTCATTGAAAGTTTTGTCACCATGGTTTTTTTCCTTTGTTAAAACCCTATAAAGATTGCCAAGCTTTCTTTGACAAGAAACCCCATGTGATGAACAATTGAATGTGAAGCAAACAGGGTATAGTTATTAGTTTATCATAGTTTATTTCTATATATATGTATCTATTATTTGTTGCAATGTACAGCGCACAATCTCTGCCTTTAAGAAGTACTGTCATGTTTGGTTTATTTAGGACCTTCCTAATTGTCTGTATTGTATTTCCAGCTACTGTATATGCCACTGTTATTGATGGTTTGGGTTTAGAAGATTCAAGTGTTATTTTATGTTGCTAAATTATTAAAGACACCAGGATAATTTATCAATAATGGACACATTGACATATTATGGGCAGTAATCCCTAACAACCAGTCATAAAATGTAGTTTCCTAGACAGTTGTAGGTATAATGACAATCAAAATGTGATTGGTTGCAATGGGGTACTGCTGATATACACATTTTTAAGTACTGTTAGTGAATTAGCTCCTATATATTAATTATAGGTTTGTTATAATTTCTTATTGTGAATCATTTCATTGCATATACTGTATGAGAATAATGACAAGAGATAAATCACTTAACACCAACTTCATTATTCTACCTGCAAAATGCTGATCCAACTAGTGACTGCTTGATATTGGTTTCTGCAATGAATAACATTGCCCAACTGTTTGTAAAAGAACAGACTATTATGAACCAGAGTGCTTCTGTTCTTAAAACAAAACAACATGGTTTCTGAAAAACTACAGCTTTTTCTTATGTCACTAACAAACAGCAAAGACCAATCTGCAGTCTATTAAAGCATAATCAACACGTAATGTAACTTAACATTCTATTACAATTTTATCTTGTAAGTGTCCTTGAGTATGTAAAGTCTAATTTTTCCAGTCAGTACCTCCTTGACGTCATCCATGTGTAAAATACTGAGCATTAAAATGTCTGCTTGTCAGAGTGTCCTTATGTGTTCAAAACTCAAGGAATGGCAGTACTTACTTTGTTAAGTCAAGGACTCATTTTTATATTGGAACATCTAACTGCTTCTACCATAAATGCCATATTTGCATATTAACAAGAAAATATTAAAAGACAACACAGTTAGCTTTCTTATATTTGACTGTTTAACCTGGTTTGTTAAAGGTGGTATTAGGTTTAATAAGCACTTATATGTGTTGATGTAGTAAATGTATTATATTATATTTATAGCTTTATCTTCTTTTTTTCAACATTATATATACATACAAATACAAGAGTCCTCCTGTCCTCTGCACTGTTGAGTGCAGAGGACTCTTTTATTTATATATATATATATATATATATATATATATATATATATATATATATATATATATATATATATATATATATATGTATGTATACCTGTGTGCAGGTAAAATGTGCTCAAAATAACAAAAAAAATACAGCACTCAACAGGCTCAGTTAGTAACTGATTTTAATAGACAAAAAAAGAAATATATATATATATATATATATATATATATATATATATATATATGCAACATGGAAAGGCTACACACCTTTGACCAATAAGAGACCTGGCTGCTCATGCAAAAAAAGGTAATAAGCTCTTTCCCTCATAGAGTCATTACCTCCCTCTTCCTGGTTCCCTGGCAGAGAGCTCTCTTCCAACAGATGATTATATCACTCCCTTCACCTGCAGTTAACTAGCTCTGTCAATAATTCAGAGAATCTGGAATTCTCTCTACATTTACATTCTGAGTCTCATTGAGCATTCTGGTAGATATGTACCTTCCCTCCACAGCTCTCGACAAAGTGCCACAATATATATATGGGAGTTTTTTTCATGGGAGTTTTTACAAACTCCCATGAACTCGAAATTCAACCCTTGATAAATCTGCCCCTAGGTGATGAGCACATTTTCATATCACACCTGGATTTGCAGTGACATTCTGCGTGTTGCCATCAGTGGATTTCTTCATGAAACTGCAGAGAAAAAAAAAATTGCAGAGCAAGAACGCAAGAAAAAACATGCATTCACTTCAATGTACTTCAAGTGGGAAAAAACTTTGGGAAAAAATGTCCATTAACTTTAATGCATTTGGAGTGCGAAAAAAACGGCCATTGACAATGAATTTGTAGTGAGAAAAAACTTGATAAAAACACCCATTGACTTTAATGCAACTAAAGTGAGAAAAAAAGTTGTCCATAGACTAATATATTTTGCTACAAAAAAGTTGCCCATAGACTAATATATTTTGCTGCAAAAAAGTTGCTGCAAAAAAAATTCGCCCATAGACTTTAACACGTTTTGCAAAATGTTAAATATTTTTGAGCAGAATCGCTCATCATCATAATATAGAATTGCTTAAGTATAAATTGCAATGCATACTTTATATATGTATTCACTAATTGCAAAAGAATGCAGTAATGAACCTGAAGAAAATATTTGAAAAATCAGAACAGTTTATCCAGCTAGTGTTAGTAATATACTGTACAAATCCCTTTGGTATAAAAGAACACAAAAGATGAAAATGGATTTCTTATACTTATCTACTCTGTTCTTTTGTCAGGAAGATTATGTATTTAGCGCTGAAGGATTCTGAGCACAGTTCTACAGAAATGCAGCTGTAGTAGAAGTGATAACTCTGTTCCTTAAACTATTTTGGAGATTACAGCATGGAAAAGACAAATTCTAATCTAGGTCAGTGCAAACTGCCAAAGAAATTTGTCAAGTATAACGCAACACAATGATGCTGAGAATGTTCTATGGAAGTAAATAGGTAAATGGTAGAGAGACAGGCTTGGTATACATACGGGTATACTTTTCTGTAGGAGGGTATTTATTTATATTGAACGTGAAGGTGTTTATTATTAACAGAGACATTCCATCGTTTAAAATTTGGAAATATGTAATGTTATTTATGAACTGTCCTTTACCTCACAGCGGAGCATGCATTACATACAACTCTTTTACTCAGATGAGCCCTCACTATAGCATTGTGGGTTTTCCACACTGACTTTTCCCATACTTCATGGATCTTAAAATGCAGCTGTTAATTTGCTGGAACAGTGTATTCAATAATATTTAATTCAAGCATTTAATATATCTATTTCTGCAATATATTATATTTGAAGAAAGCTCAATTTTAATTAACGTAGTGCAACACATTTATGCATTCTAATCCTTGGTGGATCATTATCACGATCCTGATGCTAGGAGTGAAATGTTTAGAGCTTACAATTGTATGATTGCATATAACGATCACACACACACACATATATATCTATATGTATATATATAAACAGGTATGGGATCTTTTATACTGAACCCCCATTATCCTGCAATCGCTAAATTATGAAAAAGCTATCTCCCATAACTCCAAATAATCCAAATTTACAAAAATGATTTCCTTTTCTCTGTAATAATGAAACAGTACCTTGTACTTGATCCTAACTAAGATAATATTAATCCTTATTGGAAACAAAACCAGTCTATTGTACGTTTACATGATTTTCGAGTAGACTTAAGCTCCCCATAGACGCGACGATTCTTCTTGCCGAACGACTGATTTTAGGAAGCCCGACCAATCCTTCGAAATTATCGTGTGGTTAGTGGGATTCGAACGAATGTACATTTTTAAGCACTGTGTATCTTGACAGCGCTATATACATAAATGATGATGATGATGATCTTATGATTTTTCGGCCGACATCTGTCAGAAAATTGATCGGCCAGGTCAAAAAATCTTTGTCGGTCCCAATGCAATCTATCTATGTTTGCAGGGCCAAGCAGGCAGCTCCCCTTTGTTTTCCTGGCAAATTGGTCTTTTTAGTTGATGGTCAATTCGTACGATCATATGTGGTCTCACGATCAGGATCTGATCTTTTAAATTATCTCAACATCTATGGCCAGCTTTAGGGGCAGATTTACTAAGGTTCGAGTGAATTTTCAAAGTTAAAAAAGTTTGAATTTCGATGTAATTTTTTTAATATTTCAATCATCGAATAGGATACTACGACTTTGAATTCAATTTAAAGTAAAAATCGTTCAAATATTCGACCATTCGATAATCGAAATACTGTCTCTTTAAAAAAACGTTGACTTCAATACTTCGCCAAATTAAACCTGCTGAAGTGCTATGTTAGCCTATGGGGACCTTCTACACCCATTTTTTAAGTCTTTGTATATCAAAGGAAAATCCTTAGATCGTGCGCTAAAATCGTTTGAATTATTCGATTCAAAGGATTTAAAGGTTTGATCGAACGATTTTCCTTCGATCGTTTGAATGCTAAATTAAGTGAAAAATCCTTTGAGTTCGATATTCGAAGTCGAAGGATTTCAATTCGAGGGTTGAATTTCAATGTTTTTTTAACTTCAAAATTCGACCCTTAGTAAATCTGCCCCTAAAGATTCTGTGATTTTGTAAGATTCATTAAGCAGTACTTTTTTTCTAAAAAAAATCACAATGCAGATTAATTGCTATTATGCTCTATGTTTTTGTTACTGCCTGATTTTTTATGAAATGTGCCCCTTAAGCCTCAAAACTGTGCTAAATGTGAACTTGAAACCAGAAAATGTAATCTGTGTCACATAACACACTGTCTTGCCACAGTGTGAAACACCATTAATGACATTGACAATTGCAGAAAGACCAGAAATGCTGAAGTATGGAGCTGTGTTGTGATTATTTGTTGCTTATATTAATATTTTAGAATTCAATAACATACATCTTTAGAATGCAGTACCATACCTGTAGTAATAAAATAGCTTTGAAGCTAAATAGAATTTGACATTATGTTGTTTACTGGGGACAATGTCAGATCAATGCTAAACTTAATCTTCAAATAATACAGTATCAGGATCTGACAGATATAAACGTGGGTAGGGTATTTGGTAGCTATCAGCAATATAATCATCTTTGAATCCTTATAATTCTGCATTTGAATACAAAACAATTCATGTAGTATTAGTCTTCAGTTACCTTAGTTGTAACCTGTGCTTGTCACAAACCTATATACTGTTTTTTGAATGTACTGTATATACTTGGCTGCATAGAGATACTTCTGTAAAGTACAAAGCCATTTTACTTTTATTATTAAAATGTAGTTTACTAATATATGATAACAAAGGTACACAAAAGTAATGTTGTGAAAAATAATGGAGCCTAAAAAAGGATGAATCTATCAAAAATACAGGAGACGATGGACTACTGGACTCATTTACAAATGCAAGCACAAGTGCAAAACACCTAAAGAGAAACAACATTTAAAGAATATTCACAAAGGTCTTTTGTTCCTTTACTCAGTTACTACTTCCAGGTAGCACACGTGTACCTATTCCTTTGTTCTGCTGAACTGCATACAGGTGCACAGTTTAGAGCATGAAGGATGAAAGGAACACTGAAATTAACTAACTTAAAGGAACAGTTCAGTGTAAAAAATAAAAACTGGGTAAATAGGCTATACAAAATAAAAAATTGTTTAATATAGTTAGCCAAAAATGTAATCTATAAAGACTGGAGTGAGCAGATATCTAACCAGCAGAACCCAACTTCCTGCTTTTCAGCTCTCTGAATTGTAACTCTGAGTAAGTCAGCAACTTTAAAGGAGATAAACACTTTTGCAAAAAACCCCATACCCCCCACCCCAGGTACTCCACGCATACATCTTCCGCAATTTCCGTGTAATTCCACACATGAGCAGTTGTCGCAAACTGCTCCGCTCTCCCAGTCAGCTTACAGAGGACGATGGATGCGTGGAACTCTGCTGGAAGAATCTGCGCAGAGGGGTAAGTATGGAGTATGGGGCATTTCCCCAAGGGGGAGTTAGCCTGGGGGAGAAGGGAGGGTGGTCTACCTGGGGTGGGGGGTACGAGTTTTTTTGCAAAAGGGTTTCCTTTTCCTTTATGGGAGGCCATATGGGACATCACTGTTCAGTGAGTTTGCAATTGATCCTTAGCATGCAGGTCAGATACAAAAACAACAGTTATGACCCATGTGTCCCCCCTCAAGTCAGTGGAAACCAAGAGAGCTGCAAAGCAGAAAGTAATGTTCTGGCTATTATGTTAGACATCCAGTCACTCCAGCCTTTATACATTACATTTTTGACTAACTATGCTGAAATTATTTTTTATTTTACACAGACTATTTACCCAGTTTTTATTTTTGTACTGAACAATTCCTTTAAGCTAACGTCAATGCATGCTAAAAGAACTGAGCAAGAAAATGTTCTTGTCTAGCCCAAACAATAGTGACGTTTCTGACACACAAGGTCCTTTTTCAAGCTCGAAAAAGGACCTTGTGTGTCCGAAACGTCGCTATTTTTTATGCTGTGCCTGGAATAAAGGCGGTTTTATTATTTATTTGGAGTGCTGCAATTTTTGTATATCTGCAGTTGAAGGTATGAGGAGGTGAACACATTCCATTGTGGGCACCCTATGAAGGAAAATCTTTGAATGTGTCAAGTGTGCTGGATAATTGATGTGACTAGCCCAAAAAATACTCAGTCAGATTTATTATATGTGGCAATAGTATAATTATCCTTTACTTCACTATAGCGTTGGTTGGTAAAACTTATCAAGTATTGATAATAAATACAAATACACCAGATATTACTCTGCAGATAGAAGGCGTAAACTTGCCTGGTTATGTTTTCAAAATCTTTGCCCAATTAATTAACTCTCTAAATCGAAATTAGCTTAAAATTGGAGCATTTTTTAAAGTTTTGTGTCCTAATTTTAATTTCTATTTCAATGAAAATTGTGTTTTCCTGTACATTATTGGTATATTTCCGTTCTAACCATAGGAGACCTGAAAAATAAGTTAAACTTTTCCTTTGCTCTTAATTATAATAAAAGCACAGAAATACTTAACAGTTAACAATTTATTACATAAATTATATAAATATTCTACACCAAAATCAAGAAAAATAAAGGGGTGCATGTATCTCATGTATTTCATGTACAAAAACTTTCTTTGTACTTTTTCTGGAATTGTATCATTACCTGGAAACCTATTATCTAGAAAGTTCCAACGTATGGGAAGGCCATCTACCATAGAGTAAATTTTTAGCAAATATTTCCTTATTCTTGTAATTAAACACTACTTTGTACTTGATGGTAACTAAGCTGCATATCCATATTGGTGGCAAAATTATCCTATAGAGTTTATTTAATGTTTATATGATATTTTGCAGATTAAGGGGCCCATTTACTTAGCTCGTGTGAAGGAATAGAGGAAAAAAAACTTTGAATTTCGAATGTTTTTTTTTGGCTACCATCAAGTGGGATACTTTGACCTTCGACTACGACTTTGAATCGAAAGATTCGAACTAAAAATCATTCGACTATTCGACCATTTGATAGTCGAAGTACTGTCTCTTTAAGAAAAACCTTCGACCCCCTAGTTCGCCACCTGAAAGCTACCAAAGTCAATGTTAGCCATAGGCTTTCTAAGCTTTTTTGGGTAGAACAAAAATCGTTCGATCGATGGATTAAAATCCTTTGAATCAAACGATTCAAAGGATTTAATTGTTTGATCAAACGATTTATCGTTTTATCTTTCAATCGAACCAATAGCACTAAATCCTTCGACTACTATATTCGAAGTCGAAGGATTTAACTTTGACAGTCGGATATTGAGGGTTAATTAACCCTCGATATTTGACCTTAAGTAATTTGCCCCTTAAAGTATGATAATCCGAATTACATAAAGATACCTTATCCAGAAAACCTCAGATCCCAAGTATACCGGATAATAGATTCTATAGGTATATATGCATTTATACCCATTAGTTAAAAAAAAGTATCTTGGAAATTTTTCAGAATTGACAAAGACTTGAGAACACCAAAACCTTTGATACACCTACAGACCTCGACTGACAAATTTAGGCATTGTTTTTTTTCCATAAATGTACAGCATATTTCTAGCCAATAACAGACTGACTTCAAAAAAATCTTATCATTCTCTTGTGCCATAAAAAAATAAAAATGTCTTGAGTCCTTGTGGGTTCAGCAATATATATATATATATATATATAATATAAATATATGTATAACATTATCTTTTAATCAATACAGGGATTTGACAAAATATGTAAGACTAGGAATGAAAGCATTTTCTCTGAAATCCTCTCCAGAGAAAAACAAAACAGTAACACAGTATCTTGATTAGTTTTAACCAATGCTATTTATTGATTTGCAATTTCTCCCCAACAAAGACCTCAGACTGGGGAATCTCGAAGCATTCACAGCACAGCACATCACATTTTTTCTTCCTTCGTAAAAACTTTTCAGACTATCAGGAATTTTTTTCTCTTACAGTCAGGAAAGTGTTTAAAGTGTTATCAAAACAGATACATCTGTCACTTCATCAAAATGTGACTGTTTTGAGGTGTTAGAAAACAGCAATTAATTGCTTATCCCTGAAGCAAAATATTGAGCTGGACAATTCATACAATCAAATCTGAAATGATCTGCCTATTTACCAAGTTGTAACAATTTTTATTGCTTGGAAAAAAATAATAGTGTTATTTGATAAATTGGACTATAGCCTGCAGAAACCAAGTGGGCAACACATTATACTGTAGAGGTGAGCTAAATTGAAAAGTACACTTTCACGAATGCTTTCCAAACTTAAGCACATTTGCAGAAATTAGTTTACTAAATCACTTCTGGGCAATTTGCCAAAGAAGGCACTTATTTTATTAACTTAACATAGCACAAACATGGTTCAGTAAGATTCCATAACCTTCTTTCACTTTTGTAAAGATGCATTGCGTTTATGAAGGCAATGATTCACACTTCTTTATTCAAAAAGTAGGAACTGATCCAACTAATGCAATTAGGTATAAATTATATACTTATAATAAATACAACATATTTCAAAACTGCATTTCCAAAGGATTATTGAAAAGAGACGTATTGCTACTAAACTACAGTATATATACAGTAGATTTCTTCATATGAATAAAACATCTGGTAGAATTGAAATACTGAATAAATATATGTTTTTATGGTTGGAATTATATTTACTAGTAGCATCACAATTAATGCATTATCTAATAGCCTGACACTTCAGGTACAATATGTCCTGTTATTCAGGCTTGCTGGCGTTTCTGTTCCCATTCTTGTCTGTAGTTGCAAAAAAGTGGCGCTGGCTACCATGTAAAATTATTGACTTCTTTTGTGTACAAACATATTATCTACTATTTCTACAACTCTTCTTTCCTCTATAACCACCCAACTCTACAATATCATTCACTTTCAATCTGTGATGTGTCAATAACTGTTTGCTAAAACCAATACTGAAATTCTTCTATTTGTAAAAGATTATGCTGTAATCAGTTTGCTTTCAACAACAGCTTAACTATCACAGATGGATATACAGTATTTCCAAAAATATATAATATTGCCACTGTTGTCATTATTGTTAGCATTATAATATATCCGTCACTTATCCAATCCCTTTATTTCAGATACAACTTTACCGTAGTCACTTCTGCAGGTGGTTATTGCATGTGTGGTAGTGATGAGCGAATTTTTGTGCCAGCCATGGATTTGTAGAAAAATTCTGACTAGAGTCATCCCATTGAAATATTTCACTGGCAGAAGAAGCAAATCATATTCATTTTCTTTACTATTTTTCTTACTAAATTATAATACATCCAGTGTCTCTTCAGATCTATTGAAATAATCATTTTATTCATTTCAAAAACTATTCTTATCATTAAAAAATTTAATTTACATTACTTCTTATAGCTGGCTAGTAAGTTTGGATGCTCGATATAATTACATTTGTCTCAAATAGAAATAGTCTCCCAGTATTTTGTGATTACTACATTTGACTCCTGTGATTATTACTTTCTGACCAGCTGGTAAATTCACTATAGAAACAACATCAAATCAAGCTTATATGTTATCAAATTGTTCCTATTACATGAATAAAGTCTGATTCATAAGAACTAATTATATTCTAGCAAAAACCTAATTTTGCAGACATCAGAATCATAGTCTGCTGAAGATACTAGTAATTAGTTTGTTCATTTTGAATACCAAGAACCCAGGTTTCCATTATTATGCACTTATTACAAAATGCAAAAGCGTTGCATTTTTTTTCAAGTAAGACAAAAGGTCTGAACTACTCAGATAATAAAAGACAGAAAGATGTAATTAATGTCCACCATTAAACCAACAGTAAAATTACCATAATTAAGTGAATGTACAAATGTAACAAAATCAATTTTGGATTCTGAATACCAGTTTTACAACTATTTTAAAAATAAAATATGTGCATGTATCTTAGTTTTTGTTGTGAATTAATAGTGATTCCAAAATTTAAATATTTTGTCATTAAAATATATTATTATTAACTTATTATTAACTTTTTATTTAAAGAAATCTAAAATGACAGTATTTGCTCAGTCCTCCTCTTTTTTATTTTCTATTTTGTTACATCTCAGGGCCCTAAAATATTTTTGTAATTGCCATAATGATTCAGTATTTAGCATATATATTATTGTAAATATATTATTGTGATTTACAAACCCTGGAACTGTGATTATTTTTGTATGGGTACTGGATATATAGATGCATCTTTTTGTGGGACGTAAGGTAGTGTCATTTGTTAGGGGGCCCATTTTAGTGGTATTAAAAAATTTTGAAACCACAAAATAAACTCTATGGGGCAGATTTATCAAAGGTCAAAGTGAATTCAAAAGATTCAAATTTCAAGCTATTTTTTGTGTACTTTGACTAGGGAATAGTCAAAATTAGATTTGAGTTTGCAAAAATGTGAAAATTAGAATATCGAAATTTATCATGTATTGTCTCTTTAAAAATAAAATTTCGACCATTCGGCATCTAAAACCTGCCGAATTGCTGTTTTAGCTTATGGGGGACCTCCTAGAGCCTAATTGGTGGACTTTGAAACATCAAAGTTTTTTTTCGATCGAATGTGCTAGTTTTAGTTGTACAATTCAAATTCAGCCAAATACGGACCTATTCAAACTAAAACGGACCTATTCGGCCAAAAAAAATTCCACTTCTGTTGGTCTTCTTTCAAATTCGAAATTCAACCCTTGATAAATATGCCCCTATTTCTCTAAAACCACAAATGCCATGAAAGCTATTAAAATATTCAAATAAAAAAGTACAAATGGAAAAACACTGAATGATCGAAAAGAAAAATAAGAATATCTCTAATACCTCTAAAAATTTTAGTTTTTTGGACAATTACTAATGAAAGAGTATCCAAAAACCTCTAAAAGTTTTTTTTTTATGGTCAAAACACTCAAATTCGAATTGTAAATAATCCAAACTAGATTAGAATTTTAATTTGAATACGAATTTGGAGATTTATCAAATCTGGCCCCCTGTAAAAATTCGAATTTGACTATTCGCCACCTAAAACCTGCTTCATGTATTCATGTAATAAGTCAATGGGAGAGGTCCACTGACCAATTTAAAGATGTTACTAGCTTTTCTGACATTCAAGTTTTTGCAAAGAAAAAACTCGATTCGGGTTTAGTCGAATTCAGTTAAATTTTATTCGAGTTTTCGAGGTGGTAGAGTTTTATATATTCAACTTAATTCCTAAATAACCTCCCAATTGACTTTAGAGGAAAATCTAATTTGTTAAAGTTAAAAAAACCTCACATAAATTTGAAATCAAACCTTTGATAAATGGGCCTTTATAGGAGTAGTTTTATTAAAGGTCTATCTAGTATAGGTCAATCTAAAAACAACTGGACTTGCTGAGTAATCAATGAAGACGTTTCACTAATCATCCGAGCAGCTTCTTCAGTTCAACTGACTGGTGTGGGAAGTTCTTGGCATATAAACTCTTCCACTAATCCATTTACAATGGCACATTGTAACTCTTCAAAGAGGTGACAACTGAAGAAACTCACAGAGGTGTTGATTCTGTGTAGTTGTGATAGGATTATCCAATGTGTCATGCAACTCCTAGATTCAGGTGTTACTTGTGAGAGTTGCATGAATGGATGTGTGAAGTGTTCTGAATCCGCCGGGGTACAGATGTTAGAACAGCATTGTATGTAGCAGACAGGTGGTGTCGAAGGCCCCCACCTCTGTTCAGAGATGGTCTCTCCACCTTGACATGAATCGCCTCTTTCACGCCTCGTTCAAAACAGCGGTCTTCTTTATCCAAGATTTGGACCTTGCTGTCTTCAAAGGAGTGTCCCTTGTCTTTTAAGTGTAGAAAGACAGCTGAGTTTTGCCCTGTAGAGTTCTCCCTCCTGTGCTGAGCCATTCATTTGGAGAGCAGTTGTTTTGTCTCCCCGATGTATAGATCTGTGCAATCCTCGCTACACTGGACTCCGTATACCACATTGCTTTGTTTTTCTTTTGGTGTTTGATCCTTTGGGTGTACCATTTTTTGTCTCAGTGTGTTGCTAGGTTTGATAAACACAGGGACATGGTGTTTGTTGAAAATCCTCCTGAGTTTCTCTGACACTCCAGCTACATATGGGATGACTATGTTTCGCCTACTATGTGTCTCCGGGCGGTTATTTCTATTGGTGTTCCTCTTGGGCTTGGTTCTTGGAAGTTCTTGCCATATAAACTCTTCCACTAATCCATTTACAATGTGCCATTGTAAATGGATTAGTGGAAGAGTTTATATGCCAAGAACTTCCCACACCAGTCAGTTGAACTGAAGAAGCTGCTCGGATGAGTAGTGAAACGTCTTCATTGATTACTCAGCAAGTCCAGTTGTTTTTAGATTGACCTATACTAGATATACTATGACCTGGATGAATGAAAATCTTCATAGTCTTATTAAAGGTCTGTTTGTTATTTTTCAGTCAAAACATGAATTTTATGGTTAAAAAAAATACATTTTTCGAGGTTAAAAAAACTTGAGTTTTTGTAAAAATAAAAGCTGGAAATCGCTTGAATCCAAAATTACTCAAGCTAAAACCTGTCAATGTCATGTAGAAGTCAATGGGAGAGGTCCCTTGAACAATTTGAAAAATTTAATAACCTTTATGATGGTTGGATTTTTTTTAGTGGGTTTCACTCAAAAATTCGTTTAATTCAAGTTTTTTCCCGTGGAAAACAATTTTAATTCAACTTTTTTTTTCACAGAAAACTCGATTCATTTGACTTTTCAGGTTGTTCAACTTTTTTTTCCATTCAAGTTTTTCCTTAAATAAAATAAAAATTTGAGCTGTGAGTTCATTCAAGGTATAAAAAAAACCTCTAAAACTTGATCATTGATAAATCAGCTCCTTAATAATCTCACATTTTTAGAGCTTTAGAGACATTTTTAAAAACCACACATTTTTAGAGCGCAATACAAATCGTGAAAAAAAAATTACAAATTTTAGTAAACGGCCCATAGTGTAATAATTATTCTCTATTTCTAATGGGAAATCCATATGGCTAATTCCTGTGAATCCAAGCTGAGACAGAGGGACTTGCACCGGTTCCAAGGCAGCCACAATGTAGAAAAATATATATCAAAAGATATATGTCCCAAGGCTCAATTAGTAGTTATTTAAACCCAGGTAATCCCACCCATTTTTACTTAAAACCAATCAAAAAACAAAGGGGGGGTTAACCCTACTTTCTTTACATCTTATCATATTATGCCTATACAGGGTAATGGTACCATTTCCTTTACATAATTTGTTATAGTTTCAAATGTAATTCTAGTAACATCCTATCTCATCGATTTAATAGTATAAAACATAGTGTATTTTGAATCTATATATGTTACAAACAATAAGAAGAATTTATCTCAATATCGGCGGCTACAAACTCCGATCTAACCCAATCAGTTTTTTAATGCTTACCGTATATACTCGAGTATAAGCCGACCCGAGTATAAGCCGAGGTACCTAATTTTACCTACGAAAACTGGGAAAACTTATTGACTCTAGTATAAGCCTAGACACAACTACAGCCCTGTCTCCCAGCAGCGCACATTCTGCCAAAGCGACCCCCCCAGCGATCAACTGGACTTCTTTGCAAAGTTGATGGTGACAGAGAATTGCCAAACGGATTACTGTGTGCATTGTCCCACTGTCCCACTAACATGTGCAGAGGGTGCTGTTTGATATTGCCATCTCTGTTAATCTTTCGTATAACCAACAGAGGGCGCTGTGTGATATTGCAGTCACTGTTATTCTTTCATATAACCAACAGAGGGCACACTGTTATTCTTTCATATAACCAACAGAGGGTGCTGTGTGATATTGCAGTCACTGTTATTCTTCCATATAACCAACAGATGGAGCTGTGTGATATTGCAGTCACTGTTATTCTTTCATATAACCAACAGAGGGTGCTGTGTAATATTGCAGTCACTGTTATTCTTTCATATAACCAACAGAGGGCGCACTGTTATTCTTTCATACAACCAACAGATGGCGCTGTGTGATATTGCAGTCACTGTTATTCTTTCATATAACCAACAGAGGGTGCTGTGTGATATTGCAGTCACTGTTATTCTTTCATATAACCAACAGAGGGCGCACTGTCATTCTTTCATATAACCAACAGAGGGTGCTGTGTGATATTGCAGTCACTGTTATTCTTTAATATAACCAACAGAGGGTGCTGTGTGATATTGCAGTCACTGTTAATCTTTCATATAACCAACAAAAGGCGCACTGTTATTCTTTCATACAACCAACAGATGGTGCTGTGTGATATTGCAGTCACTGTTATTCTTTCATATAACCAACAGATGGCGCTGTGTGATATTGCAGTCACTGTTATTCTTTCATATAACCAACAGAGGGCGCACTGTTATTCTTTCATATAACCAACAGAGGGCATTGTGGGATATTGTAGTCTCTCCCCAAGGGTACTGTTGGTATAGGAATGATTAAAAGTGACTGCAATCTCAACTACTTGGGTCGGGTACCGCTGACCCGAGTATAAGCCGAGGTAGACTTTTTCAGCACATTTTGGATGCTGAAAAACTCGGCTTATACTCGGGTATATACGGTATTTATTATTACATTTTCCCGAAAAATTGCTTTGCGGGAAAAGCTTAGTTTTTCAAGATCTTTTCATGCATTTTCCCCGAGCTTTTCGGAGTTTTCACCCAAAAGCTCCAAAAACATTGTGAAATTGCCCGAAACCCCCGACACAACCAAAAATCAATGGGACTGTTCCCATATACTTTTATGCAACCTCAACAGGTTTGAGATGCCGTGTTTTTATATTCTGGCTTTTTAGCCCTCTGGGTTTAATAAATTCAGAAAAATACGTGATTTTTTTCAAACATCACCAAATTGATCCCTGGATCTCTCCCATTGACTTATAGAGTAATTCGGCAGGTTTTAGGTGGCGAATAGTCAGATTTGAGTTCATAAATCTCAAAATTCGAATTTGAATTCTCAAATTGAGTTTGGATAATTCACACTTCAAATTTGAGAGTTTTGAACCCCCCCAAAATCTAAATTCGAATTTTTACTTCGATCCTTAATAAATCTGCCCCCTAATTTGTGTATAACACTTATCCTTACATCTGCCACAGTTTGACTATTACATAAAAAATCATGGCATTCCTTTCCTATGGCCATACTTTAAAACTGTAAGATTCTCACAAATATTTTACTAGCATTAAAAATTATTATATATATATATATATATATTTTTTTTTTATCTGGGAAGCACTCCATTTCAATTTTATCATCCGTATGCACGGTAAAAAGTCCATATATATTGAAGAAGACCAGCAATACCAGGATTCCTTTATGATTAAAACAAGTGTATTAAACAGTGCATATACAGCCACCATGAAGTTTCGGTCCCATCTGGGACCTTTGAAAAAAAAGTTGCATGAATGGTGGTGAACTGCTTATATGGATCAGCATTAGTGATTCATAAAGGAATATAAGGGGCTTTGCACCTGTAGCAGAACTTGTGGACAGTAGGCTAATGACAGGGTTAGGAAGGACAGGATGTGACAATTGGGGAGGAGATACCATCTGGTAGGAAGAAGCAGAGGGTGCATCCCCAGCCCAATGCTCATTTTGTGCATCTTCATTTGAATTTTAGAGTTTTTTCTTAAATAATATACCATTCAAGTTTGAATGGTCAAGATACTCCACCCACTGGCATCTATACAAGTTTCAGGTAGTGTAATTTACATCTTTTTTTTTCAATAAATCATGAAAAATCTGTGATCAAAATGTGAATTGTGACAAATATTTGAATTTTCTACGATTCAAATAAATACTTTCTTAAATTAGGACATATGCCAAGCACAACCCGCACACCTATTGCAGGTATCGAACTTAGGTATCTCTGTTTATTATGTAATGTCAATCAGATACAGATTAAGGTGTTATGGGTTTGGTTATATTCCCAGCTATTAACATACAGGTATAATTAAAAATATGGCTTTCCTTAGAGGAAATTTATGTGGGTCAAAATCTTATTCTATTAAACACATTACAATTTTTATGTTGGCCCATTAAAATGCATCTTATTTTGGAACCTATGTTAAAAACATAAAATGGATTTTTAGCATTGGATTGTATGTTGTATATCAAGAAGGGATTTTGGACAGAAATACAAACATTTATGCTATTTTTCAACAGGTGCATGACTTCTTTCAAATCAAATCTGCTCTTCTATATTAAAACAAATTATTTTATCTTTTAGCCATGAAAACAGGATTCCTATATAAAAACAAGAAAACATACAATTTTAAGATGGTGTGTTAATGAATGTAACATATATGGTTGACTATAGCTGCTTCCAATAAAGGGCACACAAATGGAAGCAATTTGGTCCAAACATTTTTATGAGCCTGTTTAGTACCAACATAACCTATTTATAATGAAGAAAATTGTATAAGGAATGGCAACAAGATTGCCATTTTGCTAAGTAGCTGATCTTTGAAGCATCTTGTTCTTTATAACAACCTACTGTCAACACCAATAAAGATCACTCAGCTGTTCAAAATAAAACCAGTTGCTGTTCTATAAAACTAGATATTGTCACATAATCTTTAACTATAATACAATGCATATGTTCTGCCACTGCTAAAAGAACTATATAGGCAAATATTTGAAAACATTTTGAAAGGATAACAGGTTGCAGAAATAAATCAGGCACAAACTTTTCAGCCAACCTCAGCAAATAAATATAGCAGGCTTATAAATTAATAGCACGCCGATTAAGGGTGCGTTAGATGGCGGAGCTCATTTCCATGTGATAGCGTGTCCTGGGCCAGTCGCAGCTCTTGTGAGAATTCGCAACTTCAATCCACAGGGATAATATTTCCCAACACTCTATGCCCGCATCTAGCGCTGACCGATGTATCCACCTGAGTCACTTAGCGGCTTTATTAAAACACACAAAGTGACATTATTATGGCAGTGGGTGTACAGATAAAGCTTATTTGTTTTGTGCCTCCAAACTCGGCACTTCCTCAGAGCTTGTCTAAAGTCTTGTTTAAAAGTAAGGCATTTTTAGTAGCTTAAGGCACAAGATGTCTCAGTGTCTTTAATATATTGATAATGGGTTGAGTGCAGAGGACCTCTTGAAACAGATGTACATTTTAGGTTATCAGTTTGTACTATGTAAATACACTCAGTTCTGCAAGATTTTCTTGTGCATAGAATGTAATTTATTTGGTAGTGACTTTGGTTCATGGGTACCCGTGAATGAACAGGGTGAGTGTGCACACCATTATCAGGGGACAGGAAGAGAAGGTGAGTTGATATCATAGCATAGAAACCTCATAGTGACTGGTTGCACTGCAAGTGCAGTTACTGGTCTTATTTGTTGCCTACTTACTGTATTTATGTTTTTTAAACAAAATTTTAAAAATGCATACGTATATAGTTTTCTGAAATAATCCTTAGAGACTTTTATTTTGAGTATACTTTAATAAGATTATACTGTAATATCTTTGTGTCATCAACATTAGTATTGTGTTGAAATAATCCCATAGCCAACCAGAACCTTTGAACAATCACAGGTCAAGAGAACAGAACAAAGTCATCAAACTTTAGACATTCTAAAACAAGTGATCAACAAGGTTGAGACAATAATATTGCCTTGTATAAGACCGATGCCTTATTAAACTACATATTTATCTATATAGTTCAAGAAATGTACTATTCAAATTCATTCACTTGGTATTAATTTGGTAATTTTGCCACTACAGAGACAGCTATGCAATATAACTGAAATCATTATGTAATCTGAAATTCTCCTTAATTTAAAGAAATTATGTGAAAGCAAATTATTATGTGTCAAAAGCAATCATCTCCTTTGTTCATATAGTCTTTGTAGAAAACTCAGATCATTTGGTGTCATACATTAAAAGAATAAAAAAATTGTTCATGGCACATTACAGGATACATTACTCACTGATAACACATTAAAACAATCTTGTGTCGCCTGACAAAAGAAAAAAGTGTCCTTCAAAATAAATTTTTGTACATATTTTTATTATTTCTTATTATGCTTTACAAAGATCACTATAAGGGAATGTCAGAGCAAGTACAGCAATTAGTTTCAATTCAATTATTTTTATAATGAACAACCAATGAACACAAAGTATTCACTGGCCTGCAGTATTAAACACACAGTGAATGTGTCACGACCGGCACCCAATACCAGAACAAGTGCCAAGCACCCTGGTCTCTGCTTCACCAGTAGTGTGACCGCCGTTGGGCTTCGGCAGGAGCCCTCAGCTTACTTGGGTGCCACCTGGACTTAACGAGAGGTGCAAGGGGAGATGTTCTGGCTGGCAAAGGGGCACGGCTGTTAGCAGAGTCTTTTGGGCCGAAGGTCACGGTACATATGGAGCAGGCAAGAGAAACGTCAGACAGGCAGGGTCGAGGCAGGCAGATATCAAGAATCGTCAGGCAGGCTAGGGTCAAACCGGGTTGTCAATCAAGGGGTTAAGCAGGAAGAGTAGTCATAGGCAGGCGAGGGTCAGGATACAGAATGCAGAATAGTCAGGAACAGGCTGGGTCAAACACGGGTAATCAAACAGATTAGATACAGAACAGATCAGACGCACAAGGCTCAGGAACAACTAGAAACAAGTTCTATCACGGGCATCAGTCAGCAGTCTGAATGGGCCTTTTATAGGGCAAGAATTCCACAGAAAGCACTGGCGTGATTGCTTTTAAGCGGCGCACAGGCGCTGTGCGCACCCTAATGGCGCTGGAAGGAGAAGGAGCGCGGCGGCGTGGCGGCCGCCCACGCCGCCGTACTGCTAGACCACCAGGTATTTTTATTACAGAATGTCTTATTTTATAAGCTTCCAAATCACAACTTAACTTGTATGGTATGATTATATATCCAATTGTCCTTCCACCTGTAAGTATTAATTCATATAGAGAATAAAACACTATTGTCCTGGTTAACAGAAATGGAATCCTGAAATGAGTCAGCAACATGATGGAATCCCGTTTAGGACAATCTTCACTTCTTTTCTAAACATGTTTTCTCCCAACAGACATGTCAGTGTTTAATTTGAAATTAACATGTCCTAAGGAATCAAATCACATTTTATATGCCAGTACTACTTTTTTTTCCCAGTGTAACTGTATTTGTTTGCGCATGATTCATTTCCTCCTTCCCTAACCATAACCCCTAGAGCCTTATTTATCAGAATTTATCTGAATATTGTTATCAACAAAATCCGACCAAACTAGAATCCACGATTGTACCATATTTATTATTTAAAACCCACAATTTTATTGGATTGGGGACAAACATGAAAAAATCTAGTAGAAATCCTAATTGTACATTTTTTTGGGCTTTTTCCTGAAATGTCAGAATTGTTCGGATTTTTGCCAGAAAAGTCCAAAATAGCTGGATTTTCAAGCTAATTCCAGTGCAGACTACAGAAACTTCCAAATAGGATAAGGACCTCTCCCATTGACTTATATACAACCTCAGTAGGTCTGAGATGCCGGAGTTTCAGATTCAGACTTTTTTCATCCTATTCCTTGGAGTATAATAAATCTTCAAAAAATTCAAGTTTTTTTTGAGTTCTTGGCACTCAGACTTTAATAAATAAACCCCTAAAAGTCAGGTGAATTTTATAAATCACATCAATCGCCAATGCTGATATTGCCCCAGGAAATCAAATATGGTGAAAAGAAAACAAGAACAATGGTGTGAAGGCAGCTCAGCCTTTTTGGGACACAAGATATCCTACACAGACTTTCTTAAAAAGAAGAAACTACAAATGTCAGTAGTAGCAATTATAATAAAAACAACCATTGTTTATCACATGTATGCTCACAAATGTAATTTTCATGCCCATATCACATATAAGAATGCCAAGTCCTTGCTTCTTACCAACCTAAAATCTATTTCCCACAAATTTTGCATTCCAATAATGCTACATTGTGGTCTACTATAAGGAAACCAGTTCCTTGTTTGTGCTCTGGCAGTTCTCACCACATTCAGTCTTTCTGCCCTCTGTACTACTCCCACAGTATATGCAGGTGGAGCTTTAAATGCAGAGGGAGATGTGGCAGAATTCCCTTTTATTTCCCCTGCTGCCATAAATATATTAACATTGTGTCTATATAAGTAGCCTGTGTTTTTTTTTTTCAACATTACCCACTTTATTGTGGTACCTATTGCACAACAGCCTCATTTTAATCATTCTATCACTCAGCTATGAATTAAATTGGTATTCCCATATTTCTGTTTAATTGGAGTGACACTGAACACATTCTTCCACCTTTCAGTCCACCTGTAAATCATTTCAACATGACTGTTCAAAGTTTTGTATTCATTTTATTAATAGTTTGGTCTGGATATTTAGCGATGGACTAGGATTGTTTAGTTAAGTTACTTTAGGTTAGTAAGCAGCTCTACACTCTAAGCTCTTCAATACTATACTCTAGTGGGTTAAGACCCTGTTGGATTTTGTGGCTGCCTAAACAGCCTAGAATGTGTAACTAGTATTTATATGCATATATACTGTATATATATAACTGTCCCAAATAAGGCATGCACTCACATGTCTTATCTAATATGAAAAAAATGTGTTTATTCAGCCAAGTTTGCAGTTTGCTGAATTAACACCATTTTTTCACCTTGGGTAAGACCTGTGAGTGCATGGCTTATTTGGGACAGTTATCTTATTGTTTGCATTTTGCACCC
This sequence comes from Xenopus petersii, assembly GCA_038501925.1. Taxonomy (NCBI): domain Eukaryota; kingdom Metazoa; phylum Chordata; class Amphibia; order Anura; family Pipidae; genus Xenopus; species Xenopus petersii. The sequence goes on along the minus strand of CM076676.1, from coordinate 76,738,924 downwards.
AGGCACACACAACCTTTATACGCGCTGTGCCGGCTTCAAGCTTCAAGCAAGTTTTCAATATATGTATATGTGTGTGTGTGTATGGTTTACTGTTGCTTTATGCACTTTGAAATCCTTAACTATTTAGGTAATACATGTTTCCTAGAAAACTGTTTCTTCATATTGTATGTGTGTCTATAACCTATATCTTTTCTTTCCTTTCATAAATACTCTCCTTGTACATGTTTTTGTGTGAATAAACCCCTGTTTAAATTACCTTCTGGTGCCCATCTGTTATAGTGTCCCCTGGCTTACAATAAGAGGGTTAGTTCCTGAGTTTGGAGTGTAAAAGCAGCACATACATACTCTGTGGTGCACAAAAGGCCGTATTAACCATAGAGACACAGAACATTTATTTTACCCATGCATCCATTTTAAATAAGAATAAACAGTGAGGCTCTTTATTCCAAAATTTTATAATGTAATTAAAGCACACAGGTTATGCTACTTTAGGCAGTTAAGCAATTATTTTGTGTAATTTAGAAATTTCTCATGACTGATGCTCTCTAATTGCAAGCTGATTTTCAGTAGGTGGAAAGAATCATTGTGTGCTTGTGGAGTTCTTTTATATATGGAAGCCTACCTTAGTAGCAGCTTGTTCAAAGCAATATTCAGATGGTAGGGCAGTAAAAATATACTTATAAATATGTGTCCTCTGGTTACAAACTCTGGTATAACAGAGGTAGTTGTAGGCTAGATAACAGACATGGCATTTCAGTAAGCTTTTTTTCCAAATTAGATTTTTACAGGCAGACGGTTCTTAGTGAGATTGTTTAAAATTTCTGGCAAATAACTGTGTTTAAAGCACACAGATGGGAATCTCTGTTCTATTAAGCTATGGCGTACCTTCGTTTATTGGCAGCTGATGTGAAAAGAAACCATGGGGACACATCTGCATACAAATGTGATTTTAAAAAGGTAATTTTGTCTTTTTATGGTGGGCTTTACTGAGTTTTTCCTAAAATATTACATGTAGATGACTTGTTCTAGCATATTGAAAGTCAAACAGCCTTATTCAACCTTTGTACAGATGGAGATTATGTGATTCTCCGATAACATACAAAAAAGTAACAGTTCAGATGTGTTTATATTATTCGTTTCGCAATTTACTATTTGAAATTCAGCGTTACATTATTCTAATGAATGACTGAACTACAAATGATAAGATCATTATAGTTAATGTTACTTTTAAACCAGAAGTAATTTAAATTTGTATAACTTCCTTGCTTGCACAATGTCTACTTATAAAAGGTTTAAACACACGCAATAATAAAAATATATTAATAGCTTTTGATGGAAGATGGTGCCTCGAAAAGAAATTGAACAAGTGCATAACTGTAAGAGGAAAACAAACTTCAATAGATTGACTGCAATTCAGCAGCAAGCTGGAGATAAGAAATCAGACATTTTCTCCAACAATCAAATTCCTGGTCCAGCTGTGTAGGATAGCGTATCTTCTGGTATGGACCTCTGGTATGCTAGATGTTTTCTCCTGCTAGAAAGGTTGTTCCACTCTCATTTCCAAACCGGATGATGCTGTGATGGGAGATTCTATTAATGCTTTTAAAGGGTTTGTTCGCCTTCAAACACCTAGTTGTTTTCAGATAGATCAAGAGAAATAAAGACTTTTTTAAAAATACTTTCTATCTTCTACGTGTGACTGTTTTTCTAATATTCAAGTGTTAAGTGTCAGTTTTCACCTTCTAAAGCAGCTCTGGGAGGGAGGTCGCTGACCCTGTAAATTGTTCTATATTTATACATTTAGTTAATACATTTCTTATCTTTGTCCCTGCTAAGCAGAATCCTTGAGTTTCATTACAGACAACTGTTAGAATTAAAAAATAGTTGCTAATATTCCAGTGATGCTACTGAGAAATGTATCAACTAAGGGGCAGATTTATCAAGGGTCGAAGTGAATTAGAGGGAATTTTCGAAGTTAAAAAATTTGAAATTCAAAGTAATTTTTTGGACACTTCGACCATCGAATAGGATACTACGACTTCGACTTCAAATTCGTTTCGAAGTAAAATCGTTCGTATATTCGACCATTTGACAATCGAAGTATATATAAATATATATAAAAATTATATATAAAAAAAACTACGACTTCAATACTTCTCCAAATTAAACCTGCCGAAGTGCTATGTTAGCCTATGGGGACCTTCTAGAGCATTTTTCTAAGTTTTTGGAAGTCGAAGGAAAATCGTTCGATCGATCGCTGAAATCCTTCGAATCGTTCTATTCAAAGGATTTAATCGTTCGATCAAACTATTTTACTTCTATCGCAGGATACCCAAATTCAAGGAAAAAAACTTTGACTTCGATATCCGAAGTTGAAGTATTTTTAACTTCGAAATTCGACCCTTGATAAATCTGCCCCTAAATGTTGGAAAATTGTAACAGAGCAGAATTTGCTCCTGAATGACTGAGCTGACAGACTGAAAAGACTGAATTTCTTGGGAAATTTGTGCATTTTGTGGCAATGCAAAATGGGACAAACCCATCACTACTCCAAATGAAACCCAGGGTCCATACATACACACACTCACACTGACCCTTCTTTACACTCACATATATACAAATATCTATACTAAATGTAAATTTTAGTATCACAATAGCCTTGGATCTTATGCTTGTCCAAGAAATCATCCAAGCCCCTCTTAAAAGCATTAACAGAATTGGCCATCACAACATCATCTGGCAGTGCATTCCACAACTAGTGATGAGCGAATCTGCCCCTTTTTGCTTAGCCAAAAATTTACAAAACAGTGAAAATTTGCTGAAATGCATTGAAGTATATGGGTGACAGGATGACAACATAAATTTCTTTGTGCGTGAACCATGCATCATTAGTTTTATTACTAGAATTGGGACAACTAAGAACGACACCTTCATTAGCTGGCTCTCATTTGTGTAAACAGAAAAATAACAGTTCATCAATCACTACCCCACTGATAGTAAGGGTCCCACCCCTTCCTGCTTAATTTTATTACTGTTCACATATTTCAAAAAATATTTTTTATTATCTTTACTCCTTGCTGCAATACCCCCTTCCATCCCAATTTTAGCTTGTCTGAGAGCTTTTTTATATAATGTAATGGCCCCCTTGTGCCTTGAAGGACCAGTAACATAATTTTTTTTTTAAATGCGTTAGTATACGAGGAAAAAAAACCCAGAAAGAAAAATTAAACTTTAAAATCGCTAAGTCTTTATAAGAAATAACTAAAGGAAACTCTGCTTGTGCTCCTCTTCAGAAAAGGCGACAGGGTGACGATCCATCGTGCATCGCTCGATTTCTCCTCCCTTACTATCTCCTATAAGGAAGGCAGGGAGGAGAAATCGAGCATCGTGCAATGGATCGCCAGGCAGAGTTTTGGTAAGTTATTTCTTATTAAAGACTTAGAGATTTCAACGTTTAATTTGGTTTTTTTTTTCGTTGTATACAGGTATAGGATCCCTTATCCGGAAACCCGATATCCAGAAAGCTCCAAATTACGGAATGGCTGTCTCCCATAGACTCCATTTTATCCAAATAATCCAAATTTTTAAAAATGATTTCCTTTTTCTCTGTAATAATAAAACAGTAGCTTGTAATTGATCCCAACTAAAATAAAATTAATCCTTACTGGAAGTAAAACCAGCCTATTGGGTTTATTTAATGTTTAAATGAATTTCTAGTAGACTTAAGGCACGAAGACCCAAATTACGGAAAGATCCGTTATCCGGAAACCCTCAGGTCCCAAGCATTCTGGATAACAGGTCCCATACCTGTACTAACAAATTTAAAAAAAAAATTGATGTCAGTCACTGGTCCTTTTAAAGCACATTTTTTCTTACCCACCTCAACACCAACACTTCTATCGAACCACAAAGATTTTGTTTCTCAATGACGTTCCTTGCTTACAAGGGGAATATACTGATATGTATATTTATTCCTGTGAAAAGCATTTCCCATTTATAATGTTGCAGGAATGTCCTTAGACTTGCAAAGTTTGCACATCTAAAATTTAGGGTCAAATTTACTAAAGCGCGAATCGGCTAACGCTAGCGCAAATTCGCCAGCGTGTAGTCATTTCGTTACTTCACCAATTTACTAACGGGTGCTGGCATAAGTTCGCTAGTGAAGTGGACCTACTCTAGCGGTACTTCGCACCTTTATGCCAGGCGAAGTTGCACTATGGTGAGGGGACGTAACTACGCTGATTCACTAACTTGCGCATTTTACTGAACGTTACCTCTTGCGCCAGACTTTACTTTGCCACCTCAGACCAGGCGAAGTGCAATAGTGTAGATAGGGATTGCTTAAAAAAAACTTTTTTAAGGGTGAGAGTATGAAAAATAGCGGAATTTTTTTGGGGGTACCCTTCATTTCCCCTATATTTCCTAACATATGGCAACTCAACGATACAGTGGGCACATGTGTAGGGCGATAGAACACCTTTATTTTATTTTTTAAAGGTTTCCTGGGCTTGTGTAGTGTAATGTAATTGCTGCAGCATATACGTCCATTATATTTTAACTTCGCGCCGTATGCAAATAAGGCATTGCTAGAGTAACTTTGCTTTGACGAAGTAATGGTAGTGCAACTTCGCTACCATTTGCCTCCCTGAGCGCAACTTTGCATTTTAGTGAATTTGCGTAGCACTGACGAAACTACGCCTGGTGAAGTGCGGCGAAGCTGTCGCTGGTGCAGCTTCAGATCTTAGTGAATTTGCCCCTTAGTGTTTTAGTTACTCCCTTATAAAGTTGTCTTTGCAAGATAATCTCAAAGGAGACCATGCTATGATCACTATTCCATAAATGCTAACCATGCAAATTCTAGAGATGAGTTCCGTATTATTAGTTATTACAAGGTCCAAAAGAGAGTCATTCCTAGTAGGTTCTTGAACAAGCTGAAATAAAAAGTTGTCATTCAGCATATTTACAAACCTGCTAGCTTTTTCTGACTTGGCAACCCCATTACCCCAGTCAATGTCTGGATAAATTCACCTGACCTAGTTGTGCTTCCATTTCTAAGGGTAGCTGGGCTTCATTCTCGTTACTAATACAAGGTGGTTTGTACAGACTTTTTTGTTTGATCTTAACTATCTTGTCAGGTTAAATTCTAATTTGACTCAACATCTTGTCTCTAAGTACAATCCTATGTGCTAACTACATCAACTGTAGAGTAAGATTTACCAATGGCATTACAGATCCGATAAGCACTAAACAGGTTAAGCATAGCTCTAGACAGCACAAGACATCTACTTCAGTAAGTCTGGTGTTCATTTTTATTTTTGGATAACTGACATTTTTCTTCAACTTAATTTATTTCTCCATTTTTTTGCTGTGCCCCCACACCTAAATTATATTCAGTTTATATTTGACTTACTAATGACATAAATTTTTTTGAATGATCTGCTGTAGACTCAATAAGGTCCAACCACAAATGATGTTTTTCTTATTATTTATAAACCCTATTCCCCACAACTATTGTACACGTTTCAGTAAAGAAAGACCGCCATACGAATCCACAGCTAAAAAGACCTGAAAGACATTTTGCTCTATTCGAAGAGCTTTATGAAAAACCTCAGACTCTTAGTGAGGTCATAGGAGTTCTCAGTATATGATTGTAATGTTATAGATTTTGAATTGCACTAGTTGAATTGCTGAGTCAGATGCCATTTCCAGTAGTTTTGTCTCTAATCTTGGAAAGGTGTCTGAACCTGATCCTATTGTCTCTAAGGAAGTGATTGCAGCAGCACTGAGCCCAGATCTGTATTTCTCTATGTCTGAAGTCCAGGTTAATTTACCTCCTAATCTATCTCTGGGCAAACTCTTTGTTCCGATAAACCTTTGTGGGTCAGTTTTGGTGGAGACGATTCTAAGGTAGCCAGGCATCCGGATCACAGTAAAACCTGTTCTTTTTGGTCCCGCATTCTCTGTTGGCCAACATTAAGACAGGATGTTGGTAATTATTAGTGATAAGCGATTAGCAATTAGCATTTTTTTCTGCTGCAAATTTTTTTCACCGCTTCGTGAAAAAATGTGCACATGTCGAAATGTGAAATGTTGCCGCAAATGCATGACATTCAAACCTTTCCAGGTCCTTACCTCAACGGCTACTACAATTGCTTCCTCTTCCTGAAAGGTCATGGACTCACATTTTTATGGATTTCATTGAGGAATTACCTCCCTCTAAAAGGAATACTGTTATTTTGGGTGGTAGTGGACTGATTTAGTAAACTGTCTCATTATATTCCCCTTCCTGCCCTCCCCTGCTAAGTCTCTTGCTGATCTGTTCTTATCCAATATATTTAAGCTTTCTGATGGGGGGGTTCAAGGGGGTTTCAAGGTTCTGGCGGGCCTTTTGTTCACTTATGGGCACCGATTTGTTTTTTTCCTCTGCGTATCACCCGCAAACTAATTGCCAGATGGAAAGGAAAAAAATCAATCATTGGAGCAATACCTCAGGTGTTACCAGGCCCTGTTTTGTGGAAAGGTCACAAAGGCCCTGGCCTAGGGCAGCAGGGTTTTAGGGGTGGCATGCTGCCCAACCACATCCGCATTGGTTCAAAAGCACTGGCTATGGGCAGAAGATACTATTATTACTATAATATTAAGATACTTTTTTAAATTTCCCATGTACTATTCCCCAGTGCTCCTGACCGGATGATGAAAATTTGCGCATGTGTACAAATGAAGGGGAGGGGACAGGGCAACGAATGGCAGCAGACCCAGGTGTGCCCGCTATGTTAATCTGGCCCTAGGTGTTATGTCTCCAGTAAACAATCACAAACTTTCATGTTTCTATGTTAAAACCTGCCAGAGCTGTTTGACAGGATTCTCCACTGATTACAGTAGAAGGTCAGCCCAGATATTTGCTACAGAGGTTAGTGAATTCACACCTTTCCAGGGGAAAATTGCAATATCTGGTACACTAGGAAGATTATGGTCCTGAGGAGAGATCTTGGGTTCCAGCCTGTGTTATCCATGCTGACCATCTCAAATGTCACTTTCATGCTAAATTTCCTGATAAGCTTAGGGGTCCAGTGGGGGTAATGTTACAATACATACATCTAGTGGGGCAGCTGGGACTCCTGTTGTCCCATGTTTTGGTTACCTTGCCTGCCCAGAACCATTGTCTAGGTTCTTTCACTTTAAGACCTGGCAGCATCCAAGTAGTCAAGGGCTCCTCCTGATATGAAAGGTAGCTGTTAAAGGCAGAAGCGTGAGCCATGACCGGAACCTTGGCATGTGTTCTAGACTTGTGATACAGAACGTGACAGTAAGGCATCTGGTCTAAAATTAATTTTGGAAAATAAGTGATCTTTAAAAATTTCTGGTCTAAAATGCTATTGTTTCCCATTTTTATTACTTACAAAAAAACCTTTCATTAATAATAATATGATCCAAGCCAAGGTAATGACAGACTCAGTGAACTGATTCATCACCAAAAATGTATTAATATTTTTAATGCAGGTAGCATATTTTTATAAATGTATTAAGAATAAGTGGCACATTTATTAAAATTCAAAACTGGGAATTCCTGGGGGATTTAAAGCAGTGTGAAAATTTTCAGACAGCCAGGCAAGGGTTTTAATGATTTGGCACATTTCTCAAAACATTTCTTGCCTTTTCAAAAACGCCAATCTATCAGAATTGACTGCTGTTGAAATCCCATACTGTTCCAGGGGGATTAAGAATTCACTGGTAGTGCTGAACTATAAATACAAAGAGCATTCAGTTAATTTACCCCCAAGCAAGTCTATGTTGGAATTAACAATTCACTACAAATCTTTTTCCACACTGCTATAATTAGTAGTAATGTGGAAAATTATATGTAAATCATAACTGATCTGTATTTTTATTCCAAGCAGTAACCATCATTTCTGCTCAAACGAAGAGAAGAAAAGGAGCATTAATAATATTGTATTTATGTGTCAAAATAAAATGTGGAAAATAAGATATTGATTTATTGTAGCATAGAAACATAAAATTGGCAGGGAAGAAACATTTGGCTAAATTAGGCTGCCAATTCCCTCCTTACAAAAAACTGTGCACTTAAATAAATTACTTTTATCAGGTTCTCTCTTTTAAACATTATGCATTTTTTTTCCCACTTGGTGGTAAGAAGTAAGAGTTCCAGTGTGAGAGAACTTGTTCTCCATCACACATGCCACTCTACCAAGTTTACACTTGCAAATATACCATTACATTTTTGGGGGTTTCTCATTTAACATTCCTATAATTTTATGAAGAGAAGAATATACTGTATTTACAGGTGCTTAAAGCAAATTGTTTACATTGTCTTTAGTATGTAAGAATATAAGTTTAAAACAATTGTTAAGAATACGTTTTCCCAGTACACTCATTACAGTATTTTAGCCCATCCTTTAGTCACCTTATTAACTGCCAGGTACAACCCTTCTTTCTCCATACCAGAGATGTGGCAGACAACTCCAGAGTGCAGGTGCATTAGAGGCAAAACAATTTGGCTTTGTTTTGGCTGTTTGCATTTTTCACTTTGCTCTCATTTGTTAATTATCCCTTATGTTTTTATGTACTACAATGATATCTTCATTTAATCAAAAGTGTTTTTTAAACGCAACTTTATACAAATTTCTCAGCTGTTCCTGAGTGCTGTTAAGAATGAAAATGCAGGATGTTTGTTTGCAGCTACTGAATCGGTTAGCAATGAGTAAATTCAATGGAATTCCTTGATGATCATTTATATCAAATGATTTTGATTTAAAAAAAATTGACTAAAAAGGTGTTAATAATTTGCATTTCAAGGGTACATTCCATTCACCATGTTTAATAAATGTTGTGATTTTTTTTAGCCTAATTTAATTTTTAAAATGTTGCTCATTGATTCTAGCATCACAAATTAAGGATTTTCTGTTCTTTTTTCCCCCTACAAATTATGTTTATGCTTATGCCTATTTATAAACCTATTATCTAGTCCTATAACTAGTCTGTCATTACAACCACTGGCTGCTTTCTAGGATGTACAAGAAACAGTTGATGAATTGTAAAAAAGTAGAGCTGATATTAGAAAATGAAAATACCCCATAACTAATAGTGGCTTCAAATATGTCTTTACAAAGCACAGTAACAGTTAATTTTACATAGTCTTATTTATATAGTAAGTTAGGTTGAAAAAAGACACACGTCTATCAAGTTCAACCTTTTAACTCTATTTTAACCTGCCTACCTGCTAGTTGATCCAGAGGAAGGCCAAAAAAAGTCTTTCAAATTTGCCTCAGAGGGGGAAAATTCCTTCATGACAAAAAAATCAGACTAGTCAGACTAATCAGACTAGTCCCTGGATCAACTTGTACTATGAGTTATCTTCCATAACCCTGTATTCCCTCACTTGCTAAAAAGCCACCCAACCCCTTCTTAAACTTATCTAATGTATTAGTCTGTATGATTCAGGGAGAGAATTCCAAAACTACACAGCTCTCACTGTAAAAAAAACCCTTCCAAATATTTTGGCGGAACATCCTTTCTTCTAATCGGAATGGGTGACCTTTCATCAGCTGGAAAGACCTACTGATAAATAAAGCATTACAGAGATTATTATATGATCCCCTTAAATATTTATACATACTTATCATATCACCCGCCTCTTCTCCAGGGTGAACAACCCCAATTTGGCCAGTTTTTCCTCAAAGCTAAGATTGTCTATATCTTTTACCAGCTTAGTCTCCCTTCTCTGTACACTCTCTAATTCAATAATGTCCTGTTTGAGCACTGGAGACCAAAACTGTGCAGCATATTCTAGATGGGGCCTTACCAGTGCTCTATACAGTGGAAGAATGACCACCTCCTCCCATGAATCTATGCCCCTTTTAATACAGCTCAAGACCTTATTTTCCCTTGAAGCTGCTGACTGGCAATGCCTGCTACAGCCAAGTGTATTATCTACAAGGACTCCAAGGTCCAACAGATCTTAGTTAAAAAGCAGTCACTTTCCAAAATATTCCCAAATCTCCCAGATATATGTTGGAGATGCAATCAGGAAAAGGGGACACTTACTCATATTATGTGGCAATGCACTAAGATTCAACCGTTTTGGTCAGAAATCAAACAAGTTCTACCTAAATTTACAGAGTTGACATTACCTGATTCTGCATCTTTCTTCTTACTACACCATAATCCTATGTCCACGATTCAATACAAGCACTCCTGTATCTCCACCTTGATTAATGCAGCGAAAGCTCTAATACCCAAGTATTGGAGATCTGACAAAATTCCCACATTAAAAGAATGGGCACTTAAAGTACAGGAACTTTACCTATTTGAATATCGAAAGACCAACTGGGAACATCCAACCCAAGAAAGCAGGCGTAGGCAGAAATGGTCTCACTGGCATCTCTTTACGGAAACGCCTGAATACGAAGCCCTAATCTCATGAGCTTCAGTAACTTTTAGTTAATAGCATAAATAGAGGAGGCACAACCCTCTCCTGCTCATTTTACAAATTCTTACTTAGACGGGCATATCCGGCAGTTCTCTCTCCCTCTTTCCCACCATATAGGCTATCATCTCGTAACTATCCTCATAACTTAACTAAACAATAAAGTTTGACACTTTATCACACTTCTAAATGGAGATCATGGAACACCCTTTTTGTTGTCACTATATACATATAATATGTTAACAATATGGTTATGCTGTAGGTTTTACTTTTCATGATTTGACTTGAAGAAAACTGCATCCTCTGAACAGCTGAATTGCCAGCTCAATGGATTGTGATATTTCAGCATATGCACATTTTATATATTGATTTGTGCAATGTTTTACACGATATTTACTATTAAGGCTGTGTGATGCAGATTTATGTGTGACATAAAATAAAGAATTTAAAAAAAAAAAAAAAAAAGCAGTCACTTGTGGGCCACAGCATCAAATGCTTTGGCAAAATCCAAATAGATCTACTGCTCCCCCACTGTCCAGCATCTTACCTCTAGACAAATACTAGATTCCTCTGCACTCAGCCCATTATCAATATATTTAAGACAGAGACATTTTGTGCATACTGCTACTAAAAAATGCCTTACCCTTTAAACAAAACAGGGATTGTTTGTCCATATATTGCAATATATTTAAGCTGGCCAACTACGTCAAAGTCATCCCACATCTGGCCAGTCCTTTGCTCAATTTTCATCCGATTCACCAAGAACTCTATGGTTCAATTATACATTTTATAAAAGGGACGAATATGTTTTACCTGCAACTTACTAGTTGCTTTCAAAGTAAAACTCCCAAACTTGGCTGCCCTTTTATTAGACACCAGTGGGATCACCTGACTATAGTTGGGAAGGGTGGGAGCTACAACATGGAGCTGGTCACTGCTCCTGTAGAACTATAACAAACAAGGGAAAGTTGTGCTCACCACTATTTTTTAAAATCATTAGGCGGGGGTGCAATGAGGGTGTGACCACAAAATACATATAGACAAATACTAGATTCCTCTGCACTCAACCCATTATCAATATATTTAAGACAGAGACATTTTGTGCATACTGCTACTAAAAAATGCCTTACCCTTTAAACAAAACAGGGATTGTTTGTCCATATATTGCAATATATTTAAGCTGGCCAACTACGTCAAAGTCATCCCACATCTGGCCAGTCCTATGCTCAATTTTCATCCGATTCACCAAGAACTCTATGGTTCAATTATACATTTTATAAAAGGGACGAATATGTTTTACCTGCAACTTACTAGCTGCTTTCAAAGTAAAACTCCCAAACTTGGCTGCCCTTTTATTAGACACCAGTGGGATCACCTGACTATAGTTGGGAAGGGTGGGAGCTACAACATGGAGCTGGTCACTGCTCCTGTAGAACTATAACAAACAAGCATCTTACCTCATCATAAAAAGCAATCAAATGTGTCTGACATGACCTATACTTCATGAAGCCATGCTGATTGTTGCTTATAATGCCATTCACTAGGACAAGATTCTGGATGTGATCCCTTAACAAGCTTTCAAATAATTAGCCCACAGATCAAACTTACTGGCCTATAATTGCCAAGCTGAGATCATAATGCCTTTTTAAATATTGGAATGACATCAGCTTTTCTCCAATCCATATGTACCATACCAGATGAAAGTGAATCTGAGAAAATGACAAATAGGGGCCAGTCTAAAATGAAACTAAGCACTTTAGAACCCAGGGGTATATGCCACCTGGCCCTGATGGCTTGTTTCAATTCATTTTCATTAAAGCTTTATGAATCATATCCTGAGTCAGCCACTGACTAGATTGAGATTGAGCTGAGCCATCAGTGCAACTATGAAGTGAGCCTGGAAACATTGACTCCTCTATAATATACACTAGAAAAGAACTGATTTAGCATATTTGCCTTTTCTGTATCTGTTACAACCATACCAATACCATTATTTAAAGGAGCAAACTCTCAACCCGCATCTTTTTAATATTAATATACTTAAAAAACTTTTTGGGGTTAGTCTTCGCCTCAACCACAATGCGCTCCTCATTTTCAATCTTTACCATTCCGAATTGCTGTTTTACAACATTTATTATAGTGCTTATATTCATTAAATGCAGCTTCTGTCCCAACAGACTTGCCTTTATCTTCTTTCCTTTTAACATTTTTACTTCTGTATTAAGCCACATAGGGTGATTCTTAGTGATTCTACATTTACACAGTAACAATGTAATATCATTTTACATGACAACCATTTCTGTTCTGTGTTTTTAGATTAAAATATAATGCCCCAATCTATGCTCTAGAGGGCAGCTCTCAAGGCACTAAAATTAGCTGTTCTGAAATTAATTAATTTTGCACTAGACATAAAATTATATAACATTATGGTTTCTATTACCCAGGGGTTCAATTACTTGCATATTTGCTATACATTCCTGGTCATTAGAGATAACTAGATCCGGTATAACATTTTTTCTAGTTGGCTTCCCAACAACAACTTGTGTCAAAAAATTGTCATGCAACAAGTTCAAAAATTGTTTCCATTACCCGTCCTGGCAGTGCTGTTGCTCCAGTCAATATCTGGGAAGTTAAAATCCCCCATTATAATTTTTTCCCCAAACTAGCAGCCTTTTCTATTTGCATCAGGAGCTTATCCTCCTCCTCCTCACTTACATTAGGGGGTCTTACAATTCATTTGCTGGACTCTTTACAATCAGTGAAGAGCTCCACCCATAAGACTTCGGCCCCCTCATTTTCTAATATCACTTCCTCCTTTATATTAGCTTTTAAATCATGCCTAACAAATTTAAGGTGATCTAACACTTAAAGGGGAAAAACGGGAAGAGAAAGTTACAGAAATAGATAAAGAGATGTTTGTGAGAAACATTTATGTATACTTTATCAAGTGTAGTACATACACTTAAAAAATGACCATAGAATAGAATGGGAAAAGTGAAACTAATTAAGATGATTTAAAAATAATGCTTAATAACATTATAAATTACTGCTAGAAATAAAAATGCATTGGTCTAGTTGTACAACACTTATATGAAATGCACATGTGTCAGAATATGAGACGGAAGCAGGCTTTCACATTACAAGAAACAGCATTTCGGCCAGTCCAAGTTTGCATAAGGTAAACTGGATATCACATGTTGTACCTTTTCAGGTGAATTGAGTTGTGAAAAGTAAATGTTAGCAGCACTTTTAATGGGTTTTTAGCTAGTGAAATTTTTAGTAACTAAATGAAAATGTGCTTAATGAGGTAAGTGTTTATCTCAATGGATTGCATAGGGTACATTTAAAGTGATTGAAAAGGACAGATTGCCGCACCTTCTAACCCAATGTGCTTCCCTAGGGATGCCCCCCAACAGAGAATTAGGAGCAACTCGGCATGGACGTGCTGACTACTCCTATATATGACAACCAAAATCGATGCTCAAGAGAAGAGACAAAAGTGGAGTATATAGCGTCGCACAGTCCCAAGACTGCTCTGTACAGACAGCTGTGTCTTCCAGCTTAATGTGATCAACTATAGACTTGATTCAAACATTGTGATTCCTGTGGTATATTGATAACATCTCAACTGTGATCATTCAATAAATAATTGATTAAATACTTAAAGTGAAAATCTTGTCAATTCATGGTGACTTAAATTTTAAAGTGCAAGTGCTTATATTTGTAAACATAGAGTTGTGCTGGAAACCACAGCTTAGACTCAATAAAGAAAACCTGATAAAAAGTAACTTTTATTTCATCACTAAAATTCATGGACTGAAAGGGAATTAATAAAATCACTAAAAACAGTTAAAAGAGAGGCTGGAAATAGATCGATTATCTAAGTAGGAAGGGGTAACAGTGTAATTAATTCATTAGACTGTTCCCATATAGATCTTGCATCACCCGTATCCCTATACTGGCTGAATAATAGTCAGGGAGTATATGGAGGACTTATTAAGCGACGATGCAGTATTTTAGATAGAGGATAAGTGTTGGGTGAGCGTTATATGAGGGTTGTTCTGGGGTGCCACCAAACAATTGCCTTGAAGAAGATTAGGTGATAAACAGGCTGCAGCGTATTATCCTCAAACTTAGTGTCACATAGCCCTTCTGTTCGAAGGGTGGATTTATCGGCCTCTGTACAGTATGGTGTGCAAAGAGTTAACTGACGCTATGTCCTCTCAGAGGCACCTAATACGTTTGGCCTATTCCCTAGACACTACAAATGCAACACCTTATACTGCCAGTGGTTACACATTGCACACGTGGGATCCGAGCCCCCACATAGAAAGTACCCTCCGTTCTCCCCCCTCTAATTCTCTGTTATACTGCGGATTGTCTGCGCTCCCTCCTATTCCCTGTCTTCAAACCGCTAGACAAGCGGTAAAGCTACAGTGCCTGACGCACGTTTCGCCGGTTAGGCTTTTTCAAAGGCAAATGCTGGCGTATTCTCGCGAGATTTAACTCCTCACGCGCACGCCGATTGATTTCCTGGTGTCATGTGATCGGTAGATATCACTGCGTCTATGTTGAACGGAAGATACACCACACCACACAAGAATTCAATGCATTGTCCAATGACAATCCAAGGATACCGACATTTTATATGTTGCCAAAGGTTCATAAAAACAAAGAGAGACCCCCTGGCCGACCCATAGTCTCTGGGAATGGGAATTTATGTGAGATTGCAGGCCAATATATTGACACAAAACTGCGCCCCTTTGTTACTTCTCTTCCATCGTATGTCAAAGATACCAGAGATGTATTACGCAAATTGGAGAATATCAGGGTCAGTAAAGATACTCTACTAGTAACTTGTGATGTCACCTCGTTATATACCTGCATCAATCATAAAGCAGGTATAAGGGCAGTTAATACTATTCTTGAGGGTGAGAGTAATTATGACCTGGATTTTAGAACTTTCCTTATGGATCTGTTACAGTTTTGCCTGTCGCATAATTACTTCGTCTTTAATGAAAGATACTATCTACAAATACAAGGGACAGCTATGGGGGCTCCATTTGCACCCGCGTATGCTAATTTATTTTTGGGCTGGTGGGAACAATTCTATGTCTTCTCTGAAGAAAATGAAAAATGGACATGTAAGATCAACCAATGGATACGCTATATTGACGACCTGTTAATTATATGGGAAGATACAGCAGAATCTTTACAGGAGTTCTTTGAGGTGCTCAATTATAATGACCTTAATTTGAAACTCACATATGTGGTCGATCCCATTAAGATCGATTTTTTGGATATAACCATCATCAAGGATGACAGTGGTCTTTTGCAAATGGATATGTACAGGAAAGAAACTGCCACTAATTCCACATTACACTTTTCTAGTCACCATGCGAGCAATGTGAAAAAAGCTATACCCATTGGTGAATTTTTAAGGGTTAGGAGAAATTGCTCTGAAGATTTTACCTTCAGGAAAAGAGCTGATGAGCTAACAAAGAGGTTAAAGAAACGTGGCTATAGCAACAGATCAATAAGAGAGGGACAAAAAAGATCACAATCGATATCCAGGCCACAAACTTTGTGTCAAAAAGAAGATAAAAAGATAAATCAGGAAAATGTGAGATTTGTCACGACATACTGCAAACAGTGGCATGGAATCAGATCCATTTTGAAAAAGCATTGGCATATTTTACACACTGACTCAGCTCTGAGTAGATATATCCAAACATTCCCACAAATGACATCAAGACGGGCTCCCAATTTACAAAATCTATTGGTCCGGAGTCATTTTAATAACAAAAAAGGGATTAGATCCAAACAAGAATGGGGCACTTACCCGTGTGGCTCTTGCAATATTTGCCCCTACATACATAATGTTAAAGAGGTTGAAGACAGATTTGGCAAAAAACACTCTCTTAGACAATGGAGTAACTGAATGTAGAACCACTGCAGTAATATATATGATTACCTGTCTGTGTAATTTACACTATATAGGTAAAACAAAGAGATCACTGAATAAAAGGATTTCCGAGCATATGTACAGTATTAAATCCACGCAGAGAGTGTTAACTGAGACCCAATCTTCAGGCTTACCTACTGCAGAAAACAAATTACACAACCCCAAAAAAGTCAGCCCTCTGGGAAAACATTTTTATTTATATCATAACGGTTCACCTGAAGGTCTACCTGTCAGTCCTTGAAAAAATATCCTTGGTAATCAGAAGAGGGAATTTGGATCACAGACTGCTTTCAATAGAGAGCAGATGGATTTATGAACTCAACACTCTCAACCCTCAAGGTCTAAATGAGAGCCTATCATTACATACCTATATAGGATCATAGATATAACAATCAGTCACAATGGTATGATAGATTTATTCACCCTAAGCCGGTTCCCTTGATGTTTCAAAAATAAAATACAATAAAATATAATCAAATTAAGAAAATTCAAATTTTTGTCATTTCTAAACAAGAATAATAAAAATTAGGCAATTTATAAACAATCAAACTTCATGCAAACTGATTAATATGGAAGCATCATTTAATTGATTGATATTATCCGAAGCAGTGAAGTAGTTACAACGATGAATATTGCCACAATATCTTAGTTGATTGAGTTAGTCACAATGTATTGTATTTAATACAGAAAAAGTGATGTCACGATCACGTGGTGTATCTTCCGTTCAACATAGACGCAGTGATATCTACCGATCACATGACACCAGGAAACCAATCGGCGTGCGCGTGAGGAGTTAAATCTCGTGAGAATACGCCGCCATTTGCCTTTGAAAAAGCCTAACCGGCGAAACGTGCGTCAGGCACTGTAGCTTTACCGCTTGTCTAGCAGTCTAATGAATTAATTACACTGTTACCCCTTCCTACTTAGATAATCGATCTATTTCCACCCTCTCTTTTAACTGTTTTTAGTGATTTTATTAATTCCCTTTCAGTCCATGAATTTTAGTGATGAAATAAAAGTTACTTTTTATCAGGTTTTCTTTATTGAGTCTAAGCTGTGGTTTCCAGCACAACTCTATGTTTACAAATATAAGCACTTGCACTTTAAAATTTAAGTCACCATGAATTGACAAGATTTTCACTTTAAGTATTTAATCAATTATTTATTGAATGATCACAGTTGAGATGTTATCAATATACCACAGGAATCACAATGTTTGAATCAAGTCTATAGTTGATCACATTAAGCTGGAAGACACAGCTGTCTGTACAGAGCAGTCTTGGGACTGTGCGACGCTATATACTCCACTTTTGTCTCTTCTCTTGAGCATCGATTTTGGTTTACATTTAAAGTGATGTACTTAAATGAAAAGTACCACTTTGGGGAGAATTTAATTAGTTTAATGCACAATTATAAACCTGAGCAAATGGGTTTACCATGAAAGCCTACAAAGGAAAAGGGTAACCAACATCACAGAATACTGTAGCGTGCAGATCATTCTAGATACAATATGAAATGACCTTAACTGACTTTTTGCACATGATCTGGTCTTGTCCCCATGTCTACCAAATCTGGGCAGCGGCAACCAATCAAGCTTTTCATGCCTATTTGGATGCTATAATCCCATTGAGATATTCCAGACTTCCGACTATTCATTTTCTATGCAAAAGAAACATTGACATCCACTGGATGGGTTCTTCTCCGACAATTGTTAGAGCTTGGCTACAGTTGAAAACAGCATTGTTTCACAATATAATATTATCACAGATTCTACTAAGATTGATAAGGCGGGGCTCCTGTTGTGACTTGGTGACTTGGATCTATTGACAAGTCCACCAGCAATCCATTTTACTTAGGTATTCACCACACGTACTCCATCTGCAAAACTCACTGGAGACTCACTAGTGGAATCTGCTAAGCAAGCCCATTTCACTTTTCACAACTAGGGCATAACAGACCCTTAATTTGAGCACTAAACTTAACCACAATAGAGCGAAACTTACCCACCATAAATATGTTATTTAATGATGTATGATTTGATCATTATTTAATGTTTTCATTTATTGTTGTTCAAAACTCAATTAAATGTACATTTCAAAAAAATTACATTATTACATATTACAATGAATTAGTAAACTCTTTATATTTTGCAGCAAAGCAACAGTGTCAGTATGCCAATTCATTCATTGAACAATACTGCATTTATCACCTTGTACATAAATGCAGTTATTACAGTATATCCAAAATGTATACAGCACAGTATACATCTTCATGTATCAGTCAAACAACACAGCTACAAGTTGACAGCCAATACATCAAACTACATGAATGTATACTGACAGGAGATATATCAAAATGACATTGGTAAATATTGACAGAAGATACATCAAAAACATACAGTAGGTACATATTGACAGCACATACGTCAAATATCAATAAATATTGGTAGTAGTATACATGAAGATGTTAATGGATGATGCTGGAACTTGAGAGCTTGAGTCCAATACATTATCAATCTTACAAACCATGTAGTAAGTACTTTTTCATTTTGCAAAGACAATAAAACACCATGCTTGAAAATAAAATTGTGTCAGTTAAATGAACCCTGTATCAGCCTATCAGTAAATATAGCCTTTTCTATCTTTTACCTGGAGCAACCATTTCTAGGTCTGTGTGCTCCCTCAGTGTCCTGACCAGAAATACTGCAGCTCTAACTGTAACAGAAAGAAGTGTGGGAGTAGAAGACAGAACTTTGTCCATTAATTGACTTATGTGACCTAACATATACAGCATGTGTGCGCTAACATGTTTGTGTGTACTGTGAATCTTATGATCCTAGGGGGCCGACCTTAGTACTTAAAATAATTTTCTATTTAGGATTACCCAATGGCACATATTACTAAAAGAGTATATATTTATGAAAATTGTTTATTTAGATGAAGCACAGTTTTCCATATAAGCTGTTTTATATTAAATATTTTTATAGAAATTTTACATTCTTCTAGGGTATAGTTTTCATTTAACAGCCAGTGACAGATAAATATAAGTCCTCATTAATTAAGTATATTTTACTCTTTTCAGGACCATATCACAGGGACAATTGATTAGAGGGACATCTGTAGGAACAGAAAGCACAAGTAGGTAGGATGTAAGTAGGGTTCTAAGATGTCCAAGACAGTAATGCAAGTGATTAATAATCAAAGTCACTGTCACTCTTGCCTAATACACACAGAGGAGGCTAGCAACTAGAGGTACACAGTAGGTATTATGGTAGGAGAACTAAGCACAAAAGAGCCTGAATGCTAAGCAACAAGCCAGGAGGACCAGGAGGAAAAGCCAGAAGGAAACAAGCCAGGTCAAAGCCAAAATAACAATCTTTATCCAAGGAATCAAAAGCAGTGTCAAGGATCCAAATGGAATGGTCAGAACCAGTGAATGTTTAGAATGATTGAGGAATAAAGAATAGTCCACCAACAATGAAGACAGACTCCCCCTCTTTATTTAACAGCATTTCTGTTACCATATGCATTTCTCTTTCTGGGATTTGATTAAACGTTCATTGCACTGGATTTTTGTTGTGTCATATTAATCTCAGATAATCATGACATGAAAGCACAGACAAGGGTGTATTAACTCTATATAAAATAGTAAGCCCTAGACAAGAAATTTGTTTCTACTCTAATCAGGACTCCATTTGCTCTTTTCCTACTTTGGTGCAAAATAAATAATTTGAATCTTGAAATAAGAAATACGATGTTAGATTTACCAGACAAGTATTTTTTATATATTAACTAGCGGTCATATCTTGTGAATGGCTAAAACCCATATTTTGTTTCAGATTGGAAAACAGAAAACCAATTATTTCTCAAGCACAGGTATACATTACCTAGGGGTAATATACTTCTATAACTGCAGAGAAAGGAACAACATTTACTGGGAACAATAATGACAGCTGTTTGTACACAGATCTGTTGTTAAGCAGGTCAGAAAGGTGCTCTGGTTACCTATGATCAATCTCATAAAAGTAATCCAATAAAAAATGTGAATGACCCAGCAGTTCTCTAATTCTCTCATTACTGTACAGCTAAACATCTCAAAGTTCTATACTGTAGTAAAAAGATGTCTAAAAAATGGCACTGCCCACATTTATGCTAGGTCAAAGGTTACAAATAGGGTTCTCCTAGGTCAGTATTTTATTTATAGCTTACATTTGTCTTTGAGTTATTATGCTACCGTCCACAATGAGTTCTCTATATCAGTTATTCTGATGCACTTTGTCGCCTTGTACATTGTTTCTTAACACAGTATATCAGTAAGGATAATTCAGCCTTTGATTCAATAAAATGTGGCCAATAAAAGGCAATACACTTAGTCACTGATGATCCCCAAACATATATAGTACTGTACTTAGAAGAAAGCACAAAACAAAACACAATACAGTTCAACCTGTTGAACTAAGATGAAAAAACATTCCACAATACTAGAAAAAGAAATGTACATGCCTCAAGTGGTAAAGGTGCCTATTTTATATAGCATGAACACATTTTCACAGCACCCAACAGACACATCATACACATCAGTCCCTGCCCTAATGAAGCTTACAATCTAAGGTCCCTATCACATCACACACAGTTGGGCCAATTTTTTAGAAGCTAATTAACCCACCTGTATATTTTTGAAGTGTGGGAGGAAACCCAGCCAGACACAGGGAGAAATTATAAACTTTTTGCAAATAGAGCCTTGGCTGAAATCCAACTCAGGACCCACTGAGCCATTGTGCTAGTAAGCTAGAAATCCAAAAAGTGATTATTATATAGTTATTATATAGTCTCCTAATGTTAATATCTGTGGCCTTATTCTACATAAAGCCTGTCTGGTCTGGGTATATTAGGTGTTCTATTACCCATCTTAGCCTGTTAGCAAGGATGTTGGCTAGCACTTTAACGTCAAAGTTTAGTAATGAAATTGGTCTGTATGACTTTTCTCTGGGGGTTTTCCAGGTTTAGGAATTAGTATGATAGTAGCTGTCTTTGAGTTTTCTGGTATCTTGGCCCAACATAGTATAGAGTTGAAAAGGGAACAAAGCCTAGGCACCTATATATCTTTATTGGCTTTATACCATTCTATGGGGAGTCCATCCGGACAGAGGTTTCCCATTAGGGAAATTATTAATGGCTTCCGTAATTTCTTCTATTGAGATTTGGTGGTTAAGTGATTCCAAGTCTTCCCTATTTAGTCTAGGTAGTGAAATACTGTCCAAGTATTGATTATGGGATTCTGGGGGGCACTGGGCTTAGAGCAATAGAGATTAGTGTAGAAATTGACAGGAGATGTCAGGAGCTCCCTGTTCATGCTGCCTAACGGTTCAGCATTCGGCTCCACCCCCCACGTGATTAGCACTGTAAAGGGATCTTTCTTAAAGCAGAATGAAAGTCATCAACCATTGTAGGTATCCCCTAGTGTTTGTATTCACGTGCCTGATACCCCAGGCTCCTATAAGCAGAAGACTGCCCAGCCATGGAGCAATTTTCTTCCTGCTTCTTTTCTTCATGTGGGTGCACATGTCCAATAGTGTAAAAAGCCAACAAAACAGGGTTCTCATTAATCCTCATAAATCAATGGATGGGTCCCATTTTTAAAAAGTATCAGTAATATAGTAATATTTAATAAAACAGACCACAATAATACCAATTATTAGCCTGAAAACCAGAAAATTACAGACTGGATCAAAAGGTGTGTGCTCAACCTGACAGCATTCTCACTGTCAGGATCACTGGGTCAGAAATCACTTACATTCAGTATAGCTTCACCAGCAAAGCACTATTGCAAGACAGCCCTGTACTTATTGCCTGCCATAGGGCAGTAAGCTTGCATATCTGAATGATGTGCAAGGATGGCAGGGAGAGGAATGCAAATGTACATCCCCCTATCTCCCTTGTGGATACAATGTTTCTGAGTGTAGATCTGTCTTCATAGAGAAAGCAAAGCTGTTGCTTGACAGTATGGCACATGCCAAGTTAGACCTGTTTTTGAACCTTATTATGCACCATATTGTTAAATGACCCCTTACATATAATTAATACCAGTGGAATAACTACCATACAGCATACCCCACAGTGGGCCCTGGGGCCAAGGGGGCCATTGTATCGCAGTTCACTCTCCTGGACAGTTTAAACTTTGCTAGCTTACTCATTTACAATGTGAACTAGGGGGAACGGACATGGAGTAACTTCAATATTTCTGTTTTTTTTAATTATTCCATTTATTATATAATAATAAATGTCTTTAGCATAGAGCCTTCCTCACGTTTTTGTACCGGTATTGATTGTGATGTATGTAACTCCATATGTTCTATGTATATAATTCATGTGATTTAGTTGTATAATCACATTTAGTTTACAGTGCTACGCAATATGTTGGCACCGTATAAATACATGTTAATAATAATAATAATACCTGCACATGCTTGCCTGCCATCTTCTCCCAGCAGGTGCACCTGACTGGGCCCAGCAGCACAAATAAAAAATAAATATTAAAAGAAAAGAAAAAAAAAATTAATAATTGAAAAAAAAATAGATGGGCCTGTGATCACACTGGGCATGTTTGTAATTCAGCCCACTCTAGAAGTGCATGAGCCAAACAGCAAATTGATTGATTTTCCCAGTATCAGGCTGGCCTGCCTAGTACCCAGATTATGTCCAGATTAAACCCAAGTGGGCCCTCTGCCCTTTCTGGAGCACAGAGGTATTAATTCTTTTCTACCGTTTCCACATTCTGCTTGTGTTTTCATTTATTTTCAGCAGCGAGAAATACTGGAAAGGATCACTTTAGAATTTATAATGGGGTTAGGGAAAAGACAGAAGCAAAATTTATTGCCACAGATAAGTAAGCGAATCCAGGAAGTTGTTAATTATATGGTGCTGGCAAGGTGAGTTGCTCAGGAAGAATTTGCACATTGTCAAATGGGGAGCAAGAACAATTATACAACAGACATAGTGCAAGGCAAGTTTATTCTTTTTGAAAGCTGCCATACTGGTTGCTACAATGTCTCTATGAATAAACACAAACACAGACTTTATGAACTGGTATCTCACATTTTTTATTTTTAAAACAGTGCTTCTTGGCTATATTGATCAGTTACATTTGAACAATGAATTTAAGACATGGGCATACTGATATTTTTCTCAGCAAGAAGAAAATGTTTTAGGGCTCTGGGTGGTGGGGCCTTGATATCATATTATCTGGACTGCCTTATTTATTAGATCAGTGCTATCTGAAAACCGATGTAATGAAATGCAATTGGTTTGGCATTTTTTCAATTTAAACTAAAAATGTAAAACATCCGTAAAGCCATCAATACATACCAAATATTGAAATAAGCTTTTCATTTCACATTTTTAAAGTCCTATAACAAACGGCTTGCTGACAATTGGCATTCTGAATGACAGCGACTTGTGTCCTCTGGTAGACAGTTTATTTCAAAGATTGATTTTTATGTAAAACATGGCCTTACAATTGTATATTGTGTCGATCAATTATCTCAGGTGCTCTGCAGGACTGAGATGGTTCAATTATTTTATCTCCAACTAATGTAAAGTAAACTGGGTATTTACTTTTTCCTTATCCCCAAAGTGCATGGACGAGCATAAAGACAAGAGTTCTTTGTGTTTGGTAAAGAAGTGATTACTTGCAACAAACACAAATGGTTTTGTAAGCTGTGTGAGTGATAAAATGCCCTGAGGACATTAAAGGAAAAATAATATCTTGACTTTATCCTTTCGTGGCTTTGCTTAGTCCTTGAAGCTTTTCAGGCTGTATGACAATTATTTGTTCTGTACTTACCCATTTTGTTTTATGCATTGTTCTTTCAAAATGAAAAGAAACAATGTTGTTTTTCTCTGGATTCTGATTATTTTAGAGTTAAGGCAAACAGGGAGTTCCAGGCCTTTTTTGTGCAAACTCCTGCTTGATGGGTAGGAGATAAAACTTTGGATATTACACCACTATTAATGTTAAGGGCATGCTTTGGAATCAGGGTCTAATATAAAGCAAATCAAAATCCTATTAGTCAGGAACATTTTTCATGCTTGTGTTGCTCCATATCGCCATTTAATTTTGAATGTGTTTCTTGGGTAAAAAGGTAAGGGGCCCCTGCTCTAATGTAAAGGAAAAAATGCTGCACTGTTTGAAAAATGTTGCTCGAAAAAACGCCCATTGACCTTAATGCATTTGGCAAATTTCTTGCCATTTCCGAATTTGGGCAAAACGGGTCAGACTCGCCCATCAATAATTACATCATTAGTGTTTTTTGAGTAAAAGGAAGTCATATGAACACACTCCCCTATGCAGTGGCATAACTAGATATTCTGGGGCCCCACAGCAGGTTGACCTGTTTTACCAATATTTATTGAAATTGTATATGAATTATGGCCTCATGGGGCCCCTATACCTCCTGAGCCCCCCCCTGCAGCCACAGGGTCTGTTTCCTCTGTAGTTACGCCCCTGCCTCTATGCAAGCATGTATACACTTGCCCAGTTTCCTACTGGTTCTGGGAAGCATTTGCAAATGGCAAAAATGTAGGGTTAAAAACACTCTCCTTGAAAAATCATATCCCTTTAATTAATTTACATATATATATAAATAACTGGCAAACTCCATTAGATATATAGCCATATACAGTACAGATATGAGGCGACCATTTATTAAACCTAGATTTTTTGCTGGGCGAGGCTTTTAGGGGTAAAACTCAACTTTTTCTGTGAAAAAAACCCTCTAAGTTTTAGAGATTTATCATACCCCAAAGCTGCTAAAAATCCATATCTGAAAATTTGTCATCTCAAACCTGTCGAAGTCATGTAGAAGTCCCTGAAGCTGTTTGTTAACATTGTGATCTGCACTGGATAATCTGAAAAAATCAGATTAAATGTCAAGTGAAGTCAAGCTAAATGATTTTAATTTGTGAAAGGGAGATTGGCCAACTTTGTTTTCATAAAAATCTGAGATTAATTTGAGTTTTAGTAAATAAGCCCCTTAAGCTGGCCATAGACGCAAAGATCCTATCGTACGAATCATCATACGATTGGACTTCCCCATCTCCCGACCCGTCACTAACCATTCCAATCAAATAAAGTAGTAAAAGAACAGATCAGCAGATGTTCTGCCCCTAACAGCAATCGTACGAAAGTTATGTCCGACAAAGCTGGTGACAGTCTCCCTTTGAAAATCATACGATCGGCAATACATGCAGAGAAATTACCCGCAGCCGACACAAATCTTTTAACCTGTCCGATCGGCCAAACGACCGATCTCCGCACAATGTCGGGACTCTCCACACACATTCAGGAAATCTGATCTTTATATATATATATATATATATATATATATATATATATATATATATATATATATATATGCAAAAAAAAGCTGGAAAACATATTCACAATATAACTTTAGTTTAAATTATACAAGAATGAATTTTGCAATGAGACTAAATCAGTTAATCAAGAAAGGTCAGTGGAGAGGTTAAGTAATTGGATTTCTCTTGTTTAAAGTTTTTATTGTTGCTCATGGCTTTAAAATCTGTCCAATGTTGTTTAGGTGCATTTTAGAGGCCAAAAAGGAGTTTCTGGTGGATAATGTAATGTATTTTTAGAAAATGAATTATTTGAACATTTTTTCTGATAGCATTACAACAATGATGCCAGCCCCATTTATCATATTCTTTTTCCAAAAACCAACAAATCCATAAACAGAAAATTACTGAAATCATTTAGGTATTCTTTGCAAAAGCCAACAAATATATTTTAGTTCTGTGTCACAAACGCTAAACTGCACATATTGAAGACTCACTGGGTAAAAGAGGCATTGTCTCTCAGTTTATCTTCTAAGAATCTCTCCAGTATATAATTTCAAAATTACATATAGTTGCATTTAGTACACTTAGGGGGCTATTTATAACAATTAAGATTTATGAGGTTTTAGTTTTTTTTCTACCGTGACTAATCTTACTTTTTAAAAAATAAAGAATATAAATAGCATGAATGAACGAATGATAGCATGGAGGAATTTGCATACTAAAACCTTATAATCCTTGTTTTTATAAGAATATGTGTGCGATTACAAGTGAAAAAACCTTGAAGTAAAAAAATATTTCAATCTGCTAAGGACAGTTCCTTTTGACTACTATATGACCTCACCAGCTTTTAAATGCTGAGTTTTGTATTAAAGGGTTTGTTCACCTTCACATTACCTTTTAGGGGTATATTTATCAAGGTCTGAATTTATCTCAATATCGGATGCTACAAACTCCGATCTAACCCGCTTGGGTTTTTAACGCTTATTTATTATTACATTTTCCCAAAAATTACCATTGTGGGAAAAGCTCAGATTATCAAGATTTTTTCATCAATTTTCCCGGAAAACTCAGAGTTTTCACACGAAAGCTCAGAAAACTTTGTGAAATTGTCCGAAACCCCCGACACAACCAAAAATCAATGGGACTGTTCACATTGACTTTTATGCAACCTCGACAGGTTTGAGATGCCGTGTTTTTAGCTCTCGGGGTTTAATAAATTCCGAAAAATTCGTGATTTTTTAAAAAGCCTATTATAACACAAAAAATCAAAAAGATTTCGGGGAATTTCGGGTATTCGGAGCTTAGTAAATAACCCCCTAAATGGCAGTGTGTTAGGAGTTTCCTTAAATGAGAAGGATCTAGGGGTCTTTGTAGATAACACGTTGTCTAATTCTGGGCAGTGTCATTTTGTGGCTACTAAAGCAAATAAAGTTCTGTCTGTCATAAAAAAGGGCATTAACTCAAGGGATGAAAAGATAATTATGCCTCTTTATAGGTCCCTGGTAAGGCCTCATCTTGAGTTTGCAGTGCAGTTTTGGACTCCAGTCCTTAAGAGGGAAATAAATGAGCTGGAGAGAGTGCAGAGACGTGTGACTAAATTGGTTGGAGGGACGGAAGACTTAAATTATGAGGGTAGACTGTCAAGGTTGGGGTTGTTTTCTCTGGAAAAAAGGCACTTGTGAGGGGACATGATTACACTTAACACGTACATTAGAGGACATAAACCAATAAACCAAACAATCCTTGTCAATATAACAATTGTTTCTACAATCTATCTAACATGGATAAATTCGAATTTAAAACCACCAATTTGAATTTGAATTAGAATGTGAGTTTTATCACATCTCGACCTTGGAAAAAGTTTTAATTCAACTATTCTACACCAAAAAACTGCCGAATTCACGTAGAAGTCAATGGCAGAGGTCCCTCAAACTATTTGAAGATGTTAATAGTAGTTTCGAAAATGACACCCCATAGACTTCAATGGGAGAAAAAATGTTGTGAAGCAAAATAAAAATTGTACGTAAAAAAAAGTGTTTTCGGGTCGGGACTATTCAATTGAATTTTACATGTTTAAATAAAATAACCCCCTAAGATTCCAAATAACAATTAGTTTATCTATAAAACATTGGTAATACAAGTTTGGGATCCCTTAATTTGCAAACCTATAATCTGGAAAGCTCTGGATTATGGGAAGCCCATCTCTCATTGATGCATATTTACTAAAAGGTGAAGTGAAAATTTGGAGTAGTTTCACCAAAAAATTAAGATTTCCCTCATCATTGGCAATTTACTAAAAGAAGAATAAATTAAGTTTTAGAAAAGTAACTTTGCAATGGTAAAAATTCTCTTTGCATGTAACTTCATGGGGCACATTTACTAAAGTGTGTATGTTCTCTTCATCTAACTACATAGAATTTCACCTCAATTCACCAGGGGAATTTTCATAACACATCTCATATTTACTAAAAAATCATAAGTACACTTTTTCAAGAGAAATGTGGTGAATTTTTTCCCGTCGTAAATTCTTTGTGAAAATTAGCCATTGTGCTCTTAGTAAATTCGAGAATTTTCACTGGAGAAAGTTCAGCTGGAGAAGTGAGGTGAATTGATGCCAATGCAAAGAGAATTTTCACCAAAAACTTGGTGTATTTTCCTTTTAGTAAATTGGAAATGTTGAAGGGAAACTTCATTTTTGGTAAAACTACTCCAAATTTTCACTTTCAACCTTTAGAAGATATGCCCAGGTGAACTTTCTCCAGTGATTATTTTCCAATTCATTAAGAGTACAAGAATGTATTTCACAAAAAAAAAATGTCTCCAGGTTCAGGCTGGTGAAATACTAGTATAAAGATAGAGCAGCAGCTTTTACATTTCATTATCAACATCACTCTTTCCATGCTATTGTTCTCCATGGGGAACAATTCTCTAGAGCATTTTTCCCACTATGGGGAATACAGTATGGGGAATATACTGTATACTGGTGAATTTTAACAAAGAATTTACTCCAGGAGAAAATTCACCCCATTTCTGTTGAAAAATGTACTTACAATGTTTAGTAAATATGAGATGTGTTGTAAAAATACACCTGGTGAATAGAGGTTATTTTTGGTAAGATGAATAGAAAATTCACACTTTAGTAAATGTGCCCCATAGAGTACATTTTAAGTAGATCATTTGAATCGTTTTTAAAATTACTTCTTTGATGATAAAACAGTACCTTGTACTTGGCCTTAACTAAACTGCATAATCCATATTGGTGGCAAAAAACCTATTGGGATTATTTAATGTTTACATTTTTTAATTAAAAAATCCAATTTACAGAAATATCCTTTATCCAGGAAGTCCCAGGTCCCAATCATTCTGGATAATATATGTACTATAAAAATGTAATATAACAGCAAGATTTAAAAAAAATGACATGGGGCAACAAATGATTGAACCAAAAACGAATACCAAACAATCATATTGGGTCACAATCACAGGTCATACATGTGAAATAGTTTAACAAGTTAATCAATAAGCAATGTATACCAGAGAAACAGAAAAAAGCAAGCAGATTATGAGAGTTGGTAATATTGATTGTTTTTGACAGTATGTCAAGATCATTAAAATGGTGACAAGTACTATATAGATGGAGCAGACACATTTTTGTAATGAACACACAGTCAACCCCTTTTACAACTAAAATATATGTTGTGCAAAGTGCCCCATGTGTACCTTAAATTACATCTGCTATTGCTGTAGACCAACTGAAGACTGTCTTAGAATACTACTCTTGACACCATGCTAAAAGTACACTTTAATGGTTCATGTCAGAGCACCTTTTGGGGCAACATGCAACAGGAACCCTGGAACTGCTTTGCAGTTAAAGGTACTGTAGGTTGAAAGTACTGGGCACCCATGAGCCAAAAGTGTGATGTGCCTTCCAATCTATTCTGGGAAGCAGGCACAGCAAGCATATTGGTAAATGTGTGTTTTTTGGTGTTTGACTGCATTGATATTTGCATATAGTGGTAATATAGTGGTAATTGAACCTAAAAATAAATTAACTTAATATGTGCTTGGAATAACATATAATAGTTAATGGAAAGTGACATCTCCTAATAATTAGCTACAGCCTAGAGGCAGCTTTATCAAGGGTCTAAGTGAAAATTCATTTATTTTACTGAAATTCAACTACGGAACAGTTAAAATTCAATACGAGTTTTTCTTAAAACAAAATTCGAATTAAAATTTCAAAATTTATAATGTACTGTCCCTTTAAGAATTCAACTATTCACCACCTTAAACCTGCCAAATTGCTGTTTCAGCCAATGGGGGACGTCCTGGGATCAATTTGGAGTTGTTTGCAGCCTTCCTGAAAATCAATTTTTTTCAGAGAAAAAACTGGAATTGAATTCGATTCAAGTTTCAATTTTTTGAAAATTTCGATTGGTTGTTTTTTTATTCGAACTTTGAGTTCATGGGAGTTTATGGGAGTTTTTACAAAATACAAGAACAGTACAAAATGTATCATGTATTCTCTCTTTAAAAGTTTGACTTCAACCATTCGCCATCTAAAACCTACCGAATTGCTGTTTTAGCCTATGGCGGACCTCCTAGAACCTATTTGTAGTCAATTGGTGGACTTAGAAAAATCAAAGGTTTTTTTGAAAATACTTTGAATCAAATTCATTCTAATACGTTGTTACCGTCGAATACAGCCTATTCACCTGCAAAAAAACATAGATTTTTTTAATAAATTTCGGTTGGTCTTTTTTTTATTTGTATTTTGAAGTTATGGGAGTTCAAAAAAACTGACCCTTGATAAATCTGCCCCTTAATTCAACCCTTGATAAATCTGCCCCTTAATGTAATAGAGAATTGCATACCAAAATACAGAAACAATTACTCCCAACTAATTCAAGATTCACTGGAAAATCTAGCTGCACACTTGCTCTGTAGCAGCATGTTGGCCTGCAGATCTGTTGATTAGGCTACATGTTTTTATTACTACATCTGTCATGCTTTGGAGTACATTAAATATTATTATATATTTAACAGCATTGGCTTAAAGCATCAAATAATAGAGCTTTCTCTCTAAATAGCTCGTATAACCCTTGTCCTTTGGCAATATGTAGCAAAAATACATCTTGAAAAAATGTAGGGGCAAAGTTAAATTATACCAGTAATTGTTTTATGTTATGGTATTGTACTCAACCCACAAAGTTAATGGCTTCACAGTATATTACCATGTTTACAGAGAGATGGTTTATTTAATTCTCTTAGCTTATCTATTTGAATTTTTATTACAAAATGCAAAATTAAGTTAAGGACATTTTTGAAAATTTGGGCTGTGTCAATAGGAGGAGATGCAGTCAGGCAGAGCATAATAGATTTGAAATATTCAGTATCTTGGTGGGTGAGTGTGGTGTGTGGGTGCCTTCTGACCTGTGCTGAGAGAGAGGGAGCAGGTCTCTGCTATGTGTATGCTATATTTCTGAAACAATCAGCATATCTTAAACAACAGGCTCTGAATATCTATAAGACTGACAAACGGCGGTATGTGACAACAGAGATCTTTAGTCTGAAATGAAGTCCCTCAGGTATAGCCTTCACAAAACTCTTTCCAAGCATCCAGAAAAGATAATAGGCACATTAACCTAACAGGGTGAAATGAAATTAATTTCTGACGCCAAGCTGGTAATTTAAAAATGTAATATATCAGTCACTAATCATTTTAAATGATTATCGTAAAAATGTCTTTCATTGCTTTACTGACTTCATACATTTCAATTTCAAACCATTGAATTGATCGCCACCACCCTAGCTGTCTTTGAATAGGCAAGTATCTCTGAATGTCAGCTTCGAAATTGTTGCTGTCAAAGGGGCGGTTCACCTTTAAGTCAACTTTTAGTATGTTATAGAATGGCCAACTCTAAGCAATCGTGCAAGTGGTCTTCATTATTTATTTTTTGTAGTTTTTGAATTATATGCCTTCTTCTTCTGACTTTTTCTAGCTTTCAAATGGGGTCACTAACCCCATCTAAAAAACAAAAGTTCTGTAAGGCTTCAAATGTATTGTCATCTTTCTATTCAGGCCGTCTCTGATACATATTCCAGTCTCTTATTCAAATCAGTGTATTTTTACTTGGGTAATTTGGACCCTAGAAACCAGATTGCTGAAACTGCCAATTGGGCAGCAACTGAATAAAAAAAACAACTAAAAAACCACAATTGATAAAAAATGAAAACCAATTGCAAATTGACTCTGAATAAGTTAAGTTAAAGGAGAACATACAAAATCTTCAATTAAATACATAGTTCAAAACTCACAAATTCCAAAATAAGACTAAAATCAGACAATACTTTCTGTTTTTAATAATCTCATGATCATCGTTGTTCCTAGAGTAAAGGTTGATAGATGTTCTAGTCCACAGTCAATCTTTCTGCAAAATAATACTTAATTGGTTTGAATTCAAGTGTCGCTCTATAAAGGGGATGTTTTTTTTAACTTGTACTGAAAGTCAAAGTTAATGTCAGATAAAACGGATTCCCATTAACTTTAATGTCAATGGGAAGAGGAAAAGGTGGCTGTCAAATTAATATTGGCAGATAACTGGTAATAATTGCTTTGTCAGACAGGTTCCTTTAAAGTCCATTGGGAGAGGAATTTGAGGTCATGTGGCATTTGTATCTGCATTAGTAAAGCACCCAAATCATAATCCTTCATACTTGATAAATGACACACTTGCACAGGTGCAGTAAATAGGTGACCGTTAAATTATTTCTGTTGATTGGTTGTTATAGGCAGCTTTATACCTTTTATTATGTAACCTCCATATTTTCCTACCCACCATGAAGAATTGTTCTCAGTGTTTTAATGTAATAACAGCAGGTACCAATGAAATACTACTTGTATCACTATACCAACTAGGTACAAGTGCTTGTTTGAATAGCATTTAAACACTAGGCAATTATGCACTTTGTTCTTACATAAAAAAATAATCCCTTTTGTGCCTTTGATTTTGCCCGGATTTTTACTTTGTTAACAATTATAGCAAACGCATTCAGTGTACATGTTTGGTGGTAGTGATTTTATGATTGAGTAGGTCTGATAAAGCATTTAATATAACGTTTTTTTGCTAGTATTGTTTTGCTAGCGTACAGGCAGTTAATTCTGAAATTGTGGATTTGGCTCAGTCTTTCAGTAAATGCCAAATAATATAGAGTTTTGCCAATAAATTCAATGAAAGAATAACAATTTGCAAAGAACCACTGAAAGCCCGATGTGTTGAATTACCAACTACAAGATACCACATGCAGGGATGAATGAAATTATTCTCTTTGTTTCCAGAAAATCATTGCGTTTCTGTGTTTTTCTGAATGGCTTTTTAGAAAAATAGGACATTTAAAGGGACTCTGTCATGATTTTCATGATGTAGTTTTTATTTCTAAATCACTCTACCATCTAAAATGTCATTTCTAAGCCAACAAGTATATTTTTTTAATTGTAATATTGGTATGTAGGCAGCTATCTCAGGTAATTGTGCCTAATCATGTGCTTTCAGAAAAAGCCAGCACTTTAGGATGGAACTGCTTTCTGGTAGGCTGTTGTTTTTCCTACTGAATGTGTCGTAGTGGGGTCTGGATTTTACTACTGAGTACTGTTCTTATATCTACCAGGCAGCTGTTATCTTGCGTCAGGGAGCTGCTATCTGGTTACCTTCCTGTTGTTTGGCTGCTGGGCTTGGGGAGGGAGGGGTGATATCACTCCAACTCGCAGTACAGCAGTAAAGAGTGACTGAAGTTTATCAGAGCACAAGTCACATGACTGGGGGCAGCTGGCAAACTGACATTATGGGGCCCATTTACTTAGCTCGAGTGAAGGAATAGAGGAAAAAAAACTTTGACTTTGAATCGAACGATTCGAATTAAAAATCATTTGACTATTCAACCATTCATTAGTCGAAGTACTGTCTCTTTAAGAAAAAACTTCAACCCCCTAGTTCGCCACCTAAAAGCTACCGAAGTTGATGTTAGCATATCGGGAAGGTCCCCATACGCTTTGGTAGCTTTTTTAGGTTGAACAAAAATCGTTTGTTAAAATCCTTTTAATCGAACGAATAGCGTTAAATCCTTTGACTTCGATATTCCAAGTCGAAGGATTTAACTTCGACAGTTGAATATCGAGGGTTAATTAACCCTCGATATTCGACCTTAAGTAAATTTGCCCCTATGTCTAGCCCCATGTCAGATTTCAAAATTAAATATAAAAAAATCTGTTTGCTCTTTTGAGAAATGGATTTCAGTGCAGAATTCTGCTAAAGGATCATTATTAACTGATCTTTTAAACAAAATGAATGTGATTTGTTCATTGCTTACTTAACATTTCTGCGCCCCTTTCAAATGTAACTAAATGGGTAGAGGCATTCAGTTTTTCCAAAGGAAGTTGTACTTCTGGTGTGTGGATGAATGGGCATGCAAGAGCATCTTTACTAAAAGTGGGGAAGGGTGCAAAGTACAGATGCAAGCCATCATATTTTTTAGACAAATATCAACTAGTGTGATAGAGCATGGGCTACACACAACCCTTTTTCACCAGGATGGGCTTTCGCTAACCGGAAAGAACATGTGTTGATGTTGTTAAACTACAAATCACTACTGCCAAAAGTACAAAGAATAGAGTTGGATGCCAGGGGTTCTATGCAAAACAGATAGAACAGACTTTATTTCCATACAAAGCGCCACAGGGTTATAATACTCACAGATGAGGTAGACACAGATTTGTTTAAGCAGATTTCTAGTTTAGAAAAGAGAAACTTTATTCTGAACCTGTTCTTGAACATGATATATATTTTTAACCAGATAATAAATTAAACAGATACAGATACAAATATGTGACAGTCTGCAATTAAAAAGTCTTAATATCGAATTTTAATTAGTAAAATATAAATTTACAGTGATCCTATTAAAATAACCTTTTCTTCTTCCAGGATGTTCTTGTGCGTTATAAAGAAAACAATGAATAATTTTCACCGAACCCATTTAATGCATGCAGACAATTAAACACAGAAAGATACACTGATAGGCAGATTGGAACATAACACAACTTAATGAAAATAATAAATGAAAATAATGAGCATAATAAAATGAAAATAAATAATATGCACCATACACATAATTTAAATTGGCAGATTGGTAATATTTATTCACAGCTTTATCCCAACTCAAATTTATTTGTTGTGATAATATGCAGCATTTACAGAGATATTTTAACCACCAAAAAAATCTACAATTCTGACTTCAAAATCAGAATTCAAAATCAGAATTCAACTGCTCCATTTGTACAATCCTTGTCCAAAATATACAGGTAGTGGCAGGTAGTGATGAGTGAAACTTCCCCATTTCGCTTTGCCAAAAAATTTGCAAAACCACAGAAAAATTCACAAAATGATAAACATTCTACAAAATGTTACCAAATATATTAGAGTTAATGTGCATTTTTTTTGCCAAGTCTTTTCTTGCAGCAAATGTATTGGTGTCAATGGGTGCTTTTTCTATAGTTCAGTTCTGAACCATTTGCACATTGTCAGGTGGGTGTTGTTTCTCCCATCACATTCATTGGATGCATTGCATGCAATGTGATTTTCTTTGGTGAAAAAAATGCGGATTCTAGCAGATATTCATTAAAATTGTTATCACTTTTCCCTGAATCTGCATCAGGCCAAAACATGTGTTCATCCCTGTTGGCATTAGCCTATTATGACACAGATGATATTTTAACTTTGTTCCCAGTTGAAGCAAAGCTAGTTGCTTATTTTCCTAAAATGTGTCACTGCTTTCAAACATTCTAAAGTAATTACTGTGTAAACATTATTTTATACTAACTGTTTTACAAGTGAACCTTTTCACAATCTATATTGGGTATCACAGTTGCTATTTTAGTTAGTCTATCCTTCCATTTTCTTCATGTCTTCCATGGTGTTCAAATAAATCTTTTGGTGTAAAGTGCTTGATAGACAAAGTCATATGTTAAAGGAAAACTATACCCCCCAAACAATGTAGGTCTCTATTAAAAGATACTGAGTAAAACAGCTCATATGTAAAACCCTGTTTCATGTAAATGAACCATTATCATAATAATATAGTTTTTTAGTAGTATGTGCCATTGGGTAATCATAAATAGAAAATTGCCATTTTAAAAAATAAGGGCAGCCCCCTGAGATCGTAAGCTTCACTGTGCACACATAAAAAACACATGTAAGGTCACATGAGCCAATTAACAGACAGAGTTCTGCCTTTTGCTTCCTCACTTCTTCCTGTTACAGTTAGAGTTGTAGTATTTTTGGTCAGGTGATCTCTGAGGCAGCACACAGGCCATCACGAAATGGTGGCTCAAGGCAAGAGATGTAAAAGGGCAATATTTATGTAAATATATATTCCAGTTTGGTCCGATTCTTTAATATGGCATTCAATTTGATATAAACTATCTGTTGCTTAAGTATTCATTTTGGGGGTATAGGTTTCCTTTAAGTTTAATAGAAACAAAGCTGCCAAGGCTGAAAAGCAGGCATACATCTGTCATTGCAAATACACTGTATGTAAAGCTGGAAAATACCAGGTGCTGATTTGCCAAATAAAGAATCTGTTTGATCCTAGATTTGTTAAAATATAACTGTTTGATATCTATGATTTCATTTAATATTTTTTTTTAAAAAAAAGTTGCCCTTTGTAAAGGGTTGGTAAGGTTCTCCCTAATATCCTACGTTCAGAACTGTGAGTTAATTCTATTTCTTAATATACGGTAACATCTAAATTTTTAGGTTGCCCAAAAAAACTTCTTTATCAGCCCTATTTCCTGTCATATTTTAAGACATCCTTAAAGGAATCGTTCTGTGTAAAAATAAAAAATGTTTCTAATATAGTTAGTTAGCCAAAAATATAATGTATAAAGGCTGGACGTCTCACATAATAGACAGAACACAACCTCCTGCTTTTCAGCTCTCTTGGTTTACACTGACTGGTTACCCTGGTTACCAGGCAGTAACCAATCAGAGACGTGAGGGGGGGCACATGGGTCATATTTGTTGCTTTTGAATCTGAGCTGAATGTTGAGGATCAATTACATTACAGGGTTCTGGCTATTATGTTACACATCCAGTCACTCCAGCCTTTATACATTACATTTTTGGTTAAATAACTATATTAGAAACATTTTTTATTTTGCACAGCCTATATATTTACCCAGTTTTTTATTTTCAAACTGAACTGTTCCTTTAACTTGTTGAAGGAGAACTACACCCCCTCACAAACATAAGCCCCCTTCCTGGTAGAGAATATTTTAGAATAAGTGCCACTGTTTGTAAAGCTGACCTATAGATGCAGAGTAGCACAGCAAAAGTGACTGAAGACAGGTTAGGTTTTCTTCGGAACTTGCCAATGATGCGCAGTTGAAGCTAATCCCCAGGATGTAATTGCTTGTGTCAGCAAGTTCCAAAGATACAAAAGATACAGAAGATGACACCTGTGAATGCAACTGTGTATTGTATATTGTCTGTAGGGGTTTTCTCTTTAAATTGTTTATTGCTTATTTACCAATATATAAAAATGATTTGCTGATCATTTGCCTATACACCATGTTAGTTTCATTAGTTCAAAGCCTCACAATTTAAAAACTGCTACTGTAGTTCATTCTGCCCAAACCTTGCACTGACACATTGCTAACGTAATAATATATCATCAAAACTGCATAAATATATTTACACATAGCAGCAATCGGGTTTCATCAATCTACTACAAGGAAATAAAATGATGAAAAAAGTATATTAGTTGGTATAGAGAACTGTACTGGTTTGTTTCAGAGTCTGTATAAGTAAATTAGCCCCCTCTGCAAAGAATATTTATTATACTTCTAGTGGAGGAGATGACTAAATCTAGGCATTCTGGGTAGACTACTCAAGGCAGTGCTACAATCTGAGCATGCTCCTGAAATTTGCATGTTCTAGTCTCTGTTATAGTTTCAGTATGGTACCCTTTACGGTATGAAGATCTTAATTATGGAAAAAATTCCTTATCCAGAAAACCCAAGATCCCAAGCATTCTGGATAATAAATCCTAACACTGTAAAGCAAAGACATTTAGAATGTCTGATTAAAGAAGACTAGATAGATAGATAGATAGATAGATAGATAGATAGACAGACAGACAGACAGATAGATCAGAGATAGATAGATAGATAGATAGATAGATAGATAGATAGATAGACAGATAGATCAGAGATAGATAGATAGATAGATAGATAGATAGATAGACAGACAGACAGACAGACAGACAGACAGACAGACAGACCAGAGATAGATAGATAGATAGATAGATACTCTTACACTTTTAGACACTCTTAGAATACTAGCAATTGTTATACAAAAAGGTACATAAATATACAACACAGCTTGCTAATGTTTGTAACCTTTGGGCAGCCTGCTAAATAATGTGTTAATTGTTTTTCCTGACATTTGCCTGAGGAGGCAATGGATTCTCAAATCATTATACTTTAGTGCACTATATAATGCTTGCTCCTGTCTGACCCCTAAAAGCTGTTTTAATCCAATGTTAAACATTAAAATTGACAAAGGCACAGTCCTTTCTTTTATATATTTACTTTTACTACTAAACTGTCTCTGTTTAATCATTCTGTGGCTAGGTCAGTATTTGCGGGTCCCTAATGCATTATGCCTTCAGGATTCAGCACAATACAAAAATTTAAGCATTTTCAAAAGTAGTTTTGGACGTATATCACAATAAAAAGCTTCCTTGGTGTTCAGAGCAATAAATAAATTAGAAGGAGGGCTTTAAGCTCTGCATGATAAGACAATCTGAAAGTGGGGCAGGGAATGAACAACCTTTGCAATGCATCTTGCCTGGGGCTAAGAAGAATCAGAGGTCCTTTTTTGTAACAATGTATGGTGCAAGAGCTATAGAAAGAGTCAGTGACTGTGGGTTCCTTTGCCTTAGGAGAGAAATGATTTGGCAGTATATAATGATATTGATGGCCAGTAATGCACTAAATAAACCTTGTCTTTGTAATTCAATTTTTCAACTTGCATTCCTGAATAAAATGGAAGATTTACATGATGTTTTCATAGCTAGAAGCATGGATATTTTACCAGCAAGATTTCTTGAAAAATTTAAATGTTTAACTCGAATATATATATATTGCATAGGTAAAATATTCAATATATAGTGTCTATACAAAAAAATGATTCTTTATATATTATGAAGATGCTAAATATAAGCAATCAAGGCACACACTTTTGTCCTTCTTAAAAGAGCTAAGATTGTTTTACAATTGCACTTCTTACATAGCTTTCAGTCTAAAAAGGTACTATACTTCAATACTTTTTCAGAATTTTTTTTATAAAAACTATCTCACCTAGTTTCATGTTGCTGTTATAATTGCAGGTCTCCTGAGTCCTTTTTTGAATTTAGAAACACAACAATGCCTCTGTTGTCACTACACTGCCTGTCTCTGACATCACTACGCTGCATGCCTCTGATGTCACTACACGGCCTGTCTCTGACATCACTACGCTGCATGCCTCTGATGTCAAAAATACATTACAAAATAATAACAAAATATACAAAATACAATACAAATAACTACAAAGTGCAGTTATAATAAAGATTATGGGGCAAATTCTCTAAGCAGCGCAAATTCGCTACTGACCGCTTTGCCCACTTCGCAACACTTCGCAACACTTCACCAGGTGTAAATTCCTAAAATGCAAAGTTGCACCAAAGGTTCCGAATGCTCGGCAAGCAAAGCAAAGTTGAGCTAGCATTGCCTAATTTGCATATGGTGGGAAGTGAAAGTTAAATGAACATATATGTTGCAGCAAATACATTACATTTCACAAGCCCAGGGAAGCTTAATAAAATAAAATAAAGTTGTTAAAATGCCTTACACATGAGCCCAGTGTATAGCTTATATGCCATATGTTAGGAAATGTAAGTGGGAACCTGATTACCCAGGCTATTACTCAGGAAAAAAGCAAAAGACACCAGTGTGTTTTGGGACTTACAAAATTTTTCAACAAAAAATTGAGGAAGTCCTATCCACTCCATTGCACTTTGCCTGGTCTGAGGTGGTGAAGGCAAGTCTGGCGCAAGAGGTAACGTTCAGTAAAATCTGCATCTTACTGAATTTGCGGAGTTACATCCGTTCGCCAGAGCGAAAATTCATCTGACGTTAGTAACACTAGCATCTATCTCCTTTGCTAGCGAAGTGACGCCTGCGCCCATTAGGTAATTGCCGAAGTACTGAAATGACTTCACGCTGGCTAATTTTCTCTAGCGTTAGTCACTTCACCATTTAGGGAATCTGCCCCTAAGTGCTTAGTGTCAAGGAGACAAGGGGATGGAGCTATCTCCCCCATAGAGTTTGCAATCTAAAGGGGTTAAGAGGCTCAAAG
This sequence comes from Xenopus petersii, assembly GCA_038501925.1. Lineage (NCBI taxonomy): Eukaryota > Metazoa > Chordata > Amphibia > Anura > Pipidae > Xenopus > Xenopus petersii. The sequence goes on along the minus strand of CM076676.1, from coordinate 76,698,706 downwards.
TTTTAATCCAATAAAGTGGTCAATGGCAAGTGGCCACTGTGTGGTCAGGAACAGGCAGAAGGGTCAGCAACCAGAGATCAGTCAAAATAGTGAATTTAGAGCACCAAGGAACTCATTCAGAAAACCTATATCCAGTCTTTGAACTGGAACCTATATTTAGTAATTGAACTCCAGGTCTACGGAGTCCTTTTTTGAATTTTGTAACACAACAATGTCTCTGTCAGTACACGCCATGGGCACTGCCATCTTGAGGATGAAGCAGAGCTCTCCTGACACCTAAAGACTTTGACAGTCTCCTGAATTCATTAATATCAAATACTATTTCACGATTCTTCTGGTTTCACCTCTTAGCTTTTCACAGTTCTTACAGTCTCACCTCTCCAATGTTATATGCCTATTTCCCAACAGCAATCCACATGTCCACTTCTCCTTATGCGTTTCATGCTAGCTGCACATGTCATCAGAGTAGATTATATCATGATGTTGATTCCTTTTTTCATGTGTCATTATATTCAACTTTATATATCTGAAAATATACACATTTGAAAACAACTCAGATGAACCATGAATTTAGTTACCATAACAGTTTTCAAACACCCATAACCATAAATGCACATGATAAATTACCAACTATAGATTTTTATTATTATCAATAATAATAATAATAATAATCATCATCATCATCATCATAATACCGGTAAATACATCAGTAATACATCAGTGCCAAGTAATGGAAACATCAAAGGCAAAAGAAAACAAAAAAATTGTACCATCATAAAAGGAATACAGGTTTGTCTGTTATCCAGTACCTTGAGTAACTAAATTCCAAAGTGGCAATGAATATGATATGATGACTATAATCACAGTAGTACTTTGATAACATAAGAGCACCAGTATGACATAAGAATTCTGTTCTAACATCACAATATTTTGTCAAGTTTGTTTTGTTGTTGTCATAGTGGTTTTACAATAAGAGCATCAGGGAAACAATGCTTGTTGGCTGCACATGTGCCTTAAATGACTTATAACATTAGTGTACGCTTCATTTTAAATTACAGAGAATAGAAAGTATTTTTAGTGTACAGTATTCATTTAGTGGAAGAGTTATATTTGTTTATTATATTTGAATCAGTAATTAGAGGTTTTGATGGCGTGCTTCCGCGGAATAACATATTATATCTTAATTTTCAAGAGTAAACTACGATCAACACTTCCCAACATTTTTACAATTCACCTGCTCTAGCTAGTGATTATCTTATCTTGCATTAGAATTAATCTATTAACGCATCTTTGAAATTTAAGTATTAGCATATCTGGTGTCTAGTGAATAAACTATTCATATCAATACCTGCAATTTGCCTAGTCAATTAGGTGCTTATGAGTTCTTAATTTTGCTTGCCTGTTCAACTTCTTAACATAAACTAATTTATTCATTTGTAATAATCTGGGTAAAACCAGTTATTCTACCCATAACTATTAATAAAACCATCATCATTTAAAGATGCATGCAAATGTGCCTCATTTTTACATTAAGAGAGTGTACACTGACAAACAGTGATGAACGCTCACCCTCTCCTATTATTGCCAAACTCAATTTCCTTCTTTTTAAAGATTTAAGTGCATATAAATACATACAAAGAAACCATAACAATGTTGTAATTTATCAACACTTGAATTTGTGTCTTTAACACAATTGGAGATTTTTTGCAGCGCAAGTTAGAAATTTGAATTTAAGTTTCTGAAACTTGAATTTCCTAGATTTTATTACAATTATTTATTCAATGTATTGAGTTTTTGAGATTCATTTAAAATCTGTCAGATTGATTGAAATAGAATATTCTAGATATTTTTGTTTTAATAAGATCTAGTTTTTGAAATTTGAGATGTTGTAGGTTTAGTTTTAAAAAGATGTTGCAGTTTGAGAATAAAACCCAAAACTTAAATTAATTCTGCCATTAAATGCTATGCATTAAGAGATCAGAAGTAGGAAGCTCCTGCCTGTAGAGCTTACAACCTAAGTAGATGGGTTATTTACAGACATAAAATAGGAGGATACATAATTAGTGCTGCAATTATAGTATTTGAGTATATGTTGTTAATAAAGTTTTATAAAAAAATAAAATAAAATAAAACTATTGTCGCAGCTGGAGGAAAAATTAAAGTTTGTTATATAAGTAGTTTCCTGGCCGGAAGAATCAAAAGGCGGAACTATTGGGATAGGCTACCCAATGAAGGAATTGGGCTGGCTAGTTTTATGTATCTGGAAAGTACATCTCCAACTAAGATATGGTGTCATGTGTATTATTGGATATGTGTTATTTTCTGCATTACAGGATACCGTTCCCATGTACTAATCCTCTACATATTCCGAAACATCTACCATCCTTGCCTATTTGTTTAGGCTTTTTAAACCAAAAACTGCTAAGAGTGAATTATCTTTTTCCCATTACAGTAATTACTAAACTGTAATTAATAAACAAAGCATTGTCAATATGAATTTTATTATGGTACCAATATTTAGGTTCTGCAGTTGATATTGCTCTACTGTCTACATAACAACCTTTGTTGTACATCAGTGTTTGAGTAACATATTAACCACATTAAAAATTTGAAATTTCTCTAATTATTCTTCCTCACAGATCTTTTAATCATTAATTAATGTATAAATATGACGTGTGATGTGAGGAATTTGTTTTCTAGAGTGTATTTTTCAATATAGTCTGCCAAAAACTTTTGTACAGTTATAGCTTTGAGCAGTACATCTTCTTTATATGCATGATAGTATTTTGAAAGTAGGAAACATCTCTCCGAGAATAAAATGGGGCGCTTTATGGCGTGTTTACTCAATGAACTCTATCTAGTAGTACATCTCCATCTGCCTCTTTTCCCAGTACACTGATTTGTTGTAATACCCTTTTAGCTCATCTCTCCCTATTGTTTTGGCATTCCACACAAAGTCTAAGATTTTGTCATCACACTCTTGTTCTTCAGACCTTCAAACTGTTTTTTATTTTATCTAGCTGTTTTTTATATAGTTTCCTACACTTGTCAATTTGTATTCGATTTTCTTGGTCTGTTTCCAGGGATTCTATTCCGGATACAATAGAAGCAATGTCTGATATAATTCTTTTTAGTTCCTCCCTAGTGAAAGTGGAATATATTGTCAGATATATATCCATGGTGTCTTCTTTGTCACCAAGGGAATCATTCATTTGAGCACATAAAACCCGCTCTTTCTCTCGATGCGTTTTCAGCTACTGTATCTTGCCTGTGTCTTGATGCAGCATCTGTAACATGCAGCATCTATATCATGTGTCATCTTGAGAAAGTAATTATATTTAATATAAATATCAGTTATATAAAGCATTGGCGGTGGCTCAGAGAAGCTAATTGTGAGTGACTAGGCCAAGCAGAAAGCAAGTAGGACAACAGAGTCAAATGAGGCACCAAGAGCTGCCAGAAACATGGCAGACAAAATTAAAGACAATTTGGTTTGTTTAGTATGTATTTGCAGTTTAGTGATTGAAGAGCTGTAATAGACAGAACCTTTTCCTATCCTTTAAATAAAAGCAAAGAAATCTATTTTGTATGTGTATAATTTTACTGTAATGCCATTTAATCGTGATACTGCATTCAAAGAACCCATGAAACCCTTTAATCTCCCTATTTGTGTTAACCGTATCATGTTGATTTGTCTCCTTCTGATACTGCTATATACTGTATTCAAACTTATCAAAATACAAACAACCACTTCAGGATTACTTTTCTGCTTCACATGAACAATGCAGCTTCTTTATAATAGGAAGAAGACTATATTCATTATTGTAATATATTATTTTGCCATAATTCATAACCTTTTCAGCAAAAGCCAAACAAGGAAAATGAGCATGTGGTTTACTGAGCAGAGGCAACAGTATTTACTACAGCTTCAGGAAGCAGAATCACCTGTCATCAGAGCTTTGTTATCTAATTTACCCTGTTTGATATTATTGACTCTGCTCTTTGCCAATCCTTTTAAGAGATTTAACACATTCAGTGTTGTATGGTTTCAAAGGCTCATCTCATGCTCTGCTGAGAGTGTGTCATCTTCACGGCATGCAACTACAAGTGTTAATCTCATTATAGATTTCTTGTGGGTACTGACGATTTTATTTAGCACAATTTAATTTATTTATTAGCTCTAGGATATCCTCTCTTGCCCCTGATGTGAAAAGAAACCAAGTTTTGTTAAGTGGTATTAGCTATTTTTTTCTTTTTTTTTCTTGTAACCCTTTTCATTCATGCGGTAGCTTTTTCGATCTAACCCGCATATTGTGATCTAAAACAAAATGTATAATATGTAAAGAGGGCGATATAGATGAACTAAACTTTTAAATACAATTTGCTCCTTCTGAAACCATCAGGAAATATCACTTAAAATCTTTAAATCTGTCTTATATTTTAAAAAGAAGTACACAGAAAAAAGTATGATTAATTAAAAAAAGTAAGATTAAAAGGACCCTTGTTTGCCAAATTGTTATAAGTCTTTGGTTTGTTGTGAATTAATGTAAAGTGCTACGAAACATGCTGGCTCTATATACAGTATATACAGGTATGATGATGATGATGACACTGGTGATGAATGATATGACATCAGCATAATAACCCGCACATTGTGAAGTAAACAAAAAACATATAATATGTTAAGAGGGTGATATAGATGAGCTAAAGTTCTAAATACAATTTGCTCCTTTTGGAGTACTGTGGATTTCAGCAGCCATCACGAAATCTCACTTCGAATCTTAAAATCTGCCTTATATTATAAAAAGAAGTACACGGATAAAAGTATGATTAATTCAAAAAAGTAAGATTAATATAAAAATATATATATTTAGATGTGAGCTCTTGCGAGTAGGGTCTTTTAATACTATTCTTCTCTGTAGACCCTTGTTTGCCAAATTGTTATAAGTCTTTGGTTTGTTATAAATTAATGTAAAGTGCGGGGAAATGTGCTGGCGCTATATATATGTATATATATATATATATATATAGACAAATACAAGATTCCTCTGCACTCAACCCATTATCAATATATTTAAGACAGAGACATTTTGTGCATACTGCTACTGAAAAATGCCTTACCCTTTAAACAAAACAGGGATTGTTTGTCCATATATTGCAATATATTTAAGATGGCCAACTACGTCAAAGTCATCCCATATCTGGCCAGTCCTATGCTCAATTTTCATCTGATTCATTAAGAATTCTATGGTTTCATTATACATTTTATAAAAGGGACGAATACGTTTTACCTGCAACTTACTAGCTGCTTTCAAAGTAAAACTCCCAAACTTGGCTGCCCTTTTATTAGACACCAGTGGGATCACCTGACTATAGTTGGAGAGGGTGGGAGCTACAACATGAAGCTGGTCACTGCTCCTGTAGAACTGTAGAACTGTAGAAACCATAGAATTCTTAATGAATCAGATGAAAATTAAGCGTAGGACTGGCCAGATATGGGATGACTTTGACGTAGTTGGCCAGCTTAAATATATTGCAATATATGGACAAACAATCCCTGTTTTGTTTAAAGGGTAAGGCATTTTTCAGTAGCAGTATGCACAAAATGTCTCTGTCTTAAATATATTGATAATGGGTTGAGTGCAGAGGAATCTTGTATTTGTCTATATGTATTTTGTGGTCACACCCTCATTGCACCCCCGCCTAATGATTTTAAAAATTAGTGGTGAGCACAACTTTCCCTTGTTTGTTATAGTTCTACAGGAGCAGTGACCAGCTCCATGTTGTAGCTCCCACCCTCTCCAACTATAGTCAGGTGATCCCACAGGCATTTTTCAGTAGCAGTATGCACAAAATGTCTCTGTCTTAAATATATTGATAATGGGTTGAGTGCAGAGGAGTCTTGTATTTGTCTATATATATATATATATATATATATATATATATATATATATATATATATATATATATATAACAAACAAGGGAGCAGTATGCACAAAATGTCTCTGTCTTAAATATATTGATAATGGGTTGAGTGCAGAGGAATCTTGTATTTGTCTATATGTATTTTGTGGTCACACCCTCATTGCACCCCCGCCTAATGGTTTTAAAAACTAGTGGTGAGCACAACTTTCCCTTGTTTGTTATAGTTCTACAGGAGCAGTGACCAGCTCCATGTTGTAGCTCCCACCCTTCCCAACTATAGTCAGGTGATCCCACTGGTGTCTAATAAAAGGGCAGCCAAGTTTGGGAGTTTTACTTTGAAAGCAGCTAGTAAGTTGCAGGTAAAACATATTCGTCCCTTTTATAAAATGTATAATTGAACCATAGAATTCTTAATGAATCAGATGAAAATTGAGCATAGGACTGGCCAGATATGGGATGACTTTGACGTAGTTGGCCAGCTTAAATATATTGCAATATATGGACAAACAATCCCTGTTACGTTTAAAGGGTAAGGCATTTTTTAGTAGCAGTATGCACAAAATGTCTCTGTCTTAAATATATTGATAATGGGTTGAGTGCAGAGGAATCTTGTATTTGTCTATATGTATTTTGTGGTCACACCCTCATTGCACCCCCGCCTAATGATTTTAAAAACTAGTGGTGAGCACAACTTTCCCTTGTTTGTTATAGTTCTACAGGAGCAGTGACCAGCTCCATGTTGTAGCTCCCACCCTTCCCAACTATAGTCAGGTGATCCCACTGGTGTCTAATAAAAGGGCAGCCAAGTTTGGGAGTTTTACTTTGAAAGCAGCTAGTAAGTTGCAGGTAAAACATATTCGTCCCTTTTATAAAATGTATAATTGAACCATAGAATTCTTAATGAATCAGATGAAAATTGAGCATAGGACTGGCCAGATATGGGATGACTTTGACGTAGTTGGCCAGCTTAAATATATTGCAATATATGGACAAACAATCCCTGTTACGTTTAAAGGGTAAGGCATTTTTTAGTAGCAGTATGCACAAAATGTCTCTGTCTTAAATATATTGATAATGGGTTGAGTGCAGAGGAATCTTGTATTTGTCTATATATATATATATATATATATATACACATATATACAGGTATATATATATATATATCTTGACACTGGTGGTGAATGATAGGACATGAGCATAATAACTGTAAATAGAAGTAGAATGTGGATCCTGACTCTCATTCTCTGATTGATGCTGCCCAGTCATATTTGTTTTTTTTTTTGGAGCACTGGAGAAATATGGGAGTAGGAAATTTGTTAAGCTCTTCTTCATGCCAATTCGGGGACTTGAGGAGAAGCACAACTGAGAAGGAGCTTTGCGCACAAAATGGTGCAGTAGCGGAGGGATAGGGAGGAAAGGAGAAATTGGGAAAGGGGCCTACGGGCGCACAAATAGTATGTACAGGGCTGTGCAAAATGTTTACTCTATACTAAATTCAGTAACTGCTGCTTGATTCCTAGGGCAATTATGACTATGTAACCACAAAGCAGTTACAATTCCAAGACTGAGAGTTACAGAACAAAAATACATAATGTAAAGACTTCAAATAATACAAAGAGGCTAATTGCAAAGTTTATCCTCCTGAGGAAACATGGCACACCACGTGAAATGCGTAGAGGAATTAATATTGTGGACTTAGACTGAACATTTGTTCAGTGCTGTTTTAATTTTGGATTTTGTGTGTATAACCAGTTGGGGGCTCTTTTATCAACAATTTAAACTAATTTTGATGAACTAACTGTGTTTGGCCTATAAACCTCTTAAATCGGGTGAGTAGGTATTCTCTCCAGAGAGATTTATTATTACCTTTATTAATGGGGTTACCATACTGCAGGGGTCCCCAACCTTTTTCACCCGTGAGCAACATTCACATGTAAAAAGAGTTGGGGAGCAACACAAGCATGAAAAATGTTCCTGGGTGGTGCCAAATAAGGGTTGTGATTGGCTATTGGTAGCCCCTATGTGGACTTGCAGCCCACAGGAGGTTCTGTTTGGCAGTACATCTGGTTTTTATGCAACTAAAACTTGCCTCCAAGCCTGGAATTCAAAACTAAAAACCTGCTTTGAGGCCACTGAGAGCAACATCCAAGGGGTTGGGGAGCAACAGGTTGCTCACAAGCTACTGGTTGGAGATCACTGCCATACTGACACAGTGGATGTGTTTTTTGCATCTCTAACTGAGCACATACGTATCTGGATATTCTGCACCAGGAGGTTTCTTGTTTGCACGTCCCCACAGAATACATTTTCAAGCCTAATTGCAAAGTTTGTTGCTGTTTATGAAAGAACGTTTTTTACTTAGTGATATTGGGTTTACATTATTATTTTACCCTAACCGGAAAAACCTATAAAAGTACATATGCATATGATTTCTAACGGATTCTTCATCAAGGTATACTCACAAAGCCACTTAGTAGCTGGCATGAGGCAAACTGAAAGTGCTCCAGGGTAGTATTAGGGACAGGGTGCCAAATATGCAGCTCAGTATCAAATCTGGAATCTGAAAATACACCAGGGACAGATTTATGATCCAATGATATTCTTTGTAGGGCAAAGCTATTGCACAAGATGCAAGTGATTTTCTGAACTCACTCAACTTATCTGTAATTGTTTGCATTTGTCTTTTTCTGAACCTGTTTTAGCAAGTGTCTTTTTTTTTCCACAAGTGGATTTTAGCAAAACAATAAAAAGCTTACCACCTAAAGTCTGGCAAGCTTTTTATATTTTGCAAAAACCTGTTTGTGGAAAAAAAAAATGTTTTTAAAGGGTTCTTCATTAAACACATGTTGAGCAAGTATATTGTGCCTTTAAAGGTGGACAATTATGACATTTAGGGGCAGATTTAAGAAGGGTCAAAATTCAAATTTTGAATTTAAAAATCGAATTTTCAAGTTTTTTTGGGGCAGATTTATCAAAGGTTGAGGTGAATTTTCAAATGAAAAAAATTTTAATTTCAAGCAATTTTTGCATACTTTGACTAGGGAATAATCCAAATTCGATTGGAACTTGAACATTTTAGAAAAAATTTGAATATCGAAGTTTATCGTGTACTGTCTCTTTAAAAATTTGACTTCGACCATCGCCATCTAAAACCTGCCGAATTGTTGTTTTAGCCTATGGGGGACCTCCTAGAGCCTATTTGGAGTCAATTGGTGGACTTTGAAAAATCCAAGTTTTTTGGGAAAAACTTTGAATCGAATTAGATCGAATGTGATATTCCTTTGATTCGTATGATTCGAATTCGGCCGAAAACAGACCTATTTGATCGAAAACGGACCATTCGACCAAAAAAAATGGACTTCATTTCAGTTGGTCTTTTTGAATTCAAATTTTGAAGTTTTTTCAATTCGATTTTGAAAAATATGATTTGATAAATATGCCCCTTAGTGTATTCGACTAGGGAATAAAAAATTTGAATTCAAATTTGAGATTTATCATGTACTGGTTCTTTAAGAATTCAGATTCGACTATTCGCCACCTTAAACTTGCTGAATTGTTGTTTTGGCCTATGGGGGATGTCCTGGAATCAATTTTGAGTTGTTTGGAGAAATCCTGAAAATCAAGGTTTTTTTAGGTGTAAAAACTCTAATCGAGGTTTTTTAGGTAAAAAAACTCTGAAATAAATTCAAATTTGAACGATTTTTTTTAAATTTCGGTCATTTTTTTTTTCAAATGTCGAGTTCATGGGAGTTCATAGGAGTTAACGGGAGTTTTTACCCTTGATAAATCTGCCCCTTAAAGAGCTATTTTTTTGTCTTCAGGAAAAAAAACATTAAAGCAAAACACCTGGAATTGACTCTAAAATAAGTCAAGTAAGTATTGTCACAAAAGACAACTGCAGCATTTCTCAATCTTTTTTCAGACATTCGTTTGCCAGGACAAAATGCCAGCATTAGAGCTAGTACCTTTACATCAACATTTACATCACCTAAGGAGTTAAATGGTCTACTTGGTTTAGAAATTACTCTTATCTAATGAGTCAGAAACCTTTGAATAAATAAACAATTCTTTTATCTCTATTCCCAATGTCTGTTCCGCATACAGTAAAATACTGAAATTGCATTGTCTGTTCTGTACCAAATCAGATAGGTGATTGCAATGTAGGCAATGTAATTGAATTTCTTTAGACATGTGTGTATTCAAGCAAAGAAAGTTTAAGCCACTTGCCATCCACAGTCAACTGACTATGGTAAGTAGACAAAGCACTATTTCTCTTTTTCGTGTATTCTTTTGGATGTTAGATGTAAATCCCACAAGCAGAGGAAAACTCTCCTGTGTAATTTAATCACATCAAGAAAAACTATGCAGCATGTACCCAGAAAAAAAGTCATTTTTATAAAGCAAGCAGAAACACTCCTGCTATGTATTTATATTAATAAAAGACATGTTGCACATTCATATATTCTTTTTTCCTATTGTGGCTAGGAAGGCCTGAGGTATATTGCTGTATATGTGCAATCTTAGCCTACAAAGAGACACAATTAGATATATTTATGGTTTAGGGCTGCAGCATAGGTTTTAAGTACAATGATTTATTATTTATATACTGGGATTGTGGTCAGACAAGTGGAACAAATTTACTATCTCTCCACAAGTACCTCAGTCCAGTATTGCAGACTATGGCATTACAGATCATTTACTAGAGAAAGCATGAGTAGCAAGTGCAAAAGGAATTACAAAATTGTGTACAAATATTCCTCTATACTAGTTGGGGTCACTACAAGTGATACATGGAAATACAGGGAGTTCTAGAATCAACAAGTGCTTTGAGAAGGTGTTACTTCTAGGGCTCCTTTTCCGTGTTTTGTACACAGCTGACCAAATTAATCTCACTTTCATGTCATTGCTGGTGCTGCAAGTGTTGCAGTGTTGGAACTGATGTCATTTGTAGCCAGACACCGGCATTAAGCAACTTGTCCAATATACTAATGGAAATGCTCATTTGTGGCCGCATTGGTAAATTGCATTCAATTTGCCGTACTCACCACTTAGTGAGAATCTGTAATTATGGTGTTGTTATATAAAAATAGTTGTGTCGTAACTCACATCCATTTTTGTGTACAAAAACATATTTTAATATAAAAAATCATGTTATGGATTGATATTTACATATAGAGAAAATTTTTGGATATTGACTTTTGTGGTCCAGTGATATATTAATGTCACTATACAGTATGCTCTTTGCAGGTTTATAATGTGATCAGGATAGCTATTTTCTGTCAATACACAATATTTTGGGAAATCTGTCTGTTTTTTTAATTCCTGAACTTTGCAACTGCTGTGTGTAACTTTTGTCATTTAATACTAAATATGATGCCATTGACATACACTTCATTAACCCATTCAGATGTCTATATAACCCACAAAGCCCATGGCTGTGGGTTATGCTCATGCTGAAGATCTGCACAAACCCATTATAATTAGCTTATACATTTAAAACAAAAACACAATTTTCAAAATACAATGTAGGAGAAACTTAAAATGTATGCTCTTGTCCTAAAAATGGGAAACTCTCTCTGATGAAGTCCAGTATATAATGTTTTAAAACCTGTTTGAAAACCCATATGAATTTTTGATAATGTGCTGTTACGGGGGTCCCTAATAGTGAATATGATTTCAATTTTCATTCCAGGATCAGCTATTGTAATGATTACTAAGGTTCAGTGGTGCACATCTCGACCTTTTTTCAAATTATCCTGGTGAATAAATTATTCTGGTGGTTAGATTTTCTTGTTTTGTAAAATAAACTCAATGCTACTGAAAACACAGAGATATGGTGTAGAATGTATGTGTACCCTCTTACATCTGCTCAGAGTAGGGAATAAAAAGAAACTTCAAAGGCACTGTCAATAAATGCACACAACATTGCAGAGACAAAAAGTATTGGAACAACAGTTAAGTCACTGAGCTGTGACTCAGGGAAAGCTGAGTTTGATTCTTATTGTATCTCCTTGACAACTGATTGAATAATATCTCTGTGCCTCACTCACCAAATGTAGTTTATAAGAGCTATAGGTTAGGGTCTTTATGGAGTGTGCACGGTCCTGCATAAAATGAGTTGCACTAAATAGCAAGGAATTTAATAATGTATTGTGTGGTTTAATCAACGTTTTCTAGTTGGAGCAGTTATTCTAGCTGTAGTGCAACTGACTGAAGAGTAATAAAACTGTGTTCCAGGACAATATTTATGGTAAAGCCTTAAGCTATATAGTGCTAGACTGTCTGTTCTACCCCTAGTTGAATTACTGAAGTGATCACTTGAATAAGCAATTGATTCTTCACGGTAATACAGAAAAAATACACAAATAGTCATGAATACTGTATATACCAAACAAATAATCTGAAAATCTGTTATCCAGAGAGCTTTAATGTACATGAAGGTCATCTCCCACAGACTCCCCTTTAAGCAAATAATTCTATTTTTTTAATAATTTCCTTTTTCTTTGTAATAATAAAATAGTACCTTATACTTGATCCTATCTAAGCTACATGAATCTATATTGTGGTGTAGTCCCTGTTTTAAAGATTTTTAGCAGACAGGGAGGCATATTTATTACATTTCAAATTGGTGAGTTGAAAAAAACCCTCACAAGACTTAAATGAGCACTTATTTATAAAAAAAACCTTTATCTCCAAATATAGATTGATTAAAAACATGAAAAATATTTAAATGCAGAATCCAAATTACAGAAAGATCCCTTATGCACAAAACTCCAAGTCCCAAGCATTCTAGATAAGATCATATACCTGCATATATTTTAGCAATGCTGCATTATGTTAAGCAGGGGTGTGATTATTTTATGTTTTTATCCATACAGTGTTATTAGCAGAATTAAATAGAATTTAGTCATGAGATTACTTCATTTAAGAACTTAACATAGTCAAAAAACATAGAGAGTAAAATCGTAATAAAAAAAAGTGAACCAAAATTACTCAGGATATAAACCCAACAATAATTCTGTAGGCACACAAATAAGAGTTGTCTGCTTTTGAATTAGCAATTTATCGGAAATGCTAATAGATAAGAACTCATTGGTGACATTTATGTCGAAGATGAATTCTTTTCTATTAGCAAGCCTAATCAATTGCTAATTCAAGTGATGACTACACTAATTCCAATGGGGGGGGGCAGTCTATGTCTGTATAGCTCAAAGCTTAGCCATAAATACTTTCTTGGATTACAGTTTTATTACTGTGCAATCAGTTACACCATGGCGAGAATAACTATTCCAATCCAAATTCATGAACCAAATCACAACATGGTCTATTTTATTGTGTTTGGTAATCCCTCTTTGAATGTAAGATTCCTGTGAATAGAAGATCTTTGCTTTGCTTAACCTTTTTGCCATTTCAATTGTTAGCATTTTAGGGGATGATTTATAAAAATGTGAGTTAAGAGCTTAATAAATAAAAACTCACCCATTCTCTATGCATTCCTAAAGGATTTTTATATTTGTATTTATCAATGGGTGGAAGTAAGAACTCACCATTTGATAAATGCGTCTCTAAAAATCCCATAGGAATGAATAGAACATGGGTGAATTTTATTTATTAAGCTCTAAACTCACATTTTGATAAATCTGCCCCCTAAATATACACATTTAATAGGAAGCAATTCCTCATGTTAATATTATGGGGCCGATTCACGAAGGGTCGAATATCGAGGGTTAATTAACCCTCGATATTCGACTGGGAATTTAAATCCTTCGAATTCGAATATCGAATTCGAAGGATTTAGCGCTAAAAATTCGATCGATCGAAGGATTTTTCATTCGATCGAACGATTAAATCCTTCGAATCGAACGATTCGAAGGATTTTAATAAAACGATCGAATGAATATCCTTCGATGAAAAAAACTTTAGCAAGCCTATGGGGACCTTCCCCATAGGCTAACATTGAGTTCGGTAGCTTTTAGCTGCCGAACTAGGGGATCGAATTTTTTTTTAAAGAGACAGTACTTCGACTATCAAATGGTCGAATAGTCGAACGATTTTTAATTCTAATCGTTCGAATCGTTCGAATTCGATCGAATTCGATCGAATTTAACCAATTCAATGGTCGAAGTACCCAAAAAATACTTCGAAATTCGAATTTTTTTTTATTCGAACCCTTCACTCGAATTTCGTGAATCAGCCCCTAAAAAGATAGAGAGATTAGCATTAGTGAGTGAATCTGTCCTGAAAAATTCTCGAAACGCATTGAAGTCACGGGCAACAAAATTATGAAAATAATTTTCATTTCAATTTTTTTTGTCGCTGCAAATTTTTTGCAGACAAATTTTCGCCACAGATTTGCAAAAACATTTGCGGGCGGTGAAACATGGAAATTATCAGCGAATCCATGTCTGCCTAAAGAATTCGCCCACTACTAATTAGAATGTTTTAAAATGCAAAAAGGAGCACTTTATGGCTAAAAAAAAATGTACAGTACTAAAATACAATGGAAGTGCTACTGATCTGGCCAAATTAACTACAGACATAAAGAAAAAGAAGAGAGATTGAGCAGTGCACATTCCCTGGTCCCCTGTTATGTAAGCAATCTATGCAGATGCATGTATTTACAAACACAAGGGTTTTCTAGTTACAAAATTATGATCATAAGATTGATAAGCCACCATACCACGTCAAAGTAAACCCCATATGGTTCCCTAACTATTTACCTCTGGTCATAATATCAAAGGGGGAAAAAGGTTTATTATACCCCAAAGCTGCAAAAATCTGAATCTGAAAATACTCCATCTCAAACTTGTTGAGGGCATATAGAAGTTAATGGCAGATGTCCCTGAAGTTGTTTCTTGACATCATGATCTGCGCTGGATAATCTGATAGATTTGGGGTTTTCATCCAATTATCCGAAAAAGTCAAGTAATCAGAGCGACAATTTGATAAAGTCGAGTTTTCAGAGCGTCAATCTCACTTTGAAATGACACACTACTTTGTATCAACGTTTTTTTTTGCTCCGACTTTTTCATATTATTGATAAATTGGTTCAATTCATGGATGGGAGGTTGACTGTTTTAATAAAAAAAAAATAGATTAATTAGAGTTTTAGTTAATAACCCTCCTAAATGTTGCTTGCTGATTGGTTGCTATAGGTGATTAAACCTTTTGCAAATGTTTTACAGGTGTACCCTTTACTGCATAAACTCTAAATTTCATGTTGATATTAATTCACCATGTAAGTGTAAATGGCCAGTGAATTATCTTGCTGCTACATGACCAGTTGGTGGCGAAATCTGGGGAGAAAGATGTTAATAAAATGATGCTTAGTGATTTTGTTGCATATATTTGATAACCTTTTTGCAAAATTACTGATTTGTATAAATCTACAGTCATCGTTGATTCATTATGAATTATTATAGTTTAATTCTAGTGCATCAATGTCCAGATCATACCATATCTCAGCTAATGTTAATATAGTGTATGTAAGATTACTACAATCAATGGTATATATTCTACAAAGAAGGAAGGAATCCCTGCTGAAACTTTATTTATTTAGGATTTATTATGGATACAACAATACAATTAACATGCAAACATCAGTAACGGTGCATACTTTTTTCTGTTGTATGCAAAAAAATATATTAAATATTACAAGTGAGAGAAAAACATACCAGGATAAAGAAACAAAATTAACATGTTCATTGCCACACAGGGAGAATTTAGTTAAGTAACATATTGACATAGACAATGTATACAGTAAGCATAACATATAATGTAAAGCATTACACTAATTATTTACAGTTTTTCGATTTTGTTTTAGGATGCAATGATTGCTTTAACTTAACCAGATTGAGTATTTTCTTTTGATTCCTCAAGCAGTAGTACAATTCAAAGTCAATTAATTTAGGCACTTTGGAGTTTATGTAGTCACATTACTCTGAAGCCAGTAACCTATATCAACTATTTGCTCAAGGTCAATTCAAAACTGTGAGTGCTATGCATTACTACTACTACTACTGTGATTTATCAGCAAGTTGTAGATAAGTCAACCCCCCCCCAAATATTTAGTTGTTCTAGATGAGAGCACAAATGCACGGTTATATTTAATTTGAGTAAAGGTTATGCTTTAATTCAAATTTTGTACATACATTTTATTATGAAATAATATTAAGGTATATCAGTTTGTTTATCTAAATTAACATGAAATAAAATGCTATTTTCAATAAGTGTTGCTAAGCCTCAAAAACCAAGGACATGAGTTTTAGGTTAGTTATCCAGTTCTACAAGTAATTACCTATAAATAAAACTTCTGTTAGTGTTATGGTTACTGGGAATAATAGCAATTAATCAATTTTGCTGCCTGTCAGCATCATGTAGCAAAAGGAAAGTCCTCACTAATGTAGGCAAAGAACCGCCATTGATAGTAATCACAATGTGACAAAGTTGCCTGGAAAATATTTAAAAGCCAAATGCCCTGTTTAAAATTGAATGCCTATAAATATGATATAGTTTGCTCATTTTCTAATTACTACTAAGCTACAGAGTAATGCATTCTAGTGTAAGAAATAAAGACACTTGATATGATGCCTTATTAATTCAAAGGTTACAATGTGGCTACCATACTTATCTCCACAAAAAAGTCACATGGTAGAGTTAAATATCCCCCTAATAATAACCTAGGTAAAAATCCTCTCTGTACTCATTAAAGGAACAATCCAGTGTAAAAATAAAAACTGAATAAATAGCTATGCAAATGCAAAATAAAATGTTTCTAAATATAGTTATCTAGCCAAGAAATGTAATCTATAAAGGTTGGGCTGCAAGTATGTATAACATAACAACCAGAACCCCACTTCCTGTTTACATATCTCTAACTATTAGTTTGTCAGCAACTTGAAGGGGGGGCCACATGGAACATAACTGTTCAATGTATTTGCTGTTGATTCTTAGCATGCAGATTCAAAAGCAAACAATTATTACCCATATGCCCCCCCCCCTCAAGTCAATGATTGATTACTGACTGGTAACCAGTCAGAACACTGCAAAGGAAGTTGGGTTCTGGCTATTATGTTAGACATCCAGTCACTCCAGCCTTTATACATTTTTGGATAATTATATAGAAAACATTTTTTATTTTGCACAGCTTAATTATCCAGCTTTTATTTTTACTCTGAACAATTCCTTTAAGGTCTGTAGGCCAATTATAGAGTAAATGTTTTTCTCTCTGGCTATACCCACATCTGTTATTACATGAACAGGATTACTGGTTATCCACTTCCAATATTAGCAACTTTATTAGAAAGAATCCCCAGACATTGCAAGCATTCAAATGTTGATCAAACAATATAAAATTGCATTTTTTTAATGACTTGCTTTTAATTTTTAATCACTAACTCTAATTAGTACCGTTAGTTTGGATATTAAAACTGGAAAATAAACAGATTTAAAATACACCACAGGTACAAGCTCATTCACAATGGTTTCCTTATAAAGAGTCCCCTTAGGAAATTTAGTAACTAGACAGAAAACAATACTATGTGACTGTGGAGGGAGTGATAGGGGTTTGTAGGGAAACACAAAATTAATTCTAAATTCTATAAAGATAGTCATTGTAATCCATACTAATACAAATAGAGAAAACTTTGTTTTGATATCACTCAGCATCAGCAAACCACTGCCGATCGCAACACATCATAAACGTTATTAGAAAATGGTATGTTAATGATCTTTTTTTTTTGAGGCTCAGTATGTAGGCAGGCAAAAAAGGTTTTATCTTTATAGTGCCTTTTAATGTATGTATGTATTTATTTATCCACTGAATAACAGTTTATGCACTATGTTTGTTGGAACATTAATGCACAATTGTAGGTACATTACTGAGCAATTAATGCTTCATTGTTCAATTAACTCAACTATTTTAATTTGATAATATAATAAAAAATCTAAACTAATATTGTAATTCCAGTGACAGTTCCTTGAAATGACATTCTGACAAGAGGATACCCTTGCATGTTTACTGTGACTGTTCAGCTAATTATAAAATAGAGACAGAAACATTTGTTCATTAGTAGTAACTGACTGCCAAATGCAACAGGAACCCAATTTGTTTCATAAATAAGCCTTTAGCACACTCATTAAAGTCCTATTTCTTTATCAATACCAATGACTTGGGCTAAATTCTAAAATCTATCAGAGAACACTTTCCAAGAATTCACAGTATTTTCTGAAATAACTGTATGAAGACTTTTATAATTAAAGTATTTCCTCTGAGTGGGTGACTTATCACATATGCATCGACACTCATCTCCACAGAATTAGATATCACTTCTCATATTTCACTTCTTCAAAATGTTATTTTCCTGTTCCCTTTTCTCACTCCTTTTCTCCTGACAGCAGGCCATAATAAGGACTACAGACAAATAACTACAGCTTAAGATTTAGCTTTTGCTTACAATGTGGCTTTGATGTGTCTGTCTCTTTGCCCCACCCAGCAATTAATTTGCCTTTATATGATATACTTTGTGGGACTTATTGCATTGTTAAATTTAAAGCAGAACAAAAAAATCACTTTGAGCAATGAAAGTGAAATGTATAAAATACAGCATGGACACCCATCCTATTCTTATCATCCATTTACCATTCTAAATACTCTCAATATTCTGAAGGGGGAGTGATCTGAGATGCTACCTTATCAAAATGTTTATAGGCATAAGGTGAAACACAAGGACAAAGTGATGATAGGAGCAATTCACAGAAGAATAAGAAGGCTTATTCTAATTTCAGAGTAACCATTTAGGAATAAAGCTTTGAAAGAAATTAGTAATATATGGAAATAGACTCTTATAATAACAGCCGTTTACAGTAGTCCATATATTCTAACTCTATAAATAAGTAGATATACTAATGGAAAGGAAGAAATGTAGTTGTAAGATAGTTGATTATTTCAGGCCAGCAAAATATATTCATGGTTAACAGAGATGTCTGTAGAATATTGTAGCTACTGTTATGACAGGGCTTGTAAATTTTCAGTATATTAAATGCAGGAATTTACTTCAACAAAGACCAGTGAGACCTTTAAAATTCTACATTTCATTAATTGCCTCACAAAGCATGTAATATATTAATTTCAGTGCCCTTGCAGCATTTAGTACTTGCAATGAATGCAGTCATAGGAAAAATAAATATAGACTTCAAATCATATCCTTCCTGTGTGCACTTTTAATTGAAAATGAAAAACCCAACAGAAGGGCGCAAATGTATAGGTCATAGAACTTGAGTGTTGAGGTGAATAAAACTGGAAAGAAGATGAAATCAGTATATATACAGTATAAGTTGAAGACCTGTTAAATCAAATTATCTTATTTTGCATGCTATCCAAATACTTTTAATGGCTATGTCTTTTATGATTGTGTAATAGAATTCTGTTTTTAGAAGTTAGAAGAGTGTATATTTTCTTTCTTTTAATATATTATGTGGGGAATGGAATCAAAGACTCAAAGTTTGCCCAGGTATAGTAAACCATAGGACCAATGAGATGTTTGCTTTTAAACAAGTGACCAGTAAATTCTTCATATTGATTGGCCTGATAACAGGTCAGTAACTAAATCCAAATCTTTGCAAGAGCAGCTATTGGTGATTAGACGTTTAACCATCTACTCACATTCAGATCAACAGAACACTTAGGGGCCGATTCACCAATGGTCGAATATCGAGGGTTAATTACCCCTCGATATTCGACTAGGAATTGAAATCCTTCGAATTCGAATATCGAATTCGAAGGATTTAGCCCTGAAAATGCGATCGATCCATCGAAGGATTTTTCATTCGATTGAACGATTAAATCCTTCAAATCGAACGATTCGAAGGATTTTAATTCAACGATCGAATGAATATCCGTCGATGAAAAAAACTTAGGCAAGCCTATGGGGACCTTCCCCATAGGCTAACATTGAGTTCGGTAGCTTTTAGCTGCCGAACTAGGGGGTCAAATTTTTTTTTAAAGAGACAGTACTTCGACTATCGAATGGTCGAATAGTCGAACGATTTTTAGTTTGAATCCTTCGATAGTCGTAGTCGAAGGTCGAAGTAGCCCATTCGATGGTCGAAGTAGCCCAAAAAACACTTCGAAATTCGAAGTTTTTTAAATTCGAATCCTTCACTCGAATTCACTCGAATTGAGTGAATCGGCCCCTAAGAAAGACTTACAAACAACATATTATCTGATCTGTACTGCCCTTCATAGTGCTCAGTGTCAGTAATGTTTGTGTTGTCAAAACCAGTCATTCCTTTTCTTGTGTGGGGTTTGTAGATAAATTTAAAATTGTAGTATTTGCTGTTCATGTAGTAATTACTTGTGTCATGCTGATAATTTGGGAAAAAGGGTGAAGGGAGAAAGTATGCAGTAACTCCTTACCTATACCCATAAAATCCCTTTTTGTCTTGCCCAATATGTTAGGTAATTTACCCTCATACAAAGTGACAAAAACACCAAGTTTGGGATTGAAAACTATAAAACAGCTTTAACTAGAAAAGGAAGTTTGAGAACAATCTTCATGTTGGATTGAAAAACACGTGAAGTTACTGATTGAAATCTGATTGGCTATTGTTGGCTCCACCCAGCTTTTCTAACCTGGGACCACAGTCATATAGTTAAACACTCTGTCATCAGGGAATCCTGGCATAAATAGTGTGAGAATTGCAGTATTTTAAATGTAATACAATGACATTCAATGGATGAAATCTGATTGGATGCTGGTGGCTCCATCCACTTTAACAAACCTTGACCTGCAGTCTACCATTGGCCAACCATGAAGCGTTTTGGGACCCTGGCATTAATACTGTGAGAATGGCAGCAATTTCAATTCCCCCATTAAAGTCTCTGGATGAAATTGGATTGGCTGTTGTTGGCCCCTCGCACATTGGGTCGTCCAAAAAATGTTGCTGTTTCAATCAGGCTGTCCCATGATTATGTTATTCAAGTTTAGTTAGTGTAGCTTCAAAGCTGTAAGAGTGACAGCAAACCAACATAATACTGTACATTTTGTACAAAATTCAAAAAAGTGCAATTTAACTATTTATCAAAGTTCTAATTTATCTCATTATTTTCTGAATACCATTACCACCAAATCTGCACATTTTTTCACTTTCATTTTCCTGAAAAGTACATGTGCCGGAAAAGAAACAAAAAATTTGTGAAAAATTCAGATTGCACAAATTTTTCGGATTTTTGGCACAAAAACCAAAAAGTCTTCGGATTATTGCTTGAAACCCTGCACAGATCAAAATTTCTCCCATTGACGTATATGCAACCAGGTCTGAGATGCCGAATTTCCATCCTCGGGGGTATAATATATCCTGAAAAATTCAAGTTTTTTTTTTTTTACTAAAGCTTTGGATTTTATATTAAAAAAACACAGGTTTTTTCGGGTTTTTGGCATTCAGACTTTTTACTTCCTATATTTCTCATATTATTAGCATTCCTTTTATGCCTATTTCTAGCCTGCAGCTAAAAATGCTATTTGGATGTTGGGGTCACTGAACAAAAAATGGATGTACTGTAAAGCTTCAATATATGTATCCTTATTATTTATATTTCTGTTCAGGCCATTTATTTATCATCTTCAATCCATTCTGATTTCTAAACGGCTATTTGGTTGCTAGGGAATAAAATAATTCCAAGCTTGTACAACCTAGCTGCAAAACAAAAATGAAAATGATTCAAAAGCACAAAATGTTAAGATCTATTGTCTTTGCTCTGCCTGTCATAATAAACATTAATTTTATGGTGAAATAACCCCTTTAACAACAGAATATAATTTTAGTTTTCAAAACCATTTGTTAACAAAAAAAAACTTGGGTGCCTTCTGAATATTCAACTTGTTGGTAGTTTAATTGCATAGGCATGAAATAAATATTTTGTCAATGCACATCTGAAAAACGATGTAAATAAAGTACTGTCAATAATAATTGTTTAATACAATAAAAACCATATATCTTCAAAAGACCTTTGCTTAGGCACTAAACAACACAATCCAGCAGTACATCTGACCCTAACATCCATACTGTATCTCATAAAAACAAAGTTTCTGCATATTTAGGGTCAGATTTATCAAGGGTCGATTTTCAAGTGGAAAATACTTCGAAATTCGAATAGAATCCTCTGACATTCGAATTCGAAGTTGGAGGATTTCATTCATCGTACGATTGTATTCCGATCGTAGTACAATCGATTTTTACTTCTAATCGTTCAATCGTTCGAATTTGATCGAATTCGATCGAATTTAACCAATTCGATGGTCGAAGTACCCAAAAAATACTTCGAAATTCAAATTTTTTTTAATTCGAATCCTTCACCCGAAATTCGTGAATCGACCCCTAAGTGTATAACTTGCATTTATATTATTTTTGCCAAAGTGCATAACCATGCATTTATCAACATTGAACCTCATTTTCCAGTTTGCTGCCCAGTTTTCCAATTTAGACAAATCACTCTGCAAAGTGGCAGCATCCTGCATGCAACCTATAGTTCTGCACCATTTAGAATCATCTGCAAAAATAGAAACAGTACTTTCAATGGCCACCTCCAGGTCATTAATAAACAAAACAAGTTGAAAAGCAAGGGACCTAGTACAGAGCCCTGTGGTACTCCATTAACAACACTGGTCCAATTAGAAAATATTCCATTTACCATCACTCTTTGTAGTCTTTCTTTTAGCCAGTTCTCTATCCAGGTACAAATACTATGTTCCAGGCCAACATTCCTTAATTTAACCAGTAACCTTTTGTGTGGCACTGTATCAAATGCTTTAGCAAAGTCTAAGTAAATCACATCCACTGCCATCCCAAAATCAAGGTCTCTACTTACCTGCTCATAAGAAGAAATTAATTTAGCCTGGCAAGATCTATTACGCATAAAACCATGCTGGCACAAACTCATAGTATTATGATTTGCTATGAAGTCCAGTATCTTATCCTTTATTAACCCTTCGAAAAGCTTTCCTATCACTGACGTCAGACTAACTGGCCTATAGTTTTGAAGCTCAGAACGGGATCCTTTTTTGAATAGAGGCACCACATTAGCAATTCGCCAGTCTCTCGGCACTATGTCAGATCTCAATGAATCCTGAGAAATTAAGTAAAGAGGTTTGGCAATCACAGAGCTAAGCTCGCTAATTACCCTGGGATGAATACCATCTGGCCCCGGACCTTTGTTAATCTTAACATGTTCTAGTCTCTTTTGAATTTCATCATGTGTGAACCATGCATCATTAGTTGTATTACTAGAATTGGTATTGTTAAGAAGGAAACCTTCACTTACTGGTTCCTCATTTGTGAAGACAGATGAAAAATATGAGTTCAGAATCTGCGCTTTTATTTTGTTTTCATCAACCAGCTGACCCCCCTCTGATAGTAAGGGTCCCACCCCTTCCTGCTTCATTTTTTTACTATTAACATATTTAAAAATAATTTTTTTAATGACTTTTTTACTGCTTGCTGCAATATCCTTTTCTATATCAATTTTAGCTTGCCTTATAGCTTTGCATGATTTATTGGCCTCCTTGTACCTTATAAATGTTTCGGCTGTACCAGCTAACTTGAAAGCCTTAAAAGTACGTCTTTTCTTACCCACCTCAACACCAACGCTTCTATTGAACCAAAAAGGTTTTGCTTTGCAACGACGTTCCTTGCTTACAAGTGGAATATACTGACAAGTATATTTATCAAGCAGCATTTTAAAGACTTCCCATTTTTGTTCTGTGTTTAACCCTGTGAAAAGCATTTCCCACTTAATATGTTGCAGAGATGCCCTTATACTGTTAAAGTTTGCACGTCTGAAATTTAGTGTTTTAGTTACTCCCTTATAGAATTGCTTCTGCAACAGAATCTCAAAGGAGACCATGTTATGATCACTATTCCCTAAATGCTCACCCACACAAATGTTGGAGATGAGTTCAGTATTTTAGTTATTACAAGGTCCAAAAGAGAGTTATTCCTAATAGGTTCTTGAACGAGCTGGAATAAAAAGTTGTCATTCAGCATATTTACAAACCTACTAGCTTTTTCTGTCTTAGCAACCCCATTACCCCAGTCAATGTCTGGATAATTGAAGTCACCCATAGCAACAACCTGACCCAGCTGTGAAGCCGCTTGTATCTGCAAGAATAGCTGTGCTTCATACTCAACACTTATACGAGGTGGCTGATGTTTAAATACTGGCCAAAAAAATGTGAACCCTATAAATACATATACATAAGTATACCTAAACTAAGTTAATAATTGTATTAGGACAAAAAGATGAGGCAAATCCATTGTATGTAAGGGTATGCATGCATGTCCTGTAATTATCTTCATCCTACCCCCTGGCAGGATGCAAATTCATGTAGGTTATTGACAGTGTCAACACACAATTAAGTCAGCAGCAAGGTGCCTTGAAGAAGCTCCCTTTGCACATTAGAACATGATGGATTCTTGTAAGGGTTGCTTATGATGTGGAAATGTAGTCAATATCACCTTACCCTGGCTGCAGGGAAGCTTTCTTATGACATTAGTTTAGTGATGATTTTACATGCTTTTTTCTGATTTATGCTTAGCCCCTGATGATCAAATATGTACAACAACTTTTCCCACAGGAGTTCTGGTTTGTAACCAATCTGAGTTGTTTCAACCTCTGAATGTCCAAGAGATTTGTTAGTTCCCTATGATATTCTGTTTTTTGTTGAATGATACATATACTCTTGGTTGTGCATTTTTTAAATTTACCACTGGTTTTCTTACCTGGTCAGAAATTATAAAAACTATACAGTAAATGAGCAAGATTTTAATAAATCCAGCCAAAGCATAATACATTCTCACATGAAGAAATGTGTACTCTATGAGAAATATTTTCTAAAGCATTTAAAAAAAAGTTATCAGGGGCATGTTTACTAACATTGGAGATAAATATCTGGAGAGATTTCTGGAGATGTTGCCCATAGCAACCAATCAGATATTTTCTTTTGTTTTCTAACTTGGCTGTGGCTGTTTAAATCTAATTGCTGATTGGTTGCCATGGGCAACATCTCCAGAAATCTCTCCAGATATTTATCTCCAATGTTAGTAAACATGCCCCTCAGTCTGCATGTCTTTTTCCTTATAAAACTGATGCATGCTATGTGCTTAAATGTATATTTCAGACATTACAATATATGTATATATAACTTTACAATCTACAATCTTACAATACATAAAAGTACACAAAGGGAGGACAACATAATATAATAAATACAATAAGTATATATTAGAAAGCAAGTAGGAAGTAGGTCCCTGCCCTGTAGAGTATACAGTCTAAGTGGGTGAACAAAAACAGGCACAAATTGGAGGGCAAAGGGATTAAAAGCATTGTTCCTTAAAGAACATGTAAACCCTCCCCAGTGGACAGCCTCTTTGAAATCTTTAGATAAATACCACTCTGCGATTGAAAGAGCAGTCCTTTCTCACCAGCTCAGAAATTATGAAAACTATAATAGTATATGAGCAAGATTTTAATAAATGCAGACAATGCATAATAAATTCTCACATGGAGAAAGTTGTACTCTATGAGAAATATTCTCTAAAGCATTTAAGTTATTAGTCTACAGCCTCTTTGAAATCTTTAGATAACTGCTACTCTGGTTGTTAAAAGGTTAAAAGTAAGGCTGCAACACCCCCTTGATCACTTAGAAATCCTTCTACTCCTCTAAACCACTCTGTCCCCTCCCTCAGGAATCTAATTTGGCTGTTGACTCATGAACATGCTCAGTTCTTCTCAGCTCAGATTACTAAACACACCCTCCAGTCTAACAGCCAATGAAGAGATAGCATTACACTGCTCTAGCTGCCTGATCATATTTTTTTCTCCTAACCACCTCTTCTGAGCTCAGCGTAACTATTACAGTGCTCAACCCAGGCCAAACTTTTATCAAACCATGTTGTGCCTGTGTAAACTTTCATTCTGCATGAACTTTACAGCATATACATCCTGTTTACAGATGTCAATATTACTGATGATGTGTCAGAAGGAAAATGGCCACCAGGTGAAAGCTGCTATTTGTTTTAGGAAAATGTGATGGTGCCGGCAAATGGACAGGGTATATGCAGAACAAATGACATGGCTTGGGTGGGGAAGATATGCCTAACTTACATACATGTAGGAAAGTGTAGACTTACATTAGAGTACTGCGCAGAACCAATTACTAAGACCCGGACCAGACCCGAACCCGCAACCCTCATGCCACGCCCCGAACCTCAACCCACATATTAACCCACTATGATACGCTACCTGACCCAGTCCCGCAGCTGCCTTATCCGCAACCTGACCCACAACCTGCTGACCACCATCAAACAGGAAGTGATGTTGCTGCAAACCAGAAGTGACATCATCAAAAGTGGACAGGGACAGAAACAAGTTTTGTAAAATTTTAAAAAGACTAAAATATAGACAATATAACATAAGATAACAAATATAGTTGACACCCGCAACCCAACCCGCATGTATACCCCATCTATACCCGTACCTGAAACTCCTACCCTCATTCCACAGGGTACTCATTTTTTTGGCAGGTAACCCATGGATACCCGACCTGCTGCAGGACTCTACTTTACATGTCCTTTAAGTGCCAGGAATAGGCTATTGCTCTAGTGCTCCAAAAGGTAGATTTGAGAGGTTTTTTTTAGAGATTGAGAGAGCACTCCTTACGGAGAAATGCAGGGATGAAATTCCAGAGGTAAGAAGCAGCAAGAAAGAAAGGCTTGAGATGAGTGATAGCAGTGGTTGTGATTGGTGTGAAAAGAAGCTGGCTCTGAGAGAATAGGAGGAGACGGGCAGGAAGGTACAGTGAGACAATTTTACCATCTTCTCCTAGCATAGTCTAAAATAATATTTTATTTGTATATTGTATATATTGTATATTGTATATTGTCAGACATTGTCTGAATTCCAAAACTCGAAAAAATCTAGTTTTTTTTTACTATAAATACTGATTTTTTTTGTGAAAAAAAAACTCAAATTGTTTGAGATTTATTATACTCCAAGGATGGAAAAAGTCAGAATCCAAAAACCTGGCATCTTAGATCTACCGATGTTGTATATAAGTCAATGGGAGTTTCTGTGGTCTGTGCTGGATTGAGCCTGAAAATCCCACTATTCAGGCTTTTCTGAAAAAAGACAGAAGAAATCAAGTGATTCGGGAACATTTGTTAAAGAAAATCGTACCTATTGGATTTTCGCTAGATTTTTTTGAATTTGTCCCCAATCAAATTAAATCATTATTTTTTTTTATAATTAATAAGGTCCAATTATGGATTCTAGTTTGGTGGACTTTTTTTAATTACAATAACTAGAAAAATTCGGATTTTGAAAAATAAGGCCCTGTAAGTATGTGTTTTTTCTTTGAATAATAATGTTATTTTGACCAATCCCTCCTAATTAATACTTCAGGACCAATAATATTGGGTATTATTGGAGAAAGAGATATTATTGTCCCTAAATGATCTATAATTTTACCAGATGGTTTCTCAGACAAATGTTGCTACAATTGTGTATCATAATTGATCATAACCATCAATGTCTACATTCATATACTTACAGTATGTCTTTAGGAAATTATCTCTTCACAGTTTGTATAATACCTAGTGCCAGTAATCCAATTGAAACCTATTATAGAAAAGTGATCTACTACAGAAATAATTTTGAAGCAATACTACAATTGAGCAGATAAGATATAGAGGTACAAGAAGCATTACCGTATATACTCGTGTATAAGCCGACCCGTGTATAAGCCGAGGTACCTAATTTTACCTACAAAAACTGGGAAAACTTATTGACTCACGTATAAGCCTAGACACAACTACAGCCCTGTCTCCCAGCAGCGCACATTCTGCCAAAGCGACCCCCCCACTGATCAACCGGACTTCTTTGCAAAGCTGATGGTGACAGAGAATTGCCAAACGGATTACTGTGTGCATTGTCCCACTGTCCCACTACCATGTGCAGAGGGTGCTGTTTGATTTTGCCATCACTGTTAATCTTTTGTATAACCAACAGAGGGCGCTGTGTGATATTGCAATCACTGTTATTCTTTGATATAACCAACAGAGGGCACTGTGTGATATTTCAGTCACTGTTATTCTTTCATATAACCAACAGAGGGCACTGTGTGATATTGCAGTCACTGTTATTCTTTCATATAACCAACAGAGGGCACTGTGTGATATTGCAGTCACTGTTAATCTTTCATATAACCAACAGAGGGCGCTGTGTGATATTGCAGTCACTGTTATTCTTTCATATAACCAACAGAGGGCAATGTGTGATATTGCAGTCACCGCTATTCTTTCATACAACCAACAGATGGCGCTGTGTGATATTGCAGTCACTGTTATTCTTTCATACAACCAACAGATGGCGCTGTGTGATATTGCAGTCACTGTTAATCTTTCATATAACCAACAGAGGGCGCTGTGTGATATTGCAGTCCCAGTTATTCTTTTATACAACCAACAGATGGCGCTGTGTGATATTGCAGTCCCTGTTATTCTTTCATACAACCAACAGATGGTGCTGTGTGATATTGCAGTCTCTGTTATTCTTTCATACAACCAACAGATGGCACTGTGTGATATTGCAGTCCCTGTTATTCTTTCATACAAACAACAGATGGCGCTGTGTGATATTGCAGTCACTGTTAATCTTTCATATAACCAACAGAGGGCGCACTGTTATTCTTTCATATAACCAACAGAGGGCATTGTGGGATATTGCAGTCTCTCCCCAAGTGAACTGTTGGTATAGGAATGATTAAAAGTGACTGCAATCTCAGCGTATAAGCCCAGGTAGACTTTTTCAGCACATTTTGGATGCTGAAAAACTTGGCTTATACGCTGGTATATATGGTAAGCACTCCAGAACAAATTACAGATAGTAGAGTCCGGGAAGTTTACATTCTGCAAGATCTGGGGTGATGAATGTTGCCTACCACTGAAAGATATATCAATAGACAAACACTATATACATTTTTGTATTATCTGAAAATTAAATAGGCAATTGCAAAGTGGAACAATTATGAAAGGATTTTGCCTATTCTGCACAGGAGTTTTACCCATAGAAGCCACAAATATTTGTAGATAAGCACAAAGCAAAATGTTAAAATTCTTTTGGTTTTTAAATATTTCCAAGATGTGTTTTTTACATTTGGAGTCTACTGATTTTGCAGCAAAGACAACAACTCTTGAATGGACCAAAAAGGTAACCCTTCATCTGTCATGCAATTTATACATTAGGTATGAGAACTTGCATCAAATGGAGCAAAATACCATAAAATCATGGATATAAGGTTTCTTAAAAACTTTGTAAATTATAGTACATTAGCCAGGAACTCACTAGAAATATGGGAAATGTTCTAATAAGAAAGAATTTAAAATATATAATTAAACAACAACAGTGCTCAAGTTGATGTCACACAACATAAAACATAATGTAACCAATAAATATATAGCATGACTTGTTAAATGTATTGAAAGCAATTACTTTAATGTTACAGTAATAGACGTTATACAGGTATGGAATTGGTTATTTAGAAACCATTTATCCAGAAAGCTCACAATTTTGGAAGGCCATCTCCCATGAACTTGATTTTAACTAAATAATTAAATCTAGCAAAAATGATTTCCTTTTATATGTAATAATAATTCACTACCTTATACTTGATACTAAATATAATAGGATCAATAATTGATTCATATTGGAGGAAGCAAAATTTGTTTTGGTTTAATTAAAGTTTACAGATTCTTTAGTGACTAAAGGTATGAAGACCCAAATTATGAAAAGACCCCCGATACGGAAAACCCCAAGTCCCAAGCACCTTTATCACCATTACATGTGTAGAAACATACACTACTATCTGCAAAAATGTTAATATGTTGCCTCCTAATGCTAGTATATTACATGTTAGCAACATTTATGAACCAGCGAAGAGTTTCTACTAAGTCAACCTGTATAACACAAAAGTACTGGTGTAGATGCAAACAGTTTATGTTGCCTCATATATAATATACAGTAAAATGTGTACAAAATAACCTTTTTTCACTCTACAGATATAGTTCTGCAGGCATGGTAGGTTAAAATTGAGCATTTGAGCAGTCAGTGACCAAGTACCTAAGCATAAGCAGCCACATGTACTGTATCTTTTATGTGGTACTCTATAGTGCGTCTAATCTAAGCAATGTATTCCTCATACCTCACTGTGTTTTGGTTTGGATATTCTTTCCAACTCCGTTGAAGCTCTACCAAGGACCATATACTAAGGTCCTGTTATGCTTACATACTGATTTGATTGCTTGAGTCTCATATTAAAGAGCGCTAAGCTTATTAATCTTGAATGAATATGTAGCAGGTTAAGTCTGTTAATGAAAGACTGGAATAAACCAAAATGCTGATCCACAAATCTTGTCCTGAATTTCCAACCCCGGGAATCTATACACAGTGAAAGTAAAAAGGAAGTATTTTCATAGAACATTAGAAAAGGAATCATAAAAAATGGCTGACATTTTCAAACAATGTCTTCAGTTATTAAATCATGTTTTATAAAATAAAAATGTGTGTTCTTCATTGGATTTTCCTTGGCAACATTTTACATCCTGAAAAAACTTTACAGTTAAATACTGGAACATAGTGAAGTTATGTCTCAGAGTAAAAGATATGGTTTCGAGTGGCAAATGTAAAAATGCAGGCAATATTTACATGAACATTAAGCCTTTGGTTATCTAGTATATGGTTAACTAGCAAGCAAACCCTCATTGATTGGGTTTAAGTAATGCTTAGGTATATCAACAAAGACAATCAGTCTACAAAAGGGTTTTTGGTCTTCTGAATGTGAGTGAGATAGTACAAGAACGTGAAAGTGAGAGGTAATCTGTATCGGTGAGTATACACAACAGCATAAAAAGGACATGCCCCCCTTCAAAAAAATCTTCAGAGGGGTCCAGTGCGCACAACAGCCCCTACCCAGAGATATATTTAAAATTGCTAACGTCATGACAATAAGGATTCTCTTGGCCTATTGGGAAAAAAGGATGACAAGATTTATGTTGTCTTCCAGTCTGCTTAAATGACTATTTAGGTATCTAACTACACAAGATTATGATATTTTTATCAATCTTGTTTTTTCACTTTTCATAAGAAGCAAACAGGACAAATTTTTGCCCATCACTAATAATAAATATATTTTAAAATGAACAAAATATGGACATGAATGAAAGCAACAAGAATGTATAATATATATAAAAGGTATAAAAAGCATATTGATGATAATAGCATGATACATCAATTTCTGAATTCATGCCAAAAGATATCCTGGTTTTGAGATTGAAAATCCAAAAAACATCTCTTTTGGCAAGCATTTTAAACAGATCGTCATTGTTGATATTAAGATTAACTCTTTTAATGCCCTGTATACTAAAACAACCAAGGTCACAAATGCATAAGTGAAAATGATTAGAGACATTGGTGTCTCTATTTATATTAAAATCAGATAGATGTTCTCGGATTCTCTCCTTCAGTTTGTGTGAGGTTTGTCCTACATATTGGCTTTTACATTTCAGACATGTAATCAGTAGGGATGGGCGAATAAATTCGCCATGGTTAAATTCGCGGCGAATTTCTGCGTTTCGCCGCGGGCGAACTTTTCGAGAAATTGCGGCAAAAATTCGCCTCGCGACTCGTTTCGCCGCGCGTCGAAATTTTCGTCGCGCGACGAGCCGCGACGCCGCTATTGCGCGTCAAAACAAAAAGACGCGCGACAAACTAAACATCACCCACAGCAGCCAATAAGATGTGAGCCATCCCTGAGCCAACCCACTGGCTATATAAGGAGCTGCAGAGGCGGCCATTACTCGTGGCGTTTCTGGTAGAGGTAGAGAGAGCAGGATAGTGAGAGATTTGTGTGTGATTTAGCTAGTGGAGTTTGTGTAGAGAGCTTTTTTTTTTCTGAGTCAGTGCAAGTGGAGGTTGTGGATTTCAGTTTACTGTTTTCCCTCTTCTGCTTGCCTGCTCACCACCCAATAGCCCTTTTTAGGGCTAACTGTCTTTGTCTGTGCTGGTGTGTGTACTCCTTGTGGGTGCACACTTCTGCTGAGGGGATTTAGTTGAGGGTTTTATTTTTTTCTCCTTTCCTTCCCCGAAATATCCAAACCCCCCCCTTATATATATATTTTTTTTTTAAGTTTAGTTGCCCAATATGACGGGCCGTGGGAGAGGGGGGATGGGTGGTGGTGGTGGGAAGAAGGGTGGGTTAGGGATGGGTGGTGGTGGTGGTGGGAAGAAGGATGGGATAGGGAGGGGTGGCCGAGGAAGAGGCCGTGGTGCTGGCCGTGGGCATCCAACCCCACAACAGCCATGTGCCATGCCCAGTCTGGGCACTGTAAATCAGTCGCAGCACAAGCTGCCATCAAAGCAGCTGCCATCACAGCAGCAGCTGCAACAACAACAGCAGCAGCTGCAACAACAACAGCAGCAGCTGCAACAACAACAGCAGCAGCAGCTGCAACAACAGCAGCAGCAGCCGCAACAACAGCAGCAGCAAATGCCACAGCAGCAGGTGGCTGTGGGTCGCAGCAGCGGGGCAACTGGTCCACGTAGGACTGTGCCCGATTTTTTTGCCACTGCTTCGCGACCCATACGGTCGCAGCAGGCAGAGGCAGTGGTAGACTGGCTGACCCAGGCTACCTCATCTGCAGCAGGCACCAGTGAGCGGCAGGAGGTGGCATCACCTGCTAGCTCAGTGTGGGATGACACCCCATCCCTCTTATTTGATCCTGAGGTGGACTTGGGCCCAGACACCCTGGATCTTTTTGATGATCAGGCAGGAATGGGGGGGGCATTCATGTCTGATGAAGAGGAGGAGGTGGTCATGTCACAGCCCACATCAATAGGGGATATTGGGCAGGGTCCCCTTATGGCAGGGCAGCAAGTTGCTGGTGTGGGGTCAGACACCAGCATGCTGGATGTGGGTATTGATGCCATGTATGAGGCAGGGTCTGGTCTGGGGGAGGACGATGACAGGGACAGACCCTGGGAGCCGGCTCCAGAGGATAACAGCAGCAGTTCAGGGGGGGAACTGTTTGTTGTTGATGAGGATGAAGAGCCGGCTCCACCGACCACTGCTAGGGGGGGCAGGCAACAGGGCAGCACTGCGCCTAGGTCCAAAGCCTATGTGCGTACGGGTGGGGACCATCCTCAACCCTCCACAGCAGGCAAGGCAGTGGCCCGCACTTCAGCAGTGTGGGCTTTTTTCACGTGCCAGGCAGAGGACCAGGCAATAGCAGTGTGCCAGCTCTGCCGGCAGAAGGTTCGAAGGGGGCAGGCAGGGTCACATATGGGAACATCAGCTTTAAGTTCCCATATGAAACGTCATCACAGGATGACGTGGGAGCAGCACCAAAGTGGCAGGGCACCGGGTGGCAGTGGTGCTTCCTCTCCACCTCCTCCCATTCCTCAGGGAAGAGGTGCTAGCTCCCCAGACCCTGCAGCAGGTGAAGAGGATTCTGGGGCTCACAGTCGGAGGCAGCCACTGTGTAGCTCAGCCTCTTCTGCAGCCTCCTCCTCCTCAATGCGGCCCCTGTCCCGCCAGGTTTCCCTCCCCCAGTTCCTCAGCCGCAAGACGCCTCTCTCCCCCAGCCACCCCCAAGTGCAGAGGCTTAATGGCTGCCTGGCAAAGCTTCTGGCAGTGCAGCTGCTGCCCTATCAGCTAGTCGAAGCAGCCCCCTTCCGACAGCTGATGGCTTGCGCTGCCCCTAACTGGCGGATCCCCAGCCGCCATTATTTTGCCAGGAAGGCTGTCCCTGCCATCCACCAGCATGTGGTTGAGAATGTGTCCCTGTCGCTGGATCATGCTGTTGGCGGCAGGGTGCACTGCACCACTGACACGTGGACCAGCAGGCATGGGCAGGGGAGGTACATAACCTACACTGCGCACTGGGTCACCCTCATGAGTGCTGGGGAGGGTGCAAGCCGGGGCGCTCCCCTCAGGCTACAGGTGCCTCCCCGTGGGGTACAGGGCAAACCCCACATGTCCACTTCCTCCTCCTCCTCCACTATGGATGAGCCACCCCTGAAGCGTCCCCGCAGCTACGCTTCAGTGCAGCACAGGCGATGTCAGGCTGTGCTGCAACTCCTCTCCCTGGGCGAGAGGAGTCATACTGCACCTGAGCTCATGGCTGCCTTCCAGACTCAGGTGCAGCGGTGGTTCACTCCCCGCCAGCTCCAAGCAGGTAATATTGTTTGCGACAACGGTCGCAACCTGCTGGCCGCCATCCGCCTAGGGCACCTGACCCACATGCCTTGCTTTGCACATGTCCTCAACCTTGTGGTGCAGCGCTTCCTCAAGAGCTACCAAGGGTTGGGTGACATGCTGGAGAAGGTACGTAGGGTATGTGCCCATTTTCGCAGGTCCCCCACCGCCAGCGCGTCTTTGGCACGGATGCAGCGGCAGCATAGTCTGCCACCCCACCAGCTCATCTGTGACCTGCCGACGCGCTGGAATTCCACCCTGCACATGGTGGAGCGCCTCGTAGAGCAGCGCTGGGCGGTCAGCAATTACCTGCTGGAGCACAGTGCCAGGGGTACTCAGGGGGCGGATTTGGGGTACTTTAGTGCAGAGCAGTGGCAGCAAATGAGGCAGCTCTGCCAAGTACTTGCCCCCTTTGAGCAGGCGACACGCTTTGTTAGCAGGGACAATGCGTGTCTTAGCGATGTCATACCCCTGGTGTTCCTCCTCAAGCGCACGTTGGATGGGCTGCTAGAGGAGGGTGACGTGCCTGAGGAGGAGGAGGAGGAGAGTAGGCCCCGTAGGCAGGCAGAGGGGGCTGAGGAGGAGATGGTGCCTGATGAGGAGGATGAGGGAGAGGAGGACTGGGTGCCTGTGCAGCATGGGGAGCAGGGCACATGCCACCCAACCACCCCAGCTATTGTCCGCGGCTGGGAGGGTACAGAGCAGGGGCAGGTCGAGCCAGATGACCTGCTGCATCTGGAGGGCAGTCAAGAAGAGGTTGGTCGGGGGCACCTCTTTTACATGGCTGCCCATATGCAGACTTGCCTCCGAAGCGATCCCCGGGTCTGTTCTATCAAAGACCGGGAGGATTATTGGGTGGCTACTTTGCTTGACCCACGGTACAAGGGAAAGGTGGGGGAGTTCCTTGTACCCAGCCAGAGAGAGAGGAGGATGGGTCAATTGAGGAAGGCTCTGTGCTCAAAATTAGTGGAGGCCTTCCCCCAGTCTGACACTTCTCAGGCCTCCACTACTCCACACACCCAGCAGAGACAGGGGCCTAGCAGCAGCAGCAGCAAGGGCGGAGATCTCATGGGTGTGTGGAAGAGCTTTTTCGAGCCTCAACGGCCAGCAGCAGGCCCAGTCAGCACCCAAAGCCACCACCAGCAGCGGGTGGAGCATATGGTGGCTGACTACATGGGGTCAGTCAGCGTGCAGGATGCCATTCGCCCTGACGATGACCCCATGCATTATTGGGTCTCGAGGCTCGACCAGTGGCCAGAACTGGCACAGTACGCTCTGGAGGTGCTGGCTTGCCCCCCTGCCAGTGTCCTGTCAGAGCGTGTCTTCAGTGCCGCAGGTGGGGTGGTCACTGAGAAGCGGACACGGCTATCCACTGGCAGCGTGGATAAGCTGACATTCATTAAAATGAATGAGGCATGGATAAGCGGGGATATCCAAGTGCCCATTGCAGACAGCAGAGACTAGCCTCCTCTCCTCCTTCTCCTCCACAGATTTATCCTCCTCTCTCCATTGCTGCCCATACTCTCCTCCTCAGTAGTATTGCCCATTCCCCATCTGTCTGCACCTGCTGCCCTTGCTGCTGCTGCTGCTGCTGTAGCCTGCTACTAGCCCTAGTAGTACTGCTGCTGTGCTGCATTGTCGGCAATTTTTTTATGGTGGGGGCCTATCAAAGCTCCTACTGCTATCGTAGATACTACTGCTGCATTGTCGGCAAATTTTTTTAGTAGTTGAGGCCTAACATGGCCTCTAAATATGTTTCTTCGAATACTGCCACATTGTTGGCTAATTTCTTCTGGTTGAGGCCTAACATGGCTTCTAAATATGTTGCTTATAATTTTGCCGCTAAGTTGGCTAATTTCTTCTGGTTGAGGCCTAACATGGCTTCTAAAAATGTTTTCTCAAATACTGCCACAATGTTGGCTAATTTCTTCTCGTTGAGGCCTAACATGGCTTCTAAATATGTTGCTTATAATTTTGCCGCTAAGTTGGCTAATTTCTTCTGGTTGAGGCCTAACATGGCTTCTAAAAATGTTTTCTCAAATACTGCCACAGTGTTGGCTAATTTCTTCTGGTTGAGGCCTAACATGGCTTCTAAATATGTTGCTTATAATTTTGCCGCTAAGTTGGCTAATTTCTTCTGGTTGAGGCCTAACATGGCTTCTAAAAATGTTTTCTCAAATACTGCCACAATGTTGGCTAATTTCTTCTCGTTGAGGCCTAACATGGCTTCTAAATATGTTGCTTATAATTTTGCCGCTAAGTTGGCTAATTTCTTCTGGTTGAGGCCTAACATGGCTTCTAAAAATGTTTTCTCAAATACTGCCACAATGTTGGCTAATTTCTTCTGGTTGAGGCCTAACATGGCTTCTAAATATGTTGCTTATAATTTTGCCGCTAAGTTGGCTAATTTCTTCTGGGGGTTGAGGCCTAACATGGCTTCTAAATATTTTTCTTACAATTTTGCGGCTAATGTCTTCTGTTTGGGGCCTGCCTCATTTAATTCTTCTGGCTCTAATATTGAGTTGATTAAAAGTTACAAGTTACAAAATGACTGTTGCTGCCACTGCTGTTGCTATTAATGCCTCGTTATTTGGCAAAAGTCTTCTCTGTTTGGGGCCTGCCTCATTTAATTCTTCTGGCTCTAATATAGAGTTGATTAAAAGTCGCAACATGACTGTTGCTGACGCTGCTGTTGCTGCTAATGCCTCGTTATTTGGCAAAAGTCTTCTCTGTTTGAGGCCTGCCTCATTTAATTCTTCTGGCTCTAATATAGAGTTGATTAAAAGTTACAACATGACTGTTGTTGCCGCTGCTGTTGCTACTACTGCCTCATTATTTGGCAAACGTCTTCTGTTTGGGGCCTGCCTCATTTAATTCTTCTGGCTCTAATATAGAGTTGATTAAAAGTTACAATATGACTGCCGCTGCTGTTGCTACTAATGCCTCATTATTTGGCAAACGTCTTCTGTTTGGGGCCTGCCTCATTTAATTCTTCTGGCTCTAATATAGAGTTTATTAAAAGTTACAGCATGACTGTTGTTGCTGCTGCTGTTGCTACTAATGCCTCATTATTTGGCAAACGTCTTCTGTTTGGGGCCTGCCTCATTTAATTCTTCTGGCTCTAATATAGAGTTGATTAAAAGTTACAACATGACTGCCGCTGCTGTTGCTACTACTGCCTCATTATTTGGCAAACGTCTTCTGTTTGGGGCCTGCCTCATTTAATTCTTCTGGCTCTAATATAGAGTTGATTAAAAGTTACAACATGACTGCCGCTGCTGTTGCTACTAATGCCTCATTATTTGGCAAACGTCTTCTGTTTGGGGCCTGCCTCATTTAATTCTTCTGGCTCTAATATAGAGTTTATTAAAAGTTACAACATGACTGTTGTTGCCGCTGCTGTTGCTACTAAGGCCTCATTATTTGGCAAACGTCTTCTGTTTGGGGCCTGCCTCATTTAATTCTTCTGGCTCTAATATAGAGTTGATTAAAAGTTACAACATGACTGCCGCTGCTGTTGCTACTAATGCCTCATTATTTGGCAAACGTCTTCTGTTTGGGGCCTGCCTCATTTAATTCTTCTGGCTCTAATATAGAGTTTATTAAAAGTTACAGCATGACTGTTGTTGCTGCTGCTGTTGCTACTACTGCCTCATTATTTGGCAAACGTCTTCTGTTTGGGGCCTGCCTCATTTAATTCTTCTGGCTCTAATATAGAGTTGATTGAAATTTACAACATGACTGTTGTTGCCGCTGCTGTTGCTACTAATGCCTCATTATTTGGCAAACGTCTTCTGTTTGGGGCCTGCCTCATTTAATTCTTCTGGCTCTAATATAGCGTTGATTGAAAGTTACAACATGACTGTTGTTGCCGCTGCTGTTGCTACTACTGCCTCATTATTTGGCAAACGTCTTCTGTTTGGGGCCTGCCTCATTTAATTCTTCTGGCTCTAATATAGAGTTGATTAAAAGTTACAACATGACTGTTGTTGCCGCTGCTGTTGCTACTAAGGCCTCATTATTTGGCAAACGTCTTCTGTTTGGGGCCTGCCTCATTTAATTCTTCTGGCTCTAATATAGAGTTGATTGAAAGTTACAACATGACTGCCGCTGCTGATGCTACTAATGCCTCATTATTTGGCAAAACTCTGGTGGGTGTCTATCAAGGCTCCTACTGCTGTGGCTGACACTACTGCTGCATTGTCGGCAATTTTTTTTGTAGTTGAGGCCTATCATGGCTTCTAAAAATGTTTCTTCGAATACTGCCATATTGTTGGCTGATTTCTTCTGGGGGTCGAGGCCTATCATGGCCTCAAAAAATGTTTTTTCGAATACTGCCACATTGTTGGCTAATTTCTTCTGGGGGTTGAGGCCTAACATGGTTTCTAAATAGGTTGCTTGTAATTTTGCCGCTAAGTTGGCTACTGTCTTCTGGGGGTTGAGGCCTATCATGGCTTCTAAAAATGTTTCTTCGAATACTGCCATATTGTTGGCTAATTTCTTCTGGGGGTTGAGGCCTATCATGGCT
This sequence comes from Xenopus petersii, assembly GCA_038501925.1. Taxonomy (NCBI): domain Eukaryota; kingdom Metazoa; phylum Chordata; class Amphibia; order Anura; family Pipidae; genus Xenopus; species Xenopus petersii. The sequence continues at coordinate 76,659,949 of CM076676.1, read as the reverse complement.
TCTAAAAATGTTTCTTCGAATACTGCCACATTGTTGGCTAATTTCCTCTGGTGGTTGAGGCCTAACATGGCTTCTAAAAATGTTTTTTCGAATACTGCCATATTGTTGGCTAATTTTTTCTGGGGGTTGAGGCCTATCATGGCTTCTAAAAATGTTTCTTCGAATACTGCCATATTGTTGGCTAATTTCTTCTGTGGGTTGAGGCCTATCATGGCTTCTAAAAATGTTTCTTCGAATACTGCCACATTGTTGGCTAATTTCTTCTGGTGGTTGAGGCCTAACATGGCTTCTAAAAATGTTTCTTCGAATACTGCCACATTGTTGGCTAATTTCTTCTGGGGGTTGAGGCCTAACATGGTTTCTAAATAGGTTGCTTGTAATTTTGCCGCTAAGTTGGCTACTGTCTTCTGGGGGTTGAGGCCTATCATGGCTTCTAAAAATGTTTCTTCGAATACTGCCACATTGTTGGCTAATTTTTTCTGGGGGTTGAGGCCTATCATGGCTTCTAAAAATGTTTCTTCGAATGCTGCCACATTGTTTGGCTAATTTCTTCTGGGGGTTGAGGCCTATCATGGCTTCTAAAAATGTTTCTTCGAATGCTGCCACATTGTTTGGCTAATTTCTTCTGGGGGTTGAGGCCTATCATGGCTTCTAAAAATGTTTCTTCGAATACTGCCATATTGTTGGCTAAATTTTTTCTGGGGGTTGAGGCTTATCATGGCTTCTAAAAATGTTTCTTCGAATACTGCCACATTGTTTGGCTAATTTCTTCTGGGGGTTGAGGCCTCACATGGTTTCTAAATAGGTTGCTTGTAATTTTGCCGCTAAGTTGGCTAATGTCTTCTGGTGGTTGAGGCCTATCATGGCTTCTAAAAATATTTCTTCGAATACTGCCATATTGTTGGCTGATTTCTTCTGGGGGTCGAGGCCTATCATGGCCTCTAAAAATGTTTCTTCGAATACTGCCATATTGTTGGCTAATTTCTTCTGGGGGTTGAGGCCTATCATGGCTTCTAAAAATGTTTCTTCGAATACTGCCACATTGTTGGCTAATTTCTTCTGGTGGTTGAGGCCTAACATGGCTTCTAAAAATGTTTTTTCGAATACTGCCATATTGTTGGCTAATTTTTTCTGGGGGTTGAGGCCTATCATGGCTTCTAAAAATGTTTCTTCGAATACTGCCACATTGTTGGCTAATTTCTTCTGGGGGTTGAGGCCTATCATGGCTTCTAAATAGGTTGCTTGTAATTTTGCCGCTAAGTTGGCTACTTTCTTCTGGTGGTTGAGGCCTATCATGGCTTATAAAAATGTTTCTTCGAATACAGCCCCATTGTTTGGCTAATTTCTTCTGGGGGTTGAGGCCTGCCTCATTTAATTCTTCTGGCTCTAATACAATTGATTACAACAATGCTTGCTGCTTGGTTGTCAAATGTATTCACACTATTATTACCCCTGAAACGACTGCAGCCAAAAGTCCTTTGCCTCAGTCATTATTCTTTCTTTTGAAATGATAGGAGTGCTCTAAAAAATGTATACAGGGAGGGCATGTGTGTGTAGCAGTAACTGAGTGGAACATAGGTGTGAATTGCTCTTCCCATTGATTCCAAAGCAAAACATGACATATATACATTCATTACTGTGTACAAAAGTAAGGGAAATGTTTTAATGGTAGTCCCAAAGCCATGTCTGGTCTGGGAGTCAAAATAGGCCCTTGCATTCAAATTACACAGAGGCCCAAACAGGCCCCAAACATCAGCCCAGTAAATTTGACTGGAAACCAACCAACCTGGCAACCCTGGCTGACACAAACATAGCCATAAACTCTACTTAAATTCATGCTGTAAGTAATAATTTAGATTGAATTTGTCCTCTATGAATGCTTTTGTCCTTGAGTTAAATAAACGAGACAACACAGTTTGCTTAATGGAAAAAGGAATTTCATTCCTAGATGATGTCCATCTTACATCCCACTTTCAGCTGCATCTGCTATTTTGCAACTTTCAACTTCACAAGCAGTCTTGTCCCAGTTTGCTGTCCATAACCTTCAAAGAGAACACACGCCATCCTTTGTTTCCAAACACTTTACACAACGTATTCATAGATCCAGTGCAAAGCCCTTAAAGGGGTGGTTCACCTTTAAGGTAACTTTTAGTATGCAATAGTATGGCAAATTCTAAGCAACTTTTAATTTGGTTTTACTTATTTGCCTTTTTCTTCTAAGTTCAGACTCTTTGCAGCTTTTAAATGTGGGTCAATGAGTTGACCCCAACTAAAAAGCAAATACTATGTCAGGCTACAAATGTATTGTTAGTCATTGCTACTTTTTTACATTTAGGCCTCTCCTATTCATATTCCAGTCTCTTATTTAAATCAATGTATGATTGCTAGGGGAATAATGTTACTTCTAATAGTGCCTAATTGCCAAATATAGTGTGACTTAATATCATAATTGATTTTAAAAAATCAATGTATTTGAGTGTTACAGTAGTCAATTTATCAATTTCGTCGCCGTCGCGTCGAGGTTCGTCGCCGACGCGACGATATTCGTCGCCGCGCGCCATATCAAAACTGTGTTTGCGCATGCGCGTGCGTCATGTGCGCGCATGCGTCATGTGACGCGCGTCATGCGCGCGTCAAAAATGGGCGTCGCCACTATAAATAGCCCCGCCCGTGCTTACATTTTTAGGAGTGCAGTTTGAAAATGGCAGGACCTGGCATGATGAACCAAGACCAGCTGCGGTACTTCGTCAGGTACCTGCACCAGGAGGGATACGACAATATCCCTCCTGGAGTGAGAGGAATCCAGGCGCTCCGGAGGAGCATAATGGAACGGCTGAGGCGCAGGCTGCGGAGGGAGTACCGCCTGCGCTTAAGTCTGAGGGAGCTCCAGAGGATCTGGAGCGATCTCAAAAGACGCCACAGCGCATTTGTTGATGAGCTGCGCGTGGAAGTGGAAGGTAGAGTTATTTAAAAAGAAAACATCTTATAATGATTTGCTATTTTACAGCAAAAATGTATTTAAGTGAATACTGTAATTAGGATTGGAACAGTTGACTTTGACTGACTGACATAATTGCAGACAAGTTAGATAACAAGTAAATGAGCTGTCAAATGGAGATTATTTAAACAGATTATAATAGATTTATTTAAATGCAATACATGAGTTTCCCTTCTTAACTACAATAAAGCCACTTGATTCCTATTTATTTTGGTATTTTGGAGCAAATGTGTATTTGTTTAGGCCTGTGACAAGGCTAATAAGAATTTTACTTCACTTAAAGGTAGATTTATTTAAACGTAATAAATAGGTTTCCCTTCTTAACTACAATAAAGCCACTTGATCAGGCTCGGATCTGTGAAAAAGGCCACCAAGGCCCGGGCCTAGGGCTGGAAGATTTTAGGGTGGCGGCATGCTGCCCAACCACACCCATATTGGTTCAGAAAAACTGGGGATGCACAGGAGATACAATAGTTTCCCATGCAGCAATCCCCATTGCTCCTGTCCAGATGATAAAAATTTGCCCGAATAAAGGGGAGGGGACAGGGGCGACGAATGGCAGTGGGCCTAGGGGTGCCTACTATGTAAATCTTGCCCTGCACTTGATTCCTATTTATTTTGGTATTTTGGAGCAAATGTGTATTTGTTTAGGCCTGTGACAAGGCTAATAAGAATTTTACTTCACATAAAGGTAGATTTATTTAAACGGAAAAAATAGGTTTCCCTTCTTAACTACAATAAAGTTAATTTTCCTGTAGTTACAACATGACACCTTATCCTGTATAATGTATACTGTACAAATGCAATTGCTGTGTTACTCAAACTGAAATTTATTCATTGCCAGCTGAATGGATCCAAGATGATCCTGATGATGATGGGGAAGTACCACCACCACCACCACCTGACCAGGCAGCACCGCCTCCACCTGATGAGGCAGCACCGCCTCCACCTGATGAGGCAGCACCGCCTCCACCACCTGTCCAGGTGGCACCACCACCTCACCAGGCGGCACCACCAGTGGACGACCAGGGGCTCAGTGTAGGCACTCAGACAGAGCATGCCTACTACGACCAGACTGAGCTCCTGGTCACCCTAGTCCACCAAGTAAATGCCATGCGGCAGGAGCTGGGAGAGGTTAGGGACATTGTTGACAACCTGCAGAGGGTTGTTGCTCCTCCTCCTCCTCCTCCACTTTAATGTATTTATTGTTTCTTGCAGCACCAGTTGTGCTATATGTTGTAAATTAAAAATTTTTTTTATATCTCTATATTTTGAGTTCATTTTTCATTTGACTAAACTAATACTCACATGGTACTTGGAATTGTTTGGATTCTAATAACACAACGATGACTATTCTTAATCGGAATCATTAAAATTACATTACATAGTATTTCAGAATCATTACAATTACATGATGTAAATATAAGGTTCATTCACATAAACATATGGTTTATTCATTTTTATCTGAGATACAAAGCATCCAGATACTATCTGTTCAGATTTATTAGTTGTACTTGTGTTAGTAATCTACTATTAGATATATGAAGTACAGATGGTACTTTTTGGTTAAACAGAGATATAGAGTAGTAGTAGATACCATTACCAGTTGACCAGAGGTAATGTGAAAAAATCCACAAACGTTAAAAGTTTAAGAAACTTGCAAAATGGGAGCCATTTTTTCAAGATAGGAGTCCTCTAACAATGCAGGGCATGTGTGTAGCAGTATACTAAGTGAAACACGCATGTGTATTGGTCTTCCCATGGAGTCCAATCCAATTCAGCACATTCAGACACAAAGCAAAAGATACCATGTTCATTTATCATCACAGACTACAAAGCTTGAAACTAAGGGGAAAATTTTTATTTGTAGGCCCAAAGATGAAAAAAGGTTATACAAACAAAACACCCATAGAAGATGGGCTTCATCAAATTGCACTGCGCGTCAAAAATAACGTTGCGCGTTAAAACACATACACGCGTCCGCGACAAAATATTTTGACGCGAGACAAAATCGGGCCGCGCGACTCGTTTCGCGAATTTTTCGCCGTTTCGCGAATTTCGCTGGAAATTCGCGAATTATTCGGCGAAACGCGACAGATTCGTCCATCACTAGTAATCAGATATATCAGATCTATTGTCTAATTTTATGAGTTCTGCAATCAAATTGTGTGTCAACAAAAACTTTATTGCTTCAAGTATGACATCTTTTAGAAGGCATTCATAATTACTATTACGATCCAAATGGAATGATATAGCCTTTAATACATATTATTCACCAAGGTCACAAGTGCATAAGTGAAAATGATTAGAGACATTGGTGTCTCTATTTATATTAAAATCAGATAGGTGTTCTCGGATTCTCTCCTTCAGTTTGTGTGAGGTTTGTCCTACATATTGGCTTTTACATTTCAGACATGTAATCAGATATATCAGATCTATTGTCTAATTTTATGAGTTCTGCAATCAAATTGTGTGTCAACAAAAACTTTATTGCTTCAAGTATGACATCTTTTAGAAGGCATTCATAATTACTATTACGATCCAAATGGAATGATATAGCCTTTAATACATATTATTCATCGTACAAAGTTCTTGTCCGCTGTCTTTGCTATAGCCTGGCAAATGAAGAACAAGAGGTTGGAGATAATAATCAATAAGTTCAGAAAGGGGCGTAACAATTAATCCATCAGTATGTTTCTTATAAGATGTTATGGGTGAGAGGAAGTAGCTCATAATAAGATGTTAGCAACACATTCTTTTCAGGATAAAGAGGAAGTTACATTATATTAATTAATAATTAATTATATTATATTAGATTTAGTTCCTGTTGTTGTAGTGGCATCCACATTATCCTTATCATTGAAAAAAAATATTATAATTTTTTTTATAAGAACCTTTTAACAAATATATTTTACATGTTTTGGTTTTGCTGTGATACCGGCAACTTTTTTTATTAGCAGTCCCTCCACCCAGTGGGATTCGGGGATGCACTAATGGGTGGCCCCACTAGGAGAAAAATAATTACACACACAAGTGCAATAACAATTATAACTTTATATAAACTGAAATAAAATAACAGTAAAATGAAATAACAACATATCAGTAACACCTACCCTAGGGAACCAATGTGGTAAGTCCAACCCTGGCACAGTCTTTACCAGGTATAGTCCCACACTCCACTCCCATTTTCAACCATGTAAGATCTATTTTAACCTGCCTAACTGCTAGTTGATCCAGAGGAAAGCACAAACCCCCATTTGAAGCCTCTCCAATTGCCTCAGAGGGGAAAAAATTGTTCCTGACTCCAAAATAACAATCGGACTAGTCCCTGGATCAACTTGTACTATGAGCTATCTTCCATAGCCCTGTATTTCCTAAATTGCTAAAAAGCCATCCAACCCCTTCTTAAAGCTTCCTAATGTATCAGCCCATATGCTTCAGGGAGAGAATCCACATCTTCTCAGCTCTCGCTGTAAAAAAACCCTTTCCGGATATTTAGGTGGAACCTTGCGTCAGCTGGAAAGACCTACCGGTAAATAAAGCATTAGAGAGATTATTATATGATCCCCTTATATACTTATACATAGTTATTATGTCACCCCTTTAATGCCTCAACCCAATTTGGTCAGTTTTTCCTCATAGCTAAGATTTTCCATACCTTTTACAAGCTTAGTTGCCCTTCTCTGTACACTTTCTAATTTAATAATGTCCTGTTTGAGTGATGGAGACCAAAACTGTATGGCATATTCTAGATGGGGTCTTACTAGTGCTCTATACAGTGGAAGAATGACTCCCTTCTCCCGTGAATCTATTCCCCTCAATACATTCCCCTCAATACAGCTCAATACCTTATTTGCCTTTGATGCTGCTGACTAGTAGTGATGGGCGAATTTATTCGCCAGGCGCGAATTTGTACGATTCGCCTCCAGCGAATAAATTTGCGAAACGCCTGCGAAAATTTGCGTCAAAAATTTTTTTCTAAAAAACGGGCGCCGACGTCAAAAACGAGACGCCGGCGCCGTTTCGTGAATTTTTTGCCGTTTCGCAAAGCGAAACGGCACAAATTTGCCCATCACTACTGACTAGCATCGTCTACTACAGCCAAGTTTGTTATCTACAAGGACTACAAGGTCCTTTTCCATTATGGATTTATCTATTGCAGTCCCATTAAGGGTATAAGTGGCTTGGATATTTTTACATCCCTGGTGCATGACTTTACATTTATCAACATTAAATCTCATATGCCATTAGGCAAGATCCAAATAGATCACATCAACTGCTCCCCCACTGTCCAGCATCTTACGTACCTCATCATTATCTAAAATGACCTATCCTTCATAATATTTTATTGGAAATCCAACGTTTCGGCTCCTTCCTGGAGCCAGGAAGGAGCCGAAATGTTGGATTTCCAATAAACCTTCACTGATTTATGATTATCGCTGAGTTGTGAATATCCTTGGAGTGCTGTCAATACTTGCTGAATGTGTCTATATATTTCGGACTAGCACCCAGGTTTTTTGTTTTATCTCATGGTTGTGCACTCCATTTCCTCCCTATATATATATATATATATATATATATATATATATATATATATATATATATATCTCTATATATATATATATATATATATATATATATATACATGGATCAAAATGTAAATGTCCAGGTTTTTACACAATTGAACTATAACTGTAACTGAAGGAAACAAGGAAACACTGTATCCCTCACTAAAACCAGTCTCCTACTCGAACGATTTTTATTCGACCGCAGGATTGCCAAATTTGTTGAAAAAACTTTGAATTTGATATTGAATTCAAAGTTTTTTAATTCGATGGTCGATGGTCGAATTTTGAAGTTTTTTGTAATTCAACCATTTATAAATCTGCCCCTAAATGTGCTTTTTAGAAGCATATGATAAAATAATAATTTTCATAAATTGAATAAATAATTTTTGGTTTAAAGTTAATAGCTGGTATGTCTGCTATTCTTCTGCTCTGTTCATTCATGGTTTGCCTATAGCAGCTTTTTTTATCATTGTGCAGATCAATTACATTGACATTTCATTGTAAGTTGTAAATTCTATGTGATGTTCTGCATTGAACGGTTCGCAGAAGTTGCTGCAAAACCAAAATGTCTAAATGAGCCACAACATTTGAACTTAACTATATGTTTCATGTTCTTCCAAGGGACTCATTTACTTCACTGGTTCTTGCTTTGCTACACATTTGAGAGCTCACAAGCTCAATGTGCAGTGCAAAGTTTTAATATGGACACTACAGAGCTTACATCAACATACACTTGGGTCTTCAAGTGAACTGTTTCTGTCTCTGCTTTGCTACATATAATTCCAGGAACAACTTTAGGGGGCAGATTTATCAAGGGTCCAATTTCGAAATCCCATGAATTCTAAATTCAGATAATAAATGACCAATCAAGATTTTTCAAAAAAATTTAATGAAATGCAGGTGAAACTCGAATCAAATTTGAATAAAATTCAATTTGAGTTTTTTTACCAAAACAACTTCAAATTGATTCCAGGACGACCCCCATAGGCTAAAATTGCAATTCATATATATATATATATATATATATATATATATATATATATCAAAAAATCTTGTGACCAGCACTCCCTTTTAAAAGTTCAATTCTTTTATTGTCATTTTATAATGTCCGACGTTTCGGTCCTCATTAGGACCTTTTTCAAGGATGAAAAAGGTCCTAATGAGGACCGAAACGTCGGACATTATAAAATGACAATAAAAGAATTGAACTTTTAAAAGGGAGTGCTGGTCACAAGATTTTTTGATACATAAATAATCACCGTGCACCCCGCCATCAAGCATTGCTTTGGAGTGCGGATACTCACTGAAGAAGTATATATATATATATATATATATATATATCTATATATATATATATATATATATATATATATATATATATATTGTGAGAGAAATGCTGGATTAGAGGTGGAAGGTGTTTATATTTCTCCCAGATTTCTCTCTTATATATACTAAGCTCCAGGGAAAGTATGTCAGCAGTGAAAGAGTGTTCTTTCACTGCATTTGGCTTTTGGAAAAGCCGGTAAAAAGGGCCCTGGAGTGAATGGAAGTGAGCGGGTGGGACTTTCATTCACCAGGCTATCCAGGTTTTGATGAAGCCTGGCTAATTAGTGGCCTCGTTAGACTTCAGGGGAAATCCCTTTAAACAGTGTATCTCCAGAGTTACTCTCTCTCTCTTCCTGGGGAACTGCCTGCATGCAGTAAGGAGAGAGCCGGACACAGTGAGTAACCAAACAAACTACTGTTTTTGTAGAGTTGGATGCTAGATCCTCTCTATTGTATAGAGAGGGAGCGACTGTATGTTAGTTAGAGCCGGACAGGCTAGGATTTCTTTTTATGTTTTGTTTTCCAATATGCTCCTGTGTGCCGGTTATATGTGAATAAAGCTGATTGCGGTCAGCTTAAAAACTCAATGCTGAGTATGAACTGTGTTTTTCTGAGACCAATCCGATCCCTGCAATCTACCTAAACCCCCAGAGACGGCACCACTTGGACGAGTGGCGTTACAATATATATAAAATCTTCACATAGAGCCGCACTCCATTTTTTCAAGTGAATCAAATAATATTTATTTGCATAAGTCTGTGTGTTAATTGTTTTTAGAACGAACATGGCAGGTAAGACTGGACTGCTCCATGCTTGCTTTCAGCTAGACAGGAAGAGGGAATCAGGAATATGAATCATAAGGCAATTGCAAAACAGCAGGAATGCCCTTAACCAAAATGTCCACACAAGCAAGTTAGTACACTTGGGGCATTTTTATTATGTGGTGTGAAAAACAGCAGGATAATACACCACACCTTGCCATGTAAAAAACGGTGTACATTTTTGACGCATTTTTTCTTGAGTGACTTCCACCATAAATAACAGCAGCAAATCTGGTGTTTGCATTGCATAACATAAAACATACCTTGATAAATTTGCCATTTATTTTACCCAGCTTTTTACACCTTTTTTTCTGTGAATTCCATTCTACACGGCATAATAAATATGCCCCTTGGAGTCCAAATTACTAAGGATATTCGTATATTATACAATGACAACTAACCTCTGTAGTTTCACATTTAGGAAAGTTACAAACCTCTACAGACCCTCATGCTAAGAAATAAATATCGGCAATCAAATGAATGGCCTACCATGAGGACTATATTTGTTTCATACAATATCTCTGCATATTACCAACTGAACTGACTGAACTAAAAACCTGTTTTTAAATACACCTAGGTGTGCTAAATATCCCTCAAAATCTAGCCACACAGTATTTATACCAGTGCAATTTTTCAATAGTACAATTTAATAAGACTGTCTTAGCAACTACAATATGCAACATATTGGATACAGTATGTATGGAGCAAAGTCTTACATTTGTGCACATCTATTAATCCATAGCATCCAATCAGATGTATGTTTTCTAACAACTAATCAGTAAATGCTATTTGCTTTCTATGTGTTACTTGGCAAGTAACAAACGTAAAACCTTTTATTACATTACCTCTTTATTCTCTAAGGCAGTGTTCCCCAACCAGTGGCCTGTGAGCAACATGTTGCTCACCATCTACACTAATGTTGCTCTCAGTGGCCTCGGAGCAAGTGCTTATTTTTGAATTCCTGGCTTGGAGGAAAGTTTAGGTTGCATAAAAAACAGTACTGACAAATAGAGCCTCCTGCTTGTGTTGCTTCCCAAAGCTTTTTTCATTGTAATGTGGCTCATGGGTTAAAAAGGTTGTGGTCCCTTGCTCTAAGGCATACCCAAAAAATTCACCCACTGTACTACACTGTTGAATTTTAGCTCTTCAATTCTCATTCACAAACTTTTAATGGAAGCATATCCACTAAAGGAACTGACAAGGCAATCTGCTCATTAAGCAAAATAGCATAAATACAACTATTTGTAATACATTTTTACAAAACATAGGAATGAAATATCTTATCTTTACATGTATGAGTGAAATTGCACAATCCTTATCTTAAATAGAAAAGTGTGGAGTGAGTGAGATATCGTTTAATATTAAACGGAAACATTCTTTTAGTGAACAGTCTAGGGATTAAACTAAAGTAATTTTATTGTAGCCAGCTAGGAAAGGAAATTAAACGAAACAGCGAGGGCAGAATCTGTCCTGTTCACTCTATATTTTTTATAACTTTCATAATGCACAATAAGGGATATTTTTTATTTCAACTTCAGATACTGTTGTATAGCCATTATTCTATGGCATACAGTACATTCAGGTGACTGTTGCTATAGTGTAAAATAAACACTTCCTATCCACAATGCATTGCAACCATTATGTGTTAGAATGAAAAGGCAGGTCCCTCAACAAAGCTTCTGTACAAGAAGAAATACTGTAAAAATAGAAAACAAAAAAAAATTTTAAAGTATATCCTGTTAGTTTGGCGGAGTGAAGATTGTTGGTTCATTTCCCAAGTTCACTGGATATAAACGAAAGCCTGAGGCACTGTGAAGTGCTTGACTGCTGCAGAATCCTCAAAAGCTGCCTATTCCCAATGCATATAAATACTGCCAGAGTAACTCTGACAATGATCTAATATTCTGATGTCAGATTGATTGGGATAGAAATGTCAGCTTACCTGCCTCAAAAGGGAAACAACAGTATTTTAGCAACTTGGTCAGGACAGAGATAATTACTGCTTCAAAGAGCAGCAGTACTGACAAGAATATATATATATATATATATATATATATATATATATATATATATTCTTCATTGTCTATTTCAAAATAAATGTCAAGAAACTCCCAGTGATTTTTATAGGATCCATATGGTATTTCATCTAATGCACGTCAACAAGTACAAAATGAATCACATTATTTTAGAATTCACTAGTTTACGTACACAAACAATAAATGCTGTAATTTATTAGAATTAGCTCTGAAATGATGAGACTGTTGTCACTAGAGCGCTATACTGTTTCTGTTTTAACAGTGCATATTACTTCTGTACACATTTGTATTGTGTATACAGTATAGTAGCCCTCTGCACTATTAGATTAGATTTTACTTCGCCTATAAACAGACAACTAATAAAGTATTAATCAGTCTCCAGGCATTTAGTGGGTTTTGGGCCTTTATGAAAGACTAAATGATATGGAAATGAAGGACACCTACAGAAAATACCTGTATGACCTCAACTTAACAGGAATAATTTGAAGGCTCTATTACTCTTTGTGGCTGCCTATAATGGAGGGATCATCTCAAATGTCAAAGGGGAGTATTGTAGGTATAATACCACACTAAAACTAGATTACTAGGGTTGATAGAAATCAAAACAAGTTCATTCAAATGTCTTATCCAAGTTGCTGAACAATTTAAAATGGAGCGACCTCTGAGTGATTGAAAGTTGCATATTTAACCACTGCCCTAAATATGTGTGTGGACAGCCTGGATAGGCAGTCATCACAATGTACAGTTAGTCAAATTTATTTCTGCTTATTTATCTTGCCTATGATTGTGTATGGGCATGTGTGTATATATAGTGCATCAACTGGATGGCTATATAAGCAAAGTAGGCCTGAGTCTGATTATTACTTTTCTGCACTGTAATACATAAAACATAAAACAACTGTTTTACTTTGCTGCCACAACCTGGCGTTAGATAGCCTTTATTTGAGTGCCTGCTCAACAGTACTTTTCGGGTTTGTTAGCTCCCTATGCTGAGGGCTCAGGGCGGTGCACCTGGGCCACTTCCTTAATTTGGTGAGTAATAACTTTATTTATTGGAAACCCCTATTCAAGTTTCATTATATTAATACATAAAACATGGTTTCCATTATTGTAAGATTAGTTAGAAAAATATGATTTTACTTTATCTAAGCCAGAAGTAATATATGTTCCAAGTTGCTTACTCTTGCCTAAATATATGTTCCAAGTTGCTTACTCTTGGCTATGATTTCACTAGTAGTAGTGATTTTGAGAAACACAGGGCCTGTAGGATTGAGGAATTTATTTGCAGTCAGAATGGAATTAAAGTAATTAAAGGACCAGTAACATAAAAAAATTGAAAAAAAATTGACATATTTAACTTTAAAATCGCAAAGTCTTTATTAATAAATAACTTACTGATACTCCACTGTGTCTTGGTGGTTTTTTTTTTCATTATATACAAACGAATTAAAAAAAAAATTATGTTACTGGTCCTTTAAACAGCTCCAGTCATGGGGTTGTGTCAATAAGTGCTACTGACTTTTGTCAAAAGAGTCTGATGCTAATGCCATTAGTGTTATAAAAAAATTAACTATAAGTTAAAAATTAGGCTCCCTTCAACAGAAAGTCACCATTCTAACACAAATCGAGGGGAAATTGAGTCAATCGCAACCCAAAATCAATTTGCAAAAAGGATGCTTCTTTTTCATCTATATTAGTACATGACTTGAAAGCTATGATGGATGTCATGTAATGTGCACCCACTTTTGCACTATAATACTAGAGATAAAACTCTGCATTTTGGATAACATGATTTGTGTCCGAAAATTGCTAAATTGCCAATTGTTAGTGTATCTTGAAATCTTTTAAGTGTATGTAACATTTTGACAAGCTGGTCTTGAGCATCAATTAAAATACACAAACAATATATTTAGAAAACAACTGCAGTATTTATGTTTCTGTTAAAGGAACACTATTTAATTTTGTATTTGAGATATGAATATATATATTTATATAAAGCTGTATAAAGCTGTACAAAGACGTGTCAACCTGATCTGTTAACTGCCTATCATGACACCACATTCTTTATTCTGCACAGTGACTACAAAGAAATTCACATACAGTATTTTAACTAATGTAAAATTCAGTGCTATCTGGTATCTCTAAGGCATTTAATTGGTATCAGTTGTGATGTCTGCCAGTGTAATTATGATTTTGGAATTTAAAACATGGGGTAGAGGGTCCAAGGAAGACTGTGGAAGTGACATCACGTGAACGGCGTGCTGACATCACTTCTGCTGAATGCATCACAAACACAATGCATGCACACGTGACGTTAGCACACACAACATCGGGGCATGTAAAGTCCAATGGATCTAGGGCAGCATAGAACCTAAATACAGCTCTGATCCTTGGGGTGTTTTCTGAGTTTGGGATACCCTAAGTAGCTGAACTTTGGATAAATACATACCTCCCACCCCCAGCCACAGCCTGTGTCTCAGGTTTAGGTGTTCATTATACCATGGTTTTAATTAGGAAGGATACTTTTATTAATTGCTTCTTCACATCCCAAAACCAGAAATCTACAAAATGAAACTTCTTTCACTGTTTACTCATATAACAGGAAACAAAAATGAAAATCATAGATTTTCAGCACAGGCCCTATTCATTTAACAAAAAATGTAAATAATACTACCTCTTAAAGTTGTCTCTTAATGACAAACTATACCTTATTCATACACCACTTGAGTATCATGATTAGATTTAAATATGTCTTATTTATAAAAATTAATTTTACAAAAACAATATAAAAATAATATTCTACAATTCTTTGCATTGATAGTTACGTAATATGTTCAAGCTATTAAAGGGCTTCTTGATTTATTAGTATTAACATTAAAGGAGCTCTCTCAGATTTGGTGTTTTCAGTCCACTGAACAAATTAAGACACTGAGAAATGTTCTTTCCATCAGCCACATTACCAATTAATGGCTTGGCAGGTCACTGTCACTCAGCTTGTCGTCCAAATCCCACACTGAGGATCATCAATCAGTATGATCCTATTCTTGTATGACACATATAATGATTAAAAATCCAAGTGAGCTACATTTCAAAGAAAATAAGTGCAACTACAATATGAGAAAATGTTGCAACTATGTTCTAAGTACTTTAAAATGATTGGGTCTATACATTAGATTTATTCAAGCATTTTAATAATGAAAAGCAATTTTCAGTTCTTAAACATTTTATGTTTCTTTATCAAAATAATATCTTAGCTATAATTTAAATGTATGTATTGTGAGCACATGATAGCTCGTTTGGTCGAGAAATTCACGAAAAAGTGAAAAATTCGTGAAATGGTGTAAAATTCACAAACCGCATTGAAATCAATGGGCGTCAAAATTATTTTGACGTGCGTCAATTTTGACACAAGCATTCATTTTTACATGCACGGCTCTTTTGCCCAAATGCAGTAAAGTCAACAGTTATATAATTTTGGCGTGCAACAATTTTGACGAGTAACAATTTTTTTGCCACAGCGAATTTTGGCTGCAGGTTCGCAAATACATTTGCCGTGAATATGAAAATTCACCGCAAATCCATGCCTGGTGAATAAATTCGCCCATCACTACTGTACCCCATAAGAAACACCATTTCTGTGCACAATGACTAACTACATAGATTTAACCCTTTTTAAAATGAAGTGAACTTTTTACTCTTGAAGTTATTTGTTGCAAGGCTGTATTATAATGCTGCGAGTTATGCAGTTTGCTACAGACTATCGATATTTCTCTTGTTTCACAAAAATATGTTTTATAGCATGTGTGAGAATTGGGGTGCTAGGTGCCTAGCATAAAACTGCAGGTCCACTCTACAAATTACTTTTTTTTACTCTCTTCACTAACCTTCTTTATTCTCTTAATTGCTGCTCCTTGCATGTTATCTTCTATCCAGGTCTTTTTTTATTTCATATTTTTTTAAATGTTACCTTTTAATTCTGTCTATTTCTATTTTACAGTTTAACTGTTATATTTTCGTCAAGGTCACTGACCATGGCGGCCAATATACAGACTTCTTCATTATTGCTACACATTTTTCTGTTGATGCCTCTCCTTTTCATCTGGACATACTGACATCATAATTACTCCCTAGTCATTATGGTGACAGGGGCCCTAGCAACATGCTAGCTTTTTAAATTGTAAACTACAGCATTATAGCTCAAAAAGCTGACTAATTTAAAATCACAATAAAATTAAAACAAAACACTAATTAAATATTGCATTGAAGTACCATTCTCTGTTGTCTACAAAGTTTAAAATTAACATCTTTCATTTTTCTCGCCACAGCTCACACTTCTGCTTATAACAGTCTTCTTTCATGTCAGGAGGAGCCCTTCGCTACTCGGATGCCGCCAGGAGTTAAAGGGAGAGAACCAAGAGTTCTGGGCAGGCAAGGGAACCAGAATGTAGCACAGGAGTAATGGGGTTAAGCATAGTTGAGGAAACAGGCCAGGGTCAATAACAGCGCAGTACAGAATCAGGTTCTGGAAGAATAGTCAGGAAACAGGCAGTGGTCGGTTCAGGCAGCAGACATGAATGGTCAAGGACAGGCAAGGGTCTAGGAACAGTAAATCAAACCAGAATCTCACCCGGATCTATCTAATAATAGGCCTACTTAATAAAATGCAGAGCATGACTAAACGGAAGAATGCAGACATCCCTGTGAGGAGAGCACCAGATATCCCTGCTGGCCCACTAGACCGCCAGGTATTGTTCTATTAATCTTCTTTCTCTCTTTTTTCATTCAAGGGGATCAAATTAATGTCAGACTTTTCTTGTTTGACACATTTAAAGAACTTATTGGTTCAGTCTACATTTTGAGTTTCAAAACTGGCCCCTGTTCTTGACCAACTACCCATACATAACTCAATATAACCATGATCAGACAAGTTGCAGTTTCTTTTTTCTCAGTACATAACATTTTGTGAAATCAGGCTTTTTTTTTTATGTATTTAGATATGTCATTGTCACCTGCTCTTACTATACTACTGTAATTCTTGTGATACTATACAAATTAAAATAATGTTTTTCTTAAATTATGACATGCAACATGAAGTTAATCTGCTAACAGCATGTTGATGTTAACAAGATATGTAAAATACAGTGTTGCGTTTATTTATAATATGGCAAATAAGTACTGACATAATCTGATGTCAGAGAAAATGACATGCAAATTACATGCAAATTAGATAATTACATTAGTATAACCTATACGCTAAACTCTTTTAAGGCATCTCAAGATATAATCCTAAATACTTTGTCAGCTTTTAATTCATGCAATGGTGTGACCTACTATATATATATATATATATATATATATATATATATATATATATATATATATATATATATATATATATATATATATATATATATATATATATATATATATATATATATATATATATATATGTGCTCTTAAAGAGTATATTACATTGTATTAAAGGCCAGGGGAAAATAATTCTTTTTTTCAAAACTATACCATTCATAATATTTTTAGGCATCAATAAATGTTGCCATATTTAATATGTGAAATTAATTTACTGAGTTGCTGAACCTTCCTTTAGATTTGAGTTGTGAGAAATTTTCCCACAGCATAGAAAACTTTTTTTTACCAATTTCTACCTAGCTCAAATGATTTAGAGCAGTTTCTGGCCCATAAGAAAAAAGGTTATTTCACTGCTCAAGGCTGGAGAACAATTTTTGGAGAAAATAAATGATGAAATAAGTATAAAATATGTGGATACATGAACCAGGATATTTTAATTGTTTTTGCTTTAGGAGAAAAATCTTTCATAATTGTGAACAAAATATTTGACTGGTTGACTACCAGGAAAAATAAATTCAACCTCTTGTAAATTTGCCCCTTTCAAAGTTCATAATATGCCTTTTTCAAGGAATCTAGGAATCTACCTAGTTGTGACATAAATTATTTGTAGAAAATATAACGCCTTTAAAGAGTTAATTTCAACAGCAGGGCAGTGTGTATATTGTAATTTGCCACAATGAAGTTTGCCCACAATGCAGTTGTGTCTTATGCTATAATATTATAAATATAAATATGCATATTTTTACATCCCAGTGCATGACTTTACATTTATCAACATTGAATCTCATCTGCCACTTAACTGCCTAGATTGCCAGTTTGTCAATATCCTGCTGCAAGGATATCATATTCTGAATGGAACTTATTGGGCTGGATAGTTTTGTGTCATCTGCAAACACTTATATTACTTAATTACATTACCTACCCCTAAGTCATTAATGAACAAAGTAAATAAAATTGGGCACAATACAGAGTCCTAAGGGACCCCATATAGAACCTTACTCCAAGTAGACAATGTTCCATTAACAACCACCCTCTGTACCTGATCCTGTGGGAACTCTGACTGTTCTATACATTGAAGAAAATAACTGATTTAGCACATTTGCCATTTCTGTATCTGTTACAACCATACTGGTACCATTATTTAAATAGCCACCCTCAGCCCCCATCTTTTTAATATTAATATACTTAAAAAACTTTTTGGGGTTAGTCTTAGCCTCTGCTACAATGCACTCCTCCTTTCCAACCTTTGCATTCCAGTTAGTTTTTTTTACTACATTTATAAGGGGCCCATTTACTTAGCTCGAGTGAAGGAATAGAATAAAAAAAAAACGTCGAATTTCGAATGATTTTTTTGGCTACTTTGACTGTGCTGTCTCTTTAAAAAAAACTTTGACCCCTACTTCGCCACCTAAAAACTACCGAGGTGCCATGTTAGCCTATGGGGAAGGTCCCCATAAGCTTTCTATCAATTTTTTGGTCAAAGAAAAATCGTTCGATCGATGGATTAAAATCCTTCGAATCGAACGATTCTAAGGATTCAATTGTTCGAATGAACGATTTTTCGTTTGATCGTTCGATCTAACTATTTGCGGCAAATCCTTCGACTTCAACATTCGAAGTCGAAGGATTTACATTCGGCAGTCGAATATCGAGGGTTAATTAACCCTCGATATTCGACCCTATGTAAATCTGCCCCTTATTATAGTGTTCATATTTGTTAAATGCAGCTTCTGTCCCCACAGACTTGTAATTTTTAAATGCCTTTTTTCATTCCTATTTACATCTTTACTCCTATATTAAGCCACATAGGGTGGCTCCTGGTGCTTCCTACATGTACTTAAGGGAATAAATTGAGAACAGTAATGATTTCATATCATTTAAATTGACAACCATTGCTGTTCTGTGTTCTTAGCAGAAAACATAATGCCTCAATCTATGCTCTGAAGGGCAGCCCGTAAGCTCTAAAATTTGCTTTTCTAAAATTCAGTTCAGTTTTGTTGCCCCAGTGTATATTTCTTTTTTGCACCAGACATTAAATGAGATCACACTATGGTCACTATTTCCCAGGGGATAAATTACTTGCATATTTGCTACACATTCTAGATCCAGTATACTATTTTTTTCTGGTTGGCTCCTCAACAACTTGTGCCCAGAAATTGTCATGCAACAAGTTTATAAACTTGTTTCCTTTAACTGTCCTGGCAGTACTGTTGTTCCAGTCAATATCTGGGTAATTAAATCCTCCATTATAATTATTACTTTACCCAAACTAGAAGCCTTTTCTATTTGCATCAAGAGCTTAGCCTCCTCCTCATCCCTTACATTAGGGGGTCTATAGCATGCTCCTCCAATTTATTTTCTGGGCTCTTTACAATCAGTGAAAAGCTCCACCCACAAGACTTCAGCCTCCTCATTTTCTAACAACACCTCCTCCTTTATATTAGCTTCTAAATCCTGCCAAACAGACATACCCCTCTTCCTTTTCTATTGCCTCTGTCCCTCTGAAACAAAGTATAGCCACTGATATTTACTGCCCAGTCATGCGACTCAATAAGTCATTCAGCAAGACAAATCACATCATATTCTCCCTCCAGTGCCAGAACCTCCAGTTCTCCCATTTACCCCTTCCTATCCCCCACCACGTCTAGTTTAAAATCTCCTCCAACTTCTAGCCATCTTCTCTCCATCATCATTGAGGTGCAACCCATCCCTGGCAAAGAGCCTGTCAGGGGCGATCCTGGCCCCTCCGCCGCCTGAGGCAGCAGCAGTTGCTGCTGCCCCCCCTCCCCTGGAAATTCGCTCTTAAAGTACCAGGAGCAGCATTTTTGCTGCCCCTGGTACCTAGTGGGGCGCCTGATGCAACAGCCTCAACTTGCCTCATTGGCGAAGCACCCCTGGAGCCTATAGCCAATGGATAAATCAGCCCACACATAGTGATGCAGATGGGAAACTATATCCGCTTTCTCGCACAGGCACATTGCAGATTTGTTTGCCATTTGTTTAAAGAGGTGGTTCACCTTTACGTTAACTTTTCGTATGTTATAGAATAGATAATTGTAAGAAATTTTCAATTGGTCTTCGTTATTCATTTTTTTATACCTTCTGAATTATTTGCCTTCACCTTCTGACTCTTTCCAGGTTTCAAATGAGGGCCATTGACCCCCATCTAAAAAGCAAATGCTCAGTAAGACTACTGTATTTTTATTGTGACTTTTTATTACTCACATTGCTATTCAGACCCTCGTCTAATTATATTCCAGTCTCTTATTCAAATCAATGCATGGATGCTAGGGTAATTTGACAACCGGATTGCTGAAATTGCAAATTGGAGACCTGCTGAATAAAAATCTGATAACAAACCACAAATAATAAAAAGATTAAAACCAGTTGCTAACTGTTTCACAGTATCACTTTCTACATCATACTAAAATTTAACTCAAAGATGAACAACTCTGTTAATAATTATTCCCCAAAGTGTTTTATTTTCAACATTTTACCCTTAAAGCTTTTTGATTGAAAACATTTAATTATTTTTATCCAATACCATAATTATTTGGAGCAGCAACTGTGAAATTCTTTTTGGGCACATTTTCTATTCAAGAACCCCAATAGGAATGATATTCACTTTGGTGAATTGTATCATGCATTTGTTACGTACAATTTAGAATGTTTCCAAGTATGCTGTGTCTTCCCATTCTTGAGTAAGTGTATGAAACTAAATGCAAGCTTAGTGAAATAGAAGCAATAGTGATGGGTGCAAGATGAGTTGTTTCATAAACTGGGTGGCTCCCTATTCCCAATTAATAGCCTTGGTCATTTGCTAATAAGCCACAAAGCAAAACCAATTGAAAGCTAACATTTTTAAATTAAGGAGCATAATTATTTCTCTGGGTATTTTATTTTATTACAGTGACATAACTTTGAGCATGAATGCAAAGTGGATTCCAAGGCCAGGCCTCTAAGAATTGTACAGCCCTTCTATTCTCTAGTGTATGCTGCTACCAAGTCTTTGTGAAAAAGGCAGTCTATGGAAACACACAAACCATTTACAAATAGGAACACAGATTTGCTGGGTGTTGTGCACTTTCTGATTGCTCTAGGGAATTTGCTGAATGCAACAACACAACAGCTAGGTGCACAATACAAAGTCAAGGCTAATTAGCTCAGAGAAAAAAAATTACTGGTCAATTTATATATATGAAACCCTAATACATTTATCCATGTATACATGTGTTTTGTTTATTGTTGTCCATTTGTAAATATTTGTTATCTGTTTAAATTAATCAAACATCAGCTACCAATTTGCTGTATTAAAAAATAAAGATGCTTTTCAATACTTTAAAATTAAGATAAATTAAGTTCCCAATTCATTAAAAATGTGTCAGAGGATATGAAAAAGAAAGTTACTTTTTTTCAGTTTTAATGAGCTGGTCTTAATTAAACATATCTTTTCATGAGGATCTTAAGGAAATAAAACAGCTTTATTGACCACAATAATTGAAAGGCATGCAACTGTTGCAAATTGTTATTAGCTACCAAAGTATAGAGATATTAGATGTTGCACATTCTCATTATTTGTCAGAAAGAGCATCGATTAAAGCTAACTAGACATGTGTGACCTGTACCTATAATTGGGTTGATTTGCACATCACAAGATATTCTTAGGAACACTTTGTTTCACTGGAATCCATGGTACAATTTAACACAATGGAATCCCCTAAAGATCAGTCTAATTCTGAATGTGTAGATTAATGAGCCTGCTTTTTACAGTGGTCTACATCCTGTATGTATTCTACCTTACAGAAAATGTATAAAAACCCTCTTGTATTTCCTATACCAGAACAAGTAGAAATACCATTTTACATTGACCAAGGAATATCTTTATTAATGGTAGTGTTTTCTCCAGCAGAGCAACTGAGCTAAAAGAAATTCATGAACAGAGAAGATATTTCATAACTGAATGTATTTTTTTAAAATGTACATTTAAGTATTAAGACCTATTCGTATCCATGTTTATAGGTACATACAAAATATATATTAATGAGCCCCCTATCGTTCACAGTTGTTACATATCTAGCTTTATACACAATAGTACAGCATCATGTACTGTATCCTTTTTATAAAAACAAATTAAACATTTACCAAGTCTCCCTCTGACAGCTCTCACAGTCTGAGATATTTTTCGGTCACCAAAGGCCGAGGTAATAATTGGTAAGAACATTTATTCTTTATTTTTTAGATGGGAGGGTTGGTCACATTGAATGGTGAAGAGAAAAGGGAAATGAGTTAGGTGGAAGACAGGGATTGGAACATTAGTTTGATCTAAATATCTTATAATGTGGTATGAGGAAAGAAGACAGATTAGATGGGTTCTTGCTAAACTGCTAGCTCTTACATGTTTACTGAAAGCAATAAAACCATTGTTGTTGTACCTGGTACATACAAAGAAAAGGATGATAAGGATGTTCACTTCCAACATTTCTCAAGTATCAGTTATGACACTTGCTATTGCAACAGCTCTTGTTAACTTTTAATGATGGGCCAGAAACAAATTTGCAGTGAATTTCCACGTTTCGCCACGATTAATTCACAAAACTGCGACAACAATTCGCAGGCGAAAATCAGCCTTGTCAAAAAAAAAATTGGCACACATCAAAATTATTTTGACACCTATTGACTTCAATGCGTTTCGCAAATTTTTCGGGAACGGCACAGATTTGCCCATCACTATTAACTTTTATTAACCCTCTGAACTGAGAAATACTTTAGTGTTATAGAAACCTGAAGAGGAAAACATAACACAAAGAGGGAAATAGAATAGGCTAGTCCATCACAACTTGATGTTAAATATGACTTTTGGTTGATCATCTGGTTTGTCTTAAGTGTATGCATACCTTTTGTACTTTCAGTTTTGTAACTGCCTAGTGTTGCAGGTATGGGATCCATTATCTTGAAACCTGTTATCCAGCATACTGCAATCAGTATCCTTTGCTCATCATTAAAGAACAATAAAAGTATATTTAAACAGTGTATATATTGCTTTTTTTTACCTTACTGGAATCTATTAGAGCTCAGAATAATAAAGAAATTTTGACTGCAAGACCTTTCAACTTGCACACCATAAATATGGATATTCTTGTATTTGGAAAGACTTGCATTGTTTCTTTTTCATTGAAATTACGTATATATGAGCAAACAAGGCTGTAAAAAGGCATAAAGCATCTAACACAAAAGGAGAGAGTTATATGATAACAGATTAGTCCATCATCGGAAACCAATTAGCAATTAAACAAACACTGATTGTTGGTCTGGATAAAAAATGAAGATAGTGTGATATATGCAAGCTAGAATGTATAGAGTTGCTTTAACTACCAAGACTGACAACCAAGAACAAGAAAAGAGTAGATAATTCTGAACTAAATGAAAACTTTTGATTCTAATTGGATTTGTCATTGTATTCCAAATGATGCCTTTGTAAGTGAGCTTCCCAATGAACGACATGATAAACCCAATAATTATTTTTTGTTTAGCTAGCACTTCATCTTTTCCAGTACTCTAAGATGCAAGTAAAAATAGCATGAACTCTGAAATGCAGCTGCTTACAAATACAAAAATTGGGATTAAAGGGGACCCGTCACCCAAAAAAAATTCAAAATCATATTTTATCACATTAGTCAAGCAAAATGAACTTTAATTACACTATATAAATTATTTGAATATTGTTTCCTTCAGTCTGGGAATTCATAATTATAGCAAGCAGGCAGCAGCCATTTTGTGGGCACTGTTATTAAGGCAAACCTTGCATCATCTCAGAATCTTGTTTGTGCATCTGAACTGGGGACCTAATGTCCATCCCCATGCCCTGACTACACAATTAAGTGGTAAAGTGAACAGGGGAATGTATGAAGAGCAGTGACATCTACTAAGTGCTGAATGGAAAGTGAAAGTAATTGTCTGCCCCGCCTCTATGCCCATGGCATAGAGGAGTGGCAGACAATATTTGATTGACAGCTGAGATTTTTAAATGAGCTTACAACAGCTATGAATGCTTTAATAAAAAATAGAAATTATATTTCATCTTTAATTTGAAAAGGACTTTTATTATACAGATTTTTGTGTCTGGGTGACAGGTCCACTTTAAATGGTTTTCCAAACTTGAAGAAACAGGAAACAAGCATGTCTTGCATTATGGAGAGAAAACAGCAGAGAAGGTTGACAACAGACATGAAATGCCATAATATGGTTATGTTATTTCCCTTCTGTCTAGCTAAACTAATTTCCAAACTAAAATTCAATAATTTCTTATGCAAATTGCACACCTGTTTTGACATAAGTAGCTTATTTGAGAATTCTGACCCCTCTTAGCAAAAGCTTTGAAGATTCAAATGCAGGTCTTAAAAAGTCATAGAAATAAGCATATGCTGCTCTGTTAAACTTAAACACCTGGTCAGATGCTAACAGATGCAATAATCAAAACTGATTTGATACTTGAAAGCCTATTTCTCTTATTTTAAACACCCCAAATTACAGGCCCATTTTACTCTCTTCAAGTCAGCCCATTCAATTAGCAAAAATACCTTATTCGTCAAATATATGGTGAGAATGTATTCTCCACAGGATTAAGAGAATAGCTATTCAAAACCTTGTTTTAAAATGTTTTCAGAAGCTTTTTTTTTTTTTAAATTGCCACACTCTTATAACTGTTCTTTTATTTTTTGAAACTCAAATAAAACTCAAAATGTGTAACTTTGTTGCAGCTATGTTTACTCTATTATATAAATCATAAAATATATATCATAAAAAGAGCTTAGGGAGTTGTGAACTTCATAAAAATATTAATGAAACAATAAAATTTGGATCTTCAAATCACCTG
The DNA here is from genome assembly GCA_038501925.1 of Xenopus petersii. Lineage (NCBI taxonomy): Eukaryota > Metazoa > Chordata > Amphibia > Anura > Pipidae > Xenopus > Xenopus petersii. Next base: position 76,634,960 of record CM076676.1, on the reverse strand, counting down.
TTTTTGGTCTCTACTGTCCAATGTAATTGGCCAGAGGACCTTGCAGTACCTTTTTACTCTGATTTTTTTTCTTTATGACTAATACAATTAGTGGTGGCTTCGTTGTTGTACTGCAAAATCTTATTTTTTCTGGAGTTTTTAAGTTGGAGATGAGTAGTGATGGGCGATTTTGTCACGTTTCGCTTCACCACGATTTTGCAAAATTACAGCGGAATTCACAAAACTGGGAAAAATTTGCAAAACGGCGGTTTTGCCGCCAGCGACAATTTGCCAGCGTCAAAATGGGCGCAGCCGTCAAAATTGACATCAATGCCCATTACAGTCAATGGGTGTCCGTTTATCGTCACCGGCGTCAAAATTGCCACCGGCAAAGAAGATGATATTTGTCACTGGGGTGACTTATCTCCCCAAATCTGCTCATGTGTCCAGACCCTTACAGTATGCGAAACGGCAAATTTTAATAAATTCGCCCATCACTATAGATGAGCAATGTTTGTAATCACAGTTTGGCTTCTAATGCAATCATTTACAGGATACAGGTTTTTTATGAACATGCAACTGCAGTTGCAACCAATCAGCAATTTGTCTGCTGGCAACTGCTCTTATGCAATTTATTACCTATGTTTGTACATCAGCCCAACAGTATTTTCGCAGATAATGGTTCCTCCACATAAATGTGTTATTTTTGCATGTAACAAAAGCAGTGGTGTATCTATATAGGAAGTAGATCCCATGGTCACAGGTCAGCTTCCTCTCTAGCATTAAAATCATCCCTCACCCGTGTAAGCATGCAACAGGGGAGTGGGGTTGCAGACAAGAGAAGTCTGAACACCTGGCCTGTTTGAAAATTTTTGAGGGGGGCTGGCATGCTCTTGTTATACCACTGAACAAAATGTAAAAACCTTACTAGGGGATTTTGCTTTGCACAAATTTAATATAGCTTTTGCAAACCCGAAAACTGTTTAGCGATGACTTCCGACAGTGGAAGACTGTTTGCGAATTTTATAGTTTGTGCCAATGCGCCATAAATGTAATAAAACTTCTTAATGAAAGAGTCGTTATGCTTGCTAAAAAAGATTACAACACCTTCAAGCACTTCTTAAGAGTGCGAAATTAAAATTTGCAATGCAATAACAGTTTATGGAACAATTTTACATTGTGATATGTGGATTTTTATTCTTATTAGTGCAAATTGTTTTGCTCTTTGCAACTTTTATTACATTCCCCCTTAAATACAATGCAGTGTGCAAAGTGCAATTTTTGTGCAATTCCAGGAAAATTGCAGCAGAATTTGCAAATATGGCTTTTTGGAATGGGTATACTATTGAGTCGCTTTTGTTTTGTGCCATTTATCAGCATTCTTGTGTGATTTTTTTAGGCGCAAGTCTGTTGTAGCTTTTGACTCAACCCAAAGTGAACTGGTGTGTTTATAACAGCATATAACGTGAAATTATAAAACAGTTTTATAAAAAGACACCTGAAAACGAGAAAAAGTTTAAATTCTGACAATTAAGGACTTTAAATTGAACAGAAAATTGTTGCTCATAATTCTTTATTGCTGATTCTTCTGTATTATGTTGCAATTTATCCTAACCTTTCTATTGTTCATCCAAATAAAAGCAATATGCCAGACATAATTACTCCAATATAGGGTTTATTGCTTGTGTTATCAAGCAATAAACCCTATAGCCTTAATGTGTTTTATATTTAGCATGCTAGTGTCTTTTGCTAAAAATAGAGTTCATAAATATTATTGATATGTAAACAAAATGTCTTTTAGCATTTCCCCTCTTGAGTTTACATTATTCATACATTTTAAGATGCAATTCTCTTTTCAAGATCTCATACATATATTAATGAAGTTGGCATGAGTAGAAAGAACATAAAAGATATTGTGCCATAACCTATAAAAAAGAAGGTTTCCATTCTATATCACGTAGCTAAGAAAAGAAAAAGAAATTCTTTATTGCTACCTTTTACAAACATGCAGTATCTAATTGTTTGTTTTAAGAATGAAGTCATATGATGTTTAGGGATTTCTATTGCATTAGAATAACAAAAAAAAATAATTATTTAGCAAAATCTAAAGAATGCCTGTGGGAGTGATCCAGGAACTGGGAAATGACAGGGCCATGACAGTACTGAACTGCAGGAATTTAAGACAGGAATCATGGGTGTAGTAGTGTATCACCTATTTGGCTGTATTTAGACAAATACCAACTAGTGTGATAGAGCATAGGCTACATACAAACCTCTTTCTTCAGAATGGGCTTTCGATAAATGGAAATAACACGTATTGATGTGAACTACAACTCACTACTGCCAAAGATGTAGAATAACAGATGTTGGACGCCAGGGGTTCTTTGCAAACAGATGGAACAGGCTTTATTCAATACAAAGCGCCCCACAGATTTAATACTCACAACTGAGTTAGATCATAACATATGCCAGGTACATTCATAGGTGTAACAGATGCAGCATGGAAATGCACCATAGTAGAGATAGCATGGAGAGTTGATAGGATCACCTTCCAGGGTTTCAGTACCTCATGTGGACCGGATCCATACAGCAGACGTGGATCAGGTTTAAGAACACTGCCTGAATTCCCTTGTCAGTACTGTGGTCCCTTCACTACAGGCAAAGTAGAGCCTGGGGAAGAGCTATTCCCTTCTATCCTCCTTGGTGGAGCTTGAGCTGCTCTTACTAGCTAAGTCTCTCTGACTCACTCTCACTAGAAAGTGCTATAAAAAGACATATCCTATACACTGGCTTCACTTCATTCAAGGGGTCCCTGTACCCCAACTTTGCTAAAAGGGTTGTCCCTTTAGGGCCTAACACTTCTGGGGCCTTGTTGACTCCAGGCTCAGTGGAACAACTGCCCAGGTCAACTGCTGCAGGCCAAAGGGGAAGTGCCCCACCCTGCAAAGCACTTTGTTACAGCACTGCAGGAAGTGGTCACTACTTATAACCAATAGAATTGGTATGCAAATAATGTATAATATATTTCATGGGTCTAACCCAGCAACAGGGAAAGGAGACACTGGAAGGGAATGAAGCCATAAGGGCCATTACACTTATGGGTCCCTACAGTAGTTTTTGTGTTTCCTGTTAGGAGGTGTGGAGTCACAGTGGCTTAAAGCAGAAGGAACCCTTAAAATGAATAGGACAGAACTTATTGCATCAGCCTAAAGTTTCAGATTCTCAATAGCAGCAATGATCCGGGACTTCAAACTTGTTACAGAGGGTATTTCACAATGTATAGAAAAATAGATCAGCGCCCCTGGCATCGGAGACAAATAAACATCAGGAAAAAGAGAGAGAGAGAAAAAAATATATAGTGTAGTATTTTTGTAAATTTATATTTCAACACCACGTGTTATTTTCGGGAAATGTTTCTATTGTGTTACTTCCCTTTAAACTCCGGTGTTTTGCGTGTTTCTGTATCGTGCTTAAACCACTCCTCCTGTGCCCTTTAAGTTTTCCCAGTGTGAATCCTTCCACCGATAACCTGTAGCAATGCCTACTTGTATCGTGTAATATTGCTTTACTAAAACATATAAAATCTATTTTAAAAAGGTTCACTCACATTTTCAATGTCCTTTATACACATATCCAAAGTAAAAAGGCTGTTTTGCGCAGGTTGCCTAGTTGTTTCCGTAATGGGAGTTGAAGAGCCGGCAATCAGGGTCTTGTAAGTAGGCATTTCTACAGGTTATCGGTGGAAGGATTCACACACAAAGGGCACAGGAGGAGTGGTTTAAGCACGATACAGAAACACGTGAAACACCGGAGTTTAAAGGGAAGTAACACAATAGAAACATTACCCGAAAATAACACGTGGTGTTGAAATATAAATTTACAAAAATACTACACTATATATTTTTTTTTCTCTCTCTTTTTTTCCTGATGTTTATTTATCTCCGATGCCAGGGGCGCTGATCTATTTTTCTATACATTGTGAAGTATTCTACAGTTGGGAGGACTGAAGTAGGATCGGCAGGAGCAGATTAAACCAAAAGACTGACTTTTCCATTTATTTTGCAACTTGTTACGGTTTTGCATCTAGTTGGGAAATTTTTGAACTTTTTCTTGTCACAGAGGGTCACCATCTTGGAAAGTGTCTGCGACACTCACATGCTCAGTGGACTCTGAGCAGCTGTTGAGAAATTAAGCCTAGGGGTTGTCGCAAATTATCAAACAGAAAATGAGGTTGGTCTGTAATATAAATGGATGCTACATATCCATATATAATTATCCATATTAATTACTAATCAGCCTTATATTGTGATAATTCTATTCTATGTCTATTGTATATTTTGAGTCAGTCCCTAAGCTCAGTAAGTGACAGCAGGAAAGTTGCACCTAGGAGTGACAACAGGTGGGTGCCTCACTCTTGGTTATAAATATTTGCAGCTTTCAGTGGCTATTGAAGGTTACAGAAAGTTAAAGGGGTTGTTCAATCTTCAAACACTTTTTTCAATGCAGCTGTTTTCAGATTGCTCACGAGAAATAAAAACTTTTTTAAATTTTTTCCATCTTTTACTTTTTACGGTTTCTCCAAAATTGAAGTTTAAAGGAACAGTTCAGTGTAAAAAGAAAAATTGGGTAGGCTGTGCAAAATAAAATATGTTTCTAATATAGTTAGTTAGTCAAAAATGTAATGTATTAAGGCTGTAGTGACTGGATGTCTAACATAATAGCAAGAATCCAACTTCCTGCTTTTTAGCTCTCCAACTCGGAGTTAGTCAATGACTGGAAGGGGGGCCACATGGGACATAACTGTTCAGTGAGTTTACAATTGATCCTCAGCATTCAGCTCAGATTCAAAAGCAACAGTTATGGCCCATGTGGCCCCCCTCAAGTCACTGATTGGTTACTGCTTGGTAACCAGGGTAACCAGTTAGTGGACACCAAAAGAGAGCTGCAAAGCAGCTTGATGTAATTTCAGACATCCAGTTTCTCCAGCCTTTATACATTACATTTTTGTCTAACTAATTATATTAGAAACATTTTTTATTTTGCACAGCCTATCCATTTACACAGTTTTTATTTTTATACTGAACAATTCCTTTAAGGTTCCTATCTCTGGTGTTTCAGTCTGGCAGCTCAGTAATTCAGGTGCATTTTCTGAACTGTTACAATTTTCTACATTAGTTGATGCATTAAGTTGATACATTTCTTAGCAGCATCTTTAGCATATTAGCAACTAATATATCAATTATAATTGATCTTACTCAGCAGGGACAAAGATAACAAATGTATCAACTAAATGTATACATTTTTAACAGTAACAGAGTCCTCCCAAAACTGCTTCAGAAAGACAAAGGAAGGTGAAAAATATAACTTTACACTTCAATATAAGAAAAACGGTCACAAGTAGAAAATAGAAATTAATTGGAAAAAAGCCTTTATTTCTGGTGAACAATCTGAAAACAATTAGGTGTTTGAAGGTGTTAAATATTATAAAAAAATTAATATTTACATTGGCCTAATGCTTTACATATGTTTATATTCATATTGTTTTTTATTTATGTAAATGTGTTAATAAATAATCTTTGACCTTTTTCACCCAAAGCATTTGGTGTAGTCTGCAACCCTCACCACTGCCACGTGTACCTTTAACTCTTCTTTTGCGGCCGCGAACAGGGGACTTCAGGTGGAACACTGTCTGGCAGGGAGCTGGTCTGGGTCAGCGGGGCCCACTAGGTTTTTTCCTGGTTTCCCACCGGCCCAGTCCAACCCTGCCAGACAGGTAATAAACGAAGCAATTTAGCTCTTAATAAAAATTAAAATAAATAAATAAATTATTTATAAATGAAAAGTTTTGGTCACCCTGAAGGACATTTTCAAGACTTCTACAGAAAATCCACTCCACATACACATACAAAAAAACATACAAAAAATTACAAAAAATTATTCTTATGCCACCAATACATCACTGATAATGATTGAATCTGCAGCAAAATATTTTTGTATATTTCACTGGCTATATATGGAGGCAACCAGGGACTTAATTGACCTACTTAAGGTATTGCTACAGTGCAAATAGCAATAAATGTTTTACCTTTTGTGTAAGTCTTATGAGTCTTCCTGTGTATATTGAACTACATTCCATCACTTGGACTGAAAACTTTGTTTAAAGGAATTGTTCAGTGTAAAAATAAAAACTGGATAAATAGATAGACTGTGCAAAATAAAAAGTGTTTCTAATGAAGTTAGTTAGGCAAAAATGTAATGTATAAAGGCTGGAGTGATTTCATGTATAACAAGTCAGTCAGATCACTACTTCCTGCTTTTCAGCTCTCTTGGTTTACACTGACTGATTACCCTGGCTACCAGGCAGTAACCAATCAGAGACTTGAGGGGGGGCCACATGGGTCATTTCTGTTGCTTTTGAAACTGAGCTGAATGCTGAGGGTCAATTACAAACTCACTGAACAGAAATGTACTATGTGGCCCCCCTTCAAGTCGCTGACTAACTCAGAGTTATAGAGCTGAAAAGCAGGAAGTTGGATTCTGGCTGTTTTATTAGACATCTGTTCACTCCAGCCTTTATATATTACATTTTTGGCTAACTAACTATATTAGAAACATTTTTTATTTTGCACAGCCTATCTATTTACACAGTTTTTATTTTCACACTGAACTGTTCCTTTAAATAGTGCCCTCCTACATATGCTGAAATATACTAATACTTCTAATGGCCTCAACATTTCTACTTATTGACCCCCTATGACTAGTGATGGGTGAATCTGTACCGTGAAATTCGCGAAACAACAAAAATTTTGCAAATGCATTGAAGTCAGTGGGTGTCAAATTAATTTTGACACACGTCAATTTTGACACAATCGACAATTTTTATATGCACGACCATTTGATCCAAATGCATTAAAGTCAATAGGCAACTGAATGATTTTGACGCGCGACAATTTTTATGCACACAACAATTTTGATGCACTACAATTTTGATGCACAACAATTTTTTTTGACTTGGCAGATTTTTTGCCGGCTTATTGCTGGCACAGTTTCGCAAATGAATTTGCTTGCAGCAAAACGTGTAAATTTGCCGCAAAGTTGTGTCTGGTGAATTTATTCGTCAATCACTACAAGTTTGAAGTCTTGGATCATTGCTGCTATTGAGATGCTGGTGCAGTATATTAAATATGGCATTTAAGCCATATTCATTTTTAGGGTTTAGTTAGTATAACGAACATGCACACGTTTAACTATGTGCAAATATGTTTGGGAGCTTCAGTTAAGATAGCACCACAGTACTACAGTATACCCCTTTAAAAAGGTCAGGAAAAACAAGAAATCCAGAGGTAGAGATAGATCCCCAGGTAGAGTAAATGAGACTGAGATGAAGTCATCAGCAATGGAGATAACCCAGTACAAAGGAAAATGAGCAGACACTCATGAAAATGAAACCTGAATATTTACTTATATAACTAAGGTGTACAGTCATATTTTGCGATACTATTGCTTGTCATAGGCTCATTACTACCTGCTTTCTAACATTATCTAGAGGGAGACAAACAAAACCTTCCTGCCATGAAATCTGCAAATTCAGCCTCAGAGAGGTAGAAATTACTTTCTGACAATATGATAATATGGCAATTAGATATCTCCCTGGATCAATTACTACAACAGTTTAGCAAATCATACTTAGACATTTTTGTATGCCTTTATAAAGAAATTCAATCTATTATTGAATCACACCAATGAAATACAAACCAATTCCAACCAACATTAACATCCCTCTTGTATGGAATTCCATAAAATGCATTTTCTTACAATTAAAGGGATTCTGTCATGATTTTTTAAATTACACTGCAAATAATTCACTCTACCATATAAAATGTTATTCCTGAACCAACAAGTACTGTATGTATGTAGGAAGCCATCTCTGTAATTCTTCCTGGTTATGTGCTTCAGAAAGAGTCATCACTTCATGATGGAACTGCTTTCAGATAAGCTATTGCTTATCCTACTTAGCTGAAGGAGTTGCAGTGGGTCTTGGATTTTTACTATTGAGTGCTATTCTTAGATGTACCAGGGAGATATTTTCTTGTGTTAGGGAGTTGTTATCTTGCTACCTTCCCATTGGTCTGCTGACTTGTACAGATAGGAAGGAGGAGCAGTTAGCGAAATCCAGGAACAGGCTTGGTCGAACCACACGGGCAACATGGTACCAAGACAGGTAACAGGATCAAGGTCAGGGTCACAGGCCAGGGTCATAAATAGATATTACAAAGCAGAACCAATAGGAATAAGAAGAGTGGTCAAACCAGGCAGCAAGATGGCAGAGTCAGGGACAGACAGAGGTCAAACACAGAATATCAAGACAAGAATAAATATCAGAATGCTCCCATGAACCAGAAAGAACCTTTACATTGGGCAAAGTGCAATTGGCGCCGGTGCCTTTAAATATTTGAATCTCGCCCCGCCAATTTAAACCAGGAAGCGAGCGGGGCTTCTATCCATTCACAATGCTCGAGGATGACGTAGCAGGTTTTCCCATCATGTGTGAGATGGACGTCTCCATCACACCCCCACTAGACCACCAGCGTGAGTTCTCACACTAGCAACATGTCTGGCCCCGTGCCAGATTTCAAAATTAAATATAGAAATATCTGTTTGGTCTTTTGAAAAATGCCAGTGCATAAAGAAGCAGCACTATTAACTGATTTGTTTTAAAAAAAAAAAAAAACATGATTTGTTTTAAAAAACATGTTTATTTAATAACTTTAATGTGCATGGTGATGCTGAAACTCCTGTTTTTCCAATATCAGTGGATACTCTACTATTACTTGCAACTTGGAAGAACTATGGAAGAAAATTGACAAATGTTGACAATACCCTTGTATATCTGTATCTGTATATCTGTATACATTCTGAATATGGAAAAGCACAGTATTAACATCCACCCGACATGCGGGTCTCTCAGTTCTTTCAAGTGGCATGCAGTACAAGCCAGTCACATTATATCAAAAAATGCATTTAAAAAAAAAATACATAACAAGCAATGCTGCCCTGCTGGTTATGAGTACCTTTTCAATAAAACATGATTACTCATGTTTCTTTATTGGGGTGATGGTTTTCCTGGTATAAGCGAGTCCACATGATCATTGTATAGTATATATCTTTTTACCAAGGGGTAAGCAAAACACTCATTCTGAACATACTGCAAACAATGTATCTACCACTCCAGTAGCAACTCCATCTCTGTACACTGCAGTTTCACATTACTAAAACATATTGGGTCTTGAAATAAGCAACAAAACACTATCTGTCATTGATCAAGTGCAGGCATTTTTGTTTTAGGTATATTGATATAATATACGAGATAATGATGTAATAAATGCTGTTTAATAATGCAGATTGTGTCATATGACTCATTGAAGCTTCTGTATTAAAAAACACAATTGTAAAATGAGAAAACACTAGATGCCACCTCAGGCTATGGTCTCATGCCTTCAGTTATGGAACTATGGAACTCAGTAAATTCTAATATCCTTATATTTCACAACAGGGGGTATATTATTCCATATATACATGACATTTGATTTAAAAATATTTTACCTAATCTAGTGTACTGTGGGTTGCTTTGTTGGTTAAGGGGTTGAATAAATGTACTTTAATGTGAAAAACCATGAAAGATGAGACCTACAGAGATATTCATTGCTAGAACTGTCAACATCAAATGATGGGTTTCTATGCACAGCTGAGATCTAAGGCATAAATGGATAATTGTGATTAACATAAATCCATGCCTGAAGTGAATTTATTGGGAATATGAAAGGTTCTGTTATAAGCTATCATAAGAATATAAATTTCTAAAGTTTGCTTGCTTAAAAAAAATATTAATTTCTTAAGAACTGGAATGGAATCACCTGGGCATTACTGGAGTAATACTGCTGTCAGCCGATTCATGGTAGAAAAAAAAACTAGGGCAAATTTGTCTTTTAGATACTTTGGTGTCACATAAGAATGTTGTGCATTGGGTGTATTTTGCCGTGGTAAGCAATGAAACAAAATATATTTTTAATTAAAATGACAACTTCAAAAGGAATCTGAAGGAATTTTCATCTTTTTTAAAATATGAATATTTTTGCTGTAATGAACACTGAACACTGCCATGTATTATAGTCTGTTTAATATCTAAGGAACATGGTTATCCTTAATAAATTGTAACAAATCACAAGGCATTGAAAGCAAATTACAAATGTACTGAATGTCTGTTATATTCATTGTGCAGTTTTCTTTGTTTTTGTTTTTTTGCTGTAGAACTGTGAATTGTTCTTCTGTTACACAACATGCAGGCTTACTGGAGAGCAAGCAGATTTTTTTTGTATTTTGATTTGGGCTAGGGAAGCACGTCCTATGTGGAAATCAAGAACCAAGATAAAGATCTTATTGAGAAAGCAGAAGGTTTTCAATAAGAGTCTTTGTTTCTCATGGCATCTCTTCAGGATTTAATGCCAACCCTGCATGCTTGAATCAGCAGAACAGGTTGTCCCTGACTAATTTCATTGCTAACCTTAAATGTCAGGCAATATATGTAATAGCTAATTAATCATGACATGCCAATGTTTTCTAATGCTTTAGATTATTTCCTAATGTGTCCATGAATACAAAACTACTTGTTTAAGATGTGTTAATATCAAAGCCGTAACAAACATTAACCTTAATAAGATATTGCATAGTGTTCATGTGAGTAGAAAATGGACAATTTGTGATATTCACTTTTGTGACCATAGTTGACCATACTTGTATGAAATGCAGCATTAATAATAAAAGAATTCCATGTTTACTTTTCCTTACCCCTCCACCCCCTTTTTTTTTTTAATAAAAGGCCTCCATTCATTTACTCTCCCCAAATCATATTAGTCCATAGTTCCCAGATTCAGCCTTTGGTGGCACTAAAGGTTAAGATTTAGCCGAGTGAAAGTTGCGGTTACGATAGGACATTGTACAATTTGGTATCATAAAGATAGATTTGAAATATTGTCAGTCAAATTACTAGTTGATGAACAAAAACGTCAAAACAATAAACTGTTGCTATTAATAATTTGCTATATTATGCACAATAGACTCGTTACTTGTTTGAATTAAGGTATTATACATATAAGCATATACTCAGGTCTCGTGTATCTCATTTAAAAAAAAAATAAAATAAAAATAAATACATAATAAAGAGATTTCCAATAAAAGGCTCTCTAGCATAAGGAATTAGCCTCTAAAGAACTGTGCAGCATTGCAACATTAATGTGTGCATTGGAAGGCCCACTAGGGCATAGAAGTAAGTGATATGCTTCTGTAAACCTGTCGTGAAGAAGTGTTAAGCAACATCTTAACATTGCTCAAGAGAACTCTGCAGCACTGCAACTTCCCTGTCTCCAGTAATTTCCAGTCTTTTAAAGGGCTCCATTAGCAAAGAACATGCATTGCTCTGCATTACTTCTACTCAGATGGAAGAGTATATTTCAATATATTTCTATATGTGTTGGTAATTCCCTAGCTGTCTGATCTTTCTACATTTTTAAACAAATGTTGAATTATAAACGATGGCTCAGAGTAACAGATAAGGCATATCAGGTGTTTCTCTTTACACTCAACATGGTATGTGTTGAAGTAAAGGATTTTTAAAGCAGCCTTGACATTGTTTCGCCAAGAATGGATGCAAAGTTTTCAAAGGGCAAAGCAGTTCATACAATGAAGCCTGAAACAAAATCAACTTTTAGCATTGCAAAAAAAGTACCACCAAGTTTAAAAGATTGTTAGTTTCTATTAATAAAATATTGCAAAAAAGTACCAGCAAATTTAAAAGATTGTTAGTTTCTATTACAAGTAGTTAGTTTATATATATATATATATATATATATATATATATATATATATATATATATATATTATTACTTATCACATCTGTGTTTTATACTCTGTAACAGTCTTTCTTGCCGCCTTAATGATTAGGAAATCTTTGCAATGGCTTGACTGCTTATTCGCCAACACAGATAATAGTATTCAATGAAGGTTTCCTGGAATGGATAAGTTGCTGAGGATATCTTTTTTTATTATTAACAGAAACAGTGGTGCCAAGACTTTCCCCATAACTTAGGACCTGTTTCAATGTATTAATTTCAATGAAATACTTTCTTCAAAAAAGGGTAGGGTACAGAGGCACATTACTGGTATTTTTTTGTAGCAAATGTGTTATATAACACAGTTATAGAAGGCTGGAAACTATAAAGCCATTATAGGTAATTGCAGGGTTTTATTATTCTTCATATCATTTTTGTGTAATAAAATCAGATATGTCAGTGATATGAGTATATTTATTAATTTGTTATCGTGTTGTACCCTATATAGTAGATAATGTAAACCCTGTTGATATTTATAATAATTTAAGAAGCAGTCAAGTAGTTTTGTAACCATATAAAGACACCACAACTGCAGACTGAGCTCTTTTATACAGGGCATGGAACACCAAGGTGACTTCTAATATCTTTGTAAATTTAAGCAGTGATACGTTCGTTATCTGTGTGTAAGCATGCTGATTTGTACACACCATTTCTCCCCAATTTATACTACTATCACTTTATCACTGAAATAGCTTTGCTCCTTGGTTAAAGTATTGTCAAAATACTATACTTATTGATTGTAATCTTTCAATACTGGCATCTACAGTATATGACTTGCCTGTCCAACATTTTCCTTCTAAAACAGCATTTACCATCTACTCTTCTGGGAAGGTGCTACACTAGGGAGCCAATGTATCATGCTGTTTAAAACAATGTAGAAAAACATCACCGGTAGGGATGTAGCGAACTGTTCGCCGGCGAACTAGTTCGCGCGAACTTCGACTGTTCGCGTCCGCCGAATGTTCGCGAACGTCGCGCGACGTTCGCCAATTGGTGTTCGCGTTCGATTCGAAGTAAAATTTCGTTCGACCAATCGACCATTCGACCGTTCGATCGCTAAAATCGAACGATTTCCATTCGTTCGAACGATTATAAGCATTCGATTGAATTAAGATCATTCGATCGAATAGCTTCGATCGTTCGATTCGAACGAAAATCGTTCGATCGTACGAATAAAATCCTTCGATCGTTCGATCGAACGATTTTATCGAGCGTTCGAAGTTCGCGAACTGTTCGCGAACTGTTCGCTTTTTTGCCGGTGTTCGCGAACGGCGTTCGCGAACATCAAATCGGCAGTTCGCTACATCCCTAATCACCGGTGATGGTGTCCATAGCAACCAATGAGATGTTTTCTAACTTGTAGGTGACTGTTGAAACCTAATTGCTGATTGGTTGCTATGGGCAACATCACTAGTGATGTTTTTCTCCATTTTTTTACACAGCATGATATATAGACCCCTAGATGTCCAAACATTGTTTGTGGGATTTATTCATATTTATATATATATTGTTGGCCACAGTTGGGGTCACATTAGCATTTGAGTTCAGCCACAGCTGTTCATCTGGATCAAAGTACTCCCATCCCTAGAGATAAATGTTATGATGGACCTCACTTTGCGCATAGGGTTATTATACCACTGAAACCGTAAAGGGCCTATCCCAAAATGCTGGCACAAATAGGATGAGTTGTCAAATACATTATGCCACTGTATGATGTAGTGGCAACTGTGTCATGGTGTGGCTTAACTACCAGTAATTATAGGGGCGTCCACATATTAAAGGCTATGCCATAAAGCAACTGAGGTACTCAAAGTAGGCCAACTATTGCTGTTTGACTACTATGCCATTTTGCTTGTTTTGGTGCCATTGCATTACTTTTTATGCTGTGTGCACATATAGTGTTCCAGAATTGGTATGCGTGTACAATATACAAAGCCCAATGATATATATATAATTTATATAGATGTACATGGTGTGCAAAACTATTTGCCCCCTTCCTGATTTCTTATTCTTTTGCATGTTTGTCACACAAAATGTTTCTGATCATCAAACACATTTAACTATTAGTCAAAGATAACACAAGTAAACACAAAATGCAGTTTTTAAATGAGGGTTTTTATTATTTAGGGAGAAAAGAAATCCAAATCTACATTTTCATGTGTGAAAAAGTAATTGCCCCCTGAACCCAATAACTGGTTGGGCCACCCTTAGCAGCCATAACTGCAATCAAGCGTTTGCGATAACTTGCAACGAGTCTTTTACAGCACTCTGGAGGAATTTTGGCCCACTCATCTTTGCAGAATTGTTGTAATTCAGCTTTATTTGAGGGTTTTCTAGCATGAACCGCCTTTTTAAGGTCATGCCACAACATCTCAATAGGATTCAGGTCAGGACTTTGACTAGGCCACTCCAAAGTCTTCATTTTGTTTTTCTTCAGCCATTCAGAGGTGGATTTGCTGGTGTGTTTTGGGTCATTGTCCTGCTGCAGCACCCAAGATCGCTTCAGCTTGAGTTGACGAACAGATGGCCGGACATTCTCCTTCAGGATTTTTTGGTAGACAATAGAATTCATGGTTCCATCTATCACAGCAAGTCTTCCAGGTCCTGAAGCAGCAAAACAACCCCAGACCATCACACTACCACCACCATATTTTACTGTTGGTATGATGTTCTTTTTGTGAAATGCTGTGTTACTTTTACGCCAGATGTAACGGGACGCGCACCTTCCAAAAAGTTCAACTTTTGTCTCGTCGGTCCACAAGGTATTTTACAAAAGTCTTCGCAATCATTGAGATGTTTTTTAGCAAAATTGAGACGAGCCTTAATGTTCTTTTTGCTTAAAAGTGGTTTGCGCCTTGGAAATCTGCCATGCAGGCCGCTTTTGCCCAGTCTCTTTCTTATGGTGGAGTCGTGAACACTGACCTTAATTGAGGCAAGTGAGGCCTGCAGTTCTTTAGATGTTGTCCTGGGGTCTTTTGTGGCCTCTCGGATGAGTTGTCTCTGCGCTCTTGGGGTAATTTTGGTCGGCCACTCCTGGGAAGGTTCACCACTGTTCCATGTTTTTGCCATTTGTGGATAATGGCTCTCACTGTGGTTCGCTGGAGTCCCAAAGCCCATGGAGTACACAGGCCCATGTAGATTTGGAGTTTTTTTTCTCCCTTAATAACATAAACCTTCATTTAAAAACTGCATTTTGTGTTCAATTATGTTATCTTTGACTAATAGTTAACGGTTTTTGATGAGCAGAAACATTTAAGTGTGACAAACATGCAAAAGAATAAGAAATCAGGAAGGGGGCAAATAGTTTTGCACACCACTGTATATATATATACTGTATATATATATATATATATATATATATATATACTATAACAAACAAGGGAAAGTTGTGCTCACCACTATTTTTTAAAACCATTAGGTGGGGGTGCAATGAGGCTGTGACCACAAAATACATATAGACAAATACAAGAATCCTCTGCACTCAACTGATTATCAGTATATTTAAGACAGAGACATTTTGTGCATACTGCTACTAAAAAATGCCTTACCCTTTAAACAAAACAGGGATTGTTTGTCCATATATTGCAATATATTTAAGATGGCCAACTACGTCAAAGTCATCCCATATCTGGCCAGTCCTATGCTCAATTTTATCTGATTCATTAAGAATTCTATTGCTTCATTATACATTTTACAAAGGGACTAGGTTTTACCTGCAACTTACTTGCTGCTTTCAAAGTAAAACTCCCAAACTTGGCTGCCCTTTTATTAGACACCAGTGGGATCACCTGACTATAGCTGGGAAGGGTGGGAGCTACAACATGGAGCTGGTCACTGCTCCTGTATAAACTATAACAAACAAGGGAAAGTTGTGCTCACCACTATTTTTTAAAACCATTAGGCGGGGGTGCAATGAGGCTGTGACCACAAAATACATATAGACAAATACAAGAGTCCTCTGCACTCAACCCATTATCAATATATTTAAGACAGCGACATTTGTGCATACTGCTACTGAAAAATGCCTTACCCTTTAAACAAAACAGGGATTGTTTGTCCATATATTGCAATATATTTAAGCTGGCCAACTACGTCAAAGTCATCCCATATCTGGCCAGTCCTATGCTCAATTTTATGTGATTCATTAAGAATTCTATTGCTTCATTATACATTTTACAAAGGGACTAGGTTTTACCTGCAACTTACTTGCTGCTTTCAAAGTAAAACTCCCAAACTTGGCTGCCCTTTTATTAGACACCAGTGGGATCACCTGACTATAGCTGGGAAGGGTGGGAGCTACAACATGGAGCTGGTCACTGCTCCTGTATAAACTATAACAAACAAGGGAAAGTTATGCTCACCACTATTTTTTAAAACCATTAGGCGGGGGTGCAATGAGGCTGTGACCACAAAATACATATAGTCAAATACAAGAATCCTCTGCACTCAACCCATATAGTTCCATATGTGGTGCACGCCAGTAAAAATTCAGCTTATGCCTGGGTGCTGTCACATATATCATAGATAGTTGTTCCACATAAATGACGCACTCTAGGACTTCATAGTAGTCAAACAGAATTTATTGTCAACATTTCTGTCCCATCTGGGACCCTTCTCAAGACATTACATAGACAGAAATGATAAATTCTTTTTGTGTTTGACTACATTATGAAGTCCTGGAGTGTGTATAGTATATAATATAGTATTTGTATTAACCAGTAGGCATAACTAAAATTTTCTCCCAGCCTTTCTCAACTCAACTGTCCTGGAAAGTTCAGAACATTTACAAGTGTACAGGTTATACAATAGATTGCACCCTGACACACATGTTCTTACCAAAAGATTGTATAGGAGTATATTTATGATAGGGTGAAACCTGAGTTCTCTCTATTTTCACACTTTGATATGCCCTTAAAATCTTATAGAATTGCATTGTGAGCTTTAAAATTTACCTTTGGTACCACGGCAATAATATTATTGTAATAAACATTTTGCTTCAACACAGTCTACAGTAATCTTATAGTTGTACTTTTACTGCAGATGCTTTGGTAAAGATGTTTGGTAGTGCATTATGCTTTTCACCAATTTAAAAGAAAAAAATGCTCCGTTTTCTGAGATGTTGGTATTTAACATCTAAATGTGCTGATGTGTAAGACAAAGAGAATGTGATGAACACAAAGCAATTCCTCGTTGAATATGCCCACAGCAGGGCATTTCACAGCTACAGTACACTCTATTTAAATTGTTCTTCTGCCTGCTGTTTAATTTAAACCTCCAGTTTTCCTGATGCAATGTGTTTGTTTCTGCTATTAGTGTAGCTTTTAACATTTTCACAGCTATTATAGTTACGAGTGTAAATGATTCCAAACAATTCTCAGTCACACTGTGTTGTACCTGTAAGGGCAAAGTGGCAGCTGGAGAGGTGAGACGTTTCACTCTGCACTTTGTGATCATCAGAGTTGTATAATGTGTTGTTTTCTCTCGAATTAATGGTGCCTTATTTAGCATCTATATTCCCATTCTTTTGGCTTTTCCTGTTCCTACAGAAGGGTGTATTGTGTTGCATAAAGAAAGATGATCAAGTGAAGAAATGTAGTCAGTAAAATTAAAGGGTTCATTTACTGAAACAGTTGCCATAAACAAAGATGACTTTCCCCTATTTCCTTCAACTACTGTATACTCATGTGATGTGCCAGTTCGCCAGTCGCACCTACTTTTGTGCATAAAGCACAAGCTGCAGCACACACTGGTGCAATGGACCCCCGTGTCAACTCCTGCCTTGACACATAGGGGCATATTTATCAAGGGTTGAATTTCTAATTGAAAAAACTTCGAAATTCAAAAAGACCAACCGAAAAGGTCCATTTTCTATTGAATAGGTCCGTATTCGGCCGAATTAAAATCGCACGAATAGAAGGAATATTGCATTCAATCAAATTTGAGTCAAAGTTTTTCCAAAAAAAGTCCAGCAATTGACTTCAAATAGGTTCTAGGAGGTCCCCCATAAGCTAAAACATCAATTCGGCAGGTTTTAGATGGCAAATGGTGGAAGTTAAATTTGTAAAGAGACAGTACATGATAAATTTCAATATTCAAATTTTAACATTTTTTTCAAATTCGAATCAGATTTGGACTATTCCCTAGTCACAGTACACAAAAAATAGCTTGAAATTTATAGATGTTTCATTCTGTGCCAGTGAAATAGGATCTAACTAAGGAGAAGAGAAGAGTATAAGTTAGGCCTGGACTGGCAATCTGTGGGTTCTGGCAAATAGCTGCAAAGGCTGCTATAAGTTGCCATTTGCATTGACTATTTAGTGGGGAGCAGTATGGACCTCTGCATAGGGTGTTTGGGACACTGTGTATCAGTCCAGACCTAGTGTTAGTGCATCTCTATGTATCACCCACCTCCAATATGACAGGAGAAAATTGTTCTCAAACCTGTGTAATTCAGTAACAACCTCAAATTGATATGCCTATGGTACATGGCAAAATATTTTGTTCTGCTTTGCAGATACTGGGCACAGATGCGTACGAATAGTACGATCGGACTTTCCCATCTCCCGACTTGCCACTAACCATTCAGATCAAATAAATTACAAAAGAACATGATGTTATGTCCGACAAAGCTAGTGACAGTCTCCCTCTGAAAATAGTACTATCGGCAATACACGCAGAGATATTACCCGCAGCCGACAGAAATCTTTTAACCTGTCCGATCGACCAAACGACCGATCTCTGCTGGACGGAAAATGTCGGGAATCTCCACACACGGTCCGAAAATTGTACGAATCCTCGATTTGTACGATCAGATCTTTGTGTCTATGGCCAGCTTTAGATTGTAGAAAGAATGTTGCACTGTGAATAAAAGCATGACAAATAATGGAATTCATTTGCCCTTTTTGCTTTTATGATAAACGAGTCCTTAAAGGGGTTGTTCACCTTTGAAATAACTTTTAGCATGATGTAGAGTGTGATATTCTGAGACAATTTACAATCGGTTTTCATTTTTTATTATTAAAAGTTTTTCAGCTATTTGGCTTTTTATTCAGCAGCTCTCCAGTTTGCATATTAAGCAATCTGGTAACTAGGGTCCAAACTACCCTGGCAACCATGCATTGATTTGAATAAGAGACTGGAATCTGATTATAAACATGAGTAATTAAGAAGTAGCAATAACAATACATTTACAGCCTTACAGAGCATTTGCTTTTTAGAAGGGGTCAGCAACGCCCATTTGAAAGCTGCAGAGAGTCAAAAGAAAAAGGCAAAAAACTATAAAACTATAAAAAAGAAATAATGAAAACCAACGGAAAAGTTGCTTAGAATTAGCCATTCTATAATATACTAGAAGTTACTTTAAAAGTGAAACATCCTTTTAAAACCCTAAACTGCAAAGTAATTGCTATTTTACTGCAAGGGCAGAGGATTATTTGTTATTCAGCTCCCTCAGATGAAGCCCCCTGATACACCTCCTAAAATAAACAGCGCCTTATCCAGCTCCTGTTTCATATGATTTCCGCGCAGGCGCATTAGATACGAGTCGCCTTTGCCCGCACAGCGCATCTTGGAAACATTTACATTTCCCATACAGTATAATTACAAAATGAATCCATTGTGTGCCTGTAGGCTCCATGAAATGGGAAGTATTTAAGACTTTAATATCAGATGTTTTATTGTTCTGGCAGCAGCAGCAGCTCCACTCGTAGCGCCGATTGCAATAAACTCGCGGGTGCGTGGGATGCAAATTGCTAGAGCAAAGTCTCCGAGAGATGAATCGCGTTGCAACGGATGGAAATTGATCTACATCCCCTGGAAAATAAATAAATAAAGCTGAAAGTGACTATCCGTATTGAATGTGCTTAAATGCTGTAATTTAAATAGTCGCGGTCAGTGAGTGTATTTGTTTCATATATTATTCCGGGGGATAGTATTAATGGCACAAGGATCATGTGACAGAAGCATCATACTGTTTGTGACACCCGCTTATACACACATAGCTGTGCCATAGGCTCTCACTACATAATAATCTGCCTGTCCGAGCGTCAATCATTAGTGCCATTGCTTTCTTTCAGCCATATAACCGAACTAACGCCGTTTACTCTGAGTCAGAGAGAAGTGTCTGTCCAATGAAATTGCAGTACAATGTTGCGCAGATTGTAGCCCTGATTAAACTATTACACATACACTGCGTGACTCTGCTCCCCGACCAACACAAATAGTAGACTACGCACTGGCAGCCAAGTGTGAGCTAATAACGTGTAGTAGTCTACTGCTGCTTCTGACTGGATATTACTGTGAAAGTGTCCGCCGTCCTTTGTTGCAAGAGGTAGCAGCAGCAGCAAGTTGCCTGGGAAGATACGTGCGACAGGTTTCCCAGGCAGGGACCACAGCTGGGCACTAGGGCAGCCTGACAAACTTAAAGTGTTTGCTAAAGAAAGACTGGGAAGGAAAGGCTGAGGCTCCCATTCTTCCAGCCCGTGTCCAGGCAACCAGAGAATATGTGTTAGTGACAGTGAGAGCTGCACTGAGCTCCAGTCTACAGACTGTCTGCAAATAGCAAGGGCAGCAGTTCTATACACACACACTCAGCAGACACACATTCTTCTTGGATTGTCTTTATTATTAGTAGTATTTATATTAAATGTTAGTGGGTTTCACGTTTCTTTAATTTACAGGGCTGTATGATTCATTTATCCCATGGCATGAATATTGCTGGATCCTTTGTTCAATTCCCTTGCAGTGTAATATTAGACTGGAGTTCTAGCCCCTCTATGACCCTTCCTAGAGTATTTATTCGTCTCTGCAACCGCCGCCCCCTCTGGTGTAGTGCAAATAATAATCTATCACCAAATCATTTGCCAGTAGCTCTGGCCCCTCTGCTGGTGAATGTGAGGAGTAGGAGCCCTGGCACTGAGCATCCTCCAGCTTTCCTTGGCTTGCTTCTCCCTCGTCTCCAAACTGACCAGCAGCAACTGGCCGGCCGCTACCGGCGACTGAGGGTCGAGGGACAGGTTGAAAAGATCAGGGAGGAAGGGGTGGCTGGTGACGTCAGGATGCTGAGCAGAAGGAAAGTTGCGCCGGGCTGTGGCACTGTTTAAATAAGAAAGGAGCGGGCAGTGGCACTGAGCCTCGGAGCTGGCACCCACTCCTCCTGCCAACCACCTTGGAGAGCGCGTTTCCATGTGAGGGAGCTCGTTGGTTAGAAAAAGAAATCTCCTAAGAAGAGGTGGGAAGGGAGAGCTTCTACCTCCGCAATCAGCAGCAGAAAGGGATCCTGCAGTAGCAGCCGAACTGTCTAGCTCCCCTTTCTTCCTCCCAGTCGGATGATTGTATCGGAATGAATGTATAGGGCCACTTATCACCGAGCCTGCCTAGTGGTATATCCCTGGGCTGAGCCAATCAATCCAGGGCACAGACTAAACGAGGCAGCACAGGAGCCAGACGTGGAGCTGGCAGAGCGCTACATTTGCACAGTGGTAGAGGAGCTACTTTGAGGAGGATTGCAGAATTGCAGCAGATGCCGAGCAACACGTAAGGAAGCCCCCCCTGAACGCGCAGAGGCACATCCCAGGCTACTGCTGCTGCTGCTGCATGAGAGGGGGTCTCACTGGCAGCCTGTGCGAAGTTGCAGCAAAGAGGGGGGTGGATCAGAACAAGCCCAAGCCCTCGAGTGCAAGTAGGAGACACAAGAGCCGCGGTCTCTATCCCTTGCAGCCCGGGGGCGGAATGGACCTGCTAAGCCCGAGGAATTGATGGCCGCGATCTATTGCGCAATCGTGCCTAGTATTCCGGCCAACTCCGAGGAACAGAAAGCTGATTCATGGATGTGCCCCGCGCCCGAGCACAGGATGCAGCAGCCTGACACTTATTGGCGTTAGCGCGGCAGCAGCGAGCTATTTGGGGGGCTCTCGGGGAGCCTTGATGCATCACACTGGTTGGAATTCATTGCGTTACTTTGTGGGGATTTGCTGAGTTGGAAAAAACGACATGCAGCTCTTGAAAGCTTTATGGGCATTAGCGGGAGCGGCTGTCTGCTGTTTTCTTCTGTTTCTTATCCACTCCCAGTTCCTTAAAGAAGGTAAATATGGTTCTGTGTGTTTTTCCTTCTCATCTCCTGCATTGTGCTGCTGTGTGCCAATGAACATTGCCTATGTTGTGGATCTGCGCTAGTGTGTTTAAGGGCAAGCTAATGTGCTGCTTTGTGCATTTAGTAGCAATTAGCAGATGAACACTATGTACAGAGAGACGCTCTTGTGCAGGTGGAATGGCTCTCAGCCGAGCTTGGGAGGGAAAATCACGTTGAGTAATTGGCTTGTTTGGAATCCAGATCAATAGGTGCCCTGATCCCCTTTTATTCAGCAAGTTTTCAATAGATGGCACTAAAGTTCTATACAAAGGGCAGGGAGTGCAAATAGGACGTAGCAAATTCCAAGTTCTCAGCTCTGCAGCTCAGCTTCAGGCCCAAGACCATACAGTAGCGCCAGCTCCCCTCCACTGCCTCAAAACAAAGTCATTCCACTGAAATCAAGCAACCTTACAAATGTGCTGTCTATAGATTCATGCATTCCCACCTCATTTCCTTCTTCCACAAAGAATACAGAAAAACCTTCCTGTTTTTTCTACTCAAATTTGTGATCTTAACTTACCTATTGCTAGTTTCTCTAATGCTTTACTAGCACTTGTGGGTATAATCCCAGTGGTCCCTCATTCTGCCACCTCTTGTACTTGCCAGGTAGAGCCGGAGTCAAGTTTTATTTATATGGCTGTGTAAGAAGGCACACACTTTGGATATATATATATATATATATATATATATATATATATATATATATATATATATATATATATATATATATATATATATATATATATATCTTGAGATATCATATTTACTGTTTGTTTGGGGATTTATAAAATGTAAACCATAGAAAAATGACTTGCCAGTCAGTGCATCTGTTGCAGTGCGCTGTTTGGTAATTATGTTTTCCTCTAAAGCCTGTTGGTACTGAAATTGTCAAATACCGTGTATATTTTTAAGCAAACCGTTATCCCAAATGTGATGATGTCTTTTTCTTCCCAGACCTTGCAAGGACATCTTGCCACATGAGTATTAGCAGAGTCTGTTTGTTATCCTATTTTGCAAAACTGCTACATTTCACATCCGAATCTGTGCAGTAAAATGTCCTGTACAGGTTTATTATCTGTGACAACATTGACATGACAGGGAAATGGAAAGTAAATGTTGCGCACCCACCTTTTCTATTATTTAAGGAAGATGAAGTCTTTCATCAATAAGTGTCAGTTAATGTGCGCCTGGTTAGTTAACTGGCTCAGAACATAAGGCATTTGCATGAAAACATAAGATGCATTCCAACTGACCTAATTCATCCCTTTGCTTGTAATAGCTCATTAATGTTGGAAGTGTATCATGCAAATGATTACAGCTAAAGTATTTATATTTTTATACCCTGTATCTATCAGATTCTGTGTCACTGTTTCTATCATGTCTGTCTGCTGTGCACATGGACCACGCAATGTAATGACAGATATCAATGCTTCATTAATATTACATGGCTTTTGCAAACTATTTATGCAGATGTATTGATTAAACACTTATCTCAGCCTGACCAAATGAAACAAGCTAACATTTCTTTCCTTTGCATGTGTGCCTTGGAATTTAGTTTTTTTTTTTTTAAGCACCAATGTTTAAATGTCAAGATCAGCGTACAAGGGAGATGTTTCCTGTGTTGAAAAAAAATGTGATCTTTGAAAACAAGCCTTTGAAAAGTTCACAAGAATTATTTTCTCAGTTTATGCGCCTTTATTAAGTCTAACCAGACAGAATTTTTTTTAACCCCAAAGTAAAATTCTTTTTAGAGCAGCTTAGAAGGCTCTTAATTACAAATGGCTATACGAGGAGTAACTATGACACAGCATCATAAGTTACCTAGCCAGTTTCTCCTATCAAAATCAGTTGCATAAGAATTGTGTGTAGCCTTCAACCAATACTAATCAAACACATACTCAGCTCGATATACTTGTTCTATGTGCATGTATTTCTATGTGCTGCCCCTTATTCATTATTTATATGCTGTTTGAGTAAATACTTGTTTTTATTGAACTTTTATGCTTTACTGGTCATTTACTTGACTTCACAAAATGCTCTATATATTCATGTATGGGGTTGTGGCATGCACAAGCCATCTGGACTGAATAATCAGTACATTATATACAGAGAAAATGCCCTTTACAAATAGTCAGTACATGAGTATTTCTGAAAACAAATGTGACAAAGGGTTTCCTACTAGATATGGAAATGCCTCATTTCTAATCTGCACAGTAGTCATGAATTCTGTCTTTGATACAAATTGTCTTATCATTTCTACCCAAAGATTTCTTAAAGAGACATTCTTCTTTCCTCTTATCTGTATCATTCATCAGCAAGTTATTGATTCCTCCTCTCAAAGCAGCCATTAGGATTTCTAAAATGGCCTGAGGATGCAAAGGTGATGGGTGATCCCAAGGATGGTATCTCAACTGAGTTATAAACCACTTAAGAAGCACTTGCTTCTAAATTGCTGGTTCATCCAGGATTGTTTCCTTTTAGCTGTCCTCATTTACAGCTATGCCCAGAGTTATGCCAAAGTAAAGATTCTGGTTATCTCCATTCCAGATAATTACTGTATAATAACAGCCATTTGTATACAGCATCAAATGGTTTAATTAGTGTGAGATAGCTAACGAATGCACATTCGGAGTAACATTGTCAATATTTTTAATATAACATAATGTAAAAATAACAGTATTATGCTCATGTTTGTTAAATAATGGAAACAGCAACGGGCAATATGGATGCAAATGCATATAACTATATATAGTCACAGAATGACCATTTACTCTAGATGATGCTGTAAAAGTAATTTTACTAGGCTACAACACCCATTTATAATTATTGCCATGAAGACATTGGCAACAGAGCAGCACTCATTACCACAGTGTTTACAAGATAATGTTCTGTAATCTATCCTCATAGCTACTGTACGATTGTGCTGTGCAACCTTTTCTTATAATCAAGTCTGTTGGCCATTAGACTGCCATCTACTTCGCTTATCTACACAGATTTGCCATATATGCACTTCTAGGGCCATTCCATGTGATATTATCTATCATCTATCGAAACCATTGGGTCAACAAAGTCATGACCTTTATGGTGCTCTTTTGCAGTCAGACTGAAATGCTTAATCTGGTTTCCACCCATAAAATGTTAAAATTTGTCAGGATGCACAAAAACCTAAATACAGGGTACTGAACTTCAACAAATGAGACCAGAGAGAAGGGTTCCTGCAAGAAGGTATCCATTGTTTATGTATGTATAAATGTGAAATGTATATATATATATATATATATATATATATATATATACACATCAATTTATACACATGTGTTTTTTTATTCTTGAAAGGGTTAATTGAGACAGGTTTTTTTTCTATGTATAAACTTCAACAAGCTTGCACCATAAAGCCCAGCATACTGTACATTTGATGGTTGGTTTGGTGCTGTTTTCCTAATTAAGTTGACTTGATAGTAAGCAGTAAGAACAATCAGCACTTGTTCTTAGATGAGTGGGAAAGAGCTGTTTAAATGCCTATTTTCCTGAATGTGTTTTTTTCAGAAAATAAAGAATGGGTGACACAGGGTGGCATTTTCCTCTTTTAGGCTTTTGTACAGAAATACAGGTCGTCCTGTGGCTAATTCGTTCCCTGATGCCCAATCTGTCTTTAAATGTTTCAAAAAGATGAATAGAACTGTGAACTAAGGAAAGGGCATTGTAATTTATAATTGCAATCCCATGCCTGTCTAATCTTTGTACAAAGCACTATAACATATTTTAGTCTTTTCCAGTCACTTCAAGGAAACTAAATAAATGTCTAAAATGTTACTTAAATGTTATATTTATGCTCTAGCCTGTTTCAATGGAAACTCTTTAAGGCTAAAAAAAAATTGCTTACAATATTAGACTATTCTTACAATAATAGTAATAAACAGTAAAAGTGTTTACCATGAAAAGTTATACATTGTATTAACCATACCACCATATTTATGAGTTATTGGCTTATATGATTCTAAATTGTTATGTGTTTAGTGTTATGTTTCTTATATGTGTCTGCTTCTTAATATATCTACAGTCCCATATGTAATAAATAATCCAAAGTACAGTAGATGATCCAGTGTCAAAGGAATCCATAGAGGTATATTATACAGTATTATATATATAGCGAGCCCTATTTGCTATAGATAAAGACTTTTTTTTACACATTCTTGGATTTTCAGTTTGTTCTATAAAGCAAGCTGTTTAAGGTAGACCTTCAGCTACATTATAACTGTAATACATACATTTGAAGCAAACATGACAGGTGAAGTTACCCATAGCAACCAATCAGAGCTTTGCTTTGTTTTCTAACTTGTAGGTGAATCTAATTGCTGATTGGTTGCTATAACAACACCATCAGTTATGTTTGTCTCCAATGTTAATAAATATACA
Organism: Xenopus petersii; assembly: GCA_038501925.1. Classification (NCBI taxonomy): domain Eukaryota; kingdom Metazoa; phylum Chordata; class Amphibia; order Anura; family Pipidae; genus Xenopus; species Xenopus petersii. The sequence goes on along the minus strand of CM076676.1, from coordinate 76,608,491 downwards.
GGTAAGCTTTACATTACATCCGAAATGTTTGTTCCTTTGTTTGCCTCATATCTAAATCATGTCTGCTTCCCATGTAGAGGATGACTTGGGCAATATAGCCATGTGAGGTGGACCTCACCTCCTTCATGTCATACAAAACATTAAATTGTTCCAACATCGTGTCTTCCTAGCAGTATCCTATGTCTATCCAACATTTTCACAGTAAGAAAACATAATCAAACTTGATTCCAACACTCTCACAGCAAGGAATTCAGTTTTCCCCACCATGCTCTTTCCACAGAAGCACATTTATTTTTGGCATGTTTACAGCAAGGAATTCATCTTGTTTCCACTATGCCAATTCAGAATAATCCATCTGACAGATGAGATTCTGGGTATCCCAAAGGATTTCTTAGGACATGCCAAATTTTCACAGATGTAATTCTAGATATTATTTTAATTAAGATCACCCAAGACAAACTGAACTCTTTTAAGTGTAATACTATTTAATGTTTCTGCAGAAAACTATCAAGGATAAATTGAGAAAGCATTTGCTAAGTGTAGCACTCCATATACATCCCACTGCACAACCAGCTTTCCCCCAATCTACAACCCCTAATGCCACACTGTCAGAAAGTGATTACTGCCTATGACAGATTTACATGCAATAACCTGAATGGATACTAAGGTGCTTTAACTAATCATAGGCATTACAATGATGACATGCATATGTTAGCATCCCTTTTAAGCAATTAAGGGGTTATATGATAAATGACTTTTATCAGCATCTACAAACTGTTCTCTATTTTTTTACCAAATATTTGTTTGGGTAAATGTCAACTTTTTTGTTATCCCTTTCTCTTCTATGGTTTGGACTCAAACAATGTAGCCAAAGTCAGTTTTCCTCCAGGTTTGTTATTCAGCTGGTTAGTGGTACATTGTTTCAATGGTCAGAACCTGAAGGAAATATAAACATCCAAATGGATACGCTTTCAATTGTAATTACAAATAATTTTTAAACCATTTTCTATTATGCAAACAATAATTTTTGGATGGTTGGTGATCCTCTTTGACATGAGCTCTTGATAATTCCCAAGTTACTGAAATGATTTCCATTGCAACAAATGCTGACATCCCCATTGATTGAATGCATCTCAATAAGGTATACGCATCTGAATTTTTTAGTTTAAAAACTGTGACTAGATAAAGTGATGGGATTTTTTCTCGTAAGAATGATAGAGATATTCATCATGATGTTTGATAAATTGGCCCTATAACATAGCAATTTTGTTTTATTTCATAACTTTAGAGGATTATTATTAGTTATTTATTTTCAATTGTGAATTTGTTTCAACATACAACGGCAGTAGTTGCTTTAATCATATAAAGCTATTAAATATACTAAAAACTATAAATTGGGACTTTGTCACATGGCTGGGCATCTGTTTATCGAGCATCCTAATCAGTACCACTGGGTACTAGTCACTGATTGATTACTGTCTGTGGGAAGCCATCCAAACCAGAGGAAAATACTAAAGTAGTGATTGCCATCCTGTGGCTGGGATAGTTGTCTTTTCAGGTACTAGAGGACTGTTTATTTTTTAGGAAATTAAATAAAAAGAATGATAAACATAAAAATGGAACAAACTACAGTATGATGGTTGCCAGTTTTTTTCCTGCACTAGAGGAACTACTATATACTGTACTATATGCAAAATTAAGAATGAGTAAACAAGGCAAAATGCAATTCTGCTATGTCATTTAAAGATGATAATGATAGCGGCAGTTTCAAGTAGAATTTAGCCATAGCTCTTTTGTATATTAATATACTATATTGCTGTAATGTTATAAATATGGAAAACGTTGACCCCTGTTCTAATAACAGAATTTGCTGGTCGCTTGTTTGAAACCATGTATTACCTTATTAATATTATCTTAGGGTTAGCTTGTCTTATCCGTTATTTTGGCTGATGTCCTCATGGACTACTCAGTTAGCCAGTGGGGCCCTTTTTAATTTAACTAGCCACAGGGCAGTGACTGATAGCTGAGGAACCCAAAAGGCTTGCTGGTATTTGAGCACTGCTTGACAAAACGATTCACATTATATGGAGATCTGGTGCATTCTGTGAGAGGCATTGACAAGAGTTGTAATATAGGCTACCACTATTCAGTCTGAGGTACTGAGAATTACTTTCAAATGAAAATAAACAGAAGTGTTCCTGTAGTGGTTAGTGAGTGACACTTGGAGAAGTGTCACATCTCTGGAAACTGTTCCTCAGTATTGATGGGCGAATTTATTCGCCAGGTGCAAATTTCCGTGATTCGCCGCGAAACGCCCGCGAAAATTCGTAGGCAAAAATTTGCCAGCATCAAAAAAAACAGACACCGGCGTAAAAAAAACAGGCGCTGGCATCAAAAATGGGCGCCGGCGTCAAAAACGAGACGCCGGCGCCGTTTCGTGAATTTTTTGCCGTTTTGCGAATTTTTCGCTGTTTTGCGAATTTTTTTGAAATGCGCAAATTTTTCGGCGCAGCGGCGCAAATTCGCCCATCACTATTCCTCAGCAATTAATGGATAGTACTACAAGTCAAACTGTATAAATTGACATAATTTACATAAATGTGCAATGGCTCACTCCTGCTTGCACTTGCCTTGTGTGCCAGTGAATCTGCTTCCCAATCTTTCTGACACCAGCATCATTGTTTCCCCATTTCACTGATTGTCTACCTGTGTAAACCAAGAACAGCTCCATAGTCATGGTGACTGCTACAGCAATCATGTCAGTTGTAGTGTAGAGCAAGATCTGGAAAGCTCATGTATACTGTGCCCAGTCCTATCAATTTTTTGATTTACCATACAAAACAGGTTGGCTGGGGGAGGTTAGGTGTTAGTTTTAACATATTATATTAGTGCTAGGGAGCTTTACTGCCTTCTGACACATACCGTGTCAGTATCATTTTTAGATAGTCCACATTGTAATGGCTAAGGCATAAAGCTAATAATTATAGCTTACATTGTGCCTTTTAAAACATGTGTGGGTTAATTTTAAAATTAAGAAACATGTATAGTCTGTTCGATTGTTGTAACACTACATGCATTTGACAATTACCCAGGTCTTTAGTTATGTTAATAAGTACTCCAGTGTATTTGAGATTATGAAGCTTTAATATAAGAGCACATCTGCTTAGTCATTGTGCATATGTTAAAAACAAATGTATATTGCAACTGTGGGAAATATGAACTACTCAATACTTTAAAAATGTGCATACTTGCATTGTGTTTTGTGATCTTGGAAAGATGATGTGATCTTATAATTTTATAATGATTTTATAAACTTGGATTTTGTATAATTAATTTATACAAATTCAATGATTGATTTATTTCCAATTTGATACTTCTTTACCTCAAGTCTGGGTTGACTGCTACAGACAGCTCCATAATGATGAAGGACATACATCAAAAAGTCATTTTGTCCTTCCAGATTTTGTCAGGCTCATTTAGGTTAGCTATGATAACCTGAAGATCTGGGTATCATTTGTGTAGAGAAAGAAAATTGTAAATGCATGCAGCTATTTAAGATTGAGGAGCTGACTTTCATTTCATTGTTCAATGGAGCTGATCCAAATTTTTCTCGATGGAAGTCTGCCATTTACTACTGCCAATGAACTGCATGTGCAATAGGTTTCTCTCAGTGGTAGGATTTACAAAAGGAAATTTATATTGCAATTGGAGTAACTGCAATATTTATGGTGTATGCTTTGAAAGGCTTGTCAAGATTATTAAAAACAATTTAATAGAAAGATAAACTCAAAATAATTAAAAACTAAGCATTTAAGAGTACTGGAGAGGAAAATATATTCCCACTAGTTTTATTGTTAGACCACATTGTTACATTTTCAGCTCAATGAATTTGAATTTAAACAAGTTTATTTGATTCTATTGGTGTTAAGATGTACAGTACATGCGGTATGCCTGCCGTTTAAGAGTTTACAAGCACCCATAAAGTTATTTTTTGCTTTTGTGCATCATCTAAGTGCATTAGCTTAAAGCATTTATCTGTGAAATAAAAGGTTTCTATTCTGGTCCTTGTTTTAAGAGAATGTTCATTGAGACAATGAACTCTGAAAGGAAAACAGCAACATGGCCATTTTCAGTTTCTGCTTGATTGTAACATTGAACAAACTTCTTGCCAACTAGGTCAGCCAAATGTCGAATTCTTCTGACAAAAATGATTGTTCAATTTCTAATTTGTGACATAAAAGAAGACTAATGCATGTTTCCTTAGAAAATCAAATCTTTTTTATACTCAAGAATGTTATCTTTTTTTAAAAACAATTATTTTTCCCTACTTCATGCTTATAAGTAACCTCGCAGCAGAAAAACACAACAAAAGGTAACAGACATAAAAATATGGTAGTTAGATTAGCAAATTAATTTTTATGCCCCTATAGATATTTCAATCCTCCATTTTTGCGTTCTATTTATGAGGTCAAGTAACACTAGAAAATCAAAATACCTTTAATGCATTTACAGATAATGCTCACTTAGGGACTTATTTATGTACAGGTATGGGACCTGTTAATCGGAATGCTTGTTTTCTGGATAAAGGGGTTTTTGTGTAATCTGGATCTCAATACTTTTAATGGATTAAGTACAAGGTACTGTTTTACAATTACAGAGAACCTTTGGAATTATTTATTTAATATGGAACTTTCCCTTAATTTGGAACTTTCTGGATAATGGTTTTTCAGATAATGGATCCTATACCTGTATAATGGAATTTTTTTCTTGGCACATTTCAACAATAAGAAAGGTTGTTGGATGTTTATTACATTGTTTTGTTCTAGGGTTTTTTTTTACTTTTTGTTCTAAGATTCTTTTTTACAATTTACATGAGGCACCCATAGACTTTAATGATAAAGCAACTCAAACCGTTATAGAAAGATATCCATTCAAACAGTTTGGTTTAAAGGAAAACTATACCCCCAAAATGAACACTTAAGCAACAGATAGTCCATATCATATTAAGTGGCATATTAAAGAATCTTACCAAACTGGATTATATATTTAAGTAAATATTGCCCTTTTACATCTCTTGCCTTGAGCCACCATTTCGTGAGGGTCTCTCTGCTGTCTCAGAAATACTTCAACTCTAACTGTAACAGGAAGAAGTGTGGAAGCAAAAGACAGAACTCTGTCTGTTAATTGGCTCATGTGACCTAACATGTATGGTTTGTTGGTATATTTGTGAGTACAGGGAATCCTACGATCCCAGGGGGCGGCCCTTATTTTTTAAAATGGCAATTTTCTATTAATGATTACCCAATGGCACATACTACTAGAAAAGTATATTATCATGAAAATGGTTTATTTACATGAAGCAGGGATTTACACATGAGCTGTTTTATGCAATATCTTTTTATAGAGACCTACATTGTTTGGGGGGTATAGTTTTCCTTTAAATAGATCTTGACAACTTTGAGCTCCCATATTTTTTTCAGAGAGAGAAATGATGGTGAGAAGAGTGAGGAAAATGGATAGATATTACAAAAAAAAATCTGCGGGATGTCTATGAAGATTTTATTCATCCAGGTCATTATATATAATATTTAGTAGAGTTTAGTCTACAGCTACTGGAGTTTCACTCATATGAGTAGCTTCTTCATTTCAGTGGCAGGGAAATGCCTAGGGAAAGTCTGTGACTTAACTACCCTTAACAGTTTTAATGCCGGGGATTGCACTACTATTCATTTGAACTGAAGAATCCTTCTTTATGACCGCAATAATGGCAGTAACTGATTGTAGGGGTTTGTTCTCATGCAAATGTAGAACATAAATGTAACTACTGGTCTGAACTGAAAATGCACAATGGTAAGTTAGCACCGAGGACAGATTTATCAGTTAATGAAAGTGAAATTTTGTAATGCAAGAAAGAAACACGTGGGCAAATATACATGAGAATATTATTTTAAACATGAAATAGTCATAATATAATAAAGAAAATAATAAAGAAAAAAACTAAAAAAATTGCATGTAGAAACTTGGCAAGTAAAAGCTGGTGGGTTTCTATAGGAGTCAATGGGAATGGTCCCAACCAATTTTATGTTTTCCTAGTTTATGAAAACATTTGAGATTTTCAGACCCTTTGAAAATTTATGAAACAACGACAAAACATGATTATTCCGTCTGAGGTTTTTTTCCAATATGCAAGTGCTTAACAATTAAAACATGCTGTTGTGAAAAACAATAGTTTTGTCTCAGATTTTTGTAATAGTTGTATTTTTCCTTGAATAGTGATAAATCTGCCTCTAAGGGTAAATCTGCCTCTAAGTACGAAATTAGAGCTCACCACAGTAAAATTCAACCTTTATCTTCATTCTTGAGGGATTTTCAGAGGTATATTTATTAGTGATTAAAAGTGAGTTCACCATTTGAAAAATATGCCTCTAAACATACTATAGAAATTAAGAGAATGTGGTGGAATTTTAGGGGTTATTTATCAAGGATCGAGTTTTGTTTTCCATGAAAATTCGAGTTTTTGTATTGATTTTTTTTGGTCAAGATACATACTTTCTGGCTAACATTCTTTTTTAGATTTATAATACCTCGACCCTGGAAATAGCTTGAATCCGAGAATACACCATCTAAAACCTGTCGAGATCATGTAGAAGTCAATGGCAGAGGTCCATCTTAAGATGTTAATAGCTTTCATCATGTTCAATTTTTTTTGAGAGTTTTGCCTGAAAACTCAATCAATTCAATCGAGTATTTTCTCGCCAAACTCGCCGATTCGAGTTTGTTCCATTCTGGTTTTTTTTAAAATTTAGAAACCATTCAAGTTGTGAGTTCATTGAAGTTCATACTAGGTATAGAAAACTATAAGATTCAAACTTTTATAAATAACTGCTTTACTGTGGTAGGGGTGCATAATAATTATGTCAGTATTTTTTCTGCTGCAAAGACCACCCTTTTTTCCCCTGGCAAAACAAAATGTATGACAAAATTTTGGCTCACATTTGCAAAATATTTGCCAATGGGGAAACCACAAATTTCGCCACGAGACTTTACCAGTTGAAAAAGGTCACTCGTCCTTATATATGATTATAATGATTTTTAGAATATTTAAGTTATACATACATTTGAAGTAAAATTCAAAGCATATATGTGTTTTATCACTTCTTATTCCATGTGATATAACGCATACTTCAGAAGCCATTATTAAACATAGACCAATACAACTTTTTAAAGGGATACTGTCATGGGAAAAAAAAAATTTTTTCAAAAAGAATCAGTTAATAGTGCTGCTCCAGCAGAATTTTGCACTGAAATTCCCCCCAGCAGCCAAACAAAAGAACAATGAGAAGGTAACCAGATAGCAGCTCCCTAACACAAGATAAAAGCTGCCTGGTAGATCTAAGAACAACACTCAATAGTATAAACCCATGTCTCACTGAGACACATTCAGTTACATTGAGAAGGAAAAACAGCAGCCTGCCAGAAAGCATTTCTCTCCTAAAGTGCAGGCACAAGTCACATGACCAGGGGCAGCTGGGAAATTGACAAAATGTCTAGCCCCATGTCAGATTTCAAAATTTGCTCTTTTGAGAAATGTATTCAGTGCAGAATTCTGCTGGAGTAGCACTATTAACTGATGCGTTTTGAAAAAAACATCTTTTCCAATGACAGGATCCCTTTAACTTCAGATAGAAAATACTGATCTTATATTATTATACTTGATATATATTTAAATAATAATCTGTGTTGCCCTAAAACCAATATAATACAGTATATTTACCTACATTATGGGGCAGATTTATCAACATTTGAATTTTTATCAAGATTCAAGCTCACACCCACAGGTTAAGGTCCTTATCATGCACACACACGCATTAACGTAAATACACATATTAGGATCAATTTCACAAGTAGCTAGTCAACCTGCCTTGATGTTAACTCCATGCACATGTAAGACAGCATAACCACTATGCATTGGCTAGCAATAGAAATATGTATGTGTATGCAGTTCCAAAGAGGTTAAAATATATTAAATAATGGAAATACAGCAAAGAATTATTAAAGAATTATTAAAGTGCATTGATTATCCCCTAAATTTGATTTTCTGAAGAAGCCAAGATGAGCTGATCAGCAGTATTTTTTATATTGAAACCATAAAATCAACCTGCAAATACTTCAGATCACTTCAATAAAAATAGATTTTAATGATAATCGTTTTAAATATTGGAAGCCTCATTATTTCTACAGTAGTTTATTTTTACCAAAGCTATTCTGAGTGCTTAATGCATAACCTAATTCATGTGGTTGGAAAAGATTTGCGGAGAGGCTGCAAAGGCCCGGCCTAGGGCAGAATCAATTAAGGGGCGGCATGCCATTAGGCGCTAGTGCTTTGGCAAGAAGAAAGGATGCGCATGCGTGCTATCCTTTGAGAAGGAGGGGGCGACATAGGATGCCGGGCCTCTGGACAACCTCAGGGCAAATTCGGCTCTGAGAAGGGTGTTGTGAAGGACTGTCCAGAACCCAAAAGCCCAAAGCCCAAACCTAAAGTGTAATTTAAAAAAATAAAAAACACTTTAACATCCTATTGTGTTACAGTGGTATCATGTCATGAAGTATGAGTTTCAGTATGTTCGTTTTTATTTAATATTTCAAGAAGCTTATAGCCCTTTTTTGGTGTTACTGGAACTCTTAATATGGGCAATGGCATGTTATCTGAAATCATTCTGAATTTTAAAGATGTGTTCCTTTATATACACATTTTAAACATATTTATACTACTTAGCATTCCCTTGGGTCAAAGACCATTTATTTAAGGTTCAATGTTATTTAATATATACCCAAAGAAAATTATAATGTGGGTCTGATCTATTTATACATCTTTAGTAGCAGCAATCTCATATTTACCTGCTCACACTTGATAATTATACATAGCATGCTGCAAGCCACACAATTAATCACATTCTGCAGAGCATAGGACCGTTAATCATCCAGCAGATTAAGTCAGTCAACACTATTGAGATCATTGACTCTTGCTACAAAAAATGCATGTTCTCTCTGTAGGTAAGGAATAAATAATATGTCCTTCAGTATTGCAAGTTTTTCTGTAAAGAAAGAACTGTGACTTTGAAACTATTGCAACATAAACTTTCATAATTAGAATCTCTCTCTCTCTCTCTCTCTCTCTCTCTCTCTCTCTCTCTCTCTCTCTCTCTCTCTCTCTCTCTCTCTATATACACACATATAAAACAACCAAAAGTCAAATGTTAAAAATGACATAGAAATTTCTTGAACTAGTGTTTATGATATTTTAACTTTCTGACATTTAATTTAAAAGTGCCTCCAACAGTCAAAATAAATTCTGTACAACTGAAAATGTATGGTACATTATGGGGTAATTTACTAAACCTCAATTTTTTTTGGTTGGGGTTTTTTGGGAAAAAACTCTAATTTTGTGTTGAAAACAAAACCCACTGGGTTTCACCCAATAAACCGAATAATTTTGTGTTTTATATACTGCATTATATAGTATTATAATACATCAGCAATCTATTAGTTCAATTCATTTTTACCCTATCAACCATTACTGAAGGAAACCATTTATACATTTGTACTTTTAAAATAAGATGATTGTTGCCTAACCTTTAAATCTTATATGTAGATAAAATGGGCTGCAAAATCATTCAGTGGATAGATTTAACAAAATTAAATACACATTCACACACACACACATGCACACAGACAACAGTTTTATAACCAGAAGATTTTTTTAAAATCTACTGGTTTTAATTTATTTTTGCTGTTTAATAAACATGGATCATATGTACTGCAATGTTCATTTATTATTGATTTGTGTCAGTATCTGAGTTTTCTCCCATACAATATTGATTTTTACTGCCTATTCTCACTCAGTAAAAGTCTCAAGAGTGCAACTAAAGGCCTCTTGAATCAACAATTTCATGTGTTCCAAAGTAAATGTGTGTAGTGTTTGTTGTAAAACTATCCTAAGTGCTTTAATGTAGCAGGTTACATTTTCAGTGTCAGTGATCTCTGTCAAAACTACTTTGTGGATTAGGACTCTTGTGAAAGAAAACAAAGTGGCAATGATGTCTATTAAGATAACTCAGAAGTTATTTATACGCAGGAAGGTTTTATAAGGATTGCTCCCCAGATAACTACCATATTATCCCATACATCATTCCTTTAAGTGTACATCATTTATACCTAACAATTAATGATTCCAACTCAGCATGCCTTAAAAATTAGATAAACAAGAAGCTGAGTGTAATATAGGGGCATATTCTTAAAAAAAGGAAACCAGAAATCCAGTATTATTAAAATTTGTGAAATGTTACAGTCCACTACAAACCAGTTCTTGGCTAGTTATAAATCACTTTTACAGATTCTGCTGGGAGAATATTTTCTTTTTTATGAAGCAGAACATTGAACAGAATATATGCTTTCTTAGTCACTATCAGTTTTATTTTCAGTGATGGACAGCAGGCCACTGTTGCAATTCTCTGTATATAATGCTTACAAAATTAGTTAACATTTTTAAAATCTGTTATCTGTAGTTTGGCCCCTAAACATTTAAACATTAAAAAAATGGCATGAATTTATGGTAGCATAGTTATTATACAGAATATCTAGGAGAATAAATTCAGTATTTAACATTTTAGTTCTGAGATTTAAGGAAATCATTAAGAGTCTTTTGACAAATAGAACATAATTTACATTAATTTTGTAAATCTAAAAAACAAACCTTTATTGAATTATCTCGAAAATTTAGGAGAGTAAAAATGAAATGGAAATAGAATAATACTATGGAGGCCACCAATCCTGGAATATTTTGGGATATAAATACATCTTCCTTAAATAAGCCAGTATAAATTAGTGTGGATGAACCAGAGAATATGTTGTGCACATGGCCCAGACCATCAGCTTAGGAGGCTCAATGATCACAAATGCTATTAGGTGAAGTTAGAATGATTTATTTAAGGAAATCATAAACTAGATCTGACTTTAAAGTTGAGTACCTAGGCTCCTAAAAGATAACAGTTGTAGGTAGGGTGGGGTAATAGTATGGAGAGTGTAGTCGATCAAGCAGCAGATATAAAATGTTGTGGTTGGTATTTAAATTTACATTAACTTTGATGTTTGCTGAAGTCAAACTCCTAACAACCTTACATATCAGAAAGCTATTTGTGAATTGAGGTAATTGCAGCTCAGCAAAAATTAAAAACTAAAGCTTAACTAGTATTTTGTATAAATAATAATATACCCTGAAAAGCCACTTTTGTCCCAGATCCTGCTCTACTATGTAGAGCAAATCATGAGAACATCATGATGACTTAAGGTTAAATTAATGCAAATTGGTTCTTTTAACGGAATTACATTTCTTAAATGTAAATGTTTCCTATTATAAATGTGAACTGCACTTCACTTATTTTCTTATCTTTCTGCAAGTACTGGGAATTACATTTTTACATTTATCAATACTTAACATAACATTTTTACTGAATTATATTTAATTATTTAATTGTATCTATTAAAAGCAGCTCTTTTAGGGCTTGTATTTAATTTTCGATTTTTAAAGACAAAAGATAAAGCTAGAATATTCCAAATGCTTTAAGTGACAGTAATTCTTAAAATACCTTATTATTGAATTATCCAAACAATTTAGGAGAGTAAATGATAATAATACTATTGAGTCCACAAGTGCTGGAATATTCTGGGATAAAAATAGACAAACCAACATAAATTGTTGTGTACTAGCTAAACAGAAAATATGTTGAGTTTATAGTCACATGCCCCAGACTATCAGTTCACGAGATTCAATGACCACATACTGTATACTAGTAGTTGCGGTTAAAAAAATGGTTTTAAGGAAATTACATTCCAAGTTGCCTAATAGGGGCACGTAGCCATAAGATCACAATATCTACACTGTAAATGCAGAGCAACCAGTCAAAATTCATCTACTATAAGAAACAGCTTTATGAACAGGTTCTATCCTGTGCAGTGTAAACAACTGAAAAATGCTATAGATACTTGAATGAAAGCACATTTAGAATGTTTGCTTTTATTCTAATATTACGATCAGTGTGATCTTAAAAAATTTGCCTATGACTAAATGCCTGTAAGTGTGCATTTTTGGTATGAAACATGTTAGGCTTTCTTCAACTTATTTGGGATGTAGTTTCCTTCCTCATACATGTAGAGATCTGCTCGTTTGGCGATGTCAACAAATGAGCTTATCGCTCCCCGATATGCCCACATATCGTTAGGGCCCAACGATCGGATCATAATTCTAGCAATATGGGGCGGTCGGATCGCATCTACGAACACACGGGCCAATAAGCTGCCGACTTGGTCTGGTTGGTTTTATCGGCCGGTGTATAGCCAGCTTTAGTCTTCAGTGCCTGCCTATTTTCATAAGCTTATTTTCATGAAATTTTTGGGAACCCTTTATGGAAAAATGCTGGTATATATTGCATAACTACCGGCGCTGCAATCATACATGAGACGCCATCAGTCTTATCATGGGCAGGGGGAGATTATTTTGGTGCATGTGCCGGTGTGATGTCGATTTGTGGGGGAGGGTGGCAGGCTGCAAATCCTACACCTGGACATGCCAGTAACTAGTTACACCACTGCTGATATACAACTTTATATTAACATATCTGAACTAAACTAAAACTTTAAATTGACTGGAACCCTGGCTTTCAAAAAAGATGGTATTCCATTACACTGAATTTCTGTGAATTTGTCTGTTTAAAAGTGGGAATCATTTTTTTTTTACATTTATTCTTCTATGTTACATTAACTATACTGTGGGGTTTTTTTGGGGGGGAAAAGTAAAGATTATTCTTTATTAGAGACACTGGTTAATAGATGACCTCTAGTGTGACCTCTAAACATTTTTTAGTGTCTTCCTTTTAACCATGTTACTTCTCATATATAAAATAAAGGGCACATTTATTAAGGGTCAAATTGAAACTTTTAATACGAATTTTAACATTTTTTAATGGTCAAAACTTTTCTAATGGTAAAAAATTTCTACTTTGATTTTCAAGATTTATCATACTCTGGCCCTTTAAGAATTCAAATTTGATGTGCCTCTAAGACTAAATAACTGCTTGACCTTTTCAAAACAGTATTTAAAAAAAGTGTAAAATGTTCATGGATTTTGAACACTAGTTATTAATAATGAGCTAAAATATTCAGACATGTTACATTTTTTATAAGAATGTAATTATAGTGAATTCTTGAAATTAATGACTATTAACTTCGAGGCATTTTTATACTCTAACAATAACTGTAAGTTTTACAGCATGTAATTTGTCTCAGGTTATTTAATAATTTTCTGCAATGCAGTATTTGAATTCTTACAAATGTTAGCATATACCTTTCCATTAAGTTTATGCAACAAATAAATTGCAACTTATATCTTGTAGTACAGATTATTGAAAGATAAAGCAAATGTACAGCATACAGACACTATGAAGTTGATAAATCATGGAAAAATAATTATTGTGTGTTTATCTTGCCATGGTGCAACAGAATACTAAATAGGTAGCTAGGGAGTAGAATCAAATAAACATTATGGTAGCATGCCGGAAGCCTCCAGTGGCCAAACAGAGGTACAACCATATATGCTCAAATAATTTTCTGAAACATGTTTTTATTTTGATTATGGAATAAACTAAGATTTTTTACTCTTTAGCATGCTTTGGAAAATTATTTGAGCATATATGGTGCAATAGAACTCTAGATAATACTAAAGAAGTTGCTGCTCACCCAGAGACTCAAAAATACCTTTCTTTATCTACTTTTTATAACCATGTTTTGGTCTAGGACCATTCTCAAGAATGGTTGTATAAGCTTATGTAAATAAGGTTCTGATTAAAGCTACAAACAAGTTTTGCCTATAAAGATCACACACAACCTTAAAGTGATACCGACACTAAAAACTTTCTACATTTCCCTTCTCAAACTGTTAGCATTTCTAATGCTAACAGACTCCTGCCAAACAAATATGGCAGCCCCCTCATAGAGGAACAGGGTAGTAAGAAAGAAAGATAATGTAAAAGCATCAGGCAAATACATTCAAAGACAATGTTATGACAGGTATTAAAAAAGGTTATTTTCTGATGTCAGTATCTCTTTAATTGGTCTTCACTTGCAAAAAGATTTTTGGTAGCATTTTTCATACAAGCACATGATATAAGACATTATTGGGAATTTTACTGATAACCGCATAGAACATTTAAAATATTTGTGATATACATAACTGATAATTGATATCAGTTATCAGCAATTACATCAGTAATTTTGAGCACTGTAGACAGGGATTGCATCTGATGCTTCCTTACTTTAATGACATCTGTATCTCCAATTAATAGGGCATTAGATTCAAGAAAGGAATGCTATTTATCTGGTAGGTTTATGTTACTTTGTGTCACAAACACTCAAGAATTTGGAATAATCTGGACTGGATGGGCATACCTTTTTCTGTGTTATTAATTATGTATTATTATGTGGTATGTGTTATTATGTAGCTATCATCTGACCTATTAATTTATATTTATTGGCTCCCAGATTTCCCCTGAAACTTATGAAGGATAGACCGCAGTAAGCAACAGCATGTGTTCAAAAAATTATACAGTGCTTCCAGATCTCCCATTCAAAACATCTTGTTATTTGGTGGATATTACAAAGTTGCTGGTATAGTGGAACTAGTAGGCAGCAATATGCTCAAATCACTGCCTCATTGCAAAAGTTCCTAGCAAATCAGATTACAGTTTTTGTATCTACCTATGGTGCATGCCTCCAAAAGTCCATCTATCTTTTCAGCATCCATTCATTTGGCAAAGTGGTGCAAAAGTAGGTGAAATTCTCAGTTTGTGTATACCAACTATAATCAAATCTGTATAAACTGACCCTAAACTGATATATGCTCAATCATACTGCTTAAATCAAGATGGGTATGTATGGCAAACTTTAGTGCAATGCTGCAAACAATTCTTCTATTTAAGACTTCATTAGAAGAATAAACTTGAAGGAAATAAACTATGAAAGGCAACCTCTCTTCTCAACCTAGTCATCTGGTTTCTACTCTCCAACTGTTTGAACAAATATTCAAAATATTTATTCCACGTCATACTAATACTGCTAGAAAGAAATAAATAATTATTTTACATGTGGTACAGGGATGGGGCCTGTTATCCAGAATGCTTGGGACCTGGGGTTTTCCAGGTAAGGAATTTTTCTGTAATTTGGATTTCATTACCCTAAGTCTACTAAAAATCATTTAAACATTAAAGAAACCCAATAGCATTATTTTGCTTCAAACTAATTAATGATATATTTTTAGGATCAAGTACAAGGTACTGTTTTATTTTTACAGAGAAAAAGGAAAACATTTTTACAAATTTGAATTATTTCGATAAAATTAACACTATGGGAGATGGCCATCCAGTAATTTGGAGATTTGTGGATAACTGTTTTCTGGATAATCGATCCCATGACTGTATTTTATATCAGAAAAACCATTTGCTTGTACTACAATGAAAGGTGAGATACTATCACCTGTGAGTGTTAAAAAATTGCACATCATTTTACTGCATTAAAGGAAAACGGTGTTATAAAATCTATGGCAGACATGACTACTTTTATAAAGTGTTAAGTTTGCAGACATTCTAATTCATATAGCTTGGAAAAAAAATAAATACACACAAAAAATACTTTAAAATGTCTCTAAGAAATGACATGCAAGTGATTATCACCTTAAAACACAGATGTTTTAATTTTAAGGTGATAATTGCTTTTTTGGTAACCAAGGTAATTCTCATAAATTTTTACTCAAAGATACATTTCCAGTGATTTCTCCTGATGAGTTTTCACAGAAAAAAATTCCCCAAAACAGCCAATATTACATGCGAAATTTGTTGCTGCTGTCTATATTAAAAAATCTCCATAAAATAGGCTATAACATTTTTACCCATCTGAAGACATCCTGTATATTTTTGCATTTTCTGCAAAATATGTAATTTTAGTTATGTGTTTTGCATCTTTTTTTAAGAATGAGATTGTAATACTCAACTAAATTGGTTAACAATCCAGAACCTTGATTATTGTTAAAATATGGTTTTAAAGATAAATAACATTTTTAATATTTGGACAGAAAGACAAAGCTCTATAACTGTTTAAAAATGGTGCATGTCTGTTATATCTTAATTGTGCCTAAGATACTTACAGAAAATGATTTTGTATTTTTTCTGTCCTAAGCTTTGAGAAGAATAAGATGTTGGCTAAAATATCCTTCTGATGTTATTCCTCTGAGTATATGGCTTTTAGCTTGCTATTGGATGAATCAAAAAGATTACATTGAACCCAGGCTAGAAATAGCACTGCAATTTTGAGGAAATTAAATGAGTTCAAAGCCAAAACACATCCTGCTGCTGGCTAGAAGAGAAAAGAAAATGTAGCTAATGTACAAAAATGCCAGCCTGAAGACAAGAAACTGTCATCTGTAGAACACCAATACATTTTCTTCTTATTGCATCCTATTTACCAACTATGCAAACATCTTAAAGACAAACCTATAGCTTTTTAATGTATTTATGTTTTTCATCTAGATAGCAAAAAAGTCATACTTACTCAGTACTGATTTAAAAAAGACTAGACACCCTTTGCCTTGTTAACCATGAATTCTCTTTATTAAAAGGTAATAGTAGGAACAAAATATACTACTTTTTTTCATTATACAAAATCCTGCATATTGTCTTTCACAGTGATTGACAATACCTCATTAAAAATCTAGTATGAGGAGAGCACTGGTGGTGGACAATAGGCAGCCCCGTCCTTACCGCCTGCCACAGGACTGGCAGTAAGTACAGGGCCCCATTTCATCCTCCCCCCAGTGCTCCTAAATTGCTCCTCTATACTGTATGTGCAAGTTGGTAATGAGCAGGGTCTAAGACAGGGGTCCCCAACCTTTTTTTACTTGTGAGCCACATTCAAATGTAAAAAGAGTTGAGGAGCAACATAAGCATGAGTGCCAAATAAGGGCTGTGATTGGCTATTGGGTAGCCCCTATGTGCACTGGCAGCCTACAGGAGACTCTACATGGCAGTATACTTATTTTTATGCAATTAAAACTCTAAGCCTGGAATTCAAAAATAAGCTACTGCTTTGAGGACACTGAGAGCCACATCCAAGGGGTTGGAGAGCAACATGTTGCTCACGAGCTACTGGTTGGGGAACACTGGTCTAAGAGGAGGGATGCTTGCATGCCTCCTCCCACCTGCTAGCTGTGAATGCTGGGCTGCTGATCACAGACAACACTATATTCATGGGGGGAACACAAGAAATACATAGATCTGTGGCCCAAAGCACTGGCCCTGGTGCAGAGGGAAAGTTAAAAAAACATTGCAACATTTACCAAATATTAATTTTACAAAATAAAAATTTACCAGTTTTCCTCCAGATTTGTCTGTTTTGTTAAACTATGCACATTGTTTTCAATCCAGGGCAAACTTCATATTTGAATTTGTGTTTTCCTATACTAGGTCCAGACTGATATTCATAATAGGCCCAGATATTTCTTGTCCATAAACACCGAAACAGCCCCCACTGGTCCATAATATAGTGACTGTCTATGGTTTTCTCAGCAGCCGCTCTGTAATTTGCCAGAATGTACAGTTTGCCAGTCCAAGCCTGTCTAGGCAGAAACACGCCGACTGTCAATGCCTTAGTGTTGTACATAATACTTTTTTGTTCTGGGGATGTAAACACTTGAAAAAAAGTCTTAATCCATATGTTTTTGTTATTAAACATGTGCACATTCTTATCCATCTATGAAAATTAAGCACTTAGAGCCAGGGTCGGACTGAGCCGGCAGGACACACTTCTTTATTGCAAAAAAGAGAAATCATCACACAGTATCTAAGGAAAGGGGTTTTGGTTTCTGCATGCCATGTTATTAATAGCCCCCACACAGGCCAAAATAACCCTCCACTGTAGTCTGTATAAATCACCTTTACAACTTTTCACACCAGCATGCGCCCTCACGTTTGTGCATGCGCACTGATGTGCACCAGATGTTTGTGCATCACCTCGGGGGGCCTGGAGTATAGTGACCTGGTGGGCCGTCCAACCCTGAATGAGTGAATAAGAGCAACGTTTAATTGTATAGTTCAGTGTGATTTAATGTTTTCTTCATATCATATAGGGTCTGGAGGCAGTACTTTTAAAATTGGCCTTTAATATTTTTATTTTTTAAAAAATAGCATTCTTTGATTATAAAGTTATAAAAAATGCAAGTAGGTTGAGATTTTAAATCTCCAGAGTCTCTTTATAACATAATCACAATCAATTTGGATAACTACAAGGATCTGTCGTCAATGCAAAAACCTTGATTTTTTTGTAATTCATTTAAGATGCTGCAACATTAAAATATTATAATTTTTTTTTTTTATAAAATAGGGATTTGTAGTTTCTTTTAATATTGTGAAGAGCATACTATTATTGACTCCAGATGAAATTATATAATAAAACTTAAATTACATGCAAATAATTAGATCTTAATACAATCAAGCAAAGTAATCCCAAGCAAATGGCATTGGCTTGGTCCCCAAACGCAGTGCTATAGTAAACTTGCCTTGTGGTGTACTCTTTGATGCTTATGGGGGCATGTATTAAAAGTTATTAATGGGAAAATATTTTATTTGCTCAGATCGAGTATGTAAACCCTTATGGGCAGATTTATTAAAGGTCAAGTTGTATTTAATCTGAATTTCAAATTTTCGGGTTAAAATAAAAAAAAACTGAAAATTTTATAGGGTTTACAAAAAGAAAACTTGAAATCTTTAAGATTTATTATTCCTTTTTATAGCCCTTTACTCTTATATAGCATAAGATGGAAATAGCTTGAATATTGAATTGAAATAATCCAGCTAAAACCTGTCGAGGTTATGTAGAAGTCAATGGCAGCGGTCCCTTGAACCATTTAAAGATGTTAATAGCCTTCATGATGTTCTAGTTTTTTTCAACTCGATCAATTTGAGAAATTTGAGAATTTTACTACTGAGATATTTAACTAATGTAGCGACCTGTAACAGTTCAGAGGCTGTACCTAATTTTTAGTGGACAAAAAACCTCAAGTTTATCGTACTCCAAAGCTGTTAAAAATCCGCAAAATATGCCATTTCAAACCTGTCAAGTTCATGTAGAAGTCAATGGCATATGTCCCTGAAGTTTGTTGACATGGTGATCTGAGTTGGATGATGCAAAAATTTGGGGGTTTTTGTCCAAAAATCCGGAAAAGTCGAGTCAATTTTGTCGTTTCCCGATTTTTGCGAGACAAATTATTGATATATGAGTCAAAATTATGGAAAGGAGATTGGCTGGATTTGTTTTCCAAACAAAATTTAGATGAATTTTAGTTTTAGTAAATATGCTAAATAAATGTCTGAGAATAAAAAAAAACAGAAGACAAATTTTAAAAAGTCCTTATATCTGGTGTACTACCTAAAATTACCTGCACTGAAAAAAGTGCCTCAAGATGAACAACCCCTTTAACACCTCATCTGCTAGTGAAAAGATTACACATTTTATACTACTCAATGTATGATACAAATCATCTGTCTTTTAATACCGTTTCTTAAAAAAAGGAATGAAGATGACATTTTAAGATGCCGACAATTGCCTTACATTATGTGATGCTTTATAGATTGAATGATGCTTATAATAAATAGAGAAATGTACCATTTAAATATTTTTAATATCATTCGGTACCTTGCATCATTTATCATTTTTACAGCTACCGCATTTAAAAGTCTCAGGAAAGCTGTTTTAAATCCAGTTTCTTTCTTTGCTGCCTGAAGCAAGAAATTACACACACACATGTACAGTATGTATGTATATATATTTTAAAATATTTTTTAAATAAATTAACCAAGTCTTTTCATGAGTAAATTTATTATAATTGGTTATGGCATCCGATTATACTGACAATAAATTGAATTAGGCACGATTGGAGCTATTAAAGACATAGAATGGTACCTGTGCATTGAATAGCATATGCTCACAGTTATGCACATTCCCTCAAGTCTAATTGTATCTGGAAAATGGAGACAGTAAATAGAGCATGAATAACTACACAGACAGGCGTTTCAAGTTATACTTTATCAATTGCAAAAGAAAAGGCATGTTAGTAGATTTTCCTGCTCATCCCAGATCTACATTTTTACCTACTGTATTTTGCTTTTGAGAAGAAATTGTAAAAAAACAATGCTTGTTCTGCGTCGTGAAACTATCGACTCTGTCACCAATCCTAGTTGTTTTTTTAATATAATTGTAGGACATTCTAGACTCTAATAGTTCTGTATTTTTCTCTGATAATTGGACTCAGCCATAGCTGCAATATACTGTAATCATGGAGGCAATTTATTCTCTGAATTATTACATTCAGTAACTGAAAAGGAGCATGCCTGTTATTGAAAGATATACAAGCAGGTGTTGATCAATCATTACTCCTTTTTCAGTCTCATTGTAGCAGGACTGGAAAATAGTGACTGAACACCATATTATCTGAATCAATTCAGCCCTCAAGCACTCTAATGGCACAGGCTTTAATTGTATATGTTGATTATTAGAGGTGTAGTAGGTCTCCTAGAATGCTACAGCCAATGGCTAATGCAGAGAATATCCTGAGACTTGAGGCCACAAGTAGGTAGGAATCCATAATATAAGACAGTGAATAATGGGTTCCATGACAGACTGTATGTAGACCAAAAATGATTTGAGATCAGCATCTGTTTATGTTCATTTAGCTTACCGAGTGAATTCTCAGTGAACTATTGGTGCAGAACAATTGAGAGTAAAACACATTTCTTTCTTTGAAGCTTTTGACAAATGGGCAGTTTCATAGTGATAAATGGCAGAACTTTTCTTAGGGTGTTACGGATAGACATATACACATTAATTATAGCTCCAGCTATTGATGGGGTGAACTCACGATTTATCACGGGAGGTCCAGGTGCACATGCCCCAGACCTTATAGGCATAGCTCAAATTGCCCCCTAAAGCACAAAACAAGCAAGGTCTGTAATTCTGGTAAGAATCTTTTTCAATAAGATTTTGTTGTGGTTGTGGCAAGAAAAAACATGAGTGTGACACAAGTCAAAGAAAAAAAAGGTCTGCTCACTGGACCCACTAAAATTTGCATACCAGCCAAACAGATCAACTGAGGATGCCATATCCTCTGTACTCCACCTCTCATTAACTCATCTGAACAAGAAAGACAGTTATGTGAGAATGCTGTTCATAGACTTTAGCTCAGCATTCAATACCATCATACCTCAAAAGCTGAGCAGGAAACTGAGCGAGCTGGGATTGAGCACCTCTTTGTGCAACTGGAATTTGGACTTTCTGTCAGAGAGGCCTCAGTCTGTTTGTATCTGCGACAACGTTTCCAGCACCATCAGATTGAGCACAGGAGCTCCTCAAGGAAGTGTTCTCAGCCCATTGTTGTACACATTGCTGACACATGACTGCATAGCTAGACACAGCTCAAACCACATCATCAAGTTTGCAGATGACAGGACTGTGGTGGGGCTCATCAGCCAGATCGACAAGTCTGAGTACAGAGATGAGGTTCCACAGCTGGCGGTCTGGTGCAGTGAGAACAACACTGAATGTGGATAAAACTAAAGAGATGATCGTTGACTTCAGGAGAACTCGCCCTGCTCAGAAACCACTCAACATCAACGGCTCCATGGTAGAGATAGTAAAGAACACCAAATTCATGGGAGTCCACATCTCAGCAGCATCTTCACTACCTGAGATGACTGAAACGGGCCAGCCTTCCACCCTCACAGTGTTCTACAGGGGCACCATAGAGAGCGTCCTGGCAAGCTGCATCTCTGTCTGGTACAGTAGTGCCAGCTCTGCCAACCGGAAAAGTCCACATTGGACTGTCAGAGCAGCTGGCAACATCATTGGAGTGGCTCTTCCATCACTGCAGGACATCTTCCACAAGCGCTGTGCAAGAAAGGCCTCCTGCATTGCACTGGACTCCACACGCCCCTCACACATACTGTTCACGCTGCTCCCATCCGGCAGACGCTTTCACAGCATTAAATCACGTTCAACCAGAATGCGCAAAATTTTTTTCCACAAGCTATCGGACTCCGCAACTCACTGCCTGCCATAAACTAAATATTTTCTCCAAAAATATTATGGCAATTTTAATAATGGCAAGGTTTATTTTTGTAAGTAATGGAAATTATAGAAATAAAAATGTATCAATGCTATCTGTTATAACAATAAAAGCATATTTTGCCATTATTGTCTGTTCAAACTAGGTTACCTGCAAGATTAGTTTATTGACTGATAAAATTACAGTAGGATAGTTTATAGCAATCTGACCGCATTTTAAATTATCTCCCGTAATAAAGCTGCATTGCATTTCCTCAGACACATTAACCCTAGTAAAATTCAAACTTGGCATATGTTCCCAGGTACATTTTGCATTGTTTGAGGTGATAGGTAATTCTTTAGATGCACAACCAGCACAGACTAGTTCTCAGAAATCTCATGAATAATTTTATAATAGTTGGTTTAAGTTTCATTTGATAAATGCAAATTTGCAAGAAGCTATTTAATGTGTATTCTTTTAAAATAAATGATTTTAACCTTTATCCAAGAGACTTAATAATCTGATTAAAATTCAGATTTGGATTAGGTAATGTTTAATTATTATAGAATCTAGTTTATTTTCAGCAGCTCATGCTGTGTGCAGTAACTTGCAGTTGTAAATCAAACCAGAGTTTAAAATATGTAATGATAAAGCAAGGAAAGTGATTTATGGAATCTCTTGTAGTGCTTTATCAGCATCACTAAACTTGTGCTAGCAGTAAAGGTTGAACTTGTTTCCGCTGAATGACGAAGGAGATACACTTTAATGCATGTTCCTTTCAATGTATTTGATTGCACTTTGATGGTGATACAGTAATTAAATAAACTATAGAAAATCAAAACTTCGAACATTCCTTGTTAAAATGTTTTTAAATGAAATCATATTTTAATTGCGTAGTGGGGGGCTTACAGTAACTCATCTGCTCTTAAACGGAAACACTGAACATAGTTAATAATGTTTAGTATGTGGAGGGGGCATAGATTAGTTACATTTTCCATATTCATCCATATTGCTAATATTTCATAACTGAGTGGGTTCTGAAGAATTACTTTTAAAAAGGTATTAACTTTTTTTGTGTGTTATGTATTTGTAGCATAATGTATCCCTCTTCCCATCAGTCTGTTTAATTTGACTATATTTATCATATTGAGGACAAGAAAAGCGTGACAGCTAAACATGGACTGTATGGAGGTGTAAGAGTTTTTGATAAGGTGTCATTTACACCTTCTAATTAAAAGAGCATGCATATGAAGAGAAAATCTTTAGCACACTCTTAAAGACATTTATGTTCTATTAAATGCATCTTAAATGAAACAGACTTCATCTGTGCACTCTGGCAGTCAATGTGCATTTTTATACATGTATAGGATCTCTTCTTTTGAGCCCCACTATAATTTTCAATGTTTTTAATATTTAGGCCTTTAACAAATATTATTTATGCCACTGTTTCAAAGGAGAACTAAACCCCCTTTCTAATTAAACCCCTACCCCTACCCTTCATAGTCCCCCCTCGCTGCTTCCCCCGCACAGGATTTAACACAAGTAAATACCCCTAAGGTGGTAATTACCCCTTGTTGCAGACTCAGCAGAGCTCACCGGAGCCATATTTAGCCGCTTCGGTAATCTCAGTAAGGAAGCTCTGTATCAGCGCATGCACAGTTGGAGCATTCTCCTGGTTTGCTACAACTGCGCATGCGCCAAAATTGACGAAAATTTCAGAAGTTCCGGAAGAAAACCCAAAGTTTACCAAAGCGGCTTAAGGAGAAGGAAACCTAGTCGGCGCAAAAAGTCTTCCCCCTCCCGTGTGTTGCCCACCCTCCCTCCTCCCCCCTGGCCTACCTGTCCCGCTAGGCAAATGCCCCTAACTTGTTACTTACCCTTCTGCGCAGGTCAAAATCAACCGATAAGCAAATTGATAACAATATATTATTTTATGGTTCATTATGTGAAAATATATGAGTGAGAGGAGAAAAAAACCCCTTCTTCTAATTAAGTTTCCGTTCATTCATTCCATATTTATCAATGGGTGAAAAAGTTCACTAAAATAGTAAACGTATTGAAGTAAACTTTTTACAGGGTGACCTTTTTATGGGTTGTTTTATTTTCTTCAAGTGAATCTGAAGTAGTTACACATCTAACAAAGTAACATTTGAGAGTATATATGTTTAGAGCACTGCAATATGACTACACAATTCCAGTGTGCCTAGACTTGTATGTCCAGACAATGTGCTTCTGTGACATTTGAGGCACATCATTAAGACAATTGGAATTTTGGATACATCTCTACAAACATGCAGTTCCATGCCTACAAACAGCATTTTAAATAATTCAGTTACTTTAAAAAAAATTTCATGTATTAAAAGTGAATTGAAAGGAGGATTAAAGACATACAGCAATTTCCATAAATAGAGACATACAATGGAGTTTTACATATTTTGTGGTTTGGAATTATTTAAAGGGGTGGTTCACCTTCAAACAACTAGTTGTTTTCAGATAGATCACCAGAAATAACAAATTTTTCCAATGACTTTCTATTTTCTATTTGTGACCGTTTTTCTAATATTGAGGTATCAAGTGTCTTTTTTCACCTTCTGAAGCAGCCCTAGGAGGGGAAGTCGCCGACCCTGTAAATGGATACATTTTGTTGATACATTTCTTATCTTTGTCCCTGCTGAGCAAAATCTCTATGTTTTATTACAGGCAGCTGTTAGAATTGATACAATAGTTGGTAATACTCCAGAGATGCTGCTGAGAAATGTATCAACTAAGGGGCAGATTTATCAAGGGTCGAATTTCGACGTACAAAAAACTTCGAAATTCGACCATCGAATTGAAAAACTTGGAATTTGAATATCGAATTCAAAGTTTTTAAAGCAAATCTAGCAATCCTGCGGTCGAATAAAAATCAATCGAACTATTAAATCATTCGAATCAAACGATTCAAACAATTTTTGTGTATGATCGAAGGATTTTTATTCGATGTATAAAGACTTAGAAATATGTTGTAGAGGGTCCCCATAGGCTAACATAGCACTTCGGCAGGTTTAATTTGGTGAAGTATTGAAGTCAAAGTTTTTTTTAAAGTGACAGTACTTTGATTATCGAATGGTTAAATATTCGAACGATTTTTACTTTGAATCAAAGTCGAAGTAAATTCGAAGTCGTAGTATCCTATTCGATGGTTGAAGTATTCAAAAAATTACTTTGAAATTCGAACTTTTTGTACTTCGAAAATTCACTCGAACCTTAGTAAATCTGCCCCTAAATGTTGCAAAATTGTGACAGTTCAAAGTCTGCACCTGAATTACTGAGCTGCCAGACTCAAACACCAGAGACAGGGACACGCAACTTTAAACTTAGATTTTGGAAAAACTGTAAAAAATAAATAATGGAAAGTAATTGAAAAAAATCTTTATTTCTGGAGAACAATCTAAAAACAACTGAATTGAAAGGTGAACAACCCCTTTAATACGCATTTTTACCAATTGCACCATTTCATGATGAGGCTGTTTATAAGAAGCAATGAATATGGACTTGGAAGACATTAGCTGATATTGATATCCCATTTACAATGTGTGTTTGGCTTTATTGCCCCATTTTATTTAGGGATGCACCAAATCCAGGACTCATTTCGGGATTCGGGCAAGATTCGGCCTTTAGCCGCAGGTTTCAGATTCATCCGTATGCAACTGTTTGGTCGAACCGAATCCAAAAAAAACCACATGCCTTTTCATCCCCCCCTTGTTTCCCTAATTTACATATGCAAATTAGGGTTCGGATTCGGTTCAGGATTCAGCCGAACCTTTCACAAAGGATTCGGGATTAAGCCGAATCCTAAAATAGTGGATTTGTTGCATACCTAATTTTAATTGTGTATCAATTAAATACGAACTCTACATTTTATGACATTTTTTTTATGTTTCTTGAAGTATTTTGATAATTTGTATTCACATATTTATATGATTTATTTCCTTTTTAAAGGATTAGAATTTATGATACATTTTATGCAGTGGACTTTTGATGAGATTACAAATGTACTGATTAGGGATGCACCGAATCCACTTTTTTGGATTCGGCCGAACCCCCGAATCCTTCAAGAAGGATTCGGCCGAATACCGAACCGAATCCGAACCCTAATTTGCATATGCAAATTTGGGGTGGGAAGGGGAAAACATTTTTTACTTCCTTGTTTTCTGACAAAAAGTCACGCAATTTCTCTCCCTGCCCCTAATTTGCATATGCAAATTAGGATTCGGATTCGGTTCGGCCGGGCAGAAGGATTCGGTCGAATCCGAATCCTGCTGAAAAAGGCCGAATCCTGGCCGAATCCCGAACCGAATCCTGGATTCGGTGCATCCCTAGTACTGATGTGTTTAGTTTACACAAAGACTCGACTTTACTCAACTTTACTCCAGCATTTCTGTTTATGCCACAAATGATCTCCTTGTTCATCCTTGATTCCAATTACATGCTCATCTTGAAACCAAATTGTGCATAATTTCCATCAACATTTTACTGGTTAATTCATTCACTATAAAATGTCTCTTACTTTTGAAAGAAGTGACTGTTTTGAACAATTATTGCCAATACTTCTGAAATAGCTAACATTTTTGGTAGGTTTTTGGTTTGGTAGTTTTTGGTTCGAACACCAAATTTGAGTGGACAGTGCCAAAATCATTGTGTGTATATATCTACCCATAAGAAGGTATAGAATGCTTTTCTAGAACCCTGTTATCCAGAAAGCTCAGACTTATGGGAAGACCGTCTCCCATAGAGTCCATTTTGAACAAATAAAAAAATATTCTCTTTTTCTCTATTATAAAACAGAACAGTATAAGGTTTGTGTTTTGATTCCCACCATCCCAACATACAAAACTTATCCATAATAGAATGCTTTAAAGGTGCGTTATAGGTGTGTTATAGAAACAATGAATTATTATTTAAATGTGTCTAAACAATGGACACCAATGTCCAAATGTGTCCACAAACATTGTTGGTCACTACAATAAAATTTACAATGTCCATTAATAACTCAAATATTTTGGGGAGATAGATCATCATCATAATCATTTATTTATATAGCGCTGTCAAGATACGCAGTGCTTTACTGCAGTTATAGCAAACAGCGAATAAATGGTGGAAAACAAACAAGGATTACACAGTACAATAGGGTTAGAAGGACCTAGAGATTAGAGTTTACAAACTGAAAGTTTAGGGTACAATTGAGACATTAGGATTATATAAACACTTTGTCGTTTTTGATACAGCAATGATTAATTCGGGTATATCGAATAAGCCTCTTTAAACAGATGGGTCTTTGGAATGAGTGAAGGGACATGCATATGGGAGCAGCTGATGTTGAGCGGCATGCTAGACGAATGAGTCTAGCAGCCACGTTTAGAACAGATTGCAGTTGTGAAGGGTGACTTGTTGTAATACCTATGAGGAGTAAGTTGCAATAATCAAGGCGGGAGATCATGAGAGACTGAATCAGTGTTTTAGTTGATTCTGAACTGAGATATGGTCGTATACGAGCAATGTTGCGCAGTTGAATACGGCAAGATTTTGCAAGTGTTTGAATGTGTGGTGAAAAAGACAGATGAGAGTCTAAGATGACTCCTAGGCAGCGTGCCTGTGTGGTGGAATGAAAGGTGGTGTTGCTAAGGGTGAGTGATATCTGAGGGACAGGAGAAAATCTTGGAGGAAATATAATGAGTTCTGTTTTAGAAAGGTTCCGTTTCAGGTGGCGCTGTGACATCCAAGAGGAAACAGCAGAGAGACAGTCTGTGACTTGGGAAAGGACAGAATTAGAAAGATCAGGAGTAGACAAGTAGAGTTGGGTGTCATCAGCATAAAGGTGATACTGAAGTCCAAATGACTGAATAATTTTTCCTAGTGAAGTTGTATAGAGCGAGAACAGCAGGGGGCCAAGAACAGAGCCTTGAGGAACTCCAACAGAGAGTGGGAAAGTAGTAGAAGTAGAGTTAGAGAAGGAAACTTTAAAGGAACGGTCAGACAGATAAGATGTAAACCATGAAAGAGCAGTGTCCCAAATGCCAGATGAGTGTAGAATTTCAAGGAGGAGTGTGTGGTATATAGTATCTATCTATCTATCTATCTATCTATCTATCTATCTATCTATCTATCTATCTATCTATCTATATATATATATATCTATATATATATATATATATATATATCTATATATATATATATATATATATATATATATATATATATATATATATATATATATATATATATATATATATATATATATATAGCAAAAAGTGTCCGCACTCTCAGGTCTTAAAAATTTTAAAAAGTTTTATTGTAAATGCCCGACTAACGTTTTGGCCTCCTCCGAGGCCTTTCTCAAAGTGTCTAAAGGATTACATGAATACCTTAAATACAAGCATTGGCGGGAACATAGACAAATTGGAACTGACGTGTTATTGCAACACTGAAACGTAACTGCCATAAAGGTGCCTGCATATATATGTGTTAAAAATACATAGTACATACACAGAAAGCATTTATCCATAATTTCAACTTTTTTAAAAAGTAAAACCAAACTATTTCTAAAAGCACGAACTGAAGTAACCTTTGCTAGTGTTTCATTATCTCAGAATAAAACAATGTTGCAAAAATGTTACAAAAGATGTGTCAAAAAATGAGTTAAGATAACAGACCTGCTCTGAAGTTCTGTCCATCTGATATGTTGATCAATATATCCAATATGTGTCAAGTATAAAAGCTACCTCTCAATTAATGGTAAGTGGCAAACTGCAGATTATCATATATTCATCAAATTAAACTGAGTGGGCCCCTGCTGCTATTCCTATCCTCGGGATGTAAAATCCAAGCTCAGCCTCTGTGGGAGGGACGTTCAAATGTAATATCGCCCACCTGTGTGACTCTCCATAATGTGTTTATTTATACCCCCATCGTGGATCCGTGACATCTCCACTGCGCTAACACACTCATTCAAAGTAATCTCTAGGTGTATGTGTCCCTTGAGCCCATAAACCTATAATGTATGTGAATATTAAAGATATCCAAACAATGTATATCAAAACAATATATATCAACCCATAAATAAATAAATCAATGCACCCCCAGTTACCCATAGTTCAGTATTGCGTGTTATGTGTTAGCCACCCAGTTTCCCAAACCACAATAAGTGTATGAGTTTAGATAGGCCCCACCGAAAAAACAAAAAATAAGATATAATCCACGTTGCTAAAAAACACAAAAAACATTCAAAAAGTATTCAAAACATATGAATAATGAAATCTTAGGTCGATGTGTAAAATATATAGTATCTTTAGTGTCCAAAAAGTCCGTATCACACCCCATTTCATTTGTTAATCGTCTCCCAACTCAGGCTGGCCCAATCTCCACTAAATGTTCAAAAAATCCGCCCAATTCAATCGACAGCAGGTGTTAGTGGAGAGGATATAGAACATGTCGAAAGTGTGCATCTCACAGTCCCATATACACCGTCTCTTGGTTAGATAGTTGGGGACATCACATATCGGCCCCTAAGTGCCTGTGCCCGTAATAAGCACCACAGAAAGTTTTACCTTCACTGCAGGGCAAACACGCGTGTCACCGTCCCTCCTGATCGATCTCCCGCTTGTACACACAGCGCAGTGATGTGGTGCAGGTACAGGGCAAACTGCGGGAAATTTAAAATATATTTTACATGTCGATCCTACATTCCCTGTAGTTAAAGGGCCCCACCCAACCGAATGTTAGTGTTGGTACCCGGTGAGTACGCACATAACAGACCTTTGGAACACGGAAGGCAACCACAGGAGTGACTGCACAAGGTGCATGAACAATCAAACACCGGATCCCTGACAGCAAACTCAAATGCGACCGGCCTCTCCGGACACCAGTCTCCACCGCTATCTCAGGGACCACCTTTGTATGTAGCTGTCTTTATTGGCTGGATATATACTTATGATTATCATCCTAGGCCACTCCGTCTATCATTCCTTATTTGTTGAGGGTAGTGGGCAGATGGAGTCCAATACGAACGCCAAAACCGCGGCCATCCTTCTAGGTTACGGGTTAGCAGTCTCCACTCCAGACCATTATAGGCCTCTGGGGGATGTGTCCACAACGTCAGCCAACAATATATCTTGCGATGCCAATCTTGAAAAAACATTCAGTGAATTAAATTATTAATATGTCAAAAGTATCACGGGTGCACGGCTGAAATTACAAGTAACAGTTCACGAAAAAGCCAGCACTCTCGATAAATGGTTTAGATTGCCTGGGTGCAGTGTCCAAAATTTCAATGTACAAACAGCAAAAAGGGTCCGCACTCTCAGGTCTTAAAAATGTAAAAAAGTTTTATTGTAAATGCCAGACTAACGTTTGGACACTGCACCAAGGCAATCTAAACCATTTATCGAGAGTGCTGGCTTTTTCGTGAACTATATATATATATATATATATATATATCTATAAGCAATGCTTATCATAATAATAAATTCAATACATTTACACATTCTGTGTAACTCTGTCAAGTGTAAATAGTACCTTTTTAACATATTCATTAGGTTAAAAAAGTTGCACAAATGTATACCTATAAAATAACTTTATAAGAAATAAAAATCATTTATGAAGTGCCTTTATAGAGATATTTCTTAAAACTTTTTCTGCAAGACCTGATTCCAAGGATTTCTCAGACATGGTTATATATACAGAAATTGCTGCTTAAACCGATAACACTAAGGACTCTCACTACCAATGACATTAAGAGTTTAATTGTTATTGATTGCACAACACTAGAATGTAATATCTCATGGGATGCAAATAGCAACTGCGCTAATGATTTATCCTAGTGAAAATGTAAATTTGATTCTATTTTTTATCAGTAGATAAATGGAGCACTGAGAAACATCCACATTAACCTCATATGAGCATTAACCTTTAATCTCAGAAGGGGGACTGGGTAACGTTTATGGAATAAGAGTTTATACTACCCTATATCATAAGGCATTTTTGTATCATAATTGCATTTTACTTATTTCGCCATGTTTTCAACTGTATAGTGTGATGGGAAAAAATAAATACATTCCTTGCATTGGAATAAGGCAATATCATTATAGTATAGTATAGTATAGTATAGTATATTTTAAAGATTTCTTAAAGTATTGAAGATATTAAACTTTTTAGTGAATGAACATAATGATACATAGCGTATTAAATTTCTAATGCTTTCAAAGCTGCATGGATTGCTTCATTAAATGTCAACGCTGAAACTGTACTTTTCATAAAATAAATACAGTAATGGCATGTAGAACAGTACAGAATTATTTGTGTGTTACGGGTGGACTGGGGCGGTTTGCTTTTAACAAGTTGCTCAAACAGCATTATTATACTGTTCTCATTGTGTCTGGAAGTGTAAGCATCACAAGAAGAAAGAACCCCCAGTAAGTAAGTCATGTTGAGATTTTGTGCTTAAAGCACCATTTAGTTTTGCACTTCATTAGTGTACGCCTTGCATGAATATACCAATTAAGTGCTTGCCCACTTTTGACATTCCATTAGCTCATTCTTTGAATATAATGCACATGGGAAAGTATTTTCCAAATCAAGCATTTGATACATCAGAGCAACAGAGGCACAATATTACCCTATGCGCATAATGGCATAAATGCTATTTATGCCATCTTAATCAATGTCAATATTTATGGGTAAATTCAGTACTGCAGGACAGTATACATTATATGATTAATTTGTATAAATACATCATTGCTGAACTAATTTGATTGACTCTAGAGTGTGCATTAATATGTTAAAGCAAGG
The DNA here is from genome assembly GCA_038501925.1 of Xenopus petersii. Classification (NCBI taxonomy): domain Eukaryota; kingdom Metazoa; phylum Chordata; class Amphibia; order Anura; family Pipidae; genus Xenopus; species Xenopus petersii. Next base: position 76,576,471 of record CM076676.1, on the reverse strand, counting down.
TTGCATTTTCTTATTCTTCATACAAAGTAGTTTTTGGTAGTTTTACTACAGTTGTACCCTTAGCCCAACAACAAGCCATTCTTTGAATGCTCATTGACCATTGACAGTAAGAAAGCAGTGCTCCATTCAGTGGAGAAGGCCAAACCCTAAATTAGAAAATATTTATAATTATTTTCTTTTTTATCACCATCATATGCTGCAGTGATTGCAATTTTTGTGGCAAATATTCACCTAAGCTTTAATTTCTGTCCGGTTACCACCCAATTTGTTTTTGACCGCCCAGTAAGTAAATCACCAGTTGAGGCTGGGCTGGAATTAAAAATTCACCAGCAATGTAAGAGATGCCATATTTCTAACTCCCTCCTTTGCCTGGCCATCTCGGCTGACGTCACAACCCACTGTCTGACCCGAAGGCCGGTTTTATTCCTGCAAAAAGGTGGCAACCCTAGCAGAACAGGAGAAGTCTCACAAGCTTTGCCTACAGAAAAGAAAGCCATGGCAAGCAAATAGATTAGTAGGAGGTTATTTACTAAAACCCAAATTTATCTCATATTTTATTTAAAATAAACACGACCAAACTCCCATGCTTGATTTGACCGTATTTATTAATAAAATAACCCAAATGAATTGGATCATGGAAAAACTCAATAAAATCGAGCGAAAACCTGAATCGCTCAATTTTTTAGGGCTTTTTTTGAGAATTGCTTGATTTTTCAAGTTTTTGCCCAAAAACCCCAAAAAAGTCGGATTTTCAGGCTAAACCCAGCTCAGCCCACGATAACTTCAAATGAGTTAGGTGCCTCTACCATTGACTTATACAGGACCTCGACAGGTTTGAGATGGCGGATTTTCAGCATTGTGGTATTATAAATCTAAAAAGAATTGATGAGACTTTTTTCACTAAGAATTTGAGTCTTTGTCCTAAAAAGCCCGACCAGATAAATCTGAGGTTTAGTAAATAACCCCCTATATCTCCTGCTTGTCCTGGCTGTCAAATCAAATAGCAAAAAATATTGCCATTCGTTTGTCAAATCTCCAGGATTTTGAAAACTCACAGGCAAAGGGAATCTCATGAGACTTGCTCATCACTATTCATGACTAAGCAATAGGCAAAAAGTATGTTCAGCTTATTTCCTGTTTATTGCACTCATGTTGATCCAGGGGTTACACTGCCTTTTACGTTTCTCTAAAATAGGTATCAATAATAAGGGTGAGTGCAGAGGATTTGTTGTTTGTTTCCCCGGAGATGAAAAAATGCTTGGATTCTGCCATTGAATCTCAAAAGGAATGTTTTTCAAAAGGAGCAAAGTAGTTACATGACAATTTGAAATGAGGATACATATTTTGCAAATGATACCTACAATTAAGGAATCTTGTAGGAAACCTAGATTGACGGTGGAATTAAAATCAGACTTGAGATTCCTGAGATTCTGGTTGATTTGATGCAAGTCAAAGTTTAAATGAATGCAAATGCTTTGAAACTGAAATGAAATAATGGCTTGGTTCTTAAACTGAATATGATTCACACAGATTATGATTCATTCAAGATAATTTTCTATACGATGAGTCTGATTTTGTGGTCTGCGGAAATGAAGGAATCAGGCATAGCTGAATTTATGGCCAATTTTATTAGCATACTTTAAAAACATGCATTTTTGAAGTACTGATTCATTCATCAACATGTTACAGATCTATTATTTTAATAATAACAGTATAATTTTACCTGTTTCTGCTTTAAAGATTTTCATTTTTATTGTAACTATTATTTGGCTCAGTGTGACCTCCGTGCAGCCACAAGGGTTATTTTTTGCATAGTACAGAACTCAAGTAATGATCAATACCCATAATTTATATGAATTCCCAGAGTAAAAGGCGTTGGTATGGCAGTCACATCATTTTAGTACCAAGGTGAAATGATTTTGTTTTTTATTGTTTTGTGTACTGCTTCTAATGGACAATTTGATTACCGACTACAAAAATACCTTTCAATCAAACTACAAATAACACTTAGAAACATATATAGTGCTAGAAATTGTGGAAGGCAAATCTGTGTAAATGCAACATGACACAGAAAATCCCACTATAATGAACCTTCAAAATGAAGGTGTGACAGCATAAGCCTGGTTCCTATGATTGCTGCACAAAAGAGATTGGAATGCAAGCTATTTAAAGAATGTGTTCATGCTGCTAACCTGAAAATTGCCCCCTTTTGTCACATACCTAGTGCAAATTTGATTCCTAAAAACAGCCGACATGCATCTTTTCAATTATCAGACATGAAACACTGCAAACAGAAGTGCTGCAAAGAATTATAATATTAATTTCTGCAGGCCCTCTTGTGGACAGATACGTTATATGGAAAATCCCAATTTGAAACAGAATATATGAAGCACATTCAACCAGTGGCCTTTTTCCTCTGCTGTCAATTTAAAATGCCAGGTGTTCTGTTCTGTTCGGTTTTATTTTCCCCTTTGTTTCTTTTACACTTTCTACAGCAAAATATAAAACATGTAATGTATGTCCGTTGTGCTTTAACAGCCATGGACAGCCTCAGATTTTCCTTTTTTTTTGGAAATAATTTGGTGCTTATTGGTATACTGTACCTGGTGTACTGTATGTGTTACAATTATGATTTGTCAACATTTTATATTCATCAATCTTTTTTTTTTTTTTAAAGATATTCACTTCCAAAGGGTTTCCAGACAGTTTGCATATACAAAGTCCATTTAGTAGACATATTTTGTATTTTGTATCCCCTGGTAAATTGTCTTATTTTAAACCGTGTGATCCCCAACCTGAAAGAAGTGGTTAAGAAAGAAGAAATAGAGAAAAAAAAGAAAAGGGGTAGAGAGTGGAGAGAAGTATAGAGAAAGTATAGTGGGGGGGGAGGTTGCCTAGTTTAGAAGGCAAACACATACAAGGTATCAACACATTATTGTCAGTTAGCAGAGGAGAGGAGAAAGCATATTAATCTGACATTTTGACCTCAACACATTACCTTCTATCTTAGATAGGTTACTAGTACCTAGAATGCCCTTTGTGTTTCTAGGTGATCAAGTCTTGGACAGTGGTTTCAAGCCAGTCCAGTGGCTGGTCCGATATGTTTGTGGACCTGTTTATGTATGATTCATTTTGCAGGATTCAAAGCGCCCACATTTTGCTGAATTTTGTGGGGCATCCCCTTGCAGCATATATTTGTTCCAGTGCTGGTAGTGTTTGTTCTACCAAGCTTATCCAGAAGTTAAGGGTAGGAGGAGACTCATCCTTCCATTTAATGGCTATGGATTTCTATGCATGGAACAGTAAAAAAGTGAGCAATGTCCTTTCTGCCCTTGACGTGGTTGTATCCTGTAAGTAATTCAGCAGTAGAACCTTAGGGTGGATTTCGACCGGTATTGCCATAACTTGAGTTAGGTAGTTGGCAATATCCGCCCCGAAATGCTGAATTTGAGTGCAGGTCCAAACTATGTGATAGTGTTTTGCACTTGTTACACCTATCCGGGAATGCAGGGTTTATTTTATGTAGGATGTAAGGCATATAATAGGCGCAGTGTAGATATTTGTATTGGATGAGTCGGTCTCCGGACCTTATTAAGGGGTAAGAGAGTTTGCCAGTATGGATTCCCATTGTTCCAAAGTAAGATCCGGGATATTAACCACCCACTTTTGGAGCAGATCCTGTTTTGTGGCTTGGTGGCTTGTGCGTAGTAGAATATAAATTGTAGATAATAGCTTTGTGAGGTGCTCCTTGCGTATTAGATCTTCTAGGAGGGAGGTCTCAATCCTGAGGGTGTTAAAATGAAATTGTTAAGTAAGGGCATGTCTCATATGTAGATAGCGGAATAGCATCCTGTTTGGTAAGTCAAATTTGTCCTTAAGTTGCTGGAAGGAAAGGAAGACATTGTCCAAATATACATCACCTAAATATTTTACATTATAATGTGCCCAAAGTTGTGGGTCTGGGACTGCAAGAAGCTGTGGTAGGTTAATGTTGTACCGTAATGGAATATGAGGAGATATAACTTATGTACCATTTCCCACCCTCTTGCAGCAGAGCTGCCATGCCTTGACCACATTTTTCATCATAGGAGTAATATTAGTGGGGAATGAAGCCTTCTTGTGTATTAGATTATGCAATCCCTGAAGTGACCCTATTATATGGGCTTCTAGAAATGTCACCAGGTCTTCCGGTGTTGGAATGTGCCACCACCTCAGAGGTGTTAATTGAGCAGCTACAAAAGTATTCCAGCATGTCAGGGGCTGATTACCCCCCATTTGCTAATGAGGATGTTAAGGCTTTATATTTTACCCTTGCTGAACCTGGGGACCAGTAGAGTTTGTTTAGTTGTTTTCAAAGCAGTTCAAAAAATGTGGTTGGAAGCCATATTGGTGATTGTCTAAACAAATATAGGAAGGTACGTCACTTTGAATAGTTTTGTCCTACCAATTAATGACAGTGGGAGTTTCTCAATGGTTTTATGGAGTGATATCATATGCAGATCTATATTGAGTTCCTTAAATCTTTCAACATTTGGATGAATATTTATCCCCAAGAATCTCAATGAATCAACCCTAGTCAGTTGTAGAGAATGGTCTATTTCCTCGATGGCCCTGAGGTCTAATACCAGTAATGAGGATTTGGCCCAATTAATCCTGAGACCTGGGTAAAGAGTATGATTGTCTATTAGCTGTAGAGCCTGTCTACATACCGGGTCATTAAAATATAGTTAGGGGTCATCCGCAAAAAGGGAAATCTTTTCCCTAAGGCTGCCCAGTTCAAACCCTCTGATATCTTCATTGCCCCTGATTAAGCATGCTAGGGTTTCCATGGCCAAAGCAAATAGACCTGGTGACAAGGGGCAGCCCTGCCTGGTCCCTCTAGTTAGGGCTATTGGGGTGGACAGTTCAAGGTTTGATAGAATTTTGGCCCTGGGATTTTTGTTTGTCACTTGCATCCATGTCAAAAAATTTTTTTGAAAGCCAAACATTTTCAGGGTCTCCCATAGGAAGGTCCATTCCACCGAGTCGAATGCCTTCTCATTATCGAGTGAAGCAATGACTCTGATGCCAATGTTATCATGGGCCATTGTTTGTATACAACCTCCTAATATTGAATTAGGCTGCTTTGTGTGGCATAAATCTTACTTGGTCTGGGGCGATTAGGGTTGTGATTAACAGGTTTAGACGCCTTGTCAATACCTTTGATAATATTTTTGAGTCTGAATTGATAAGCGATATGGGACGATAGGAAAAGTGAGACAAGGGATTCTTGTCTGGAGGGAACTTGAGCTTAGTGAGTGATTAAATACCTCTGTAAGATGCGGGGCTAGAGTGCTGCATATTCATCAATCTTTAATGTTTTTTATAACTAAAAATGTTGTTTGTCATTGGGTTGCAAAAGTAACTTTAGAAAGACAAAGCATTGTGGTAGAAGAAATACACCCAATGCATGAAATCTACTGTGCAAGATGAAAAGTAACTTTTAGCCTGTCAGTGAGATCAGTACCTTCAAAGTTGTTCTAGCAGCTCCCTTATCTTCATTAGCACACATGTATCACATGCTACATTATCTATGTGTATTGTGATGCTGAATGCATGTTGGTTAATACATGGCCAGATATATTGGTTGGTTACAGTGCCAGATATATTGCACCCACTCCTCATACAGCAAACCCCATAAATATCCCTTTGCTTAAGTATAGTGGCTGAAGTTCATCATATTAATAAGACTACAAGAAGCCAGAGACCCAGTAAAGAGACAATTGTAAATTCAGTACTATTAACGAGTATAGTTATTTAGTGTTTGCTATTTTTTATTAATTTGCATTCTAGATTTATTATATAGACGTGTGAATGTTAAGATTGAAACTTCTAGCAATATACAGGTATGAGACCTGTTATCCAGAATGAAGATCTTTAATTTAGATCTTCATACCTTAAGTCTACTAGAAAATCATATCAACATTAAATAAACCCAATAAGCATCATTTTGGCCTTAAAATGTTTTCACTACATGAAAGTTTTTTAAATTATCTTTATGAGATTTATTTTGCAAGTTTTATACTCTGGCTTGCCACAGCTTCCATTAATGTTGTAGATATGGACACAGTGGCTAAAACCAGATTGAAACATCTAAACATTGTTAAGCATGTGCATGTCTTGTTTCAGTTGATAAAATACTATTACTTTTTTTGATAATACTACTGGTGACTAATAAAATGATATTTATAGGAAACATCTTGCGATATGCAACAATATTACAATATTCTGTGGTATAGACGATACTATTAAACTGCTGAGTGCATCACCAATATACAGTGACCTGGTAATAGGTGAATCAGACTGATACCTTGCATATTCCTGCAGCAGTAACGTTTATTGTTAGAGATTCTGATATCAAAAATCACTGTACTGTAACTAGATATGCATAGCAAATTATAGCCAGAAGAAAAATGGATCCAGCAGAAGCATAGCTAAATTTAGACATGCTTCCTGCAAAAATGCAGCTTAAGGAAAAGCAACTGGCATTTAGTCATTCTGACTAATAGTAGGGGAAGGAAGCGAAATTATAATTGCACTAAACAGTCTCTGTCAAAAACAGAACTGTACTAAGTATTTTTTTTTCTTAGGAATGTAATGAAGTTACAAGTTGAAAGATAAATATATTGATAATGGATAGAAAGATAGGAATCATGCAATAAAAAGAGATAGACATTTAAATAATGAAACAATAACGTGTTAAAAATGAATGCGTACAATGTATCTGGAAGTAATTAGGAAGAATAGCACATTCTGCAATGCTTAACATAGGGGCAGATTTATTAAGCCTTTGTAATTTTCAGTTAACTATCTAATATCAATTAGATATCAATTAGTTCTGAATTAACAAGATCTTTTCCTTGTAGAACCAATACTCCCAGTGCAAAAAAGAACTTTTAATAAATAAACACACCCACAGTAACAGGGCATCACCCACTGTCAGTAATTTGTAACTGAATCATAACTTGATCACATCATTTAAAAGAATAAAATCATCACCGGAAAAGCAGTGGAGCAGAAAGTACAATCAGGTGGAATGGGGTCGTGGTTAAAGGAAAACTTTACCCCAAAAATGAACACTTAAGCAACAAATAGTTTATATCATATTAAGGAATATTAAAGAATCTTACCAAAACTGGAATATATTTACAGTAAGTAAATCTTACATCGCTTGCCTTGAGCCACCATTTTGTGTCTGTGTGCTGCTTCAGAGATCACCTGACCAGAAATACTACAACTGTAACTGTAACAGGAAGAAGTGTGGGAGCAAAAGACACAACTCTGTCTGTTAATTGGCTAATGTGACCTAACATGTATGGTTTTTTGGTATGTTTGTGTGCACAGTGAACCCTATGATCCCAGGGGACGGCCACTATTTTTTAAAATGGCAATTTTCTATTTATGATTACCCAATGGCACTTGCTACTAGAAAAGTATGTTGTTATAAAAATGGTTTATTTCCATGAAGCAGGGTTTTACACATGAGCTGTTTTATGCGATATCTTTTTATAGAGACCTACATTGTTTGGGGGTATAGTTTTCCTTTAAGGTTTGGACAGATGGAGCAAAAGATCACTTTGCTCGTGGTTGGCATCTCTGCAAATACTGGGCAAATTTGCCTTTAGACAGTAATGCATAGCTAATCAGTGATTTTTAGCCAGCTGCAGGTAGAACAAAGAATGCAACAATTAGGATTACAGCCCACAGGCAAATTTCCCCAGTGTTGATAAATGACCCCCATGTGTGCAATACAGGAGAACAGTGGGACAGAAGATTCAACACTGCCTTAAAACAGACTTTAACTACAAGACACCCTTACTATTAATGAAAATATTTGTGTTTGAAAAAAAGAAAGACTCACATACTGTGGGTACAAGTGCAAGTGTTCTGTACATGGACGACAACACTTCTACCTAACCACATGGTACAAAAAATCCCTGTTGTCTTTAAGTATTTGCAAATTTTGTATTTTAATTTACCAATGCTGTTGCTGGCTTTGATGCCATTTAGACATGACTTTTTATTCAGCATTTATAAACTTGGTGATATTTAACATTTTGGAAAATGTGGCTTTCTTGAAGTTGAATCAATTTATAGCAAGCTTGAGGAAGATGAATCAGAATTTGTTACAGTACATAAAATCCTTAATAAAACTGGTAATAAGGCAAGAATTCTTATAACAGAATGCAGAGCATATGCTTTAATATACTCTCATTAAGGAAACACTACAGAGAATGTACTTAGGTTATGTTATTTGGTTAGATCAACTGCAATAACAGAATTAAGGCACACCATGGCAGGGAAAAGTGTAACTTATAGTGCTATGACTTTGTTTAACTGCAACCTTTGGGGTTGTTATTTTGATACACAGGAACATAGGGAGTAAAAAGAAAGTAGGGAGTGGTATGGAATAAATAATTAACAAGGGACGTTTCAAAAAACATCACGGTTATATATATATATATATATATATATATATATATATATAGATAGATAGATAGATAGATAGAGAGAGAGAGATTTGTTCGTAAGGATCCGCACACCAATGTTTTTCATCAAAATAAGTGTTTTATTCGGTACATAGGTCCGACGTTTCGGCCCACATTAGGGCCTTTTTCAAGGATAATGCATGTACATCAAAATGGTGCTTTTATACCACTACCCCAAAGCACCATTTTGATGTACATGCATTATCCTTGGAAAAGGCCCTAATGTGGGCCGAAACGTCGGATCTATGTACCGAATAAAACACTTATTTTGATGAAAAACATTGGTGTGCGGATCCTTACGAACAAATCTCTATATGAATTTTTGGACCCTGCACCCACAAAGATCATACTAAGTCCGGTCTTCAGAGTGCGGTCGTTTGACACAGACTATATATATATATATATATATATATATATATATATATAGCCTTCAAGGCCCCAATGTGGGCCAAAACGTTGGATACACAAATCTCATAAACAAAGGCAGTGTAGCACTATAAACATACAATTATGAAGTTCTTTCGTGATTTTCAAAATTACTGTATACGTCATATTTCATTTATTTTATTAAGCTTTGCTTTAACAAAGTATACATAAAATCATGTTCATTATTAATATTCTTCAATATATTCTTAATATTCTTCATTTTTATTGCATTGCAAATCTTAATTGCGCTTTGCGAACCTGCTTGAAGGTGGTGTAAACTTTTGGAGCAAATGTAACAACTTTTTCATTAGAAAGTTTTATTACATATACTGAACACTATCACAAACTATAACCTTTGCAATCACTATCCTACTGTCATGTGAGGGACAAAGTGTTCACAAAGGCAAAATTGTTCACTTTGAGAACACTTATTTACATTGAAAATGAATTGTGAATGTTGTTTGCTTTAGCGACTAATATAACATTCCCTCTCTCTCTCTCTCTCTCTCTCTCTCTCTCTCTCTCTCTATATATATATATTCCACTACACAGTATAATCAGAGAAATAAAATCAACAAACAACAACACTGAAAAATCATAGTAAAACAAGTGAGAAGTTCACCAATTTGTAATGGCTACTAATTTGAACAGGACATTTGCAAAAAAAAAAAACTATTTCTTGCTATGAAGTTTAATAAGTGATTCATGATGAGTAAAAATAAACATCTAGCTTAATGTGAATAAAATCTGATCATTTATTAATTTTCTGCATATGCATCACAAAAGTTAAGCCTTTCATTATATTAAGCTGCAGCTGGAATTGTTTTAACACCTTACAATTAAGTACCTTACACTTACAGTAGGTCATGAACACAAATCATTATTAGTATTGATGCATATGCATTTGTTCTCAACACTAATGAATTGCTGTAACCATGAATCTCTTAACTGACATTATAACACTGACATGACTTGCTATAATTCAGCCAGCTTTCCTGTGTTAAAGGAGAAGGAAAGGTTAAAACTAAGTAAGCCTTATTATAACGGTCCACCTAAATATACCAGTAAACCCTCAAAGTAGTGTAGAGTAGAGTCCTCTGTCAAAAGAAATGCTGCATTTCTTTCCTTCTATTGTGTACACATGGGCTTCTGTATCAGACTTCCTGCCTTCAGCTTAAACCTCCTTTCCCCGAGTGTGAGCATGCTCCTCTTCCCCCCTCCCTTTTCTGTTGTTATCTGAGCCCAGAGCTATAAGTGAGCAGGCAGGTAGAGACTCAGGCAGGAAGTGATGTCACACCAAGCTAATACTGCAGTGGCTATCCTAAACAAACAGAGAACTTCTAGAGCTTTTTACTCAGGTAAAGATTTATATCCATAATATGCTGCATTAAAGGAGCAGCATATGGAAATACTCTCTTTATGAATGACTTGGACCTGAATACATTAGTAGCATATGAAAACGCTGAGCCTCGGTATGGATGACTTGGACCTTATAATTAATAATAGTCTTTATTTAGGTATCCTATTCTCTTAATATATATATATATATATATATATATATATATATATATATATATATATATATATATATTTATATACTGTATATATATTCTTTTGTTTTGTTCTTTGTTATATGAGCACATTTCTTAAGATTTCCATTATAGAACTGCCACAAGTTTAAGCAAGGCTTAAATCCTAGGGTTAGCACCCTTTCTAATATTATATATTATCTATAATATTTATATAATCTATATATTTTAACCTCAGCCCCTTTCCTTCTTCTACCTCTTTGTTTCTGAGTTAAGTCCACCTTTGCCTATTCCTCCACACAATGTACTATCATGCCTTCTATTTGGATGGCTCTTATCTTTTAACCCTTGGCCTTCTAGACCACAACACCACTCTGGTTCCCCAAGCTAACAGAATAATAAACATAAATTCTACACTCTTGTCATTATGTTAACCCCTTTGCCAACCACATAGAAAGTAGGTTGTTGGCAGCCAAAGTAAAGGACATTTGTTGTACATGTCTTCCTGTTACTTTAAAAAGTTGATTAATAATCAGTTTGTCCACTCTCAGTCCATATGAACATTTCTCTTGAATGTAAAGCACTGCTTTGGTTATGCACACACTAGCACACTGGCTATTTTATCTGATGGACTGACTCACCTTGCTAAATGTACATGCCAAAGGTACTGATTTGACTAATAAAGATGGCTGCATTAGTGCAGAATAATGTGTGTGTAGGTAAAATGCTGGCTAGCTTTGTGAAAGAGCAAAAAGTCAAAATGTAAATACAGAGAGCAGACACCCTTGAGCCTTACTAGGCTGGGTTTTAAAAAAAAAATACTCTTTAACTTATAAACAGTTATGAAAGAATTCAAAATAACCTTGTCAACTGTGTGTTGTTTGGTCTCTTATGCAAATCCAGTGAATGCACAACTGAATACAGTTAACCTGGCCATACAATATATGTAATATCCGCTCGCTTGGAGAGGTCACAAAATGAGCATCTCTAAGCCTGATGAGGCCACTCATATGCTGGGCCAAATTGGAATGATCCAATTGATGGTTAAGGGGCAGATTTATCAAGGGTCGAATTTTGAAGTAAAAAATACTGCGAAATTCAAGCATTCAATTTAAATATTTCGAATTCGAATATCGAGTTCAAACTTTTTTCATCGAATTTGGCTACCGCAGTCAAAGTCAAATCGTTCGAACGATTAGATCCTTCGAATCAAATGATTTGAACAATGATCGAACGATTTTCCACTCAGGCAGATTTAATTTGGCGAAGTATTGAAGTCAAAGTTTTTTTTAAGAGACAATACTTCAATGATCGAATGGTCGAATATTCAAACTATTTTACTTCAAATTGAATTTGAAGTAAATTCAAAGTCGTAGTATCCTATTAGATGGTCGAAGTATCCAAAAAATATTTTTGAATTTCGAATTTTTTTACTTCGATAATTCCCTCAAATTCACTTCAACCCTTGATAAATCTGCCCCTAGGTGTCCGTAACAGAATGAGATGCTATATGTAGGCAATTTGTGCTACTTTATATATTATAGGAAAGCTTTGTAGATTCTGAAAGCAAAATATTGGCAATTTGCCTTGATTCCTTTGCCTCCTTGCCCCCCCCCTGGAAAATTTTCTGCAGACACCCAAGAGCATATGTCCTTCCTTTCTGTATTTCACTTTATAATAAATAGACAATGTGTTCTGTAAAAGTACTGCCTGTACATCATTTTCACTTCTAGTGTGTTTTTTTCCACCTCCTTGCATTTCATTCTTGAAGAACATAACTGACATGAGGAACATGACATTCTCACACCTTTTTGTATAGTATAAGCAATATGTGTGTATCTCTTTTGTTCCTCTTTTCTAACACTTACACGTCTTCATATTTCATCAACTTACTAAAGAAGTCTTTAGATCAGTTATCACTCTGATTTTACTTGTGACATTTTAATGATACTGATATTTTATTTAGTTCACACCCTTTATTTTAAAATGAATAATAGATTAATAGGATTATTTTTTTATGTCTGAATGCGAAAATCTTGAAAAATTTTAGTTTTTTTTACTATAAAATCAGAATTTTTAGTGGAAAAAAAACTAAAGATTTATTATACCCTGAGAATGCAAAAAATCTGAAAATCTGCCATCTCAGACCTGCCAAGGTTGTGTATAAGCCAATGGGAGATGTACCTATTCCATTTGGTTTCATGTTTCTGTGGTCTGTGCTGGAATTACCCTGAAAATCTGAAAAATTCTGGTTTATCGGAAAAAAACCTGTTGCCATTCTGCTTAAGAGATGGGATAACCGGTAGCTCAATCTCATGTGAGCCTGCAGCTTTCTTTTAGACAGAGAAGAAACTGCACACAGGCACCATACTTTAGCTTTTTGATATAAAATATATTAAGAAATAATAATTAAGATAAATATAATTTATTAAGAACAACTAAACAGTTTGTCAGTTTGCAAACAAGTTCAAAACATTTGACATATGGTGTTATGATATGAAGCTATAATTAGCCAAAATACTCAATCATATAAACATATGTAATGATACATATGTTAGTCACCCTATGTAATATGTTTTACAAATGAGAAGACTTGTGTTTGAACACTCATTTCCATCTTTTATGGTGTGTGGTAGAGTGACCAAGGAAATGTGTAAAAATGTGTTTTGCCTTTAATTTTTCATCAATAGGAGATGAAAGCTGCAAGGGTGATTTTACTAAACAGAGAATGGCTATAGTGTTCTGGAAGTAACAGGATAGCCAGACAATCTATTCCAGTGGTCCAGTTCACATATTGGAGCTCACTTTCAACAGGAAGGCTGTACTGTTGAAAGATATTTAATTGTAGCGAGAGTGTTAGGGCTCTTACACACGGCCATTCCGACCTGCGCTCCCCTGCGTTCCGTTTTTTGGCGTTCAGCCGCAGGGGAGCACAGGAATAGACGCAAGTAATTATTTGAAATGGGGCTGTACTCACTCAGGCGCGTGTAGGCGCCGAACGCAGGAAAAATGCAGCATGTTGCGTCTGAACCTGCGTTCGGCGCCTACACGCGCCTGAGTGAGTACAGCCCCATTTCAAATAATGACTTGCGTCTATTCCTGCGCTCCCCTGCGGCTGAACGCCAAAAAACGGAACGCAGGGGAGCGCAGGTCGGAACGGCCGTGTGTAAGAGCCCTACAGAAGGTCTCTCTGAGCAGGGCACAGAACAGGGAGGTTACCTGTCTGTGTTAGGAACTCCCAGAGGGGTTGGGGGTGCTGCCTGCCATTACAAGAAGCAGATGGAGATTTGACCAGGTGACTGAGAGTCTAAAGTGATTGAAGAAAGCCTGAAGGTGAACCAGGCCAGAGACTAGTGAATTGCTATTAGTGATGGTGACCAGTTTTGCTTTGCCAAAAATGTGCTGAAATGCTCTTGAGCGACAATTTTTTTTGATGCACGCTCAACAAATTTTTGACACAAAACAAATGTTTTCACCCATTAGAGTCTATGGCCATCATTTTTGTGGTGAAACTTGGTCGAAATATTTGGCTAATCAGTTATTGCTTTCCCTGAAGGGGGAAATACCAGGGCGAGAAGTCCAGAATGTTCCAGTGTGTATAAGCCACCCTGTATGGTGAGGACCCCAGAGTGGAAAAAAAATCTTGGCTGCTTGCTGTTAAAACACAACTAAACTGTATTCCTGTAACATGTATGTTGGGAAGAGTTTGCCTAAATTAACCAGTGTTTTTGCCTAAAGATGAGGTGTCCCTGACTTTATCATGGCTAATTTCCCCAAACACTGTGTGCACAGGCAACCAGCTTGTCACAGGTGGTAGTTGTACTCATTACCTTTAAAGGAGGAAAAAGATTTAAAGAGTACAAAAAGAAAGCAAGAAAAAAACAATCACTTTAGGGTAAGGCCACACGAGGAGATTCGGGGAGATTTTGTTGCCTGGCGACTAATCACCTCGCCTTTTGAGCAACTATCACTGAGACAACTTTGGGTGACTATTGAAAACGCATCGCAGCGTGTGCATTAGCGCAGGCGACCTTTCTTTGTAGCCTATGGGGAAAAACGCTGAGGCAGTTCGGGGACATAGTCGCTCAAAAGACATGGCAATCAGTCGCCAGGCAACAAAATCTCCCCGAATCTCCTCGTGTGGACTAGCCCTTAAAGGGGACCTGTCACCCAAAAATGTTTTTTCAAATCCTATTTTATCACATTAGTCAAGCAAAATTAACTTTAATTACACTATATAAATTATTTGAATCTTGTTTCCTCCAGTCTGGGAATTCATAATTATAGCAAGCAGGCAGGAGCCATTTTGTGGACGCTGTTATTAAGGCAAGCCGTGCATCATCTCAGAATCTTGTTTGTGCACCAGAATGGGGGACCTGATGTCCATTCCCATGCCCTGGCTATACAATTAAATGGTAAAGAGAACGGGGGAATATGTGGAGAGCAGTGAAATCTAGGAAGTGCTGAATGGAAAGTGAAAGTAATTGTCTGCCCCGCCTCTATGCCCAGGGCATAGAGGAGTGTCAGACAATATTTGATTGACAGCTGAGATTTTTAAATGAGTTTACAACAGTTATGAATGCTTTAATAAAAAATAGAAATTGGATTTCATGTTTAATTTGAAAAGGACTTTTATTATACAGATTTTTGTGTCTGGGTGACAGGTCCACTTTAAACACTGTTATTACATCTCTAATGTTTACTAATTGACAGTTTTCTTGGGCAATAATATGCTGTAGAGCAGTAAAAAAAACCACTACTTCGTAAGTGAAACAAATTAAAATATAATTAGCATTTCCCTCTAAGTATTAAAAAGTACAAATTACATGCAAGACTAATTAATATTAGCTGGGAATAATTGTCTGACATGGGGCTAGACATTTTGTCAATTTCCCAGCTGCCCCTGGTCATGTGACTTGTGCCTGCACTGTAGGAGAGAAATGCTTTCTGGCAGGCTGCTGTTTTTCCTTCTCAATGTAACTGAATGTGTCTCAGTGGGACATGGGTTTTTACTATTGAGTGTTGTTCTTAGATATACCAGGCAGCTGTTATCTTGTGTTAGGGAGCTGTTATCTGGTTACCTTCCCATTGTTCTTTTGTTTAGCTGCTGGGGGGGGGGAAAGGGAGGGGGGTGATATCACTCCAGCTTGCAGTACAGCAGTAAAGAGTGATTGAAGTTTATCAGAGCACAAGTCACATGACTTGGGGCAGCTGGGAAATTGACAATATGTCTAGCCCCATGTCAGATTTCAAAATTGAATATAAAAAAATCTGTTTGCTCTTTTGAGAAATGGATTTCAGTGCATAATTCTGCTGGAGCAGCACTATTGACTGATTTATTTTGAAATTTTTTTTTTCCATGACAATATCCCCTTGAGGTGTGATCAGCTGGACCAGTTTGATATGACTGAAATCTGCAGGCATATCTAAAACTAGACGCAGTGGATATTTACAATGCATGAAATTCAGTTAAAGGGGTGGTCCACTTTTACGTTAAATTGTAACATGTTATAGAATGGATATAGTACCTTTTCAATTGTGTGTCTTTATTTTTTTAATCATTGTATTAAATGATTCTTTCCGCTTTTCAAATGGGGTCACTGACTCGTCTAAAAACAAATGTTCTGTAAGGCTACTTTTGTTATTGCTACTTCATGGGGCCAATCCACCAAGCTCAAGTGAAGGATTCGTAGTAAAAAAACTTTCGAAGTGTTTTTTGGGCTGCTTCGACCATTGAATGGGCTACTTCGACCTTCGACTACGACTTCCGCTTCGAATCGGAGGATTCGAACTAAAAATCGTTCGACTATTCGACCATTCGATAGTCGAAGTACTGTCTCTTTAAGAAAAGTTCAACCCCCTAGTTCGCCACCTAAAAGCTACCAAACCCAATGTTAGCCTATGGGGAAGGTCCCCATAGGCTTGGCTAAGTTTTTTTGGTCGAAGGATAATCCTTCGATCGTTGGATTAAAATCCTTCAAATCGTTCAATTCGAAGGATTTAATCGATCGAACTTTTTGCGCAAAATCCTTCGACTTCGATATTCGAAGTCGAAGGATTTTCATTCCCCAGTCGAATATCAGCACTGAAAACGATTTCCTCCACCAGGTCTGGTTAAAATAAAATCATCATTAGAGCATGCTTAGAAAAGACATAGCAATGCAATGCAACTTTGGTTCCACTGACGTGAAACCAACATAACCAGTGTCAATGGAGTTTTCAGGTAATTAACCTTGGATTGAAAATTACTATTTTTTGCACTCAATCAGAGAAGCAGACAACTTCCCCAGATTTCCCCTATAAACAGCAATGGAGTTTTCGTGTAATTAACCTTGACTTGAAAATTACCCATTTGCAACATCTTGGTGCAAAATAGGTATAATGAACAATAAAAGCATACCGCATAGAAATCTTTAGATGCTAACTGCAAATTCATCTTAGTTTTTCACAATGATTTAGGAATGTCATCTTCACTTTAAAATTCTTCCCTTTAAAATATAAGCGTTCCAAAACAGAATTGCTTTACCCCATAATTACCAATAAAAAGAGAAGTACCCAAGAACCTTCCTGTTTTCTGTGATCAATAAGTCTACAATCATATTGACATTAAATGCAATATCTAGGGGTTTACTAAAATCCAAATGTATTTATTTAGTGAAACAGTGTCCAACAACTTGCTCCTCTTTGCAAGGATGGTATCTACCACCTACACATTTCTGTTAGCAGAAAAGGTTTGAAACAGGATTTACTCTTGGGGATATGGGTTTTAAGTTTCTCACTCTTCAAACTTGTAATATTCAACTGAAACTGCACAGCAATCGGTTAAGGGCAAAAAACCTAGAAATATGAGGGATGATTTACCAAATAAGGGGCATGGTACAAAGTGTATTTAAAGGACTGCATTGATCCCCACCTTGTGACAAGTGCTCTGAGAATGAGCAATAAGATAAGAGACGTGATGTTGTGCTCCTACTGCACTTGTGGCAACGGTATAAATACAGTAAATCTCCCCTATGGTATGTTTAAAATTGTTACCTACTTTAAGAATTGTTTGAGACTAATTAACATCCATTTCCCTAAAGCACTTAATGCATCTATAATTGAATCCTGTTTTTGCAGAATATATAAATGAAATACCTTCCCTATATTTTACTATGACCCAGGTCAAAAAGCATTGCAATTACATGTGATGTAAGCTGTACATGTGAGGTATGTAATAATCCTTAAATATTAAGCATCTGGAAAAAAACTTGTCTCACTACTAACATTTTTGCATTGCACAACTCGATAGTTTTATTATAGATGTAGCCCTTTTAAGATAAGTAACCTCATACTACTACTTCTGTTTTCCATAGGGCAAGCTGAGATTGAAATGTAATTTGCAGAAAATGATGCATTCTTGCCCTTTGATTGAATGGTTGTATTGTTCCTAAAACACATACATGAAATTGCACTTTCTTATATGTAGAGAGATATTCAACATATTTATATTCGTGTAACCTAACTGTGTTCCGGTCAGCTAGAGCAAATGTGCCAAAGATTTACTGAACAAGCATATTTTATTTTTCAAAGGAGTCTTTGTAAGAAGCACAGACTGCCAGAGTATATTGCTCTGAATTACTGATGGTTGAGTTGGTTGCTTAATCAGTCTTAACTGACAGCCTGCAAGATAAAAATCCCTTCTCTCTTAGCATAGCAACATTTGGTATTTGGTTTCCATGCTGTGCCTTTAGGCCAAATTATATATAAAAAGCATCAGTGCTGCATGTTATAGCAGTTATGATCAATTGAAAGCAAGCCTATGTTCAACTTGCAGTTCTAGGCATGCATTTGGTTCCAGTGTAAATCTTATATGGAGTAATTGATAAATATACCAAATAGAAGGATGCTGGTACAATATCTTTTTTTCAATACCTTGCTGTATATATATTCATCCTATTTAAGTGCATGTACTATATTTGAGCACAGTGGTTGCAAGCTGGTGCACTACTTTGTTTTCTATTTTTTACAAAACATGGCCCAGAGATAGATAAATAGCCTTATAAGCACTGTGGTTAGAGCTGGACCTGGTAACTACCTTCTGTTTTATGGAATGCAGTAATTGAGTGTGCCACAAAGGCAGATTTGCTCAAGGAATATCTGTAAACTTACCCCCAAGGAGCAGAAACAGGCAGTGTATTAGGGCGGGAACTCCACGTTGCGGCTCGAGCCGATACTTCACCATGCAATGAAGCGCATGCAACGTGTCGGATTTTCTGAAGATAACAGGAAGTGAAGGAGAAATCGCCGGTAAGAACTACATTTATCCGACTGTCAGATGGAAAAGCAGCTTGCTGTGTTTTCATTCGACAGTCGGATAAATGTAGTTCTTACATGGATTCGATACGGGCGGTCGGATTGCGGGACCGCATAAACACACAGATGAGGCCTCGATGGGATTTTTAACCTGCCCCATTGAGATCTGGCTGGCTTTAGGCCAGATATCGATCGGGGAAGCCCCTTGGATGGCCCTCTCTACTCCTTGACCCCAACAGCAAAGAAACAGGCAAAATGAGTTTAATTTCAGGATGCAGCTTGTTTAGTGGTATAATCCTGCAGTGTCTGCCGCTACTACTATAGACAGGGGTTCTTGAGACAAGGTGAGAACATTAGTATCCCCTGCATTTAGGCAGGTGATGGAATAGTTTCTGCAGCGTCTGCAGCACAGGTATTGTTAAAAAAATAAGCAGGGACATAGATAACTATGATATCAATATATATAAATAACATTTTGTCAAACATATTTGGCGGTTTTGCAGAACTGAATTAACCCAGAAGGGGTTACACATTATACTTTTATTTTCATATACAAGCTATAATCTTATAACTATAAGCTATATTACAATGGATCCTTGACCCACCTTTATGAAATTGCTGACTGCAGCATCTCTCTCTGTCCACATGCCAACATTTGTCAACTGTCACTTATCACTTGATATAATGCCTATATGTTGATAAAAAATATAACTGAAACATATCCAGCAACAGCATTCAGTAGGTCAGTCATTTGAAATGCGGCAACATATGATGCCAGATGCAGTCGTTGAAGACTTACTTTCTGCAGCGTTAACATTTTGTATAGGCAGACGGACATTCGCATAAATGGGAAGTCATGGCCAAATGGCAATGAAAATGACAAGCATGCCAGATGGGTTAGTTATATCATACAGGAACCACCTATATGGGTTAGGGTTAAACTCCAAGCTGCTTGGACATATGCAGTATATGCTAGCCTATATGTACAGGTTTCTACAATATTTAATTCTTGAAGCAGCCTTTTCAGCAGATGTGTTTTTATATTTTCATAAGTACATTTTCTGTTCATGCTCCTTTGCTGAATGAATACACTGTGTATGATATATCCTGCTGGAATGAGGCTTTCTCCAAAAGCTGCTTTATAATGAGATATGTGATATTTGATAAGGTCATGTGGTGAGTAGACAAGGTCACTGCAAGTTTTCTCCAAACTGTGAATGGCACAGCAGTGTCCCATTGAAGGGTTTTTGCACCTTTTTTGTTTTGGGTTTTATGGGTTTGTGCTAAATGTTATAGCAGCATATATATCTGTGGATAAGAACTCTTTATCAAGCTTAGCTCTCTCATTAGCTCTTTCATTCAATACACTACATACACTATGGGGGATATTTATCAATGATCCTATTGTTTCTACACAATTCAAATTTTTTTTGCACTAATAATCGTGACTTTAATCATGGTTTACCAAACACTCATTTTTGATATTTATTAAGTGAAACAAAAATTTAAAAACTTCAATGAAGAAGTCAGTTGGAGCTGTCCTAGCCAAAATGAAAACCATTTATTTGATTGGAATTTTTTTTATTTATTGGAGCTTAAAACACAGTAAAACACAAATTTGAGGTCAATTTTTTGATATTTGGATTTGTTAATAAATAAGCACACATTCAAGGTTTTTAAATTGTAAATGAGAAGTAGAAAAAACCTCTAAAATTCTCTAAAAAAACCTCTAAAAATTATAAATAGGCCTCCCCAAGTCACTACCATAGCTCTGTTGCCCATCCACACTCCTTGTGTCAGAGTAAACAAACAAGAGATTTGAAGATCACAATCTTGATATAAAGCACACAGTATTGGCATATGGGTTTTCAGATGTAACACAGGAGTCTACACGTAAGCAGAAAAAATGTAATGCATGATTGGTAGGTTTGTTTTACATTATTTTTGCTTTAACCCATTGGTTTATACATCAGGGATATGTTGGCCTAGGCCAGATTCCCTACTGAGTTTTAAGGCCCCCATAGACGCAAAGATTTTTCTTTGATGAATGACCGATTTTAGTGCAATCCAACCAATCCGCCAAATTATCGTGAGGTTATTGTGCATGTAATGATTTTTCGTCCGACAGGTTAGAAAATTTTCATCGGTCACAGTGAAATCTATCTATTGTCCAATTGTTTGCAGGGCCAAGCAGGCAGCTACCCTCAGTTTTCCTGTCTTCAACTAGACAACATCGCTTGAAATGGTACTTTTAGTTGATCAACAAATCATACATTTAAAGGTAATACATACAATTTGCTCAGTAAAGGTAATACATACAATTCGCCACTAGGTGTGAACACCTAGTGGCGAATTGTATGTATTACCTTCATCTCCATACAAATGTTTTGATAGCTAACTATGGGTTTTTTTTCTAGCCATGACGTCATACTTGGCGCCAATTTACAAAGGGATTTAAGCACTTGTTTGTACATTTATCCTTTAACGAAACATTGGATATGCATTTGTGAATAAAGTATAACACGATTTTCACGAAAAACCTTGGCGTGCGGGTCCATTTATCATGATATATATATATATATATATATATATATATATATATATATATATATATATATATATATATATATATTTAAAAATAAACCTTGGCTACTCTGGATTTTGTATCTGTTCTCAGAACTGGGGAACAGAAATAATAACACAAGAATTCCCACTTAATTAACAAAATATGCAAAGGTAATCGATACAAATACACAAAAATATAAAGTGAAAGTACATCCATCATAATTTAACAAAATCTGACAATTTATGTAAGTGAAGATACACAGTAGCGCCTCAGTACTGAACATTAAACCTCTCATAATGCATCTTCTCAGACAAGATACTGACCAGTTTGTCATAGTTGATTCTGTTTGAACTAGTGAGCCAGGAATATGTAAATATCTAGTGGAGTAGTTGGACCTACCTAGCAAGTAGTTAGCCTAGAGGGACATATACAAAAATCTGAAATATCAACCAGAAACATAATCCAGCTGTTGTCCATGCTTCTGACAGCCTTTGGTCATTGATTATATCCTAGGAGTTCCAGTTAAACAATAAAAAGAGGCTTGAATTTCATTATGTATATCCTCATATATGTAATAATTGTTACTAAATAAAATATACCCTTTGTACTTTTTCTATGTTTTTATCTTGTGTGGTTAAGTCCTCTCTGTCCTACACTAAAACTTGCCCTAGGCTCACAGCGTCCCACAAATTTTAAGAATATAAGCACATAGCCTTGAAAGTAGCTAATATTCTGAAATTCTTCCAGCCATCTGTATATAACAATGTCATCATTCCAGTGTGCATGAAGGTTAATTTACTGTAACAAGAATACAGTTCAACAACATTGTGAAAACTAGTTTTGCAGATTAAAAGGTTGTTTACCTTTAAATGAACTATTAATAAGAAGTTTGCAATTTGCAATTGACTTTCATTTTTTATTATTTGTGGTTTTTGAATTTAGCTTCTCTTTCATCAGCTCTACAGTTTGCAATTTCAGCAATCTGGTTGCTAGGGTCCAGATACACTAGCAACCATGCATTGATTTGATTAAAGGACCAGAATAGGAAAAGGAGAGGGCCCAAATAGAAAGATAAGTAATAAAAAGTAGCAATAACAATACATTTGTAGCCTTACAGAGCATTTGGTTTTAGATGGGGTCAGTGGCCCCCATTTGAAAGCTGGAAAAAGTCAGTAGAAGAAGGCAAATAATTAAAAAAAAAATGAAGGGCAATTTAAAAGGTGCTTAGAATTAGCCATTCTATACCATAATAAACATTAACTTAAAGGTGAACCACCCCAATGAAAGACATGGAGGCTCTTAAAATAAAGTTCAGCTATCTGTTTGTTGATCTTGGGAATCAGAGGGATATTTTATGGATGAAAGATATTTTATGGATTAAAATGGTAGATATGTTGATTGAAAATTTTTAGCTAATTATGATTAATTATGTATGTATGTGTACATCTATTTCTAAATGTCGCTTGCCCTTTAATGCCACTGTCACATAACATGACTTAAAAAGGAGAGAAGAGAATGGCATTTAGACATTCAAAATGATCTGCACATCTTACATGAACAGAGTTAATTTCTGTTTGTAACATGATTTCAGTTGCTAGGCAACACTGTATTAGAGGAAAACTACCACAAATAGCAAGTCATACACGCCCTATCTGTGGATGAAACAAAGATGTTATATTTGTTATCAGCATCAGTCAAAAACATTGCATTAATTGCTATGGTGGAGGCTTTTATTTTATGCATCCTGACATGAGTTCTGACATAGATAACCTTTTGTGATAAATATAAATATTCTCTGCATCTGTCAAGATCTTTTTAGGGGAAGCACATGGCAATGGAAGCCCTCTTCCTGACTCCTTATGCATAACAATTTCTGTAAAGACTCCAAATATTGCAATAATTGCAAATATATAATCACATACAAGTGGAGCAAAAGCCTAAAGACTGTCAAAGCTAAGGATGGTATTTATTGGCCAGAAGTGGCAGTTTTGTGTCATGGTCTCATTGACAATATTTGTGGTGTTAGCTTCATGCTTCAGATATGTTTATAAATAGAGAATAAACAAAGAGATAGACAGTCCATTTATGTAAGGGAGTATATTTGTGCCACGGCATGTACAATTCAGGTGTATTAGGAATTATGTATAGTCTGCCCTCGTTTGAAACAATTTCACATTTCCAGGTGTCGTGTAGCTGTTTGATTCCGAGATGGTGCAAATCATTTGGATTTAAGATTGCCTTAAACATTAGGCATGGAGACTGCAGTGCCCCAAGAGACACGCAGTGATGTATGCCTTTCATATCTGCCACATTTGTATGCCTTTAATTCAAAGATGGAAATAGCACTGATAAGCATAACTTTGTGTTACTTTCAGTGTTAATTTAGCGATGGCTGGATGTCACCATTCTAAGCATAGGCAATTTTCACACCCTAGTAGTCCACAAAAAATTTTGTCCCCATCCTCAAAATGCTTTGTTGTCAACTGAATATAAAGTATGCAAATACTTAGTTGAGTAGCTCTTCTGATGCATCTTTGCATATGAGTAGGTTTAAGATTCCAGATTTTAACAGCAAAGTACATTGCTTATTCATCCACAAACTACTAAGGTTCACCACTTATTGTTGTGCTTTTAACCTCCCTCTCTTACATTATTTTCATTTGTGCCTTCAGAATCTGCTATACAAGTACAGCCATCAATTACACATCTTCTTATCTCACTCCACACATATTCTGTTGAAGCTTCTCTCCAAAAAAAATTGTTCACCAGACCTGTTTAATGCTCTCATTACTAAATATGGATAAGTCTAAATTTAAAAACTCAGTGAAATTTAAAAGGAATTACTTGAATTAACTAAGCAAAAGGCACACTAGTGTGAACCAGCCACTTCAAAGCTATTACTAAAGCTATTAGTAGTGGATGTACTTCATAAATGCCTTCTGTAAATGTCTCCTCTTTGAATGCATGACCCTTAAATCCTTTGTGGCCGCTAACGTCTATGGTGTTCATAAAGAGAAACCATAAGCAGCACGATTCTACATTATGCATAGTCTAAACAACTTCTGATGTATGCAAGAGTAGTTAGAGCACTTAGTAATCTCAGATTCTTTGGTTATGTTACTATGGATACAGGTGAGATTTAGAATATTTCACAATGAGCAAACAGCAACTTCTGTTTGCAGCCTTGGTTTTGAACTAATTCATCATATTTTATAAATGTTTCCCACATTTCTCACTCATGGCTTGATATTAAAAGCAAGTATATAGAATTTGAATAATGCATTTCCCATGTACTGTGGTTTTAGATACATGCATCTATTGTATGCAATTATTACTTTCTAAATGTAATTGTGCATATTCTAAAATGGTTGGTATAAGGGTTGGTAATAGTTTGTATATGGTTGTTTCTGCAGATATAAAAAAAAATAAAACAAGATCTTATTTAGTCTATGTTTCTGCAGATAGGATAACTATGAATAAAAACTGCCAGCTGTATTACAGGGTAAGAGAAATGTAAATGCGAACATTTTTTCGGGTCATAAAATGTTAAAGTTGCAAAAGCAGAGGAAAGATGATAAATATTAATTCAGCAAAATAAACAAGTGCAATAATGTTATGCAGACTTCATGGGCACAATACTGATGGGAAAAAAACACATCAAAAAACAGTAGGTGCGGAAATGCAGACTGCTGGGCTACAGTACTGATGGAAATATATTAATAAAATAGCACTATGAGCTATAAATAAACAAAAGAAAGAGGGTGTCTATTCACAGCTCCTTGTTTATCACATAAAAAAATTACCTTCCTCTGTTAGCAATCCTCAGTAGGGTCAGAGCCAGGGGTAGGCAAAAGAGGCACCTGCCTAGGGCACAATGATGGTGGGGG
The DNA here is from genome assembly GCA_038501925.1 of Xenopus petersii. Lineage (NCBI taxonomy): Eukaryota > Metazoa > Chordata > Amphibia > Anura > Pipidae > Xenopus > Xenopus petersii. Next base: position 76,551,240 of record CM076676.1, on the reverse strand, counting down.
GCACTGGGCAGTTACCAGCCTAGTCTGGCTCTCTTGCCCTCACTGCTGCTTGTTATGTGCGCTCCTCCCCCCACTATATCACAGTTAAAATTGAGTTAAAATTTATGCTACATATGTGACTTGCCTATAAACATGCATATGGGTAAAGAAACAGGGAAAAAGAACTACATGCAGTGCGCAAAATAAATTGCAACTTCCCTCTCCACATACCCAAATGTTACATAATTTAAACCAGGCATGTCCAAAGTGCGGCCCGGGGGCCAATTGCGGACCATTTTCAAATTTAAACTGGCCCTAAGCCTCTGTTATGAAATGTGGCCCTTCGGCACAGTGCAATCAGGAATCGCGTAGCTGTAATATTTGGGCATATTAGTGAAATGATCTGCCAATTGGTCTATACTGCTGTCTGTGTGCTGAAGGTGTAATAGACAGGTATTGGCACGTAGTGATGCACCGCTCTCACATACTTCTTTAGGGCTGAAGGTGCAATAGACGTACTGACGTGCCAGAACAGTAAACTAAAAAAGTAATTAGTTTAGTTAGAGTGGCGCGTTACTACATGCCAATACGTGTCTATTGTTAACACCTTCAGCACACAGGCAGCAGTATAGACCATTTGGAGAGTAAGTCCAAACAGACTCCACTTCCTAAACGCTGTGAACGCGTCCAACTCCAGGAGTGAATGATCCTGATCGCAAGCTAGCTAACTCAGAATGGATGTCAGGTTGAATGGTCGGCCCTCACACATTTTCATCTCACCAAATCTGGCCCTCGTTGCAAAAAGTTTGGACGCCCCTGATTTAAACAGTTTGGATACAGTTCAGACAGGCTGTTGGTATCGGATAAATCCCAATCTTACATATTAGCATATTAATTAATGGAACTATTTAAATAAACTATTTAACATTAGCTGTTTATATAGGGATCTATTAACTGAATAATATGAATAATAATATGAATAATAATATATCTCTACATGAACTCAGCAGCAATGTGAATAGTTATTGGGCCCACAGAAAAAGCAGTGGGCCTCTTAAACGTATAGAAAATATGTAACTTAGGCAAACACATGTTACTTTCGTGGAAACTTTGGTAAAGTCTGTATCAAGCAATGACAAGGTAGAGTAGTGTGACGAGGACAAGAAGGTGTGTATGTTGAAAGTTAAAGAAAATGCTATTGACCCTCAAATGAACTGAATAACTTTTTAGCACATTAATTAATAGAATAATTAATATGAACAATTTATAACAGTAACAAGTGACAATCAGTAACAAAAAATGATAAATCATGAAAAAAATAAGCAAAGTGACTGACTTTAGTGCTTTGTAGTATCAGTAACATTTATTAACAATTACTAGAGGAATTACATTTCATGGACTTGCAAGTATTAAGGCATGGAGACTTTTATAGTGACCATGTCTTCTTGTGTGATGGAGATGTCAACATTTCCATTAAAATTGTTGATTAATGCCAAGTGTAAAATGTGCTTCCTCTCCTAAACACACTGAAAAGACCAAAGCAGGTGAACATGCCAACGTATTCTGGTGATGATGGTATCAACTGCACTGCGTAGGATGCCTGTATGATAAACCAAGCACCTGAATTTCTATATATGCATAGAGTGCATTATATGTAGCCAGTGTTGTATTAAGTTGTCTTCCTTTACTGTCAACAATTTTCACTCTTGTCCTTGCTTGAGGGTTAGCCAAGAAAGGAAAATGCCTGAATAAAAGAAAGGAACAATTGTAACAAGTAGAGTCTCTGTTCTATAAAGATTGTTGTTACTTGATATTGAACATGTTTAATAGGATTTTATTTATGTATGTGATCACTAGAAATAGCTACTTGATCACTAATATGAGAGAAATGGAAAAGAAATGGGGTTGGTATTTGTTAAAATGGTAGTAAGAATTGGGGGTTTCTATGTTTGAAGTTTTGTCATTCTGTGTAAACATTAATTTTTCTGCAAGGAAGGTTTTAGAAAGTTAAGGCTGAGGGTACACATAGGGGCCGATTCACTAAATTCGGGTGAAGGGTTAGAATAAAAAAAACTTCGAATGTCGAAGTTTTTTTTGGGTACTTCGACCATCGAATTGGTTAAATTCGATCGAATTCGAACGAAATCGAACGATTCGAAGTAAAAATCGTTCGACTATTCGACCATTCGATAGTCAAAGTACTTACCCTTTAAAAAAAACTTCGACCCCCTACTTCGGCAGATAAAACCTACCGAAGTCAATGTTAGCCTATGGGGAAGGTCCCCATAGGCTTGCTCAGCTTTTGATTAAAATCCTTCGAATCGTTCGATTCGAAGGATTTAATCGTTCGATCGTATGAAAAATCATTCGATCGTTCGATCGAATGTTTAGCGCTAAATCCTTCGACTTCGATATTCGAAGGATTTCAATTCGAGGGTCGAATTTCGAAGTATTTTTAACTTCGAAATTCGACCCTTAGTGAATCTGGCCCCTAGTGTTGACTCCACTGCAGCTTGCATTTTTTGCAGGCGGCGGGAAGCAGATCTGTTCCAATCCCAAGCTCCATTTATCCGCACTGAAAAGTACAGCTTCAAGGTACACAGAGCGGAGCAGAGATCGGCCCAAAACATGCAAAAGCAGGCAAAAAAAGCAGCATGCCCAAACTCCACTCTGTGTACATGAACTCAAGTAGAAGCTGTACTTTTCAGTGCAGATAAACAAAGCAAAAGGGAGTGAATCTGCAAAAAAAAAAAAAAAAAAGCAGGTTGAAAGCAGTGTGGTCAATGCTCCATGTGCCTCAGGATTAATTTTTACATGTTCATGTATGTAAGGGAGACTTGGTGAAAATGCAGGGCAAGCACAAGAATACAGTTTGGTGACACAGCACAAAACACTGAATGCAGCATATCTGCATTTGTTCTTTGCCTAAGAGAAGGCATTTTTATTAGGTACAATGAGGAAAGTGTTGAAAACTGAGATACAATCTGAAATTCAAGGGAATGAATCAGGATTTCCCAGTATGCATTTTCATATACAGTATGTTCCCTGCCGATTTTTTTTTTTAAATCATAGAACAGCTGAAACTGTATTTGAGATTGAAGGAAAGGTTAGCAAAGAAAAATTAGGATAGAAGTAAAAAAATAAACATCCATAAATCAGTTTTCAACAGTTATGTAGTCCATATGCTGTTTATACTTATGGGCAGAACAAATGCATGAAGCCATTTTCATATCCTTCACACAAGACAGAAATAAGTAAAAAAATACCTGATGCTCAAAAAAATATTCTGGTAGGAATAGGAATTGGGATTTAAAGGTGTCCTTTATGAGGGTAGTTTACTTAAATATGTGTAACTTTGACTAACAGTATATGACTAAAACTTAGACATTCATTTTTATTAGTATAACTGCACAAGGCTTATAAAAGTTGATTGCTGATTTTTGCACACTTACAATTATGACAGACCGCCCCTCATTTAGCTTTTTATGCAATATCAAGAAATTCATGATCATACCCTGTGTCTTAACCAGCACTACTAAGCAGCAGTGTTATATTCCAATTACCTTTATTTTCCTTTTAGAAGTCTGTTTTTAAGGGTCATTTATGACCTCAAGTGAAGGGAAATGTCAGGTGTAAATCACCATGTTTTTACCTGCAATGCATTGACAATACCCATGCCTCTTGCTTAGCAATTATTTAGTATTCTTCTTTTTTACAATAAGCTAATAAGACAAGTAAAGCCTAAATGTATAGGGCAACTTTGTATGAAAAAGAAATGTGTACAAAACAGAATTGTCAAACCCATTGCCTTAAATACAGGCTGTGGAAGATGCAGGAAGCTGCAGTTTAAAGGAACAGTAACACCAAAAAATGAAAGTATTTTAAAGTAATGAAAATATAATGCAGTGTTGCCCTGCACCAGTAAAACGGGTGTGTTTGCTTCAGAAACACTACTATAGTTTATATAAGCAAGCTGCTGTGTAGCAATGGGGGCAGCCATTCAAAGGAGAAAAGGCTCAGGTTACACAGCAGATAGCAAATAAGCTTAGTCTGTCTAATGGTGTTATCTGTTATCCATTAGTTAACCTGTGCCATATAGGCGTTTTTCAATTTCCGCCATTGCTTCACAGCAGCTTGTTTATATGAACTATAGTAGTGTTTCTAAAGCAAACAGACCAGTTTTACCAGTGCAGGGCAACAGTACATGATATTTTCATTACTTTAAAACACTTTCATTTTTTGGTGTTACTGTTCCTTTAACAACATCTAAGTGGCAGCAAGCTTTGCATCCATGCGCTAATGGGATTTACATTGGATGAGCTACTTTTCTAAGACTTATGGTATTTTCGTGTCATTGGTCTGAGCACAATACTTTTTCCCGCTGAACAGATTTTCTTACTGAACCCTCATTGACAGGGGATAATACCAGGTCTTATGATAGGCTTTTATAGCAGCGGGTGTATACTGCATTTGATAGAAGAAAGGACCAACACTGAAGCTTGTCTTCTTTCTGAATCACTATGGGAGGCTTTATCTGAAAACATCAGATTATTCACAGTCTGCATAACTGATTTCTTCCTTCTGAAAATACTAAGGCTATATAATAAGCCATTTTTCTGCACAGTCTAGATACACCTATTTTTATAGAATTGAATTTATTGAAAGGTCACTTGAGGATCTTAGCCTGTCTGAAGTACTTGGAAGTTGTTTCACATGCAAAAATAATTGCCGGGTCACCAAGGTTATATCAAAATAATAATTTTAGAATTTTCTCATATGTCACTGCAGTCAGCAACATATTCTGTTTCCTTTATGAAAGAAAGAAAAAAAGAGTTATATTGTGTCGTTAAAATACTGAGGTGTATTTCTTAAGTAACAGCAGGAAGTAGTAGTCAGTGTTCCTTACATGGAGATAACAAAACAAGATGTAATGATGTATTTTAAATAATGTAGCCAGTGATTCATCAGTTTGTGCTACAAGAAGTTATTGATGGCAAGTTACTTTTTACTAACTTTTTAGCATTGCATCTCCTTACCTTGTTAATGTCTTGCTTTATAGCTCCACAGTTACCAGCTGAATGCTGTCTGCTTTATTTAGTGTAGTTATGTTTGAATACCCTACTGAATGGATTGTGTCATGTCAATAGGTCAACTACTTATTGACATTTTCACACAAAAAGGGTCACAAACAAATGCAGTCTGATGGGTATTGAAGTCCAAATTATAAAAGGAGGGCAATAATGAAAACCTATGGAAGCTTTGCCTTTTGAAAAATGGAGCAAATGGCATCCGTATATCATTGACAAATGTCAAAATGTAACTAGCTCTTAAAACCATAATAATGATAGGTATATATGGCCTGTTATCACCTGCCAACTTGCTCGGTCTGCTTGTTAATCTCTGTATGGGGTCAAATTGGCAGATACTCCATCCAGTATCAGACAGGGATACTGTCAAATGTTGATTGGTCAGTTATTCCATCTAGTGAGGACTGCAGTAGGCTCTGGATGTAGCTTCTAAATGGTCTGCACTGGCTTTATTTTAGGTATATTGTTCTCTGTAATAGTAAGAGAATACCTTGTATTACATATAACCCAAGTTATCAAAAAATACATGTTGATGGCAAAACTTTGCACGAACTGGCAGTTAGGAAGATATAATAAAAAAAAGGTTGAACTTGATGGACGTGTGTCTTTTTTCAACCTTACTTACTATGTTACTACGTATGTTGTGATTTTTGTTAATATATAATATTGATTTTAATGACTTAAGGCATGGTGTTCCACATTACAGAAAAAAATGTAAAGGCTTATTTAGCAAGTGGTAAATGCTCTGTACCTTTCCTGCAATTCATTAAAGCAAGGAAGTACCTTTGTGAATAGGGTTCAAAGAAAATGTCAACCTTTTCATTAACTTTCTATATGTTGTAGATACCTATTCCAAATAACTCCAAATTATTCCAAATAACTTTTCAACTGACGTCATTGTTTATTTTGTATGTTTTTAGAATTTTGTCTTCTCCTTGTTTCAAACCTGCAACTAAATGTGACAGTTGTCAGGATCACTGAGCCCCAGCATCCAAAAAAAACGAATTGACTTGCAAGTTACGTTTTATAATTTTTATCTTAAGGTAAAAAATAAATGATATTTTTGCATGAGAGTAATTTTCAGTAATTTCCAATATCCATTCATCATATATTTTCCATGGTTTTAAGGTTATTTGTAATTGTAATTACAAACATTGTTTACCCCTTTCTGTTCTCTTGGAGGAGTAGAACTGATAGAGTGCAGAGAATGTAACCAACCAGACAGATGTTGCTTTCAATAGCAAATACATTTTCATACAACTTTAAAGCTATTGGCATTTTAATAAATGTATGAAAAGCTGGTTATACTTATATAATCTTTCACTATGCAAAAAATTTTGGTGGAGGGCCCCTTTAATTATTTATGTTTTCAGGCTCTGTCCTGCATGACTGCTGTCTGGTTGCTATGATATTAAATTCTAGTACCAGTTAGTACTTCAAACTTCAAGGCTGTGTGTTGCAAAAAAAAACAAAACAAATTTTAAGAACACCAAATAAATATAGACCAACTTTAAATCATCTCATTATACCAATTTCTAACTAAAGCTGGCCATACACGGGCCAATAAAAGCTGCCAACAGACTGTTGGCTTTGCCAATCAATATCGGATCGCGGCTGCATCTATGCGATGATGTGGTCCTGCGATCCAACTGCCTGTGTTAGCTACATTATGATCCAATTGTTGGAACCCTAGGGCACACAATCATATCAGACCAATATCGCCCACCTCAATGTGGCAATATCTGGGAGAGATCCATTTGTTTGGCGACATCACCACCGAGCGGATCTCTATGGCCACCTTTAATCATACTATGAGACAATTAATTAGCTTAGGCATATTCATTTTGTATGGAGCAGCCTTCATTGCTAATTGATGAGGAAATGATGTACAAACATGGCATCATGAAAATGGAAGAATACTATTTAATAACGTTTTACCTGAACTTAGTGAGCTATGGGCTGTTTGGTTGCTATTTGGCCAGTTGCAAATTTGTCCATTGTTGATAAATGGGTCACAGTGAGTAATAGGCAGTGAAGGCTTAAACGGTCTAAATTTATCTTTTTCTTTTGTTTTGTTCAGCAGAAATAAAATAAATCTAAAATGCTCCTTTAATTGTGTTTCAGTGTAGTGTATAGTGTAAGTGTTTGATACAAAAAATGCTTGTATTTTTCAGTGACCAAAAGTAAAAGGTCTTTTGCTACAATGCATGAACCAGCATTCTTCAAAAATGCTGATTCCAAAATATATGAAGTATGATCTCTTATCTAGTAGCATTTTATGAGGAAATTTTTTTTTCCACTGCAGGATAACTATTGATCTACAATTACATTTTTATGCCACAACCTAACATGTAGAATAATTTACATACACAACACATATTGCAACATACATCATATCTGGCAACATCATTAATATAAAACCCTTGAGATCATATCCAATAATTTGCTGATTCTAGTAACATTTCACTAGTTAATTGTAGAACAGAGGCAGTTTTACAGCATTTGTTGACATAGCTCGGAACCAATTGATTACATTTTAGAATTTATAACACTGTTTTTCATTGCAGTATTTCTGAAGCAATGCAGCCTTTCTGCCGCAGTAGTAAGCATAAGAGAAGTTAATGGTATCCCAGAGGTATCTTTCCGGGCCTAAAATAATTCAGAATATGTCAAACATGCCAAAACCCAAGCACAAATTTTCCCAATTCAGTTTCATACAAGCATATTATTTTAATTTATGTTGCCTGTAACAAAATGGAAATAGTGCAAACTCTAGGCATGTTGTATATTGATATGTCGAAACAAAATAGTCTTATTAATCACACTTCTGCACTGAAACAGAAGATCTATGTTGAGGTCCTTTATTATTCAAATTGTTTTCTTTGCAATGCTTTATGTCTGTTTTGTCCAAAGTCAACACATTGAGCATGATGTGTGATGATTAGCAAATACTAATACCTGCCTCTAGGATAGGATATGTGTTAAATATACATATTGTATGCATGGGAATCAGTAAACAGTATCAGTAGTTGTGCTGTGTACAGTGGTCCAGAAAGTTACTTAGCACTACAACGTATACACACTACTCCTTTCCTTTTTTGGAAGATGTTTCACTCCCATGGTCAGGGCATCATCTGGGGGTAATATAATAAAAGTAACAACATTTGGAACAGTTTTAGTTACTCCCTTTAGTTATTCCCTCAGTTATCAAATTTCAAGGTATGTCAACATCGAAGTATCCCTGAAAATGACATATTCAGATATTTATGAGACATATTTCGGTTACTAGACTTTAAAGACGGTATATTAATGATATAATATTAATGATCTAATGTTTAACTAAAGAAGCAATTCGCTATATTAAGGGAGTTATTTACTAAAACTTGAGTTTACCTTTAAACAAAGTCGACCTAACTAGGGATGTAGCGATGTAGTTCGCCTGCGAACTTGTTCGTGCGAACTTCGACCGTTCGCGTCCGCCTAATGTTCGCGAACGTTTGGGAACGTTCGCAATTTGAGTTCGCGACCATTCGACCGCTAAAATCGAACGATTTCCATTCGTTCGAACGATTAAAATCCTTTGAACATTCGATTCGAATGAAAATCCTTCGATCGAACGATGAAAATCCTTCAAACGTTCGAATCGAACGAAAAATCCTTTGAACGTTCGAATCGAACGATTTTGCGGGTGTTCGAAGTTCGCGAACTGTTCGCGAACTGTTCGCATTTTTGCCGGTGTTCGCGAACGGCGTTCGCGAACACCAAAACGGCAGTTCGCTACATCCCTAGACCTAACTCTCATCCACAAATTTAACTCATTTATCAATAATTCTTCTCAAAAAAGTCTCAACAAAATCGAGAGTCAATTTGAATTGTACGATTTACGCTCCGAAAACTTGACTTGAATTATTGAATTGTTGCGGTGGCAACACAAATTTATCGTATTATCAGAAGAAAACCTATATGGATCACAATGTCAAAAAGCATTTTCAGGGACATCTGCCACTGACTTCTACATGACCTTGACAGGTTTGAGATGAGCTTTGGAGTATAATAAATCTCTAAATATTCAAGGTTATTTTCCCCAAGTTTTTCCCTTTAAAACTCGACCAGACCACCAGAACAATTTGAGGTTTAATATATGGGTCCCTTAATGTATCAAGTCATTTGCTTGTACAGGTATGGGACCTGTTATCCAGAATGCTTGGGACCTGAAGTTTTCCGGATAACAGATCTTTCCATAATTTGGGTCTTCATGCTTTAAGTCTACTAGAAATTCTTTAAACATTAAATAAACCCAATAGGCTGGTTTTGCTTCCAATAAGGATTAATTATATCTTAGTTGGGATCAAGTACAAGCTACTGTTTTATTATTACAGAGAAAAAGGAAATCATTTTTAAAAATTTGGATTATTTGGATAAAATGCCGTAATTCGGAGCTTTCTGGATGTCGGGTTTCCCATTCCGTAATTCGGAGCTTTCTGGATATCGGGTTTCCGTATAAGGGATCCTATACCTGTAGTACAATCTGCTATATTTATTTGTTACAACAGATAAAATGGCATAGTAAAATGAGCACTATGGGGTATTTTATTTGTTTTGTTGTGGTAGATTGATCATACGCTTGAAGACGTATATAATGAACTGGTCATTCTCATAATACTGCATGCAGGTGCTTTTTATCAGACAACATATAAGCATTTGTCTTGTCATCAACATCAGTCCACTCTACTGTAATCACCCTAGGCAGACAAAAGTACAATAGGAATTTTAAGAAAAGAATATTTTTTAATTAACCCATTAGTTTCAGGCACTGATTTGTCAGATGTATTTGTTTGTTTTCAGTCACCCAAAGAACCCAGAAGCCTCTGTACAGCATATTGAGCTTTCTGCAAACAGACACAGATTTTGTACCTTAGAGAAACCACTGACAGAGAAAAGACAAAACATAGAAGCCTTTAATGGTTTGCATTAAGTAGGGCGATGTGTTTTAGAACAAGTTCTCCTGTTTTATCTACAGTGAAGTCTTATGATGCTGTTGTTTTGATAAATGGAAAAGAAACTGGCAAATGTCTCAGGGCAAATGAGAGTGGTTCTTTTAATATAATAATATTTTGCTCATTAACAGCTCCTGGACACTGTATATTTTTTCCTAAGGTAAAATAATGTACTGGGCAATGTTCTTTAAAGCATAAATGTCTTCCATACATATGCATGAGCTGAAATGGAAGGGTTTTAAATCATGTCAATTAAATCTATCCCCTGGCAACCGTATTTTAACCTTACATCAATTAGAATTTATCAAAAATGATGCCTTTATTTGATGCCCCCAAAATACCTCCCCAATTGGGCTATCATGCACACAGTTGGTTGCTATTGTTTATCAATGACTGCCTTAGCAGTCTATCTTAAGGAATGACGTCATGTAGAAATAACTCTGGTATCATCATATGTAGAATATTATTTTAACTGTGCTATATGCTATATGCTTGCGTGAGACTGACTTATCAGCTTATGCATGCATGGTATATTGCTGCTACATTCCATGGAGAGCCAGAGCCAAGTGTTGTGATATTGCCAGCGCCGTTTCTGGGGTAGGAGCAGCACCATCAATTTTACAAAGAAAAAAAAAGAATCTAATTTACTGCACAAGACTGTACAACTATATATGGTACATCATACTCATCTGTTGACTGCATTTGTAAGTAGGATAATATTATTGATAATTATAAAGCCTTATCAATTAAACTATAAAGTTGTTTTTATTTGATAGAATCATATAATTAAGTTACTGGAAAAGGCACAAGTTTAAATCTATTTGATGAAGCATTTCTTCAGTTTAATTCCCTAGTAATTATGGGCCCCATTAATTAGTAGTTAAGGGGTTAATTGGATTGTACTTATTCTGTAGCCTACATCAAATTTACATTGGTGTTAATATAGTCTTTCACTCTTATTCTCGATCTCTCTTTATTGAATAACATCAGTTAAACATGTTAGTGGTGTGACATGGTTTAAATGTGTTATGGTTGTAACCCAACCATATAAACAATTTGTGGGATACACGAGTGGTTTCAATAAATTGTTGAAAATATTTGGAGCGCTGGTCCATCTTATATATATGAAAATGTAAATGCACTGTAAATTACAGTAGGTTATGTCTATGATGGATTTTAATTGTTCAATGACAGCTTTTGTTTTGATCATCCTTGTCTACTGGCTTTTATGTATTTATATTTATTTTCACATACCAGAGGGTTTGTTTGTTTTGTTTTGTTGTGCTGGCACTTTCTCCATTGCTTTACGATTGGATCATATTGTATTCTTCTTACTAAATCTTTCATATTATTTTTACACCAAGTAATTTTTTATTTTGGATTCGAGAAAACAGGGCAAAACGTTACCTTCTAAGCTTAATTACCTGGAGTACATTGTTGAAATCAGTATGTCATACCTCCTAAAATTTTGGAAATAGAAAGAGGGACAAAAAGATTTACTGTGCGGAACATGGTGGAAATTGTGGCCATTTTTGTGGCCACGCACCCTAATTACCATTCCCATTTTACAGAATTTTGCAGGTGATGAAAGTTTGAACACATTTCTGTGGTTTTTATGTTATTACAGTTTTGCTAATGAAGGTGAATTTCTCTTTATGCTGCAAATTACAGTTTCCCCCAAGAGACCTACTTATCTTAAATTGTTACAATAGTTTCCGTGCTTATCTTAAAATTCTCTTAAATTTATCTAAGGGGCCCATTTACTAAGGGTCAAATTGAATTTTCAAATTCAAAAACTTTGAATTTCGAAGTAATTTTTGGGTACTTCGACCATTGAATAGGCCAAAATTCGATTTGAATTGAAAATACTTCACAAATTTGACAATTCAAAAATCAAAATACTGTCTCTTTAAAAAAACTTTGACTTTGACATTTCGCCATCTTAAACCTGCCGAATTGCTGTTTAGCCTGTGGGGCAACCTCCTATAACCAATATGAACCATTGGCTACGTTTTGAGAAGTTGAAGTTTTTTTTTGTAAAATGTCAAACGATTCGAAGGATTTCATCATACGATCCTACGATTTTAAGTTAGCGGAAAAAACCTTCGACTTCGACTATTGTACTACACCTATTTGATGGTCGAAGTTTTTTCCCATTCGAAATTCAACGATAAATCTGTCTCTAAGTATCTATTCTGGGCTCTATGCCAAAAGCCAATTACGAATCTTTATATCTTTTTCTGGCTGTTCGGCGCAGGAGATCAAATATAAAGTCGGGACATTTCAGTAACAATCCAGGACTGTGTGTTGAGCTGACAAAATTGGGACTATCCCTTGAAAAAATGGGACATTTGGGAAGTATGGTATGTTGTAGGCAACACCCAATGCGCAGTCACAGTCTGATCAACACAATTTATTTTTGAGTATGCCTCTTCTCTTCTCTACTTCCATGGCTCTACATGCAGTAATCATTGATAACTAAGAGCAGTGTTTGCCTTTAAGCTGTATGCATTTAAGCTGTATGCATGTGTTTTTTTATACAGCACATACAGCAAACTTAAGTGCACACAAAGAATTTTGTGGGAAAGCACATCATAATGACCTTTGTACTCTATGCATACAGTTTTAGAAATTGTGCACAAAAGATATTTTTTTAAAGCCAACAATAGTTGAATATCGAGAGCTACAGGTTACTTCTTTAGGGTAGCTAGATCTCGTCTTAAATTTTATTTAAAATTTTAGCCAAGTCCATACATGTATTCCAGACTGCAGCCAAACAAACAATCAGGGCTCCTGAACTGCAGGTCTTGCAGGAGTTTAAGCATATGCTAGTAAAATTATCCCCAGTAGCAGTCTTTAATTGCATACCTGCTGTATATCTTATTATCCACTGCACAGGCTGTCAAGTACCTGAATGCCAGAGCCATAGAATTTACAGCTTCCACTTTGATTTTAGCTGCACCACATGTTTTCTGGTAACATGGTCCTGCAAGATGAAAGAAGCTGCCAGGGAAGGGGTTAAAGAGGAATTTTCAAAGAAATAAACATGAAGCAAATTCAATAAAGAAATAAAGACAAACTTTGAATCTCAAACAGACTTATGAAATATCCATTGCTTTTCTTTCATAATGACAGTTCTCCGTTATTCTTGTCATAGTACAGGATACTGATTGACCATTGAACCTGTTCTTGTTATGTGGAGAATTAGAATGAGATTTTGTCACCCCCACAGGTAATATAACCATTAACATGAATTGTTGAGAGCTGGAATATGTATTTGCTTGCATATTGTAGGCCTAATAACTCTGAAAAGATTTGTATACAAAGTCCTTGGGCATTTTTAATGGTACTGACAATACATGATAGTCAAATCAGTAAAAAATATCAATATCTGAAGGGACCAATATGAGACAGAAACTGTGAGATGGCATGCAAAATAAATTTCTTGTTTAATTAAAACCAGAACTTAAGTGGGCACATATTTTAAGAAAAGGCCTATAAAGAGAACAGTTCTTTCTTCATTCTATAATCATGTAAATTAAATATAATTTGTTCATTAATATGAAGTCAGGCTGGATAAAGAGCATACCTTATGTGCATGATTAGGTAATAGCTTTCATGGCAGTGCATAGTTATTAGCTTGCAGAAAAGATCAATAGATACACATATAAATGCCAGATCACTAATTTCCTTGCTAGCAAGTAGCATTTAGCAGATCTCTACCCTTAACGTATATACAATTAATATGTGGTTTCATTTCTTTAGGCTTATAGGATTCAGTAAGGGCAAGGCTGCCTTGTATTGATATTATATACATTTGGCAAGCAATTGAGAAGGCAAATTCACCCTGAAATGATCTGATTTACTTACAAGCAAATTGCTAGATATGGTGTGCAATTTTCTTGTGAATCTTTCATTTAATTTGTTATGCGACTTAGGCTGAACACATACGTTTTTCTGCATATTCATTTGTAATTAAATTGCAATTTGACAGTGGATATAAAAGGTCAGACTCAAGACTATAAGAATTTCATATAGGTAACTCATTGCAGAAAATTGCCTAATAATAACCAGCAAAACTGTTCTCAGACTGTAATAAACAACATACTGTCGTTGTCACATTGCTCTGAATAATGGTAAATACTTGTATAGCTCCAGAAACAGATACATTTAGTGCCTAAGCATCTATCAGGCATTGAGTGATGAAAAATATATTTATATAAAAAAAATATATATTTATATAAAATATATTTCCTCAATGCAAAACTGGCCAGTAGGCTATTCTAATGATGATTTCAGGCCATGTTTATAATTGACACTAGTGTATACTGTATGCACAACTTAGCAAACGTAGGTAGTTGCTAGTTGATATATGGATTCATTGTAGATGTTTACAGATTACGGGCAAACGTTATGTACACAGTTTGAGTCAAATAATAAATCATGTCCCACATATCAAATATATATTCATATATTATAAATCATTGTTGCTCTTTTTGTCAAAATCAATGATTACAAGTTGCACTGTATGAGTAATATCATATCAAAACAAACTAGCAATATCTGCAATTGCTGTTGAAAGAATTTTGAATTTATGAAAACACTGTACCTGACCAAAGCACATTTTAGAAGCTCAAAAAATGTAAAACATGCATGCATTTGTTATCCCTTATATAACACATAACATATTCATGCAGTTCAGAAGTTACATTCATTGTCCAAGAGGTTCTTACAATATAAGTTAATATATAATAAAAGCATTTACAATGGCATGATGCTGTTAATGGACACCTAAAAACGAAATCCTGAAAATGTATGCACTTTTCATTTTTGTTCTTCCAAATATGCATAGATGATCATTTAAATATACTGCAGAAAATGAAAGAATGAGTGAGGAGACAGTGGACCGGACTAGGGGTAGGCGACAGAGAAGATGTTCCTGGCGCCCCACAGCTTTGCTTCCTAGACAAGTGCCTCTCCTGCTTACCCCTGATGAACATCTGTCAGTAGCTTTATTTCAAAGGTCAAATACTAAACCACATACTTAATCCTTTAAAGACATGTAGCAATACACATACTGGCTTAGCTATTGTTATACTGTAAGTGAAAAAGCAGTAATGGGTGTAAAATTGCCGTTCTTAGTTCAAAATCCTTATGCAGAAAACTCTTGAGTCTGGGCTAGTGGCTAAGCTCTGGATTTTGGATTTAAAACCTATCTTAAAATATGGATAGTGACCTCAAGACAGCCCTGTATTTAAACACTGTCTAGGTAAGCATTAAGTACAGATCCCTCCCCCACTCTTTAGGGACCCTGGTGCACCCTAGCCTGATTGAATGAATAATCAGACATGCAGGTAATGCTGCATTAAGTGGAAACGCAACTCTTTGAGTAGAAAAAGCAGCACTTTATGTTGCAACCCAAAAGACAATGAGCAAAGTAAAAATAAAAAAAATCCCCAAAACATCAAAAGCAACTTAAATAGTAATCTCTAATTTTAGGAAATGCAGTCTTTATAGCACACAGCAAGATATGTACTGCAGAGCCTGAAATGTTATTGGTACACTAGAGGAATTTAAAATATAACCTTTTGGTTATTATACGTCAATAATTCTTCATTCAGATATGTTCTTTTATATAACGCATATTTAAACAGCACAATTTTTTGAAGGACGACGGCTTTCTTTTCATTAATGGAATTACCTTTCAAAGTTGTGTCGCTTTAGTATTAAAAGCTGCTGAAATATCAGTGAAGAAGCATGCCTACTGGCAGTCCTGATAATTCTGCACTATAAAGTTTGTTGTTTCCACTCTTTGAACTGTGCAGTTATGAGAAAAAAATGAATCGATTAAATTCTGCACTCAAAAGCACAAAATGTCCTGAAACATAAGGTATGCCTCAAACATTCCTTCAGCCAGGAAATAACAGTCCCAAGCCATGACTATTTGGCCTAATATTGATCTGCTGATTAACAATGACAGTTGTTAAAAGAGCCATGCACTTTTTTTTTTGGTCTGAAACGCTTATACTGTACAATAGTATAGTACCTAGAAATAAATAACATTATCTTCATTTATAGCTACCTTTTCTGCTTGTGCTTAAAATGTTATTTGCTAGAAACATATGATGGCAGATTTATCAAGGGTCGAAGTGAAAATGTGAATATTTTTAATTTGAATTTCGAGGTAATTTGTAGTGTATTTCTACTAGGGAATTGTCCAAATTTGAATTGAATTTCTATAAATTTTGGTGGACTTTGGAAAATCAAATTTTTTTGGAAAATAATTTTATTCGAATTCGATCGAATATTATCCAAATTCGAATCAACTATCGAATACAGCCTA
The DNA here is from genome assembly GCA_038501925.1 of Xenopus petersii. Classification (NCBI taxonomy): domain Eukaryota; kingdom Metazoa; phylum Chordata; class Amphibia; order Anura; family Pipidae; genus Xenopus; species Xenopus petersii. Next base: position 76,534,834 of record CM076676.1, on the reverse strand, counting down.
TTCACCCGAAGTTAAAACATTTAGGGGCAGATTTACTAAATTCGAGTGAAGGATTTGAATTAAAAAAACTTCGAATTTCGAAGTGTTTTTTGGGCTACTTCGACCATCGAATGGGCTACTTCGACCTTCAACTACGACTATCGAAGGATTCAAACTAAAAATCGTTCGACTATTCGACCATTCGATAGTCGAAGTACTGTCTCTTTAAAAAAAAATTCGACCCCCTAGTTCGGCAGCTAAAAGCTACCGAACTCAATGTTAGCCTATGGGGAAGGTCCCCATAGGCTTGCCTAAGTTTTTTTCATCGAAGGATATTCCTTCGATCGTTGGATTAAAATCCTTCGAATCGTTCGATTCGAAGGATTTAATCGTTCGATCGAATGAATAATCCTTCGATCGATCGATCGAATTTCCTGCGCTAAATCCTTCGACTTCGATATTCGAAGTCGAAGGATTTAAATTCCTAGTCGAATATCGAGGGTTAATTAACCCTCGATATTCGACCCATAGTAAATCTGCCCCTTAATGTTTAAAATAAATTTTGGTTGCTTTTTTTTTTATTCGAATTTTGAGGTGATTGCAGTTTAAAAAGACTCCCAAAAGATAAATCTGCCCCATAGTGTATATTGTTAATCCACTTGGAAGAAAACAAACAATAAAACTAAAATGTCTACACTGTTTTATAGCAAAGCTAGACCAGAAACCATAAGTATGGGTTTATTGCAGTTTATTTCATTTCTGCAAAGCAGACTGTTACAGAACTGATGCTACAAATATGAAATGCTTCCCCAGATACATATGTTTAAAATGTTACCTTTAGAAAACAATATCACTATAGAATGCAATACAAGAAATTTAGTTGGTTGATGTGACACTATGAGCAGATGCTCAGTACAGTAAAGAGAAAGTAACTCTTCTGCCATCAGGCCATCCATCTTTTTCTTTGAAAAATGAGGAAATGCTAATCACAGTAAAGTTCCAGGAACAATACCCTACATGCTATGACACTAATATGCTACTATTTCAAAAAAGGTGCTGTGTCTACATCTTTATACAGCCATTATGGGAACCTGAGAGCATAACCTTGCTTAATGGACAGAAGTTAATACAGTTGTAAGTGTATTAAATGTCATATCTTCTGTTGTATCATCATCATTTGCAAATGCCGATTATCATTTAATAAATAATGGCGCAAAGATGTTTTTTCATCATATTTATAACACTGATACATTTTAAATTTTCTATGCCATTTATCATGTCCCCTCCAGCCCACTTAACTGAAACATAGATCTCCCGACGAGTAGCTACAGATAATTCGTATTTATGGATCAAAGCCCTGATAATGCCAGAATAAATATGCAGCCCCCAAAAAACAAAAAAAAAATTTAGAAACTAAAAAGAGTAAAAACATAAAGGTGGTCACACGTGGTCTTGCCAATATAGAAAATGAAGATTGTAGCTAAGTTAAGTTAAAAATAAAAATAACATATTTACAGTTTATTATCTCATAGGTGGTGGCTTTACTGATAAGTAGGGATGGGCGAATTTGACCCGTTTCGTTTCACCAAAAATTAGCCGCCGGTGACCAGATTGATCCACTGCAAGTATTTAAGTATGGTATAAGTAAAATAATTATCTGTGAAATAGACACTTAAAAATAATTTAAATTTTTGTTGGATACAGTATATTATTTTTAGTAAAGCACAATAATACAATGGGAAAATCAATTAACTTTTTTTTAAATGTGTAAATTCTGTGCTTGCTTTCGAGATTGTAATGAAATGCTCATGCTTTCTTTCTTTCTTTCTTTTCACAAAGCAGCAGGTCAATCAAGCTTTATGATGGTGATTTTGCTTTGTTTATATAATCACCACAGTCCCTATAGATCCTGACTAAAATACTGTAAGATTAAGGCCTTTCATTGACTTCAGTGGAAAATGGATGACAATCAAATGCCAGTTGTATGCTTGAAAGCCAATGGCAAAGGGTTTAGGCTATCCTTTACTGGCATGTGCCATAAAATTAGAAGATGCCAATTCTGTCTATTTCTTTTTTCCTTCCTTTCATAGTTTTTTTGTAAGGCTGCAATTAATTATAAGGAAATGCATTTTGCTTCAGAGCAACTTGATAATTAAAGATGTATCACATATATTTAATTCTTCAGAACAGAAGAGATTAAGAGCATATTGCATATCAGTAAAGAATATCCCCTGGAGCACTAAAAGTTTTAATAAAAGAATGTACATCCTTTGCTATAGACCTGTCTACTGTGGCTGCAAAATAAATACCAATTAATTGATACAGTGGAAAAAAACAGTCTGGTTTTTGGACATTTCTATCTGTTTGATCTAGAGTTTTTTAAATTTTAATCAAGAAACAGATTCAACAAGGGAAACAGAATTACAATGCAAAAGAATATTAAAAATTAGCAATTTAACTGTATGGTACTGTATGAAGGGCTGTTCACCTTCCAAACACTTTTTTCAGTTCAGTTGTTTTCAGATTGTTCACCCATATGTTTATTCAAACAGTTTTTTCCTTTTTATTTTTGACCATTTTCCAAAGTTGAAGTTTAATGTTCCTGTGTTTGAAGGTGAACAACTCCTTTAAATAGGATTTTGGTGACCTGTCCTAACCCTTGTGGTGACCCGTTTTTGCATTCTGACGCAGAGACTTCCTGTTTTTAACTTAAATATTTAAGAACAGAAATGAAGGGTTAGCGAAAACATCGGACTGTACAATTAACATTTTAAAGCATTTCTAATAGATTGGATTCCGATTTCTGCTAAACTACAACCAGGCGCACTGAGACTCATTTATAAACAGCACAGTGCATATTTTGGTTCAGATGGGTTCATTGCACTACTTTTTCCTTAACTGCACAAAATAGCAATGATGTACCTGGTGGTTCCTTATTAAGTGAACAACAGATTTTATTGACCATGCATAAACATATATTTATTTATTATTATTATTTTACTTCATTACCGAACAAAACAGGGCTCACTTCCTGTTCGGTGTAGTTCTCTTCAGGCACATGTATCTTGACACTAAGGGGCACATTTACTTAGCTCGAGTGAAGGAATAGAATAAAAAATACTTCGAATTTCAAAGTATTTTTTTGGCTACTTCAACCATCGAATTGGCTACTTTGACTACAACTTCGAATCGAACAATTCGAACTAAAAATCGCTCGACTATTCGACCATTCGATAGTCAAAGTACTGTCTCTTTAAAAAAAACTTCGACCACCTACTTCGCCACCTAAAACCTACCGAGCATCAATGTTAGCCTATGGGGAAGGTCCCCATAGGCTTTCCTAGCTTTTTTTTGAACAAAGGAAAATCGTTCGATCGATGGATTAAAATCCTTCAAATCTTTTGATTCGAAGGATTTAATCGTTCAAACAAGCGTTTTTTCCTTTGATCATACGAATGAAGGAAATGCGGTAAATCCTGCGACTTCGATATTCAAAGTCGAAGGATTTTACTTTGACGGTCGAATATCGAGGGTTAATTAACCCTCGATATTCAACCCTAAGTAAATGTGCCCCTTAGTGTGAACTTCACAGCACACGTTGCATAGAGCGTAAGACACACGCCTGCAGATGCACACACGCCAGACAGGATGCAAGCCCTGAAACCTGCGCAGGACTTCATACCACCGGTAGCGAGAACATGCAGCTGGGAAAGCATCCTCACACTAGGTCATTTAACAAGCTAAAGATTTGTTTATTTAGATATTTGACAGATACCCTTATCTTCATTTGGGCCAGGTTCAATTTAATGAGAAAGACTAAAGATGTGGTTTATGTACTGAAAAGTCCATTAAAGTTTATGGTGAAATATTGATGACAAGTTGACAACTGTTTTTCCGGGTCATTTGTGTCTGGCTCCCAAAAAAACCTATTACTACATTCCATTTATCATATTCACTTTGAATAAACAATTCTGTACACAGGATTAATAGAGAGAGAGATCAATAGATGGAAAACATATTTCAGTTCAACCATTTGTACCCCTTGTAATTCCAAACTAGACAAATTATTATTACCCAGCCTGAATTATAGCTATTGTTAAATAATATAATGTGTATAGTGCTTAAAACATTTATTTTTGTAATACTTCTTGTAATTATGGGAACACATCTTTCAGTTTAGGAGCCATGAGGTATCATGTTGGCCTTGGTGAATTGTGAGACAAGCTTTTTGGTCCACCGATCAACTATTGGGCCATTTTGGGCTATTATAGTATATACTGTTTGGGCACAGATAGCATTAAGTGACAAAGTAATTTATACTATGTATTTTTCAGGGTCACTTGCTGCTCTGCTGGGTACAATGATAAAATTGGTGTTTTTGGTAATTGTTATAATTCCAGAGTTATTCGTCTCTCTCTCTCTCTCTTTCTCACATATATATATATATATATATATATATATATATATATATATATATATATATATATATATATATACTGTATATAAATATATATATATTTTAAAAGTATAAATATTTTTACAGTCTTTTGTTATTTCATAAAGTGTCTAAACAAAGCATTCTTCTGGATTCAGCATTCTTCTGGATTCGAAAAAACAGAGTTTAAATCCTAGGAAAAGGAATACTTTGGTAACATGTATATTGCATTGAGTGAGTAGTTGAAGGAGATAAGCTTATGTTGTTTTTAAATCTCTGTTAGTTACCAAGATACAAGTGTTGTTAGACATTTAAAAAAAATGTTGAGTTTATGTTATATCTTTACACATAATTTTCAACACCCCTGGATAAAATATAGTAGCATACATTGCCACCAACAGCATCTATGGAAAGCCCAGGGGGCAGGGTGAAAATCGTGTATCATATATGCTGTGAATTATTTTTGGTTAGTCCAAGGTTGTGAAAAATTTGCATATGTAAATGTGCATCTCTGTAAAGAAGGCTTTTGTAATTTGTATTTAATCTGTACATTGTTGTTGTTTTAATTTAGAAAAGATTATTTGATTATTTGCTTGCTAATATTTGTTTCACAAATATGAAAGAATGAAAGATTATAAAATGTGTTAGACAAAATTCCAAAAAAAATTCAGCCATTCATACATTTTACCCTAAATCTGCAGGTAAGGAAAATAGCAGTCATTACAGTCAGATTGATATAAAATATAAACAGTATCATAAAATAGACCCTTTCAGGTCTGACTAACTAAATTTCAGCTTCCTAGCTATCATTTGGGTTGGGACAGTTTGAGCTAAATTGCACCCTCCATTACCCTGAAAACTACTCCTTACTTTGCTTTAATAGGATTTAACACTGTGCAGCTTATTCATTAGTGGCCAATAGCAAAAACCTGCTATTAATATGAGGCTCAGTAGACAAATTTGACACCTTTCCTGCGGCTATGTTACAACATCAAAGAAAAAAAACCTTTTTAGGCTCAACTAGGTTGTTATGGTCACATGTAGTGAACTCTGGGAAATGATCCAGTTCAGCAATCAATTTTTGTGAGATTTTTCAGACATATATACTAACACACACACACAATTTACTTGTTATATCTTGTATTGCATTAAAGCTTAATAAGTTATAATATTCTGAATCATTTAAAAAAGGTGAACATAGCATGTAATAAAATGACACACAAATAGAAGAGGACCCTATGTTTAAAGTGTTTATTATGCCTATTTAACAAACTAAAGAGGGGGATTAATCCTTAGCCTGCAAATCAGTTGGCAAGTTCAATGTTTATCATTGCTAAAACAAATTATTAGTATTTCCTTTGTGTCAAAAGGTGAAAAAATACAGAGACTTGAAAAAATAAATCACTAGTGTACTCCCCTTAGGATTTTGGGTTCTGGGAATGGCAATATGTGTATTTTATGTTAAGGGGTGGAGTCAACAGTTTAACAAACCACCTTAGACAAATGGATGATTAGCAGTACATTAATCTGCAACAAGCAAATTAACCCACAATGTAAATATCTGTAGTAATGTTTGGATCATTTTTTTTAGTCTAAGTAACAAAATATTACCTGTTGGCCAAACCTTTAGTAACTGGCACAAGGAAAAGTGCCAAATGGAGCCATTATCAGTCATTATATTGTTATGCAGAGATACGGTATATTCAGGGTCAGACTTGGCTGGTTAGACACCGGGAAAAAACCCCTGCAAACCTGGTTACGCCCTTAAAGTAATACAGACGCTTCCTCTCATCATGAGTTAAGGTAAAACTTATGCCATGCAGGGTGTGGGGGTAAAGATGGAAGGTGGGTGTTGGGAGAGGGGGCCCTTGATCTCATCAAGGGACTATGGTAAAAGGTATTTATATACTTAGATACATGCTCTAAAATCCATCCTATATACTGCAAGTGCAAACTTGTTCCATTAAATTTGCAGGGTGAAAATACATATACTCTTTTGTGCATGGGCCTGTTTTCTTTTATTATCTTGTTAGCTTTTTCTTATTGTCTCATTGCAGCTTGTTACCATTCTACTTTATGTGCTATACGGAGCACTTTACATGCTTACAAACAATGCACAGTGAAGCCTAAATTTACGTGATAACAATAGGGATTAACAAACTGCACACTTGGAAAATAAAAACATTTTCTAAATGTATGTTATATTAATAATACCACAATAATCTAGCTAAAATAATATAATTCCAAATATGGTTCTGCTAATGGTTATAATTATGTCTACAAAAGTCATAGTATTTGTATCAAAACAAACTGTTTGTATGTTTACTTTCACTTTAATTTAGCCACACTGGGAATTTTAACCATGCTATTTATCATCCTCTAGGTTATTAAACTAATCTTCAAAAACATTGACTCATATGCCAAATGTTCATAAAATAAAAAACTGATCATGTATAAAGGATAGAATTGGGATGTCAATGCTGATTTGTCTCTTTAGATATATTAATAAGTCTCAAATGTAAGTGTATTTTGTGTGCCACTAGCTGAATTGAGAGGCAGACACAAGCAAATTGCAATGATCTAATGAATCTTCTGTGCAACTTCAAGTACTTTATCACATTAGATGAAGATTCGAAAAGACATCTGCAGTGTTGTGCTATTTGAAAATAAATTGGTAATCTTAATGCATTGTATCTTTCTGACAGCTCTGATTATCTGGGGTAGAGTTTATGGATGGCTAGTCTTGCCATGTCAATTAGTGAGGTGATATTTTACACTGCAATAGTTGCTTAAACATCTAATTATCACAAACATAAGACACAGTCAAGGGCAATATTGCTAACTAAAGAATATTAAATGCCTGATGTGAACCTAGACTTTACTTAAAAATATTTTATAACACGATTTTCTAGAAAATAAGATTGTAACTGTAAGTAGATGCATCAGGTTGGTATTCAATGGGTACTACTATAAACCCCCTACACCTACACTGGCAGCCTTACACTGCATTTTTTTTACTGCTTTTATTAAGAGATTTGTTTCTTGTCAAGCCGCCCAAGTGCAGTTGTAACCCCTTAACGAAGGGCTATGTTAGCATATGGCCCAGACCTGGCCCTTCCCATTGGCACATGTGTAGTATAGTCTCTGGGCATATGCCAAGTGGATAAGAGGGTTATACACCCTCAGCACAGTAAGGGGCCGATTCATGAAATTCGAGTGAAGGGTTCGAATAAAAAAAAATTCAAATTTCGAAGTATTTTTTGGGTACTTCGACCATCGAATTGGTTAAATTCGATCGAATTCGATCGAATTCGAACGATTCGAACGATTAGAATTAAAAATCGTTCGACTATTCGACCATTCGATAGTCGAAGTACTGTCTCTTTAAAAAAAAATTCGATCCCCTAGTTCGGCAGCTAAAAGCTACCGAACTCAATGTTAGCCTATGGGGAAGGTCCCCATAGGCTTGCTAAAGTTTTTTTCATCGAAGGATATTCATTCGATCGTTTTATTAAAATCCTTCGAATCGTTGGATTCGAAGGATTTAATCGTTCGATCGAATGAAAAATCCTTCGATCGATCGATCGAATTTTTAGCGCTAAATCCTTCGAATTCGATATTCGAATTCGAAGGATTTAAATTCCCAGTCGAATATCGAGGGTTAATTAACCCTCGATATTCGACCCTTCGTGAATCGGCCCCTAAGTGTCTACCAGTGGGCTAGGGGGAATTTTTAAAAACATTTTACTAGGATGTTGCCATGTTTTCGTTTTATTATAATTTTGCAAACATTCATGGGTACATGGTTAGGATTCAGATTCTTAAGTTTTGCATCATAAATATATCCCATCAATTGTCCTACACAGTGGAACATAAATAAATGCTCATAATTCCATGTTCAGATATCTTATTACTAATAACGTTAACATTAACCTCAGTTATGATATAATTTCACTTTAATAACCAATTATATATTTATTTTGTAAAAGAGGAAATTGCAGAGATACTTAAATCTCACCAACATTTGAACCTGCGGATTGATTGAATAGTGTTCATATAAGTACCGTATATACTCGTGTATAAGCCGACCCGTGTATAAGCCGAGGTACCTAATTTACCTAAGAAAACTGGAAAAATGTATTGACTCGTGTATAAGCCTAGGGGCCCCATGTCAGATTTCAAAATGTGAATGTGACCCGGCCGCAACAATTGGGGGACACTGGGCAGGTACCTGTTAAAGGGTCCTCTGTCTACCCCTATTTCATGTTTGCTTCCCTCTGCCACTTCCCCCCCCTGCCCTCCCCATCTGTCGCTCTCCCCACCCCGGCCCTCACGTCTGCTGCTCTTCCCTCTGTCACAGTAAAACGTGACCCGGCCCCAGCAGGACTGTCTGTGACTGACTGTGTCGCCGCCCGGAGCAGGTCCAGGAGCTCCGGGCGGCGCGTCCTTCCCTGCCGGCGTTCGCTCCCAAAATGGCGGCGCCCATGGCCACCACGTGGGTAGCCGCCATTTTGGGTAGCAGCGCCGGCAGGGAAGGACGCGCCGCCCGGAGCTCCTGGACCTGCTCCGGGCGGCGACACAGTCAGTCACAGACAGTCCTGCTGGGGCCGCGGAAGGAGGTATGACCCGCGTATAAGCCGAGTTTGAGTTTTTCAGCACATTTTGGGTGCTGAAAAACTCGGCTTATACGCGAGTATATACGGTATATACTGCAAATGAGGAAGATCTGTCTTGAAATCTGAAACATATGATATAAAGGGGCAGATTTATCAAGGGTCGAATTTCGAGGGGTTAAATCCCTTGAAATTCGACTGGGGAATAGAATCGAATAGGGAATTCGGGGCGAATTTACGCGCTGGCGAATGGGCGAATATTCGCCCGGCAAATAGTCAAACGATTGAATATTCGATCAAAGGATTTTCATTCGATCGAATGGTCGATCAAATGCCTTTTTATTCGATCAAAAACTTAGAAAAAAAGCCTATGGGACTTTCCCATAGGCTTTTAAAGCAATTCGGTAGGTTTAATCTGGCGAAGTAGGCAGTCAAATGATTTTCAAAAGAGACAGTAGTTCGACTATCGAATGTGCGAATAGTCGTAGCGTTTTTCTGCTCGATCTATTCGAATCATTCTACTCAGGCGAATTTACGCCAATTTGATAGTCGAGGAGCACAAAAAACTCTTCGAAATTTGAGTTTTTTCCCCTCTATTCATTCACCCGAGCTTAGTAAATGTGCCCCATAGTGTGTTTCAGAATGAATGTAACATAGGTCTCATGGTTTAACCATCTTGGGTTAGCAACTAGCAGAATTTTCAGTTTCTTATTTTGTTCTGTACATTTGCCTTTATTTTAACAGCTTAATTGTCCTAGCATTTAAAATCTATTGTTAAAAGTTATATTTCTTTTTTTTGCTTAGCTGTAAATGACACTACTGCTCAATACCAAAGCTATAAAAACCAGCCCCATATGTTTTAAATGTTTGCAAAAAAATATATTTTTATGTAATAAAAAAAGCTCTTTAGATGTCTGTGTCACAACATTATTTATAGCTTGTTTATTGTATTACTACGAGGCCCATTAATCGAATGGACGAATTTCGAATTCATGTGAATTTTTTTTAACTCGAATATACTGACAATTTGACTGGGAGGTTATTTAAGAAAAAATTTGAATGTCTAATACATTGTACATTGACATGTACATGAACTCGGCAGGTTTTAAGTGGCAAATATTCAAATTAGGACTGTTGCCATGGTCAAGTTGTAATAAATCTCACATTCGAAATTTACATTTTAATTTACATTCGAATAAGAGGATTAAAATTTGAATGTGTGGATTTTCACACCAATTTTTTTTTTTGAAAATTCGAATTTGAATGTACCCAACATGTATCTACTCTATACATTAGCTAGAAGTCATGCTTTACTGCTTGACATTTTATATTCAGTTTACCTTTGTTTAACATTCGTTTTAGCCTTGCTTGTGGTGACTTTGTCTCAGTTTGTCTGGCACCAGTCATACTTCCTAACTCCCCAAACCCTTTGCATAGTTTTATATTGCAAGAAGCTTTTATGGGGCAAAGCCTAAAATTAAAGATGGGCGAATTGCTTCGCCGAAAAATGTGCGAATTTCCAGTGAAATTCATGAAACAGCGAAAAATTTTCGAAACGCGAATTTTGACGCCGGCGTCCAAATATTTTTGATGATGGTGACAGTTCCGATGCCGGCGACAATTCTGACACCCATTAAAGTCAAAGGGCGCCTAGAATTGTCACTGGCTATTTAGTGAATTTATTTGCAGATGGCGAAACGTGGAAATTTGCTGGGAATTTGCGCCTGGTGAATAAATTTGCCCGTTACTACCTAACATAATTTAGGATGTGGCAAACCAAACAGAGAAGGAGTTGTTTTATCACCCATTCATTAGGAGGAAAAACCCTCCAAATGTGACTATACATTAGCCTGTACAGAAAGATACTCTACTAGCATAATTATTTCTCTGAACTAAGTGTACTTTGCTAGGAAAGCTTTAGGGTAAAGTGGCCCTTTAATTATTAATTTTCCATTATGGTTTTCCTAAATAAATGCATAGTACAATCATTTTTTAAATTAAAGATTTATTTTAGTTTCAATAATTCAAGAATATATGCATGTAACACTGCAACATGATCCAGGTCTGGTGCAAATGATTAATTGTAATCAGTATATATATAATGAAAGACCCTTGGTGCTGGTGTTTATGTGTATATATATATATATATATTTAAATACCCGAGCGGGTTAGATCGGAGTTTGTAGCAGCCGATATTGAGATAAATTTGGACCTTGATAAATAACCCCCTACATATCTAATTGTTATAATAAAAGACCCTTTTAGTGCTTTATTCGATGTTAACTATGATTGAACATTAGAGCACCCAGGAAAATCCTCTGCCTTTATTTTAGGTGCATGTCTTTAGTAATAAGATTGTCGTAAAATGCAATCTGCTCAGACAGTAGTTAAGAGTAGAATTTTGTAGTCATGATTGCAAAATGGCAAGAGGAAGTTGTATTTTAAATAGACAAAGGGCACATAAGCAGGCTGAGGTTTTGTTTGTTTCAGGTTACTTGCTATTCCAGTTTGTAGAGGCTCAAATACTGTAGAAGGCAGATGAAGTCTCACTTTCCCATGACCCTCTTTTATGTGTAAAGCCTTAATCACTGACTTCGTCCTTTGCAGTTTATTGACCCGGGGGGGGATTTATCAAAGTGTGAAATTTGAGCTCACCGCAGTATAATTCCACCTCTCTATATTAATTTCTATGGGAATTTTAAAGGCATATTTATTAAAAGGTAAATATGCCTCTAAAAATCCCTTAGACATGAATACAGAGTGGGGGAATTATACTGTGGTGAGTTTAAATTTCACACTTTAATAAATCTACCCATTAAGGTGCTATAAATAACATCTTACATGACAGAGGGTTTTACTTTTATACAGCAGCAGTACCTCTTGCTGGTAAAGTAAGCTCTTTTTATTTTTCTATTCACATTTTTTATTCACATTTTTTTAAATATGGAAAAAAGATCAATGACTGCCTTGATTGAATATAAAAATTTTTTTGACAAGAATATCTTGTTACTATAATTTAGATTGTTTGATTTAGAAGATAGTTATGACTTTGATGATAAAAGTTGCTTTGCTGCAGAGAACTCATTAATGTTTCTGAGCATTAGGAGCAGTGAGCACATAGATATTATATTCATAGCTAAATAGGACTTATCAGAGGCAGTAGTTATAGAAAGCAGAAATGAACAACACATTGCTAAGTTGTACATTGCACAAATGTATGCCTCATTTTCATATTTACAAAGATGAAAACAAGCAACTAATTTGCAAAGTCAATCATAGCATAATGGTGCCTAAATCACATGAATACATGCAGTGAATCACCTCATGCATATTCTGCTGCTTAAAGATTCATAATAATTTTCAAATAAATAAAGAAAACATCACAACTTGCCATCTCTGCCATCCTTAAATTGACAGGATTATCTAAAGGTTTTGCTCTGCAGACATGAAGATGACTATGAAATAGCTGATTGTAGGGCTCATGTCATTTTATGTTTTATGTTGGAGCAATATTAGATGTTTGAAATGTTTTATTTGGGAGACATTGCATTGAATTCTCGGCACTGATGTATGGGTTTCTTTCTATAGGGGGCAAATAGAAAAGCTGTTAATACAATTTCTCAGAATTTAAAAGAATAGTGTAGCGTTAACAAAATATGTTAAGTAAGGGACAGTATTTTATGGGGAATAGTTATTTTAGTTCAGACATATATAATATATATATTTATATAGACAGATATTTTCCTATAGCAGAAATCATATCCTGTGGTGCTATGCAGTTGCCGTCTGCAGAAAAGATAAGCCCTTTGTTGAAGCAGGGGAAATTTGGTACTACAGGTGACTCAGTTGATAGTTTACCCAATGCAACATGTTTTTGTGGTTGGTTAATGACAACCAATGAAAGTCTTAGGAAAGGATCACCATACTACAGTAAAAGAGTGATGTCCTCTTTTCACTAATTGCAATTTGGTAATTAATGTATTAAACAATAAATGAATAGGTAAAAACTTTCATCAAATATGCCTCTTTATTTTCTGTTTGTAAGGGGATATCTCTAGAATTCCTTCATTGAGGATTTTATTACAGCTTGTTGGGGGAATGTAAATCGTTAACTGAAAAAAATATTGACACTGCTAATAATTTTTGCTGTGGTTGACATTTTTCCTTTGTGCATATTTAACATGTGTTTTGTTAACCCATAGCGCTTAATTTATCAACAGAAACATGTTAGTTAGTATAGTTATATTGCTAGCAGTGTATAATAAAGCATACTACTGAACCAAAATAAGATATCTGCAAACAACTGTTTGCTAACAAATATTACATTGTGAAATGCAAGTTGCGATTTTACTTAGGGGCCGATTCACTATGGGTCGAATATCGAGGGTTAATTAACCCTCGATATTCGACTAGGAACTAAAATCGTTCGACTTCGAATATCGAAGTCGAACGATTTAGCGCAAATCCTGCGATCGAAGGATTATTCCTTCGATCGAACGATCAAATCCTTCGAATCGAACGATTCGAAGGATTTTAATCCAACGATCGAAGGAATATCCTTCGTTAAAAAAATCTCAGGCAAGCCTATGGGGACCTTCACCATAGGCTAACATTGACTTCGGTAGCTTTTAGCTGCCGAAGTAGGGGGTCGAAGTTTTTCTTAAAGAGACAGTACTTCGACTATCGAATGGTCGAATAGTCGAACGATTTTTAGTTCGAATCGTTCGATTCGAAGTCGAAGTAGTAGTCGAAGGTCGAAGTAGCCCATTCGATGGTCGAAGTAGCCCAAAAAACACTTCGAAATTCGAAGTTTTTTTAATTCGAATTCTTCACTCGAGCTTCATGAATCGGCCCCTTACTGTTTATAAATTTTATTACATTCCCCCATATATCTCTTGGCAGCTTATTCTCCTAACCTGAAATGCCATGGATGGCTGGACAGACTGTACTCTACAAATCTGCACAGGATGTTTCAGTTACTTATTCTGGGTTATTATGCATTGCCTGCAAATTGTATGAGGAATTTCTCTTTCTGCTGAGAGTACTTGAGCAAATCATATATTTAGTATATGCTGGTCAGTGTGACACATTGAAGGTTCAGTAACCCAAAACGAAATACTGTGCAAGAAATAAGAATGTATAAATATGAAATTTCTTATCCTGTAACTCAATATGCAGTAAGCTCTGCATATTCGAAGGCCATCTCCCAAAGAGCAGCATATTTTTTTTAATGATCTCCTTTTTCTCCTTAATAATAAAACAGTACCTTGTACTTGATCCTAACTAAACTGCACAAAACTATTCTTTGGGGTTTATTTAGTATTTATGTTTAGTAGTCTTGAGATATGGTGATCCAAATTACAGAAACATAGACTTATCATAAAAAAACCCTGGTTGCAGGCATTTAGGATTATAGAGCCATACCTGTTCCAATATTTAATAAACATAAAATCATTTACAGAAACACATTTGTGAGACTTATAAACCACCTGCAATGGTTGCATACCTAAGTTTCATTAAGATCAAGCCAGCCCCATGAAGTAACCTGTAAGATGATGGCATGCTTCTTGTTGAAGGTGCATGGGCCAACATTTGGTATCAGAAGATTATATTTACCTTAGCTGCAAGTTCGTGAGAGTCTCGGAGAGATTTATGTGAGCAATGTTAACAGTATTGCTGTACTTAACGTTTTCCCTTTCTTTCTTTCGTTCTTTCTTTCTTTCTTTCTTTCTTTCTTTCTTTCTTTCTTTCTTTCTTTCTTTCTTTCTTTCTTTCTTTCTCTCTCTATCTATCATCTATCTGTATGTGTGTGTGTGATTGTATATGTGTGTTAGAGAACTATTACTTCTCTGTGCTTGATATGGAAATCATTGTCAAAAGATATTTGTATGCATGATTATTCATGTTTACAGCTATGTTTCAAACAAGCTTTAATGTGAACCATTAGTCTATGAACCTATAACTTTTCCTGTATAGCTATTGGAAGGAATAGCTCATAAAAAAATTTCCTGTAAAAATAAAGAGAAATTGTTTTATCACTTTCTGTTCTGCAAATTCAGCTGCAAACCTAGTTGTTGATCCTCGTATTCACCTACTTCTCTGATAGACTGATTGATTGTCAGAGATTAGCACAAGAAAGCAAAGTGAAAGGCTTATGTGGCAATAGAAATTCATTAAAAGAAGTATGGAGCAATACAATGAACTGGGACAACTAGATTAAACAACACACAAGCTAAAGCTAAATCTTTTATAAAAATAGTGTCTTAAGAGAAAAGCAACGAAGAAACAAATATTTTTGAAATAATAATTTCAAGGTAAATGATTTTTTATTTACAAAAAAGGATTGAAAGGATTTAAATCCATCTCCCTAGGGTTGCCAGCTTTTTATTGGTTCCCAATGAGTGATGACATAGAAGCAGAGGGAGGGAATGGAAGGGGACAGATCTGTGACATAAAGGGACTTCCCCCAGCTCTTACCATTTCCATGGGGTCTGGGAGGGCGCATTGTTAGGGCAGAGAGTGCAGTTGCACTTTCTCACACTAGAAAAGCTGAATGTCCACTTTAAAATTTTTAAATCCAGCTCTTAAAGATACCAGGAGCGTCTGCACAGGAGGCAGATCGACCAGGGATTAGAAATTTACTGGCAAGTACATTGTGGGCACATTTGTAATACCAGCCCCTACCCTGGCTGTTATTTTACCAGCTATTCTAGTAATATACTAACCAGGTTGCAACCTTAATTCTCCCTGTAAAGTGGTATGAGAACATGCACATAGCATCTTGGGTAGTGTAGGCTCCAGAAAATTTGGGAAAAAGCTAGTAAGTAAGACATAGGTAGAGTCTGTGGAAGGGCAAAAGTTGTATTACAGTAAAAGAGGACCATGCAGACTTGAGCCCAAAAAAATGTGTTGATCAGACATGGGAATTATACAGATCTACAGATGCCCATGGTAAATCCAGGAAAAATACTCCTGGCAAAAAAGGCTAAAAAGTTTAGTTATGTATGATGTCAAATTTTAAAACCATAACCAGTAGTTTTGTTCTATTAATTAAGACTGAGACTTAGAACTCTGTGCAAAAAAAGTTTTATTATTTAAAAAAATTAAAAGTAAGAGGAAAAATGAAAAATATAAAAATAATGTATTTCTTAGATTTACAATGATACAAAATGGTGCATTTTTAAGTTAATGTGATATTTATTTATAAGGAAATATTCCCATGTTTTGTACATCTGGTTTCTGCTTCTGACTGATCCGGATCATTTAAATTAAGTATACAGTATGCAGAAACACCTACTTACAGTATTTGTGGAATTTCATGGTGATCTGCCAGGATACAGGCCAGAGCAATAATTTTGTCATTATGGATGATTTTTTTTAAAAATTGTAAAGATTGTAAAGTGTAAAAATGCTTACAACTTAACAATATAAGGTTTTAAAGGTCTTAATTTTTCTGCACCGTATTGTTACAGTATATTTACTCATGAACAATATAGTTATGGGTTACAAATGTAACTGTTTACATCTATATTGAGAATGGTGCCCTTCGTAATTTGCATGTAGAACATACAAAAGCAGTAATGTATCAATGCAAGAATAAATATTGACAACTGTTTTTAATGAAAATTACATTGATTTGTAATTGAGGCATTTTTTGATTAATTGCTAAAGCACTGTGGCACCAGTACAGCTTGCTTATCTGAAAATCAGATTAAAATCTAATCTTTTGCAAATGAAATCATATTTAGCTGCAATATATATATTATCACAGCCACAATATTTGTTGTATATTTATTTTCTGAGATGGTAATGACAATATGCAGTATAATTAACATATCCATTATTTTTTTTATTGCAGTAAGAAATCTGTTGAAAAGAATAATTGGTTTAGAGAACTACTTCACATGTAGCAGTGTTTACAGCCTAAAAAAGGCTTATGAAAAATTATGTTGTGATTAGGTTTGATAGTCTTGGATATATTACTGCTGTGCACGTATTTATTAAACAATGTGTTGCTAATATAATTTGTATGCATTAGAATTCCCTGTAAGTATGAAAATGGAAAGGATTTATCACTGCAAAATATCCTGAATTTCCATGTAAGATAAAATACAGATGTGCTTTGTAAAATTAATAGAAAGGCACAATTAAATCATGGAAATGATATGATGAAATAGAGCATGAAAAATGAATGCTTCTCATACAGTATTATATTCTCACATGAACAAATTAAGAACATTTAGGTTGGAACTTGATTTTTTTTAATCTCAGTGGCAATTAATGCTGCCAAAATATTTTGTGGAAGGCAACAGTAATTGGTATACCTGTGTGATTAAAGCTCTGTTGCATTTCAAATATATATATATATATAATATATATATATATATATATATATATATATATATATATATATATATATATATATATATCTACAGCTTATTCAAAGGGCTTGCATAGATAAAGTAAAATGTTGTGCAAATGTTGCAGGCAACAAAGGAAACATGGCTTCACAGAAGTAGTATGTATTATTTCTTCTTTTTTGAATAATAACAATTGCATCTACTTTTGCTACTTTTTCATCTTTGATCATCCTGTCAAACAAATCTATAATGCATAGTCACTTCTGCTCCCCTCTTCCTTGACATATTTTTATTCTTTTTTCCCCACGGCCGGAGTTGATACTCATTTTGTTGTTCCTCCAGTGACAGGTACAGTTGCTTCTGATGTTATCTGACTTGACTTTATGATGACCTGTATATCCATAGCTACAGGCTTTTCTTTTGAAATACAAACATTTTCTTTGTGTTCCCTCCTTGTTTTTACTTTACTCTATGTACATATAGGTGAATTTACTTTTCAGTCATCCATGGGCCCAATGAGACTGAAATTTAATGGCGCATGAGAATGAAGGCCATTGACTAGCCAGTAGGACTCATACCTCCATATATAATATAAGGTGCTAAAGGGGAATGTAATTAAAGGTTGCATGCGTTATTTATTTAAAATTACGTCTTTGTGAATGTTTAGCACTGCTCACAATGTAAAATAAGTCACTGGTGAATATTACACTGGACATTTTTCGCTTAGCAAAGTTTTAGCACGTTTTTGACGCCGGCGCCCGTTTTTGACGCCTGCAAATTTTTCCGGCGAATTTTCGCGGGCGTTTCGCGAATTTATTCGCTGGCGGCGAATCGCCCAAATTCACCACAAATTCGCGCCTGGCAAATAAATTCGCCCATCACTACTTGTGAAATTTAATTACATAAGCCATTTGTTCCCAAACTTTGCGGTAAAGTTGTTGAGGTCTTTAATCAGTTAAAAAGAATACAAACATGGTCGCTAATGGTTGCAAGTGTCTTAGCGCAGGTTATTTTGTGCTAGTGAAACATATTACATTCCCCCCTAAGTTTGACCAGGAGCATTAAGCCATGACAACCAATAAGATTTTTGCATTTAAACAGGTGACTAGTAAATGCTACCTGCTGGTTGCTATGGGTTATTGCCCCATGGTAAACTTAGGGGCAGATTTACTAAGGGTCGAATTTCGAAGTTAAAAAAACTTCGAAATTCGAACCTCAAATTGAAATCGTTGGACTTTGAATATCGAAGTTGGAGGATTTTTAGCGTATTGGATTCGATCGATCGAATGAACGATAGAAATCATTCGATTGAACGATTACATTTTTAGCGATCGATCAAAGGATTTCTATTCGATCAAAAAAACGTAGAAAAGTGCGGTGGAAGGTCCGCATAGGCTAACTTTGCACTTCGGTAGCTTTAATTTGGCGAAGTATGAAGTTGAAGTTTTTTTTAAAGAGTCAGTACTTCGATTATCGAATGGTCAAATATTCGGATGATTTTTACTTCGAAACGAAGTCGAAGTAAATTCGAAGTCGTAGTATCCAATTCAATGGTCGAAGTATCCAAAAAATTACTTTGAAATTCGAACTTTTTGTACTTCGAAAATTCACTCGAGCTTAGTAAATCTGCTCCTTAGTGTCTTTTATTACATAACCCCATTAGACAAGAAAACATGAAGCTTGAGGAGTTAAGGAGTTAGGTGGCAGCCATGAGAAGATGAAAAGAATGAGTGTCCCTCCTACCCACCCTTATGGAGGTCTTGAATTTATGTGTATAAAAAAAAATCACTGTTGTGATTTTAAAGGTGGTAAGGCATGCTAACTTTTTAAAAGCTGTTTGGAAAACAGTGAAGAATTATGGGATTCAAAGGCTGAGGGACTAAAGAATATTGTCACTTACCTAGGGCTGTCATCCCTGTGTAATGTCACATATTTCATTATGTTTATGCAGATCCATTGCTCTTAGGGTTGCCACAGTTTCTGGAAAAAAATACCAGCCTTCCTAAATATTTATCTTTTTTCCCTATTAATAACATTGGGATAAACCATGATTTTTACCAGCCAGGCCATAACAGTAATGGCCAGGTGGCAACCCTAATTGTACTCCTACTGAGTTTTGTTTGCGGCTGGTGTTAGGAGAAGGTCCTAGTGGAAGTAACGTTTGGGAAAAATGTAGTACAAATTAAGCAACATTTTGAGTATTAGTAACAAATTCAATGCAACAAAACTTATGGTTTTCAAAGGTGCTGAGCTGCAAGCTGCCATTTGGTTACCACCAAACAGGCGTCTAATCTGACCAATTAGACTGCACAATTACATAGGATCAAATAACTGCTCAGAGGGGCATTGTAGCAAAGGACACATTTACCTAGGAGTTTCAAGGATGCTGAGCTAGCTTATCATCTGTTTAGTTCAAAATGCCAGATTGTAGTTTATGTCCCTTGTATAGTATCAGAGAACTATTGAACAGAGCACTGCGCTGAATGAGGACACATGCATCCAGAGGTTTTCAGAAGTGCTGAGCTTCAATCTCCTATTGGTTTACACAGTTAAATTACTTTATTTAGGATATGGTCATATTCAAAGTGGCATTTAGTAACAAAGGTAATAGGGATCCGGTATCTGGAAACCCATGAAATCTCCGAATTACAGAAAATCTTCAATTTTATCCAAATAATCCAAATTTTTTAAAAATGGTTTCCTTTTTCTCTGTAATAATAAAACAGTACCTTGTACTTGATCCAAACTAAGATATAATGAATTCTTATTTGAAGCAAAACCAGCCTATTGGGTTTATTTATTGCTTTATTTATTGCTTGCATGATTTTCTAGTAGCCTTAAGGTATGGAGATACAAATTACACAAACATCCATTATTCAGAAAACCCCAGGTCCTGAGCATTCTGGATAACAGGTTCCATACCTATACTCTTCATATCTGGGGCAACTCACACAATAATCTAAGCCTGTACCTGAGGGTATGGTAGAAGGTGGCAAAATTGGTTTATTTTATACAGATGAGTCTCAAATTCAATTTGTGTCCGTGTCCATTTTGCTGGTTTGCTTTGGGGTGTGTGGGGAGCAGCTTTAGAAAATGAGCTTGGGCTATATATAGTGAACCAATTCTGTTCACCAATATTTCTGGAAGCCTGTAAAATTATTTTCTTACAGTCAATGGATACTGAGATTTGAGTTATTCCGAGCACTAATCTAAAAATAAATGGCAAAAGTTAATATCCAGCTGTCAGGACTGTACAATATGTTACACGGAAACCCTTTTTATATTGCATGGTTTTGGAAATCGTAACACTTTCTAACTTAATGAGTTGAAACAAGGCAGTGTAAAATAAATGGTTCTATCTTTTCTTATTAAACAATTAAAAAAGCAAACTTAGACACAGATTTATCAAGATGAGATTAGAGCTCTCCACAGAAAAACTCACCCACTTTCTTTTCATTCATTCAGTGTTCTAAATTCACATTTTGATAAAGCTGCGTTTAAGCTTTGTCTCATTTATAGGCCAGAAATAAACAGTCCCAAAATAAAAATGAGAATTCAGTTAAGTTTATTTCTGAAGCAGTCAAAGGGAAGCAATCCATGGTGAGCCATCTGCTGCAAAATAACAGCTTCCAACAGAACTGGCAAGCGAATCTGGGAGTTGTAGTTCCTGCTACCGTAGCTCTGAAGGTTTCCAGACCCTGCTGTAAATTAATATCTATAATAGTTTGTATAATCACATGAAATAAGTTTGGTCAAACCAGATTGTGATTTATACAGTTTGGTTTGTATCTACTTTAAATTATGAGTCTTATTGCTCTCTTTAAATCAGATTTAAAGTGTAATCTGATTCAGTAAGCAATTGTGAATTTTTGGAAAGAAGAAATATCCAGGTTTCTTAGTTCAGTATAATAAAATATGTGTAAAATATGTGATTGAATGATAAATTATTACATATATGTAAGCACAAGGGACACGGCCATCATGGATTCCATACTGTAAGATCGAGGACTGGATTGGTACAGTACAAATGTGCCAAAACGAAAAGCTGAATGAATGAGATGGAGATTAAAGCTGGTAATCTGAGCCTGTATTCAATCATTGCAGTCACGCCGTTTGCCTGCTGCATGCTGATGAAGTTTTGTGAATGGTCCCATGTCCTTTCAATGCAATATAATTCAGAAGTGGTGATTATTGCTAACACTCAAGATAAATGGCAAGGACCTGTGTGGTAACAAAAATTCTTGTTTTGAGATCTTTAACCCTAACATATACAATACATTTTATCCAACATTATTGGTTGTTAGTTGCTGCTGTATGATTTTAACAAATTCCTGTTTAATATAGATTGTGTTTGAAAAATAGCTTGCTTCAATTTTCAACCAGAACATGCAATTATATTGGAAACCAAATATCCTCAGAAACAAAGAATAAAAAATGGAAGGTTAAACAGCTAAAAAACTAAAATGTTTAGTCCTTGTTCTTATGGAAAAAGCAAAACATCATGAAAAGTTATTATTAGATTCCATTTGACATTTAACCTACAGATGAAGCCACTTGGATTTGTGAGTTAAATGCGTCATGACTCAGGGGTAATTGAAGAAACTGTGTTATCTTAAGTCATCTTAACTCATTTAATGCATTTAACCTTTTCATTAGCATACCAAAGCTCCATTGTTCACAATGGTGAATGCTTTAATTAGATGGGATGTTGTGACGCAGTTTTCTGTGTTAAATGAGATAAATGGGATATCTGTGTTTAGTTATTCTGTGTCAAACAGACAAACCAAAGTGGCTGCATCTGTACTTCGAACACAGTCTTTGGTTTTACAGAACTATAGTGTAGTAATCCTTTCTAAGCAGCTACTCTTTTATACAGTATTATAGTAAACCTAATGTTCCTTTAGTATATTATAGTTCATGTGAAGCTTTTATTTGTTGAAGTCAAGTAACAAGCATGTAAATGACATAAATTCATTTTTGTTTGGAGATTTAACATGCGTATAAGAATTCCGTTTTTTTGTAAACAACTTACAAGTCTGTTCCGTTGTGTTTTTTTTCTTTATACGGGAATTAGTTCAAGGGAGCATTTAACAGTTTCTTACAGTATTCCTATATCCACACCTACAGTGTATTTGGCCCTTATTGCTCTTTCTTAAAGCACATGCTTTTGGGGTTCGGCATCTAGCACCAAATGCAGAGCATAGCACCATAGGGCAGGTGTTAAGGTTAGGGCTCTATTTCAGCCTGATCCTGCTGGTGCGCAGGTGAATGAACAACATGCAAGGTAGGGAGCAGGAGAAATGAATGCCTATATTCAATCCTCTGCTGTCACCTCATCAATACAGCATGTACAACATAGTACTTCATTTATGGGGTGCATTCATGGATCTGGGCCCTGCTTTGCAAGAAACACTGTGCTTGTGAGCACTTAATAAATGACTCCTAGGGTAATGTATTAAAACTATATCAACCAATCAATTGTTTGCTTCCAAACAGGTGAAAATCAATGCTACCCGTTGATTGGTTGCCATAGATCAGACCTATAACATTTTTTGCACCTGGTATAGCTTTGTACTCTCTGCATGCAATATATATCCCCTACTCATTTTTAATATTATTTTTAATTGATAATAACTAGATAAGAACAGTGTTGTAATAGCAATTCATTTATTTTAAGATATGTAGGGGCAAATTCATCAAGGGTCGAATATCGAGGGTTAATTAACCCTCGATATTCGACTGGGAATGAAAATCCTTCGACTTTGAATATCGAAGTTGAAGGATTTTGCGCAAATACTGCGATCGAACGATCTAAGGATTTCAATCCAACGATCGAAGGATTTGACCAAAAAAACTTAGCCTAGCCTACCTTCCCCATAGGCTAACATTGGGTTCGGTAGCTTTTAGGTGGCGAATTAGGGGGTCGAAGTTTTTTCTTAAAGAGACAGTACTTCGACTATCGAATGGTCGAATAGTCAAACGATTTTTAGTTCGAATAATTAGATTCGAAGTTGAAGTCGTAGTCGAAGGTCGAAGTAGCCCCTTCGATGGTCGAAGTAGCCAAAATTACTTTGAATCCCTATGTCTTGCACGCTAAAAAACATTATTTGTAATGGGACCTGATTGAAAAAAACTTGAAGACCGTAAAATGTTTTAACTTTACCTTCTGCACATACATTGCAGTCTTATAGACAGGTGAGTTTGTGTTTTTTTTTACTGCCACCATGTGACTGTGGGGGTCTGATTCTCTATATTTGCGCCTCTACGATCGATGTGAAATTACAGTATGTAATAAAGAAAAATCTTTATTAATCCATGTCCTTCAGAGAGTATGTATCATCAGTATATTTTTATACAGGTCAGGCAATTTACACGCAGTCATTACCATTCCCCAAAATGCCAGTGTTTTTTACCCAGAAGATACATAAAAGAGTGGTCTAAGTACATTCATTTACACTGATGAATAATTATTAAGGTACAGCATCTTTGAAATAATCAGTTCCTCAGAGTGTGGGAGTTCAAGATAGGCTGCATAATACTAATTACAGAGTTGCATTATAATGCCATTGTACTTGGTGTGCAGACTCAAGTGATTATACAAAATGTTCTGTATAATTGTTGACCTTTATTGTCATTCTGGTGCATGGCTAAATCATAGTAAATGAGGAATTAAAGCTTCCCTGCATAACTTTGGAATAGAGTAAATGAGCCATCTGTAGATGGAAAATGAGAACACCTGATTAAGTTAAAAGGCAATCTATGCAAATGTTGTACACAGAGTCCTATCTGCAGCTATCCGTCAAGCATCTCAGGGGGCTGTTTTGATGTAAACATAATGAAATGTTTTCCATTTTATTACCCATGACCCTGATGAATTGTTTGGAAGAGCCCAACAGATTTAGGGGGACATCGTTAAACTTTCACCTTTACCTCATGGTAATTAAATATTGGCATTGCATCTGTCTTGTCAATGTAAATTACTTTGTAAACTAATTTGCTTTTAAACCATTTGCATGTATCTCTAGCCCTCTGTATGTATTCATCTGTTAGTGCCACATAATCAATACATTTGTTTTATTTTCCCATAGGATACAGCATTTAGGTGCCTGGTGTTTGTTGATGAAAATGTTTCAGCAAAATTATATTTGTATAGTACCAAGAAAGTTTTGTGAGTCTTTTGACTGCAAAGAATAGATATACACATGCACAGTAATATATATAGCAACACAGTAAGAGGGATTAGAAAAGTCTTCAAGATTGGATTAAAATGGGGGGCTTTCAAATGGCCTTTAAAAGGGAGCATTTAGATAGATTTAGAATATACAAATGTTTACCATTTTAAAAATGTAAGTTGGTATCAGGAGCATATGACTCATGTCACTCAAAAGCTACAAATCTTTATTGTACAGTACCTGTACAGTGGCAGAATCGTTGCATCGTCTAAGATAAATAATAGATCAAGGATTCCTGTGGTCTCATGGGGTTCTATGCTTAGCTAGCCTAACTCACTCTAGAATCTTGACAGAATAAGTCACCAGCAAAAAGGCTGTCTGCTTACTCTTGCTAGAGAACTTACTGAATACCTTCCATCAGTCATTTCTGCTCCTGACATTTTCCCCTTACTACTCATTGCTGATGGGATCTGAACATTTTGCCTAGCTCAAGACTCGTTTGACTAGTGCTTAATGCACTAGGGAAAATAAATAGTCATATATAAAGAAATGTTTTTTTAACAATGGAAAAAGATGTTCCTTTAATTCAAATAGTTCACTGAAGGAAATCGCAGATTTACTACATATCTGTACACCCAATAGTGCATAATAGTGTACCAAGGGGGTTATTTATGCAAAGTCGAATTTTAGAGTAATTTTTTTAAACTCTAATACATTTGATTTTATTCACAATTTGAATGGTATGTTATTTATGAAAAAATTAGAACGTCTAAAATTTGATTGAATAGTCCTGACTCCTATTGGAGTCTATGGGGCATCATTTTTGAAGTGAAACTTGGTAACAATTTAGCTTATCGCTAACATCTTCAAATAGTTCAATCGACTTCTGCCATTGACTTCTACATGAATGCAGGTTCTAGGTGAAGAATAATCGAATTAGAACTGTTTCCAGGGTCGAGGTGTGATATACCTCACATTCTAATTCAAATTCGAGTTGATGGTTTTAAATACTAATTTGTCAGTTTTGACCAAAAAAAAAATCAAAAATTCAAATTTGAATGCAAATTTACCATTCGAACCTTAGTAAACTGCCCTCTAATGTCACTGTGGATATGAGCAGAGATCTTCCTATGACCCCTGTCATAGGGTTTTTTGATGGACTTTAGATTGTAGAAAAATCCAATGGCTACTTTATAGATGTTCTGCTAGCTCTGGGTCAGGTCTCTGCATTCAGAATGTTGGCAAATTGGATTTCACATTGCTGCTTCTGTACTTTGTTGTAAAAGTTATTATGATTGTCTTATAATTCTCAGAACACATATTCAGGACCTGGGCGGCGAACCCTGCAGTTCTATTTACGAACAGGAACAATAAAGATGTATTTTTAACCCCTGACAGCCGTTCTGGCTATCTGAACTAGGAGATCAATTCCTAATATCCCTAGTGGGGATTATGTGCTTTGTAATACTCTTCATTTAGCTGCCTTCTTTAGAGATGTTCAGTTCAATAATTAGGAACTGCTAGGCTCCACTCATCAAATTAAGTCTCTAGTAGCTCTGCATAGAAAAGCTTTACCACAATTCCTGCCTTTATTGTTTGTCTTTTCCCTTTTGGGAGCAATAAAGGTCTCTCCAGTGATAGCCCTGTGTTAATAACTGTCCTTGAATTTTCTAATTATAGTTAACATCACTATTTGCGAGGAATTGATTTCAGAGTCCCTTAACATAGACTACCTAAACAAAATAATGGATGGATTTCTATACAGTTATGGGATCTGTTATCCAGAATGATTGGGACCTGGGGTTTTCCGGAATTTGGATACCCATACTTATTTAATTATTCATTATATATTCGCTTAGATCAAGTACAAAGTACTGTTTTATTATTACAGAGAAAAAGGAAATCATATTTAAAAATGTGAATTATTCGAGTCTATAGTACAGTGGCGGAACTACCGGGGGAGCAGCGGGTGAGAGCGGGCCAAGGCCCGAACCCCCTCAGGGCCCCCCCAGCAGCCCATGCGCCACAGAAAATGCAGCCATACGGAGGGGGCGAGGCCTGGGGACCAGGGCCCGTCCCCCTCTAGTTACGCTACTGCTATAGTAGATGGCTTTCCCATAGTTTGGAGCTATCTGGATAACGGGTTTATGGACAATGGATCCTATACCTATACTGCTTTTACTATACCAAATCATCTGGTGAATTAAAACATTACTGTAGAAGTGGAAAAGCAGTAAGGGGCACACAAGCTTACCCCTTAGTGGGCAGACACATAACATTTTTTGCCTGTGGAAATGATAGTGCTTAAAGGAGAAACAAACCCTTGCTACAAAAATCCCCTACCCCCCCACCCTACATAGTCCCTGCTCCCTCCCAGCCTAGCTGGTACCTTTGCTAAATGCCCCTAACTCTTTACTGACCCCATGGTGCAGATTCTGTCCAGCGGAGTTTATGGGTGCCATCTTCAGCCACTGCGGTCTTCTTCCAGTGCTTCGACAATTTCCACAACTTTCAGAGCATGCGCAGTTGTCACAAAAAATTACTTACTTCCCGAAGATTACCGAAGAGAAGAAGATGGCTGCCATGAAGTCAGATGCCCTGAATCTGCACTGAGGTATAAGTAAAGAGTTAGGGGCATTTAGCAAAGGTACCACCTAGACTGGGGGGGGGGGTCTAAATAGGGAGGGGTTCTAAATAGGGATTTTAGTGGCAAGGGTTTACTTCTCCTTTAACACATCTCACCAGATTAAAATAAACTGTTATGAAGTGCAGGGCATGTCTTCTGATAATTTCCAATATTTTTTGCACTTGCACCCTGCTTTCTTGTTGGTAAATAAATAACCCTAGATGTTACTGGCCCTATTTTTGTTTTGTGGTTTCATCAGGTTGGTTGTTGCTATAGACTTTTGCCAGTATGGGACATACAGATGCAGCCACTTTGGTTTGTCTGTTTGACACAGAATAACTAAACACAGATATCCCATTTATCTCATTTAACACAGAAAACTGTGTCACAACATCCCATCTAATTAAAGCATTCACCATTGTGAACAATGGAGCTTTGGTATGCTAATGAAAAGGTTAAATGCATTAAATGAGTTAAGATGACTTAAGATAACACAGTTTCTTCAATTACCCCTGAGTCATGACGCATTTAACTCACAAATCCAAGTGGCTTCATCTGTATGTACAAATTGAAATCAATTTTCATCCGCCTATACATCAAAATAATATGCTATTTGAAAAATAACATATTATAAAGATATTATTATTTAAAAAGTGTGTGTGGGTGTGTAAGTACTGTATGTACTTGTCTATGTATAAAACATAGAATGTAAATGTCCAGATGGCCCGCTTGTGTTTCCTGTATCAGATCTTGACAAAAAGCAGACTTAGGTAAGTGATAACATAAAAGTTTATCAATTGAATTAATTGAAACCAAATGCCACCTAGACATTCTAAGGTTTAATCAATGCAGGACTAATAAATAGGCCACCATAGTTTTGTTGATCCATTGAACCTATGACCTTTGCTCAATTAGTCATAGATGATTTACAGTCTAGAAATTAGCTAAATTTTACATGTTCTTATGAACCACAGCAAGTTTGCCTTAAGCAGTTTGTTCATAGAGAGAAAAAAAAATGTGAAGAGCTTTATTTTGGCTTTATTTGT
This sequence comes from Xenopus petersii, assembly GCA_038501925.1. Lineage (NCBI taxonomy): Eukaryota > Metazoa > Chordata > Amphibia > Anura > Pipidae > Xenopus > Xenopus petersii. Next base: position 76,506,603 of record CM076676.1, on the reverse strand, counting down.
TTGGCATTCATTAGGATTACTAGTTCAGTATGCCCCCACATAACTCTGCTAAGCTACTGTTTCTTAGTTTGTTTGATAGATGCTATTGAAATCATTAAACAAATATGATTATCTAGATATATAGAAACAGTAATCAAATAGTTGTTCAAATATTTATATGCAACTATATGAATATAGTTGCATATAAATATATATAGTATATAGATCTATCTGTCTGTCCGTCTGTCTATCTATCTATCGATCATCTATCTATCTATCTATCTATCTATCTATCTATCTATCTATCTATCTATCATTTAACATCTATGTAAGCCCCATATGTTTTCAAAACTACAAGGCTGGATAAACATGATTGAAATAATGTGATCTGGACAGTGTATCGTATTCCCCTGTGCAGTCAACATGAATTTTTTGTGACTGGTTGTTTTGCATAATGCTGCCAGTTTCTCATTGTTATTTTTTAATTTGTTTTGCAACAATGACATGTTGATGACTTAAACATATTGGATTTAAGCAACACATTACTGAAATGTGCACCATTTATCACTTTGTTAAAGTTGAGTTTTATTTATGGTTTAGGGCCTATTCTAGCTGTTTAAGATTAATAGTAGAGCCAAGTGGATGACGCTTACAAACAACTGCTGACAAAAACAAACTACTTAATCAAAATAATAAAATGCATTAAAAGTTAACTGTATGTCATGTTGATTTTTCCTCACTGGTTTTACCGACCAGACTGTCCCTTCTTAACCTGTGAGTCAGAATTTCTAACACTAATGGATTACTGCAACACAAAAATGCCATCCCCCTCATACAGGAACATGGAGGGTCAGATGGTAATGTAACAGTATTGCCGAATACACTTTATTATAACATTTAGATTGGCCATGTTTAAAAACCATTGTCAGATGAGGAAGCCATGGTTCCGTTCACTTCCTACTGTTCTGATTATTTGGCTATTGGCCTTAATGAATGGAGCAATAGAGAAGTATTCATACTGTGTATAGTACCTCTTAGGCTACGGTTAGACAATACAAATTCACAGAAGCCCTGGCTGCTCCCCTTATCTTTGCAGGCATGGCGGATTTCAGTGCAAAATTGCAAAATGATGCATTTTTGTACCAAAATCCATCTCGTCTGCCTACTCCCATGCAGAGACTATGGCACAAATTCACTAAGTACCGAAGCGCCGAACGCTAGCGTTAATTCGCTAGCATTTGGCATTTTCGCTACTGCGCAAATTCACTAACGAATGCTGGCGTATTTTCGCTAGTGTTACTTCGCATCCTTACGCCAGGCGAATTTTCGCTAGCGATGTAACTACGCAAATTCACTAACTTGCGCAGTGTACTGAACGCTACCTTTTACGCTAGACTTCCTTTGCCACCTCAGAACTGGCGAAGCGCAATAGAGAAGATAGGGATTGTTTCCAAAAAAGTCAAATTTTTTTCTAAGTCCCAAAAAATGCTGGCGTGTTTTCTACATGATGGGTGATAGGCTGAAAAAGATCGAAACATTTTTTGGGGCTCCCCTTCCTCCGCCCTACATTTCCTGACCCATGGCAACTTACCTAGACAGTGGACACGTGTGTAGGGCAAAATAAAATTTTTCTTTGCTGATTTGAAGGTTTTCTAGGCATTTGTAGTGCTGATACGTGTTCCTCCATTGAAATTTGAATTTCTCATCGTATGCAAATTAACCATCGCTAGCGAAACTTCGCTTCGCCTGGCGAATTAACTCTAGCGCAACTTCGCAAACTAACGCTACCCCTGTGCACAACTTCGGATTTTAGTGAATTTGCGGAGCGTGGCGAAAATACGCCTGGCGAAGTGTGGCGAAGTGTGGCGAAGTTGCGCCTGTCGCAACTTCGCATCTTAGTGAATTTGCCCCATTGCTTCTGGGTGCAGGCAGAGCAGGAAAGGAGGATTAGCAGTAAATGAGGAGATATAGAGAACAACGTCAGTATAATGAACCATATCAGAGCTGACAATAAACGAGTCCTCAAAAAGCCTCCAGTGGCTCAGAAGAATAGTCTAAGACAGTCCACGAAACGCACAGACCAATGTTTGAAGCCTGACAATGGGGAAGTTGGTTCACCACTGGTTCATCTGTGGTTTGAATTTTGCAAATACATTTTCCAATCAAGTACATGACAGTTTATCGATTAATTGTTTATATCACATCTAAATCACGAGAATCACAATGTTTATTGGTATATTGCTCTAAACTATTAAAATCACAATTGCTCTATTATTCTTGCCAATTCAAATTGTTTTTATTATTACCTCACTTGAAGTTGCAGCTTGGCTTCAATAGACATTTTCCAACTATTCCTTAGCACTAGTAATAAATTTGAAACTGATTTATTTTGTTTCCTAGAGCAAATATCTTTTATTGTCTAACAGGAAATGCAGCCTTCCAAGTTCGGCATGTTGTGCTTAGAATATATTTCACAACAGCCTGAATATTATGTCAAGGGAACTGGCAGCCTTCTCAGCAAGTGGTGTGGATATTCTGGGTTACTAACAGCAGGCACCTAAGGCAATACAAAAATCTCCGCTCGATGGAAGTTTTATTAGTATTTTAAAAATACGTAATCCAGTATACTACATGGACATAAACAGTAACATATTTATTAAACCAGGGCACATGTGAGTAGATAATGCAGAAACAGTAAATCCAGTAGAAGTCATATAGATAAGGAAACTATTTTGGCAGTTTTGTTAATTTTCTGCTCCATGTGCCACTTGCCTACTGTCATGTCATATAATAAACATGCTGTATATATGAAGTAGAGATGACATTCTGTATAGCAGCATGTGTGTCAGATAGGGATGTAGCGAACTGTTCGCCGGCGAACTAGTTCGCACGAACTTCGACTGTTCGCGTCCGCCGCAAGTTCGCGAACGTCGCACGACGTTCGCCAATAGGCGTTCGCGTCAAAATCGTTCGACCATTCGACCATTCAATCGCTAAAATCGAACGATTTTCGTTCGAATCGAACGATCGAAGCCATTGGATTGAATGAAATCATTCGATCCAATGGCTTCGATCGTTCGATTCGAACGAAAATCGTTCGATCGAACGATTAAAATCCTTCGATCGTTCGAATCGAACGATTTTCGGATGTTCGAAGTTCGCGAACTGTTCGCATTTTTTGCCGGTGTTCGCGAACGGCGTTCGCGAACACATACACGGCGGTTCGCTACATCCCTAGTGTCAGATATTAGCATATTTTAGTTGCTGGTTCAGAAGAATGAGGTCAATACAGCACATGGCCTTTTGTTAAATCAGACAATTTTATGTTTTCTGATATCCTTATAAATTAAAACCGCATACTGTATAATAAACCTTATACAATCTATCTTAAATTCAAATGGAAGGAGACTCAGCTTTTTAACATGTCTGTATTTTTTTTCTTTGTGGTTTCGTTGTTGCCTGGTTTTGCAGAGATTTTTTTCCTTTTCATTTAAGTTGGTAAACTGCACTCACACAGTGAAATAAAAAAAAACATGTTCATGGCATTCTTTGAAAACTTTCATTGTTATAAAAAAAATAACATGCTGTTCCCAAATCTTAAAGAAGTACAAGTTGCATCCATACCCCATTTACTTGCTGAAATATAAACCAAACGTGTTTTTGCTTGTGGTGATTTAGGGCAATGGGTAGTGATGAGCGCATTTTTTTGCGAGGCATGGATTCATGGTGTAATTCAATATATCTCCAAATTTTTCGCGAAACTGAGACAAAAATTTGCAGTGAAAAAAAAAGTTGCAGAGACAAAAATGGAATGTAAGAAAAAAACCCCATTGATTTTAATGCCTTTTGAGTGAGAAATAACTTGAGAAAAAACACCAATTGACTTTAATGCACTTGGATAAAAAGTTGCCAAGACAAAAAAGTCACCAGAATAAAAAGGCCTGTTGACTTTAATGCATTTGGAGTGAAAAAAAAGTCACGTGTATAAAAAAAATGTGTCGCTCGTAAAAAAAAAAAAAATTGTCCTCTATTGACTTCAATGTGTTTCGTAGATTTTTTTCGGCACTAGTAATGGCAAACAGAGTTTTGTAACATGCACAATATAATCTATTGCACATGCAATATATATATATATATATATATATATATATATATATATATATATATATATATATATATATATATATATATATAAAGAAATGGGTCATGCCCATCCAGATGCTGTGCAGCAAGAATTGTTATGCATTTCCACTATATTGTATGTGTAAAGCTTCCTCATGTATAATATAAAAACAGTCAATGATTTAAGAGGGTCAGGAGCTGTATCACCACTAATGGCATAGCTAGAAAAATAACGAAGCTGTTTCACACCGCACCCCACTATGCAGTGAAAATAAAGATTAGTGAGTTTTGCAGCACTTGCTTTGCTGAAAATTTGATGAAACAGCAAAATTTGGGAAATTCATTGGAGTCAATGGGGAGGTATATACATTCCTGTATATTGTTAGAGAAGCCCATGCTTCCACCATGCTACAACTACAACTAGAAAAGGTTTAATGTTGCCAGTTTCCTCCAAAACATGGTGCCTGAACAGGCCCCCCTTCAAGTCGCTGACTAACTCAGATTTATAGAGCTGAAAAGCAGGAAGTAGTGTTCTGGCTTTTATGTTACACATCCAGTTACTCCAGCCTTTATCCATTACATTTTTGGCTAACTAACTATATTATAAATATTTTTTTATTTTGCACAGGCAGTCTATTTACACATATCTTATTTTCACACTGAACTGTTCCTTTAAAGGCAGTGTCTTTCTTTGTTCTTAAACCACTCACTGCACATTGAAATACAGTTGCGTAATAACAATTTAATGGAATGTGACCTGTACCTTTAAAGTTAGCAAATCATCTTCAGTTAAAGTGAAAATAGACTCTAGAGAAATGTACTTGGCTCATAATACTACCAATAATGAGCAGTGATGTAGCAAAATAAATTTTTTTTTAATTAACACATTAATTGACCATCGCATAAAGTGACAATTAATAAAACCATTACTAAATAAGTTTATAGGCGCCAGCTAAAGGAAACATAAAAAGCATAAAAACACTTAGGGGCAGATTCACTAACTTCGAGTGAAGGATTCGAATGAAAAAAACTTTGAATTCCGAAGTTTTTTTTGGGTACTTCGACCATCGAATTGGTTAAATTCGTTCGAATTCGATCGAAATCGAACGAAATCGAACGATTCGAAGTAAAAATCGTTCGACTATTCGACCATTCGATAGTCGAAGTACTTTCCCTTTAAAAAAAAATTCGACCCCCTACTTCGGCAGATAAAACCTACCGAAGTCAATGTTAGCCTATGGGGAAGGTCCCCATAGGCTTGCTAAGTTTTTTTTGATCGAAGGATTTTCATTTGATCGTTTGATTAAAATCCTTCGAATCGTTCGATTCGAAGGATTTAATCGTTCGATCGAATAAAAATCGTTCGATCGAATCGAATAAATATTCGAAATCGAACGGTTTTAATTCCCAGTTGAATATCGAGGGTTAATTAACCCTCGATATTCGACCAATAGTGAATCGGCCCCTTATTGTGGAATGTAGACTGTCACCAGTACCAAAGGAAAAATAGTATCATCTGTAGTGTAGTGTGTTTTGCAGACAAATATAGTTTCTTCTGTACTTTATAAGGGACATTTTTCCAAACTAAATACCTTCTTTTGTATTAGTATGAAAAAGTAGTGTTGCGATATAGGTAGTCTGCTTTTTTTTTTTTTACAGATCATTAACTTTTCTACCTTTTTCAGGGCTTGGCCCGGGCTAGGCCCTTTACATGTAGTGGAGTATTTTTCCCAATAGTGGAGCCCTTTAAATGTAGTGTAGTATTTTTCCCATTAAAAGCACTTTGCAGTCAAAGTTACTGCCTTGGATTTGTCCTACATTCTACTACAATACATTGATTGTGTCATTTTGGGGTGTGGAGACAGGACACCCTTGTAGGAGAATCCACCATAAAACTGCCAATGGTGAGCTACAGTTTTCAGTCAGGTTGGCAAAACAGTCAGGTTTAGGAACTTCAAGTAACAATTACTTAGAAGAGCAGCCATATGAGTGAAAAACGATCAACATGCAACATGAGCAATAGATAACTTTTGATGTATATTCATATTTTGAATAATAATTGTTTAGTGTCATTATCACTTTAAAAGTACCTTCTTGGTTATATTATTGTTACATTTGAACAATGAATCTCATAAACATGGGGATTTTTTTCTCAGCAAGAAGATTTTCTGGTGGACCTTTGGTGCCCCAGACTAACAGTGTCTATTGGTATTGACAACACTCTTCATGCAAAAGAATTTTGTCAGTAAGATTGTGTACAGAGAGACAGAGAGATAGAGGGTTATTTAATAAAACTCGTTTTTTTTCTGTTCGGGCTTTTTGGAATTTTTTTGTAAAAAAAAACTTGAATTTTTAGTGATTATACCCCAAAAAACTTGAATTTTTAGTGATTATACCCAATGCAAAAAAAACAGAATAAAAAAATCCACCATGTCAAAGCTGTGAAGATCATATATAAGTAGATGGCATATGTCCCTATTCCAATTTGAAGATATTGTGGTTTGCCCGGAGTTTAGCTCAGTAATCTGAAAAATTCAGGGTTTTCGTGCAACAACCTAAATAAATGGAGTGATTCAGATGAAAAGTCTGAAAAAAATCTTACCATTTGAGTTTTCGCTCTATTTTAGTGAGTTTTTTTTCCCAATCTGATTTTTTCTATTTATTTTAATGATAAATAAGGCAAAATGAATGGGAATTTGTTAAAGCTTTTTTTATTAAAAGAAATAGATATTTTAGTTAAAAACCCCCATAGTGTCAATGGTGCATGTTCTAACTGGGCATAACTGTACAACTGTTGTCCCAAAGGTTAATTTGTTAAGTTATTTGGATCTGGAAGTAAGACTTTGTATAGTTGGTCACAACAGAATCATGTTCGACTGCTAAAAGCAAATGAAAAATATGTTTTTGATAAATTTGGCAATTCATTTAAAAAAAAAAATTCTGGATTTTAGATATAAACTCACGATTAAGGAAACAATCGGTTTAACTGAGTTAATGGGACAAAAATATACCAGATAAATGTACCAAATCAGCCCCTTTACATTACAGAATATAACAGAACCGTTAAAGTTTGCTTGAAAGTGAAATGCAGATTTCAAGTGTTTTAATTTAATGGAAATTCATGGGACATAAGTCATCATCATCATCATCATCATTTATTTATATAGCCAGTACATATCATAAGGTGATCTTTTCAGCTTCAGCTGTAAAATTCCCCTTTGCAACCAGAACTGTTTATTTTCACCCTGATAAATATACACATATGAAAAATAAGGTTTCCTTTCCAGAGTTCAATCTTTCTTTCTGGTTTATAAAAGTACATCAAAAATTCTAAATGTAAACAAACAAGTAGCGTGGCATGCTTTTCAGTGACTCTATTCTGAAATAGAATATGTAATCAAAAAAACATTAATTGTTAATTGTAGGTATTTAAAATAATTGTTTTGATTGCATTCCCAGAAACTATTCAAGGTAAAAGTAAAAAAAAAACAGAAAAAGAGTTATCTGTACATGTAAAATGCTTTTAGAAGAGTAGCCTGTTCTCTACAAATACAGTAACCATGAGAACACGAGAAATAATAATGTGTATACATAACGATGTAGTCTGTGGGTGTCTTTAAAATGTGTGTTCAAAGAATATGTGTTGCGTTTAAAAAGACATTTTCTGCCCACAAAAACTCTTGCTTTAGAAAGGAACAAAAGAAATGACAGTTAAAGATTTTGCTTTGAAGTTTTCTTAAATGTGTGGTACTTATTAGAATGGAATTTTATTTAAAAAAGTTAAAATTTTTAAGGAAATATATTAGGGATATAATGCTAAGGTCTCTATTATCAAGAAACCCATTATCTAAAAAGTTTTAATTTACTGTATGGCAATGCCAATTTCAGTAGTGTCCTACTTAAAGAATTCTTAATTTTTGACAGATTTGTTTTTTCTCAGTAACAACACATCATAGTTGATGTTAACAACTATGTTAACATATGTTAACATCATTCCTTCTCGATGGCACGGCAATCCTATTAGGTTGTTTAAATTATTTTTAAGTAGCCTAAAACAACAATGCTTCATATTATGGAAAGACTTGTTATCCAGAAAATCCCAGGTCCCAAGTATTCTAAATAATAGAGCTTATGTTTGTACCAAACAGTTAGGGGCCCATTCATTAAGTTCGAGTGAAGGAATAGAAGAAAAAATACTTCGAATTTCGAAGTGTTTTTTTGGCTACTTCGACCATCGAATGGGCTACTTCGACCTTCGACTACGACTTCAAATCAAACGATTCAAACTAAAAATCGTTCGACTATTCGACCATTCGGTAGTCAAAGTACTGTCTCTTTAAGAAAAAACTTCGACCCCCTAGTTCGCCACCTAAAAGCTACCGAAGTCAATATTAGCCTATGGGGAAGGTCCCCATAGGCTAATATGTTTTTTCACCCTAACCAATTATTATAACTAGCACAGCTTTTGTCTCCTTTCTGTGCTACCTCTAGAGAAGTATAATGGAAATAGTAATTCTCTGTGGCTTTCTTGTACCACATTAAATCTTGATAAAGTCAAAGATTTTGAATTTAGAATTTGCATTTGTACACATTTACAAGGCTATCACATAAAGTTATGGTTAACAGAAAAGGTGTTTACTCTCTATTTAGCAGTGCAAGATTTCTCAAGTTTTATTTATTATTGTTGTTGTTATTGTTATTATGCTGTGAATAAACAATGAAATTTCCTGAAATAAAATATTTTACATAATTATTTTGGAAGAATATTCTGCTACATATCTGTAATTCTCTTTAATGTCCAACAAAAGAAGTTAATCAGAGTCTGTATTATATGGTGGACCATTAATAGTTTATTTTGCATATTACTGTATCCTCATAAATCATGTTCTTTCCATGAGATCAATAATAAGAAACTGTTCTTTCCAGTAGAAGGAGCAGTCAACAATTGAACAATTCTAGAGGCATAACAGAAACAATACTATGGCTTGGCTCTCAATATGTCAGGTTGTTGTATTAAAGCAACAGCTCTTGGTACCTAGTTAGCCTAGTTTGCCTCTATCTGGTCATATCTTGGGTATTGTAAATCATAGTTATATGTGCAACTATGAAGTCTGTTCATTAGTATGGAACAAGTTCATTTTCTGACGCTGTGCATTATGTGATTATGTGTAAAATAGTCTGTTATGTAGTAGTGCCTTCGTTTTAAGCAATTTTTAACAGTGATCTTAAAGTCAACTGAATTCTACCTTTGTTTTTCATATTGTTGACCATGAATATATTTATGTAAACACGTATAATACACAAAAGCCATGAATATCTTGTAAATTATATCCTTATAAACGGTGAGTTCTGATGTCATCAGTTATAAACGGTGAGTTCTGATGTAATTTCTGTCACATGACTCCCTAAAACATGTGTATTATAATAAATAAAGTATCCCCAGTTGCAAAATATGAGGATATTAGAAGTTACCTCGGAGTTCCATGACCTGTATAAAAACACTCAGCCTTCGGCCTCGTGTTTTTATATGGTCATGAAACTCCTCAGTAACTTATAATATCCTTATATTCTACAAGAGGGGGTACTTTATTCACTATATATTTATTCTCATATACACATACCTACATTTTCCTGGTTATAAGGGTTCCGTAATAAAACAGATTCAATCAAAATATATATTTATTTACAAAACCTATTGACACATATGCACAGAAATAATACACATACAAAACAAACTTTACTACATTGAATGTATACCAAATATTTACAAAGACAAACATTTATTATAACAATTCCTAATATCATATAACATTGTCTGGCATCAAAGATATCACATAAATATGGCAATCAACTATAAGATGGCACATTAATAAAATAAATGAAATAAATCTTATTTCAACTGGAAATATTTTCAACAAAATTTAGAAACAAAATAGGGTTAAAAAATTTTCCAAAACATTCCAGTGGTCCTAATTTAATTAGGAGTCTTTATGCAAACAGCATCTTAATCAACAAGTTGAATATAAATGATTATCATTAACTTGTGAGGATTATATTTTTCTGCATGTGTGGTGTACCCGGCCTGGATAAAAGATGTTTTTAGTGGAATAAGAAAAATCACAGGAAATATGCTGTATGAAAAAACTATGTGTCTATACTTCTAAGCCCTTTCACAAATTGATGAATAGATGACTAAAAGAAATATCTTTTGTGTCTTTGTGAAATAGCAAGTGGGGATTTGTAATGGTGGTCCTTCTTCATTAAACATTCTTATGGCTGGGAGAGTATACTCCTTTTGCAGTCATTAAAATAATGCACATTTACTAAATGTTAATTTTTATGAGGCTTGTTAAAACCTTCAACATTACATTTTTATTTACACAGCTAATGATGTGTTACCTGCTTAAAGCATTTATTTAAAGTCGGATCTTAATTGTTTTGTGATTCTTGGCCAAAGGTTTAAAAGCCTCTAGACTGAATAGGCACAAAACAATTATCAGTGACTAAGAGGCAGGCAAATTTAGTATATGAAACGCTTGTTATGCATTAAAAATCCTCCTTATGGCATGTCCCTTAATAATTAGCAACCAACTGACCTTCTCTGATTTTTACTTATGAAGTTATAGTTTGAAAAAAAAAAACACTACACAGCCTGAAGGTATGCTGGAGTGGCATATACAATATAAAAACTACTACATTAGATAGCTTTAAAAGGGGGTTGAATGGCTTTTTATCAAGTGAGGGAATACAGGGCTATTGAAGATAGCTCATAGTACAAGCTGATCCAGGGACTAGTCCGATTGCCATTTTGGAATTAGGAAAGAAATTTCCCCCCTCTGAGGCAAATTGGAGAGGCTTCAGATGGGTTTTTTGCCTTCCTCTAGATCAAGGGCCCCCAACCTTTTTTACCCGTGAGCCATATTCATATGTTAAAAGAGATGGGGAGCAACACAAGCATGAAAAAATCCCTTGGGGTGCCAAATAAGGACTGTGATTGGCTATTTGGTACCCCTTATGTGGACTGCCTACAGCAGGCTTTACGTGGCACTATACTGCAATTAACATTTGCCTCGAAGCCGGGAATTCAAAAATAAGCACCTGCTTTAAGGACACTGAGAGCAACATCCAAGGGGTCGGAGAGCAACATGTTGCTCACGCGCTACTGGTTGGGGATCACTGCTCTAGATCAACTAGCAGTTAGGCCGGTTAAAAAAAGAGTTAAAAGGTTGAACTTGATTGACGTGTGTCTTTTTTCAACCTACCTTACTATGTTACTATGTTACATAGAACCAATAACCAATTTGCAGCTTACTCATTATATACACCAAAACTATCTGGCCATACTTTTTAAATAATGAAATTGGATATTTAAGCCACCACCGTTGCTGCTATAGGTGTTTAACACATATCCATGTAATTAGCAACAAACATTGGCAGAATAATGTATTCAAGATCTCAGTGACTTTCAACATGGCACCATCAAAGGGTGCAAAATTCACCATGTTCTTGTAAAAGACCTTCCCAGTGAAGTGGAAAATGTTATAGAAGTCAATAAAGAACTAACTTTACATTAATTATAGTTAGGGATGCACCGAATCCAGGATTCGGTTCGGGATTCGGCCAGGATTCGGCCTTTTTCAGCAGGATTCGGATTCGGCCGAATCCTTCTGCCCAGCCGAACCGAATCCGAATCCTAATTTGCATATGCAAATTAGGGGCGGGAGGGAAAACAAGCGCCTTTTTGTCAGAAAACAAGGAAGTAAAAAATGTTTTCCCCTTCCCACCCCTAATTAACATATGCAAATTAGGGTTCGGATTCGGTTCGGTATTCGGCCGAATCTTTCACGAAGGATTCGGGGGTTCGGCCGAATCCAAAATAGTGGATTCGGTGCATCCCTAATTATAGTATTAGAAAAACACGTAGGACAGGCAGTTGTGCAAATATATATGGTTATATTATTACTTAATACGTTTGATTTCAGAATGGCAGGCTTATTTATGGATATAGTGTAATTTTTCCTTACAAGGATGGTAATTAACCTGCCTGTATGTTTTTGGAATGTGGGAAGTAATCAGTGTACCCAGAGGAAATCCACACTGACACTGGGAGAATATACTTGAGGAAAAAAGATCCCTGTAACTAATGCATGCCCTTGGAAAGTATGTGATTACACAGCTTGCTCCACTTTGTTCTTTTTCTATTTTATATATGAGGTGCATATTAGCCAATCCAGCTATAGAATGACTTCTGAAAACCTCACAATTTCACCCTATATCTTACGTCAAATAGAGAGGCTGAACATTTGATTAGTCTACAGAAAACTTTAGAAACATTTTGAAATGTTGTGCTAAAGTCTGCTCCCACTTATTTTCTAATGTAGTGTGGATGATATTTGTCAAGGGCAATTAAAAAACAGTATAGTATGTACATTGTGCATTTTATTACAATTTCCTTTATTTGAATTGTACAAATTTAATAGAAAGGTTTCTTGCAAACTGAAAATGCACTTTTCAGCTGATGAATATTAAACATTACTTACCTTTGCAAGCACTTTTGGTGCTTAATGAGCTCAAATACTTGATCATGTAACACTTTCATGTTTAATTTGCAATTTAGCAGTCTTACAACTGTAGGTGCAAGTCCTTAACTGAAAAGCACAACAACAAAGATAATGACATGTAAAATATATGCAGCTTTACTTTATGACCTAGTTAAAAGCTGGTTCCAAAGTTTCAGTGACAAAGTGCTGATGCTGAGATCTGCATATACCATAAAGCCACTGGGATGAGCATTTCAAAGAGTCAATAGGTGGTAAAAGTACAATCCATCCACCTTGGGGACATCGTGTAGGTCACTTGAATTACCATTGCCAGTAAAAGGGATGCATATCCCTGTGCTCAAATAATATATCTCTTGATTTACATTTTTCATACCCTTTGTAAAAAAAAAAAAAAAGCAAACCACCAAGATAAATATAGGTACATGTAGTTGCCAATTTTTAAACAAAAATCAGTTATTTCATGAAAAAAATACCTTCACACTAAAGTTTAATTTATATAAAAAAAATCAGTACATTAAACCTATAATGTACAGGTATGGGATCTGTTATCCGGAAACCCATTATCCAGGAAGCTCCGAATTATGGAATGGCAAACGCCCACAGACTCCATTTTATCCAAATAATCCACATTCTTTAAAATGATTTCCTTTTTCTTTGTTATTATTAAACAATACCTTGTACTTGATCCCAACTAAAATATAATGTATCCTTATTGGAAGTAAAACCAACCTACTGGGTTTATTTGGGGGCACATTTACTTAGTTCGAGTGAAGGAATAGAATAAAAAAAAATTTAGAATGATTTTGTTGGCTACTTCGACCATCGAATTGGCTACTTCGACCTTCGGCTACGACTTCGACTTCGAAGCTAACGATTCAAGCTAAAAATTGTTCGACTATTCGATAGTTAAAGTACTGTCTCTTTAAGAAAAACTTCGACCTCCTACTTTGCCAAGTAAAACCTACCGAACCTCATTCAATCGATGGATTAAAATCCTTTGAATCATTCCATTCGAAGGATTTAATCGTTCAAATGAATAGCGCTAAATCCTTTGACTTCGATATTCAAAGTCGAAGGATTTAACTTTGACAGCCGAAAATTGAGGGTTAATTATCCCTCGATTTTCGACCCGAAGTAAATCTGCCCCCTAATGTTTACATGATTTTCTAGTAGACGTAAGGTGTGAAGATCCAAATTACAGAAAGATCCATTATCCAGAAAACTCCAGGTCCCGAGCAATCTGGATAACATCCCATAACTGTACAATATATATGTTAAACAGTAACAGTTATTCTGCAGGTTGAGAAGTATGTTTTATTTTTATTTTTTTTGTTTTACTGCAGAAGTCAATGTCATACAGGTCAGTTTTGATGTAAGACAAAAAAAGGTTATATGTCCTGGGACACTATGCCTCAAAGGAAGTCCTCTGGCTAGGAAATATCCTAGCACAAAGTGCATAATGTTAGATGTGTTAGACAATCTCAGTATGTAGGCTGATTGGTACTAGAGGATGATTTTCCATAATTTACTGTTTTTTTTAAAAAATACTTTCAGTCCCCTTCTCATTTGAAGTAATTGATAAGAAAAATATACACCTCACACGTGATTTTCTAAATGTATTTGTGAAATCAAATAGCAGCAAAAACATAAAATAGCATGCACAACAGCTGTAAAATGTGCTGATGCCACTTCCTTTCCACATAACCCCCTTTATTTCCATTTTTAGCGTGAGGGGAAAAAAACGATCTATAACTGCCACAAACATATATACAATATACCTTACTCTTACTTGTTAATCAATATTATAAGATGAGTCTGTTATAGTTGGGTTTAGTTTGCATTAATCTTTTAAGTCTTATGCATGAAAAAAACTGTGTGAATGGGTTACAGATTAATAACAAATGTGTTTTGCCATAGAAAATGTAGAACATAGTTGCCTTACAATCACTGTTATAAATAAGAGCAGTTTCCTCGTTAACAGCAGTTTTTCACCTTCATTAAATACTGCATAATTTATACATTTCACACCTGGGAGGATAATAATTCCCAATTACAATGGCTTTTTCAACATATAGACTGTGTGTGCGCTAATGCTGTTAACTCATGCAGACAATGCCATGTACAAGCCTTTTTGCGTATGAATTTTACTGAATGTTATCTAAAAAAAAAAAAGAAACAGAAATAAAGTAGGTCACTCTGTTTAACCCTGTAAGGTTATTCTCATGTTTTTTAAAACACCCACTAATAATTTTTTTAGCAGACATGTATTCTACTTATGATAACATAATCATCTAATATTGTGCTAGAATTCACAAGCTTAATAACTGGAAATAAAATACTTTATATCCAAGTTAAATCAAACTATAAACAAATAGTCTTGATATATCCAAGTTAAATCAAACTATAAACCAATAGTCTTGATTGTTAAACATATATTTGTTGTATTATAGCCAGCTAACATGGGATACACTCCTGATTCTCGAGGAACCTGCTCTGTAGCCCAACGATAATCAGTTTGTTGGGTTCACTTGTCCAGCTCAGAGAAACAATATGATGCACCGTGTTTTTATTGTATCTTTCAAATGTTTTCCCTTTTTATAATGTTATAAAGCACCGCTATAGTTTAAAGTAATTGCTTATTGTTCATTTACTGACTTTGGTACCTGTTGCTGATTTTTTTTCCAGGTCAGTTAGCCGCAGGTACATGTGAGGTTGTTACATACGACAGAGATAGCAGTCAGCCACGGAGGACTATAGCCCGACAAACAGCGCGCTGTGCATGTAAGAAAGGACAGATTGCCGGCACAACAAGAGCAAAGCCAGCCTGCGTAGATGGTAAGTAGCTGCAATCCATCTTATTACTATAAAAATGAGGTACACATTTTTAAAAATTAAACATTGTGCAAAATGGCATTTCCATATGTATAAATGTAGGCAACAATCAATAAAAAGGATTAGTATGTTTGCTTGCTGTTTTGTATAAGTGGTTTCATGTGTTTTGAGAATAGGAATCTTGACAATGTATTAAATCACTAATTAACATACCTTCGGTGTCTGTGTTAATGATGTGGTGTAACATTTATAGTCTGGAGTATTTTTGGCTCTATTTGGGTAAGAGCTTTGACTCTTGCACCCTTTGAGTGCCCACCATTAATTGCTGTTTTCTATGAATCTTGGCAATTGCCATGAACAGTTAATGAACTTGTGGAACTGTAGAAACACATTATCAGGAGATGTAAACTTTACCCAATAGCCTTAGTTTGCTGTATAAAAATTAGTTGAGATTCAAAGATTTGTGATCCCTAGGCTAATGTGACTGTTCATGTGTGAAAGTTAATGTTGTTAGGATAAATCACTTGCAGAGCAAATGCAGTATATTGTGTATTCTTTTTATATCTAGTATTTCATCTTTCATTACAATTATCATTGTGTATAACTCCACCCTGAAAGAGCAGCAGCCTGCAGCCTGGTGAAATGATAATGCTGTGAGTATGAGAGTTTTTATGGGAGGGTTGCAATTTTCTGCTACGTAAACAAGCAAAGTATTTGCTGATACTGACAGGATAGAAATGTTATCAGTTTAATTGTACACTTGTTCGGATTAAATGCACAGAGCACAGTGTAGGCCTTTCTGCTGTGTGTAAGGATATTAGAGGTAGCCAAGAATTTAATAGATAAAATACAGAACAAAAATGTGTTTGTCAGTGAAACAGTGTAAGTATTGGAACTGACATTTTTCTTAAAAGAAAGGAAAACTATATCCCCCAGAATGAATACATAGTCAGCATATAGTTTATATCATATTAAGTGGGCAATTAAAGAATCTTACCAAACTGGAATTTACAAATCAGTAAATATTGCCCTTTTACATCTTTTACCTTGAGCCTCCATTTTATGATATTCTATGTGCTGCCTCAAGCAGCTTCAGCACTTTGAGTATTATCATTTTCATAAATGAGCACTGTTTACAGTAATTTCTAGTAAGATATATTATCTTTTGCAGAAGATGCACAGCCATTGTATTTTGAAGGGGAGTTGTCACCCCCTGGACATTTAAGTGATCTCCAATTATATAGGGAATTAAAGATTAAGAATGAAATTGATGGGAGTGAGAAGCAAGCAAAACACAAATACTGCTTGGACAAATGGGAAATGATAGAGAGGCAGCAGGAGGTGGGAGACTGACATAAATATTGGTACTTTCCCATATAATTTGGGAGCTTTGGTATACCTGCTATAGTATTGTGACTTCTGCTTCAGGCTACATTCATTTGTGGAATTCTTTGTTGCTTCTCACAGACTTAGGACTAGGGCACATCTGGCATTCTGATCAACAGTACTTGTTGTATTGATCAAAACTCCACTATTTGCCCCAGACTGTGTTTCGCTTGCTTTTATAGGAAGCACCGGCACCCACATTCAAAACCATGGCTGTGCTAATTTTGGAGTACATAAATGAGGGAGTACCAAACATTCCTTTGTGATCTAGGGCAAGCATCAGCATCAGTGAATTGCCTAAAAGTGCTACTCTAGTCAGTTACTGATTCACAATTTCATACTCATTTGTGACTGAATTGCTAATGCCTGGTTATGAATACATGCAGATTATGCTTATAAAATAAACAGCTGAATTGTGCATCTTAGCATATAACAATGTATTGTAATGGTGTCAGAGACAAGTTAAGTATTGTGTAAAGTATTTCCAACATTACATACTATAAGGGATAATAAACTTCAACTGTACATTCCAAGTATATTAGAAGTTACAAAGGAGTTTCTGACCATGAGAAGGCTCAATACTGAAGTGGCACTATAGAGGCAATGGTACTTCAAGGCGGCGTCTTCTTCTTCATAGACATAATTCTTGTTATTTTTCATTATTAGACTATATATATGATAAAGAGTTTAACAATGTCATAAAAGTATCTGTTATAACACTTCCAATGTAATAAAACCATACAATAATCATAAAGCATATAGTGCCCACTAGACCATTTTTGATGGTAAGTGCCAGTAATGGAATTTTCTCTTTATGTCTGTGGTTATCTTTCACAAAACCTGCCAATAAGGAAAGTACTTGTTTGCTCTCTACATTACAGTATTGACAAATAAGTATTGTTTGGAGTGCATGACCATAAATGTCACTGCACACTAGCTCACTCTTGAGGAACAACTAAATAGTAAATTACTGATTTAGCATACCAATTATAGTCAGTTGCCATTCATCCAATAGTACTACATTTTCTCAGGACTTAAGCTATGATATATTCCACATTCAGGAATCAGGATGTTTTTCTTGAAGCTACAACCCATCCCTTAATATGTTAATGTCACAAGCACTAACCAGATTGAGTAACAACATTATTTGGTTGGTAAAGCTGTTGTGCAGCAATGAGTAATAAAAAAAGAAATAGTAAACAAGAAAGCCCTGACTTATGGGAAGGTCATTCCCAATACAGTTCTTTTTAAGTACATAATTTTAAAAATGAATACATGATTTCCTGATTAGAAAGGCAATTAAAAGCACTGGGAGAGGCTGTTATCAATACCACGCCACTTCACTAAATATCTTGGCTGCTTCCTTAATTCCAACTCGCACACAAAGTCGGTCAGAGCTGCAAAGTATCTAAAAGAGAAAACAGAAGGAAGCGCACATAGGGCAATACTGTTTTATGTTGTCTGATAAGGACAATCCAGCCACAATAGGGTTAAAAGGTGTTCAGAAAAAAAAAGTTAATTGGATACATCCAAGGTGCTTGCATGTCATATTTGTTTTGTGTTCCGCAGTTGATTCATTACTCCATACATGAAGTGGGGATAAAATATAAAATAATAATAGTATAATTCCATTTAATAGATATTTTAAAAGCAGGAAAGGACAGTGTGGCACCAATTGTTACTCCCTGAACACCAACATATCTCCAAACAGCAGATCCTTCTGTGGAGTCCGGACTTTTTACCTTGGAATGTGATGTGCTTTTGATGCTGAACTGTTTGTGAGTAGGCAATTGGCTTTCTGTGATTGCTTTAAAAAATATTTATTAAATGGAATTATACTATTATGGTTTTCTCTTTTATCTCCACTTCATGTATGGAGTAATGAATCGACTGCGGAACACAAAACAAATATGACATGCAAGCTGAACTTTGACTGTTTGTAAGTAAATGCCCAAAAGGGAAGCCTGATTTGTGTGTGCACCTTGGCTGGATCCAATTAACTTTTTTTTTTTCTGTGATAATAAAACAGTATCTTGTATGGGGACTAAGCTGCATGAATCCATATTGGTGGCAAAACAGTAATACTGGGTTTATTTAATGTTTAGCAGACTTCAGACTTGAGGTATAGAGATCCAAAGTAGAGAAGGATCAATTATACAGAAAATGCCAGCTACCAAGCATTCTTGATAATAGTCCTAAACTTTTATCTTATTTTATAAGTTCCTATGATATTCTTCTTTTGATGTTTTATAGCCCCATTTAATGCTAGAGGCTCTGCTAAACTCTATTGATCAGGTTTAAAACATATGCAACTGACAATTCTCCAACATTTAACTCTACTTGTAACTTGATAAATGCTAACAAAAGATGTCATGACATTAAAAATAATACTGTTCAGAAGAAACCATGTCACGGTGTCCTTAATGAATATTACAGTTCTGCAAAAAGCAAAGCATACCAAGAAATGTTAAAATAAGTGGTGTCTTCTAAATATACTTTATATGTATTCCATTTTTTACTTAGCCTTCATCACTTATTTCAACAAAATGGCCAGGCTAGATACTGTTTGTTGAAATATTCTGTAAGGGTATACGTAGAAAGGCAAATCCTGGCAATTTAAAGACCTTATTCCATCTTTGGAATGAGAAGGAACAAATAGGTTAATGCAACAAAAGTTACAAAGTTTGCACCCACAGTAAGTCATCAAATGGTTTCTTTGAAATATATAGCCAATAAATGCAACCATCAGCTAGGTTACAATATGAGCAAACTTTGCATCTTTAATTATGTTAATTCCAAGTTTTTAAAATGCCAGGATTTAATCTGTATAGCTTCTTGATGTAAAGAGTTAGTCAACTCTAGATAAAGGGTCCATGTTGACCTAACTTTAATTTAATCTTCAGTTTTAAAACCATGCTCATAATTTGCTTTGTTGTTCATCATTACATTGTATTTATTGGAGGCACTAGAAACAAATGTCTCTTGAAGACAATTTAGCAAGTTGCTCAGAGAATTTATTTGTCTGTCTTACCTGTCTAAATCTGCTATCAGACACAGACAGGATAGAAGTAGCATGTTTCTGCTATTGGGGATAGTAGGACAAGAAGCATTGTGTTTGAGGATGATTTAACCAACAAATGTCAAATTACTTTCACTAACTTTGTTTTGTTTTTAAAAAATGTGAAGTAATTTTTCCTCTTCTTTACAAAAAGAACAAAGCAACTGCAACCTTGGAAATTGACAAAAGTCATTTAAATTTCTGTATATAGACAGAGACCCCAAAGTAAATAATGAAGGTCATATTTTCATTTCATTTTCGTGGTTCTTTTTTAAGAGAGACATTTGTCTATGCTATCACATTGTTCTCATGAAATCCAGATGTAGAAGATGCTGTCTAAACAAACAAGCTTAACTTATGTCAAGAGAAGCATTTGCATTGATTTACTTTATTGGCTCAGGTACTGTTTATAAGACGCATAATCCTTAAAAGTCATGGATGTACACGGCTGCATAGGCAAACTGAATTGAAGTATTCTACTTATGAAATTATATCCTATCAGGAATTTACTTAAGGATTTTTTTCTCCAGTTTTAAAAGTTCTCTGACAATAAGACAGACAATAAGACAGACAAATAATATTAGGATTCATAAAATCTATGAAGAAAAATGTATTGTCCTTATCAAAGCATGACAAATTAAAAACAATAGCACATATATTTCAGAAACAGCAGATAAAAATAATAATCTTATAAACAACACTGGAGGTTTAAAAATATAGCTATTTTACCAAATTCATTATTTTACCAAACCAATTTTAAATAACTCTCTGCCATAAGAAAAATAGTATGAGAAATATCTGCTAAAATATATGGAAAGGGAATTCAAAACTTGACATTAGGGCAAATCTTCTTTTCCTTCTTCTTTTCCTTCTTATATGATAGAGTTGCTAGAATCAGGAACAGTATGGAGGACACCTGTACTAATGTAGCAGAAAAAATACTGCTAGTATCTGATATTTACAACAACTGTATACGGTATTCTAACAGCCTTCCTTTAGTCACCTATTAAAAGATATAACATTTTGGATGCTAACACTGATGATCCTTAAATTCTGACATTATCTCCATTAAAGTCCACCTCTGTCATATTCAGGGGTGGTGCACTGTGCAGTAATTAGCAAGCAAAGGGCATGAAAAAGTATTTATAAAACATACTTTTTGTGCTAAGAATATATATTTGGTAATCTATTGGCAGCATATGACTACTGGGTTATATAAGCAGAATGCAAATTGAGTTCAATGTTTTAGACTTTACAGTGATTATGCTCAAGTGCCAGTGTGCTAGCACTTTATATCATACATTTCTGCTTTGATCAATGTTGTGTCTATATAAACAGAGTATTGTATTGAAAAAGAGAAAATTGTCTAAATGCATTAAATCTTCCCAGATGACCTCACCATCCTGAAGTCTACCATTTAAGTTTACATAATCTATACAGAAGCACCTTGGTAGCCCCTCCACTATTAGTTGCCAGCACCCAATCCTGTTTATGATATTAGTGGATTTATACCGACCAGTTTATTGGACATGTTCCAAGTAAACCTTTAAAACAAAGGCTTGTTCTAGTAAGAAGAGATTATTTACAAAATCCCTTGTCACAAGTTCTGGAGCACTAAGGGCACCTCTGTAGAAGAAGTTTTGAGTGCAGCCTGTGCCCTTTGTACTTGTGGTTGAATCCATCTTTAAGCAGTGGAACCCTATTCTGGAATATATAATGATACTCCATAGGAATTGTAGTCTTATTGGCTCCACATTTAAAAACAGGCAGAAATACATAAGGCCTTGGTTCATCTGCCTGTTTTTTAATGTAGAGTCAATAAAGACTACAATTTTACTTCAATTGGAGCATGTGCTGCTGCACATTTTTTGTGGAGCACTGTTGAGGTAGTGGGTTTGCCTAGGACTGTGCCGTCTGCCATTTTGGATGGTGAGCTGGGAGTGGTTGCTATTTGTATAGTTTATATTCCTATGGAATGATAATTCTCATCACTGATGAACTTCAGTGCTGAGCATAATCACCTGTCTGAATGTATGCTCCCTGATGTGTATCACATGCAATCCGAAGGCTTTGTATAATTATTTGAGCAGAAGGATTATTAAATCCAAAGGAGCTAAAAAATTGTAGAGTTTTCCATAAATTAGCCCTTTTTCTTTTTTGAACAGCTTCCTATTTATTCTAGTAAGGTCAAATTATCCTTATAATAATATAGATAACTCAAAAGTGGCCTTAGCTATAATGATAAGAGAAACCTAACATTTGTTTCTATTTCATTGAAGTTAAGACCAGAATAGATATTGTAAATCCATGAATAGGCTAGACTAAATTCTGTATTTAAACAGTTGGAAACTTTCAGTATGATAATCTATGCTACAATAGATCCATTAGAGAACATTACTATCTATCTGCAGTTGTGGCAGGATTTTATTATTTTATATAGCAGACTGACTTCATAAGTAGTAGCTTATAAAACTTCCATTAATAATGTCTATACACATGACAATGACAATAAGACTTGTTACCTTGAATTTTTACACGCTATTTGACATCTGCTGAGAAAAGATAGTTCATTTTCTTTAATATTTTCATTGTAGTTTTATATGTGTCATTTTATATTTACCATTTGAATTATCTGATTGTAATAGTAATATGACAATATTTCTTATGGCAAATATTTAACACACACATACACACACACACAAAAATAGAAAAAACAGTAAATAAGAAATATGGATACATCATGATACCTTTGAGTCTGGAATTTCAGAACTTTATATTTACTGGTTTCATTAATTTCTTCAACTTCAACTTCACTTGGTTAAATGTTTGATTTGGCTAAAGAACTGAATTTACAACTTCCCTTTGTCAGTACAGTATGTGTGTGGGAGTGGAATAGCAGACTATGTGCAAGTATTTCTGTGTCTTCTGTTGTAATTATTCCTTTCTATATGTGGATCTGCAAAGAGTCAAGTAGCTCACGCCTATTAACCTTACACTCACTGATTCCTTTGAGTAAATATAGTCTGCAACTAGTCATCTCCATGCTAGCCAAAAAGAAGTATCTAGACAACCTAGACAAGAATGAATCACTTCGGTTTGGATCAGATTGCATCTCTGCAATAAGCACAGTTAAGTAAAAGGCTTCCAAGTAATTATTGTTTTCCTTTTATTTATTTATATTTTCAATTTATAGTTTACAATATTAGTATAAGCTACAGTTTTCCAGAAGATTAGGAAGGGAAGAATATATTTCAATATTTCATTACTTTCCTATATGTCTTAGAAAGCTGAGTAGTTGAAATCATCTTGCCACACTAATGTGATCCTATCTCCTAGTATTAACATTTAAATACACAATATAACAGTCACATGTCTTTATCTACTTTAGACTTGGATTTTAAGGGACAAGGTAAACTCTCTGGTGGGTACCAAGTTAGGAACCCCCAGTGATTTGAATTTACTTGTAAATGGTACTTCACCATTCAACATTTCTTCCTCTTCTTCAGACATCCTTCTTGGTTGGAGTGTGCACATGTGTAGTATAGAATTTTACCAGAGCGCTCTGTACTGTGAATGTGGCCTACAGAAATGCAGAAGAGGACACCTAGCAGAAGAAAAAAGTAGGGCTTTCCACAAGCAGTATCCTGGGTTCATGTATTTTGAAAGAATAGCAGTCTGGGGTAACAGATAGATGACTAATACCACTGGTATTCTGCACAAGTAGAAATACCATAATTCTACACAAGTGTTGTGGCAACCTACTAATTCCAGATTCTTCAACAGAGAGTTCTATTAATCAATAATAACGACAGCAAATTATAATGGTTAGCTTGTAAACTGTATGTTCTATATTCAGGCAAATTAAAGAGTAATATATTTAACAGGCATTAGACAAAAGTGCGAAAAACTGACCACCCACAGAATGATCTGGCAGATATTGTACAGTTTAGTAACTTTGAAGAATTGTGTTCTTGGTCAGTTATTAACCCAATACAAAGACCAAATTTGTTTAGTATACTTTTCCATTTTTGCTAAACATTTGCAATTTTCTATAGAAATCACTGTGGTTTCTGGCATGTGACACTTTTATGATAATATAAAACAAAAACATTTATTGCTCAAAGGACAGTTTTCTTTTCTTTTTTCCAATTCTTTCTTTATATTAATTTTATTGGGAAGAGGGTACAGAAAGTAAAAGAGGGAGGGAAGGGGGGCAATTGAGCATACAATCCATATAATGCTGATTATAACATCAATTTCAAGTATTGTTAGCAACAAGCCATTCCTTTATACACAAATAATCTATATAGCGTATTGCATCCTTTAAAGAAAGTAGTTATGGCATTGCTAATGTCCGTGGTGGATTCTTTTATCCAATAGTCTGAACTTTCTCATTATAGGATCTATTACTCTTTAAGGCTTTAGTGTTTTAGTATTTTTAATGTTTTATATTAAAACACTAGCCTCAAAGTACAGTTTTTTTTATATATGAATATATTGCATAGTGTTAGAGCTCCCATTTAGATTGATGAATAAAAGAAATATTTTGTATGCACTAATGGAAATTATATGTGGTACCTCTGACCTGACCTGGCTTTTTCTTGTTACTAGGGATGTAGCGAACGTCGGAAAAAAAGTTTGCGAACATATTCGCGAACTTGCGCAAAAATGCGAGCGGTTCGCGAACGGTTCGCGAACCCCATAGACTTCAATGGGAAGGCGAACTTTAACATCTAAAAAAGACATTTCTGGCCAGAAAAATGATTTTAAAGTTGTTTAAAGGGTGCAACGACCTGGACAGTGGCATGCCAGAGGGGGATCAAGGGCAAAAATGTATCTGAAAAATCTGCCTGTGTGTGCTTGGAAGAGATAGTGTAGGGGGAGAGCTGTTAGTGATTTCAGGGACAGATGATAGTAAGTTTGCTGGCTAGTAATCTGCTTGATACTGCTCTGTATTGGAGGGACAGAAGTCTGCAGGGATTTGAGGGACATTTTAGCTTAGGTAGCTTTGCTGGCTAGTAATCTACTGTTCTCTTTAAACAACTGCCATACTTTGACCTTGTAGGCATTGTTTGCCCAGTTTTTTTGGACGCAGCCACTGAAGCACAGTTGCCAGAAAAAATATGCCATATAAATGCTGAAAATAGTAATTTTTCGCCATACGTTGACCTTGTAGACATTGTTTGCCCAGTTTTTTTTGGACGCAGCCACTGAAGCACAGTTGCCAGAAAAAATATGCCATATAAATGCTGAAAATAGTAATTTTTCGCCATACGTTGACCTTGTAGACATTGTTTGCCCAGTTTTTTTGGACGCAGCCACTGAAGCACAGTTGCCAGAAAAAATATGCCATATAAATGCTGAAAATAGTCATTTTTTGCCATTCGTTGACCTTGTAGGCATTGTTTGCCCAGTTTTTTTGGCCGCAGCCACTGAAGCACAGAGGCCAGAAAAAATATGCCATATAAATGCTGAAAATAGTCATTTTTTTGGTCGCAGCCACTGAAGCACAGTTGCCAGAAAAATTATGCCATATAAATGCTGAAAATATAAATTTTTTTGGTTGCAGCCACTGAAGCACAGAGGCCAGAAAAATTATGCCATATAAATGCAGAAAATATGCATTTTTTTGGTCGCAGCCACTGAAGCACAGTTGACAGAAAAATTATGCCATATAAATGCTGAAAATATAATTTTTTTTGGTTGCAGCCACTGAAGCACAGAGGCCAGAAAAATTATGCCATATAAATGCAGAAAATATGCATTTTTTTGGTCGCAGCCACTGAAGCACAGTTGACAGAAAAATTATGCCATATAAATGCTGAAAATATAAATTTTTTTGGTTGCAGCCACTGAAGCACAGAGGCCAGAAAAATTATGCCATATAAATGCAGAAAATATGCATTTTTTTGGACGCAGCCACTGAAGCACAGTTGCCAGAAAAAATATGCCATATAAATGCTGAAAATAGTCATTTTTCGCCATACGTTGACCTTGTAGACATTGTTTGCCCAGTTTTTTTGGTTGCAGCCACTGAAGCACAGAGGCCAGAAAAAATTAAACCAGTAGGGTTTGCACCCTAGTTTGTAACGGTGGCGGAGGGAGGAGGACGCTAAAGGACAGCTGTGTGTGGAGTCATGAGGCTTGAAGAGAAGGACAGCTGCATAGAAGTCAGAACAAGTCTTCCGGCGTGCAGTAACCCTCCGAGATCCACCCCTCATTCATTTTAATAAAGGTCCGCTACCTGCCGGTCGAGGCGTTCTTTGAGGGTGGATCCAGAAGGGTTGTGGCGCTGCCTTGGACAGAAAAACATTTGCATGTCTGACGTTACAGACCGGCCAAAGGGCTTTGTCCTTGCAGGTGTGCTCGTGGCAGGATTACTGGCACCTCTGCCCCTGGAATGTTGATGAGTTCCTGAAGTGACATCACCCTTAAAAGCATTGTACAACATATTTTGCAGGCTGGTTTGTAAATGCCGCATCTTTTCGGACTTGTGGTATGTTGGTAACATTTCTGACACTTTATGCTTGTACCGAGGGTCTAGTAGCGTTGCGACCCAGTACAGGTCCTTCTCCTTAAGCCTCTTGATACGGGGGTCCTTCAACAGGCATGACAGCATGAAAGACCCCATTCTCACAAGGTTGGATGCAGAGCTATCCATCTCCGCTTCCTCATTATCAAGGACTGCATCATCCACGGTCTCCTCCCCCCAGCCACGTACAAGACCAGGGGTCCCCAAAAGGTCACCACTAGCCCCCTGGGAAGCCTGCTCCTGTTGGTCCTCCTCCTCCTCCTCCACAAAGCCACCTTCCTCCTCTGACTCCACTTCTGGCACCTCTTCCTGCGTTGCAGCAGGTGCCTGGGTTCGTTCTGGTGATTCCGACCAGAAATCGTGCGCTTCCAGCTCCTCGTCACGCTGGTCTACAGCCTCATCTGTCACTCGTCGCACGGCACGCTCCAGGAAGAAAGCGAAGGGTATTAGGTCGCTGATGGTGCCTTCGGTGCGACTGACCATATTTGTCACCTCTTCAAAAGGTCGCATGAGCCTGCAGGCATCGCGCATAAGCACCCAGTAACGGGGGAAAAAAATCCCCAGCTCTGCAGATCCAGTCCTACCACCCAGTTCAAAAAGGTACTCGTTGACGGCCCTTTGTTGTTGCAGCAGACGTTCCAACATAAGGAGCGTTGAATTCCAGCGAGTCTGGCTGTCAGAAATCAAACGCCTGACTGGCATGTTGTAGCGCTGCTGAATGTCAGCAAGGCGTGCCATGGCTGTGTAGGAACGTCTGAAATGGGCCGACACCTTTCTGGACTGGGTGAGAACGTCCTGGAATCCTGGGTACTTGGAGACAAAACGTTGGACTATTAAATTTAACACATGTGCCATGCAGGGCACATGTGTTAAATTGCCCAGTCTCAACGCTGCCAACAGATTGCTTCCATTGTCACACACCACTTTTCCGATCTGCAGTTGGTGTGGGGTCAGCCACCGATCGGCCTGTGACTGCAGAGATGACAGGAGTACAGATCCGGTATGGTTTTTGCTTTCCAGGCACGTCATCCCCAAGACAGCGTGACAACGGCGTACCTGGCACGTCGAATAGCCTAGGGGGAGCTGGGGGTGCACAGGTGTGGAGGAGGAGAAGGAGGACCCAGCAGCAGAGTAAGAAGAAGAAGAGGAAGAAGACGAGGTAGAGAGCGATGGAGGAGT
Organism: Xenopus petersii; assembly: GCA_038501925.1. Classification (NCBI taxonomy): domain Eukaryota; kingdom Metazoa; phylum Chordata; class Amphibia; order Anura; family Pipidae; genus Xenopus; species Xenopus petersii. The sequence goes on along the minus strand of CM076676.1, from coordinate 76,478,954 downwards.
AGAGGTGGTGGCAGAACCGCGTGCAATCCGTGGCGGTGACACCAACTCCACTGTTGTTGTTGTTGAGCTACCCATTCCCTGCTTCCCATTCCCAGCCATTACCAAGTTCACCCAGTGGGCAGTGTAGGTGACATACCTGCCCTGACCATGCTTGGAGGACCATGCGTCAGTAGTCATATGGACCTTTGGCCCAACACTAAGTGACAGAGATGCGGTAACTTGGCTCTGCACATGTTGGTACAGGTGTGGTATTCCCTTTTTAGAAAAAAAATTGCGGCTGGGTACCTTCCACTGCGGTGTCCAAATTGCTACAAATTTGCGGAAGGCCTCAGAGTCCACCAGCTGGTATGGTAAAAGCTGGCGGGCTAAGAGTGCAGACAAGCCAGCTGTCAGACGCCGGGCAAGGGGGTGACAGTCAGACATTGGCTTCTTACGCTCAAACATGGCCTTCACAGAAACTTGGCTGGTGGCAGATGACTGGGAATGGGAACAGGTGGTCAAGGTGGAAGGCGGAGTGGCCTGTTGCCTTTGAGGTGTTGCTCCCAAAGTGCTTTGTGCTTGCCGCTCATGTGCCTTCGCATAGAAGTTGTACCTATGTGGCTGTTGGGCTTACCAAGGCTCAGTTTCTGACTGCACTCATTGCAAATTACAATGCTTTTGTCAGAGGCACACACATTAAAAAAATCCCACACTGCTGACTTTTTGGAAGTGTGCGATCTGGCGGTAACAGTAGAAGTTGGCGGCATTGGCGGCAATGGCGGGTGCGTTGGCCGGCTGAACACAGGTGCCGATACATGTTGTTGCCCTACTGATCCCTGCGGGCTGTCCTCCCTGCTTCTTCTAAGTCTTATTCTCCTACTGCCTCTCTGACTCTCCGTCTCTCCATCTGAACTACCCTCCTCTTGCTCTCTTCTACTAGGCACCCACAAAACATCAATCTCCTCATCATCATTCTCCTCAGATGCATCAATTTCTTCTGACACATCACAGAAGGAAGCAGCAGCGGGGACCTCCTCCTCATCACTCATCATTATGTCCATCTCTGTCGTGTTCTCTGCCAGAATTAAATCTGGTGTAACGTCCTCATCTCCTTCATCTTCTTCTGCCAATAATGGTTGCGCATTACTCAGTTCAAGAAACTCATGGGAAAATAACTCCTCTGACTCCAGTGAAGAAGGGGCACCGGTGGTGGAGGAAGTGTTACGTGGGGTGGCCATAGCAGTGGAGGATGAGGAGGATGTTGTGGTAAAGTTAGAAACGGTAGAGGATGGGGTGTGCTGTGTAAGCCAGTCAACTACCTCTTCAGCATTTTGGGAGTTCAGGGTCATTGGCTTTTTAAAACTGGGCAATTTGCTAGGGCCACAGGATTGCATAGCAGCACGGCCCCTAGCACGGCCTCTGCGTGGCGGCCTGCCTTTGCCTGGCATTATTTTTAAAAAAACAACAACAACAAAAACTCAGTTGGTTTTTCTGGAAACGATAATACACACAGCTAGATGGCAGTTTGAAGAAAACAGTGTGCAAATAATGCCTACAAGGTCAACGTATACACAGCGGTGGATACGGATTACGTAAAATATATGAATGCTGCTTGAAAAAAAGTAACTCAAGTGGTTTTTCTACAGACGATAATATTATCAATATTTAGACAAAATGTGAACAAGCTCACACAGCTAGATGGCGGTTTGAAGAAAACACTGTGCAAATAATGCCTACAAGGTCAACGTATACACAGCGGTGGATACGGATTACGTAAAATATAAGAATGCTGCTTGAAAAAAGTAACTCAAGTGGTTTTTCTAGAGACGATAATATTATCAATATTTAGACAAAATGTGAACAAGCTCACACAGCTAGATGGCGGTTTGAAGAAAACAGTGTGCAAATAATGCCTACAAGGTCAACGTATACACAGCGGTGGATACGGATTACGTAAAATATAAGAATGCTGCTTGAAAAAAAGTAACTCAAGTGGTTTTTCTAGAGACGATAATATTATCAATATTTAGACAAAATGTGAACAAGCTCACACAGCTAGATGGCGGTTTGAAGAAAACACTGTGCAAATAATGCCTACAAGGTCAACGTATACACAGCGGTGGATACGGATTACGTAAAATATAAGAATGCTGCTTGAAAAAAAGTAACTCAAGTGGTTTTTCTAGAGACGATAATATTATCAATATTTAGACAAAATGTGAACAAGCTCACACAGCTAGATGGCGGTTTGAAGAAAACACTGTGCAAATAATGCCCACAAGATCAACGTATACACTACTACAGCGGTGGATACGGATTACGTAAAATATATTATGGCTGCTTGAAAAAAGTCACTCCGGTGTTTTTTCTGGAGACGGTAATATTATGGATATTTAGACAGAATGTGAACAAGGTCACACAGCTAGATGGCAGTTGGTTGAATAACACACTGGGCAAAAAATGCCTACAGGGCAAATAATGCCTAAAAGGTCAACTTATACACTACTACAGCGATGGATACGGATTACGTAAAATATATTATGGCTGCTTGAAAAAAGTCACTCCGGTGTTTTTTCTGGAGACGGTAATATTATGGATATTTAGACAGAATGTGAACAAGGTCACACAGCTAGATGGCAGTTGGTTGAATAACACACTGGGCAAAAAATGCCTACAGGGCAAATAATGCCTAAAAGGTCAACTTATACACTACTACAGCGATGGATACAGATTACGTAAAATTTATTATGGCTGCTTGAAAAAAGTCACTCCGGTGTTTTTTCTGGAGACGGTAATATTATGGATATTTAGACAGAATGTGAACAAGGTCACACAGCTAGATGGCAGTTGGTTGAATAACACACTGGGCAAAAAATGCCTACAGGGCAAATAATGCCTAAAAGGTCAACTTATACACTACTACAGCGGTAGTAAAATAAAAAAAAGTAAAATAAAAAAAAAATGAATATTAAAAAAAAAAATTACAGTTGGTGCTGCTGAACTACTAGGAGCAGCAGATTAGCACACCAGTCCCACTCCCCAACACTGCTAGACTAATAGCACTGGGCTCTTATAGTAGTAGTAGTAGTAGTAGTAGTAGTAGTAGTAAAACAACAAAAAAATAAATAAAAGCAGTCCTTACAAAGACTACTGTTATTGCAGCAGTCAGCAGATGAGATCAGAAGCAGGACAGCTGCCCACTGCAGCTACATACAGAGCACTGCAGTAGAAGGTAGATTACTAGCCAGCAAAGCTACCTAAGCTTAAATATCCCTCAAACCCCTGCAGACTTCTGTCCCTCCAATAACAGAGCAGTATCAAAACGATTACTAGCCAGCAAACTTTCAACTGTCCCTGAAATCACTAACAGGCAGCAGCTCTCTCCCTACACTATCTCTTCAGCACACACAGGCAGAGTGAAAAAACGCTGCAGGGCTTCGGTTTTTATAGGGAAGGGGAGTGGTCCAGGGGAGAGCTTCCTGATTGGCTGCCATGTACCTGCTGGTCTGGGGTGAGAGGGCAAAAAAAAGCGCCAACAATGGCGAACGCAAAATGGCGAACGTCGCGCGACGTTCGCGAACTTCCGGCGAGCGCGAACACCCGATGTTCGCGCGAACAAGTTCGCCGGCGAACAGTTCGCGCCATCTCTACTTGTTACACGTTTTGCATATGCTGCTATACTTCTAATGATAAAGTACTGGGCTTATCTGCTATGAATTATACAGTAGAATGTAAAGCTATCACAATGTGTGCAACATGTATCTTAAAATGAGGCATCATACATGTATATCTGGCATCTTCTATAGTAATTTGTTCTGTGGAAAAACAAAAGCACAAAGTAGCGTTTATCATAAAAATTTGTAAAAACTACTTGGGAATAGCCCATCTTTTCAACCAATCCCTAAGGGTTTAAAATAGTAATTATTTTCTGTTAGCTGTTTTGCTACAAAAAGTACTGTAATTCATTAACTATTGAAAGATGTTCTCTGCTTTGTTGTTTTTGCAGTTATTATTAGAACAAAGCTTGAATGCTTGGCTCGGTGACATTTAAATATTTACATTTTAAAAAGTCATTTTAGTACAGAAATTCATTTGAAAGTAAAGCATACAATTTTTGTAAAAAAAAAAAAGCAGAATTGCTAGGAGCGCAACTTATGTAGAAAAAAAAATTGGCACCCAGTAAAACAGGTAAGATATGGTATTGCAGATAACTGCAGTATGGAATGCTTATTGAGTGCAAAATTTATAGAGCATTACTACTCCATATCCAGTCAATGCTCAATGCTCCAAATGCACATTGGAGTATATGAAATTCTGCCATATACGTAGCTGCAGGAAATGTCTTTAATTTATATACTTTCACACATTCATAGAGCAATGCAGAAAACAAAGGCAAAAGAAATAGCATTAAAACTGTACCTGACCTGTAGTTTAGGTACACAAAAATATTTTGCATCCAATTAAACATCAGAATTATATCTTTAAAATCTGCGATATAACATACAAGGGATCATTTTTGAAAATCAAGTATTCCTCTATTAAGTTCTATAACCGCAATATTTTACTCAATAGAAATTAAATGGATTTCATCCATATACTCCTTTCACAACTAGACTGATGCAAGGCATAAGAGATATATTAGAAATATATATATATATATATATATATATATATATATATATATATATATATATTAATATATATATATTCTGTTAGCACAATATATATATATATATATATATATATATATATCTATATATATATATCTATATATATATATATATATATATATATATATATATCTATATCTATATCTATATATATATATATCTATATATATATATATATATATATATCTATATATCTATATATATATATATATCTATATATATCTATATCTATCTATATATATATATATATATATATATATATATATATATATATATATATATATATATATATATACCATTGCTTACTTACTAGTTTACTCTTCACACAGGATTTTTTTCAATACTCCTTTGTTTCTGCACTTCCTAAATCTTGGCATGATGCTTACTCAACGCATAACACTGATTTATAGTGTATAGTGTATTAACTATATTCACGTTATGAGGGCATCTAATAAGGGCAGCATTTTATATATTTGGCTACAGTCTATAAGGTGGACTGAGTGCACACCATGTTACTCTGCATGCTGAGTGGTAGAATAACACTGAACCATATAAACAAATTCAGAAGCTTTTCCATGGTGGAGGTGCTATACCTGGAAAACCAATCACTTTACCTGGCTAGCCTGTGTTATAAGTTCACAACTAAGATCCTAAGCACACCGACCATAAATTGTTTACCAAACCAGGGTTTTGTCTTTAGTAGGACACACTGAGGTACAGTAACTCTATATTACTCCCCCCCCATATTCTATATTACCTACATAGGTATTAACGCTGGTCATAGTATTTCTTCCTGTTCTCATAAACTTTTTTTTAATTGCAAGACCGGTTATTTTCATACTTTCGCAAATTACAAAAAATATATCTGACATTGTCCCTTTAATAATTAATTATTGTATTTTACTATATAAATCTATAGCAAGAAATATTCCTTTAAAAAACAAGATTTACAAGAATGGAAAAGAACAAAGGATAAAAACTTCAAGTATACGTTTTTGCTATTAAATGTGGGAAAACTAAAGAAGTCAAAAAGTTATAAAAAAAGTAAATTGAAGGTGCCTATACATATAAGAGCACTGTATTCTAAGAAAGTTTCTCGGTAGACAGGCACTTTTGTTATACAGATGTCCAAGACCTTTCTCTAATGAGCTGTTTTTTCTGTGCAAGTATAAGTGAGGTTATCTACATCTTCAGTCCTTTCTTTTATTTAGAGAAAAAAATGTGTGAATGTGGATGGCACGCCTGTGGGTACCATGTGCCATACAGTGCACCTTCTGCCTAGTTCCCAAGTGCTGGAGCATCAAAACATTTAAAGTCCAACAACCAGATGGCTTTGTATGACGAACAAGGACTCATGACAGGAAGACAATAATGTTGTAAGGATGAAACATCTGTCATAAAACTGGGAAATAATTAGATAGGTAGATTAGGATAAACGGAATACTATTTTAACAGGCATGTGGCATATAATTAAAAATGCAAATAAAAATGAACCCATACCTGTAGCATGTTACCTCAATGATTGTCACATTTTTTATGATTTGTTTTTTGATTTTTGAATTTTTTGTTTTCTACATACTGTACATAAGCAATTTTGATGATATCTATAAAGCCTTGTAGAAAAATGGGGCAAAATTCCAAGATACTATAAGGCTGGAAAGTTGTGCTTGTGCAAAAAGTTCCTAAAGATCTAATTCAGAGACTTCTGGGTCTAATGGCATCATTCATCAGCCAGTTGCCCTGAGCACAGTGGAGCATGGGACCAGTTTTATTTTCTTAAGCAATGTGGCTGTTGTACTAATGACACATGGTTTAAGTGAATTATTAGTAGGATCTCAAATGGTGGTTGATTCCTCAGCATTTATCAAGGGGGTCAGACCTTTTTTTCCAGTAAGATATTTGGTTTGAATGCAGATACATCAAGATCCAGCAGGGAGACAGAGTTGGAAAGTCGGAAGCCATAGTGCTTTCTGATGCTATTTTTATTTTGAAACCCACAATTGTAAAACCTCTGTTTTATATACAATTATACATTGCTGGTATTTTATAAATAAATGGTGATGGTGATGATGATGATGATGATGACGATGATGAAAGGATAGCAGCTCAAGGTTTATGTCCCAGTCCATCCGTAGATGCAGTCAAATATGTTTCAGTTAATAACTATTTTGCAGGATGTTTTTCCTATTTTTAAGGTGAGCTGAGGGGTTTGAGATGAAAGAATTATTTAGACAATACCATGGCTATAGCCTACATGAAGCAAGGAATCTTCTTATAATTTTTCAAGATGGCTTTCAGAATTCTTTTTACTAGGAGACCTGTGACTGCTAGGTTTTTTTTCTTTTGATGTTTCATCCACAAAGGCTTTACAGTTTGGATCTGATATCTTACCTTTGTTGTAAACATGCAACTTGATGCCAGTCAGGCTTATAGCAGGAAATCTATTTATTTGTTGTGTTAGGGTTCTTCTGATGTGCTGATACATGGTAAGGAACTTGAAAAATAAGACCATGCAGAGTTAACAACATTTAAAGCCAATATATATAGGAGTTTTCTAATTTTTTGAATCAAAAAGAAGTAAAAAAATTCAAATGTAAATCTCCACCATCTAAAATCTCTTATGAGTCAATAAAAGTCAATAGGGTATGCATTACTCAAGTTTTTCAACTTATGAAAACAGTCAAGATTTTACAAATGTATTAAAAAGAATGTAATGTATTTTTTTTATGTGGAAAGCCAATCACCAATCTTACTTACTTACTTACTTATTAAGTCTAAATACTTAAACATATGGTTAACTTTTTTGTATCTTGGACCACACTTACTATTACAATATACTAGTCAACTGTAAACTTTTTGATGCAAAGGAAAAGGATTTTGATTGCAGCTCAGAACTGCTCATTTAAAAAGCAACTCAGAAAAATAGGTCCAATCAAGAAAGACTTTTTAATACAAGTTTGGACACTGTTCTAACAAATAAGCTGATTTCATTATTGTATTGTGCTTTTAAGTAAGTAGTTTCTTCTTGTATGTGTCTACTGTAATTTTTTAATGACAAACAATACATTAGTTATAAGCTAATGTATTTAACCATGGGTTCAGCAGAACTGTAAGCTCTTTTGGGCAGGGTCATCTTTACCTCTTGTATTCATTATTGGTGTTTTTTGTGTGTTTTCCTGTATGTTAAATGTATACACCCTTTTATTGTACAACACATTGGAATATGTAGAAGTTGTATAAATACATGTTAATAATACCAATACAACTATATTGCTTAGCATAAAATGCAGGGCCGGAACTATCGGTAGGCAGAAGAGGCACGTGCCTAGGGCGCAAAGGTATAGGGGCGCCAGGCATGTACCTCTTCTGACGCCTTCCCCTAGTTCCAGATAGGGATGGCGCAAACTGTTCGCCGGCGAACTTGTTCGCGCGAACATCGGGTGTTCGCGCTCGCCGGAAGTTCGCGAACGTCGCGCGACGTTCGCCATTTTGGGTTCGCCATTGTTGGCGCTTTTTTTTGCCCTCTCACCCCAGACCAGCAGGTACATGGCAGCCAATCAGGAAGCTCTCCCCTGGACCACTCCCCTTCCCTATAAAAACCGAAGCCCTGCAGCGTTTTTTCACTCTGCCTGTGTGTGCTGAAGAGATAGTGTAGGGAGAGAGCTGCTGCCTGTTAGTGATTTCAGGGACAGTTGAAAGTTTGCTGGCTAGTAATCGTTTTGATACTGCTCTGTTATTGGAGGGACAGAAGTCTGCAGGGGTTTGAGGGACATTTAAGCTTAGGTAGCTTTGCTGGCTAGTAATCTACCTTCTACTGCAGTGCTCTGTATGTAGCTGCAGTGGGCAGCTGTCCTGCTTCTGATCTCATCTGCTGACTGCTGCAATAACAGTAGTCCTTGTAAGGACTGCTTTTATTTTTTTTTTTGTTGTTTTACTACTACTACTACTACTACTACTACTACTATAAGAGCCCAGTGCTATTAGTCTAGCAGTGTTGGGGAGTGGGACTGGTGTGCTAATCTGCTGCTCCTAGTAGTTCAGCAGCACCAACTTTAATTTTTTTTTTTTTAATATTCATTTTTTTTTTATTTTACTTTTTTTTATTTTACTACCGCTGTAGTAGTGTATACGTTGACCTTTTAGGCATTATTTGCCCTGTAGGCATTTTTTGCCCAGTGTGTTATTCAACCAACTGCCATCTAGCTGTGTGACCTTGTTCACATTCTGTCTAAATATCCATAATATTACCGTCTCCAGAAAAAACACCGGAGTGACTTTTTTCAAGCAGCCATAACATATTTTACGTAATCTGTATCCATCGCTGTAGTAGTGTATAAGTTGACCTTTTAGGCATTATTTGCCCTGTAGGCATTTTTTGCCCAGTGTGTTATTCAACCAACTGCCATCTAGCTGTGTGACCTTGTTCACATTCTGTCTAAATATCCATAATATTACCGTCTCCAGAAAAAACACCGGAGTGACTTTTTTCAAGCAGCCATAACATATTTTACGTAATCTGTATCCATCGCTGTAGTAGTGTATAAGTTGACCTTTTAGGCATTATTTGCCCTGTAGGCATTTTTTGCCCAGTGTGTTATTCAACCAACTGCCATCTAGCTGTGTGACCTTGTTCACATTCTGTCTAAATATCCATAATATTACCGTCTCCAGAAAAAACACCGGAGTGACTTTTTTCAAGCAGCCATAACATATTTTACGTAATCTGTATCCATCGCTGTAGTAGTGTATAAGTTGACCTTTTAGGCATTATTTGCCCTGTAGGCATTTTTTGCCCAGTGTGTTATTCAACCAACTGCCATCTAGCTGTGTGACCTTGTTCACATTCTGTCTAAATATCCATAATATTACCGTCTCCAGAAAAAACACCGGAGTGACTTTTTTCAAGCAGCCATAATATATTTTACGTAATCCGTATCCATCGCAGATTTTTCAGATACATTTTTGCCCTTGATCCCCCTCTGGCATGCCACTGTCCAGGTCGTTGCACCCTTTAAACAACTTTAAAATCATTTTTCTGGCCAGAAATGTCTTTTTTAGATGTTAAAGTTCGCCTTCCCATTGAAGTCTATGGGGTTCGCGAACCGTTCGCGAACCGCTCGCATTTTTGCGCAAGTTCGCGAATATGTTCGCGAACTTTTTTTCCGACGTTCGCTACATCCCTAGTTCCAGAAGCAGTGATAGCAGTTTCTTCTTCTGCCTGCTCACCTATACATGCAGTATCTTGCGTGTCCCAGGCGCATGCACACTTGCACGTCCTCGGCGCATGTGCACTTGCGCATCGCGTCCTCTGCGGGGGGTGGTGTAGTGGGCACCAGGTCAACTTGGCCCGTCACTGATAAAATGAACCCTTAGAACCAACTAGATGGGACCAAATGAGGAGTTAGCGTTACAGAGACATTGTCGTGAGTGCTGTCCTGAGGGTGAAAAATAACATATAGTTATACAAGAGGTGACTTGAGGAAAAGCTTCATTATACTGCCACTGCCTGCTGACTGGCACAATAGGAGAGAAACATTATGCATGGTCAAATGGGAATCCAGTAGAAGAGTAGTGATGAGTGAAAATATCCTGTTTTGCTGATAATGGGTTTCCGGATAATGGATCCCATATCTGAAGTATATAGAGTAAAGGGCAAAAACTTTTTAGTATCAATTCTTTACTTCTATTGCTGTCATTGTATACAGTACCTTTCTATAAACAGTAAACTCTATGCACAACCTATATCATTTACAGCCCAATCCTTTGCCTTGCTTTGGCACAAGTAGCAGCAATAAATGCACAAGCCATTTAACCTAATCTAATGCCTTTGTTAGAATGAAAGACTTTGTTTTTCTCACTTGAGAATACAAAGCCAGCGCCATGTACAAGAGCCCTTTGCACAGCCAAATATGTGATCTTAAAAGGAAGCTAATTTAATGAATACAGAATATATCTGAGAAAATATACACAAGCCTAATGGATGCAGCCAATGAGATGTTTTCAAGCATGAAAATGAAACCCCCAGGACACCTATCTCTTCCACACAGCTAAAAAAGAATACAGAAAATGTTAATACAGTTTACAGGATTAAAGTATTTACACAAATACCTCATATTGTTTATAACAAACTTGCAAATGGGATTATATAATGGCTGTACTTTTAACATGCAAAGTAATATTTGTGCCGACAACATTATATTCTTCATGTGTGAAAATGTTTTATTATTTCCTTGACACATAGCAAAAGCTACAGTAAATGATTAACCACACTACTGTGTGGTTAATATACACTATATATATATATATATATTTTTTTTTAGACAAATTCTAACAAGGACATATCATTTTTGTAATTTGTGGCAACACTTAAGGAAGAGGATAATAAAACAAATGTAAGCATTATTAGTGGTGAGCGAATCTGTTCCAAACAGTGAAAAATTCAATGGGCGTCAAAATTATTTTGACGTGTGACAATTTTGATGCGAACGATAATTTTTATACTCATGATTATTTTGTCCAAATGCATTAAAGTCAATGGGCATCTCAATAATTTTGACGCTCGACAATTTTATGCGCCGACTATTCTAATGCGCAACACTTTTTTTGTTGCGGCGGGATTTTCAATGCAGTTTCGCAAATTTATTCGTTGGCGGTGAAATGCGGAAATTTCCCGCAAATATGTGCCTGGCGAATTTATTCATCCATCACTAATCATAAGTTGTGGGAAATATTTGTGATGCCTGCCTTTGCTGGGAGTTTTAGGAAAGCTCTGCATTGTGGGTAAAAACATAGTGACCTTATAACTTTTTTTCTGTTAATATCAGCTCAGTGTTTAATTTTGCTGAAGTTCTGTTCCCTGAATCAGACCTGTAGATTTCTATAGATAGGGTGGTCTTATGACCTACATTCACTTTTGCATCCTGCATAATTGTATGGCTCCAAGAATAGAAAATACAATACTATTCTGTAGTATTCGTGCATTCATAAGCTTATTCTACAGTAAATAGGTTTAAACTTTGGGGAAGACAAAATAAGATAAGGTAAAATATTCAGAAGGTGAGATGTCTAGTGATGGGCGAATTCGCGGCCAATTTGCGCGATTCGCCGCCCGCGAAAATTCACTGCAAAAACGGGCGCCGGCATCAAAAAAACGGGCGCCGGCGCCGTTTCGCAAATTTTTCGCCGAAACACCGCAAATTCGCCCATCACTAGCGATGTCAAAATATAATGAAAAAATATGTATGTCTTGTGTTTTGTGACAGTCAGTAACTTATACTTGATGGTAACTAAGCTACATAAATCCATGCTGATGGCGAAGCAATCTTATTGGTCTATTTAATGATTGGGTGGCCTATTTATCAAAATTTTAATCTGTGAGTTTGTGAGATGTAAATGAAAAACTGACCACACTCAAATGTGATCTTAATTATAGAAAATTATATTGAAAAACGTTATTGCTCTCTTATTGGGGAACTGTGAACTTATAAATCCATAGGAGTTAACCCTGCTGTTGCTGAACTATATCATATGCCCAGCGATTCCTAACCAGGAATGATGGTGTTTTTCACTTAAGTGGCAAGAGTTATACTGCTGGCCAACAAACTAAAGGAACAGCACTAACAGACATTGATTTGGTGAGGATTAATACCAAAGGGCCCCAACGTGCACAAATCATTTGGGACTGTGACAGGGGAGTTCATACAGCATTACAGTTGCTTTATACATTACAGTATATGGTGTTAAACTGCTATTGTTTTATAATATGCTGTTTGTTTAATATTGCTGGTTATATTCAGATCCCTCCCATTTGCTTCTCTCAAATAATAAAAAGGGATCCTCTTGTTTAAACACCATTTACCTTGCTGTGGTCGATCTGGGAATAATACGGGGGTGTCACTGAGTGTGCTGGAGTTACCTATTCATACATATTGGCTTCACCCATGGGTGTGCTACACTGCTAATACATGATTCAGACATAATAAACTTGTTTTAGAGAAAAGTTGTGGATAAATAGTAAAATGTCTTTATATCTTAATAAATTTTGTTTTAACTTTTGTATGCCCTGATATTTGGCCATTAAGAAAATACATTCCTGTTAAGAATGTACAATTTCTTGGTAATATTAACAGAGTGTTCTTTGCTTTCCTATCTGCTGCAGACAGAGAACAGACTACAATGACCTTTATCATTGTGTCAGACCCCTACATTATTGCAAATGTGAATGGTTGCTCTGTTAGTGTGCAGAATGGTATAGAACAGGAAATTAACAGCACCCGGGGGGAGGGGGGGGAATAATGGTTTCTTTTTTATGTAAATATTTAAGGCATCTACTGACAGAATCCATTATTATTCCATGCACTCCTTTCTGTTTGTATCTTTTTGTGATAATTGCACACCTACGTATAGAGATAGTATATCTCTTCCACAAATGTTTGAAGTCCTCAGTAAAGGAATTCAAACAGGTATGTGTTAGATACTAAGGGGTATATTTATCAAGGGTCAAATTTTGAATTGAAAACACTTTGAAATTCAAATTCAAAAAGACCAAGCAAAATTAAGTCAAAGTTTTGGGTCGAATAGGTCTGTTTTCGATCAAATAGGTCCGTATTCGGCCAAATTCGAATCACTCGAATCAAAGGAATAGCGCATTAGTTTGAATATGATTCGATTTTTCAAAGTTCACCAATTGACTCCAAACAGGTTCTAGGAGGTCCTTCATAGGCTAAAACAGCAATTCGGCAGGTTTTATATGGGGAATGGTCGAATTTTTAAAGCGCCAGTACATGATAAATTTCAATATTCGATTTTTTTAATTTTCTACAAATACTAATAGAATTTGGACTATTCCCTAGTCGAAGTACACAAAAATAGCTTGAAATTCGAATTTTTTAATTCGAAAATTCACCTGGACCTTTGATAAATCTGCCCCTAAGCATTTTTAAGCACTTAAAGTAAATCTGACAGTAAGAATTAAAGGAAAACTATATCATTTTAAGTGGCATATGAGAAAATCTTACCAAACTGGTATATATATTTAAGTAGGGATGCACCGAATCCGCTATTTTGGATTCGGCTGAACCCCCGAATCCTTTGCAAAAGATTCGGCCGAATACCGAACCGATATGCAAATTAGGGGTGGGAAGTGGAAAACTGTTTTTACTTCCTTGTTTTGTGACAAAAAGTCATGCGAGTTCCCTCCACACCCTAATTTGCATATGCAAATTATGATTCAGATTTGGTTTGGCCAGAAAGAAGGATTCAGACGAATCCGAATCCTGCTGAAAAAGGCAGAACCCCGAACCAAATCCTGGATTCGGTGCATCCCTATATTTAAGTAAATCTTGCCATTTTACATCTCTTGTGGTCTCTGTTCTGCCTCAGAGATCACCTGACCAGAAATACTACAACTCTAACTGTAACAGGAAGAAGTGTGGAAGCAAAAGACAGAACTCTGTCTGTTAATTGGCTTTTGTGACCTAACATGTATGGTTTGTTTGTGTGCACCGTGAATCATACGATCCCAGGGGGTGGCCCTTATTTTTTTAATATGGCAATATTCTATTTATAATTACCCAATGACAAATACTACTAAAAAAGTATATTGTTATTAAAATGGTTTATTTACATGAGGCGGGGTTTAACACCTGAGCTGTTTTATGCAATATCTTTTTATAGAGACCTACATTGTTCAGGGGGGTTATAGTTTTCCTTTAATGGGCAAACTAAATGGACCTATGTATCAAGTTTTGGAAGTGATGTTTGAAATGAATGAGGCTAGTTAGTCTTGGCAAAAAGAAGTTTGAACAATGCTAATATTGAATATATTTATGACTAATGTACAAGTGGCCTTGAATTATTTCAGAATTCAGAAAGATACTGTATAATACTTTACTGTAATTGTTTATTGTTCAGAAAGACTAATAAAAGCCTATATTGTTTTTCTGCCACAGAGAAATGAGCGGAAAATGGAACAATATAAAATATTCACATTATCTTCTCTCACGAGTAAGATAACCTCATATTCTTGGGTCTAGTTTGGAACAAAAGAATGCCTTCTGAATGAGGGCCTCATGTAGGTAAAAATGAGCAGATTATTATCATGTGATTACAAAAGATGTAGAAGGGGCAGACAATTACAATTCCCTCAAGAAACATCTTAATTTGAATTGGTGTTTTTTTTATCAGCATTAAAGACCTTGATAACAAATTGTACTGCCTGCAACATTTTTACTGACATTGTATCAGACACTGAACCACATGTGTCTAATAAAAAAAAACAATTTATCAAGAACTATTCCTGATGTTTAGCTTGTTTTCATGTAAAAAAATTTTTGACTGTAGAAATAAATATAACTTCAAAGTGATACATATACATAATAATAATAATTTAGAATGAACTCTTTATGACTGATAGTTGATTCAGAGGAAGGCAAAACCCCACATGAACACTAATTTGCCTCAAAGGGTGAAAAAAATCCTTTTTGAAGATTAGACCAGTCCCTGGATCAATTTTGCAATAAGAGTTATTTACAATATATCTATATTTTCTAACTTGCTAAAACTCCACCCTACCCCCTTCTTAAAGTGTTCAGGGAAAGAAATGCATACCTTCAAAGCTCTCACAAGTACCCCTATGTCCTTCCCCATTATCAATTTGCTTAGTACAGTCTCATTAAAGGAATAATGGGGGAATGTAATAAAAGTCGCAAAGAGCAAAACAATTAGCAAAAACAAGAATAAAAGTCTTATTTCGCAATGTAATTCTCTTCCTTAAACTACATTGCAAATTTTAATTGTGCATTGCGAATTTTAATTGCGCATTGCCCACTTTTAAGAAGTGCTTGAAGGTGTCGTAATTTTTTGGCGCAAACATAACTTTTTCAGTAAGAAGTTCTATTACATTGACTGCGCACTGGCGCTAACCTTCGCAAACCTTCTTCCACTGTCGGAAGTTTCCGGGTTCGCAAAAGCTATATTAAATGCACAGAGGCATAACTTTTCGCATTGCGAATTAAGTGGCTTGCATATTTTTGCATTGTGCATAACTTTACAACATATATTAACAATTTATCTCATCTGCCATACAGCTGCCCAGAGTGCTACTTTGTATAGATCATTTTCTATGGATATATATTTAGTAATTTAATTTTTAGCATTGATAATATTAGTTCCAAATAGGCAAGTGTGCTGCACTGATAGATGTAGATTATGAACAGCAGCATATATTCACTTGGAGGCAGCAGAACACACATTCATGTATGCAGTTATCAGGACCGTATAATGCCATTAGGCAACTGTTTGCAGCAACAGTTTTACTTTTGCCTTTCAGATCCATGGAAATTTTGGTCCTGGAACTGATCAGTATTTGTAATATTTCTATTTTAAAAAAAAACCAATAATCTCTTTTATAAAATTCTGGAATGTTATTATTATTAAAAGGAGAAGGAAAATGTCCCATATGACATCCGGGACCAATGGAAGGTGTCCTGGGAAATTCTTTGCAAAGGCTGGTAACTGTGGACCACTGAGGTGCTGTATAAAACTTAATAAAAAATATAAATGTGCTGTTTATAGTGATCGGAGGCTTGCTTCTGGCTGAAACAGGGTCTGTGATCTCTACATTTAGGGTCTGACACAGAAATACTGTAATTGTGGGGCATTCCCTTATGGTTAAACAGGAAAGAAAACAGCATATAACTACTGGTGTAGTTATACTAGGAATCTTTGGCCATTTTTTTATCGCTATGATGTTTTCTGGCCATTTTAGAGGCAACTTTTATATAGTAAAAACAGTGTTTCTCACTAATCAAAGATCAGTAGAAGCAGCACTAAAAGAGGATGGCTATCTGCAAGATATACTGTCAAAATAGGGGCGTAAGCACTGCTTCATGTCTGTTAATCATAAGTGTACTGAGAATACATCGACAGCATTTATTTACCCTTTTTAGATAGACCTTTACATTTACAGCTTGCAGTAGAGGTATGGGATCCATATCTGGAAACCCATTAGCAAGAAAGTTACAAATTACGGGAAGGCCATCTCCCATAGACTCACATTTTAAAAAATTATGTCCTTTTTCTGTTTAGTAATAAAACTGTAACTTTTACTTGATCCCAACTAAGCAGCATATTGGTGGCAAATCTATCCTAATAAGTTCAGTTTATGGTTAAATGAATTTTAGCATTGAGAAATATGGACAAATAACAGGAATATCCCTTATCCGAAAAACCAAGGTCCCAAACATTTTGGATAACAGGTTCCTGTACTCAAATTTTGGGTTTCCTCTTAATCACATGGTTTCCAATAATGCCTTTTATCTGTTCATGTCTAAACCTTCCTCCCTAATTAAGTGTTTCAATAACATATCTAATCAAGTCGTATGTGATGAAACCATTTAACTCGGAACACTCCCTTCTGTTATTGCCTTACCTTGTTTTTCACACGTGTCCAAATTGATTTAATAAGTTGTACATAATACGGCATGCTAAATTCTGCATTTTCAAATTGCACTGCAGTTTGGATTTTAGAGTAATCACTCTGCTGAGACAGCTATAGTGCAAGCAACCTTCTAATCATGCTCGGGGGTAATCACCCTGGATATAATCACTCTTCCTTCCTCTTAAATGTTTGCCAAATAATTTATTTTTCCATAAATTGCATTTATCAGCCTTTGTCATGCAACAGTTCTAATAAAAATACTTCACTGTATCTTTCCTTTGCTCCGTGTAAAACCACAGCTTGAACAATTTCCCGATCCCTTTATGTCTATAAATGTGCTAAAATATTTGCAATTGTTTGTACTACACCCATATTAATTACAATATGAACTTTTGACTATACTAATCTTAAACCAGCAAACTATTTTATTTAAAAAGGGAAAAGATACACTCCTTTCCAAAAAATGTTTATTATTCATTATTCCTTTTCCTTTTCTACGAGAAGGGCTAGCTATCGCTCTGTAGCTCCCATGTGGGTATAATGGGAAACTATACCCCTGAACATTCTACATCTTGAACAAAATACAGGTATGGGAACTGTTATCCAGAATGCTCGGGACATTGAGTTTTTCAGATCTGTCGGTAAAATTTATCTTCATACCTTAAGTCTACTAGAAAATCATGAAAAAAATAAACATTGAATTAGATAATCCCATATTAAAATGCTACCATTCTAAGTACTTAAGTTCACCCTCTGGCTCATATGAAGCACTGTGCTCACACACATCAAGGACACAAATCCATGGAAGCTGTATTTAAAATATGTGTATATAAAATAGGTAATATTCAGGTACTTAGTCCTCCCCTGTAGTTGCGTGTAGGATCTGATTTACATGTTTTTTGGTGCCAATACATTTTGTATATTTGAAATACTTCAGTGGCTCCTCAAATATCAGATACAAATGCTTAACCTGGGAGTCTGCACAAGTGTGTGTATGTATATTTTCCATCACTGACAAACTAAAAAAACTCCCTTATGCATACCCCATATATGATTGTATACACTTTATGACGACACTGATTCCCAAGAGCAAATACTAACTATAGTCAATGAATTGTTGAAACTCCCACGGGATACCACTACAGCAGCCCGTCCCTAAGGCATAATATGGATTTGTCATATATTTTTTTTCTAGTGAGACAGAGACAGCAGAATCAAAACTATTGTATTCCTTTACAATAATGAGAGCACCTGCTAGCTTTATGTTGTGTGGAATGAAAAAATAACAAACTCAGTTTTTGGGTCATTTCTGTGTATATTTCACTTCTGTTGCACACATACACAGGGCAGCTAGACTTTTTCTTGGCCAGAGTCAAAACCCAGGACAGTGCATGCTGGCAAACGGTGTATGAAAGGGGCGGGACAAAGCTGCCGGGCAGGGGATTAGTAATGGGTTATTGACATAGTTGGTGGGTGGAGTTTTAAAGGGATGTATAGCACTAACTGCTAAGGAGGGCATGCATTTTGGAAGAAGAAAAGGAGTCCCTCCCTACCTCCCTTGTATTAACCCTTTGTGCTAGTTGTCACAATTGTGGCCTGAGTTAGTGGGGCACAGGATAAGTTGATGTGGAATGGTGAGTATTGGGCTGACTAACCAAGAGGTGATGAGAGGGAATAGCCCGTTGTCACAGCTGGGTGGAGTTAATTAAGTGGAGTTTTACCAAGTACCAAGTTGGTTAATGGAACTTGGTTGGTGGTGTTCCTCTCTAAGAGCAGTGGTCTCTGGGAGGGTATGTTGTATTGGTGGTAGCATGCAGTCCTGTGTACCCATCATGCTAGAAGGCACAAGCGGCTGGTGGCTTATACGATTGCATGCACCTAATTGGGTCCATTGCCAGGGGCCTTGCAGAGGATTACAAAGTTAACACTGTTCATATTTGTATGTTTATAATGTTGTTAATATAACTGTTATTGATATACTGTATGTGTTATCTATTGTTGAATAATCTTTTGTGCAATAAAGCTGTGGACAAAAAGACTCCAACAAATAAAATGTATGGTGAGTGAGTTGGTTATTCCTAGGCCAGTTTGGGGGAAAACGGCAGGTATTTGTCCCTGCCCATGTCAAGGAAACTGCATGTGACTTAAGCCTAAGAATGAAAAGCTGAGGCAGTAGCTGTCTGAAAACTGTTTCTGCAAGCATAGGATCATGCATAATGTACTGAGATGTCTGCCCACACACTAGTATAAAAACTAAAAAAATTAGCTTGAAAATAACACTTTAAATAATAAAATGAATTATTTGCAAGGCATACAGTGTAACACAATGTATATATGATTAAGCTACACCATCACAATTTTGACAAAACCATTGTATAACTCTAAATGTTTTTACCTGCAAGCCGTTGCTAAACTGCAGGCAGCAAATACGTGTAATATCAGAAATAATACCATTAAACATTCTTTAAACATCTCCTATAAAAGTTGGTACTTTGCTATTGATATAAAAATACTAGTTAAAGTCCGCTCAGCAGCAGTGGAGTGAAATTTACTACAGGTGTTGCAAAAAGTGGTAAAACCTTTAACTTAACGATGTAGGAAACTTGCTAGATCATCAGAAAAAAAGTGCGTGCCTCTTTTCTTCCTTTTAATGGCATGTTGCACTAGAGTAAGGAACCTATTTCACTATTGAAGGGTAATTTAATTTCATGGAAGTTAGCTTCCACAATAACCTTAAAGCAGTGCACTGTCATAGAAATGGATTCCCTTCGTTGGTTTTGTGTAGATACATACTATAAAACTTACTGGAGCTCTGAAAATGCTGGTTATGATCTGTTTAAAGTCATGTACTATTTAACCACAGCACTGTTACACATACAACCATAACTCCTAATATAGGTTATATGGGATTTTTTCAGAATTTCTGTTGAAGGTTGCACGGCTTATTTATGTAAAAATGTACCATTGTAAATTAACATGCATTTCACCCACAATGCATTATTGTCTATTGTAATTGCGCTCACTACTATCGAGTGTAAATTGTGTCTTTGAAAAGCAGATTGTGCCCCCAATCAAGGAGCTAAACAAGGGTCCACATGCATACCTCTTACTATCATGGTTAATGCAGGTGTTAAGAACAGGGTACCCTTATACCCGATGCTCCTTGATCCTGGTATTCATTCTTCATTCTTCAGCACATAGAAGCTACATTACAGCTACATTACAGCATATAAAATAAGTACATATGGAAAAATAGCTTCTAAGTTCCTATTAAAATCCTTCAGCGTTTATATAAAGTAATACCATAGAAACATTAAATACAAAATAAAACATATTTATAAGAGAACTGAAAAGAAGCCAATGTTGGTATACAACATCGGTGCAATTGGCACAATATCACAGTGCACACAGATACCAGGCTGTAGTGCTCTATCTGACACTGTGCTATTTCAAGTAAATGAGCCCTGTTTATTGTACCTAGCGCAAATCAGTTGGAAAAATTTTTTTTAAAAAATACTTTGGTGTTTCTCATTTATTGGATTGGTACAATATCTCTTTGACTTCTTACCACCAACAAGTCATTATATATATGACTATCAACTACAAGGATAGTTATCGAGGTCATGAGCCAACCAGAATTACATAAAATTGCATAATAAGATTATTACTATTTAGTTATTCGCAAATTTCTGGTCTAAACTACAAAATAAACATATTATACTATTGCTATACTATAAATCAGAGTGTGGTTAACCTTAATCACCAAACTTCAAACAGAGATTAAGAAAGAAAGAAATCAAGTTCTTTGTCTAAACCACATTATAGCATTGACCAATTTTTCTTAAATTTACACTCTGATGTTGACCAACTGATACAAAGGATATACAGCCATTATTTGCACACACAAAGGGGGGAAATAAAAGAATTCACACAGGCTGAACTTGAGCGCTGGCAATGATATTTTTTTTTCTCTTTGTGTTTATACAAAGCTTCAGTGTATTTGAAGTATATTGCTGGACACTGATGCAAGTATATAATTTTGATGAAAAACAGTTATCATCCGAACAATGATGCCTGGATCTTTTTGGTCACATCTGTGAACTGTTTGTAGTATCACAGACACCATTGTCTGACGACAACATTTTTTGTTGGAGAACAATTAATCGCAAAGACATCAATATTTTTAGTAAGGTTTTAGGGGCTTCTCACATGCTGATATATAATATGCCAAGAGTGTAGCCTGGCAACTCAACAGGCCTATTTAACAAACATATGCTTTCCCATAACCCATGTGGCTTGTGTCATTTCTTTCATGTTCGGTTATTTACCAAGTGGAAATGAGTATAGTTAGTTTTGTAACTGACAATGGTACCTGTACTCTAACATATCAGTTTTTTCATGCCACCAGACCCTATATCAATGCTGCAGCAACCATGACTTAATAGGTGTCACTGGCCAACACAGGTACTGAATAGTTATGCGTGAATACATTTGCCTGGTATGGATTTGCTTTAAATTTCCACGTTTTGCCATGACAAAAAAAAATTGTTGTGTGGCAGAGTTATTTGGACGCTCATTGACTTGCATTTGGACAAAATAATCGCACGTATAAAAATTGACGATCACGTCAAAATTATTTTGACGCCCATTGACTTCAATGAGTTTTGGGAATTTTTCAGTGTTTCACAAATTTTCTGACATTTCGCAAATATTTCAGCGAAACGCCGCAGATTCACCCATCACTAGTGCTGAAGAGAGGCACAATGCTAACTTTCATACGTTAAATTTGTAATACTGACCTGGAAAGTTGCAGTTTTATAATGTCATAAATCTGTTCTGGGATCATTTAGTTTGGTAACAGTTTAACTAAAGTTATTTGGGATATAGTGACTGGCTGTTGACATTTCTAGTGTGAGCTAAACCAGAGCACACCTATTGCACAGTTTGATTTGGCTGAAACCTGAATACTCCATGGTAAGAATTCTTTGCTTTATATACTTTTAACATTTTTAAATATAATGGAGCAACATTTCTACTAAAATGCAGGAAAGGTCAACATCCTGATGCCACCCTCCTCACCACCCACGCTTACTTTTTTCTGCAGTCTGAGGGAGGTGAGAAAGAGCATATTGAATTCCCATTTTTAAAAAAAACAATTTCTGTTTTTCAGATTGTTAAAGGAATAGCACTGTGTGTGTGCATGGGCATATACTGTAAGAGATGGGCCACTCCACTCAGGAATCTGCCTGTGTCTAGGAAATACATTGCTTTTCCTGGTATCTAAATACTTTACTCACTCTCCTCTAACTCACTAGCAATAAGGTAGACATAAGGGGGATGTAATTAAAAATCTCAAGCATGTTTAAAATGGTATTTTTGCAAATGTTTAGTGCTCCTCGCAATGTACAGTCATTTGCTGGTAAATATTATATTGCTAAGCAAAGGTTTCAGCCTGCTGTGGAGTTTCGTTAAATATTTTGTCAAATATGCTTCATAATTGCAAAATTTTATTACATACACTGCAAATGTTCGAAAAAAGCCATTTGGTCGCAAAGTTTGTGAGGAAGTCATTGAGGACTGTAATCGTTCAAAAAGGACACAAACATGGAAAGGAAAAGCCATGGAGCTATAAGAGCAAGAGCTGCAGGACAAGGGATCCGAATGACAGCAGCCAAATTATACTGGTCTAGGTTAGAGACGGGCAGAATCACATGTAGCTGTGTTTAAGTGAGAAGGAATGAATTAAAGCAGGAGATGGCCGGGCCCAGTCAGAGAGGCATGTGATGTCAGGGGAAGAAGCACTTCACTTCCTTATCATCTGAGCAGGTAGAAACATCCCACTCACCTTCCCCCATTTTGTCAGGTGTTTTCTTCTTTATCTTTTCATATTATCTAGTAATATCGGAATATGGATGTTTTTCCTGAATGTGCTGTTACTTTGTGGTGTCTGTATTGTAAATATAAAAATATATATCTGGAACGGTCCAATTCCTATGACGGACGAATGGCTGGTGTCAGAGGATTGATATTTGTCACCCCCACCCTCTATGACGCCATAATGCTATAGGGCCCAAGGCAGGATGGACTAAGGGCTAATGGTCTACTGTGGACAATGGTCACTCATATAGATTAAACTAGGCCATACAAACAAAAGATCATCACTCTGTTACTTAAATTCCAGAGTGTCTGTTGGGGCCCCTTTCTACTGAAGTGCGGCTCAGATCACTGGAAATACCACAATGGCCTTGGTTAGCCGATAGCTGATTGCGAGGCTGTGGATCATTGGAGCTAGGCACAGTATGTTACAACATTCCTTTGATAACATGTAAGACTAAGTAAATCATTTAGACATTAATGGTATAAGGAGGAGACAGACTATGTATGGTATTTCCGTGAAACCCTTGTCACAATTATTGTAAAAGCCTTCTGAAAGCTATATAATGCCTGGACCAAGAGGTGGGTCTTTGGTAAGTCCTTGGCTGACATTCTGTGTGTTACTCCAACAGCTTACCCAGACAAAACTGTTATGTTGTATTATGTAAGAATAAATTGCCTGACTATTACTAAAGGTTTTCCTTTACTGAGTTTTGTCTTACACGAGGTCAAAATGGTATTACTAAAAATACCATCAGTATCTTTATACAGTAAAATTGTGAAAGTCTGGATTGTATTAATTTATGTTAAAAGAATTAAGTCAAATGCTTGATCCAGGGAATGTTTTGTCATACTCATTGCAAATGTCGCCATTGGGGTCAGGAAGGAATTTTTTCCATCTTGAAGCATAATTGGCACTGGCTTCGGGCTGGGTTTTTTGCCTTCCTCTTGATCAAAACAGTGCACATATGATATTATATTTTAAGTTTTATTTGTCACAGCAGTGGTAGGACCTTGCCAAAGTACTACACAGGTAAATTCAGAAAAGGGAGAAAGGAGGTTCTCCCATGTTGGCAGCAGAGTATAGTGGATAAATGCTGTGGCCATTTTACACCCTTCTCTGTCTGCTGGTTTCATTAAGATATATAAAAATGGGGTTCAGTGGGATAGCTCAAGGTGAAGGGTAAAATTGAGGAGTCCCCATGTCAAGCTATAATCGAAATCAGGTAGCTTAAAAGAAAGTTCAGAAACATTAAAAATGTGTTTCTAATAATCACTTTGTCACAATTGGCAAGAAGTAATTCTTAACTCTTAAGTGTATTGTAATGGGGGCTTACTAATAGTTTTGATTTTATACTTTTTTGTGAAAAACAGCTTGCACTTTGGAATGGTAGCTGTTATCCCTGTGTAGTAAAAGTGGGAAGATGCTAACCTGCTGCCACTGCTACCGGTAGCAGAATGGCAATGGCATTTTGAGTTGCTGTTTTTACATTTTTGTGTAAAGTTGAAAAGCTACTCATGTTCCAGTTACTAGGTAACAAGATATTTTTGCTCCTAATTTATTGCACAATCAAAGCCTGAACAGCAGGAGACAATTCATCTGCACCTGTTTCATTGTGAGTTTTTAATATATCATTCTGTTGTGCTTCTACAAAGACACTTCCGAAATGCATCTATGTAAATAATCAAATTCAGTGCCGTCGGCTTGTTAATCCTCATGTCGGCCAATTCAAGAGAGGAAGAAAAAAATCAATGACAATTTTCTTTAAGCCTCCAGATAGAAGTATGCCTTTTATTTTTTGGTAATGTATAACCAAATATAGACATGCACTTGTGTTTAGAATAGCAATATTGGAATTAAATAATATTGCCATTTAACATCCCTGATTGAAAATAAATTGGTCATCTGCATAGTTAAATTACTTCTGGAACATTGGAGGAGGTCCACAACATATTGCAGAATAATCTTTTGTAGACCAATGAATGACATTGCTGGAAACAATCTAAATGCATTTTCTGAATCTAAAACTGCAAAGTGCCAACTGCATTTTTTGTTAATAAGCAAACAAAAATGCCTATTTTCAGGCCGTAGAGGAAAAAGTAAGAGACTTATCAAGGGATCTATACTGCAAGCATCCTTGGCCAATTAAGAGCTTTTACAGTTTATGCGTGCTCCAAATACATGATGATAAATGTACTTTTTCTCAGGAAACATAATGGGGCATAAGGGAGATAGAAACACAATGCTGAAATTGTGATTGATCATCGCTGCACCTTTACCTATTGCCCTAACATTTATCTCTCACAGATTTTCAACAATGTTCTTTAAAGCAACCTGCATGTTATCGAGTTTATTTTTCCTTCCATGTACAAATTAAAAGCTGTAAACATTGTAAAATGCAACTGTGTATTCATTAGAAAGTGAAATTTAATCAGAAGTCTACAATGTACCCACCATTGCACTAAACATTATGTTTAAGCACCAATACTGGCAAACATTTTTGCCCTCAGGCTGTAGTGCTGTTTGTGGCATGGGACATGGTTGGCAGTCTGGCAGAGCACTTACAGATGCAGCCACTTTGGTTTGTCTGTTTGACACAGAATAACTAAACACAGATATCCCATTTATCTCATTTAACACAGAAAACTGCGTCACAACATCCCATCTAATTAAAGCATTCACCATTGTGTACAATGGAGCTTTGGTATGCTAATGAAAAGGTTAAATGCATTAAATGAGTTAAGATGACTTAAGATAACACCGTTTCTTCAATTACCCCTGAGTCATGACGCATTTAACTCACAAATCCAAGTGGCTTCATCTGTATGTTTATCAGATCTTGGACCAGGTTCAATTCAGTGAGAAAAAGGTTTATCACGTGAAAAGTCATAAATGAGATTCAATTAGTAATGCAAAAAAGTGGAACTCAATTTGGAGTTTTTGCTCCTCTAATTGAATCGTGTCCATGACTTTTCACGCGATAAACCATGATTTAACTTTTTCTCCCTGAATTGAATTTAACTCAAAGTATCTTCTTTTTATGAAATATCTCACTGTTTAGTTTGCAGTTCTGAGAAGGGGAAAAGACACAACAAGAATACAGGAAAATGGGAAATGTTTTTTTTTTTTTTTCCGAAGACACTGTTTTCTTCAAATTAAAACTGACCACTGAGTGATACAGCATCTTATATACCGAGCTAATATTCGATAAACAACGCAACATAAAAGAAAGGGAAATGAACACTTGCATTTTTTCCTAATTTCCAACTAGATTGGAGAAAGCTGAAAATGCTCAGCTTTTTGATAAAGTGATTCTGATGCCTTTGAATATTTATTACAATCAGGTACCCTTGAAAGTAGACTATGGGGGGAATTCACAAAAGTGTCGGTAAAAAAAGTAACCCAGAAGTGGCGGTCGACAAATTTGTAAAATGTCGTATAAACGGCAAATTCACAAAGGCAGATGTTACCATCTCTGAATGTCTCGTAAGTCTAACAATTTTCTAAAATGTCGTATATCTTTTCATCGTACAAACGACATTTACCAAGACTTTTTAAACGACAATTTGTCTGACATTTTCATTTTGGAGAGCCTAAAGTGTCTGAAAAATTGTCGGTAAAAAAATGAGTTTACAAGTAATTCATAAAAATGTTTGGAAAAGTGGCGCCGAAAAAACCACGCCCACTTTTAATGACACTAATTCAAAAGTGTCGCACATGTCGGAAAATTGGCGGAGAAATGCTCTGTGAATTTGTCGGCTGTTGCTACGACACTTTCTACGACATTTTAAAGACATTTTTTCGTTCCCGACACTTTTGTGAATTCCCCCCTATATGTCTTTTAATATTGTCTTTTTGACTATGACACCTATAAAGCAGGGCCTTACATTCAGTTTTGGACTGAGGAGTCCAGTGCTGCAAACTGGGGCCTGCCAGTCACATGCAAACCTTGATTACCTCTTGTAGATGCAATTGGGAAAGGAATGTCAGTCCCTGCTGTTGCCAGTGGGGGAAGTGGACCTGGTTTCGGCAGGGACCACCACATTTTTTCCATCTATGCCACCTGCCCATTCTGACCCTGATTACCCTTTACGAGGTGTATATAGAAAAGCTACAGCACTGGCAGAACTTTACATATCCAGGTTATATGGTATTCAGTGAGAGAATGCAAGGTGCATGACATTTTTACTGGGACCTTCAGGGCCGGAACTATGTTTAGGCAGAAGAGGCACATATCTAAGATGTAATGGGCGGTCACTGGACACATAGCGCTTCTGACTTCCTCTAGTTGTGGTTAGCCTCAGTGGGAAGTAGGGGGGAAGAATGTGCCAGGGGTGAGAGTGTTGAGACTACATTCCTTCTACCCAAGGAGGCAGTGGTTCGCTCTTATTCTGGTTATATTCATGTAAAATGCAAATTGTTAGTCAGCAGTTAATGTAGACGTGCCCTACAGACTGCACTGGTTTCTGTGTAGCAATGCAGTATGTATGGATTTAAAATATACAAATAATACACATACACAACACACCCAATTTAATACTTTTATTACACTGAATGGAAATAGTAAATGCTGCAGGCTACGCTCATCTGGAGTATGTTACTGAGTTAATGTTTAGATACATTTTGTGCAATGTACAAAATGTAAATGTTTGCAATGTAGTGGGCACAAGCATTATATGAACTGAACCCTAAGCACAATGTTGCACCCATTAGAGCAGATAGCTCCAGTATTATAAAATGTCCCCTATATATTTCTTTGTTGCTGTCTCTGGGCATGGTTAAGCATTAAAAATAACATTGTACAGCTTTGCTGATTTTCAGTCTCCATATATATATATATGCTGTACTATAGCATCTAACTAAAATAGTGAATTGGGCTATTGTATTCCTCTCCCTGAAGGATTAATAAGGAACCCTTTCTCATTTAACCAGCCTAACATTTTACTTGTATAACAAGTTGCAACAGATGCATCTTTGTTGAAAGAAATATATTGCAGACAGGGCAGTCTTGTCTTAATTAATGACACAAACCCATCCTACAGTACATCAAAGAGTGATAGCCATCATTTAATCCTAACCAATGTAATATATCCACTCCTGAAACTGATAAGTAGATCAAGTATACCAAAGTTGAGAGTGTCACCATAGCAACAACATAAATGTTATAGATTCAATATTTCATAGCACCAGCTAGGAAGAAGTATAAAAAGTGTATCCACATCAAAGACTGCATCAATACTAGGAAGATAACCACATTCAAAATTACATGTAGTTTCACAGACATAGGAGGTCAACAGCTCATAGATGTGGGAGTCTACTGAAAAATACAATAAATACAGTATATAGTAATCAATACAACATCACAACAATATATTATCAGGAGAGAACACAACTTTTGACATTGTCCCAAAGATTTAGGTTGGGCAATAAATCCCAGGGAATTAATTCCAGCCTGTCCTTACTGCTTTTGAATATAGCATTACATTCCTCATTAAGAGGAATTTTAATCCTCCAAAGGTCCATTGGATATTAATGTTTTATGTGAGGATGCACTTAAAGGGATACTGTTGCAGGAAAAAGTTTTTTTTCAAAACGCATCAGCTTAATTATGCACTGAAATCCATTTTTAAAAGAGCAAACATAATTTTTTTTTTTTAGATTTAACTTGAAATTTGGCATGGGGCTAGACATGGTGTCTATTTCCCAGGTGCCCCTAATGGTGTGACTTGTCACTCTTTACTGCTACACTGCAGTAGTGGATTGATATCATCCTCTCCTCCAGCAGCCCATCAGCAGCCTATCAACAGAACAATAGGCTGCCAACCAGAGAGCATTCAGCTCAGATTCAAAAGTAACAGTTGTGGCCCCCTCTCAAGACACTGTTTGGTTACTGCTTGGTCACCAGGGTAACCAGTCAGTGGAAACCAAGAGATCTGAAAAGCAGGAAGTAGAGTTCTGTTCTGTTAGACATTCAGGGGCAGATTTATCAAGGGTCCAAGTGAATTTGAGGGAATTTTTGAAGGAAAAAAATTCTAAATTCAAAGTAATTTTTTGGATTCATCGACCATCGAATAGAATACTATGACTTCAAATTCACTTTGACTTCGATTTGAAGTAAAAATCGCTCGACTATTCGACCAATCGATAATCGAAGTACTGTCTCTTTAAAGAAAACTTTGACTTCAATATTTCGCCAACTTAAACCTGCCGAATTGCTGTTTAGACTATGGGGGAC
Organism: Xenopus petersii; assembly: GCA_038501925.1. Taxonomy (NCBI): domain Eukaryota; kingdom Metazoa; phylum Chordata; class Amphibia; order Anura; family Pipidae; genus Xenopus; species Xenopus petersii. The sequence continues at coordinate 76,449,756 of CM076676.1, read as the reverse complement.
CTCCTGTGTGTTTTGCTAAGTTTTTTTAAGTCAAAGGAATTTTTGGGAAAATCGTATGATAGAACGATAAAATCGTTCGAATCCTTCGATTCGAAAGTACGATCGGAGTAGGATCGTACTGCGATCGGGATACGGTCGGAATATGATCGTACGATCTATAAAATCCTCCGGCTTCAAATTCAAATGTCGGAGGATTCTATTCGATGGTTGAATTTCGAAGTAGAAAAAACTTCGAAATTCGACCATCCTTCGAAATTCGACCCTTGATAAATCTGCCCCTAGGTCACTCTAGCCTTTATACATTACATTTTTGCTTAACTAACTATATAAGAAACATTTATTTTGTACATCCTATGCATTTACCCAGTTTAATTTTTCTACTGAACAATTCCTTTAAGTCATCTTGAGACGCCAACACACTAGACTGCACTAGAAGAGTACACTGTTTTCAATATATTGCTTGAATTCATATATTGCTCCATCCAGGTTATATCCTTAAACTAAGCACATATTTACTGTTTATGCAGAAGTTAGTCTGTGTCTGTAAGTTACCCACCGACTTAGATCGTAAGCTGTCTGGGGCAGGGATCTCCTTCCTATTGACTCTTTCACCCTTAATATAACAGTACTTTGTATTTATTTGTTTTTATTATTGTATTAACCCCTGTTCTTTCTATTAATTTATTGTTCTGCTGTACAGCACTGTATACATAAGTAAGAAAGACACTTTGCCCATACTTTGTGATAACAAGCATAAGGATAAAGAATAACAGATATTCTGACGCTATATTCAGAATATAAATGTTTGGTTTAGTATGTATTAGGGTTATGTAACTAAACTTTCTATACCTATGGTAGTGACAGAGGCCTAAGTCATGGCAGATACTGGATATTTAATGGCATCCCAGCTCTCTGTAACTTCAATTCTTTACCTGGCTTTCTTGATGGATAAATAAATTTATTGTTAGCAGTAATGGAAAATGTTGATTTATTGTTAAATAGTACTTTTTCCCAGTTTAAAATGGTCCATAGACACTGTTCTTTTTCACAATTGATTTTCTTCTTTCTTTACAGATCAGACAAAAGGTGTTTTTATTTGTGGCTTTTCAGCCTCTGCGATCAATGTTTATTAGCCTCCAATGAACAGTGACATTAGAGCCCTTTACACCACAACTCCCAGCAACAGAGTAGATTCCATCTTCTTTTTAAGGAAATTACATATTTTCCACATTTTCATTCCAGGGCACCAAATTCTTGGATGACTATATGTTTACTTATAGCTTTGGGAAAATGGATGAGCAAATAGAATCTGTCAAATTCTTATTGCTTTTCAATTCAATCTTGTCCTGTGCCACATAAAAAAATAAAGTAAGTTCTTGAACAATAACTTCCTTTGATGAAGTCATCAACAGCACAAAGCTCATCACTATGATGGAACTTGTTACCTGTTCCTTTAGATATGCCCTTTGTGTTGATATGGTAAATTCAGTAATCACTGAATATGTTTATTAATGCATGTTAGAAAGTTGCTTATGCCTAATATTTTAAAAAAAAAAAACTTATAGTGACTAATCAGACATTTGATTTCATTCTTCTAGACGATCTACTAAAAGCTACTACTTGATGGTTTACTATGACTTACTCCACTGATGCCAATACGTGTCTATGTTATTAATAAAGGGTCCAGAATTCATATTACAATCAACACCTCCCAATTCTTTAATGGTAGCTGCATTGTTTTTACAAGAGAAGCATTCTAATTTAGATTTTAATTCCATACTAAAAGGAAAATGAATGCATACATTAATACATAAAAATGCATACATACATGGTAGTAAGTGTGCATGGGGACAGAGTTCAGGTATTACTCGTGAATCTCATGTTTTTCATTACTTAATATATTATAAAATTTGTCATGTGTTAATCCATGCAGTTCCTCCTTTGAATATATTAGAAGTATCTGATGATTTGTTAAAGACATGCTGTTAGATACAATGGACAATAAAGGAGAATGTTATAAGTGGTCTTTGATACTTGTCTAGTAACTTATAGTGACTAATCAGCAGGTTAAGACTTTTCATTACATTATCCCATTAGTCCACTATTAGATTTATAAATATGGAAACTTCATTATTTCACTGATATACTCAGTTACAGGCAATCCTTTAAAGGGATATTAGAGTGGAATTCACACAAGTCAGTTGTGTGTGTTGCCGTAGCATTCTGTAGCATTCAAGATAGCAACTCTCAGTAGTCAGGTGCCACACACACATACATAATCATGCACTTCTTAAATCAGCCTACCTCTGTCCCAGAAATTCAATAAAAAGATTTGTATAACTAATTTTTATTAGTGTTGATGCACCACACAGAACATTGGGTCCAGGTGCACATGCCCCAGACCATCAGCCTGAGGAGAGATCCATAGTTGAACATTAGATAAAAAAAGTGGGCAAAAATGTTTATTGTACAAGAATTACATCTGTCAAGAAAGCCTTACATATTTAGTGCCTCTGTGGAACACTTAAGGTGGCCATACACGGGCAGATAAAGCTGCCGATATCGGTGGACCAATTTGGCAGCTTATTTGCCCATATATGGGGGCTTCCGACGAGTCTTCCTGATCTATATCTGGCCACGATATCGATTGGGAAGGTTTGATTTTTAACCGACCGACCCGTCGGAGCCCCTTAGCATATCGTTATTTGATTGTTTGGCCATACGGCCGAACGTTCGAATTACACCCGATATAGCCATGCCGTTAGTGGCATATCGGGGAAAGATCTGCTCGTTTGGCGATGACGCCAAACGAGTGGATCTTTGAGTCTATGGCCAGCTTTAGTCATAGACCTCTGACTAAGTGCTCCACAGAGGCATAAAAAGGATTAAGGCTTTCTTGACATATATATATTTATATGCAAGGAGGTTGATTAGTAATTAATTCAAATTCCTAGTATTAATCAGCCCTGTAGCTTCTATGACAGACAAATCTAATTTTCTATGTGAAGATTTGCAATAGCTCCTTAACTTCATTTCTTAACAGCTTCCTAGAGCACACTGAGCACGTGTAGTGTCACTGACACAACATAATGCAAGATGGGGAGCTTATGTGACACATTTGAAGGTCTGGATCTTTATATAGAGATGCTGAACCTAAAAGCTGATGCAGTAAGTTCATTATATAAAATACATGTATAGCCATATTAATTTTTAGGTTTAAGTTCTTTAATGACTGTTGGTCATGCCCTTTCCTTCCTGCTTGTTTTCAAGAGTAAACAGATTCTCCACTAATGTTATTTGTGAATTTTACATAAAGAAAGAGGACTACATAACATTAAAAGTTAATAATAACACTTGAGGGAAGCTTACATTGTATTATGGGAATAACTGCTGTATAGCTAAAAAGAAATAATAAAGCTCACCTTCAGCTGTGATATCCTTTATTTTTAAGTAATTTCACATTCATTTATTAAAATCAGATTTCTGTTAACCTTGTAACACATTTTGCACATATGCATTTGTTTGTGCATTGATATGTAAAGTTATCAATATCAATACAATTACATCCTGCAAAACTCAATTTAATTTCATAGTAAGTGGGAATGATGCATTGAAAAGTTATCTTAATGGACTTGCTACTCCATTGGCAATGTCTGTTAATAGACTTACCGTTATATTAACAGTGATTGCTATAAAGAACATTCTAAGGTACAGAGCAGCTGCAATCTACTAATGTGCTCCATTTACATCTGGAAATAAAATCTATATCACCGTGTATTGTCCTCTAAAAGTCAATGATACAAAGATGTTCTTTGGACTGCATTAATTTTATATTGTGATTGATGTACACTCAAAGTGTTGCTATATTATACTTTCTTTCATTTTCCATTTAAATCAGTATTTCATCTTAGATTTAACTATTAGTATTATGTAGATAGTCAAAGTGTAATGTAATTTGCAATTGGTCTTGTATTTGTCTATCCCTTTTGTCTGGTAGCTGCAGTGTGAAACATCTGAAAACCAGTAATAAGATCCATTCCAAATGTAGATTGTTACATTCTTCATTTTGTATGACTTGCATTTATGTTTGGGCCCTCTGATACTCTGAGTATCATTGCAACTAGATAGCAGTTACAATTACAGAATAGAGAACTGCAGAGCAATACGATAGATATTAAAAAAAGATACTGTACAAAAGTTCAAATGGTCTTTAAATTAGTATTTTATTAATTGTATATTTTATCTACATCATATTGCAAGTGAATTCTAAAGTGAATTGATTAAACAAAATAATATTTACTGCAGATACAAAAAGTTGCTTATTTTAATTCACTTTCCAAAGGAAAGTATAAAAGAAATGAAAATAGAGCCAATGTCATTTTGGCTCTTCAGTTGGCTTATTCCTTGGTAAGCAACTTTCACCATTTATTTTTTATTATGTACCATAAAATATACAAAAAGTATATCCAGTTGACTTTCATTTGCATACAGCAAATAATTAGATTCCACATACCACTGGATTCAGTACATGCAACTTGAAGTCACAAATATACTATTTAAACAAATACAATGGGAGCTGCATTTCCAGCCATATCTCTGTTTCATCTAAATAGACACGTTAAAGTTTATATTCAACATCAAACACAGTTACTTTGTAATGCCTTGATATATTTATTGTTTGTCAGACCTGGTAAAGCTGTTGACAATTTCCTTTGGACAACTGCTGAAGAATCAGATCAAGACATATACTAACCAGTTTTGTTACCTGTTCGTGTAGCCAAACTTGAAATGTAACAACCTGAAATTAAAAAAATAAACATATACTCATATGATGAATTATTAAAAATGCAAAAAGCTTTTCATAACATCCCATCTGCAAATGACTTTAAGGATAATGAATGCCAATTATAATGCTAATCTGAATTCTGGGAATAGTCTCCTTTAAGTTACTTTTAACATTGCTTAACATTCTGCATGGAGTGCAATAACATCTATAGGTCATACAAAAATGTGTATATACTCCTATTGAGTATGGTATGGGGTAGGACCATACTTTTTTTCCATTTATACAGTTTTAGAAAAAGCATTTTCCGCTTTCCAGTTTTCCTATTCTGTTGCTTTTGTATTTTAAATTCAAGTTCTAAAAGTATAATAACATGAATATACTCCCTAGTATTTGCAAATGTATGCTGCATATACCAGTTTATTTGTCAGGTATTTAACGTGGTTTAATTCTCTGGATATTTTTGCACCTTAATGTTGGTTTCCCTTGTAAATCGAAAACTAGCAAAGGCTATATAACCCAGCCCTTTGTATCGTAATGATTTAATGAAGCATGTGTTATACAGTATACATATTTTGCAATTTTGCTCCTTTAATAGATATACCCTTTATTTTCTTTGCCAGACATCTAAGTTACAATACAGTGAATCCAATCTCTGTTTCCAGATTATTATATCATTTGTTGATTGCAATTATGAACATAAAAACAATGCCAGCTTGTTTGATCTAAACCAAAACCATCCACTTGATCAGCTGCAATTGTTCTGCCAGGAATTGCTATTTGTATGTTTAAAGATATGTCTCTGTCACTTTTCTGGCTTTGTTGCTGTTATTTATACATTTGGTGCTAAGTGATGAACATCTAAACATCTGTGTGTAATAGGCTTGTTTTGTTCAAAGCTTTGATTTATGAACAATCAAGGTGATTGTTTAAATTGCGCACCAAATATACAATTCATCCAATTATTGCCCAAGTTTTTTTCTATACAGCAATGGAATAAATTACAGGCTAAGGGGCATTCATAAGCAGGAAAGCAGGGCTCAAAGTTAAAAAAAATTGGGCGCAGTGTACCTTTTTTTGCACTTTTGCATTCAGTCTCATAAATAAAAAACTGCCTACATTTGGCAGATCTGTATTTATGAGTAGCGGGAAGGGGTAGGTATGTAGGCCCCTCTTGTTACCTAACTTGTGCGTCATTCAGGCTAGGGGATGGGTAGTGGTTATAGGGGTGGATGCAGGCCACAATAATGCCCTGTGCTTACCACCTACCTTTCTGGGCATAGTTTCTCTGTGCATTAGCACTAAGAGGTGCACTCTTACAGCCCATAGGGTTCTTGCAATCTTATGTAAATGTTTTAGTAAACATAGAATAAAATATTATACTGAAACAACATGATAACCAAGTTTACATTTTTTTGAAAACATACCTATTTAACATTGAGTTAAAAAAGATACTTTTTCAACATGTTGTGTAAAGGGATAAACCCCCAACTGTGAATGAAAGATAACCCATTGCCAGTCGCCTTCTGACTAATAGGTGAAACATGTCATCCCAACTTAAAGTTTGACCTCTTGTCCTATATACATTTCTGTGAAAGACGTTCACTAGTAATTTGTCTGTTATACTATCTGACGTATTTGTCAAAAATGTCATATCATACACAAAAAAACAGATTTGACAGTTCGTATATGTATATATTTCTATCCCAGTCATTTTAACAATTTGGTTGCACATATCAGTTTTACCAATCTTAGTAATATCCTTCCAGTAAACCTAAACCCATTTTAAACCTGTATGTATCTTTAAGATTAGGTCTTATGCAGAATTTGCCCTTTAATCAGTGTTTTTGTCTACAGAAAAGCCCTTTGCCAGCTTTAGCAACCACTAGTCTGTATCAACCATAACAGACAAATTATTTTCATTTAATGAGTTCCCCCAAAAATTCTATTCAGTGTAGTACAGATGTAATACTAAATATCAATTAATTTGTGACTGAATCACTAGCCCTTAACTAAGGAAGTACCTAATGTCATAAAATCCAATGGTACAGTCTGCAATACCTTAAATTCAATAAGGATATGCCTATGTCTAAATTTCAATAAGCTCTGCTGTCAATAGCATAACTTGTGGAATATGACATATATAGGTAGATGTAGGGCTAGCTCATTAGATGGGATATGGTTTTGACTTCTTCAAATCTCCATTCTCTAGTGCATGATCCAGATCTAGTTTATAATCCTTAGCCCTACTATGAAATTATTCATTAACACTAATATGTGGATGCAGTATTTCAACTGTACAATTCATTATATATTATTATATAAATTAGGTAGTTTACAGTTTGCCAACCAAAGTTGTAAAGTAGCAAGTGGTCCACCTTCCCTTCCTCAGTGAAACATTGATGGACATTGTATAAGAATTTTGCTAAAATTAAAATTGAGCTTAAACCCCCCTTATCTTGGCATCAAAGTACCTTTGCAGTGAGTACAGGTAGAACATAAGTCACACTGGAATCTCTTACTTACATGGTCCCTCGCTAAGTGAAGGAGGGAAAAGGTGTTGTGCAACTAACACATCTCTGCGTCACTGCTATGTAGAAATAAAAATATTGTAAACAAAGAGGGTTCTATTGAACCATACCACAGGGTTAATACCCACAAAACAATGAGGTAGTATTGTTGTCATATACAGTGTCAGGTCTGAACACTATATGCTGGGTAACCCAGAAAACAATTATTAACTGCAGGGTGAACAGCTGAAGCCATGGTGAAGTGAAGGAAGATTTAATCAGAATTAAAGCAAACAAACAGAAGTGGAAACTGAAAAAAACAGAGTCCAGATACAGGACTGAGTTGAGACAGAAGACTGAGCGAAGTCCAGAAAAGGCCTGAAAAGCTCAGGACTGGCGGAAGGCTAGCAAATTCTGAAAGGCAGGCCAAGTTCAGTGGCATGCGGCAGTTAAGCAAGGTCGAACAACAGGCCGAAGGCCAAACCAGGAGATCCACAGAAGACAGGTATCAGATGGGAACAGGAGAGCAGGGAAACAGGAGGCCAAAACCACACAGGGAACGAAGGCAGGGATCACAGGAATGAAGGCATGGATCACAAATCAAGGGCTAGACTAGGCTAGGAGATCAGATGATTAAGCACTATGTGCTGCAAGTAGCCAGTTTATAAAGGCCCTTAATCATAATCATTATCTTAATATATCTCATAATATATATATCCCATTATATGCACTTAAAACAGTGTTGCACATAAGTAAAACTTTCTTTGAATACCTTTTAGCAGCATACTGTATTGTGTTGAAGGTTATACATACTTCAGTTGTAAGGCTTTTTTGCAGTTTTGATATGTAAAGCTTTATAAAACAATAATCTTTCATTGGCTTTTGCTTCTGTCTGTTCTGAGTTACAATTGTCTCATCTTCGCTTCTTGCTTGCAAAATAACCATAATTATCTATGTGCTCTCTCTGCCTCTTTGAGTCACTGCCAGGGTCTTTGAAAATCTGCCTTCACTTTGCTGTACCTGTACTAACTTTGGAGTTAGAATGCATTTAGTTGAGGAAATGTTCATTTGTATATGAAGCTGCTACTATGTACGCATTATCACACTATTGCAGTACATAGCTTTTGATGCTTCTGTGCTCACTTTTATTTTGTCAGCTCATTTGGGAGCTTGGTGATAGAGCCAAACACTGATTTTTTTTTTGTTTTTAATCCCCCTTCAAAGCTTTGTAGTGTTATTCACTTTACCATTCACTTTTAACCTGAGGGTTTCAAGCAAATGTTATGACATTTATGTGATAGAAAGTGGTGTGGAAAGTTAAATGATGAATCTATAGCTAATTATATTTGTATTTGCCCGTAGAAGGTGGTAAGAAGCGGGCCAGCTTGGGCTCCCTGACACTGCAGTGTATAGCGCACACTAGATTTTTATTATTCTGTGTAAGGTGCAGATTGTTGCCAAACTGGGTGAAGAATGCTTGCTGAATGAGCACTAGGGCATGCACTCTTGTTCTCTTTAGTGCTCTACACCTCTTTCCCCTTGTTTTTCAGAACTTTCCCTTATAATTTTTAAATTATACAGGGTAAAGTAGTGTAAGGAATTATTGTATATATTATTTTAAGGCAATATAAATTGAATAATTTGTTGGATGATACCAAAGACAGTGCTACAGTATGTTGGAAAATATGTGGATAATGGGGGAAATGTCTGTATGCCAATGCCATATCTATTAATTACTCTAGTTTGAAACCATGACAAAAACTATTTCATATTTCCTAGGCAAGCATTTGGAATAAAAGCAACATGAAAATCTACATTTTTACATTGTAAAAAGTATAGACAACTCTCATTTGATAATTTGGACAGGCAAAATAATTTATTAGCTCTGCAATTCAGTTATAGGTATTCAAACAAGCCAAGATTGTGTTTGCCGTATTATAGAACACTGTGCAAAAGTTTAAAAAACAACATTTAAAAATGGATTTGTTTTCAATGTGTGTCTATTTCAAAAATAACATAGATCCATTAAGAATAAGGATAGTGCTTAATTTGAAGGTTTCTGGATAATAGATCCCATTTCTGTACGTGGTTACAGCTTATCTCTAGTGTTTCGTTGTATAATAATAGTTAAAAGATCCTTTTCACATGCTATTTATTCACACTTCATTGCCTGAACTAAACATTCATTCATTAAATACATCTAGTAAGAAAGGCTATATGTTGTTATTATAAGTATGAGTATTAAATAAAAGCACTGTGACTGATCCTTGGATTTACATGATTAGTATATTACATTCACAACTTTTTATAAGTGTTATTTGGTTGATAAACTTCACCAATTTACATATGTTTCTTCCCCAATTTCCTTTAATGCAAGCTAGATAATTTAATTCATATGCTAGTACATATGGGGAGATGAAGCTTTATGATTTAAGACTCCAAATATCAAAGCTGACTAGGGATATACTTTAATATTAGCTAACAGAAACAAAAAATAAATATAAATTTAATACATATTTAAATCTGCAGTGTGGAGCACAGGCTCAGTTAATATGTATGAGCTGCAGACAAACAAGAACACTTTTGGAACTACTGTGCAATCTAAATGTAATGCACACCATGGCAGATATTTGTATGTTATTAATTTTGTTAATATATTTCTTCCTCCTTTTTTTGTTATTACAGTAGAACCCTGAGTTCACATTTTCTAGAAATTGAGAACCGCTCATCTGCATGAGAACGTACTTAGTACAAATGCCGGACGTGCTTGGCAGGCAAACAGTTAAATGTAAACTATGTGCATTTGGATGCCACATGATTGGGGTGGGCTGTACAGTGTAATCAGCTTGAAATTGTAAACGGGATCAATTCAGTCTAAAGTCTAATGAGTCTATTTAGATATTTTAAAACTGGAGTTAAAAGATTGCCTGTTTTGGCCAATGTGGCACCAAAATAAGCCCTTGTGCCTGCAACTGAAATCGGGAGTAGTTCTATTTTCTTAGTGAGGGCTTGCACACTAAAAACAAAGACAAAATGGTATTGCAAAAATCAATAAAATATAAAAACATACCACCACAATACAGTCAAATGTGGATTTTCATAAAAGAAGTGGATACATTGGCCCAGAACAAGATAAATAACACAACCTTCTGAAGAGTATATATTGAATTTTTACTACATCAAATTGCATAGTTTTAATCATAGAAGTATAATCATATAAAGTGTACCAGATTTTAATAAACAGGGAGAAGTCCAAAGAACATAACAGTAAGGGTTACAATATATGCTGACTACCTAAAATATAATTTGTACCAAAATTCTCTTAAGCAGATCTGCTGATCTATAACATTGCAGATGCAATGAATATGTAAACTTTGGAGTGGAGGTAAAAAAAAACCCCCTCTATAATACCATGTATGTTTTTTTTAAAAAAAACAGTGTTTGCATTTACTATGGTGTCTTTCTTCCTTTCTTTTCCATATTTCAGAGGGAGATTCATAACAAGCTCATTACACATGCATACACAGAAATACAGTGTTTTTAATTTTATGCCTCAGTGTTTAAAGAGTAAAGTCATTATGGCCTAAGGGAGCCATGGTCATTTATATTTATAGTCATACAGTTAGGCATGTAAAGTATTTGCTCACCTTAGAATCGTGTGTGGGTGGGTGTAAGTGCCTAAGGGTTGCCAATGTATAGACTGTGATGTATGCCTATTCTGATGGAAATAACTGACACTCTATAGTCATTGGGCAATGCCTGAATAGGGTTGCTATGTGAATTAAAGTGCAGTAGGGCACAGTGATGTTTATCAAATGAATAGATTGTAATTTTTTTCTGGTTAATTGGAACCTTTCTTAATTGTATGAACATTCAAAAGGCCATGAAACCATTAATTATAATAATAATACAACTTTAGTCTATAATTGTAAATAATTTTATTTCTTTAAATAAATATCTATTTAAAAAAATCAAGTCTACGAATACCTACAAGAACATTACAACTGCTCTAGTAAAATACAATGAAGTCTTAACAAATCATGCCAAAGTTTAAAGATAGCTTCACAAGCTGAACAAGTTCCACTGGTGTTAGTTTTCTCTAATGTATTTATACTGTATATAAGTGGCTGATTTATTACAGAACTCCTGGAGAATTCCAATCTCTTTTACCATTTATCAAAACTGTCATTATGGTCAGGAACATTTTCCTTATAGTCATGAAAGTTTTTAACAAATTTACACATTTGTCAAAAGTCAATACCTGCTTCAGCTGTTTTAAGCAGTCTCACACCATTCTGCTCTGTGGGATGGTAGTGCTTTGTGCTGCCTGGCAGGAGTACTAAATACTATCACCCATCCAAATCCTTGCTCCCTGAGGCAAATTGCATTCGGTGAGAAAGGATTAGGACAATTATTTTCCACAATGAAATGACTCATTCAAGCATAGAAAATAAACAGGTAAATCCCAAACTGTCACTAATGTTTTAGTGAGCTATAACTATCATTGCTGTTCAATACAATTTACAAACAAAAAAGATACAAAATACATTCACTTTCCATTGCTGTTTAAAGCTTCTATCAGTTTGTTTCAGTGTTCAGAACGGCAACTGTCCAGCAGTTTTTTTGATTGACAGTAATGGTAACTGTCACCGCAGTATATCTACAGCAATGCTCAGACAGGCAGTAATTTGTGAAAAGTATGAAGGGGGCACAGAGGAATATATGAACATATGATTTATGAAGTAAATGTAGTCCTACAAATATGTAAAATTATGTCACATAATAGCATATGTAATAAGTAATTGTTAGCAATCATTATATGTAATATTGCTGTTTTTTTTAAGTAACAGCTTTCTTTTAAAACTTGTTTATGACCCCAGGTTTTTCTGATCATTATGAAACCTATTTTCTTTGTAATGTATTATTTTCTGTCAGAATCTTTTGCTATCCTGGTGACTGTAATTCTGTCTGCTGCCTTGTTCATCATTGTAGTGGGACATGCTCAATTTAACAGGAGTTCAAGTTGATAGCTTTTATGATAAAATGTTTTATCTAGGCACCAAAAACATCTATTCCACTTTATTTAATATAATTATATTGCATCTTCCAGGATCTTTACTCAATATTATGATATACACATTGCTAATAAATTATTAAAATGGATATCCAACAACAATGCAAATCTTCTGCATTAAATGAGTTAAGCTTAATGATCAAAAAAAAAATAAAAACTTCCATATACAGTATTTATATGTGCCAATATGGTCTACCTCAAAATAATTAAATCTGTATTTGTGAAGACTTCCATATTCTTTCATTTTGGTACAATGAACATATTGCAGTTCCCACTGGACTGCTTTGTGTTTATTGAATCTATTGATTTATTGCTGAAAAGTTATAAATGTTCATTCCTGTCCCAGTATAGATTTGAGTTATGAGTTTCACTACCATAATCTTGCATGACGTGATTTGAAGAAGAAGACAGAAGTGATTGAATAAGGGAGGGAGACAAAATAAATGATAAACTATGCATGCTATGCTGATATTTCTAAGAAGGGTACCCTATAAACACTCAAAACTACTGCAGTGGGTTGTTTTATTCTAGGAGAGCATATAAGGCAATCCCAGAAAATGTAATAAACATTACATAGCAGGTCATCATTGATATAATAACGCATGCCACTTTGCCTTTAGTGATGTAACAAGTGGTAAAGATAATGAATCCAATAACTGTTTTCTTGGTTGTGTTCTCTCACATACTGTAAACATCTCACAAGCTCAGAGGCGATGAACTCCATTCTTCCCAATGGTACAAACACACTTTTCTTTTATGTGCACTTACTTGGATGTTCTCCTGTTGAGTTAGTAAATCCATTCCATAGAAGCATGAGGACCTCATGTAACTTGATCATAAGACACCTGAGAAAATGCACATGATAAATATTAAATATGAAAGACTGACAAAACACGAGGTAGGGATACAGAAATATGCTGTATGTGTTGAACAGTACAACCTACAGAATATTCATTGACTAGTTCAATAAATTATTTATAGTTTTGCTATCAGGGATTTATACACATGCAGCCTCTCCAGATTCCTATATGAAAAAGCTATGCATTTTATGTCTGTTATAATGATATTGTTTAACATTAGCCTTTCTATTGTGCATGCTTTTAAGGTTAGGTCAACAACAGATGGGAACATGTTATTTTGATTGAAGTTAGAAAACTAGCAGAGATTAATTGGAATACTTACCAAGGGACTTAATGGTACCCCGGTATCCTCTACCTATTTATTGATTTCTCAGTGTCAAAACATAGAAGCAACGTGTTTCTATCATTATTGATGAAGCTTCTAAATGTGCACTGTGTCTAAATGTAACAACTAAAATGCACATTCAGTTTTCTAATTGATTAATTTTATGACAGTTTATCTGCCAGACTGTTAATATTTTCTCAGCATTACTTCTGCCAACTTTATAGACAATCTTTTCTCCCGCTATTAAACTTATGGATGAATGCAAAGCCTATTCTATACATACTCTTTTAAAACTATAAAGGTTATTTATGACTGGAAGTGCAGTGAACAAAGTGCAGTTTTGAACACAATTGTCATGTTTTTTTCCCCATAATGTAAGAGTTTTTTCCCCCAGAATTTCAGCATTATTGCAGTCACAAAGGTACATTATACCTGACAAAATTGCAGACAATGCTTCAAAATCAATCGCTATCTGATATTAATCAGTCACAAGTTATATAAAAAATGTAATATTTTATTTGATGTTATCATTTACAGGTATTGGATCCGTTATGCGGAAACTCGTTATCCACAAAGCTTTGAATTTACAGAAAGACTGTCTCCCATAGTTTCCATTTTATCCAAATAAACCAATTTTGTTTAAAGTAATTTCCTTTTTCCTCTTTACCTTGTGATCCTAAATAAGATATTATTAATCCTTACTGGAAGTAAAAACAGCCTGTTGGGTCTATTTAATGTTTACATGATTTTCTAATAGACTTAAGGTATGAAGTTCTGAATTACAAAAAGATCAGTTATCCCAAAAACCCAAGGTCTCGAACATTCTGGATAACAGGACCAATACCTGTACTGTTTGTTGTTTTCCCCAGATATCTAATATAATTCATGTTTATATAAAATAATATATTTGTCAGGAAAGTTATGGCTTGGTATACTAAGTAGTGATGAGTGAATCTGTCCTGTTTTGTTTTGTTCTGCTGAGAAAATTGGAAAACGGTGAACAAATCTTAGAAACATATCTGTGATTTTGACATAACCTCTGGTCAAAATCACAGATATGTTTCTAAGTACCTTCTATAGTTTATATATTACTACTAGCTTACACACACAGGTACAACTAATTATAAATCTGAACACCACCAGATAATACTGTATCTGGGTGCTTTTATCCCACATTAAAATAAATAAACCATTTTTATGTTTCATATACATGTCCTTATTCAGTAGGACAGCTCAGATGTCTTTGGTTGATGAGGAAGGAATTTTTATTTTCATTTGTTGTGCACCTTTTTCCATGCATCTTATTTCTTATCGTGCAAAGCGAAAGTAGCTGCGTGCCGATTTTTTGACGCAGTTTTGCAAATTTTCACCACTGGCGAAACTCAAAAGTTTGCAGCAAATCTGTACACGGTGACATTTTATTACAATTTTTTTTTTACATTTTTTTCTGTTAATCTGTTAATGTAAAGCTGTATAAATATTGAGTTGTATCTAAAATTGTTACAAAATAAACTGTCAGACAGATTTTTTTCAATGTCAGATGTCAGCATTAATGTTGGGTAAGTGGGTCTCTGTTGATACCTATATCATAATTCTCAAACTGACATAACAATTATGTAGGACTTTTATGCTGTGCCATGTAGGGAATGGTTTAGCTTGTTGTTTTAGCTGCAAGACAAAGCTTGAGAAATTCTACAAGAATAGCTATTGTAATATATTTATGTGTATTAATATATTAGATATATAAATTAAGACTGTCATGGTTGTCTTCTGCAGCCTCCTTTTATGCATTGTGAACTGAACCATGAAAGGAATAAAAGCCAAAATCAGTTCCTGTGATCTTGTATATCTAAATAGCTTCAGATTTATTTGCAGTAGCAGAAAGTATTTATGGTCTCTAGTGTTCATTCTGGGAGAAATGTTCAAGATAGAAAATAATCTACATTCATGTAAACACTTGTTTGTGCTGGTAAGGCTATTGATTAATTTTTAGGGGGTTAGTTATGAAAGTCAGAATTTATCTCAGTATGTTCTGCTGCAAACTCTGATCAAATCCACTCGGGTTTTTTACGCATATTTATTATACCTTTTCTTGAAAATTTGCAGGAACAAATCATTTGATTTTTCACCCGATTTTCAATATTTTTTTCAGATTTTTCACCCGAAAAATCAGATTTTTGCTCGAAAACTTTGGGTTATTGCACAGAACCCAGGACACATCAAAAAATTATTTGGACTTCTCCCATTGACCTATATGCAACCTAGACAGGTCTGAGATGCCGGATTTTCTGATCCAGACTTTTCCATTCTCGGGGTTTAATAAATTCCGAAAAATACGGGATTTTATAAAAGTCCAATTTTATAAAAAGAAATCACAAATTTTTCGTGATTTTTGCATTCTGAGTTTAGTAAATAACCCCCTTAATGTACTCAAACTGATAACCTATGTTTTACATAGATTTATTAAGTGGTGTGACTGTATCTCTAAATATCTTAAAATTCTGTTGTGATAATTTATGAAAAAGTTAGGTTTTTAAAGTCCCAGAATAGTATATATTGGGGCAGGTGATGATTTTGAATCATAGTCAGCATCTCAGATCATTACACTACTCTTAGTTTACATACATCAAACAGGATTAATGGTAACTACATGAAAGCTGTTTATAATTGTGTGATATGAACAAGAACTTACTAGACTCGGTTAAAAAATCTTAGACATCGGCCAATCCAAGGCTTTTAACAAAACCTGGTCCCTCTGGCTCTCCTACCGACAAATTTCTCAAGGTTTGTTAACTTAGACCTCTCTGTTACTGGGTTGTGATGTTGAGCCATACAAATCTAACCAGCAGCTCTTTTTCTCTTATGTGAATAACTTGCATTCATGTTTCCTTTTTCCTTTTATTTTTTATCCCTTTTCTCTTTTGGTTGACAATTTGATGGATATGCCTTCTTGTTTACCTTATGTATGTATCAGTAATATCTGTGACAATGATAACTGTGCCCAGGGGTGTTCCCGGTTAGCACACACGAATGATGTCAACTTTCACTTTGAAAATAAAAATATATAAATAATAATAAAAAAAAAATCTTAGACATTTTCACTAAGGTCTCATACCACTAGCAAGAATTTTTATAAGTGCGGATATCAAATTTTTAACATAGTCCCATGAAAAAACATAGCCATGGTATTTTGACTGGCATGTTAGGTATGCTCTATGTAAATTGAGCATGGGGCAAAAAGGCCGAATAATTCTGTTAATGTGGAAGCAAGTTTTACAAGGGAAACCAACTTCACAGAAAATTATCATGGAACAGCTAATAAGACTTTCAGAATTTAAGAAGTCTATGGGGACCTTAGTTATGTCTTATGTCTTTCAGTGTGATCGCCTTAGTAACATTGTGTTCACAGCTCCCCATTTCATTTCCTGTGATTATGTCTTATGTCTACATTAATACAGGCAACTGTTTATTTTTTCTAAATATGTTTCTATCAATGGCTTCATACTGTGCTAATTATAGTGGTTTGCTTTCAGAGGCCAGCAAGACTTGTAATTGCAATATATATTTTGACAAAATTATGGGGTTCACCACATGGTGGGCTAAGCCAGCAGAGCTTTTCCACAACAGCAATTTCTCTGTTGAAACAGGGCTGAAAGTTCTTGTCACCTCTTTTCCTGCATTCTCACAGTCAGACTTTGGGTCTAGAAATACCATATTATTTCTAAGTGACAGGACTTCAGAATGTGAAGCTTAACAATTCTCATTGTTTTTTTTTCGAAAGCACTGAAAGATTTTTTTTAAAAAAATGTAAGTATTTTGTTAATGGATTTAGTAAGGGGTTTCTAGAAAGATGTTTCTTACTGTTCTCCACATTCTGTGGGTATGGGACCTGTTACCCAGAATGCTTGGGACCTAGGGTTTTCTGGATAACAGATCTTTCCATAATAGGGATCTTCATACCTTACGTCTACTATAAAATCATTTAAATATTAAAAACCCAATAGGCTGGTTTTGCTTTCAATAAGCAATAATTATATCTTAGTTTGGATCAAGTACAAGGTACTATTTTATTATTACAGAGAAAAATGAAATGATTTTCAAAACTTGGATCATTTGGATAAAATAGAGTCTATGGGAGACGGCCATCCTGTAATTCGGAGCTCTTTGGATAATGGATCCCATACCTGTACTACCTTTTCCTTATTTTAAAGCATTCATATTTTGTCATTTCCTGTGCTACAGTACATTGCTATTTTGACTGACTGCATTCTGTATGGTTATGGAGATGAGCTGCACAGCATCCAGTGAAAGTGATGGCTCAGTTCACTTCTGTATTAAGTACTTGCAGGTTGATGAGGAATTCAATTTGCTTTATTTATTTAAGTAAAATCATTGGTAGGTGTACCGTCTTTAGTCTAAAACAATGACCTGTGCTAAAATTGCAATAAAGGAAATGGTTTTAATCTATTACTGTGAACAAATGTTTAAGACATGTTTAATGATACGTAATTTGCCTTTCGGTGCCATGAGGCTGATGCATGATTAACTCTACGTTAACTTGTTTCTCAGTGTATTAAGTGGGAATGTGTTCATGAGGGTATACTAAGTAGTAATTTATGGTGTGTTACTTTTTTTTTTTTTACAATTTTCTTCATTAACTGTAGTGTATATATAGAAGAAATGAATGATAACATAAATCTGATTTTACACTTGTATAGTTATGTTATATTCATGCATAATTTTATTAAGATGCTGGCATTTTGCTGAGTCTGCTACACTGTAGCCTAATTGATGCATATTTCCATTAGAAGTTTAGAAGTATTTCACAGCATATGTATCGTGCATAAATGAAACATGTAAATGATTGTGTTAATGTGCTACAAGGGCCAAACACTGCATTTTATTATGTTTTATTTATTTATGCACATCAAATGGCATTTTGTTAGTTTTCTGATTATCTAAAATTGTGTTTTTAAGCACTAAGCATATTCTGTACAGCTGCTAATAAATTGATTTATTTTATTGTCACTGTTTGGATGTAAAATTATATACACGTAAATACATGGGTGTATATTTTATGTACATTTTTTTGTTAATGTGTTTAATATTAGATTGTATTGCTAATTATTAATTTCTTGTAAGAGCAAAGTTTGAGCTATTTACAACATTCTTAAAACATCGTAAAAGATACCAATTAAATAAAACCACGAGGCTTACATTGATACATATAAGGGAAAATATTTGCTAAGCTGTTACAAGGATTTTTGTCTAAAAAATGACCTGGTCTTTTTCATGTTTGCCAAGCTGTTGCAACCATACATGTCCTAGAGATTGCTTTGCCATTAAACTTTTTCCCTGGTTGCATTATAGTTCATTATTGTAGTTAATTTAACAAAAACATATTCTGAAGCACTGTGCATTAAAGATGAGAGAATTCAAACAATGGGCCAGATTAATTCAGTGAGTAAAAGTTATCTCGTGTTTTATCACATGAAAACTCATGGACAAGATTCAATTCAAGGAGAAAACAACTTTTCTTCTAATTCAGTTTTTTCTCATAGGGATACATTTTTCTGAATTGAATTTCATCTCTGTCAGGACTTACCCTGGTGGTCTAGTGGGCAGCGGGGTCCACCGTCGCTCCTTCGGCATAGACGCCCGCTGTGCAGCTCCTTCCTCCTCCTGTGCTGGCTTTCTCTATAGGCGCGTACCGCGCTCATGTTCTTCATTTAAAGGCGTAGTCACGCCAGCGCCCATTTGGCGCGAAATTCAAATGTATTCAAAGCTCATTTGGATTACAGGACCATGCCTGTTGTTAGGTTCAATTAGTTTGTTCCTGGGTGTTTGTTCTTAGTGATTCCTGTTTGATCTACTGTGTTTGATCCTTGCCTGCCTGCTTACTACTCTGACCTCTCCAATCCTGACCTTGCCTGTCTGAAACTACGATGATCTCTCCAATCCTGAAACCTTGGCCTGTCCTCTGACTATTCTACAATCTCTATCCTGATTCTGGCCTGTCTGACTATTCTATCTGCTTGTGCTGGCTCGGCCTGTCTGTTTCTGGTGGTGTTCTTCCTTGAGTATACTGGTGAGACGATTGTGCCCCTTTGCTAGTCCAGAACCGTTAGCTTTGCTTCTCTCTCTGATAAGACCTGGCGGCATCCGATTAGCCGAGGGCTCCTCCCGAAGTGAAAGGCGGCAGTTAAAGGCAGAAGTGAGAGCCGAGACCAGGGAGCCTAGCTTGGGTTCTGGATATAGGGTGCCGAACGTGACAATTTCACAATGAATCTCGTCCATGAGTTTTCACGTGATAAACATTTTTCTCACTGAATTAAATCTGGCCCAATACTTTAAATATAAACATTTACTTACAATAAGTGCATTTGCAGTTTAAAGTCATTGCTGCCTTTGTCTCATCTCCTGGGCATTTTGTGTGTGTCCATTGATCCAGGGCAACCCTCAAGTTTAAGAAGGTGGCGATAGCTCCAGGGTTCCTTCAACAGCATTTATCAATTGACACAGTGAACTTGCACCTAAATTTGGCACACATGTCATTTGACATTTGTGGGCCACGCCCACCCCAGCCATTGAGCCCCACCCCACACCACAGTTAAATCACCACACAGACATCAGTGCTAAAAAAGGTAACCCCCCCCTACACACACACAAGTTCTAAAAAGTTATTAAAGGTCAAGGCCCCCTTATAAGTTAAAAGAACCTGCGGTGCCAGGGCCCCCCATACATTTTTAAAAAAAAAAAAAATATTGGGGCTAGGGCTGTGTCCCAAACAGTTTTTTTTAAAAAAAAAAAAAAAAAAAACATTAGTGGTAGGGGTTTTAGATTATTAGAATAATACATTGGTGGCCAGGAGATTACTGGTGCTCAGTAGAATTGAACTCAAGACTTCAGGACTTCAACTTTGGCTCCTTTAGTGAGGGTCTTTTTGCTGCTTCAGGACTTCAATTGTGGCTGTTTTCATGACTTTGGTTTTTTCGCCGCTTCAGGACTTTAATTCAGGTTGTTTTTGTGACTTTGGGCCTTTTCGCTGCTTCAGGACTTCAATTCGGCACTTCGCAATTTCAACTGCTCGGGACTTCAGGAGAGGTGGCATGGCTTCAGCACTGTCAAGGGAGGCCCAGCTATTTCAAACAGTGCAGCACAGCTGGTCCCCCCTTCAGGCCCAGGCCCGTCCAGCAGTACCCACTGTGTCCCCTGTTGGCGGCCCTTGTTGCCACTGTGTAAATTTGGCTGATTTGTGACAAAGTGCTCACGTAAGGACAAAAAATTTAGCTGCAATTGAGCCAGGTCCATCTCCTGCTCCTGGAGGCAGTGACACTGGAATTATGGGAAGAAATTAATTGTGGGTAAAACAATAGGGCATTAGTGTCACTATCCACACTTTCCCACAACAAGATTATTATTATGAATTGTAACTTCAAAATATTTCTTTTGAATTCCTTTTGTTTGATGCTGAAATAAATACAATTAGCTGCTTTAGTTTCTCTTTCATTCAGTTTCATGCTATGTTGGATTCCCTTTTTCAAAAAGAAAAAGAGCTCTAATTAAAACATTCGAAGAATTTACAGACCACCCACGGTTTTTTCATTATATCCATTTTGTCTTACCTAACAACAATATAATTTGCATGGTGCTCTATTACACGAATCAGAAACTGTGAAGCTGCCTTTATCTTCTTGGAAAAAATCTAAATAAAATGTAGATGAGGAAGCTATGTGCCAGAGAGATGAGTGCTATACTGGATCCCATGCTGCTTGTTCTCATTTAGCTCATGCTTCACCTTGTAAATTATCCTTTAACTTCTTGTAGTGTGATGATCTTTACAATATTCACTCTGCTTTACATAGTTGGCAGGTCATGGGAATAGTCTGAGGCTTTGGAAGAACTTCATTTGTCAGTAAGAGCAACAACTATTACTGTAGCTTCTTTGCCAGTGCATTATGCTATAACCCAGCTTGAATTTATAGAGGCCATGGTTTGTTTCCTGAAATGTTTTCTGAGTGACTTACTTTTGTGCCCATGAGATATACATTACATTCCTTTCCACTGCCTGATAAATATTTATATGCAAGAACAGTTGCTCATTTTTGGTTGATGCCTCAGGATGCAATGTGTTGGCTTTTGGCTTGATGTTTCTATTAAAAGCTGCTGTGTGTTTAACTAGGTATATTTTCAAACTTAATTATGCGTCTGCTTGTTTTTTAACTGTCATAGTAATTTTCAGCCCTCAGATTTGCTAATTTGTTAAAACACCACTCATTGCATTTACTCTTTAGACCTTCCCAGTAAATAGTCTAAGCTAAATTGTGTGATGTGACCAATATGACCAATATGGCAGAAAGAAAATATACTAACTAAATTTGGTCATTTATAAAATAAAATGTTGAGAAAACATATTTTATAAAGAAATCTTGGTTCTATTGGGCATTTGTATGAGTGAGATTAGAGTAGATAAATGATTTGGCATTTTTTACAGTGTTTTTACAGTTTAAAGGTGAAGGCTACTGCAATTTCTGAGATATAGTTCATTCATCATGTTTCACATTTTATACATTCCTGTTTCTCTGCAACACAAATCACAGTTAGTGGTATGGCTCTGTTGTGTTCTACGGGAAGTATTTTCCTCTCAAGTCTCAAGAAAAAAAGGACAGTTGATTGTGCTTAAAGTAACAAATCTCTCTTTCCACTGCAAAAATATTTGAATGAAGTTTGTCTGGACTAGAAAAATAAAGCACTAAGAAAAAACACTTTTAAACAAAAAAAAAAAATCATAAACGATGACCTACTATTCATTACCTCTTATTCTTGCTACAATCTGTTTCACTTTGAAAATAGACTTTTACTCTCATTTATTTAATTTTAGCTATAAAACTGTAATAACACTGTAATAACATGTTATTCAAATCTATTAATATGCATTTTGGTTCTTATCGGACTCGCTTGTAGATATGTTACATTTTAAAAAATCTCTGTTAAGGTTTAACCACATCACTTTCTTCTTTGCTTGTAAATAATTACATTTGAAGTTATATTTCCAAATCTTAAGACTTTGGGGGTGTACTATTAAACCTGCTGTTATCAATGTTCTATAAACACAATGGCAGATGTTGATGACATAATGATTATTATTCTTTATTTATATGCACTACCATCATATGGTAGTGTATAGGGGTCAGGCCACACAGGGCATTTTGGGGAGATTTGGGCGCCTGGCGATAAATCGCCTCGTTTATGTGGCAACCAGTCTCCCCAAATGCCTTCCCTGAATATGCGTCGGCTAAAATGAAAAACTGCCGGCGCTAATCACACGCGGCGATTCATTTTCCGAAGTCGCCCGAAGTTTCCTCGTGAGGCAACTTCTACATCAGGATATACATAATATCAGAGCATTTACAAACTAAAAGATAATGTATCCACAAATTAACATAGTTGTAGATAATGTCCTTGCCTGTCCTAGTTGTTCATCTTGACCACTGTCTACAAGCCGCCACAGCATTGCTATATTTGGCAATAATTACTTCATTGTCTGAAAAATTTATTAGACCTTTTTCCTAGTCAAGTTTCTTCTTTCATAATAATCTGTTATACCTTGCAGAAACTCACTAATGTATAATAGACATCTTAAGGTTTAGAAAACAACTAATTCAATATACATGAAACAAATAGACTGTAGAATATCTCCTTTAGTTTTTCATGCAAACAACAAGCCCCTCTTTTTTGCCCTGGTAGAAAGTTGAATGTATCAGATATGTGCCATTTTGTAAGAGATTGCATATCACTGTGAGTGGGAACTTATTATAATGTTTAAATGAGATGTGTAATGTATTCATCTAAAGTTGTAAATGGAGTTATGATAATCCATCCTGCACTAATATGCTAAGAAATTTCCAAAAGCTTTACAGTCCTTGGGTTCATTAGTGACAGAGCGAATAGACTGGATTTTCAAAGATATGATCTGCCAGGCAGTGCTGAAATGTTAGGTCACAAAAAGGCCATCATGTCTAATGTGCAGCTATTTGCAAAGCAGTGGCTGTTTAGCAGATGTGAGCATGTTGTTTTTTTTTTTTTTTTTGCAAATCAACCTTTAGCATTTTTTTATTCAACAAGAAGAAAAATGATTTGTGTAGTGGTGACTGGAACAATCTCTACTCTCAATAAGATTGTAAAAATAGAGGAATGTTGAATGAAGAGTTTGCATTTGGGGGAAGCCAAATGGGTAGTATGGCTGATCAAGATGCTAACTTGCCCAAGTGCAGAAGTGAGTAGCAACTAGTCAGGTGTAACTTTCATTTTCTCATTAGCAATAGACTGTTCAAAATGGATTACTGAATGGCTGCTATACGAAACTTTACTTGTGCAGTTTAGTACCTATTTTCATAAACCAACTCCTGTGTGTTTTTGTGTTGGGTAAATATGATCAATGTAGACATGTAGGGAAATATTGCAGCAATATTGGTTATTGACGATGGAAATGTATGGAAGCAAATGTAATGAGGGATGCATAAAAGAAGAAAAGTGTCAGTTGCATCAATAAGTTCTGCTGCATAGAAATGTGATGTTAATTCTCAAGGAAATACTTCCTAAAATTCCAGTTGCATGGATCTGCTGTGCAGACTACTATTGCTGCTATTATTCTTGTTCACATTTTGGATCAAACTTTAGATTTGATGTACTCAAAATATTTCAGACATGCTGAGTTCTCGCCATGAACAATGGAATATCTCAGTTGGCTGCCTGAAGCGCAGGAGTAGGTGGCTTGCAGCAACCAGCTGATGTAAAAATCAAACTAAGAATTGACAGAAATTCATGCTTTGAGGCTTATTGTACATACAGTATAAGTGGTATTTTCAAGAAGAGTTGTGTTGACTTTGTCTTCTATAAGCCAATGCTATTTGATTGATAATGTTCCAAAAAGTGTTACCGATAGTACCTAAAAAGGAAATGGGGAAACAAGAAAATATATATAGTGTAGCTTTCTTTTTAAACAGATTCACGCTTCTGTACACAAACACACAATATCCACAATTTTAGACTGTTGGTCATAGTCTTGTAGGTTATTACAATTTTTCCTTACACATCTAAGTTGTCCACTTGGAATATTTTTAATCCACTTTGTGGGATATGATTACTGGACGCTAGGACATAATTATTTACATCTACCGGTTTAAAAAAAAAGTCAGTGTCTGTATCTGCCCAATTGTTGTAAAATTCAATATATAGTATTTAAGATGAGTATAACTATTATTTTGGATAAGTTATTAGATAAGCGATTATTAGGATTGTGAAAACCAGGACTTTGTGAACAAACTGAAAAAGTTACAAAATTCAGTCATTTGGACAATAAAGAGCAAACAACTGCAGCATACGTCATCGCTCAAGGAAGAAGCCCATTCGGCTAAATGCGTCAGCAGTGACTAAATCAGAAGCTATACGGACATTCATAGTGAGGACTGAGGAACACCACAGACATCTCAGCCACAGCAGAAAGAGCCGGTTTTGGTTTTAAAACTCATTATAAAGTAGAACATTGTGAGTGCAATAATTTTTTACTATTAAATTGGACCTGTCACCTACACATAAAAAACTTTATAATGAAAGTCCTTTCCAAATTAAATATGGAACCCCAAAAAATGTTTCATTAAAACATCCATACCTGTTATAAAGGTGTTTAAATATCTAAACTGTCAATCAAAAATTACCTGCCCCACCTCTATGCCTGTGGCATAGAGGAGGGGCAGTCAATTACTTTCACTTTCCATTCAGCACTTCCTAGATGTCACTGCTCTCCTCACATCCCCCCTTCCCTCCTCAGGCTCTATAATTGTGTAGGGCACTGCACATGGACATTAGGTCCCTCATTCTGGTTCATACACAAGATTTTGGGGTGATACACAATTTCCCTTAATAACCGTGTCCACAAAATGGCAGCTGCCTGCTTGCTGTGATTGTATAATTCCAAAACAGAAGTAAACAACATTTAAATAATAAATACAGTGTAAGTAAAGTTTATTTTGCTCAACTAACATGATAGAAAATAATTTGAAATTATTTTGTAGGGCTACAGGTCCCCTTTAAAGAACCATAAAACGTTTCTGCACAGGATATTCTTTATTTTCAAAGAAGGAATCTCGGGATTAACTACAAATTTACAAGATAAAATTTCAATTAAACGTTTGTGGTTTAACCACCAGACACACTGCCAACTGGCATGTGGGTATCTCCTTTTCATTACATTCTTCCCTTTCATAAACACAGTGCGCTTAGTTGATGGTGTAAAAGTAGGTTTGAGATTAAGTATGTTTGGAAATTACAACACTCTTAATGTGTGTTTGTTTGTGCACAGAAGCGTGAATCTGAATGCTATACTATATACTTTTTTTTTTGTTTCCCCATTTCCTTTTTGGGGTGCTATCGGTAACACTTTTTGGAACTTTATTTGATTTTGGAGGTTGGAGAGAACCTACACGTTACTGAACTGGAAACTACACTTGGTTTGGGACTTTTTTCATTTTGATTTTGTACATTTGATAGATAGTAGTTTGAAACTTCTCAAGAATAATGTGCATTAGATTATCTGAAACTGTACAGCATTTTCCTTGTAATGTAAGATGTGGGCATGAAAGAAATAGATAAACAGAGGGTCCTTTGCTCAATTTTTTTAATAAATACTGTACCAATTGATCCATATTTGTATACAAATATGGGACCTTTTATCCAGAATGTCTGGGATCTGATCTTTCCGTGATTTTTATCTCTATACTATACTTTTGCTTATGCTTATACTATATGCTAAAAATGATTTAAACATTAAGGGCAAGAGTTATCAAAATGTGAGATTAAAGCTCATCACAGAAAATTCACTTACTTTCTATTCATTCCTATGGGAATTTTAGAAGTGTATTCATCAAATGATGAATTTTAACTTTCACTCATTGATAAATACAATTCTAAAAATCCCATAAGAATGAATAGAAAGTGAGATTTTTTTCTCTGGTGAGCTCTAATCTCACATTTTGATAAAGCTGGCCCTTAATAAACTCAATAGGATTGTCTTCACACCAATAAGTATTTCATATTAGTTGAGAGCAAGTTCAAGGTACTGTTTTGTTATTAAAGAGAAAAAAAGTAAGTACGTTTGAGAGTCTAAGGGGCCGATTCACGAAGGGTCGAATTTCGAAGTTAAAAATACTTCGAAATTCGACCCTCGAATTGAAATCCTTCGACTTCGAATATCGAAGTCGAAGGATTTAGCGCAAATCCTGCGATCGAACGATCAAAGGATTTTTCGTTCGATCGAACGATTAAATCCTTCGAATCGTTCGATTCGAAGGATTTTAATCAAACGATCGAAGGAAAATCCTTCGATCAAAAAAAGGTTAGCAAGCCTATGGGGACCTTCCCCATAGGCTAACATTGACTTCGGTAGCTTTTATCTGCCGAAGTAGGGGGTCGAAGTTTTTTTTAAAGGGCAAGTACTTCGACTATCGAATGGTCGAATAGTCGAACGATTATTACTTCGAATCGTTCGATTTCGTTCGACTTCGATCGAATTCGATCGAATTTAACCAATTCGATGGTCGAAGTACCCAAAAAATACTTCG
This sequence comes from Xenopus petersii, assembly GCA_038501925.1. Classification (NCBI taxonomy): domain Eukaryota; kingdom Metazoa; phylum Chordata; class Amphibia; order Anura; family Pipidae; genus Xenopus; species Xenopus petersii. The sequence continues at coordinate 76,422,585 of CM076676.1, read as the reverse complement.
AAATTCGAAGTATTTTTCATTCGAACCCTTCACTCGAGCTGAGTGAATCGGCCCCTATGTCTATGGGAGATGACCTTCCAGTAATTTGCGCTTTCTGGATAATGGGTTTTATGGATCTATACCTATACTTACAATCATTTTGGAATTTTGGAATTTCAGATTCTGGTGACCATAAGTTTGTGTATGGGGTTAGTGGTCAGTAGTATTTTTTTAAATTAGAAAAATTATCATTTAGGGGCAGATTTACCAAAGGTCAAACAGAGGAATCAAGAAGCGTTAACATACTTGCACAAGGGAGTTGCATGTATCAATTTATCAATGGAAAGATGGTTTTGCACTTGCAAATGCAATGCTTGCTTTGAATAGCAATAGCTATCCTTCATTTTTCTTTGGAGTAACTGCAGTGCCTGATATTTTTGGTACGTTTGAAAAGCAATAGGGTGCTGAAGGGTAATGTAATAATACTCAGAAGCCTGAACTAAGAAGGAGGTTCTAGTTGTGCTAATTATTTTAAATACCATTAATTTAAAAAGTGTCGATATATACAGAAATACATTAGAAATGTTTGAGGGTTATCAAATAGTGCATAGAAAAAAAATTACACATATAATATCTTTGCATTTTTCAGAGCAGTTAGGATTCTTCCTTTTAATTAAAGTTTTATGGAGCATAAAGATTTGCACTCAGCAATACTAAAAACTGCCCTATTCTGCTTTGCATTGCTCGGTTGTAATGAGATTTTTTAGCCATTGTTTGCAAGCTCTTGTTCTTAAGATGGGTTCAATTTATTTTATATTTAGTACTATTTGGTGCTGGGGCATCTTGAGATATGTTTTAGCTTCATCAGTTTTCCCTGCACTATACATCTGAAACCTTTCAGTTAATTGCAGAGATTAAGCTTTTATGTTATAGTTAAAACGGCAGATCTTTTCCAAGTTTTGAAATTCAGATTTTTCCTGTATTAGCATGTAGAATGAAAAGATTTACATATTTTCAATTTAACTAGATCTTGAATTCAGTACATGAGGGTTCCCTATCTCACTCTGTGTCATCAGATATTACAGTTATGCCTTCCTTCTCCAACAGATTTATGTATCAAGTTATAAGTGAACAGAAGCCGACACATGGATTAATAAAAAATGATTTTGGCATATTTAACTGTAAAATTACTTTTTTTTAAATGTATACAGCATTAGTTGACAGAATTTATAGTTTCCAATGCAATTTGTTTTCTACCACATCTTCTCAAAAGAACTCAAACACCAAGATCGTCATGAGCCTTACTGTGAACAATGCATGATTGTAAGTTATATTCATAGTGTTACCTGTGTAACAATTCCAAAACCTTCATCTTTTTTTTGTTAGTACTACATGGGGTGTGTTGTCTATTTTTCTTCATTTCAAATATCTGTCCTCTGCTCGGATTTAATTTTCGTATTAAGTACAGGACATAAACCTTTAGAATTTGTTTGGTTTAATTCAGTTTTCTTCCTGCTCAATGTTTCTAGTACCACTGACTCCAAGGGGGTTATTTATTAAACTACAAATTTATCTGGTCTGGCTTTTTGTGGCAAAATTTAATTTTTTTCATGAAAAAAAGCTAGATGTTTCTGCAAAAAGCCTGAATCTAAAAATACAAAATCTCACACCTTTCGAGGACCTGTATAAGTCAATGGGAGAGGCACCTATCCCAATTGGAAGTTACCATAGTCTGTGCTGAGTTTACCCTGAAAATCTGACCTTTTCAGGGTTTTTGGGCAAAAACTTGAAAAATACAAGCTATTCGGGAATAAAGCCTGAAAAATTTGAGTGATTCAGGCTTTTTGACGATCCAATTAAATCGAGTTTTTTTATATTAATAAATAAGCTTAAATCAGGCATGGGAGTATTGTCAAGCATTTTTTTTTAATATTATGAGATAAATTCAGATTTTAGTAAATAACCCCTAACTGTCCTTAAAGTAATACCATTCAACAACTGTTTTTATGGATGGTTCGTTATGTGTTGTTTTTTTGCAAGTTCAATGACTGTATTATCCTTTCAGCCCATTATCTTAGCAAACATCCTGTAATTTGTCCATATTAATTACTGTGGCTACAGGCTAACTGTCTCCTTACACTTTCTCTTTTTTAAAATTCACTCTGAACCTAGGACTTTTTAACTTGTCCTCTTTTTAACTTGTCATCTTAACTTTACTTTCTCTTTATACTCAAAGAAAATTGCTTTTAATGTGGATCAGACCTGTTCGTACTTTTGCCATTTTAGAATCATTTTATAAACTTGATACATGTTTTGAATATGAAATTCTGTATAAAACCTCAGGGAATGGAATATAGCCATCACCATTGTGATACAAAATGCAAACCCAAAGAACTGACTGAAAAGAAAAAAGACCAAAAGGAGACAATTGCTTCAATATATAAACCTTTATCCTGCTAACGTATTTCTATAGCGGAAACTGATACCTATTATAGTTGCTTACTGTCTTACTATCACTGTTTCTAAAATACAATTTAGAAGTGTGAATGCTTCTCATTCTTTTAGAATCCTTACATTTCTAAGAATATATACTTAGTAAACACAGTGGTGCCTGAAGAAATTGGAGGAAATAGAATATGAAAAATTCAATCATTAATCTGTATATTTTATTTCCCTCTCAAAACTAGATTTATTACACAGAAATAATAATAAATTAAAGCTTATATAAAACATAGAGGAAGGTTTTGTCATACTTGTTCAGAAAATAGCAAGAAAATAGCAATTTGTTCGACACAGCCCAGTGACTTTTATTGATTACCTAATACCCATTGCTCTTCTTCATTTAAAATTCACACCAGCCTGGAGTAATTTTGCCATTTCTCTTCTTCCCAGGCATACCTGTTAAGCTCGATGTATTACAGTTCCAAACTTTGCAAAGAGTTTGGGAGGGAACTATATGCCAAGCCCCAAGGTATGACTGGTAAAAGGAGAGATTATGTCAGTCATGCACCATAACAATAACTTAGCTGGTGTTATTGGTGAAAAAGGTAGTGCTAGGTATCAGGGAGCTGTTTCATCAAATTAACTCTTATTCTGCTTAGAAAATCAGTTTGTGATTTCCCTATAAATAATGTTGTATAGCAAATACTGCATCTGTATATATACATTTTTTTCTCCAAAATAGTTTCATATTGCTATATTTCCGAAAAAAGGTTATATTTTTTTGTTCTGTTGCAATAACACCACAGAAAGAAAGCAGCAACATTATAAAAAAAAATATTATGTCACACTTGTTTAAATCTATATAAAGTGGAACTGATGACACATGAGGAACATGTACAAGAAGAATCCGACTGTGTTTGCTGTACAAATACAAATATAGCATCTCTTTAGGTGTTAGTAACCTGGGAGATGTAAGCAAAAATAGCATAGACATGAGGTGGAACACAATGCTGCTTAGAGGAAACCAAAGGATTTAAAAAAACAAAACTTGCTTACACTCATTGTGCATTCATTTGCATCCAGCAACATTCCAGCATTTTTTGTCCTAAGTGAAAACCGAAAACCTGAAAAGGACGGATTTTCAGGCTAAACCCAGCATAGATCACGATTAGGGATGCACCGAATCCAGGAATTGGTTTGGGATTTGGCCAGGATTCGGCCTTTTTAAGCATGATTCGGATTTGGACGAATCCTTCTGCCCAGCCAAACCAAATCCTAATTTGCATATGCAAATTAGGGGTGGGGAGGGAAATCACGTGACTTTTTGTCACAAAACAATGAAGTAAAAAAAAATTCCCTTTCCAACCCCTAATTTGCATATGCAAATTAGGGTTCGGATTCAATATTCGCCCAAATCGTTTGTGAAGGATTCAGGCGGTTCGGCATCCCTAATCACGATAACTTCCAATTGGAAGGTTCCTCTCTCATTGACTTATACAGGACCTTGACAGGTCTGAGATTCAGCTTTTTGCACCATCGGGGTGTATGTCACATATATATTTATTTATTTATATATATATATTTCAATCTGGGCAGTACACCACTTTCAAATCGTTCCTGGTTGCACGGTAAGAAGTTCCATACATGCTAAAAGACCAGCAACACGGTATGTCTTATGATCAAAATAAATGCATTACAAGGTGCATGTACAGCCGACGTGACATTTCTCAACTAACACTGATGGGACCGAAACGTCACGTCGGCGGTGCATGCACCTTGTAATACATTCATTTTGATCATATGAAATACAAGTGTTGCTGGTCTTTTTAGCATATATATGTATATATATATATATATATGTATATATATATATATAGATATATATGTATATATCTAGCTATCTATATATATATATATACAGTATATATATATATATATATATATATATATATATATATATATATATAAATATATATATATATATATATATATATATATATATATATATATATATATATATATATATATATATTGCATTGGACCGCATTTCAATATTATATTCTATATTTCATGACAAATTACCTCTCTGTACAATCCTAAAGCTAGTTTAATTTTTGCTTTAAAGTCATGTTTGATTTTTGATAGGCCTGTAGCCTCACGCTTTCATGCCTGTGGCATTTTGCACTTCGAGTAATATCAGTATTAACAGGAAACTAAGGCGGTTATCAGTGGTCAAGCGTTAGAGTTTTTTTTACCTCGAAACCTTGAAACTCGAATGATATCTTATTTAAGAAAAAACTAGTAGTACTCGTGTTCGAGTCCCGCAACCCAAATCTCGAATTGATTGAGTTTTTGGCAAAAGAACCCATCAAATCGATGGAATCAAAGTCTTGTGTTGTGTTTTAAGCCAAACCCTCTGAAAAACTCGGACATCAAACATGCTGTTAACCTCTTCAAATGGTTCAAGGGATATCTGCCATTGACTTCTATATGACCTTGACAGGTTTTAGGTGGTGTAGTTTCAGATTCAAGCTATTTCCAGGGTCGGGATATAATACATCTTGAAAAGTCTAGTTTTTTTTTTAAAAAAAAAACTCAAATCATTTGAGTTTTTTAAACCCAAAAATGTTTTGATCCCAAAAAAAAAACTTCGACTTTTCGCGGAAAAAAACAACTCGAACTTTAATAAATCTGCCCCTAGAAGATAATGCACACTGCCCTATATTTAATTACATTGTCTGCATATTTTATGTTACTTTTTTATATTACAATTTTTAGGATAACGTCACAAAATATTTTAACATTCTAGACTGCCATAATTATATCCTTAATTATTCACAAACTGTATCCTAAAAATATTAAAGCATCAAATGATGATGACTGAATTGTAGCAAACTGTAGATAATGTGTCCTTGAGGTCTTCTCAATAATGAAAGTGATGCCTGTATATGTTAATGGAGAGAAGGCAAAATTTACATCATTAACCCTTATCATCTATCTAACCACAAACACCATTTAAGCATACAAAAAGTGTTTGGCCTTCCTTATTGCAACCAAGTGCAATTTTTATTAAGCACTATCACAGGGCATCCACAAGGCAGAGAAATTCATTTTGCTGTCAGACAGCATGTGTAAGTGAAGTTGCATTTTCTTCTAAAGATTACTGCAAATTGATATAAATTAAGGTCTGCTTTCTGCAGTGGGGAAAGTTAATCGAAGCGGGATTAAAGCAATGGGTTGCTTTCATTCCATGGAGGTGCTTCACTGATTTGTTAAATAATGGATTATTTGATGTACTGTAGTGGGACTTATGTAGGTCACTTTCAGCTAAAAGTGCTTCAGACATAATGAAAGAGAAAATATCGATACATTACTTAGTCTGTATGATAATATGTCTTATCTGTTTTCATCATTACCTTAAAAATAAAAGTAGTTTTAGCATCATTTTGCAGATCTTACTTAACCAAGCTACTGATGTAAAATATTCCAATTACAGTGCAAGAAAGAAATGACCCAGAAGCTTGTTAGTATCTTAATAAAATTTTCTCCGCTTGGACTGGATCCGCAAGGTGGCAAATAACAAATAACCTTCAATGACTCAACTTATCAATCAATAACCAATGGCAGGGACTTCTCTTTACTTAGTTTGCATTGCTTCCGATTTAAGGGTGTGTTTTTGATATAGCATAGAAGATGTGTGCTTAACTATATTTTGTTCTATTTTAAAAGATATATGCAGTTATAAAACAGGTATGGGACCTGTTATCGAGAATGCCCAGGATCTGGGGTTTTCCAGATAAGGGATATTTCTTTGATTGGGATCTCTAAACCTTAAAGCTACTAAAAGTCCCTTAATGTTTTGCCTCTAGTAAGGAGACATTATACAGATTAAGCCACTTGGATTTGTGTGTTAAAAGCGTCATAACTCGGGACATACTGTCATCTTAACTCGTTTAATGCATTTTACCTTTTCATTAGCATTCCAAAGCACCATTGTTGACAATGGTGAACACTTTAATTAGATAGGATGCCGTGCCGCAATTTCTGTGTTAAATTAGACAAGTAGGTTAAATGTGTTTAGATATTCTGTGTTAAACACACAACAAAAGTGGCTTCATCTGTATCTTATTTAGGTTCAAGTGCAAGTCGCTTTTTTACTATGTAGGGACCTATAGGATCTATTAGGCTTCTATAGAGTTAATCCCCTACCTTTGCTTAAGTTCTCTTTTCCTCTGTTATTGGGCCAAGCCCTTCTAACTGGTAAAGTGTAACATCCACACCTATTGGACAAAGAGTGTAATGACACTCCCCTGCCACACTGCTATATAGTGCTGTGTAGGGAGTGGCCTCTTCCTCTTTGGCTCCTGGTGTCTGTGCTGCTAGGTGTTTCCCATTGAGCCTGGGATCACCAAGGCCCCAGTAAGCCATTTACCCCAAAGGGACCTGTACCTTTGGTGCTTAAGTCGGGAACCAGGCAATCCCGTGAACGAGGATTAGCTATCATTAGGGCAGATCCTGTTATAGTCTCTCTAGGAGAGAGAGATAGCCAGATTTAGGTAGCATGAGCAGTTCTGCGCTCCAACAAGGAGAATAGCAGGGAGTAGCCTCCCAAAGGCTTTTAAGGTGCCTTTAGTGTAGGGAACTCAGTGATAGGGAACTCAGTTCGCAGAGCACTGCCTGACCCCTACTTGATCGATCCTGTTTCACTTTGGTCGCTGGTCTTCGGGAGTGAGATATTCTTCCTGTGTGTTTGACTTGAAGGGGGACATCTGTACATGCTGCATCATCATCAATGCTATCCTATCTCCTCTGTGATATGCTAACTCCTACTACAGCTCCTGCGTGAGTAAACCTGTGGTCAATTGCTTTGCATATTGTTGTGCTAATAAACCATCACACTGTTTTCACTTTTTAAAGAACCTCCTGGCGTCCATTATTCTATCTTTTACACTTATATGCCTGTGGGTTGTAGTTATACACAATCTTAAAGGGGAAGCTTCCATTTAGCGAAGGCTCCGCCCTGAGTGTAGTTTCACAGTGTAACCCATGCTCATACACTAGCTGGACACCCTTAACCCCTAATTGGCGGGATAGGCCAGAAAAGCGTTACAACTATAAAAGTAAAAAGGCAGTATTTCTTAAAATTGTAATTATTTGATTATGGGATGATCGTCCCATAGTTTGGAGCCTTCTAAGTAATGTGTGTAAATGTATCAACTAAAAAAATATACTTTTACAGAATGAAATGAGTATGCATATTCCTAAGTAGTTACAGTACTTCGTAAGAACATTTTTGTGCTTGGCATTGTGGCTTTTTTGGAAACTGGGTTAATTTTAGGATTGTACAGAGAGATAATTTGTCATAAAATATAGAATATAATATTTACTGCACTGTATAAAATGTCCACTCCAAGTTATACAGCTAGGTGAAGAAAACAAGCACCATATAAGGATATTGTGTTAACTTTACTATGGAAATATATTGTCCATATATCATTGCTGTATTTTTCTGTCTATATATACATACAAATATTGTGCTAGGAATTAGCATGTGCAGATTAATGAGAATGTTGTTTGGAACCTCGGCCCTTGGCATAGCTTTCAGTGGGTCATTAACCTACAAATAACTTTATCATATAGAGAAACCAAAGTACTCTATTCTTTGTGCTGATCATATTTACTTTAAAGCAATGGTTGCTGAGATATTTACTTTTAAAGTTGCAGGCACAGCTCCGACTTCTGCAAACTCAGCTTCTCTCTGTTAAGTCAAACCCTACCCTATATCTTAGTTAACTCCCCGGTGTCTGTGAGATGTGAATATAATGTGACCTTTCAGCATGATTTCAGGACATGTCTGCTCCTCTCTGAACACTGGAATAAAGAGTTTTGCGAGCCATGGCTTTAAATAATCAGATCTTTCTGCTTCTAGCTAATAATATCTCTGTTATTATCTGACACACCAGCATAATGAACAACTGAAAATAAGAAAATGAGCAGAAAACAATACTATATGATGGTTTGATTTAATCTCTGCTTCCAGTGGTAAAATATTTATAAAAACAAATGCAAAAAAAGTAGGTAAAATATATTGAAAATGTTCTAATGTAATGGCACCCAAATAAAAGTGGTGTTTTACATATGTTCTAAAGAGGGGTTGTAACTTTCATAAATACAATTCTAATTTGAGATCATACCCTTTTAATAATACAAGATAATAAAGATCAGTTTGACATGTGAATTTCCAAGAAGAATTTTGAAATATACTTTTTATTGTTCAGCATTGCAGAAGATAAAGGGAAATTTCCTTACCGTAAATTTATTTTCCTGGCCACTCTTCATGTCAGCATTACTATGGGTTATTTGCCCTGCCTCCTTAATAGACAAGTCCCTCCCCAAAACAAAATTTATTAAAAAAAAAAACCCAGCTTTACCACCTCATCTAATAATTTAGTCCTGATGGGTGGGTCTGCTGACATGAAGAGTGAACTGGAAAAGAAAATTACAGTAAGTATGATCGGAAATGTCCCCTTTTCCTAGCCACTCCATGTCAGCATTACTATGTGATATACCAAAGCAATAAGACACGTGAGTTGCTTTCTGCTTCTGCCAAAGCAGAAACCTTTCCCGGATCTTGTAATAAGTGGCAGGCATAGATTGCTTTCTTGCCTTCAGCAAAGTTGCCACCACCGACTCAGAAAAACCTAGAGCCAAGTACTTCCTGCGCTCAGCCTCCATTCCATCAAATGAAGGGAGAGAGGATCTGGGTGACACAATGGTCCCTGCAACAACAAATCCTTCCTCGCTGGGAGTGGCCATGGATCCTCTATCGCTAGCCTCCTCAGAAATGGAAACCACAGACGCCAAGGCTACAGAGGGGCTATTAGGATTTCTTCCACCTGTTCTTGCATAATTTGTTGAAGAACATGAATGGGAAGAGGAACCGGAGGGAAGATGTAAGCAAGGCAAAAATTCCAGGATTGGAAGAAAGCATCTATTCCTAGGGCTAATGGACAAAAACCCTGGTGAAGTAAGTCTGGAGATGAGCATTCTGTGGAGATGCCATAAGATCCACCTCTGGCAGACCCCATTTTCTGACCAGCAGTTGAAAAACCTCTGGATGCAGCTTCCACTCGTGTTTTGACAATGCTCCAAATTTTTCTCTGCCCAGAGTAATATCGGACCTATCTCCTTCATGAGACGATGACTTTGTGTCACACCTTGCCTCTTCACATAAGACACTGCTGTTGCATTGTCTATTTTTAATTTCACTGCTCCTCACTGAATCTCTGATGCAAATGTCAACAAGGCCTTATACACTGCCCTGATCTCCAAAATATTTGCATGTGTTCTGTGATATGTCCAGGAGAGCTCCCCAACCCTGGCAGGTAGCATCTGTTGACAGGATCCTCTACTCTGTCAGAGCAAGGGGAAAACCTTTGCACAGATTCTTGTGATCCTTCCACCACTGTAGACTGCCAAAATGTGCAGATATGCCAATCTCCCTGCTGCACTGCCGCAATAATAGACTCCGTTATAGACTCCATCTTTAACTTTTATAGCCTAACCCAGGCATTGAGGTTGAGTAATGGTCTCCATCCTCCCGAAGCTTTTTTCACTAAAAAAAGAAGTAAATTCCTCTTTCTCTCTCTGAACAAGGAACTGCAACAATGACTTCTTGCTTCAGGAGCATTTGAATGTATTCCTCCAATGCCCATCTTTTTTCTAGACACAGAGGAATCGAGGAAACAAAAAATCTTGAGAAGAGGTTGTACCCTCTTCTTAAGAATGCTAAGATCCACTGGTCTGTAATTGAATCTTCTAAAACATGAATAAATCTTGAACGCCTGGCACTGACTCCTTTCTCCCCGGCTGAATAATTGTCAGCAGATGGGAACTGCTTAATTGTTAGCAGATGCAGACTGCTTAAACGTTCCACCTCTGCCAGAAATATCTGGAGCTACCGAAGGAAGCTCTTGCTCTTCCTGAGCCTCGAAAGAGAAAACCTTTAACAGCTGCTTTGATTTCTTCCTCTGCTGTGGAAGAAAACATCTTTTTCTGTCTGTAGCCCTAGAAATTACCTCCTCCAATTTTGGACCAAACAGACTTCCGCCTACATAAGTAAGATTGCAGAAACTCATTTTTGAGGCTTTATCAGCTCCCCCTGCTCTAAGCCAAAGGGTTCACCTCGCTGAGGCAGCCATAGACCTGGAAGCTAGAAGTGTGAGGTCCACTGCCACCTCAGACATAAATGCAATTGCCATCTTCAATTCTGCCAAGTCTGTGCTTATCTCAGCATTGTCGGATCTCAGCTTTATCTAGACTATCAATCCAGAGGGACACTGCCTTAGCCACACAGAACAGTGCTACTGATGGTTTACAGGAAGCTTCAGCTACTTGAAATTCCTTACGTATTTCTGACTCAATCCTTCTATCCATAGGATCTTTCAGCACTGAAGAATCATCTATTGGAAGCATTGTCTTCTTTGCCAGATGTATTACTGGTGAATCAACTGCTGGTGCCGAATCCCAGCTTCTAGTATCCTGCTCCTTGAAATGATAAAGTTTTGCAAACCTTGTAGCTAGAGATGTGAACGATATATTTTTAGCCGCTCTTCCCCACTCTGTAGAAAATAACTTCAGAAAAGGGAGGAAAAAATTCCTTTGGCTTAGATGAGGATGGAAGCACTTTTGACTTCCTCTGAGACTCTGCAGAGTCCTCAACCCCCAAAACCAATCTAACCACCTTAATTAGAGGATGCACTAAAGAGAGATCAAAGGATGAAGATTCTCTGTCCTCTTCATCCTCATCCAACATTATGTCTGAAATGTGTGTCTCAAAGAAGTTTTTCTCTTCTGAAGATGAGAAGTAGAGCTCCTCTTGCCTGGAAACAGAAGTCTCCGGCATAAGTGGCATCTCTCTGAGGGACTGGTGTTCTCCCATAGAAGGTGAAAGCAAGACCAACAGAACTTTTTTCCTGGAAGCAGAGCCTCAAAGCAACCTGCACATGACTGCTGAGAAGAAGCAGACGTCCTCTTCTTTCTTTGCCCAGAGAGAGAGAGGGACGAGACAAGAGAGAAAAAAAAACTCAAAGGGAATATAATGCCTACATGCATATTCCTAACCAAAACCAAAAATTACATACCAAGTTAAAGGGCAACTGACAGGAATAAGGCTGCAGACCATGACCCAACAGAATACAACCAACCACCTTTCTTCTAGTAATGAAAAACATTATATCAACTTAGAATGTACCTGCTACCAACAAGCATAGTCTCACCTGAGTAGAATCCCTACTGACCTGGCTTCATAAAGGCCTCCAGCATGGGAGAAAAACTATCCCCGATCTGAACGCTAAACATGCAAATTAACACGCCAGGACTCCTTTTTCCTAAATTGCTTTGTCGCACTGAATGACGACACATCATTGGCACTTCCGCTCCTCTGTGCCAGCCCTTCCATCTTAGAAACTGGCGTCTGACACCGTAGCTAAGAATCACACTCTGCAGACCTCTGTGACCATCAACCAGAGATCGCCTCACTATGGGAGTATTACCCATCCCTGAGGGGGCTTCATATGATAGTTTTTACTGAATTAATAACCCTCAGCCTTTTCCCCCCAATCTTTACAATAATTGGATCTCAACTTCTGCCCGCTGCCCCCGCTGTCCAATGAGGACAAGACAAAAAGAAAAAGATAAGGTGGTAAGTTTTTATAAACTTTGTTTTGGAGAGGGACTTTTAAGGAGGCAGGCAAATAACCCATAGTAATGCTGACATGGAGTGGCCAGGAAATAGCAGCATTAGTGTTTAAAATGGCAATGTATTAAGATGGATTTAGTTAAAAATAACACTTTTTTATTATGAACTCAAATTTAAGTTCAATATTTATATTCAGTTGTGATAGGGGTTTTATGTACATTCTTTTCTTTCCCTTTTTAGGTGAATATGGGAGAAAAGTATCAGAGGGAGGGTGCAGATGAAAAAAAAAGATAAAACATGTGGTATTTTATTCTGTTAAAATACCTTTCCTAGGGTACATAAAAGATTGCATTCAAAAAGTTGCTTTGGTAGAGACACCTTTAAAAGTAATACAAGAGTTTATTAGATTAGGTGATGTAATAAAAAGTGCAAAGTTTGCTAAAGTTAATAACCTAAAGCAACCAATCAGCAGATAGCTATTACTGGCTACCTCATTAAAAGCAATTATCTTATATGTTGCTATGCATTACTGCACCAGGGTAAATGTAGTGCATTTTATTGCGTATGGTGGTAAATGTTTACGTAACATAGTTTATTCTGGCTATGAAAATTTACATAATAGTGCCCTGCCCCTTGCTGTATTGCCCACTGAATATGTACTACTGTAAGTGTTTCAAACTGCAAATGCTCACAGTTTACTGTATATTTAGGATGTACATGTCACAATATAAGAACGACCGAAACCTTTTGCCAAGTTTTGCATGCAAAAATGATGCCCATAGACCCATTGCACCCAATGGGTGCAGAAAATCGTAGTGCGTCAAAATAAAATTTGTCACCCGTAAGGTGGCCAACTGGCCATACACGGGCAGATAAAGCTGTCAATATCAATTCTGCAATTTATCTGCCCATGTATGGGGCCTCCGACAGGTCTTCCCGATCGATATCTGCCCACGATATTGATCAAGAAGGTTTAATTTTTCTGCCAACTGACCCGTCGGAGCCCATTGCTCCTTGTTGTAATCCAATCATTCCGCCCTAGGGTCGAATGTTCTGATTACACCAATATAGCCCTGCCATTGGTGGGCATATTGGTGAAAGATCTGCTTGTTTGGCATTGTCGACAGATGAGCGGATCTTTCCATGCATGGCCAGCTTTAGACTTTTTTCATCAAAATTGTTCAGATTCGCACATCACTAATTATCAGTACAACATGGGGAGCTCCTGGGGTAACTTTGAAGGTCCGGATCATTACTGTTATGCAGAAGTTGTACCTTAAGGCTGGTGCATAGAGCAAAATATATTAAATGCAGCAGTTCTACTCATATTTGATTTTAGGGTTTTCTAAAACAAATGATAACAATACTCTTTAAGGAACAACAATACTCATATCAGGTCAACATGATATTAAAATGCTTATATTGTAACATGGTGAGAAAATTTCAGCATATACTTTAGTACTACACTTGTTATGATTAAATTGAGGCCAGCTGATAGTCCTGAGCTGCATAGTACACAAACCAAAATCTAAAGGGAATCTGGGTGCATAAGGCCATGTTGTTCCTCTCCAACCATGCCCTGGGTCCACACCAACCATGCCCTTGATCCACTCATGAAATGCCCCCGATAGCAGCTGCTTCTGACGTTTTTTATGTTTTTCACTGGCTGAGTTAGCAAATTACTAACAGCAGGGTTCTAGGGTGTTATTGCTTGTGACTGGGTGGGGGGGATGCATTAGGGTGACATCTGAAAATTCTGATTGAGTTGATATGCCTGGGTCTGTACTTTTACTGATCTTTCCTAACACCGGCAGTGCCATTTTGAAATCCATGTCTGTGGCCACATCATACATAATAACAACTTTCTGCTTGTAAGGATCAGCTTAATACACCTGCTTTTTGTTTTTCATTATTTTATAAGATTGGCATTACGTATTTGGAGCTACACTTTAGCTGTCTTTCTCAATATGTTTTTTAAATAGATAACATTATTATAAAACAAAAAAAAGCTTACAATCTGATCCCAGATGTTCCTTTGCATACAGAAAATCCATTTCAACGTTTTTGTATTCTGAGCAGGACAAAGAGATTAAGAAACCACAAATACAGACTCTTTATTATTCAATTAGTTTGCAGGCAGTAAAAAATGCTAAGGGTCTGGTGTTTTGCTTGACAGTTTTGTTAAAATTCTTATTGAAAACCTGATGGTCATACTTGCACATTGCATAGTGTTTCTTTTAGTTGGCATATAGCACTTTAATGCAAACATTGTACACATGAACTACAACACAGTGATTTCTTACAGCAACCTGATTTTTAACCATGGTTAATAGTGTAATGTGTTATCAAAGAGTTTAATATATATTTAGCTAGAAATACAATATGTTTGTGCAGGGGTGACCTCTGCAGTCGTAAGCAGTGGAGTGGATCATGCTTAGTGGCGAGGTCATCTGTCAAAAGAGGAGATAAATTTTGTATCAATAGAGCCACTAGTGATATGCCACATTTGATTTATGCAGCACTTGGCATTGTGTGTGAATGTAATTTATCAAGATTATTAGATTATAGATAATTTAAAAGGCTGAAAGGACATTTTTAAAATTTACAACAAGTACAGTTATGATTCACATCATTGCCTGTGATGACATAGTATTGTTGCTGAAATATGGGGTGGCATGCAGGAGAGGACAGTTGTGTAGTTTACACTAGTTCTGTTAAAAACCACAATACAGTATAGACAAAAATAAAGGATTACCAAGGATTAGAGCGTGAGTACTCCATGTTTGGGAGGATTGCTTACAATTACTGTACCTTCAAATTAAGATGTTATGGAGACTGAATACAAATGTGTAGTGTAGTACAATTGTTAAAAACATTTTTGTATCTTGCCTTATAATAATGGAAAATATATAAATAACATGGTCGAGAATTCTTCAATCAGTGGATTGTGGCAAGGCCCGATGTTGGCTTTACTGGAATTCAACTGGTACATAGGATGTCATTGACATTTTCACATGCACTGGGTACTAGGGATGCATTATTAGTAAAACATCCCTAGTTCTCATATGTTCTCATATTTATTATGTTACTAATGTTTGTTAACTTATTGTATGACCCCTGTTTGTTGTAAATTAATGCAAAATGCTACATACCTTGCCGGCACTAAATAAAATAAATAAATGATGAGATGTAACGTTTAAAAGAAAAACAATAATTTTTTGTTCAGAAAGTTTGTTGTTTATGATATGATGTTTATCAGGCTGTACAACAGAACCTGACCTCTAAAGCAATAGTAACAGCCTTGTTCATTGGGACAATACCAACCCCATAATAAGCAATAAACACCACTTTTTCTTAATAGCAAAATAGCTGTTTTCTATGGGAAGTTATAGTGTAATGTTTACAGTCTACTGACAATCTTTTAAAGTTAGTGGGGCTCATTTATAAACTCTGGGCAAATTTGCACATGGGCAGTAACCCATAGCAACCAATGACTGATTAGCTTTTTTTCAGCCAGCTGCAGGTTGAACAGTAAAAGCAATCATCTGATTGGTTGCCATGGGTTGCTATCCAGGAGAAAATTTGCCTGGTCATTATAAATTACCCCCTGTGTCTTCTGTACTTCGGTACTGTATGTGCACCACTGACCTACATGGAATTTAGTGCATCAGTTTCTATACATACCTAAAGGTTTTCTTGAATTTTTGTGGCCTTAAGATTATGGCATATGGGGTGCTTTGAGCATAGCCCCAAAACAGAGCCAAACCCTGTGGCAGTGCATATCAGAAATTAGTAGCCTGGAAAAGCAAGTTTCCATCCAGTTATTATGACAATTATGTGGTAACACAAAAGGGATGCAAGTGATCACAGTGCAAGTCTGTGGGGGACAGTTTGAGATGCTTTGGTGCCATATTTTTGAGCTCCTTAAAATCACTGGGGCTCATTTATCAACACTGGGCAAAATTGCCCATGGGCAGTTACCTATAGCAACCAATTAGTGATTAGCTTTTTATAGCCAGCTGCAAGTAGAACTATGAATGCAGCAATTTGATTGGTTGCCGTAGGTTACTGCCCATGGGCAAATTTGCCTGGTGTTGGTAAATGACCCCTACTGTGTTTGAATTCCCTGAAAGTGCCAGATATGCTATTGTCCTTAAAGAGCCTGTCAGTATTGCCTTGAAAAGACATGTCATGACAAAGCAAATGAGACAGTTTGCTACACACAAAAATAGAGGGAACTTCATTAACATAATACTGCACGCAATTTAATAGAGTAAACTTAAATATATGAACAAGAAAAACTTAAAATGCTAATATATATAATTTAAAGGCAAAGTAGTAAATTCACCACTAGCTATTTGAAAAAACTCCATAAACTGGATGACAAATTATATAACACTAACACATTTGTTCAGGAGAATTTTCTTGAGCAATTGGACATTTCTTATTATTTCATATAAGTGTTGATAAACTTCCTTACCTTTCTAGAAAAAAAAATGTTTCAGAAACTTTATCTGTGTTATCAACAAAATGCAATGCATTAATAATTATAGTTATTTATTAATTTCACTGCAGGTTCCTTGTTTCCTTCAACATCAAACACCACAGTGAACACCATACACTTTTTTACTTGCTTCTGTTATTGAATAAGTGATTTTCCCTGTAGAGCTCATACAATCAATAAACACATTTTTAAGTCCACTATATGCAGGAATCAAGTAAGAAGAAGGATACCCACATGCAGTGATGGGATTTTTGGAGAAAATAAAGAGTAGACATTATTGGATATATGTCAGAAGTAAAGATCCATCACTTCAGTGTTTACATTCTCTATTTATAATGTGTAAAGAATATAAATGCCAAGCACAGATATACATACACTCACACTCAAACATATACAGACACATAGGGGCAGGTTCCCTAAAGGGCAAAGTGACTAATTCTAGCAAAAATTCACCAGTGTGACATCATTTTTGAACTTCTCAAATTTCCTAGTGGACGCAGGTGTCACTTCACTATCGAAGGAGATAGACACTAGTGTTGCTTCCCACTCTAACGGCAGGCAAATTTTCACCCTGGCAAACGGACGTAACTGTGCAAATTCACTAAGATGCGGGTTTTACTGAACGTTACCTCATTCGCCAGACTTGCCTTTGCCAGCTCAGACCAGGCGAAGTGCAATGGTGTGCATTGGAATTCCTCAATTATTAGTGCAAAGAAGTTAAAAAGCCCCTCATGTGCAAAACATTGAGCATAATGCCTTCTGAAAACATAAGGCATTTACTTGTCTAGTGGCATATACATAGCACTGACTGAATAACAAATATGAGAGTTTAAAGAAATAAAGCACTTTAAAGTAATGAAAATATCATGTATTGTTGCCCTACACTGGTAAAATTACTGTGTTTGATTCAGAAATACTTCTATAGTTCATATAAACAAGCTGCTGTGTAGCAATGGCGGAAATTGAAAAAAGGATATGTGGCACAGGTTAAATAGTGGATAACAGATAACAGCATGTTCTGCAGAGCTTATCTGCCATATAACCTGAGCCTTTTCTCCTTTGAATGGTTGCCCCATTGCTACAAATAAGCTCATTTATATAAACAAAGTAGTGTAAGGCCAGCCGGCCACTCTACTATGCTGCCTCCGGAGCAGCCCACCCACTCAGTAGTGAGCCATAGGTGCCTGGCTCAGAGGGTAAGGTCAACCCACCAGCTCAGTGTCACAGCCTGGATTTTTATATAATACAGAGGGTGCCTTTTGGCCTCGGGTTCGGGCTGACTGCCATGCTGCCTAAGAGACTACAATGAGATTAACTGCTATAAAACAGCAAATAACTGCAAGAGACTAACAAGCAGCTGCCCAAATATTTGTACCCCAAAGCCAGCAGTATAGTGAGGAGTTAGTGTGTATATACTGCAGCTAATAACATTTCTACCTGCTCAGGAGATAAGGAAGTGAACTGCTTCTTCCCCTGACGTTACTTCCCTCTCTTTCTCCGCCCCCAGCCCAGCTTTCCCCTGCCGTAACATATTCCTTATAAACCAATAACAGCTACATCTGACTCCGCCAATCATTAAACATAAACCAGTGTACTTTGGCTGCTGGTCATTTGGATCCCTTGTCATGCAGCTCCTGCGTTTATACAGGATGTCTGCAAGTTTGGAAATATTGCTGTGAACCTTTTAGACTGTATCTGTGCTAAAAAGATGCATAGTTAGCCAAAGGGACATAAAGAAGTGATTTATTAACATTATTATGACCATGTATTTATAGAGGACCAACAACATATTGTGAAGTGCTGATTTGCTTGTCTCTGCCCATAATGCCTTATGGGAGAGTTAAACTCTCAAATTTGGTATTAAGGCAATGCTATGTATATGGTATGAGACAAGTAAATACCTTCTGTTTTTAGAAGGCCGTGAGCTGCATGTTTTGCACATGAAGGCCTTTTTGGCTCCTTTTAGCCAATCTCACCCTGTAACCAGGCTAGGTTCTTTGCTGAATTAAACAGTTATTTTTAAATTTTGCATAACAACTGCCATTTCTTTAGGTATAAAGTTTCATATTGGGTCAGATTTAGTTTAGATACAATTCATGGACGAGATTCAATTCGAGTTGAAATTAATTTTAAAAAAAATTATCTCATGGTTTATCATGTGAAAACTTATGGATGAGATTCAATTTGAGAAGAAAAAACTTTTCTTCTAATTGAGTTCCAGTTTTTTTCCCATGGACTTCAATTGAGTTCTCACGTGATAAACCATGAGATAATGAATTGCATCTCAATTTACATAGAGTTTTATATTGAGTTATATATATCGAGTTATCAATTCACTGAATTGAATATGACCCATTATTTGTAACAAAAAAGCAGAACCATATATAGAGAATAGATAAACAAAAAATTCCCCTCCTCTCCCCTACCTACCATAAATGAGGTAGGCCCTAAACTTTAACAGAATTTTAGCCTGGGTGTAAACTAGTAATTATTTAGATACTATAAACATGGCAGTGCAGTAGCACTATAGAGGCTGACTCTGGCATGTCATTCTAAGATGTCAGGTTAATACTGTATTTAAATATTTAATTTTGCATATGGCAGACCAGAAAATACTGTATTAGCAATCTAAGTTGATTAGTATAGAATAGGCTAGAGTTGTTATTTTGCTGTTTTATCAGAGTACAGAAAATATAATTGAATCTACTTGTTAAAAATCCTACTGCTAAAATCAGTTCATTAAGGACTATTTGTGAGTATATATATATATATATATAGTGCACTGATGAGGCCCAATGGCAAAATAGCCTTCCTACCATATGTAATTGCCTCTGAAATATCTTTTTTCAAGCCACGTTGTACAAACTGTGCAGTGCAACAGGATATGGTCATTAGGAGGTCCCTACAAAGAAATCAGCAAGCACTTCATGTGCTCATTTGCATGCTCATAGCAATATTCCTTTGTGTAGACTGTTCAGCACTGTGGGGTACTGAGGCAGCTCAAACAAGTCTGTATTCAGGACACATGAATTTATGGAAACAATTTTCTGTAGCATATTGTAGTGTGGTGTTGCTGTGCTTTACATAATTTATGCGAAATGTGAATGTTGTTATGTGTACTAAAGTACGATTTAACCAGATCAGTAGCTTTTAAAATATATAAAGAGAGTGCTTTCTCATAACAATGTGACAGGTCACTAAACAAGGGCATAAAAGCAGCATTGAAAACAGAAATCCTGTAAGTACACAATGCCAAAAAATATAATAATGTTTTTGAATAGTGAAGACATACATTTCTTTTTACTTCTTAATTGTTGCTAAAAACAAACATAATTGGTTTTTATACTGTATGTCAAATCCTCAAAATGCTGTGCAGCAGCAGTAATCCACAATATATCTAATGGGAGAAAAACTATATTTTAATTCCATTCTTTAAAAACCGACAACTTCTTTTACAGGGATACTTTATAATCTGTGCTGTCACTGATTGCAGAGAAATAGGGCCCAATCTCTCCTTCATACCTTGCTCAGATATAGCTAGTGAGATTTGAAGAAAGTGTTTGTGTATTTTAATCACTGTATGTTACTAGATGGATAAGGCTGTTCATATTTATGGCTGTGGGACAAGGTTTATCTCCCTTTTAGCTGTCAAAAAATATGCTGCATCCCACATGGGAGATTTACTATGGATCTGGCAGTTGGTGACTGTATGAATGAATGATCAGCAAAAGCATTGTTCAAAGCAATCCAAGCACACATATTTTGACAACACCAGTTTAAGGAAAAAGCAAGATGGTAAAATGACTCAAGTAAAATATTGTGCCATCTGGACTATTCTTCTTGCAAGTGTTTCTGTGTACAGTAGCTGTAAAAAAAAATCATTTTTAAAATAGGAAATGGAAGTTTGGTAATACAACTAGAATTAAATATTACATGTATTATTTTAAAGCATGCCTGATTCTATTTTATTTCAATGATTACATATTAAGGTAGTGCAAATGGCAATGCACATATAAAAAGATGTTAATATGAATAGATATCTTTAACCCTTTGTATGATACTGTAGTGTGTGAAAAGACTGAACTAAGGGCAATATCTACTAAGACTCAAATTTTTTCCCATTCTTTTATTAAAACAAAGTCAACCTAACTCCCATCCACAAATGTACCTAATTTATCAAAATATCTGTTGGTGCAGGAAAAAGTCGCTGCAAAAGTGTGCGTTAAATCGAATCATGCAACTTTTTCTTTGACCCTCAAATGTATGACTTTTCCAATTTGATGCCCAAAACTCAACTTTTTTGAATTATCAAATGGAAACCAGCCTGAAACCTCGAAGATCACAAAGGCAAGAAACATGTTCAAATTGTAAAAGGGACATCTGCTATTGACTTTTACATTATTTTTTGGACAGTACAGTATTTTTGGATTCGGATATTTAGCAGCTGTTTTTTTTTTGTCTAGAAATTTGAGTTTTCCCCCTATAAACTCGACCAGAAAAAATTGAGGCTTACATAAACAGACCCATAAATGTTATTTTAAAAAAAATGAAGAAAGCATGGAATGAAAGCCAATGGAATGAACTGGAAAAAAAGGGAAGAAGATGAAAGCAAAGGGTCAGAACATAGTAAAAGGTCTGAGACTCATAGCCACAGGCCTGACAAAACATCAGTATAAAGGATTACTGCAATGAAAGAGTTGATGTGTCTTTTTGTGTGTGTTTGTACAAACCTATTCCCCTAAAGTAAATGTAAATTTGAATAAAAAGTTCACCAAAAAAATGCTATACTGTATATATATATATATATACAGTCTAGTGGCAAATACTAGACAAAAGTATTAAATATTATGTTTGCTTATGGAAAATCTGTGTATTGCTTTTGTATTTTTGTAATGGTTTGCATATTAATTTAATGGACTATGGAGTTGAAAAACTTAAAATAAATACCAAGAAACAATGAATGTGGTAGAATCATTTTAAAATAATTATAATAATAAATAATATGTATTGTTGTCTAATTAACATTAACTTTTTCAGCTAGGAAAGCTTCAGCTATACTATATTTTACTTATTGCATTAATGTTTATATTTTTATTTTATTAAATCTATTCATGTTTGACTTAATCAAGTAAAATCACCACCTGAAATTAGCTTGAGTTAATAAAGTTCTTTGGGACAGATGTAATAAAAGTTATCAATGGAAAAAAACAATCACAAAAAATAAGAATAAAAACTTCCATTTCACATTGTACTATTGTTCGTTACACAGGTATTCCATTGAAAATGTAACTGCACATAGCTCACTTTTAGACCATGCTTGAATGTGGCCAACTCTAATGCTGTAAAAATTACTTTGTATACCAGGTTGTATATCAGGGCAAACTGTATAATTAGCAATCTTTTTTCCAAGGATATCATCTCTAAACAGTTTTGGGGTTTGCAGGAGCCATACTAAATTTGTGCAAGAGAAAAAATGATTGCACAAAGAAATATATTTTCACATTAACAACTAATATTACATTTTCTCTTTGAGAAAAATCACCCTCTATGCTTTATTGCAAAAAATGTCAGTCATTTAGCATTTCCATAACAACAATATTAGTATACAAAATAATAGGGATGCAGTATTGCTTAAAATGCTTGAGCTGTAGGCAAATAAAGGGAAGTATTTTTTAGTAACAAAAGTTACTTTGGTATTACAGCTTTTATGATTTCTTCAAGTAGGGAGAATGTTTTTATATTTTCAATGTATTATTATTGTAAGTACGTTCTGTTTTGATTTCTTTTAAGATTATGAATTCCTGGACTTTACTGTTCTGTTTCAAAGACCGAACATGTCACAGTGGTTAGACCAGCTTTTTGACAGCTCCTGCTGGGATCAGCCGATAGGCGTATGCATGCAGATAACTAACTTTTGCTCACAGTGTGAACTGAGACAGACAAACCATAACAGAGCAACTTTTCTACAGCTGTTTTCCAAACACAATTCATATTCTAGTGCATATGGCTTTGAGTTTTATAGAGATGGAAAATGGTCATGCATGACTTGCTTGTATGTTCATCTTTAGGAATGACTCCAATAGAAAAGCCTTGCGAATTGAAGGTAAAGGCTCCAATAGTTACTGTACAATGAATATCTATAGTATGTACAGTAAAGCCATGAGAAACTCCAAGAAGATTTCCACATCCAGACACTTCTTTATCAGCCACTATACCTCAATAAATTTCCATAAAGCACTACATTTCTATGTAAGCACTGATACAAAAAGGAACTCTTTGATTGGAGACCACATCCATCACACATAGTTCTTTATCTGTATCTGGACAACATGTGACTCAACAAATTTGTATGTTTAGGACATAGTACCTTTCAGTGATTAAATAGAAAGTTTGGTTAAAGTATGTGCAAAGGAAGGTTATATCTCTTCACCAGTGAAAAGAGATAATGTAAGGAACTTTTATAGGAAAAGCAATTGTTGACACAATCTTTCTGTCCCACCACCTCAGCTATTTTGCACAATAGGTAGCAGATAATGGGGAGGGTGTCCCCTAAATTATATTACCCATATGCCCCTATTATATATCTAATATCTAAGGATTAGCATTGTTGTTTTTGTAATGATTTGCCATTAAAAAAATCACCAATAACTGTTTTTTTTTGTGGGAGGTGTCATGTTCATAAAATCAGTCTTTAAGTTACAAACGAAACAGATGATATATACAGTACATGCAGTAAGTATGCAACAATGACACATAGTTATAAAATCTGTTCCCTTCTTTATTTTTTCTACAGCACGTATCATAAAAACAAAACAGTGGTGTGAAATGCTTCCATGCTTAGAAGGGGAAGCCTGTGAATTGTTACTCAGTAAATCAGGTTGGACCTGTATGCAGCCAGGTGGGCGAATAAAGACAACAACAGTAAGTATTTATTAAAATATATAAATTATATTTAAAATGGAAGATTATTAAACTCAATTTATAGGATCACTCCATACTTCCTGTAGAATTGTGTTATCACAAGGAAAGGGTAAACACTTCTATATAAAGAAAGAGACAATGCCAATTGTTCCTGTTAAAGTTATGTCAGTATAATTCAATTTTCTGCTTTTTTATTTGTATTAATAAAATGATAAAGTAATTATAGAGGGTAGGGAAATAGCAAGAGGTAATTAACTGCACATTCTTCTTTTACTATTCCAAAGGATGTGTATTGGTACCTTTCAATGAAGCATAACCTCTGTCAGCACATAATATCTTACCTGAAATTACATTCTAATTTTTATCACAATTACATAATGTTACTTGTGACTTAAGTACAATAATTGCATTTCAGTAATATTCAGCAGTTCAAGCAGTTCAGCCTGAAGTAGTATTTATTAGTGTACAGAAAAGAAGTGTCCCCCTTTGTTAAGCCTCAGGTGTAAAATCCTTGATACACATAACTAGTGCAGTTGATCACAATCTTTTCCAATGAAAATGTATGCGTTTTTATATGTAACCTATACTGTACAACTGATAAATATTATGGGTAATAACAAAAACTAAGGATCTAAAGTCTGTTGCCAGCAGGAGGCCACCTGAGGACCGTTGTTACATTTTTTAAAGGTGACACCAAGGAGCAGATTTACTAAGGGTCAAATTTTGAGGGTAAAAAATCATTTGATTCGATCAAATTCGATCAAATTTGACCCATTCGATGGTCGAAGTACCCAAAAAAAGTTGAAATTCGATTTTTTTTTTACATTCGAATCCTTCACTCGTGCTTAGTAAATCTGCCCCCAAATATCATGAAGTTTTAACAAGAACTGACAAATATATTTTGATGGTGATGGGGAAGCATTTGTATGCTCTACCTAGTGACAGGTGGATCTGACTTGTTTTGCTTCACCAAAAAAATCGCAGAATGGCAAAAGTTGTCCAAGATGCATTGAAGTCTATGGGCGACTGTTTTGCGTCAATCTTTTTTGACAAACATAAAAAAAATCATTCATGACGTCATTTTCGCGGCAACATTTTTTTTATCTCTAGCTATAAGAAATCCTTAAATAAAACATTTTGTATTTTTGTAGTGGGGGATTTAGTGGTTCTAGTAAACATGCCTGGCAACCTCTTTCCATTATGGAAACATATTCAATACTTTCTTCAAAATGTATCTACATCATATAAGGATCTCTTAAAATGGTGAATTGTATAGCTACTGTAGTAACGATTCCTGAAAGTGTTCAGAAATGATATAGTGCAATAAGTTAGTACTTTTAGTTGATTAGATTTTTTTAAATCTTATCTTATACCATTCCACCAGTCCTTTCATACCTGTACTCCCAGGGTAACAGCATTTGCTATCAACTTGGGGTGCTGGGTTAACATTAATTTGACACTACTGGGGTTTTTAAAAATTACTGGCTGAACTGCCTCCGATGCCACTCCCCTAAAGCAGACCTAATACACAACTTGTGGTCATGCCCTTTATTACAAAACTTTTGGATAGAAGTAGCAGAATACGGTGCTTAGATAACTGGCAAACCTCTCCATCTGCAACTAGAATGGGCAATATTTAGCAACAGCACAGCCTATACACAATTAACAAAAACAGAAAAGAACTTGATTGGCACATTGGCAGCTGCTGCTATAAAACAATACTGCATTACTGGCTAAATACAGACTCCCCATCCATAACGATAGTAAAACAAATACTACACCATATCTTCCACATGGACTGGTTAGAACGATCAGAAAGGAACAAAACACAATAAAATTCTTTAACATATGGACAACATACATAGATTCTCTTCCACAACAAACCAGACATATAACAGTCCACACATTCAGATATACAACATGGTATGATACAGCAATATTAACTGAACAACCGTTGGTCATGGAGTCGTCCCAGTACCTCGGAAGCATGCAACATGTATTAATTAACCCTCAATATTCAACTGTCGAAGTTAAATCCTTTGACTTCGAAATTATGCACAAAGATTTGCACCTGATAACAATGGAATAAAAGGAATTAATTGGTAAAATGATTGTACCATTTGTCATTTTTTTTTGCAATGTAGTCTTTACCTATAACAATACTTGAGGTTAGTCTAATGTTAGTTACAATTTAATTTCTAGTTTACTTTTTAGACTATTTATACAAATTAACTGTAACCATCCATCATACCACCACACCCATATCCCTGATGCCACAACAGTTTGGTTTATTTTGTATTATACGCATGCAAAATGTTTATCTTGCAAATATATATATATATATATATATATATATATATATATATATATATATATATATATGTGTATAATTTTGAGTTGATTATTTGAAGCAGATTACTCTACTGAAACACCCAATATTTAAGCTGCATGTAATAAAAAATATCTATTCAAGCAGTGGTTTTAAGATCAATCACATTTACATTTTATAATTAAAATTAATTTAATGAAACATAAAAAAATGTATCTTTCTTTGTAATCAAACAGAATGAACAAAATTGTACTGAAAGAAAGATTGATTTTTGGTAGCCAACTGTATATGTATGTTGCCAACCATCCATTGCTGCTTAATTGTTATTTAATATCTTTTTTTACATTACATGATTTAATTGAACTGAGCTTAAAAGAACATTCATGTAACACTTCTTCAGCAGCTAACCTTGCTTGATTTTACCACTAAATTGCTGAAGTGGGAAATTAGAGAGTATCAAGAAGCTAAAAGAGGGTCATTGCAGATGAAAAGGTGTAATCAGACTGACACAGAATTCCATGTGTAGCTAGTAAAATATAAGTGTGATCTGCTTTCAGTAAGGGATGTGACTTCCCTGAAAGAAATTATTTACAGACAAAGCAACAAGGAGCCTTTCTTTATTAGAACAATTACATGGTATTTAGAAATTAAATAGTTTTTACCTACACCCTGCAACTGTTTTTAAATTGCTTTCAATATAAATAATTGTTTTTCTCCCCCAAGAAAACTTTTTTTTTGAATGCCATCCTTGATTACATCTGGGGAGAATATTCCCTCAGTCTCTTCAAAAATAAACTTGAAAACTAATTCTTCAAAAACATGGGGGCCCATTTATTAAACCTCAAATTGTTCTGAGTTTTCAAAGGATAAAACTTGAAGTTTTAGAGGGGAAAAAAACTCATGGCAGATGTCCCTGAAGATGTTTCTTGACATTGTGATCCAAGCTTGTTTTTGTCCAATAATGCCATAAATAAATAAAAGTTTTTGTGGTGTCAATCTGAGTTTTTCGAGAAGAATTATTGATAAATTAGTTACATTCGTGGATGGGAGATAGGTTGACTTTGTTTTAATAATAAAAATTTGATAAATAACCTCCTTCCATACCTTTATGGTATAGTTTTTAATTCTATACTATACTTTGTGCATTTCACCTCTCCAAATAGTGTAGCCCTGTAACAATGGCATTGTTTGCTATCCATCCAGTCATTGTCAGCTTCTCCAGGATATCTCTACTAAAAGCATTGCACTAACTGCTCCCATTAGAAATGTGTAGCTAGCTAGCTAGAAACTACCGAGGTGAGTTTGATGCTGCATTATACTTGGAAAGAGTATATATATATTATAAGGGTAATTTGAGGTTCAAAATAGTTTTTTTCTGCAATTTTTGCAAGTTAAAATATGTCATTTTGAGTAAAGTATTGCATTTTGGAAATAATAGTACTGAGAGTTCTATAGCTAATTATCATGCCGGCATGGAGTTCTATATAACATGACATTATTATATTTTCTACTTTCCCCAGGGAAAATACAAACAAACTTTATTTCTTTAATGGCTTGGATTAATGTAGTGGGCTATGAATCAGAACACTATATATATATATATATATATATATATATATATATATATATATATATATATATATATATATATATAAAACAAACAAGGGAAAGTTGTGCTCACCACTAATTTCTAAAACCATTAAGCTGGGGTGCAATGAGGCTGTGACCACAAAATACATATAGTCAAATACAAGAGTCCTCTGCATTCAACCCATTATCAGTATATTTAAGACAGAGACATTTTGTACATACTGCTACTGAAAAATGCCTTACCCTTTAAACAAAACAGCGATTGTTTGTCCATATATTGCAATATATTTAAGATGGCCAATTACGTCAGTCATCCCATATCTGGCCAGTCCTATGCTCAATTTTCATTTGATTCATTAAGAATTCAATTGCTTCATTATACATTTTACAAAGGGACTAAGTTTTACCTGCAACTTACTAGCTGCTTTCAAAGTAAAACTCCCAAACTTGGCTGCCCTTTTATTAGACACCAGTGGGATCACCTGACTATAGTTGGAGAGGGTGGGAGATACAACATGGAGCTGGCCACTGCTCCTGTATAACTGTAACAAACAAGGGAAATTTGTGCTCACCACTAATTTTTAAAACCATTAGGCGGGGGTGCAATGAGACTGTGACCACAAAATACTTATAGACAAATACAAGAGTCCTCTGCACTCAACCCACTATCAATATATTTAAGACAGACATTTTGTGCATACTGCTACTGAAAAATGCCTTACCCTGTAAAACAAAACAGGGATTTTATATATATATATATATATATATATATATATATATATATATATATATATATATATATATATATATATATATTGACTATGATTTAAAACAAAGGGCATTTTAAGTGCTTTATAATTAATACATGTGCCTTTTGATGTCAATGACTCTTTAAACTTTTCTTGAGCGATATTTTTATGATAGAAGATACATTTTGGTAATATAAATTACAACTGGAAGCAAGTGTTCATACAATGTTGCCCTCAGCTACAGAGATTGTTATTACTTAGTTTCTCCATTAAGTTCAGTTTTAATCCCCATGGTGAAAGAATGTTTTTATTTTTGTTGTGCTTCAATTACATTATGAAACAATGAAATTCTGACATTCAAAATGTATTCAAGGCTTTGTTAGAACTATTTTATATTTCATATTATACATAAGAATACAACATATACTTCAAATGGCACACTTATACCAAAGAAGCACATGAGATGCTTTATGAATGAGTCATATTTCAATATAAAATTAGAGATGGCCACAAAAAAACTTTACATGAGAAATGAACAGTTTAGCCACTTGTGCCAAATATTTAAATAATCTGTTTTCTTTCTTCTTGGTAGCTTAAGAGACATTTAATTGTTTTCCCCAAACCAAAGATGTATTTTCATGCATTAACAACATAATAGGATGGCTCAGGGAATTACAATATAAATTTTATCTTTATATAATATAAAATATGTTAATATAATAGCCCAGAGCATACCTGTCAGAGAGTCATGTCAATTGTGTTCATAGTCTATCGGGTAATAACAACATTGGGGCGGAGATTTATCAGGTTTGGGTTTGATAGCTAGCATATTTAACAAGAAAATGTAATCATGAATCATTTAATCATGAACATCATGTTGTGGGAAAACACAAACACAAATTGCATTGTTCCAGCTTTTATGTCATGTCCGGCTCCCCTAAATCCAGAACCAGTGCTAGACTCCCTGGTCTTGGCTCTTGCTTCTCCCTTTAACAGCTGCTAATTGGATGCCGCCAGGTCTTAATAAAAGAGGAGCCAAACAAAGGGTTCTGGACAGGCAAAGGGGCATGATCATTTTACCAAGGATATTGGGCAGAACAGGGTCGGACTGGAGTAATGGGGGCCCACCGGGACTGCCACATGAAGGCCCCTCCAGGCAGTCACCGGGGGCCCCCTCCTGGCTTACCTCTGCGCGCCTCCATCTCGGACCTCTGTCTCCATCTGCGTGCTCCTTCGTGAATGCTGGTGCTGCGTGTACCTGAACAAATGTCTGTGCAGTGCTCACCTGTGCAGGGGGAGCCTGATCAGGAAACATGGCTGGGCCCATGAGGGCCGGGCCCACCGGGTTTTTTCCCAGTTTCCCGCCGGGCCCAGTCCGGGGGGGACGGAAGGCAACACAGCTCAGGAGATGGGCCATACAGGAAAGTGTGGTCAGGCAGACTGGGCCATTACAAGCAGCATACAAGAATAGTCAGACAGGCCAGGTTGGTACAGCCAAAGTACAATGAAAGGTCAGAAAGGCTAGGATCAGGATTGGAGAGTTCAGAAAAGTCAGCAGGCAGGCAAGGGTCAGATTGGAGAGTTCAGAATAATCAGCAGGCAGACAAGAGTCAATATCAATATAACCAAGCAGGATTTACCAGGAATAAACACAGAATACATTTGAATTTCGCACCAATGCGCAATGACGTCATCATGCTGGTGCATAAAACCTGGAAGTGCACCACGTCTTCAATGATTTCAGTTGTTTTTGAATTACTTATACTAGATATACCATGACCTGGATGAATGAAAATTGTCTTAGTCAGCTTTTAGTTGAGATTTTCATTGCAATTTTCATGTTTGATCATTTTAGGCCATGTTGACAAACGCAATAATGTTTAAGTAAGCTTGCTTTGGAATAACCCAGTGTAGAGATTTTGTTGAGTGAAATAGTGGTGCTGTTGAGAACTGATTTGTTTAAACAGAAGCATTGAATTGTGTGAATTGATGCAAATCAGTACAAATCATGACCTAAACTAATGCAAATCAATGTCATGATATCATATGGCTCAAATCAATTAAAATGTAATTCTAAAGATCTTTGGAAGTGCCAACATTTGGAAAATATATATGCTTGTCTTTAGTGAGAAAACCTTTGATGTTTAAATGTAAGCTAATTATAAATATCCATGGCGAATACCAAGAAAGTTTTTTTGTCAAGTAGGTAAAATAATCAGTGTTAGCGCATCACCAGTAAAACCTTCTTCAAAATGCATCAACAGGAACTTTATAATAATATAGTAGTTGCTAAAGGTCTAAACTGCATTTGGATTTCTTTGCTTTAGTGCATTTTTTAATGAAATTTTTAAGTTTTTGAGTATCCTGTTGCAGGGACCCATAGGGTTACAATATTCACCTTCAGCTCCTTATGAACAAAGTTTATATATTTTTTTAAAGAATATTAAGTTCCAGGTACCAGTATATACACAGTGACCACCAGCCCACTGTGCACCCAATCAAATGCAAATCTCCTTAAAGGGCACCTGTCACCCTCATCCCATCACACTGAGGATTTCTGCCACAGTCTTTACATATGATGTGCAAGTACTGTATGTGGCAGCATCCACATAATGAGCACACCCAGAGAAGTGCTCATCATAGGGGTGGCAGATGTCCTCTAAAACATTTATGCTTAAAAGTACACAGTGCACAGGAAATCAATAGACACCTAATAAAGAGTTGGTTACACAGAATTCATATATAATTGTATTTTGGCTAGCTTACAAAGTTTTTCTGGTATTTGGTGATTCCAAGTAGGACTTTTGACATTGACTTACTGTATGTTTAATTTATACACACAAAGATTTTCTTATTTTGTAGGGTCTTCACTATTTGTAACAAGTGCTAGTTTACTGTTGTTTTTTTCTACTTTTGCCAGAATGCTGCTTCAAAAGAAATGTGTGTTAATATTGTTTCAATAAAATAATGTAGTATATAAGAAAAGCTGAGCCTTTGGCATGTTTTACTGTTCTCACTGCATATACAAATATATACCCTTGCAAATGATAGGGAAGAAATGGCTTTGGGAATAGAAACTATAGCTCTCAAATATGTATTTCTGCAGAAAACAGTTTTCAAAGAAACATGCATATATTGGCATTTAATATGTCTTACTGAATATTTATTATTTACTAGCTTTGATTTGATTTGTTTAGTCACAAATGGGTACTGCGTAGCAAGAACAGAAGAATCTGCAGTGGTATCTAACAGAAACGATTTTACTACGAGGAAACATTTAATAAACAAACATTTAAATGTACACAAGTAAAAGTAATGTCATTTCAAACTGTGGATATGATAGTGGCAAATAATGGTCATGGAATACATGAAATGCACACAAACTCAATGCACACCAGAAGTTATCCAAGCCCATGCCAAAAATGTCAGGACCTCCTAAAAAGACACATGTCAAAAATGCATTGCAACTCTTTGTGCAGAAAGAGCGACATCCATAAAACCACATTCACTGTAATGAATGTGGAGAGCAAGAATGTCAGTTAAGAAAAATGCCAGCAATAAGAATTATCTGTCCTGAGTATGGATTCTACTATAGGGTAAGAGGTAAAATATTGTCTAGGACACTCTGGATTACCTAGGTGGAGAAGTCTAAAATATTAGACTAAATTGACAAACTATCCCTGTTTTGTTTCTTAGAAGTTTTTTTTTCACAAAATGTCTTTACGTCTGTAATATACTGATATTGGTGAGTGCAGAATGTATACTACAACACCGGAGAAGGAACAATATATCAGGATGGATTACTTGACAGCACTGAAAAATGCTACAGTTTAAAGGTTTGATAATATCTGATATAATTGGGATACTTTAACAATCATGGGTTACACACTCCCACCTGACAGAAAATGAATACAATAATTTGAATCCTACAGAAACTGCAAAGTAATGCTGGCCCGGGGCGAACAATCCCAAACGGAAATCTGGGACATATGTTTCAGCACTATAACCTTAATTATATGGTGAATTCTGTATAACTGGTTTGCATTAGTTTAGTTTCTTGAGAGAACCTGCTGGTTTATAATACTATATGTATCTTTATTTTCTTTTATTCTTTTACACATTCTTATAGTCAGTTTAATTATAATGACTTATTTCCTGGGAAATGCATTGTATAATATGTAAATCATCTTGAAATGTTTCTTAGGCAAGATATTATAACCTAAGTTAGCATTATTGCTACGCAATACTGGGAAGGTTAGAACATTCAGTATAATTACTATATTTCTGCTTAATGCCTAATTGGTCTTTCCTTTTTTGCTTATTGTAAAAATTAGAAAACAATTATAAACAAAGTTAAAGAGTGGAGAGCTAACGATACTTAATGCAAAAACATCATTATACAATTTGGCCACATACATTTATGTTCACATTGCATTGCTCTGGCTGACTAGTCTGCATGCAGATTTGCTAGACTGCCATGTGAAAGGTGTGGATACAGTTGTCCCTGGGTTGATATCCTCACATACACACCAGTAAGAAGAGGCTATAGTTTATTATGGGTTCTGGATGTTCTGTTCTGCGATGAAATTATAATTTCCTCATCTAAACTACTTGATTAAAGGCACCATATATAGAGCAATATTTGTACAGTTAATTGTGGAATGATTACATTGTATAATGTGATCACTCCATGTGTGGCCATATTAACTGATGTAACATATATAGTAAATTAATTTATCATGTGTGTATGTTTAGAATAAATCGTGCTGAATCCAACTTTTAGAATATGAAAAAGTAATCTTCATTAATCACACTTATAATAATAACCTAATTTAATCTTCGCCTTCCTTTAAAATTCTAAAACTTTAAAAAATATACAAAACATAAAAAATAGATTTTTAGTTACACATTTTCTAAAGGGAGAGGATTATAAATGCCATATTCTCTGCAGAGGACATCTTATTTCAGGTAGACTAACAAGCCAGAAATTTAAAAAACATAATGCCACAATACTGACCAACTTAATACTCTTATATTTTCCAATGAACCTACAAAACTGATTTACAGCTAACATTCATGTAAACCTCCACTGACAACAAATAATTACATCATGAACACCCCAGTAATAGAATCCCAGCTAGAAAATATTCTGAAAATTTACTTTTTTCTGCATTTGTTTATTTTATAACATGCTTCTCTGATTGGCTTCTAATTTATTGATGCATTTCTGTAAAACACACTCAAGGTAATGATTCTCCAGTGACCGAATGGTGAACCTCTGTCCTCTTCCTAGAATCAAAGTCCTAGCTTGAATGAGTTGCTATTAATGCTGTACTAAAAGAACGGTTGAAAGTGTTTTTTTCACATGCATAACATTCTCAAACATATGCAAAATCACATGGCGTAAAACAAAATGGCAGCACAGAATGTATACCCTAATAAAAATATAAAGATTTATCACGCTTCCAATAAAAAGTTATCTAAAACATTGAATGCTATTTATTTTGTTCATGGTTTAAGA
This sequence comes from Xenopus petersii, assembly GCA_038501925.1. Lineage (NCBI taxonomy): Eukaryota > Metazoa > Chordata > Amphibia > Anura > Pipidae > Xenopus > Xenopus petersii. Next base: position 76,388,850 of record CM076676.1, on the reverse strand, counting down.
AAATCATTCAAACAACAACAATTTTTTGAACACCAAATATCTGGCATTAAAATGATTCTGTTTAAGAGCAAGTGTCTTGTTTATAGTAGGAAAAGAAAGAATCTCAGTCTTACCCTTGCCTATTTCTAAATGCTTAAAATCTTTAGATAGCTGGAATCATGCTGATCAACTACTCTTCTTCCTTAGCAGTTGAAATGTATTGCTGTAGTAGACAGTTGCGCAAATGGCTGCATACTGCATCTCTTTGGAAGGTTATCCATCACACTGTTTAATATAATGTTATAAAATGCTCTCCTGAGCCCTTTTGTAAAAAAATGTGCAATTTTCATTGCTTTTATTCGAATCATGGATCACAATATCACGATTGATAAAATAACACAATAAATAAACATCAATTGAGACAAAAAAGCCTTGCATACTAAAAAAAACTGTGAAAAACTGTGGAAAATAAAACTCTAGGGTCACTTTACACAAGAGATGTGCAACAGAAGTAAATTCATATGCTTTAATACAAGTATTCATTTACAGCAAATAAACCATATGGAATTATAATGTCCTCTTATGCCAATTACTAGTGTTTGGTAAACCTACATTAGTATAATTATTCAATTCACTTAATTTAAGAGGAAAGTAAAAGAAGTGCCTTGTTTAATGTACCATGATCATTGCTCTCTTGACTTGTCTCAACAGAAGCAGCAACTGCAATTAGTTAAGTGTGGGATGTCATTCCTGGAAACACAAATTTCCTTAACACACAATCTGCACTTCGGTTAAATTAGTTCTTCTTTTGTACCAAAGGCATTTTAGGTGAACTGAAAGTAGGACCAGGAAAAAGAAACTAAACAATTTAATTATTTTGTATTTACAAAAATCTCAGTTCATTTAGGACTAGCAAATTGTCCCTGTTTTTCAAAATAATATTGTGTTTGTATATTAATTTAACATTTAGGGGCACATTTACTTAGTTTGAGTGAAGGAATAGAATAAAAAAAAGTTTGAATTTCAAATGATTTTTTTGGCTACTTCGACCATCAAATTGGCTACTTAGACCTTCGACTACGACTTTGACTTCGAATCGAACGATTCGAACTAAAAATCTTTCGTCTATTTCGACCATTCGATAATTGAAGTACTTTCTCTGTAAAAAAAACTTCGACCCCCTACTTCGGCAAGTAAAACCTACCGAGGTGCAATGTTAGCCTATGGGGAAGGTCCCCATAGGCTTTGTAACAATTTTCTGTTCGAAGAAAAATTGTTCGATCGAACGAATTGCGGTAAATCCTTCGATATTCGAAGTGGAAGGATTTAACTTCGACAGTCAAATATCAGGGGGTTAATTAACCCTCGATATTCGACCCTAAGTAAATGTGCCCCATAATCTTCAGGAAATAGCAAACAATTTTTTATAGCAAAATGAAAAGCCTAGGATCCACTGAACAGTTTGATACCCAATGTACATAAGTTTATCGAAGTATGTAAAGCTCCAGAATCTACCTTATGCATACTTATCTGATGGCTTACATTTGCACTAATTTATAAACTGACAGTTTTATGTGGGATAAAAGGTACAAAAAATTATATAGACATACTTAACCATTTTAGTGTTGTCTGAATGTGTACTTTCCAAAGATATACGGTTTTTTATACTGCAAAGCTAAGCTAAAGGCAGCAGTTTTTATGACATTTCTGAAAATCGCCTAAAAATATTGCAATTGGCCACATTTATCTCACCCAATTTCTTTACTGGAAAACACCCTTAATATTGACACCAAGGGTCTACAGAACAGTTTGATGCCCAATATATATGGATAAACCAAGGTAGCTGGCATGTACAGACCATAAATAAAAATAGTGCATACAGTATGAATTTCTCCGCTGCTGATTCACCTTCTGTGAACAAAGTTCCCAACTGCATATTATGTGCCACAATATCCTCCTAACAGCACAAAAATTCCCCCAAAGCCATACTGTATATTTTTGGAAAGTACGCATTCTAATTAATCCAACAAATATAAAGACGTCTTTCTACACCAAACTGCCAAACTGCCAAACTGCAAAGCTTTTCTAAATGCAGAAGTTTTTACAACATTTCTGAAAATCGCCTAAAAATGTTGCTTTTTGACGCATTTAGTTCACACAATGTTTTACATACAAAGAAAAATCACACTAAATATGTCAGAGGTCTACTAAATAGTTTGATGCTGAATATGAATAGATTTACCAAAGTATTTTGTATGTACAAAACCCCAAATTAAAAACATGTACATGGCCAACTGGCCAACTCAGCTGCTGAAAACAGAGCCCCGACTGTGTGTTATGTGCCATAAGACCCCCAAACTGTAAAAAGACTACTAGAAAACCATATATTTTTGGAAAGTACATATTCTGACTGATCAATCAAGTTAAAATACATCTTTCTATACCAAAGCACCTAGCAGCAAAACTATACTAAATATACATAAGGAACACTTATGCAGGGATACATTTGCCACAAAACCACAAAAATTGTGTAAATCAATTTAATAACAAAATACCTGATCCGACAGATTAATTAGTGACCAAATAGATTATCCAATAGTCACACTGCCAAAATTAACAGGGGTGAAAAAATACAAAATGGTAAAATTAAAAAGTAAAAAAAACCCTCTTTGTGAGTTTTTTGTGTATACAGATGCAGCCACTTTGGTTTGTCTGTTTGACACAGAATAACTAAACACAGATATCCCATTTATCTCATTTAACACAGAAAACTGCGTCACAACATCCCATCTAATTAAACCATTCACCATTGTGAACAATGGAGCTTTGGTATGCTAATGAAAAGGTTAAATGCATTAAATGAGTTAAGATGATTTAAGATAACACAGTTACTTCAATTACCCCTGAGTCATGACGCATTTAACTCACAAATCCAAGTGGCTTCATCTGTACATGTGTGTACACTTCTAAAAGTTGTGTGACAGTGTGTAAGTGTGTATTTAAGTGTATGTAAGTGTGCAAAAGTGTAAACTACACTTTACACTGTGTTTATAAACAAGGCTTTCTAAGCATTTTATAAATACCCGTTCCTACCCTTTTATAAATATGTTTCAAAAGGGAAGGTAAAAACTAATAATTTTACACACCATTATTTTCCACTGAATCCCTTTAGTTATTGGATTTTTAAGCTCTCATAACACTGACCTAGAAACATATACAAACAAGTACTGAGTTGAAGTTAATTGTTTTAATCTTTAGATTAAATTTAGATTAGTGCCACTGTTTCAAGGTCTTTTTAATAAATGTTTTTTTTAAAACTTCCCTTGTTAGCAAATAGCTCTTGACAATTCTTTTTAACTTACAAAAGTTCAGCAGGGCTACATAATCCATAATGATGGTGATATTTAAAGATTTGCTTGAAAAGGAGGACATTTACATTGTGTGCAACCTGTTTTATTTAGAAGAAGATTTTATAATTCTGAGTTCAAAGTTCTGGGATTTAGATGTTTACTAAATATAATATGTTAAGTTGTTCAGGAATCTTGCTTGACAAGGCTGCAAAACCCTTGAATTTCACTTGAAATAGTCATGTGTTTGTTTATAAATATGTTCTGATACATGGCCCTTACAAGATGTGAAACAGATGACTTGCTGTGTCTTCAGCTGTCATTGTTTCTCTGGATAATAATTGTGCTCTCTTTGGAGTAATTGCTATCTTGTATTTAGCAGTATGTTCACCCAGATAGATTCTGCAGCTCTATGATTTTTTTAAATATATTGAATCACTAAAAGTTGTCAAGCATTATTAATCATAGAGGTTTTATCTTTTTGTAAGAATAATACATGCACTTCTATCACCAAGTTGCCCACACATGGAACAGGTTTAACTAACTGATTAATTGTTGGAGCATTTAACTCTATGGGGCAAATTTACTAAACGGCGAAGTGGCTAACGCTAGCGAAAATTCGCCAGTGTGACGTCCTTTCAGCACATCGCTGAGCTAACGGACGCCGGCGTAATTCTTTTAGTGAAGGAGATAGACTCTGGTACAACTTCACACTCTAATGCCAGGCGAATTTTCGTTCTGGCAAAAGATTGTGTCTATGCAAATTCACTAAGTTTTTGATTTTACTGAATGTTACCTCTATCGCCAGACTTGCCTTGACCACCTCAGACTAGGCCAAGTGCAATAGAGTAGATAGGACTACATTTCCTTACATATGGCACATAAACTATACTGTGGGCTCATGTGTAGGGCAATATAACAACTCTATTTTCTTTTATTAAGGTTCCCTGTGCTTGTGTAGTGTACTGTATTTGCTGCAACATATACATCCACTGAAATGTAACTTCCCGCTTATGCAAATTATCTAACGCTAGTGCATCTTCGCAAGCATTCGGTGCTGGCAATGAAACTTTGCAACTTAGTGATTTAGCGTTATCTGTGCGACGTTGTGCCTGGCAAAGTGTAGCGAAGGTGGTGAAGCCGTCACTGGCGAATTTTCGCCTGTTAGTGAATTTCCCCCTATGAAAGAGGATCTGTGTTTGGCTGGGACACCATACCATGCAACATAGAATATAATGCACACTGATCACTTCTAGGTTGAAGACTAATATTACAATCTTTCATATAAACCATTACTTGTGTTGCTGAAGCATTTGCCCAGCTTCAAGCATAGCAACATAAGCATAGCAGTCTATTCCAGAGAAACAGAGATCTAAGACCTTGACTATAGCCAGCAGATAAAAACCATAATGAGGGTATTTTTACATACGTCCTCTATCATTGTATTATAGCCATAGCTATAATGTTGTTGTTTTTTTAATGTATGTGGCAATGTTTTTGATTAGCCATTGCATACTTCAATATTCCAGAGGACCAAATACTGCCAGGAATTCTTTTTTAGTAAATTTCAAGATATTGATTGGATTTACCCAACAAAACTTTCATGGAAAGAGCTTGCTCATTTATTTCTGCCACCCATAAATCTTTTTCCAAACCTGAAGCCACATGTAAAGGGAACCTTATTATCAAGGATGTATTCTTGACCTTATATAGAGCATTTTTTCCATAATCAGCTTTTTACATGTTTCATTTGTATACTGTACTATTGCTTGTCTTGCATTGAGAAAATCTAAAACAGAAATTAAATTCTGTGAGAGACCATTGTCTAAAATCACCTAAATCATGGAGGCGGAGGAGTATTTGAAACTGGAGAGGTGCTTAAAATATAGAGAGGTGGGCAGTGACAGGCTGGAGGTCATGGGTTGGGTTAGACTGTAAGACATCAGTGAGAGAGCCCTGTAATAAGTAATTGATTGGGTGGAATGCTGACTGATGTGAGAGGACACAGATAAAGATTAGGGATGTCGCGGACTGTTCGCCCGCAAACTAATGCGCGCGAACATCGGCTGTTCGCGTCCGCCGAATGTTCACGAACGTCGCATAACGTTCGCCAATTTGGGTTTGCCTTAGCTGGCACTTATTTTTGACTTCTCACCCCAGACCAGCAGATACATGGCAGCCAATCAGGAAGCTCTCCCTCCTGGACCACCCCCACACCCCCTGGACCACTCCCCTTCCATATATAAACTCAAGCCCTGCAGCGTTTTTTCATTCTGCCTGTGTGTGCTTGGAAGAGCTAGTGTAGGGAGAGAGCTGTTTAGTGATTTGAGGGACAGTTGATAGTAACTTTGCTGGCTAGTAATCTACTTGATACTGCTCTGTATTGTAGGGACAGAACTCTGCAGGGATTTGAGGGACAGTGAGTTTAGGTTAGTTAGTTTTGCTGACTTCTACTTCTACCTTCTACTGCAGTGCTCTGTATGTAGCTGCTGTGGGCAGCTGTCCTGCTGCTGATCTCTCATCTGCTGACTGCTGCCTGTAACCCAATAGTCCTTGTAAGGACTGCTTTTATTTTCTTCTTTGTTTTTTTTTACTTTGCTACTGTAAGAGCCCAGTGCTATTAGTCTAGCTGTGTTGGGGAGTGGGACTGGTGTGCTGCTCCTCCTAGTAGTTCACCACTACCAGCACCAACCAGAGTCAAAATTGTTACAAAGTATCTTATTTGCACCTGTTAGCTGTTCTGAGCTCTCTGCCAAAAGCTAATTAAGTTAGAAACTGTTTTTTTTTCTGGCTGTTCAGTGCAGAGAAAAGAGGGACTGGTGTGCTGCTCCTCCTAGTAGTTCACCACTACCAGCACCAACCAGAGTCAAAATTGTTACAAAGTATCTTATTTGCACCTGTTAGCTGTTCTGAGCTCTCTGCCAAAAGCCAATTAAGTTAGAAACTGTTTTTTTTCTGGCTGTTCAGTGCAGAGAAAAGAGGGACTTTCCAGTACAAAAGAGGGACAGGGGGTTGAGTGGTCAAAAGAGGGACAGTTGGGAGGTATGCAAGTGCCACCTAGCTGTGTGAGCTTTTTCACATTCTGTCTAAATAACAATAATAATTCCGTGTCCGTAAACATCACCTGAGTGATGTTTTTACAGCAGCAATAATATATTCCGTATCCACTACTGTATACGTTGCCCTTGCAGGCATTGTTTGCCCAGTCTTTAACCAAGTGCCACCTAGCTGTGTGAGCTTTTTCACATTCCGTGTCCAGAAACATCACCTGAGTGACGTAGTGTGATTTCTGCCCTTTACAGCACAAAACGCAGTGCTGTGTCAACAATGTATTTTTCAGATACATTTTTGCCCTTGATCCCCCTCTGGCATGCCACTGTCCAGGTCGTTGCACCCTTTAAACAACTTTAAAATCATTTTTCTGGCCAGAAATGTCTTTTCTAGCTTTTAAAATTCGTCTTCCCATTGAAGTCTATGGGGTTCGCGATGTTCGCGAACCGTTTGCATTTTTGGACGCAAGTTCGCGAATATGTTCGAACATTTTTTTCGCCATTCGCTACATCCCTAATAAAGATCATACTGAATAATATTTTAATGAGTAGAAACATTAAGGGTGTTATTTACTTAAACTCAAATTAATATATTTTCATATTTTTATTAAACCAAGCTTGACCAAAAAAATTAAAGATTAATAAAGTATAAAAAACACAAAAAAAATAATACAAAACAAGAAGTCAAAGCTGTTGAGGTCCTATAGAAGCCAATGGGAGCTAAGCTGATCTGATTGTACCATTTTGAATCCATTTGGGGTTTTTTTGATAGTAATTGCTCATAAACTCTCATTTTTAGAAGTTTTTGTTTGGTGTTTTTCTGCGGTTTCAAAAAACTAAACAAATTAAACATTTTGGTAAATGGGCCTCATAGAATAATAATACAGTATGAACAAACCATTCACAAGATAAACGTGTATTCTGTAAAATAGGACATGTAAATAATTTTGTATCATTACTTTGTTGCATTGTTTTTTAGAGCTAATGTGTAAAAGCAATATTTCTTTAATGCTTCTGCAATGAAAAGCCTTGGCTAGAAAACTCATAAATGCATGCAATTTTAAATTTCATTTACCACAGAGAACATAAAAAAGGCTTTGACTAAAGAACAATTAATGAAAGACATATAATAACTAAGTGCCGGTAGCATTTCTCTTACTTAGAGGTAAGGTTTACATCCATTTTTTGTTTCAATATTGAGTGCAGCCAAGAAGATTAAAAACAATAATCCTAATAATTATCTTCTCACTACAGTATCTCTTCATTAACACAAGACAAACTCTCAGCATGTACCATGTAATCCGATAAAATAATAAAATGAAGGATTTTCTTTGAGCTTTGCACTTCAGCAGTAACTGTTTCTCATTTTTGCTTTTGCCTTGCAATAATAACATGACGTTTCAGTATGTTTTAGAAGGCAATCTGTATATTTTTTTGATTTACGTGAACAAAAAGTTGTCAGTAAATTTACAGACTTGAATAAATTTAGCCATCAGGTAAACATAGTGAGTTCTAGAGATCTTTGTATGAAATACATTTATTATTTATTTTATTCATTGGTACTGAATATTTAGGGGCAGATTTATCAAGGGTCGAAGTGAATTCGAGGGAATTTTCAGTAAAAAAATTTGAAATTCGAAGTAATTTTTTGGATACTTCGATCATCGAATAGGATACTACGACTTTGAATTTACTTCGACTTCCATTCGAAGTAAAAATCATTAGAATATTCAACCATTCGGTAATCGAAGTACTGTCTCTTTAAAAAAAACTTTGACTTCAATACTTTGCCAAATTAAACCTGCTGAAGTGCTATGTTAGTATATGGGGACCTTCTACAACCATTTTCTAAGTCTTCACACATCGAAGTAAAATCATTCGATCGTACGCTAAAATCGTTCGAATTGTTAGATTGGAACGATTTAATAGTTTGATCGAATGATTTTACTTGGATCATTCAATGGTCAAATTTAGTGAAAAATACTTCTAATTCGATGTTTGAATTCAAAGTATTTCAATTCAATGGTCGAATTTCGAAGTATTTCGAAGTATCTGCCCCGTAATCTGATGAATGTGTTTTTTTTTTATATAATGGATATATGGTTCAAATGGTTGTCTTATAAGTCTATTTTTAAATAATACATTTAAGAATTAGGAATTAGAAAAAACAAGTCTATAATTATAATTATACTAAGGTTGGCCATTGGGTGAAAAACTTTTGGATACCATGTGTAAGATGCGCTGGGAGATTTTTCCATACTCTTAGCTTCTGGCGCTTCTCTCTCCAGCTTCTGGGGCGCAGAGGTGCGCTTCCGGCAACGTCATGTGTTCCGGTTGTGCGCAAGTGATGCTGGCATTGGTTCATTCGTCACGAGCGTTGTGATGGTCACATTTTGACGCTGAACGTCATTATGTAATTTTTATATAAATATTTTAATGCAAAGGTGTAAAGATAACTAAAAACTAGATGTGGCACTTATAAAAGTGTGTGTTTTTACCCCATACAAAGCATATCATTTATGCCATTTTTTTATACCTGGCATCTGGAAAAATTCAGATGGCAAGAAAGTTCTTTGCCAAAAAAGAAAAGCTGTATGAAAAATGTAAAAAAAAGCCGGTGCTCCTACCAACAGAAAACGTCACCAGCCCTGGGTTCTGCCAGCGAGCACCACAGTGTGATTGTCTTTTTTGCTTCTTCGCTATTCAAATTTCCTGAGGCAGATGCATGTGCAGTAGAACAAAATACCTGGCTTTTTCACTAAATTTGGCTTTTTCCGCTCCACTGCGCATGCACAGTCTCAAGCTGAAGGAAGAAGCAGGGAGAGGATTGCTCCATGTTGTTCGCTGGAAGAACCCTAACTTTTAGCACCCCCCAAGCATAAAAGCACTTTCCTTCTCCTTTAAAGTTCTACGGGGATTTATGTAAACAGATTATATGGAGATATAGTGAATACTGTAATGAACAATAGATATGAAAAAAAGCATAGTAAAAGGCAGTCTCATTATGTCAATATAGAAAACCACTTTGCATTGATTCTTCCACATCTAAGAGTAATTTAAAGAAAGACAGTAGGAGCTTGAATTTTCTGTATTTTTATGATGTTACAATGCTATAAACATTTTGACAGATTAACCATTTCACATATATATGTGTATCTTTATTGAAAAGTAAAAAGTATGTAGAGCCTTCTCATGATGTGTATCAAATAAAGTGAATAGCCACTAGTGTCTTACATGTGATTCCTGTTAAACTGAATAGACTGAACCCTATTAAAGCAAATATTTAATAATGAAAGAAAAAGAATGTTTAAGTATTTATTTTTATTTAGGTACTAACTAATAAACACAAAGCGAATTTAGACATTAAAATATTGATATTAATATTAGACATTAAAATATTATAACTACATTTGAGATATGAGCAATGCTGAATACAAATGTACTGGGCAGAAAAAGAAATTAATTCTAGAATAAACATACAATAAGCAATAATATACAGAATATTATGAAACTGTTTGGATAGTATCACATTATATTACATTTTGTTAGCACCAGTCTGTATTCATTATAGAACTTTTTGTATATTTCATAGTATTTTTAATTATATTTCCAAGTTAGTTTCCAATTTAGTACAAATACAAAAAAGAAAATTGATTGTCATTGATACCATTCACCTTGCCCTATAACTAGTCAATTAATAAGGTATTGTTCCTTAGTTCAAGCATCTTTTGGTAGTAACTGGTCATGTCTCCTGATGTATATTATTTTTTATATCTATGTATTTAGACCTTAGCCTTTAGCAGACTTTTTTGTGACTTTGTAATTGTTCATAGTGACATTAAATATGTCCTTATTCAGAGTTGACATTTAGCAAAGTGGCATGTTTTCCCATATGTATATCTTTATTCTAATTATGAAATTGAGATGATTAAAACTGTAAGCATGTATTTCTATCTTTGAAGCTTATTTCATAAAATTAATAGTTTGGTTAGAAGGGGACTATGGGTCTATTCTTGATATAGTAGTGTTCTTGTGGAATTCCTTTATTTTACTAGTAGGTGTAGAGCTATGTTTATCTTATTTTACCCTCTTGGCAGATATAATGATGGTGCCCTCACAACATTTGACACCAAATCAATTGCAAGTGACACCAATTATAATGTTCATCTCGCTCACGGGTGACATCTCTTTTGTTAAAAGGTTGAAGCAGAAAATTCTTCCATCTTATTGTTTACAATATCATTTTAGATGACTCCGTTTTATTGAGATTATTAAATTGCTCAAGCATTATAGTCAAATAAGCTTTCACAAATGCAACAAGTGTCCTTAGGAGCTTTAAACTGAAAGCTGAAAAAAATGTATTACTTCTGCCTTATTGGTGTTTGGGTAATTGAGTTTTGTTTGAAAATGATTAACTTGTTGTTAAATTGTTCAACACTAAAATGTCAGAATATACTTTTTTTGATCCTGTAAGATATAGAAATTGGAGACATAGTCTACTCTGACAGGTAGAGAGGAGACAGTCAGTTTAGCAAAACCTTCAAGGAACTTCAAGTAACAATTATATACAAAAGCAGACCTATCATTGAAAAATGATCAACATAACCTATAGGTAACTGATAGAGGCACATTTATCAAGGGTCGAATTTCAAATGAAGTTTTTTTTAACTCCCTTAAATTCGAATGAATTCAAAATTTGACCTGGCAAAATATATTAATAAAATCAAATTATTAAAACTCAGACAAATTTAAACGACCTGAAAACTCGATTCGAAATAGATTCAATTTCGATCAAACTCGATTCTTGTGTTTTCTCCGTAAAAAACGTGTATGTCAGGAAAGCTGCAAACATCTCCAAATTGATCCCTGGACCTCTCCCATTGACTTAAATAGTAATTCGGCAGGTTTCAGGTGGCAAATTTTTTAAAAAACTTGAATCGAGTTTGGATAATTCCCTAGTTGAGTTTGACAGTTTTGACCATAAAAAATTAGAAAATTAAAATTTTCAATTTCAAATCTCTCCCTTAATGTACAATTTGAAGAGTTGTTTTTTATATGTTTGTTTATGTGTGCATTTTTATTTCATAAAATATTCATAATTTCTGATTGTGAAATGTGGAATTTAGCAATGAATATATACCAGCAGAAAAATTTCACTCATTACTAATAATGGTCAACAGGGCACCTTATTTATTTTATTTCTTCCTCTTACTCATGATACATAGGCCCTTCTGTTGTAGATTGTTGAGGTGAGCCATTTTTTTTTATAGATATAGGCTTCAATGTAGCATGTAATTGGACTTGACATTATACAGTAGGAAAACCTGCATCTGCCTTGGTCTGATGTATAAGGAAGCTTGAGCCATAAAAAGGTCAATGCATCCTTCTTACATTCCTCGCTGAATGTTTCAGATTCATATTTAGGCTACATTTTTACAAATCAGTCAAGTATAGCAAAGCAAGCTGTCTTGGAGGCACTCAAGATAATTATTTTCCCTTCATTGTTTGTTAGTAAGTAACACAATTGGTCCCTGGTACTGAACAGCTATAAATACAAATCAGTAGACTTTAAATACCTTATACCAATGCTTCTATATCATTGCTTGCATAATGGTTTTTCTAACTCTTGAATGTTACTGGGCACAAGAAAAGCTATTTTTGTCAATATTTCTCTTAATTTACTCTTAGTCTAACAATCTGGCACGCATAGCTGTATGATTGCCACTGCTCAGTAGCTTTATGAAAACATTGAAGATTGTCATGAGTTGTTCCCCTATGATGACAGCTGGACCATCAGTACAACTGTCATCTAAAAATGTGCAATGTTGTGTCATCTACAAAATGAAAGTCACACACATATATCCACTGCTTTTTTGGAGTTTTCTGATAAGGGATCTTTCTGTAATTTGGATAACCATTTAAATATTAAATGGAATTATGTTGCCTACAACATATAGATGTAAAAATATGAAATATTACCTTTGATTGGTAAACATGTATGCCATCTCCACACCATTTATACTGTAGATAACTAATAGAGATCTTTTGGAAGAGTAGAATTCTAGTAACTTTGGATATCCATTGAGAATGTATTAATCATTTATGAATCCATTGCGTTGCTTTGCTGTTTAGGTGTTTATAGTGCTTTTTACATTTACAGTATTTCCATAATTTTTCTCCCGAGTAGAACTGTTGCCTTTGTGAATTAATTTCTCACCAATGATAATTAATTAATATGCCAAATATTCAATGATAACAAAGAGATTTGCGGGCGTTTGTATCTATAGGACATGCATTTTTTAACTAAGGGGTTCTATCTCTAATTCATCTTTTTAAATGGCAATGGAATGCTGTTTGCTCTAATACTGTATGTATATTGTTTATTGTGATGAGTATTTCCATGAATTGCTTTTGCCACGTGTACATTTGGTACTCCATAGCGCATGCATTTTATCTTAGCATTTTCTCTGCAAATCAATTTTCTTGACTTACAATGTTTCATACAAACATAGATTTCACTGCTAACACTGAAAGATCCTCTGCAAATTAAATGCTCTTAAATGAGATTATAGTATGTAATGCGTTTTACTGCAGGATGACAAATAAGAAGCTGCAGGAAAATCTTCTGTAAATGCAACTTTAATAGCCAAAATGTGTCAGTCAACAAAATTGTTAATATTTTTAAAATATACCATTGTGCTGCTATTTTGCTTTTAAATATAATGCATTCATGTTTTTTATCTAAAACTGTTTTTGATACAAGAATCCTTATTTACCAATGGCAGGGCAGATTGCAATGTGGAAGAATGGCAGTTAAAGATGAGATGCTATAGTCAGCACTTAATAAGTGCAATTGCTGAAATATTTACACATTTTAAAGCAATTTGAAAGTAATGGAATTTTCAAATGATGGTTGTGATTTGTGTAAATAAAAGGATATGTAATTTACAACGACGTGATATGGGACCAATGAATCACAATTAGCAGGAAAGAAAGCATAACTCAGAACATGCAAATTGATATTAGAAGGTGAAACAACATTTGATTGGTTGTTTCCACAAGAAAGTATTTGCTAAATGACAGCAATAAGGAATATATATTAAACTATAAATGGGTAGACAATTACTTATAGAGTCTTTATATATATAGAATCGAATTGTGCAATAATTTTAATAATTTTAATCATATATATATATATTTGACAGCAGGGTTGCACTGTGGTATGCCCTTTTGCATTGGGGTTCTGAGTTTATAGGTCTCATTTTTGTTTTGGTAAAGATTTTAGATATCATTGCTGAATTCTATTCACTTTTTAAATGAGAAGGTAGTTAAAGGGGTGGTTCACCTTCAGATTAACTTTTAGTATGTTATAGAATGGCCAATTCTAAGCAACTTTTCAATTGGTCTTCATTATTTATTATTTTTTATAGTTTATGAATTATTTGCCTTCTGCTCCTGACTCTTTCTAGCTTTAAAAAGGGAGTCACTGACCCATCTAAAAAGAAATGTTCTGTAAAGCTACAAATTTATTGTTATTGATGTGTTTATTTCTCATCTTTCTGTTCCGACCCTCCCCTATTAATATTTCATATTCTCGTCCAAATCAATGCATTGTTGCTAGGGTAATTTGGACCTTAGCAACCAGATTGCTGACACTGCAAACAGGAGAGCTGCGGAATAAAAGGCTAAATCATTTAAAAACCACAAATAATAATAAAATGAAAACGAATTGAAAATTGTCTCAGAATATCGCTCCCTACATCATCCTAAAACTTTACTCAAAGGTGAACAACCCCTTTAATATAATTTGGATATACGGAAATATTTACTAAATTATGCTAATATTTTTTTGATTACTTGAGTGACTGGTTGTATATGATTGCAGGTAATGGAGTCCTAGTATTGAAATATTAGTTTTATCTCGCTGTGATGTATTTGACTAGTAAGATGAGTCTAAATATTTTAATCAAAGCACCCATGGATATGAAGTCCTATAGTATCAGATTGGACATTCCTGTGATTTCACTGCTATGAATGGAATTGATTAACTAAAACCCATAAAAAGGAAAATAACTTTAATTTGAAGCAACATAGGTGGTTCTTTACAGTGAGGACAGTGAGCTTGTGGAATACACTGCCGGATGATGTTGTGATGGCTGATTCAGTTAATGCCTTTAAGAATGGCTTGGATGATTTTTTGGACAGACATAATATCAAAGGCTATTGTGATACTAAACTCTATAGCTAGTATAGGTATGGGCATATATCATTTATGTGAAAGTAGGGAGGGGTGTGTGTATGGATGCTGGGTTTTCATTTGGAGTGGTTGAACTTGATGGACTTTGTCTTTTTTCAACCTGATTAAACTATGTAACTATGTAAATATACATCAACAACATTGTAAGTATTAATGTACTTCTTAACCCCCCCAAAATAGCATTTTAATTTGAATTATTTGTATAGCACTCATTAATGCAACTGTGGTGTATACACCAGATATAAATTGCAAATTCATGCACTTGTATGCGTCATAATACTTTATTTGCTTGTTCATTAAGCATATATTTAAAAATATACATTTTGAATGAATTGCTTGCTTGCTTAAAGTTGTATGTTAGGAATTGGTCCTTAGGAAACAAGAGTTTAAATGAGAGCATTTAATTATAGTGATTGCGCTGTGGGGGTCACAAGGATACTGGGGTAGGAGCCCAGGAGCCTTGTCTTTATTGTTTTCAAAGCTCCTAGCAACTAATATCTTTAATGAAGTCATTTATATGCAGTGTTGTTAACTTTATCTACCTACTCTTCTAACCTGACCTATGAAAAACATCTAACTAAAGTGGGAAAACTACTGTAAATGAAAAATAAAAAGGAATGCATCTTAATAAAGGCACATTGTCCATTTTGCATTACAGGTGCAGGTTTCCTTCATACCCTTAACATAATGCTGGCATCCCTGGGCAGAAATTATGCCCATATGGTAAAAAGACTTGTGTAGAAGGTATACACATGCATAAACTAAAAACACATACCAATGCTTAGATGAGGCTATTTTTTTATGTTAAATGCATTTTACTGGATATAAACTACAGACTGAATATAAAATTACAGACATAACACAGTTTTACTAAAATGATATGTGTTCCCAGTTTGTCCAGGAAGTTCCAGTTACTGTTATTTATGTCCTTTTGGAGTGAAGTATCCTTTATTGACCCAAAGCTGTATGACAAGTTCCTGTCCATAGTTAATATATTGAAAGGGAGCATATGAATCTTCTACTTTGTACCATATTATAAATGAAACACAGTCCCAAAACTATCATTTTAGCAATTATTTGCATCCTTCAGCATTTCACTACATACCAACATTATTGATAAAAAAAAGATGAGCAATACATAGCACAATTTTTGTATTGCAATTTTTGTATTATTTTTGCATTATATTGCTTTTGATACCCATGTCTGACACTCAATTTGTCTTTTTCCCACAACTTATTATACTGTTAAACTTGTTATACTGTAGTACATGTTATAATAAGGTTAAATCATATGGCATAATTGTCTGAGTGGGTACGGTCTAGTAGAAACACACACACATAGCGTAAAAGAAATCAATGTATAGAATGCTACAGGATCTGTTTTTTTCTAACGGAAGGAAGTATTTTCTTATGTTCACTTCATTTTCTTTTATGCTTTGGCACTTCAGAGTATAGTTTCTTGACAGGATATTGAGACTAAATTTGCTTTTGCTGGCTTGCAGAAATGATCTGAAAGAGACAATTCTTCGTATTTTAAAATTTTTCTACCAGTGCTCAATAGCTTGTATTATTATTATTTAACTGAGCATGAAAAAGTTTTAACATCTCAGAATATGACTATTACTTAACTCTTTATTAAGAGATTGCTTTTAGTTTTGGGTTCTGGAGAATGGCATTACATGCAGTAGTCAGCATAGCTTATGACAGAGGATTTTTTTTCCGATGGTTTGCACTCGAAAACTTGATCAATTCGAGGTATTCACAGTTATTTTATGACAATAAGTTGATCAATTTGAGTATTTGAGTTTTTCACCCCAATTGCATTCAATTGAGTTATTTTCATTTGGGTTTTTTCATAAATAAGCAAACATTTGAGTTGTGAGTTTATTCGAGGTAGAAAACACCTCACAAACTCAACCTTTGATAAATAACCCCCATAATGTCAAACAAGTTTAAATGCCTTTCATGATAATATTAGTAAGTAGGAAGTTGGAAAGTGTGGTTTTAGGATTTTGCCAAAGTGTTTGACAGTATGCGTATGTTTGCTTTCTAAACTATGGTTTTTTACATTATGCTTTAGTGTAATTCTATTTACTTGTAGATAGGTAAATTACTTAAATATTATTTACAGCAGTTATCAATGGCACATCCACTAACAAACTAGGGTTCTACGTGGTGTACCTCAAGGTTCCATAGAAGGTCCATTTATATTTAATCTGTTCATTATTGACTTTAAGTAGGTCATTGAATGCAATGTACTGTATCTGTGGTCATGTGTTCAAACAACAGTGATATGCTATGCAATATATAGCTCCTGTGCAAACCCAATCACTGTTAGACAAAGGGTTACTAAGACAATCAGTAAAGAGAGCCCTGCTCAAAAGATCTTCTCTAAATAAATGTGTTTTAAGCAATTGTTCACAGGAAAATTGCCTTTGGGCAATCTTTCATTGTCTAACTAAGATTGGGAGAGATGAGTATGTGAGCAAGGTGTTTAAAAAGAGTTCAGAAGAGTGTAAATAGCATTTTAGTCAGTACTTGGGTATCTAGTGAGGAGCAGAGGTTAAAAGAGTTAAGGGGGAATGTAATTAAAATCACAAGCGTAGTTAAAAATGATTTAGTAAGTGTGAGGATATGAGGAGTAAAGGACATGGCAGAATCAAGAATAACCCCAAGGCACATGGTCTTAGAAGATTGGGTATTTGATAACATAAATTGACACTTCTGAGATTTTATGGTTGTTGGAAGGGGTCAGAGAACCATTTCTGTCTTTAATTTAAGGTAGCTTGTTAACACAGACATATCTGATTTGCAGGTACCAACACCCACACCCTCTTTATTTTAACAGAATAAACCATCCCCCCTCTCCTTTTTCTATTGTGATGTGTTGAATGTAGAACAGGGGTGCCCAAAAGGTAGATCGGGATCTTCCAGTAGCTGGTCATCAGTAGATCTCAAGACACTGTCAACAAACAGCTCGACTAAATTACTCTCCTGTTTAATTAGTTTCATTACATCACAGTTTATTTATTAAGATTACATAATAAACAGTTGTTAAATATAGCAATGTACATTTGCTCATTAATCAATATATTTAAATAATATTTTCAATAGAACAGAATGCTAACAATGCTTTTATGAATGTGCATCATAATGGGACAACATCACAAAAAGTAGACCTCACATTAGTGAAGTATGGGAACTCCTGATGTAGAAGGACTTCAAGTTCCAGAATCAATCAATCACAGTGGAACATGGTGAGGGAGGGTTTGCATTACACTGTCAGCCTATGTTGTTGTTGGGTGATGTAATCGAGTTTGGAGAACTCCCTAGTCGAATTTGACAATTTTGACCATAAAAACTTTTTTAATTCATATTTTCAATTCCACCCTTAATAAACCTGCCCCTTAATATCCACAGTGCAATAAACTATGTATGGAACATTATTACATTTAAACATGCAATTTGTTTTATACCTTTTATTACATATCACTTTAGTCTTCCATTTACTCTTGAAGAGATATGCTTCTTAACACATTAGTTCTATAGAGGGATTATGCTAGACCTAATAACCCTGATCACAGGCTCCAGGACTACCACTTAAGGTGTAAAAGTGTATTATTCTGAAATATGGATTTTTCTTCATGAATATAGCATGTAGCTATTCTCATTTGCTGCCCAAATTAATGCAATTTAACTCCATTTTTGAATGTTAGCACAGCTGCAGGCCTGAACCCTGATTGTTTTAAGATGGTGATACTCTTTCTGATGGTGTTATACAGTTGCATATAAAATATTTATATTTTTATAGCATATTATATGATTGCTTTGACCTGCTTTATCCCCTTTATAATTACAACAATCTCCCAGAAAACCTTTACTTTCTGCTCATGGGGGCTGAGATCCTCAACACAACACTTTACAATTCATTAGGAACCATAAACAATAATAACCTTTAGTCATAAGAAAAACACGTTGCAAGAGACATTTTGGGCAGTTTTTTTTCTATCAAGTAGTACCTTGCATTTTGAGACAGGAGAAGCTAAAATTTCACATTTACTATTTTTATGTATAGAACTTTAGATGCATTATGGAACCTGCAGAAAGAGCTACTGAAAGTTCTGGATAAAGAGTTCCTTCTTAAAAAGGAGAATAGGTTATTTCTGAATGTTCAGATGTAGCACATTCAATATTCCTTGGAAAATTAAATAAGAAGGAATAGGCTTCCAAGGGCTCTAGAGGCATTGTACCATATGTGAGATGAGTAGCCCCAGAGCGAGTAGAGGTCTAGTGAGTGATGGCATATGAGTTGTAAGGAGTAGCATAGAAATGAATAGCTTTGTAGAAGAAGTTGAAAGGTTTGTAGCTAATTTAGCAGTGCATTGTAACACTCCAGTGTAACAAAGGGGATGTAGACAAGAAAGAGATGAGTCTCGATTATACCAAAAAAATGTCCAATTTACAATACAGTAAAACACTCTATGAGCTACACATCTCTAAGGAATGCATTTAGTACAATTTACCATTTCATATGTCATATCCTCTCTAAAGTTATAACCATAAAGTAAGGTTACACTAATTCTGGTAGTGTATAATCCAAGCAAGGCCATTAACATTTGACAAATTAGATGTAACATTTTTACATTACATACTATGAGCAGTTAAAACAAAATAAAAAATATTTTAGTATGCCATTTAAAATTTGTTATGCTTCTTGGTGTCATTTATTTTACATTTATAGTGTTTTGAAGAATAAATACTGCTTCTATGATGTTATCTCTCAATAGACTGGAGGCATATTTATTATAATCCCACTGGAGGTCTTAATGATTTTAAATTATTTAAACATTCACATTTAATTAAAACAAGCGTTTGATACTTTAAAAAATGCAAATGTGGAACCTATTTGTTCAGTACATCATGGTAGGTATTCTGCCTCCCTAAAGCTTATGTTCTACTCTCATTTGTTGAAGTGTGTAATACCCATTATCCAAAAACCCATTATCCAATAATCTCCAAATTACAGAAAGGCTGTCTCCCATAGACTCTTTTTTATCCAAATAATCCAGATTTTTAAAAATGTTTTTTTTTTTTTGTAGTTTTAAAATAGTACATTGTTCTTGATCCAAACAAAGATATAATTAATCCTTATTGAAAACAAAACCAGACTGTTGGGTTTATTTCATGTTTACATGATTTTCTAGTAGACTTAAAGGCTGAAGATCCAAATTATGAAAAGATCCGATATCCAGAAACCCACAGGTCCCGAGCATTCTGGATAACAGGTCCCATACCGGTACTAAAATGTAATAGAAGAGGCTTTATGCAAAACACTATTTTTACAGTTGTGATTTAAAATGCTATTAGTATTTTATAATCGTTTTATAATTATTATACCATTAAGGTAAGATTATCCTTCTGAAATGGGAATAGAAATTAGTGAAATGTACTAGAATATTTCATGACTCTAGTCATAGACTATAGTATTTGTATACATGTGTTTTCTGCATTGCCTTGTCCTATCACATATACAAAGTATGTATATACAAAGTTTCTTATTATAGGTAGCAGTTATCTTATGTGGTATAAAAGAAAAATCAGTTTATGATATCCCCTTGCTATTTCATTCAGTGTATTTTACTCAATATATTTTAAATGTGAATATGTTTTATTTATAGCAGTTAGGGGTCAATACCATAATAAAACATAAATAAATGTACAGTTACATGCCCAATGTACAATTACTAAGTGCTAAGTGGCAGATTTATCAAATGTCAAGATGAATTTTTGAATTCTAAAACTTCAAATTTCGAGCTGTCTTTTGTGTACTTTGACTATGGAATAGTCCAAATTAGATTTGTACAGTCTCTTTAAAAATTTTGCCATCTAAAACCTGCCAAATTACTGTTTTAGCCTATGGCGGACCTACTAGAACCTATTTGGAGTCAATTGGTGGACTTTGAAAAATCTAAGGTTTTATTTGGGAAAAACTTTGATTCGAATTCGATCAAATGTGCTATTACTGTTCTTCGATTTGTACAATTTGAATTCAGCGAATACAGACCTATTCGATAGAAAACAGACTTATTCGGCCAAAAAAAACTTCAACTTAATTTTGGTTGGTCTTTTTGAATTCGATTTTCAAAGT